>JAVJAQ010000778.1:20783-1468761 GCA_032362365.1 Zygogramma bicolorata
AAAAAAAAATGTTTAAGAAATTTTCTTCCAATCCTGGTATAACCCTTCAGACTCATTCTGCAAGTAACATAACATGATTCTTATCATCTTATTTTGTTCCGGGGGACAGAAAAATCATTTTCGTATTTTCCGCACAACTCCTGGTTTGACCCAGCTCATCTGCTACATCCATCTTATCGAGGAAGATTTAAAATCTGCCCTTTTACACTACCATACATTCCATTATTAGTTCTCATTTTTTCAGATTGTGGTAGGTTAGAAACACAAAAAACTACGAAGAAAATATTTATCCAGCACAAAATAATGACGTTCAAACATCCTATGACCTTGTGAAAAAAATGTTTATTTTTTGTTCGCAACTCCAGGACAAAAGGGGCCAGTTCGCTGTTATTCTTCAAAAAATGTTCAATCGATTCCAACATTTTTACCGTTCTGATTGATTCGTCTTTATGATATATCTCGCGTTGTCGCGGCAGCTGACTACCTATTTCAATGCAATAACCCGAAAAGGGGGGAAACGTGCGCGCCACTGGTCGATCGGGAATGTTCGGAAATTTTGGCAGCCAGCTCTGGCAGCCAACTTCACATTGGTTCAATTTCACACATATTTACTATTGACCATAATGAGCAGCCATCCTCTTGCAGCAGTTCATTCTCCTATTCGAAATTGATGAAAACTTGGTCTCGAGATCGATGAAAGATTTTTAATTTTGTATTATTAAACACTACACATCATTTCACATCACAGTTAATATGCAATAAACTTCCTGGGAAACCAAAATGCACTTTGAATTTTCTATACTGCTACATTCAATATTCTTGAAATCTTCATGATCTTGTTTGTTTTTTTTTGACATTAAAATAACAACATAAACATAACCAAAAAATTGAAAATGTCATATGACGTTAAAAATCGCGCATGCGCAAAAAATGAAAGAAACCGGATGGTGGGACTGCAACAGAGATATAACTCGGCTTCACTTAGTTAACATTAGCTCTTATCAGGTATTACTCATATTGGTATTAATATATATATGCAGTGAACAGACCCGGCCGTATGCGTATTTGGTAGCTGAGTTCGTTTATTCATGGATCGAGCAGAGCGAGTAGAGACTGAGCAGAGATCAGCTGATCACTGAGCGCATGGACCTTAGGATATAAAAACGAACAAGTTTTGAGCTTTTAGAGCGTGTAACATAATCTGATATTCTTCTATTTATTTTATCTTCTGCAAGCAATATTAGTTATTTGTGCATGAACGTTCACGATTTTTTCTATGATTCAACACATTCGCCATGCAAATTGTTCATAGGATGCTCTTGTTGAATAAGAATATAGGTAGGTTGTAGGTTGAATTTTTATATTTTTTTTATAGTGATGTGTTTATAGGTATGAGACATAGACATTACAACTAATGGACTGGCCTTTATGACAGTTTTTCATATAACACATTTCATATGCACATTGAAATGATATTGTGAAGGACAGAATCATAATTCTAAACTTGAATTACTCTATCTTTCTCAACCTCTCTTTATCTGCTACCCCCAGGAAGGAAAATTCGCTTAGAGGTCATACTTGAAATATTCTATCTTACTCACTCTGCAGTCCTCTCTCTCTGAGGCCCAGTCCATTAGTTATAATGTCTATGTTTGGCTCCTGAAGCTTTTGTATTTTTTTTTTCTTGATTGACGTGGCCGTTACTTGATGGAAATCCATAGTTATGACACCATAAGTTAAAACACGATTGAATTCTCACAGAATTCGCTTGAAAAAGATACGGTGTATCGAAACATGTCGAGTTGACAATAAATTCTGTGGAAATTTTACAATGTTTCAACTTTATAGTGTCATTTTGTATTTGTATTCGAAACGTATTCGTTCCTCTCTCACTAAGTTGATTGGTTCCTGTTCCTAGTGACAGAGACATACAAATACGTTTTAAATACAGGATATACATTTTACAAATCGTTACAAATAGATGCATTGCATTGTTGAAATTTCTTAGTAACATTTCAAAAATATTCAATTTGATATATTTCATATGAATTATTTTCATCCCAATTGAAATGTTAAATCAAATCATCTTTATTTCCTGTAGACAATATACATTGTGTAGGAATGGTCAAAATGGTTACACATAATACATATGCATAGAATTATTCGAATAGAAAAAATAAAAAAGAAATATAACAGATAAAAATACAAAAACACACAAACATATCCAGACAAACGTGACCACATATAAAAGTTATATCAATACAATATTTCACCTAAAGAAATGATGAATCAATATTATATAAACACTTCTTATTCAAGTACGATGTCGAACGGATTTTAAATGGAGTTGCAGGCATGCAATACTGAATTTCACTCGGTAAAGAGTTGAAAATTTTTGGTCCAAGTACACCAGGTGAGTTTGAACATATTTTTGTTTTACAATAATGGGGTATATCGAGGTTGTTTTTTTGTCTGGTGTTTACTCTGTGAATATCTGATCACATTAAGAATTCAGATTTATTGCCATAAAAGGCACATTTCGAAAATAAATAAAGACGGGAGCGTTAAAATCCCTGTATTTTTGAAACTACCAATAGGTACACGAATGTCTTCTTGTAACTCCCATCATGCTTCTATAATAACTCATTTCTGGGCAATAAATACGTCTTTCGCTGATGATGACCAGCCTCATAAGCGAATTCCGTAACGGGGTCTGCTATTAACCTGTGCGTAGTAGAGTTTAAGGAGTTGGTCGAGATTGAGGGTATATCTGAGATTTCTAAATTGGAATATCGATATAGAATTCAAGTAAGAAACAAGAGATTCACATTGAATTCCCCATGAGAGACATTTATCAACATGGACACCTAAGAACCTGACACAGTTCTCATTGGTCAGCAGGTTATGAAAAGCAAGTTCTTTGCAATATCTTTGTCTATAATGAAATCTTATCACCTGTGTTTTCTCGTTGTTCATAAAAAGTGAGTTGGCTGAGAACCAATTCTCCATTTCGGTTATGGTTAGTTCACATTGTTTAGTCAACATGTCGTCATTTTTACTGGATAAAACCACCGGTGTGTCATCAGCATACAAGGTGAATGAGGGGAAACTTTTATTGTGTCAATGTTATTGTTTCGCCAAATGTTTCACATATTACAAAAATTGTTCAGTTTTGAATGATTAAAGTTTCATATTTAGGGTGGATTCAGACAAATCCGAAATCAGATCGTCGTACGAACGAATTTCGGATCTGTCTGAATCCAGCCTTAAGCTGGATTCAAGTAGGTACGAAATTTGCAGAATTCGTCCGAATAAAAAAGGATATAACTAAAAAATGGCCAACGATATTCCAGCGTTCGATCTCCATCTCATTCTAATCGTAATCTCTATCCGAAAGTTGTGTCTATATGAACTCTGCTTTACTGGGAACTCACAACATTTGGAATGGAGCTGGCTGAATGCACCAGACGGCGTAATGTCATAAGAAGAAAGAAACAACAACAAAACCACTTCATTTCATAACATAACCTCATATTTCATGTCATTCTGACTCTGAAACTGAAATTTTCAAATTTGAGTTTTGGTAACAAACATGAATACAGATGCCATTGATAATGTGTTAGAAAAAACAGATTTGCAATATATGCTGGAGTTCGAAACACAAATATTTTTAGATATAATTCACAAAGATGGTTTGGTTGTTGCTTCAAAGTTAGTTATGTCCTCAAATGTTTGCCAATGACTCTTTATAATAATTTTAGAGGCGTCAACTTGGACCTTATAATCTCCAATCTCCTGAAAGTGTACTGCGATCCAGGAAACTTGGTTCTAGTTTTAAATGCATCCGAGAATGAAGAAAAATACTTCAAGGATAAACTCAATGATACAAATGTTTACAGCACTACATTCACAACAAATGTTAAAGAAAGGTACTGATTCATTTGATCTGGAAACGTTACTGTTCTAAGAAGTATTTCAGGGAAGACCTCTATTTATCTGGAGGAATAAATTTTGTTACCACAAGGATACTGGTAGTTGATATGCTGAAGAATAGATTGCCAGTTGATAAAATAACTGGATTTGTTGTTCTCAAAGCCCATTCAATATTTGAGAGTTGTCAGGAGGCTTTTGTGTTGAGATTGTTTCGACAAAAGAATAAGGTCAGTTGACTAACATTTTTTTAGTTTGAGAGTGTTGACCACTTTTTTCAGACAGGATTTGTTAAGGGTTTTTCCAATAATGTTCAAAGTTTCACTGTTGGATATGGACATGTAGAGAGGGTTATGAGAGCTTTGTTTGTAAAGGAGTTATACATTTGGCCAAGATTCCATTCAGCTGTGATACAGAGTTTTAAGAAACATCAGGTAGAATTTTACTGTTGATTGTTTGGGATTTTATTTATTTCTCCAAGAAATTATCCATATTATGAATTTTTCACAGCCAAATGTTATTGAACTACATATTCCAATCTCTGAAAAAATGAAAAAAATGCAAACATACATTTTGGATTTGATGAATTTAACCGTTAAAGAACTGAAGAGAATCAACAAAGGTGTTGAATTGCAGGTTAGTTGAATATATTCTTGAAATCAAATGCAAGAATAAACTAAGCTTACAATATTTCAGGAAATAACTGTAGAGAATTGTTTGACAAAAAAGTTTCATAAAATATTGCAAGCACAACTTGATGTTATATGGCATCAGTTGAGTCGAAAAAGTCTTCAGCTGGTAGCAGATCTCAAAACGTTAAGACATCTCATAATGTGAGTAGTGAAACATTATTTTTACACATTGAAATTATTCTTACAGAAAATTCTTCTGCAATTATTGTCACAAAAGTATGCATTCAAATTGTATTAATTGAATAATTCTTCCTAAATGACATTCTTGCAGAACAATGTTTCATGCTGATCCTGTAACTTTTTATTCAATGGTTACAAAATATCGCACTATGGAATATGCACAGACAGCTACTTGGGTGTTATTAGAAACATCAGAGTTGTTATTTTCCCAGGTAAATTCCTTTGTATTCAACAGTGATAAAGGTAAATCAGTTATCTTTCATAGAAGTACCTGTATTAATTCATTTTTCTTTCAAGAGTTTCAACCTGATTTTTGCCCAAAATGGGAGTCACTTTTAGAAATTCTCAAAGTAGAGATACCAGCCCAAATGAAAAAAACAAATGTCAAGGAAAATACCATACTAATTCTCTGCACAGATTTTAGGAGTTGTTACCAACTCAAAGAAGTAAGAATCCCACAAAATAAATTGATTTTTTCAATGAAACTTAGAAAATTTTTTAGTTTCCCTTAAAACATTTATATTTTAGGTGCTTACTCAGGGACCAGAATTCTACTTGTTCAAAAAAGCTCTAAGAAACAAACTACCCATAAAGAAGGTAAGCAAATCCTTCAGGGTTAACGAGAAAATCCCAGAAGTGGTTGAAATTCCTGTTGAAAAGAAAGAAGTGAAAACTACAAAAAGTAAAAAGCTGAAAACTGATCAAAATGCTGCGATTTCTGGAAATGAACCCAAAGAAGAAACCGAGGAAAAAGAAGAGGAAGAACTAGAGGATTTCCAGAGTAGCTATCTTCTGACAATGAGCCAAACTATTTGTGAAAAAAGCAAAAATAATTCTAGTTTAGATGAATCTGATTATGTTTTCGAACCTTTCACACAAGTATTCTTTTCATCTCTATAGCCCCAGTGTTTTTAACGTTATTTTTTTTTAGATGGAAAATATGAATTTAACACAAGTTTGTGAAAGTATAAGCGAACCAAAAATTATCATACAAACATTCAAAGGATCTGAAAATTTCATCAACTTGCAAAATACTCTGGAGAATCTCAAACCGAATTTTGTAATTCTTTACCACTGTAGTATGACAGCTGTCAGGGAGATAGAGGTTGGTAGTAATGATCTGCTTGTCTTATTTTGCAAGTATCCACGAAAAATTTTACTCGTGCACAACTTTGGGTGATTTCAACAAAACTATGTAATGAATTATGAAGCTGTCAGAATTGGAAATGAAAGTTTATTCTTGTCTGAACATCTTCCACACAAAATTTATGTAACATCTCCAATGCAATTCCACCATGTTCTAGAATATTTTCTTCGGGTCCAATTCTATAATTTCTGTTTTTAAATGATCTTAAGAGAGTCAATACATGCTATATTCTAGCAGAATATAGTAGTTTTTCTTCACAGTTTATGGGATCAGGGGTGCTGCCTTGGAATTATTCCCTTCCTATTTGCACAATCGACAGCAACGAGTGGTTATACCCTCAGGTGAGAAGTCAGACATAATGTCAATAGATATTGGAGTTCCCCAAGGATCCATATTGGGCCCCATATTTTTTATTGTTTTCATAAATGATTTACCAAAATACTTAAATGCTGACGCAGTGACATTGCTGATGACTCAACAATTTTAAATATAAGCCCTGATATAAAAAACCTAGAACTCAGAAATATTGCAACAATAGCGAAGGCTTCAGAATGGTTTTCGACAAATAATTTGAAACTGAACACAGAAAAAACAAGTGTACTTATTTTCTCCAATGGTGCTCAAGAAAATAGCATTAAGTTATTAGGCATACATATTGACAGGAAGTTGAACTGGAAAGAACATGTCAAAAAGCATCTACTTTCGCATTCTTCCTACCATTCATATCACACTAGAAATAAAAATGCGTTTTGAGCATTCCTTATCACCGCCTGAAAAAGACTCAACAGCCAATTAATCACACATCTATCAAAATATTTAACAAATTACCGAATGCACTAAAAAATGGCCATATCAAACAGTTGAAGGCAGCAATCATCAATATTTTACTAAATAATGCATTTTACTCTCTAGAAGAATATTTTGAATCCACTTTTGACGAAACAATTAGTTAAATTAATTGATATATACGTGACTATCTTTCATACCTGTATCTTTTGTTGTGATGTAATATTGACCAATTTTGAACTTATATGTATTTTTTTGAATTTTTTATGTATTTCAAATGACTGAATTTTCTTATAGACCAATTTCAAATTTATATGTATTTTTTAAATTTTATGTATTTCAGATGACTGAATGAGTATACATATACAATATGTTTTTTAAAATTTTTACTATAATTGTCGACGTTTCTTTTATGTACATACCTGTACGTCGTTTCGCTCATATATATTATCTGTTCTCGGATTATTGGACAACCTTAAATGTAACATTCATAACTTGGGCTAATAAATTATTATTATTATTACAAGGGGTAAATCCAGTTAACTGGTCTTTGGTGTCTCAAGAACAAGTCTTTAGATATTAATGCGACCAATAATGATTATTCCTGGTTCTCCATATCATTTAAACTAATATAAATTATCTCCTAGATCATTGAATAAGTTTTGATTTGATTACATCAGCTCGATTTAATACATTATAGCTCATTCCAAATTTTTTTCACAGATGTATGAGGCACATAGACAGATGACGACTCCAATCCAAGTCTACTTCTTGTTACATGCTGATACAGTTGAAGAACAAAGTTATTTAACAACACTTCGTAGGGAAAAAGAAGCCTTTGAACTTTTGATTGAAACAAAGTCGGTAGGTTTACTTACAAAATTCCCATTCCACGGAAGACTACACAAACGACTATTTTCAGAAAATGGTTGTTCCTGAAGACCAAGACGGAAAATCGGAGCAATCCTTAGCTTTACAGAGAGACCTACAAAGCCCGAAGAAAAATACGAGAGACGGAAGAAATGACGTAGTTCCTAAAAAACAAACAATCATAGTTGATATGAGAGAATTCAGAAGTGAATTGCCCGCGCTCATACACAAGAGAGGCATCGAAATAGAACCCCTGACAATAACTGTATGTAACCTTGTTAAATTCTTAGATATTTCAACTACAAATCCATGTACATTTTACATTTATTCATTAATTTCCAAAGAAAATTTCGAAACTTTTATTTTTCAATAATTTAAAGCTCTAAATGCATCAATTGGTGTCAGGTGTGGGATTGAGGAACGAACTGAAAATCTTCAGACTACCGTGTTCACTTTAGCATAGCATTGACGTTCGTTTCTTTCCTTAGATTGGCGATTATATCCTGACACCAGACATTTGCGTAGAGAGAAAAAGTATCTCGGACTTGATAGGATCTTTGAATACAGGGCGATTGTATCAGCAGTGCACCAACATGTCAAGGTACTACTCCAAACCCATGTTGCTGATTGAGTTTGACCAAAATAAGACATTTGGATGGCAGGTAAGAGAAGAAATTGGAAATTCGTCGTTGAGGCTATCTCTGATGCCTCCCTGTTCTCAACAAATTATTTTTCAGAGTAATTATATGTTGTCTACTGATGTCAGCAGTTTTGACATTCAACAGAAATTGCTGCTACTAACTTTGCATTTCCCGAAACTGAAGTTGATTTGGAGTCCAAGTCCGTATGCTACAGCTCAGTTATTCGAGGAACTGAAGGTAGTTGTTAATGTTACAAAACGTTTCAGTATGTATTCTTTCAATTTTAGGCTGGCAAAGAGGAACCTAATATCGAGTATGCCACAGCCTTAGGGGATCAAGATTTGGACATGATTCAGTCGAGATACAACTCTAATGTTTACGATTTTGTGCAGAAATTACCAGGAATTACTTCGAAAAATATCGATATGTTTTTGAAAAAAGGCGAGAATATGGATAACATTATACAAAAAACGGAGGTGAGATTTGTGTGTTGATTAATTGCTTTGATTATACACTATGAATATTCAAAAGAATCAAAGAGAGGCATAAATCAGGGTGGGACAAAATCTGATTTTTATTAAAAAAATCAAAAATCATTGATTTTTAAAAAAAGCTAATGATTTATTTGATTTTTTAAATTTGATTATAAAATTTGAACATTTTGATTCTTTGAAATTATTGTTGATTATTTTAATGGATAAGTCTAAAAATTTTAATACAATTTGCAGCTCAAAAACTTGTTGACAACGCATTTGTCGCGCTTCTTGCAAGAAAATTCTTGTCGCGATTTGTTTTCCTTTTGTCCTATAGACTATACAGTGCCGAGTGAGGCGCGAACGCGTTTGTTGTGCTTTTTGCAAGAATATTCCTGTCGAGGCTTGTTTTCCTTCTCAACCTATAAATTGGCCAAAAATTTCACGTATTTCGCTAGTTGTACACTCGGATATTAGAAACAGATTAGGCATAGAAAAAGGAGGAAAACTCATGTTTTTGTTTGAATTGTATAACAAAAATGAATAGATTGAAAATATACAGTTATAAAATTTAAGTGTTACATTCAGTTTACCACTTTGGAATTATGTACTTCTTTTTTGTTGTTTTTGCTAAAAGCAGATACTCCTTTTGATCTTTGAGAAAAGTTTTATATTATGTTGTTATCTGGTTCTGATTAGAAAAAACTAAAATTGATTTAAATCATGATTTTAATTTTAAAAATCAAGCAATTTAAATCATGATTTCAATCGTGATTTTAATCAGCCCAACCCTGGCATAAATAATCTTTCAATATTTGTTAATGGCACAGACTCTTTTTGTGTTGACTGAGAAGGTCATAGGTCCAACTTGTTGGTTTTTTTGATATTTGTAGAAATCAATACGGTTCAGTTTCAAACTGTTTTCCAGGAGGAACTCAAGGAGATTCTTGGAAACTCTGCAGATTCCCAGTCACTATATTCTATCATTCATGAAAACCACAAGCCTAAGGAAGATGCAGATTCAACCAAAAAAGATAAACCCAAAAGCAGGTCTAGGTATTTCAAGAAATAGTAATTTTTATCAGTCAATATATTTATTGTTTTATCAGTTGTTTTTATTAGTCCCGAGATTAAATAGTGACAGATCCATCTTGCGACCGTTATCAGGGATTTAGTTTCAAGTGTTTTGCAGATATATATTAGTTACTGCATTTAAAAAACTAAAATGAAAAATTGTTTTGGAGTTTTTCTCTGTGAACATTAAATAAATATGCTCTTTAAAATTATCCGAAAAGCCTTTAATATGAAGAATTTTCAATAACAGATGTCAAATAAAATTAATGTATAAGAAAATGTAACAAATTGAAATGAACTGGCTCGAAGGACCAATATCTCGACTAGTACTTTTTTTTTCTTTAATGAATGGACTATGGTTTGATTTTTTGATATCATTAAATCAAAATACAACTTTCATAATATCTTCTTTTGGATATACTGCCGTAGCATTGAAATAATTTATATTTATAAACGAAGCAATTTCGAAATGAATAACCAGTAACAAGATAATTTGAAAATAAGCCGAGGTTATAAAAACTTTAGAGATGTTATAACCCCTCAAGAAAAACACAGTTGTGTGTTCAGTTCTAGAACTTTCCGAGTATATATCAGTCGAGTATTTCGAAGAATTTTTGCCGAGTTTGAAATAAAAACCACATTAATTCAATGTAAGCTTGATATATCTTATTTATGCAACAACACAAAAATAAATTTGTAAAAATAAAATATCGCGACATTTACAGGTTTACTCTTATATCCTAAAAATGCTTGAAATAAATGAAAGTTTTAAAGACTGGTTGTAATGAAAACCGGCTCTGAAATGCCCAGAGATCATTTGGTAGCTTCGTGCATGGCATGAGCAAGGTATCCAACATTTTTCGATGTTACTCCAGCCATAGATATACGCCCGTCTTTGGTAAGATACACGCTGAAGTCCTTGGTTATTTTCTCAACCTATAACAAATACAAAATTTTATCAAAGGTAATGCTACGAGTCCTTCAAATTTAATCGATAAATTTTCATTTTCCAAAAAAACTTTTTTATTTGGCAAAAGTATGAAAACAAATCGATTGATAAAATCACGAGTCCGTAGGTTTGTTCGGTTTGTTTGAATGCTTTTGCCTCAAAATAAAAAAGTTTGAGTGTTTCAAAAGTGAAAATTTATCCTATCAAATTTGAAGAACGAGTTGTATTTGAAGAGATTATTTTTTGAACAAATAAAAGGAAGAACAATTTAATTGATCAGTATATCATTTACATAAGAAGGAAAGGAGAATAGGTGAAAATTTTACAAATTTGAAATGTCAAACAACGATGTATGCCCTCTATGATCCAGAAGAGATATGATGCTTACGCAGTGCATATGATAATGCTTGCCGACGATACCAAGAGATGGCGTCACACCTCTCATTGTATAAGGTTGATAATTGAAAATTTCTTATGAAATGGAAATTGCGTCAGAAGGAACATAAAATCATTCGTTAAGTATGTCGTTGTATCAAAATCTTCATACAACGGTTTCTTCTCATACAACAAAAAATGAATTGTATTTAATAAAAACTAATTGTACGCAATCTTCATTTCAGTTAAGGAAACCTTAAATATTTGAATCGGTCGTTCGCTATATCTGTCATAAAGTTGGGGTTATGAGCTATTTACGTGTTTGAGTGTTCATTAAAATTTGTTATGTTATTATCATGCTGAAAAAGTGAAAAGTGAATGACTATTAATAATAAGGTAACTCTTCATTCATGATAATTTATATAAATATGAGCCAGTTCAATAGAATCGACGCGGTAAACCTTATAGTTTTGACAGTTCAAAGGTAAACAACATTTTATCGAAACAATCGAAAGGACCAGGCAGTTTTATCAGTATAATACCCAATGATTGGCTAGAATAACCATAGAATAACCCGCTATTATTGGTTGAGATGCCAAAAACGTCACATTTTGACTAGTGAAAAAAAATAGTTGAAATAAAAATGAAATGGTTCCTTCCATTCTATCAAATTTATGGTAAGTGCACATTCACCAACAACAGAATAGGTCATTAACAAAAAAACCTGGAGAAAATAAGGAACGATGGTTGTCTTGGTAAATGGAATTTTTCATACTTCTCCTGTAGTACGAATTATTTCGTCACATCAGTCTGAAAATCAAATGAATCGTGCACTTTTCTTTGAAAATATTGATTTGGATAAGTCTAATATAACCTCTGCATAAAATGGCCAAATAGTTACGAAAAAAAGAGAGTGGGATGCGGTGTAAAGGTGATATAGTGGTGAACACGAGAGTTTATAGCGATTTATTGTTAAAGAAATGAGGTGGAAAATCTATTTCTATTTGCTAGTGTTGTACTGGAGCTACGTGTTAAATCAACCCAGAAAATACCCAAGTATGAAAATTCATTTTTTAGGTAATGAAGCTCAAATACACTAAAAAAACCTATGGTATAAAAGTCAAAAACATTATAAGTGGAATGAGACCATAATAAAATTGAAGAATAAACTTATTACTACTTGGAGAAACTAAAAATTAAATACCTCTTCAGGTTTCATTCCCGTGAAACAGAACATTCCAATTTGGTTGGTTATATGCTCCCAATTTCTTGTCGATCCCTCCTTTTTCAAGTTCTCCCTTAGTTGAGTTCGCACCGATATGATTCTATCAGCCATTCCTTTGACCTCTGGTAACCTGAATTGCAAAATAGTTGCTTCAAAGAGAATTCAAATTGATATATAGCCGAAAAATTGCAAAAGATGGTTTTGAATAACTGTTTCACTGAAATACATGTACAGGACATGAAATTATAATTTTAATTGATGAAATGAAAAAAAAAATCGAAATAAAAGAAAATCGGAAAACTCAATGGAGTAGTCCGTCAACACAAAAAATCCTTCAAAAAAAAAGGAAATGGGAATAAATATATTTCAGAAATAAATTCTACAAGACCATAAAGAAAGAGTTGTTTCAAATGAACTCAAGAAATTCACCTGCTGTGTGGGAGATAAGTGCAATATTGTTGATATTTTGGAGAAATTTTTATGATAACTGGGTATGATAAATAAATAAAGGATTATATCAATAATGGATACCTTGTATACGGTATACCCTTTCGGGGAGCATGTAGTCGATATCATTTCAACATGATTTTTGTTCTGCAAAAGAGAGCTCTCAGATACCTCTGCAGAGCAAACTACAGACAGACATGTAAACCCCTTTTTGTTAAAAATAAAATATTGACCCTTCCAGCTCTTTTCATCTTTGAAACAGTATGCATCATCTATAAATATAAAAGTTCATACCCTACTAGAGATCATGTTTATAACACACGTCAGGATAACAACATAAGACTCCCAATTCCAAAATCAACTCTTGTTAAGAATTTTTTTATATATAGCGGATTAAAAATGTTTAACCACTTGCCAGAATCAATTAAAAAAACTGAAGCCTATTGCAAGTTCAGAAGGGCAACAAAAAAAATACTGGTAGAACATCCATACTATTCTGTCGAAGAGTTTTTCTCATCCTCTCTCTGAAATCTATTTTCCTTGTTTGTTCTTTTGGCTGTCTTTTTTTAAAAATGTTAAATTATACATACAAATATTTGTGTGTCAGTGTACACAAAATGGTACTGTGTGTTAATTATGTGTTCATTTATATGTCTATTTACTGCTCTGCTAGAAAAATGTATATATATATATATATATATATATATTTTATTTTTAACAAAAATTATGTTGAATAATGTTTTAATAAGGGTTTTGCTTAGGTTCTTTTGACATGCTTTGTTAACAATTGTTATTGTTAAACAATAAAGCTATTTTTGACTTGAATTTGACTTGACTTGATAATATAGTATTTTCATAACAATTACCAATTTATTAGCAGGAACAGTAGATGATGAAAATTATTTAATATTCAACAGAACACAATTAAAAAAAAAGGGATTATGCAAATGTAATTGTTAGATGTAGACATTGTGCCATTCTCCAATCCTAAAATGATGAAATTTCTTTTTTTTAAGTTTTTTTCAAATTCCAATAGAATTTTTTCAGGCGTGGCAAAATAACACTCGATTTCAGGATTATTTCCCCCTACAACAACAAAATAGTCTCTAATAGAATTTGAAGGACTCAGGGAAAGGAGCATTTTCAAAATTGATATTGCTCACCATTCATTCTTCAGCGCAGGATCATTCAGGATTTCGGCTACAATCCTAGCCCCATTGACAGGGGGGTTGGAGTACATTGGCCTGATGAGGATTTTGATTTGAGACATCACCCTGGCTGCTTCTTCTTTTGATTCTCCTATAATCGAGAAAGCTCCAGCTCTCTCACCATACAGACCCATATTTTTGGCAAAACTTTGGGCCAGGGCGATACGGTGACCTTCTTTGACAAAGTGCCTCACCTTAAATCACACGAAATGGATTATTATATTCATATAAATTTGAATATAATCGAGGAAAAAATCCTTCATAACGCCAGAACTAGACTTGAATTCCATACGAAAAAGATTAATAATGGTGATGACACAAATAGAACACTCGAAATTATGGAAAATACTTACTGCAAATGCATCATTGTCAACACTGCCTGTGGCAAATCCTTGGTAGGCCATATCGAAGTATACAAAAAGGTTTTTCTTCTTTATCAAGTTGGATAGTTCAAGCCACTGCTCCTTAGAAGGATCAACTCCTGTTGGGTTATGGGCACAAGCATGGAGAAGAATCACAGATTTCTCCGGTATTTTCTAAAGAAAAAAAGTACTACTCATGCTATGAATTCATATTCTTAGACTAACTAGTTGAAGAAGACAGTCAAATTAATATAATTTTTTTTTGTATATTTGCAGAAAATTTGTTGAATGTTGAATGGTTATAGTAAAATTAATCACAAGCTTTTCATTGAAACCATTTCTTCCACTGACCTAAGTCAATTTACGATGTGCCTTTACAGAACATTTGGAGGGCCTGGAAATTTAATTTAATAATAACGTATTTTTGATTCATGATATATATGAATATTTCACTGCATTCATTTATAGAACACTTGAAGGCAGTGAAATGATTAATAAATATTTACCTATGAACTTGTTATCATGTGGTGGTCACTTCATTACTAAGTTAAGTAACTTATAATAAGTGATGATTGAACATATCAATTAGCAAGTTTCTGATAGTCAAAATTTGATATTTAATAACAATAATGTCTTTATTCATTCCAAAAAACAACAGTTTATAAAAGTGATAAAAATTAATAATTTCAATGCCATGGGTTTGATTAACCAAATTATATTTTTTTTTGTATTGTACACAGGGAATCAAAATCAATAAAATTATGTAAGATAGTGAGGAATGTAAATAGAACAGAGTTTGTTGTCAAAAACCTTCAGAAAATGAGGTTTCAATGATGAATAAACTCACAACTTACAGAAATATCATCCAAAGCTCCTTGGAAATCCAGTCCACAAGTTTTTGGATCGTAGTACCTATAAGTCTTAACATCCAATCCTGCATGTTTAAAAATAGGAGTGTGATTTCCCCATGAAGGGCTGGGTAAGTAAACAACCTTGTTTCCAGGGAAGAAACTATTCAAAAAAGCTGCCCCTATCCTCAAAGAACCAGTACCAGAAATCCCTTGTACAGTTGCATTCAAACCATTGGAAATAACCTCAGATCCCTCTCCGAGGGCTAATTCAATGCTGCCTTTGCAAAATTCAGCAACACCAGATATAGGAGCATATTCTTTGTCCAGGCCTTTTGCTCTGATTTTGTCCTCTGCCTTTCGTACACTAGGTAGAACATAAGGTTTTCCATTGTCGTCACGATATGCTCCAACACCCAGGTTGATTTTGTTGGGGTTGGTGTCTCTTTTGAAGGCTTCGGTTACTCCCAGGATTGCATCAGGAGGACCCATTTGGACACCGGACCACCATGAACTGAAATTAAGCAAATCTCAAGTATTATGTAATTACATGCATTGAATATGTTACCTGGCCCTCTGTTTCATCAAATTGATGCCATTTTTGCTCTGTAGAATAGATGCCGTTTGTTTGAGAGACATATTGATAGTTACGTGTTTTTTTCACGGTAATCAACAGCTTTATGAATTATTTTTTCACCACCCTTCAGATCACAAGAATCCAACACAATTGTAATTTTTATATTATGCTGTAAAATTATGAGATAAAATGTGTTTTTCGAAATGTAGATATTTCTCAAGGCGAGGAACGTTGAGAAGTGATAAAAGCTGGAGATGAATTAATGAATAATAATATTGAAATACCGGTTTAAAATAAATAAAGATAACCAAATGACGTGCTCTAGCTCTGGCTCTGACCGCTGACGTTAAACTTTTTCAGAGGTCAATCAGGTCAATGTCAAGTGCGAACAGAAATCTTTATTTATCTTTCCCAGGTTTTATGAAATGTCATGCAAAAGTTTAGCGGCAGTAATACTCCTCATTGCTAGATAGCAGCACTCGATCTGCTGAAAGAAATCGAATTGTCTATCAGAAAATAATAATAATGATAATAATGTCTTCATTGGTTTTAGTGAAGATACATATAGCCTTACAAAATGAAAGGAAGGCGATATTCAACCTAGGTGTTCTTCCATGCAAACCGCCAGGTTACCAACAGAAGAATATACAATTGAAAATATATTCCGCAATTAGAATATAAAATCAAAAGAAATCATACAAACATAAATATACCGAAATATATCAGAGATTTGAAATGAAAATATAATATGATTACGCACATACTTATTAATACTCTAAAATGAAATAACTTCGGTCATTTGAAATTTCGACCGCACAGTGAATCAAAAAATCTCCAACCGTTACCGTATTGGATTCGTTTAGAAAAGCCTTCCGCCGTTTCTTGAAAGTTAAAAGAGAAGAGGCACCCTTAACACTTTCAGGTAGGGCTTTGAATATATTTACTGCAACGTAGGAGAATGATTTCTGAAACATGCCACCAGAATGTGGGGGAACAGTGTACATCTCTCTGAATCTTGTGATCCTTCTCTGTATATCAGAACCTTTCAATAGCTCAGTCGTTAAATAAATAGGGCTATTGAATTTAGAAATTTTATATAACAAACTTGACAGATGCATAACAGCCATTTGGATTCAATAAATGATTCATTAATGTGGTCATATTTCCTTAGGTTGTAGCAGTATTTTATTTTATACAAGAATTCTGAACTTTTTGTAAGCTAAGTTTGTCTTTTACTATTAGAGTTGGCCAGTACACGATATCGCAGTAGGCAAGACTAGATAAGATTAAAGAATCACATAGTTCAAGATTCAATTCGGCGTTGAAAATTTCTTTATGCTTATACAGCATTCTGAGCTTGGCATACGATTTTTTTAGCAAATGATTCACATGTGAACTGAATCTGAGGTCGTTGTCGAATAAAACTCCTGAATTTTCACACTTGGATGAGTTACTTAGTTGGTTTCCATGAATCAAAATAGATGTATTGAAATTCCGAATTATTAGATGAAAACTGAAACTGAATGAGAATTTGGTGTTGTCATTAGGATTAAAACAATGAAACTTCCTTTTACTGCGTGTCACATTCGTTGTTACTTGAAAAAAATTGGATACTATGGTGTGAGAGGAGTTTCTTTATCTCTATTCTAGTCTTACCTCATGGATCGATACCACACGCAGTTTCTTGCAATAACGAAATTTCACAGTTCAAGTCTGTACTATACGGAGTCCCCCAAGGATCTATTTTTGAGCCCCGCCTCTTTATCATCTATGCTAAAGATTTATGTGATTTTACGTCTCCACATAAAACTACAACCTAAATTTACCGCAATAAGAGCGACAAACGATACTGTGAAATTTGCTTGGCATAACACTTGACTTGGCATCGACACATGGATCACCTTAGGAACAAGTTCGCTAGCACTATATATGTTCTTCGAGAACTTCAAAATATCATCAGCATTGATATCTTGAAAATAACATATTTTTCACTATTTCATCCGTATATAAGTAAGGGGTTCAATACTTTGGGGTAATTCTCCTAGCTCTTTGAATATCTTCAAATTACAAAGAAAGCCGTTAGAATATATACGTGGGAAAAACATAACATTGTCAACCAGTTTAAAAAAAATTACGTATCATGCCTTTACCGACATTGTTTATTTTTCATGTCTTACTGGAAATCCATAAAAAAGCTAGTACTTACAAAGATATGTAACATACTTCTCGCGACCAAGTTTTTTATTTAGTTGTATACTGTCACGTTCAACATATTTGCTATTTTTTTTGTTATATTATGTTTCAGTAACTGCGTATTGACCTGCTACAAACATTGTTAATGTAATGTAGTTGAATAAAACTATCTATCTATCTACATATATATGTGAAAAATCATCAGCAACTATTTCATATTTATCACGTTCAACATATTTGCTATTTTTTTTGTTGTATTATGTTTCAGTAACTGTATTGACCTCCTACAAACATTGTAAATGTAATGTAGTTGAATAAAACTATCTATCTACATGTGAAAAATCATTAGCAACTATTTCATATTCGTCTTTGGCTTGTAGATGGTTGTAACAATATATATATGGTTGTAACCCTACATGCACTTGCATTTGTCATGTGGATGCACAGGAAAAATACTGTTAACCAAAGAATAATGATTAATGATGCGTCCATATAGTGACTTTGATAACATCGAGTTACTAGACTTTGTAGGAATAGTTACACATCTGAATATTGGATACAGATGACAGTTCGGCTTTCTTTGAGAAGAGACATGCCTGGATTTTTTCAGCATTGAATTCCACCAAGTTGATGTTACTCAATTCTATTATTTTCGCCAAGTCATCTTTAATAAAATTGACGCCGCCTCCCTGTATTTTTGTTTCTCGTGCTGATATGGAGACTCTGGAAGAGAAATTAGTATGAAGAGTATCGTCCGCAAAACTATGCCCTGCAAACAAGACGTTTTCTCCAGCAAATCATTGTATAAAAACAAAGTTGGCGCCAGGACTGAACCTTGTGGAACACTTGCATTTATTGAGAAAATAGGGGTGAACCATAAGACGGCAGTTTAGAAAGGAGACCCCGATGACATGAGAGACAAAATAATCTTTGAACTAATTTTTAAATCTTCTTGTAATTATGGATGACTTGGAAAGGCCGACTTGTCTAACTAATATAATGGAATAGAAGACCATAATAGTGCACTCTGAAATTATGAATGCCAAACTTTTCTCATATATTCTAGTTGTATTTCCCAGGATTATCGCAAGGTTTCAATTTCTGACAAAAACAATTACAAACAAATATTTCATAAAATCGGTTTTTAAAATTTCACTGATACAGACAATTTTTCTTGTTGCTTTCACGAATAAGACACCTCTTCTAGTACTATGCCCGCTTTTGAAGAAGGATATAGTAACTATTATCATTCCTGAATGTCATCTGTTTTCTGGAGTCACCCTTTGTTCATCGCCATCTTGACTAGCGTGGGATGTAACAGCTTCGACCAATGAAACGGCGGTAAATGTATCGACGTACTTTGTTGAGCGTCAGGACGTTCCTGGATCATGGGAATTCACAGGTGCTGGCAGAAATATGTCTTGTTTTTAGTGATGGATGTTGTCTACTAATATAGCGTGCTTGTAATACAAATGAATCAATTATACATATTTGATATTTTATTTCCAACTATTTTTTAATAACAATAACAAGGACATTTTGATTTTCAATATCATATTTCCAAAATAAAACTTTTATCTAATTAATAATCATAGATTAATTCTCTACAAATCTGAATAAGAATGTGACATTTTCAAAAGTTATTATGTCTACTTCATTTTTTCAGAGTATTTTTGATATTCCATCCATGGGGCTGTGATCATAAACTATTCTAATAACCTATCGTGATGTCAGAAAATTACAATCGCAGTAGTTTCAGCTTCTAGGAAATCCATTTTTGTGTTTTCCCTCCTGAAAAAAAAACTTTAGAATCTCTTATCTGTTTACAGGGTGAATTGGTATATATATATATATATATATATATATATATATACACACATATATCCTGAAGCTTACCAACTTGACCCAATACGTCATTGTAATATTAAATATATATATATATAAGCTTCAGGAAAAACCTCTCTCGGCAAGGATTTCCAAAGTTTAGCTGTTTTATTGAAAAGAGATCCGTGAGCAAGAAAGGTTCAGCAGGTCTTCAAGCTCACAAAAAAGGGGTGGGAATTCTGTACTCGTCGGGTCATCCGTGTTATACTGCCAAGGCAGGGAACGAATGATGACAATTCAGAAGCTGAATGGAAGTGGCCGTTACTTGATGAACCTCCATATTAAACAAATAATATACAGTTGCCTGTAAAATCTTACAGGCAACTGTATATTATTTGTTTACAATTCAGAAGAGCATAGACTGTGAAAATATCTATAGGAGAGAGACAAGTCTCCGACCAGTCTACGATGCTCAAACGCAAAGTGAGCGAGTCTGTGAGCAAAGAATAACTAATAAGGCGGATTGCCTTTCCCGTCACTATCAATCATTCCGCTGGCCATGTTTCATTTCGGTTGATCCGACGAATACAGTCTTCCCACCCTTTTGTTGTTTCGGACTTTTCTCCTCGGGTTAGGTTTCAAACATAATAATAGCCAAGTTGTGGTTTGCTTGCCAGGGGGGTGTTACTCTCTACTCGTGCACCCGACGTTTTCTGACCATTACTTTTTTCTTTCGTGTTCAGACCAAAATCATGTTCTAACGAGGCCCTAGCGCGATGGATATGAAAAATGAACTTGAAAATCATTTTCTTTTGCAAAATCTTTCATCGTGTTATCATCTATGACTGCCCTATAAAAATTCCAATTCATAATTCATATCTGACCTCAAGCTATAACAGCCGCACTTTGCTGTAAGCGGATTTCGAGTGAAGCTTTATTGCAGATTACAAATATTTATCTTTCTTTCATTACGTAGCTTGAAACAATTGCACAGGTGTGTATACGAACACCTGTGATCTGTTACTATTTCTGGATCATTTATTTTTCACTCCTTCCCAAAATGCTCTGTATTATCATTATTAGCCTTATATAAATACAATCCCAAAATTTATACAAAATGTGTTATGATATTGAGTCAAGTATCCAAGTAGCACACATATATCAGGCCCATAATGTTTCAACGTTACGAAAACATTGCCTCAATATTGAAAATATTATATTAGGTAGTCATAAAAAATGAGAACATTCGGCGGTATTGGTGCAATATTTGAAAAAACAGGATATATCGTTATGCTAATATTGATGCAATATTGTGAATAGTATCGGAAAAGAAGTATTCGGATTTATGCAATTAATGTCACTTTATGAATCTTTAGTTTTTATTATCGAAACTAATCATTCGTTATAACCCTCATTCAGAGTTTGACAGAATTGTGAATACAATAAATTTGAAATGAGTTGAATTCATTTTCAGTGAACTCAATTCATTGGTTTCTATTCATTTTGAAAAAAGTGAGTTGTGAGTTGCAATATTTTTCTCAGTGAATTGCGACTTCTGGATTGTTTTTGTGAATTCAATCCACGAAAATGAATTGAAGCCACAATTCACAAGCAGTTGTGCAGTTGCTTCTCGTTCTCTGTGTACTATTTTGCTTATTTTGCCGATAACATCATATCACATTCTCCTTCACAGTTATCTTCAGGCTCCAGTCTGCGTATATACAGGAATTTCAGAATTGTAAATTTGTTTTTATGAAGTAAGCAGATGTACATTGGAAGTGCGAAAGAGTGAACACAAGATGTACGTCAGGAACAGACAGATAGGTGGTTCTAAATTATCAAAACACACTCTTACTGCCGATGGAGATCACACAGTGGAAAGGAATGACACTAAAATAATTATGAGGAAAGAGAGCAATGGCAGGAAACGAAAATTAAAGGAATCTGCTTTCATCATGTTGTCTGGTGAAGAATGCATATCTATGAGTTGGCTTGATATGGATCGCGGATGGCTACCTCTCCTGAAGGACAAAACGTTATGTCAAATTGGAAATATTTGACAAATGTCAATTACCAAGATTGCCTACAAGAGATATTGGGATTTGTACAGAAATTTGCGTATCAGTTTTGAGAACGAAAGCGGATTTAGTTTCCGAAACGTTAACGATAAGTATTTTCATATATACAGGGTGTAACTGAATAAGTGTAAAACATTCAAGGAGGTGTTTTCTCATCGAATAAAAGATAGGATCGTTCATATAAAGAAACGTCATTGGAGCACCCCTTTTTAAGATACAGCTCCTTAAAGGAGGTACATAAAAATTGTATAACAATTTTTTTCACAAGCACTGAAAAAGTTACAATATTGAAATTTCCCAACTGACAGCGTCATACCAATTTAGTTGTCACTATAGCTAAAAGCGATCTACTAGATATATTAGTTTCGTATTTTCGCAATTATAACGATGTATCTCTGTAGTTGTTCGTAAAATAATTTTTTGCTGCTAATTGGTTTATTTTGGGCAAAAAACCCTGGAGACATTTTTTTAAGAATGAAACAGGCTATCGGGAATTAATGTTTGAATGGTAAACAAATAATAAGAGAAAATTTACATAGGAAATAAATTTTTGGGGTTTCGTTTTCCACCCCTTACAACCATGGGGTGAACCAAATAAATTACTGGCTGAGTGTCTTTTTGGTAGTACAAAACGTCAGGTTGATTTCAATATTCTAACTTTTTCAGTGTTTGTGAAAAAAATTGTTAAACAAATTTTATGTACCCCCTTTCAGAGGCTGTATCTTAACAAGGGATTCTCCAATGAAGTTTCTTTATATGAAAGATACTATCTTTTTCGATGAGGAATCTCCTCCTCAAATGTTTTACACTTATTCAGTTACACCCTGTATATATACTAGTTCTTATTATTTTTTGATAAGCAAAATATATACGAGAAGCTGCTGACTAATTGGACTTGTTCTATCCAGAAAGAACTGTTTTTCAATAGACGCAGCAACTTTTCGGCGTAGATTGAAAATCTGCCCTTCTACACTTGTATAGATTCAAATATTAATCCTTATTTTTTCAGATTGTGGTAGGTTACAATACCCAGAAAACTACGGAACAAATATCGATCCACCACAAAAAAAACATTACATACAAATTTTGGGAAACACTGTTTATTGTAACAAATATTTAATACGATACATATTGTTCATCTATACACAGTACATCGAAAAATATAATAATTGTATAATATCTCATAATCATATCACGTTTCTAATCTTACAAGAGGATTTTTGTATTACAAGACATTTATTTATAGTTCTCATTGATGATTGTGATATTTGAAAAATTGGTCGAGTTAATTACAGGAATAGAATTAACATCAAAACAATAAATTATATAGTTAAATCAAGGAAGCATTTGACAGCAGTGGTTAAGGACTCATTAATCGATGCCATGATTAATGGATATTATTAAGGCCGGGCACACAGAAGTATAATGAGTCGCGGATAAAATGATTTTTCCACTACTCACAATGAAAAATCAACATATTTTATTGATTGAGATGTTCCACAGAAGGAAAAATGCCATTTACCATGATAATCAGGCATAATACTAAAATTTTGATATATCAAAAGTAGACCAGGAGTACAGTTTTCAAACGAACTAAATCAAAATTCGTGTAGCTGTCAGAAAATAGACGCTAAAATTCCAGATGAAATTGTAATTAAAATCAAAAATGAATGAGAATTTAAGTTATACTGATTTTGATATGAAAGTATGTAGCCTGCCTGAAGTTAGGAAGACTGTAATCGATGCAGTAGCGATTTGTTGCTATTCAAATTGAAGTGACTTTTCTATTGATAGTATTTTATTATTTTCCTAGGTACAATTTCTCTATCATTATTTACCTATGTTGAAAATGGTTAACTTCTCATCATAGGAAAAGCTTGAATTAGGGTGATTTCTGAGTAACTAGTGAGGTGACGATGTCATATTTATCGCTGTATAGAACATCGAAGAAATCAGTGTAATATTGATCAAATTGTTCTTTCGTTATTTATAATGTCTATATTCGATTGGAGTTCCATTTCAGCAAAAAACATATTTGATATTCTTCTGAATCATTTTTTGGTGCAAATCAACTATATAAACCATCACTAATCATCGGCAAAACTAAGTTTTCAGTCCAGCACCACTCATGTTCCACATTAAATCATCTTCCCATTGCCCGTCAAAAGAGACAAATGACTCGCACCAGACGATCAGTGCTAGGTGCTAGTAGCCCCAGGCAAGGGCGTCGCCAGAGAGGGGCAGGGGGGGGCAGTTGCCCCCCCCCTAGAGATCGAATGTGTGAGTAGTGTTCATAAGAAACACCTACAACCTACAGTTGAATAAATCGACTACAATCCTTGTAAAACCTAGTATTGCTACTCGACGCTAGATGGCACTTGTTCAATGAACTCTCTGGAAGTTGGTAGCAGTGGTAGCAGTTACTAGACCAGATAGAATTTTCCCGCTTATTCTAGATTCTAGTATTCTACTATGATTTTCGTTTGGGAATATGAAGACGTGGTTTGCCTAGTCAATATTGATTTATATTCATTAAATAATAAGATCTCATCATCTCTGTGTTGAATTGTGAAGTTTCTGAGTGTGTCTCCATTCATCATCTTATCAAAATGGACATCAAAAAGTTTTTTGGTGAGTTATGTACTGCTTTAATCTTGAACTTAGGGCCGGTTTTTCAATACAAGAATAAATGAGTTATCTGTCAGTTAGATGAAAGAAATGAGAGGGTGCGCGTGAGTGATGTTTGGCAGTGATAAGAATGAAAATTTTTGGACATTTTTATCTCATAGATATATCTCGCATTGAAAAACCGGTCCTTAGAGCTAGTATTTTCATTTTATTTCTCTCAGCTAATAGCTTTGGTAACGGATATACTAGCTAGAGACGTGTATGATGATCGTTTAGGTATTTTATTGAAAACAAAATTATTGATTCAATCTCTGTGAATTTAACGTTGACTGAATGGTGGTTTCGTTTTCAGTAATCATTTATGAAAACAAATCATAAATTATATTTGTGGTTCAATTAAATACAAATTAAAACGGATCGTTAATATAAATAAGGCTAAAAAAGCTTTCTGAGATAATGTTTATAGGTAAGTAATTGAGTTGAGTTGAGTAAGTAATCGAGGGCTTGTGAAGTTTTATACATTGATATCAGAACTGTTTTTATTACAATCGTCATCGAGGCAAACACTTCCAAAGTGTAACGCTTCATGCTTTCGACTGTACCAGGCGTTCATATTTTTTATCCTCGATATTATTACCCTATTGCCCCCCCCTTAGTCATAAGCTGGCGACGCCCTTGGCCCCAGGACCGGAAATGCTCGAATCCTCCCCCGTTTTCCATTGTTTATTCCCGTCCATAAACTTGAACACAATTAAAAACACATATTAGATTTGTGTCCGAATTTATTAGTCCATATTTCATTCGGTGGCGCATCCTAGGGCATTCCACGTCATAAATAACGAAAACGCTCTATATATGCATTCATATATATTTAATGACACGGAAGGGAAAGGGCCGCCGACCTGAACTTGCACCTCGAAGGAACACCTGGGTCAGGGGTGCCTTTCTGGGGTGAACGGTGACGAATTTGGTTGGAACGATATCTGTTTAATATCATTTTTTATTGATTTGTTCGTTTGGGCTGAGTTAGAGTTTGACGATAAAATTTGATTCTTACTAAGAAATTGAACGACTTGAAATGGCCATTAACTGGGGCATAAACTCATATTTTTGTGCGAAAAATAATATTATAAAAGGATGTGAGATGAAACTGATGTTTCGCTGTCCTGCATTTCTCTCTCTGTAATTCTCGCTGTTAATCGTGTTCATATCAAATTACGAGTCAAACTTTGGACATAGTTGTACTGTGAGTGGAATTTGACATTTCCAAGAGAAAACGAATGAAATGTTTACATTCTGGAAAGAACTATTAGTCTGTAGACAAAGAGCAGCCGTAAGCTAGGTAAGGGTACGATCTCTTGTTTCTTAAAGTATATTCATTACAGTCCACTTTGCATCTCGTCCATAATAAATAAATAAATAAATATCCCTCGGACTTCTTTCAGAAAGGTATCTAATATTTGATCGGTAAAGGACATTCACTGGATGTCCATTTCCGTTTGGTCTAGTATTGTATCTTAATTGACATCATTCATTTCCATACATTTCTAAGGAATTTGTTTTGTGACAGGCATAATTAGTAGCTACGTTTTTTTACTGCCTCACCAGAAAACTTCATTTTCGGCACCTAAAGAAGGGAGGAAATGATACTTTTCCTTCTACTGGAAGGAAAACATTTTGTTCGCCCACGTCTTTCCAAAGTTCACATTTCCTGACTTCATTGTAGGGAGCGGAGTCTTACTTTTCCTCCTGTTGAATATGTTACCAAAGAAATCACTTATACGACATCGAAGATCTAAACTATATTCTATTATATAACGTATAAATTTTACCGTTTAGTTATTATTTATATGTATACATATATATTTATATATATATATATATATATTTGAACAATGGAAATCAGTAAAGAGGGTGAGATATTTTCGGGAAGTAAATATAAGAAAATGAAAGTTGAAAAGCTAATATTATAATAGACCTACAGCAATATGCCATGTTAATGATTCCGCAGAAGTTGTCTGTGAGTCCCGGTAGCGCAAAGAGTTGGTGCACCGCTCACTGTTCATAATAGGCTTGTAGGTGTTGGTTCGAATTCCGGCGTCGACAGCTTTTTTTTCAATTCTTTTCCTTTGTTTTGTAGATTCCCCTAGCTCTGGAAATTTCTATCTTTCATTAAGGATTTAAATGATAGAAGATGAAGATACACGAATTTTACACTGGTGGAAAAAATAAATCCAGTAAAAACAAAAACAATCGGTTTGTTTGTCGTTTGCCCCAGACATCACGTGATCTGGAATACCTAATACACAAAATACACATGAAATTCATGTATGTGCAATGCCTACTTGAACGACTAAAAGTATTGAAATTAATCTTGCAAATAGATTGAAATTTACTCGAATGATTGTAAATTGAATAGTATAAAAACTCCGGCAAGAGATAACATTTCTCTCTCTGCTTTCACCTTGCTAAGAGCTATATTTTTCTCTCGAGAGAAATGATCCACTTTCCGCTTTAGTATGTAATATTACTTTTCTCTCTCTGAGAACAAAAAGTTTCCTACAAGTTTTTTAATACTTCGTCATAACCAAGATTTTTCCTTATTATTTATTAGGTTGAAGATGCATTGAAACCAAAATATCTTGGCATGTCGTCTTCGCTGGAACTCATTCTCAAAAATTAGAATCAACCCAAAATGGTAAACAACGTGACATCTAATGAAAACTGTTATGTTTGTATTACCAAAAATGTCGTAGCCAGTAAAAGGAATCGTTTGTTATTGGTTTTAAAGATGGAATAAATAAATCATCACTTCCTTCCCTGTAACTATTTTATTCCTTGTCATTTGTTGATATTTGCCGCAATAAATGTACATTGCAAGACGAAGAAAAAATTATAAATTCAATTGTAATTATTGATTTATATGATAATTTTCTTCAAGTGATACACCAAGAAGCTAATAATGGGTAGATCCTATTCCTTTGGCCCTTCCTGTATACGAAAAAAATCAATTCATATTTGTCACAGGGACATCACCCACATTTCCACGATTGAGTGATTGCACCCCTTGGCTCATTTTAACCCTGCGGCATTAGCTGCACGTGCGTGTACGTTCCTATCTAACAATTTCATCAAAAATGTTTATTTAGATTCGGCTTTAAATCGTATTACACCGACTCAATGAAAAACAAAAAGCTTGATCGGCTTTGTAGGACGCAGTAGACTGAAAATTGGTGTAGCAGTTTATCAACAGTGAGATTTAGATTGTTATCGTTGAGGAAGTCTGTTTGATTTGAACTAGTCTTCTCCCTTCGTAGTTTTTTTAATATAGTTGAGTTTATATGAAATCTATAGAAGTTCAGAAGAGCAGACTCATGGTGTACTATGAAAAGTTATTGCGCTTATGAAAAATGTCCAGTACGAATAAGAAATATTATTATTCTCAGTCATTTTCCGAAACAAGTCCATTTTAATATCGAGGGGGACGAATTTTGATGCAAAAATGATTCGTGCAACTTCAACCCTGTGCTGGGGGTAGCACCACAAATTTTTTAATGGGACGAGGGGTCAAATGACTTGGAATTTGAAAAGAGTTCTTATGACTTACACCCCTTTTCATTTTTATCGTATCGATAGGTTATACTTTTCTTGAAAACTAATGAAAGCATGGAAAGATTGAATCTAACAAATGTATTGCTGGAAATGATCTCTATTAAGTTCCGTACAACAATGCAATCTTGATTGAAAGCCGTCTCTCACTTTTCTCCGAGAACTGCAACAAAAAATTATCGCCGAATGCCGACGATTAGGCGCGAATCCCACTATACGTAACGTCACCGTCACGTCTCCGCACCGTCACCATCACGGTAAATATTCTTACATTGCAAGCATTGAACATAATCACACTATCAGTCACGTCCACCTCCCGTCGCCGTCACCTCCGTCGGCGATTGTAGCGAGAGAATATTTGACGTGTCGGTGCCTGTCGGTGGGTCGACTGTACGTGTTTAATATGTTAGTGTGCATTGACTGACGTCTCTGTTCACGTAGGTTTAATATTTGTTTGAAAATAATATAAACTTAGTGTTTTTCTTTTTTATTCTGCCTTCAATTCTATGCAAGAGAGGGAAGAATTGCTGTTGCGACATTCTAAATAATTTATAAAATTTTAATTCATCATCTTCTAATGCCGAAAATAATGTGTGATAGTCGCCCTCGTCCTTCCTTCTCAGAAATATATCATGCACCCATAATTGCCTTTTTTTCTTAACTTTAAACTTTTCTTCTTCCATATTCAGAATAAGCACAATTTGTCCAAGCTCTTCATTTGTAAATTCACTCATGTTCGAATTTTCTCTACGTCGCACTCTCTCCCATACAGCACCCGATATCCTATGGACGTCCAGTTCATGTCGGAATAGCCTTGGACCAATTTTGGATATCCATAGGATATCCAAATTTTGGATATCCAAAGTATTCCCAGTAAAAAATATCCATACGATGTACAAAATGGATATCCTTTCGGATATCCACGATGGATATCCATGAAGGATATCTTATGGACATCCATTTCGTACATTTATTGTACAAATAATTAATGTTTCTTCCGCCGTGACACCCTACGAATTGGCAACGTGATTGGGCCTTTTACATGGACATTCCAGCAAAAAAGTTGATATATTTAACTTTTTATCCTTTTAAATTATATTTGAATATAGCGTCACCTCAGAAGACGTGACGTGAAATGCAAAAGCGCTGCATTGTGAACTCATCTTGACTCGGTTTCCTGACGTGCAACCGACTATGGCGTCTGTCAAATGTCGTAATTTTGAGAGTCGTTGAGTGTTGGGTCGGTTTGAAAAAATTATGTTGAACTGAGTTGAAGCGTTGTGGTGTGCATTGTGCAATAATTGTGTTTATAAAGAAACGAAAAATAGTGGTGTGTTAGTTGATAATTGTAAACTGTGATCATTAGCATTTACCGTAAACATGAACTTTTGGAAGAAAGCAAGTGAATTGTCGAGTACTATATTCATATGTTATTCAAATTGAGAACTATTTAAATTCATCAATATCTTTTCTGTTGAGAACTCTTGGCAAACTATTTTTCAAATTTAAACTATATCATGTATTTTTTTTGAAAAGTTATGAAAAAATTAAAAATTATTATTAACGACATAAGTTTTTTGATCGTACGTCTACCACTCTCCAGTTTACCTTATTTGTCTAAATTTTTTGAATACAGCGAAACCAATCTAGCAGAACATTTTGAATTGCACATACGGTCACGTTGAGTGCCTTATCACAGGATACCTATATTACTGACTATAATCCGTTGTCCAAGAAGTGTGCAGCACTTTTTCACATCTCAAGCTAGGTTGGTTTCTCTGTAACGAATTGCACAAATATTTATGTAGAATTATGAACGATATCTTATGGACGTTCTTGATGGATATCTCATGGATGTCCATAAAGTATATCTTGTAGATATCCATGATGGATATCTTATGGGTATCCATGGAGGAAATCTTATGGATGTCCATAATGGATATCTCATGGATGTCCATGAAGGATATTTTATGGACGTACAGGTTGGTGGCCTAAGAATGTCCACTGGACGTCCATTGAATATCCTTTGGATAAAATATGTACGTCCATCGGATGTCCAAAATATCCTTATTGGATATCCATTAGATATCCACTGGATGTCCATGTGTTGCGTGGGTACAGGCAGACAAACTGACTGCTGCTTGCCGGTTGTCGGCTAGTATGAATTAAGGTGATATTTTCGGTTCGGTGACGGTGCGGAGACGTGACGGTGACGTTACGTATAGTGGGATTCGCGCTTAACTCCCGAGGTGCAGAGATGACATTCAATCGAGATTTTATTATTGTACGGAAGTTAATGGAGGCCATTTCCAGCAATACATTCGTTAGTTTCAATCTCATCGAGCTTCTTTAAATTCTCAAACTTTGAAATATCATGACGCGATTTCTTGGTAAGTAATCGATAGATTTTTTAAAAGAAGGAAAAAGTCATGAAAACCTCTTCCTAATCCCCAGCAGAGGGTTGTACTTGCACGTGCTTTTGCATAAAGATTTTGTCCTCTTCGATATTAAAATGGACGTTTGATGAATTATTTTTCGGGTTATTTCTTCTCCGAATCAAAAAATACAAATTACAACTTCTATGAAAGAAAATAAAATCAGGTACGTGTATATAATTCAAAGGAGTTCGATTCATTCACAAAAAAAGAAAAAATCCATCTGAAACAGCTACTCCCCTGTGTATATGACGACGACGAGCGCTGGGTTACATAGAAATGACTTTTTCTTGCTCAATTTGTATACCAAGCATATAGGCAGGGAGGTAGCTGTTTTGATGGACTCTTCCTTCCTCTTTTTAGACGAATCAAACGTCCTTGAAAGATATACAAGAGAGAGTGTTTGTTAAATTTTTCTGATTTTACTTCTTTTATAGAATAAGTTGTAATTTCTATTTTATGATTGGGAGAAGAAAAAAGCCAAAAATTAATCTCTCCACAAATGCAAACAAGTTTCTAATTGAAATGGAGGTGTTTTTGCAATGTAATTCCATCATTCGTAATTTATTGTTTTGATTTAGATTTATTCGATTTCATGAAGTTTTGCAATCATATAGACATACCTAGACAATGAAAGGTCGAACCATTACCGCTGAACAAGAAACATTTGTCAACCAAGTTTAAAGAAACTTTGAACAAGAAATACCAAGTGTGCTACTAAAAAAATCAGTAAAGGCTGATTCATGCAACAATCGTTAGCATTACATTTTTACCATGAAAATTCTCCCGTTTACGCAACACATATTACATTATAAATTTGTTGTTGAAATTTTTGTTTTTCATCATGAAGATGTTCATATTAACGAACTTATTCTATCAAGGCACGTTGATCCATAATATTGCTGAATTACGCAACACATATTACATTATAAATTTGTTGTTGAAATTTTTGTTTTTCATTATGAAGATGTTCATATTAACGAACTTATTCTGTCAAGGCACGTTGATCCATAATATTGCTGAATTCTTTTAAAAAAAACACAAAAATAAAAATTACATAACCTAAAACCTTCAAATGACACTTCACTGCACATGCGCATTTGCTCTCTTCATTAAGAATCGTAATGTTATGGAAATAAAGTTAAAGGTTGCCAACTTCTTTGTGCGGCTGATTCAATTGTAATGCAACAATGTGTTGCATGAACGCTTCCACTATAAAATGAATGTCCAACTTTTCTTAATGATAATGTAATGTTAATGTAATTATAATGATGAGACTCTCAGCATTAGCCGTCCCTTACCAAACAAGGCTCTGTCTTCTGGGCAAATTGAGTTTTCAAGGATCTTTCAATATGCAAGATGGTTTTTGGGGAATTCATCCAATATTTTTGTCATTCGACTTCCTTTATTGTGAGGTAATTCTTAAGAACTACTTTTATCGGACCACTCTGAACAGACGATCTGCGTCCAATTTACTCATACATATTTATATTTTTCATTTCTGTTTTGTTTTGCTGAGAAGTTGAAAATCAAGAAATCTCTTGGTAGTGGTCCTAAAAATATGATTCAGGGTTCATTCGATTCGGAATCCCGCCTAAAAAAATATATAGGAAATTATCATCTACCAGTTAACAAATTTAATAGTTATTAACAAACTGAACTGTCAAAAAAAGGGGTTGAGTATTGCCTAAATATCTTGATAACCGTTAATATAAGTCGAATTCTTAAAACATATTATTGAAGGGGACGAATTTCCAATAGAAACTCCACCACGTGAATGATGTAACTCGTATAATAATTATATTCCAGTCGCGAATATAGATTTAAAGATATTAAAAGTTCTTGGTGTCATCCAGACACCTGAAAGAACAATATGTCGTTGAAGAAAAAAATTACATCGATTTTTAATAAAATTATCGTATGTAAAATGAGATAATTCTTCAACGAAAGCCATAAAAATATTTCACTTTGTTGAGAATATACTTCAAGTGTACTTCACGAGATTTTATCATCCTGGTGTTTTATATATCTCATAACCAGATATTAATGTGAATCTTACCCAAAAAATTAAAAATCGAAATTGGAGACTGAAAACTTGATTGATTTTTGTTCACGTTGTTGATATTTAGTAATTCAAAAATATTGTGCAATAACGTCACGGAAGAGTAATTTTGATAGAGAACAATCCATTTTTTTAAATTATCCATATGACAACTCGCTGCCTAGTTTTGTAGTCTCCAATCAGAAAGAGCATTGTTCAGCGCATCAACTTTCCGGAGTAGAAAAGACGTATATTCTTCTACACGTTTACAGATTCCAAATTCATTCTTTGCTCTCAGATTGTCGTAGGATAGACTTCCCAAAATGGATACAGAAAGTACAATTTTTTTTATTCAATTTATTCCAATTAGATGAAAGCAGTTTTAGTTTTTAATAGGTACCTAATCTTTATACCGTATCGGGTAACTACAAAAATTTGATCAACACAGGTGATTAAAAGATAAGAATTTCATTTTTCATTTTTAGACGGGAGAAGATTCGAAAATGCCTGTAAATTTCAATATTTTGGGTTTGATGGAAGAGCAACTCCTACTTGTATCAATTGTGATATGATCAGGAATTGAATCTTGTATTTTTATTGGGTTTCTATTTTTACTTTTTGTATTGTGATTATTCCAATCAACGAAATACATTATTATTTCTATAGCGACGATATTAGTATTCCAAATGATCATATTTTCAAACCCTCTACGCCCAACCATCCCTTTGTTTGATTTCAATACAGAAAAACTAAATCCGCATTAATTTCGGTGTCCTGCACCGTAATGGAAAATTCGAAATCTCCTTAACGGGGTGTGAACGAACAATTCGTCCTCCCTTGATGCCACTTAAAATACTCCCTGCGCTCATTTAAAATAACATAAACAAGTCCACATCCGCAGCTGGATATCATACCTATTATTCATCCCCTTTACGATAATATTGTTCTTGGGGCCGGCCGGCACCTGTAAGGGCGAGCACGTCTGTCATATGCGAATGTCGGGTTGGAAATGCATTATTTCCCTGTATATTACAATTCAGGAAGTAAGGCTGGTGCTCAATTTGCAATACATTTTAATTTTAGGTTTATTTATGTAGTAGGAAAGGTACCTGCCTATGGGTTTTCGAGACCAACACTTTGTGTATAATTGAACTTATTCGATATACTGGTTATGAGCCCGATATTATTATAGAAATAAATGACATTTCGAAAAAACATAAACTTTTGCTAATTCACAATACGAATTGCTCGGGACAGAACGCGTAGATATTATATAAGTCTCTATGTACTGGTCAGTGGGGTAACCAGGAAATTATTTCGAAGGTGATATTTATGGATATTTTCTCGAAGGAACGCCTTTGGGCAAGGACAGATGCAGTCACCAGTTCTTTGTTAATACACTAACATTAAGTGTGAACACTTTTATCATTGATTCTGGGGTGTTTTTCGGGTTTGCCATGGTCCACAGGTTTTCACTCCTGAAGTTTCGCTAATAGCTGTGGTAGGAGTTATCAAAGTCTATGACCCAATGACGGACCCAATGTTCTCGTTCTCCGTTACCTCATAGACTTTGATAATGCCTACCACAGCTATAGGCGAAGAGTCAGGAGTGTGGACAGAAACCTGTGGACCACGGCAAATAAACCAGAAAAACACCTCAGAATCAGTTACCTCCGGTCGTGAAAGTTTGAGTACTTTTATAATTATCTTTATTTGAATTCCACATACTCTGATACGAACACTAATATAGATTTGAAACCATTTTAAGGCTCAAGAGACGAGAACAATCAGCTTCTTAATACGAATGGTCGATGCAATTTGGATCAAAGCGATTATTTTAAGAACTAACATATTACACCCTAATGTGAGGGTGCTGATACAACCAAAAAGAAACACGATTCTGAAAAAGCCAACTTTATTCTTCCTCATTCAGTAAACAATGGTCGTATTCAATGGATCTGAAAGTATCAAAAACCCCGTGACAGTTTTTTATCAGCTTACTTCTATTCACAACGAAAGACCAATACTTATACCCTGTGGCACAAATAAATGAGATATAAATATTCATACACATATGTAACAAATTTTGTTGAAACTTTTCATAGAGATCAGTAACCCTAGCAGCAAACTGATATTATTGACTCGTGTTTCGCTGACAAGGTTAGCATCTTCAGAAAAAAAAAGATATTAAATCTGAGCACTAGGTTTATATTACAATTCGCAGGTAGTGCAGCCAATAACTTCGTCTGTAACTACTGAATAAACTTGAAAGCGGACCTTTGTCACCAACCACGCTATTTTTACATTTTATTTTTTCTAGCCACTCACATGCATTGAGTAGCCTAGTGTCATGCACATGCTTAATCAGTTTCAGATTGCTTTCAACAATTTAATGGTCATTGTCTAGAGCATGTTGGGCGACACTGAATTTTTTTACCCTTCCGTATCTTATGTGTACAAATTTCTCCTTGGAACGGATTTTGAGAGCTCGCCGGCTCTGGCCAATGTATTTATTGTTGCAATGTTGCCAGCTCATTTCGTAAATTCCCGACTTTTCTGTGTCTTCTAATTATTCTTCTGGATTACCAAGGAGCTGTTGTAATGTATGAAACCTTTCATATGCAACTTTCATTTATCGAATATTTGCACTATAGTTCATTGAGGTTCATATGGGATCACTATAAACTTTCTACTTCTCTCATATTTTCGAAAAGTCGTTTCCGAAACGTTACGTTAACGATAAGTATTTTCAGATATACATTACATACATTCTTGGGCAAAATTTGAGTTATACGAGAAGTTGCACTAAATAGACTTTATCTATACAGAAAGAACTGTTTTTCAATAGACGCAGTAACTTTCCGGGGTAGATTGAAAATCTGCCCTTTTACACTTGTATAGATCTCAATATTAATTCTTATGTTTCCAGATTGTGGTAGGTTACAAACCCAGAAAACTACGAAACAAATACTTGTACGTGTTCGTATCTTTCTTATAAATATCAAATTCTATTTAATTCTCTTCGTTCCTTATGACCAATACTTCTAAAAACGGCAACTTTTTTTTCTACTTCGTATGTGAATGTTGTATTCTTACACAAGAACTGAAAGGACATTATCAATGTCGGTCATAATTGTATCCACTACAGCGAATATGTCATCAAAATTTCTGATGCAAACCCTAGGGAAGTAACTCGAGTTCTTTCCCAATATTCATCTCAAACCTACCCATGAACAGGTTTTCTAGAAATGGAGACAATGGGTTTCCATGTCCATTCCTTCATAATGTGCCTAATAGGAACCATTATATTCAAAACAATTTTGATCCATGCAAAACTTCTGAGTTGAATGTATTCTTCGAAGTGTCAGTTGCCAACTGTTCGTTCGTTTTCGTTAACCAGCTGACGAACGTCAACCCTCAGAAGTCGAAACTTGTGCGAGCAATGGATCAAGGAGGCCTTACCTTTTAACGTGCGATTACCCAGCACGGTGGCCCGGCGAGGATTCGAACCCCGGCCTTCCGCTTGATAGGCAGATATGTTAACCACTACACTACCGAGACCACTAAGTGCAAATAGTATCAGTTTGGTGTTAGGATAATTGATCTCTACAACTTTTACAACAGAGGTTTCAATCTCATCGTTTATTAATAGTTTTGGGAAAACGTTTATCAGAACTCAATTCCCCCAACACTAAATTGATCAACTACTTCTTCTTGAGGTGGGAGGTCCGATAGACGAGTTCATTGCAAATTTATGGTTTTTTCTCGCCATATTGTTGAGTAAATGATTTGATATTCAGTGTACAGATAAAACAAAGATAGATTCATTCCATTAGAACCATCAAAATGTTCAAAACACTAAATATACTTCAATATAGCATTTTGAAATCGAGCATATTCAAGGGGAATTTCAAAGCTTGGAGAATGATCAACGATTGGCAAACTTGAAAATATCCAATGGCATATAACCGATTGAAATCAGAAGGAAAATTGACATGAAGCGTTTTTTTGAAATATTAGTTCAGCTATTAATTTGTAGATTATATTATGTTTTGGAACCATGAATGAAGCTCGATCCTGAAATAATAGCCACTAAACGATATAAATCGTGAATTGGTGTAATGCGAATAGACTGGAGAAATTAAATCTTTGAGATGCTACCATGGTTATGGAAACGCGCGTCGACTGCAAGTGATATCAGTTTATGGTAGTTAATCTGTTGAAAATTTCATTTTTACATAAAGATGGATCTTCCAATAAGTTGTGGCTCTGCCTTGTTCCAAGCACCAAGAAGTATATGGCAATTTGCCTACAAAAGAAGTATGGAAATAAATAAAAATAGTACCTAGTTCCTTATGGATTCAGGATATGTGCCGTCACAAAATCCCTTGAAGGGCTCAAGCGTGGAGGAACACGTCCGTTGTCAAGTTCAGAGTTTCATTTATTTATTTATGTATTTATCAGAAACATACAGGTTGCCCTAATTACATGTTTCTGTTTCTTATATACATATGTACAACATAATACAACATAGCACTATTAGGTACTAATAATTAGGGGTTAGGTGCAAAGAAAAATGTAGGCTTTCACGGCCGGTGTTGATACATCGCATGTTTTTCGAGCCCGAAGGCCGTGTATGCGGCCCTCAAGCCCAAAAAACCCGCGACGTAATATTACTACTTTTTACTAATTTCGATAACGGCTTTTCTAAGGGATATAAGACTTGACATAAATAAATCTAGATCATATTCAAGATTGTATTGATTGTATAATCGACATATTGAGTCTAAGGCGTTAGTGGTGTTAACTAGAAAGTTGAGGCGTCTAGGACGCGTTCGATGATCGGGAACATACAGATTCAATTGATAGGAGTTCAGGAGAGTATATATGATTGTTCATCAATTTATAGAGAAAAATAAGACTGCGATGGATTCTCCTGTACTCCAATTTCATGATTTTCAGTTTGAGTCTCAAGGGTTGATATGAAATAAATCCGGGACTGGCCTTATATTTTTTTAGAAAATGTACTCGATGAATTCATTTTGTACTGTCTCTATTTGTTTAATATTTCCTGTGTTGAGATAGTTATTCCAAATCAAACATCCGAATTCGAGCTTGCTTGTGACGAGTGCGTTATAAAGGTATATAATAGATTCAACAGAGCTGAAGTTAAGAGTTGAGCGTTTTATGAAACCAACTGATTTGTATTCTTGAGATAGAGTATTTCGGATGTGGGATTGAAAGCTGAGATTTGGAGAAAATACAACACCCAGATCAACTACTCACTTTTCCCAGAGCTTTATTTGCCATGATATATATGTAGTAGCTTGGATGCTTGTGTTTACTGTATGTCATGATGAAACATTTCTCAATATTGAAGTATAATTCATTACGCATGAACCATTCCTGTATTCTATCTATATCATTCTGCAAATGAAAGTAATCATTGAGATCATCTATTTTTGTAAAAATTTCAAGATCATCTGCGAAGAGTAAACACTGTGATGTAATAATAAAAGGTAAGTCATTCACAAATAAAAGAAAGAGAAGTGGTCCCAAATTTGAACCTTGGGGTATGCCTGGCCTCGCCATGATTGAATAAGATTGTACTCCCTTCAAGCTAACATTTTGCCATCTATCCTGCAAGTACGGAGAAAACAATTCCAGTAATGCATCACTTACTCCAAAAGAGAAATTTTTTTCAACATTATATCATGGTCAACTTTGTCGAATGCCCACGTCGACTTGGGATTTCTTGTCTAAGGCAGCTTGAATATAGTTTGTGAAATGCATTAAATTTGTTTCAATAGACTTTTTGTACAAAACCCATGTTGCTGCATACATATCATTTGACGTACATGTGAATAAAGTTTTTCATAGAGTATAAATTCAAAGATTTTCGCAATGCAGTTTAAAACTGCTATAGGCCTATAGTTATTGAATTCATTTTTGAGCCTTTTTATAGGTGTAACTTTTGTGGTTTTGAATGTATTCGGAAAAATATTGGATTCTAGAGATTTTTAAAAAATAACTAGCAGGGGATATATCAAATAATCACGGGCTGCTTTAAAGATATAGCCTGGAATTTCATCCGGGCCTGCCGAATATTAAGGCAGGTTAATAACCCAAAAAATAACATGGTGAAGCGAAGAGTATTGATACAGGGTCTCTAATTCTTTGGGACGAGGACACCCTTAAGGCAGGTGCCTTTTCCAGAAATTGTCACGCTGCACAAACAATCGCAAGCGCATCTCAATTTACCCGACACTTAAGCCAAATTAGCGCGTATTGAATCGGTAATGGGCTCTTAATGCAGTCGCAGATTTGCCCCTATGCGAGCGGCAACTGTTTCGTGGGGGGTTGCAGTCGATACATATGTTTCCGTCTAATGCACTCTCACGGGGGATGCTTTGCCGCAGGGTGCAACGCGTTCTACGGGGTAGGAATAACCGCTGACACACTACAAAGGACGATGAAATTACTTGTCAAACATCGAGAGCGTGAAGAGAGGATTAAATGACAAATTGCAAGTGCTTTCGGGTTGAGTGTTTTTTATTTACCGTTTGGGAAGAGGCTCTCATGAGGGCGGATAACACTGTATCGCTTTACTGGCCGCGTGATTCAAATTGATTATTTGGCAGAGCGAAGTTCGAAAAAGGTAGGTAACAATTTTCGACGAAGATTTCTCGTTTTTTAATGTCTGTTTGTATCCCGCTTTTTTTAACCCACTTCCATATCTCACTTGGTCAAGATGAATAAAAACCCTGGTGCGTTGACCGATATGCTTTTGTTTAGCCAATTCCTCTCGACCTGAGAAATCTAAGAGTAAACTTACATTTTTTGACGGTAGGTGGTGTTGAGGTGGTGATACAAATTCGATTTTCTAAGGGTACATTATCATTAAGGCGGCATCTTACGAGTGATTTTCGATACCAGCGGTCTCATTGGATAAACTCTTACGGGATCTTTCGTTCACCAATAGAATTATCAGTATACAAAATACGTAAGGTAAAGTTCGTCTAATAAAAAGCTATTATTTTTTTTGAAATGTTTGACAGTTCGATATGAATTTGAATGCATTTGAAAGTTCCTTTAATATTCAAAATCTTGTACCTAGTTCTTGTTTCTTTTCACGTTTTTCTTGTTTTTAATCTCTATAAGTGTTTATCGTTGCTGTTCTTGTATTTATTTGATTTTATAGTGATAGTCAGATTAATTATGAACCGATTTACAAAGATCAAAATAAAACGCTCGTGTAACGTGTAGGTATCACTTATCCCTCATGTCATCGGCTCGTAATCACATTAAAATTGCATTTTTTTCAACACTATGAAGAAAAAAGTACTCAGGTACCTATATCTTCGGTTCCTCAGAAAGTAGAAAGATAAGATAGGTATCAATACTTTCCAGTTTCACTCACAACTATTGTTTCGGAAGATTTAAAATCACATCACAATCACTGTTTTTTTGGTTTATTTTTCATCAAATTGAAAGCAAAAGGAATACCTAATAATCAGTCAAATTGTGATGACTACATAATTTCTAGCATTTCGCGGGAAAGCAAGAAATTGCATGCAAAACATGAGACCATGAAATATACATAACCTATAATTCTATAAATAATCAAATGGCCGTCTAGCAGACGGATATCATGGCATCACAGATTAAATTAAAATCACGTAAGGTGCGCCTCTGCTGGCAAACTCTTGAAGGCATCTCTTCAGTTAAAATTGATCAAAATCAATATAGCGAAAAGTCGAGAAAATTTGCTTACAATCTATCAGGTATAAGTCAACACACCAGGGTTTTTATTCATCTTGCACTCGGTGTAGACGTACTTGGAATGTTTTTCAAATTTTTGTATCTGTTTCATTCTCAAGGATTGTAATAAAGTATAGAATGTAATATAAAATGGTTGGCATTTTGTTTTGGTAGAACGAAGGTGTACAATTAGTACATTTGAGAAGTCTTGTCCAAAATCAGACACATCACTTTTTTATTGATGGAAGAGAAGAAAATAATAAAATAAATTACCCCATTTTCTTCAAATTGAAAATTCAATTTATTTTCGCAAATATTTGAGATATACAAATATTCACAGTTTCAGCACCCGAGAATTATTTATGAAATTTCAATTGAAAATTTCTGCAACAAAACACATCATCTATTTGGTTCTGCAAAAAACACATAGTCATCAACCAGTTATGGGTATTTCATATATTTATTTTCTGATAGGTGAATTAAAACAAAAATTGGAACTGAAACTATATCAATAAAGGGATTTCCATGATTCGATTAGTGAATGACAAGATTTAATAGTAGATTATACCACGAGTCAACAATAATAGTCATTACTTTAATTACCACTGATTTATTCATCAGGGATAAATGATTTTATTTAACATAAATAGACGATTCTTCAGTTTCATTCACACTACCTACCTGTTTGACACTGACACTTTGGAGTTTGGTAATATCGTTTCCATGGTAATATTCAATTCGAGAAATTTTGTGATAGGACTACAAAAGGTAATAATGACTATTACTATTAATCCCTCGCCATTATTCCCCTAGGACACAATGTATGGCATTATACTGCAGAAACCATAAGTATAATACCTACCTTATGTATCAGTCGTAAATAAAATTGTTTTTTCGTTAACCATTCCCCCCCTCGCCCCCTATAAACATCAACCCTCAAAAGTCGAAACTTACTACTAGCAATTATTTAACAATGCTTTACTTTCAACGTTTGAATCCCAGCATGGTGGTTCCGTGGTGGAGAATCAAACCCCGGTCTTCCGTTTGACAGGCGGACGTGTTTACCGCTACACTACCGAGTACCACGAACCATTGAACATCATAATGGTCAAGTCCTTGCCCATGCGACGAAATTCAAATGGATATCCTTGATTTGTTTGATGAAATATATTCAATAGATGCCCATTTCCATACAGACCAGGGATAGACCATGATAGATATCCATTGGATGACCTTTTCTTATCCACGTCCATGCACCAATAAAGGACCCTTTATGAATATTCACAGGATGTCCAGTGAAGAACAAGTTGTTGACTCATTCAGTGTTTACCTCAATTGGGAGGAACTAATTTATTTAAGGTGCGCTTCTTTCCTTAATGCAACTTTTCAGAGAAGACTAGAGGTCTGTCCTACAATTGCATGTATTCCATATTAATTTTTTGTTTTTGAAAATGTGACAGGTTACAATTCCAAATAACTACCAAACTAAGAATACAACCCCTCAATTAAATAAAATTCAATAGATGTAAAAATTTGACTACAACTGTTTTTTTTTGGTGAAAAAATTTTATTCATAGTATTATACTTTTGAAAATTACTGTTCAGAGTTATTCCACACATGAAATTATTTGTAGAGCACTCCCTTTGATAAATGTGAGAAAACATGTTTGAGAATTATCAATCACCCAGTATTGAAAAGAGTATTCCATTTGAAATTATAAAGCACCAAACAAATAATCGGGGGGTTAAACCCCGAGTTCACCAAGTTTAATCGGTTAAAATGTGTGCACATCCATGATATTCGATATTTTGCTTTGCAAATGACTTGAGTGTATAGATTTCATTATACACGAAAGCGTTTGCTTAAAATCAACAATGTTATGATTTTCTCGTCAGCTTCTACTAATCTACAAGGCTCAGATACGACCTGTCATGGAATACAGTTTTCATGTGGGGAGTTCGGCACCAAAACATTCATTGAGGCTTCTCGATTCCATTCAAAGAAAGGCAATTCGTCTTGTTGGTGATTCTTCGCTCACAGACTCGCTCACTTCATTGGAACATCGTAGAAGGATCTGAGACTTGTCTCTCTTCTATAGATACTTTCACGGTCGATGCTCTTCCGAATTGTTATCAATAGTTCCCCGCTTGGCAATATCTACACGGATGACTCGACAGTACAGTACAGTACATTGATACCAATTTTCTTCTCCTGAAGATGCTGACCTTGTTAGCGAAACGCGCGTCGAGTGCAAAAATATCAGTTTGGTGTTAGGGTAATTGATCTCTAGGAAAAGTTTCAACTTTTCTACCAAAGGTTCCAAAACTCATCGTTTATTTGAATCAGAGTATTCAACAAGATTAAAGAACTATCTAGAAAAATTCAAGTTACTTTCAAATATCCAAAATGGATTCGGAACACAAAAATCCACAGATACTGCAATATTGGATGATAAAAATAACGTTTTAGGGCTATTCTATGACTTGAGCCGCGCCTTCGACTTGATAGATCATCAGTTACTTCTCACAAAACTTGAATTTATTGGAGTTCGAGGAGTTGTACACAATTAGGCTCCCTCTTACCTATATGATCGACAACATCTCACAGTAGTGGAAGGTGTTAAGTCCGAGCGAAAGCAAATATCCTCTGGAGTCCCACAGGGGTCAATTCTAGGTCCTTTGTTTTTTATTATCTTTGTCAATCATATATCTAACACGTGTACTGCTTCTAATCGTACAATACTATATGCCGATGACAATTTTCTTATGACATGACATGACATGAGACCCACATATAATGACAGTGTGTTCAAAGCTAAGCACCATCTCATATATACTAAAATCTCAGAGAAACTGTCTCCACTGAGATCCTGAGGCTAATTTATTTTGGATTGGCGCAATCAGTGTTGCAGTATGGCTTGTTGTTCTGGGGCTCTTCAGCACACATTAGTAAGGCATTTATTTCACAGAAAAAAATATTGAGAGCAATTTTTAGAGCTCATCCACGAGATACATGTAAACGTTCATTCCAACAGCTCCAAGTCCTGACACTTCCACTTCCACATATTCCAGTTGATAATGTATGTGAAAGAAAATGAACTTATGTTCGTCATGAATAGTGACATTCACGAACACAATACAAGTCAAAAAGATAACATCCATGAACTATTCTCAAGATCATTGACTGGCAAAAACTCCTTAAACTATATTGGCATCAAATGTTTCAACAAAATAAAATCTTTGATTGATACGAACAATAGTAAAATACGGTTTAAATCTGATTTATATTCTTTTCTCTGCAGCAATATGTTCTACACGGTGGACGAATTCCTTGAATTCTAAGGTTCACATACTGATATAATGGCTGTGGTATACATACATTTTATACATTTATACATTTTAATGTGCTATGAGAAAACTGTTCATTTGTCTTTTTTACTTTTTTATTTAGCTGACTAGTCCGATATATTTCTTGCATCGTGTGAATGATTTCTGTTGTTTACATTTGTGGATGAAATAAAGAATATGATGATGATGGTAGCCTGAATGCAATAAAATTTAAAACGTCTATGCGCAATATCAGTTAATTGGACTAGCAGAAAGAAATATTATTTTACTTTTTCAGTGTTTTAAACAAAATATGTTACTTCCAATTTTGTAACACTCGGAATTTTCTGAAGCTCTTCTTTCTTCAAGAATGGTATGAATGAGGCAATAGTGTTATTGGCATGTGAGAAATCTTTGTTCAATGTGCTAGTTTCATTGTTTTGTTTTTTAGTTGGAATGCGTTTCTTCGCCTCTCCAGGTGTTTTTGGCATTTGATAACCAATTACATATCGGGACAAGTGTAAGGATATAATTTACTGTCGTTTTCGATTTCAATTTGAAGAGAAAAAGTGCCATTCGTTTGATTCCTCAATTTTTCACATTTCTTGAGGTTCGGTTTGAAAATCTTATTTTTTGGGTTGATAACCTAGAAAATGTATTCAAGTGAAGAAGGGCAATTTTCTAGTCTCCCCCCATTAGAGGCTGCTTTGATGAAAACAGTTTTTTCTGAATGAGATTTTCAAAAAGAATGATTGAATCGAAAGAATCTTGAATCGGTTTTCAGTACTGAAGCAGATTTGGTTTCCAATACGTCAACAGAGATAAGAAACTTTGAGAAATATTGGATTTTTCATTTTTTGATAGTCAATTTACATTTACTCCTATTTTTTTCAGATTCTTAAGCTCATTCCTAAAAACTAGTAGCATTAGGGCAACAGTGTGGCAAATGGACCTTTTCAGGATAACACTGTATAAATGAATTTAATATGAAAAATTTAGGTTGTAACGTAGCAATCGTTATTTGAAAAAAATTGGGATTCCTTGCTTCTTTATAATTGCTTTGACAGTCCAATATTTGATATTTCAGTGAATGTGACAAGAAAAAAATGGATTTGTTCACTTTTTCATTTGTACATTACAATTTCATTGCTTTCTTGAGAAGTCTCTATAGAGCGAAATCAACCACCGCAAAATGTTCCACTCGCTACCCCATCCCTCACCACCACCGCACAACAAAAAAAACTCCAAATCGATTTCAAATACCGCCAGAAGGCGTGGCCACACGCACCCCCGTCAGATCTCCGGCGTATCCGGATTTTCCGGGGCCCTCGAAGTTCTTCCACAGGGCGCATGAATCCTGTACAAGTTTCAGGACTTGTTTCAGTCACACTCAACTCACGGCACGTGTACCACACGTGCAACGTCACGTGCCATCGCTTAGAAAACAATCGAGATTCTCTGTAGCTAATTTTCGGAACGTGCCCGACAATAGTAATAGCGGCAATTCGATTAACATGCTCTTCTGATGAAATGTTTTCCACGATGGAGAATCTGGACTTGGAAGCTGTGAACAGGCAGTTCTATTTCGACGGGAGTTCCTTCATCAACGGCAATGGGAACAGCAATGGAAGTACGACGGGATCTTCGAACAGCAGTGATCTGTTTTTGTACGACGACAACAGCAGTGATTCGGCTGTGTCTAGTTTTTCGTACGGCAGTGACCAAGAAAACAACTCGGATTGTAAAGAGTGAGTTTTTCGATTTGAGGCTGATTTTTTAATTTTAATTTCGATATTGCATTATCAGGAAGGATTTGCCAAACTATTTTTTATTTGGTATGAAACACTGCCAACTGAATAGAGCACCTGTGTAATCCTCACGGATAAGGAACTATATAAATTATGGCTCTGCAAGCATTTACAGTCGATTGCACCTACCTTTTCCTATGAGACCATTAACAAAGGAACTCTTCAAGATAGGTAAGGGTTCATTATTGGGTGTTTAATAATCTCTCAAACTATGGTTCAATCGCAGCAGTGCGTTAAATGACATTTAATGGTACCTTAGCTTAATACTTCCATAAGAAAAAGTCGGTGCAACTTCTGTGAATCACATAAAAGTAGCTTTGTCTCAGGCGCTAACTTCACAAAGGGTATTTCTACGGTCTCGGGATTTTATTTATTTACGGATACACCAATAACAGTAATACATAAAAAATGGATAGCAAACAGTATATGTACTTAACCCTACTTATATCTACTTGAATGTACTAAATCTACAAAAATCTAGCCTGTAATCATGTCGAGCAGTAAGTTGTTACAGAGGATATCCACCAAGAGTACACGCTTACAATGTTTATTCTCTTAATATTCCTTTTGAATGAAGATGGAGATGAATCGAATAGGTCAATATTACCCTGATAAATATTAGCAGTTCTTTGAAGTCTAGTCATAGGCTCATTGCACCCGTAGTTTGTTGAGTGGAATGGCACTTCAAACAATTTAGAATTACGTGTTCTTCTATCATTAACATCAAGGTTTATTAGTTCAATTAACTGTTGAGAGCCAACCAATCCATTAAGTAATTTGTAGAAGAAGTTTGAGTCTGATTCCACTCTACGACATTCAAGAGACCTAAGACCCATATCCGATAGTAGTAAATCATATTCACGATTAGTGCTTGTGATACCCATTTTGAAGGCAGCATTACTCAGAAATTTTTTCGGAACTTTTTCTATTGCATCTATATCGTAGACCGGGGGTACCATATAATTGAGTTATATTCTAAATTAGAGCGAACAATAGAGCAGTATAATAATTTTAATACTCCTGTCGAAAAGTCACTTGATGATCTTAATGCAAAGCCTAATAGTTTGAAAGCTTTAGATACGATGGAGGTTATATGTGGTTTGAATGTTAGTCTACTGTCAAATAACACACCCAAGTCCTTAATGGTTTCTTTGGATGCTAGGCTTTCATTGTTTATCCTGTAATCGAACTCGATTAGGCTACTACTTCTTGAGAATTTTATTTGGAAACATTTTTTTGCATTCAAATTCAGTAAATTTATGTCGCACCATCTTACGAGGTGGTTCAGGTCATCTTGTGGTAGTTCAGCTTCCTCACCGCTGACCACACTCCTGAATAATTTGAGGTCGTCGGCGAACATCAAAAATTTACTATTCTTTATCACATCTTTGATATCATTTGTGAAGATGTTGAATAGAATTGGGCCCAAATGTGAACCTTGTGGAACACCTGAAGGAACCTTCATCGGTGGGGAGACTCTGAACACCTGACACTCTGAGACCTGTTAGTTAGGTAACTTTCAATCCAGGCGAGGGCGGTTCTGTCAATTCCAAGTGACTTTAATTTAGATATCAATAGAGTGTGATCAACACGATCGAAAGCTTTTGTGAAATCAGTATAGATGGAGTCTACTTGCAACTTGTTTTCAAAAGCTGAAATTATGAAATTTTCATATGTGATCAGATTGGTTGTTGTTGATCTATGTGTTGATCTATGTGAAGTGAATCCGTGCTGTTCTGGGTTGATGATATGTTGAGTGTCCCAAGAGAGTCTCTTGGATATGAGACAGTCTAATAACTCAGCAATTTCGGACTGTAAACAAATCGCACGATAATTGGACACATCCACTTTATCACCAGATTTGAACATGGGGGATAGAAAACTGTTTCCAGAAATCAGGAAATATCCCTGTATTAAGTGATAAATTAAAAATTATGAATAAGGCTTCAGCTAATGTGAATGTGCATCTTTTCAATAAATATAGTGGTATTCCATCTGGTTCGGTTGACAGTTTAAAAGGTGCAGACATAAGTGAGTCAATAATTTCCTCAATGCTAACAAGATATTGGGATATTTCTAAACTATTCTGCAGATACTTGTAATTTGGGATTTGAGCAGCTTGACCATTACTATAAACTGTTGAAAAATTTTCTGCAAAGAGATTTATATCTCCAATTATTAGGCATGAGAGCGTTTGCTTGAAAGCAAAATTCCGAAAATTATGAAAATACACGCACTTTGGTCAGCTGAGCTTAATGTATATGTTGAACAAGGAATGAATATAATAATATTCAGAATTTTTCGAGATCTGGTACTCATAACCATTTTTGAGGCACAAATAATCTATTGAAACTAGTTGATGTACCCCAATACAGGATCTCGTTTCTCAAGCAAAATGCAAATTTGCATTGTAAAGAGTTAACAATACTTTAAAAAAAGGAAACACATTTGATATGAAATATATTAGCCTAGTTTCAAAATGTGAAAAAGAGAACATTTGAATCAGTTTTTAGTAATACTGAATCAATCAAATTGGCCTTGTGGTTAATAATTAACTGGACATAACTTTTCTGCGACTACTGCAGCATTTCTTCTGAAAAGGGCCTTCGCCAGAATATGACCACTCGATCTAGAATTTGGCGAAGCCCCACAAAGTCATTACCGTGGTCAATTCTAATGCCTCTAAACAAAGCATTATAAACTTAGAGGCGAGAAGTATGTGGGTGAGCTTGAAACTAAGTAAAATCATTGTTCTTCAATAAAAAATGGTTATTTTTCGTTAATTGAAAACGATTTTACTTTTGAGATCAGATGTGATGGAACATAGTATCAGCAAATTTCAGGATTCTAACTAGGGAATTTCAATGAATTCCAGTTTGAAACTTGGAATTTTATTGAATTTCGACCTAAAGAAGATGGGTTCAACCCAAGTAGTATTGATGTTTTTGTCTCATCTGAAAGTTCCAAACTGTCTTTACCTCAGTATTTTCCTTCAATTTCCCAAAGCCTTATTCAAATTCAGAATAAATCTCCAAACTGTGAGATTTTTATATTATAATCACAACTCCGCCATTGTACAACTTCGCCAAGGGGAAGATACGCATTTTTCAACAAATTCTTTGATCAAATCTCCAAATTCATAAAAAATCGATACGTTACTGACAAAATATACACGGCTCACCTAATTTCACCTACTGACCATCAAGTAAGCTGTCAAATTACTATACCGTTAACTAATACATATATAGCAATTATCATATGACAATTCTGGAAAGCTTTTGTGTTTGTGATCAATAACAATAGGTAATTTTGAAACACCCATGTGTTTTGAGACGCAGGCGCGTATACAAGGTGGGGTAATTACCACCCCCACGATCGAAGACAAATCCGTGTTTCAAAATGACTCTCATTTCTTTCATTTTTCCAAATTATCTGAATCTAATCTAATATATTTTGTCCTGAAAAAATGAAAAAATTTCGCCTGCGGCGCCTTCTATTTTCTGTCACTCTCGCGACACGATCCCCCCCCCCCCCATGGAAAAATGCTGTTTAAGCGCCTGTTGAGACGAGACACTAATTTTTTTAGAATTCACTGCTCTTCAAAATTGTTCGGATGTCAGAGAGCAGGGGTTACACCTTCTTTACAATGAGAGGATAAAAACACCCTTGTTTTTCATCAATATAGTACCTTCCCACGTTATTGCAACTTTTTCGTATTACTGAATCGAACTTGTTTTCGAACGCTATTATGAAATCTTATCAATAAGGTTCAATTTATACATATCTGTTTTAATCTCAGTCCTCATTTCATTAAAAACAAAGTTTATTTTAGACATCTATGAAGGATAAAACTTTTCCTAGAAATCAATTACCCTAACACCAAATTGATATTTTTGCACACGACGCTCGTTTTGCTAACAAGGTTAGCATCTTCAAGAGAAGAAAATTGATATCAATTGATCAGGAGAAGAAAATTGATATCAATTTTCTTCTCCTGAAGATGCTAACCTTGTTAGCGAAACGCGCGTCGAGTGCAAAAATATCAGTTTGGTATTAGGGTAATTGATCTCTAGAAAAAGTTTCAACTTTCACACCAAAGGTTCCAAACTCATCGTTTATCTATGAAGGAGCATAGTATAAGAACTACTTCTGTTCAGTCTTTCCTTCAATCATAAAAATGTTACTCGGGCAGCATATGATCAATTAACACTCAATTCCTTGAAATAAAGTGTGGAACAAACTGTCATTCAATAATTTGGGACTAGAACACAGATGCATAAATTGACCTAAGTTGATTGCCCAAATTGATATTTTAAATATCAAAACCAATTTATGTGAGATCGCCCATATGATTATATCAAATGGAGTGAATTAACGTCATTATTATCATTAATTGCTTTCTTATAAGTAGAATTTTAGTGGATGTTTTATTCTTACGTCGATCGATAGGCAGACGTGATAAAATTCTGGTAGGATTTGACGAGTCTATCGCGTAACTCAACTTGAATGAAGTATACTCGAAATTTTTTTCAATTCCTACTTCGATCATATGACTTTAAACTATAATGATTTTCTTCCATTTGAGATAAAAAAAACACTTGAAATATTCAGAAGTGTAGTAGGAAAAATGAAATAACCCAAAAAGGCAACTTCATTCAGCAAAGTTAAGAAGTGACAATACCTATATTTATTTTCAACTCCCTAGCTTTCACTCAACACAGTGATTTGGTCTGCAAAGGAGAATATATTCCAAATGAAAATATCCCCTCATCAAGTAATTCACTTACCAACCAACGCAACGCCTAAATTACTATCAACGTTTTCATAATATAATATGTAGAAATCAACAACCGATTATGTTTGTCAATAGATATATGGTGTTATGAGAACATTCCGAGAGTCATGTTGATTTATGATACTAAATGCAATTTGAACACCGAAAAATGTTGGGATGAGTATGTAAATGACACTTTTGACTCTTAAGTTATTAGGAGTGGAAAATAAGAGGAAAAAGGCTAGGATCGTGCAAATATCTCTAGTCATCTACTATTACTATTGTCTTCGATTAATAAAATGTCCTTACATTTTTGATACAATATACTATTGTTGGACGATAATATTAGGGATTTCATTTGAAGCTCTAAGCTAAGATATATACCAAAAAGAGTCGTGCTGGCTACAACTATATTTGCTTCTGTTCTTGAAATGGCAACAGACGTCTGTTTTTGACTCATACGAGTCACCCACATCTCCTACATATAAACTTCCCAGAAATATCTTCTGTATCAATATAACCATCTGAGATACAGGGTTTGTGATTAGCTTTGTTTTGTATTTGATTCCCAAACCTGCAATTCCTTGAATATATGTTTTACTCGAATAATATCGCCTATATGAAAGATGAAAATCGAAATTCCTATCGTTTTAAGTGGACTGGACGACATTCTTCCATACCAATACTTCGCAAAACCTAGCGTATGCTTTCTGATGTAAGAAAAAGTTTGTGCAGGTCTTAATAGCTTCTTGTAAGTGGCGGCAACTAAACCATCCTTCATACAAAGAGCAATCAAAATTTTTGTTGAATGGCCTATTGGGATGAAAACATACGGGTAAGCTTAACTTTTTTGAGAACACAGGTGTCTGGGAGGCCGCTAACTTGCTCATTTCGAATGAGACCATAAAGATTCTTATGCAGCAACATGATACCTTTCTAGTTGTTGCATGTGAATTGTTTCTGGGATGTTTGGTTGTAGACGATTCCTTCTGTAGAAACCCTTTGATTGCAAGACAAGCTCTATGTTTTTTTTATGTAACCCTACGGAATCGTTTCCACTTCATTCGTCGATTCACCAGGCAGAACTCTCATTCTGTTTCCTACTGCTAAGTTCTCCATTCAATTTGGTTTACAGTTCATACTTGGCATCTTTTCCAGGCGACTGCACAGGCACAGACGAAGAAGCAAATGCCCCCAGCAGCAAATCCAACAGCGCCAAGCAGCCAACCTCCGGGAGAGAAAAAGGATGCAGTCCATCAACGACGCCTTCGAGGGGTTGAGGGCGCACATCCCTACCTTGCCCTACGAAAAGAGGCTCTCGAAGGTAGACACTTTGAAGTTGGCCATAGGGTACATAAACTTTTTGGGCGAGTTGGTGCGAACCGACAAGAATTCGAATACAGAGTACTTTAACGGACACAACAGAAATCTCAGGCAAGATGAACCAAAGAAGATCATCCTCAGAGGTAGGTATATATATATATATATATATATATATATATATATATATATATATATATATATATATATATATATATATATATATATATGCAAGATGAATTTTCTGGGTTTTTTTTTTACATTACATATTTTCTACATATATATATATATATATATATATATATATATATATATATACATATATATATATAATAATTGAGATATCTATAATAATAATTATAATACTGAGACCGTAATCCTCGGTTCTTCAGATCTACTCAGGTCACACGATTCTAGGGGTCAATGATCACCTATTCCACGGGTGTGAGGAGGACCTATAATCGAAAGCTATTTTGACTAGTGATGGAAGATTTTATCTTGATAATGATCATAATAATAATCAGTTTATGCAGCGGCTGCTTTCGCAGTTTATACTGTTCAAAATCGAATAAAAAATCATCTTACAGGGCTCTCGGCTTTATAAGATTGTCGCCTTCAGGTCATGAACATCTATCTACTCAAAAGACTTGGCACGTAAATGAATATTTAAGAACGTATTTTAAAAAATGTTTTGTTTAGCAATATTTAACGTTGGAAAACCATGCAGAAATTTTGAAATTGTATAACATTGAAATATTGAGTAGATAAATCTATATAAATTCACTGTTGATACAAAATTGTGGTATGTACTTCATGTTAAACCCAGAATTTGTGTTTGTGTAATGAAACTTGTTCAAGTTGTCGAGGGCTTCTGTGAAAAGTTGGTTTTTGATTTTTGCGAAATACATCCGGGAAAGAAGTAAGTCACCCTGTATGAATTTAAATAGTATATTTTCATGTTTTTTTTACTTTGAGCGATGTTTTTATGTCCAACAAATGCAAGTTGTTGAAATTATCGAACGCAGCTTACTTTCCCTTTCAAAGATGGACTGTAAAAATGGGTGCAAAAATCTGTCACTACAGCCCGGTCTACTAGCGCAATCCCCTGCTCCCCCTTCTCGAGCTGGAAAAAGTGCTAAGATTTCATTTTTTTGCAAGATCCAGCTTTCTTCATAATTTTCCGTGGTCCGTGAATACTGTCAAAACTGTGAGTCTTGTTTACTGATTGACGAAATGACAATTCAGTGGCTGCATTGAAAATTCTTTTCAGAATGAAATCACCATTTCGAAAACAATATTAAATTCTAATGACACTAGCATTTATAAAATAAATGTAAATATTTTTTTCACTTCCAGATCAGTGTGACCTGGAATAAACTTTTCGAACTATACAATGAATAATATTGATATTTTTGAAAAATCGGATTAATTACAATCAATTGAGTCCAGTATAAATATAAAAAGAATGCTTATAGTTTTCCTTCATTCGTTCGGGTAATACCTGACGTCATACTATTAATTACGATTTACTAGAATTTTCAAAGAAATACAAGTAATTACTTTTATTGTGTTCAATACAAATATAATATTCATTCTTCTTCATTTATTTGGTGTAGAAAAAGTAGCGTATGCAGCTCTCATGTAATGTTTATTACATAATCCTGTATAATATACTATTCCATATAAGAGTTTAGAAATCATACATAATTAACCAAACATTCGAACAACCATTCATACGATTGTGATGAAACTGTGGTGAATTCTTTGGTAATGTATTTGTTTTGTGGTATTATAGTAACAATTTAGTTGTAATCTAGTAAAATGTTCGTAAACCACTCATCCTGATCCCATCCCTCCGAAAGAAGCATAACGGGAAATTTCCAGAACTGAAACACAAATACTTCCTAGTTCTTCCACGTTGCAAGACATTCAGGATAACAGTTAGAAAAACACAAATATCACGACTTATTTCCAGCGAATATTTCCATCGTATGTTAAAATCCCATATGAAGCGGGACATTTTCGATCAATTACAGCGATAAATTCCCGGCGGGACATTTTCGGGCTGGTAAATACCCGGTAAGTATCGAAAAATACCCGCTCGGTCCGTGTATCTATATTAACGATTGTTAAATTGTACATTTGTCATCTCGACAGGCATAAATACCCAATTTTAAACGTCGTTGTTTCAACTCCGGAAATATTCTACCGAATTACACTCGTGCATCAAAATAGACCTGATAATTTTCCATTCAAGCATGTTGTCAGTAAAAAAAACTGCATTCGGTTATTTTCATATTTTGCTAAAAGAGCCCTCCTCCTTCGGAGTCGAGCTCTTTCGACAAAATATGAAAATAAACTCATGCAGTTTTTAGACAACATTCTTTCATGGAAAATTATCGGTAATTTTGAAGCACTTGTGTAATTACTCCCGATAAAGTTTCAGATTTTCGAAACGAGCAGAAACAAAAAGGATCACTTCTCCGACGAATATTGAGTTATCAATAATCCATTACGCATCACAATACACACAACTCACAATTTATAACACTTGTGTCTCGCGCGGCGGGGTGTCTCACCCCCTCGAAGCGGGGCGCATTATCGCCGAGGAATATCATGACAGAACGCGCCGTGACATCGAAACACAAACGTCGCGCTGTATTCAAAATTGATTACCCCGGGGTCGTAGGGCGTTCGAAGGCCTCCGCGATGGTGGTCTACCGAATTGTCCGAATTCGATTATTGAGCCGAGATCCTGCCCTCTCGATCGTCGTAATTCGTTACGCAAAACAGCTGCATCCTGCGGTAAGGAAGATACGGTGCTTATTGTTTTGTTTGTTTACGGTCGATCGTTTGTTTTATTGATGACTGCGCATAGATTATAGAAAACTATTCCAAGTTCCTGTCGTCAACATCCACCAAATACCAAAGCAACTTCCTCCATTGAAAACGTGTAAGTTGGTGCCTTACGAATTAGACCGGGAGATCATGACAGGTGACGTTCCACCATTTTTTCCCGCATGCATTTTTTAGGCTTGATAACTGACCCTAAAATATCAAAGCGATAGTCGCGGTTTTAGCCCCCCGCGCGTCCTCTTCTTAAGGAAAAACGCTTTTCTTTCTGTAGCGAATTTTCGTATCTTTCCGTGATATTTTACTGCATGCCATTGTGATAATTGACGCAATAATTGATGGCATGCACCCCGCAGCGGCCCAAGATGATCAAAGGGTTATGAAAACCTGAAAAAAATTCAAGGGAAATTCTGTGTTTTCAAATTGCATGCCGATGGGAAGAATTGAAGTTTTTGTAATAAAAACACTATGGAAAAATTGGCATGCACCCCTCGTAGGACCAACGGTGAAAAAATTTCTGGAAAATTCTGTAAAATTTCAACACCGATTTTCCGTGATTCCAAATCACTCCTAATAAGGATGAATATTGATTTTATAAGGGAATAATTATCTAATTCAAATGTCATGCATGTAGAATAAGCCCATCGTATAATAAATAATAATAAAAGTTGCAAAAAAACAGTGCAAATTTAGGTGACTTGTTTTTGCATGCCGTTTTGTATTTGATGAATTTACCGTATTTCAAGTCATGACTGTAAATGGCATGCATGTAGCTACAGCCCAATACACAAAAATTGTGAAAAAATTGAATAAACATCAATTTTTTAATGAAAAAAATAATCTAAAAAATTCCGTGACTTCTTTTTGCATGCCGCTATGTATTTTGTTAGTAGATACTTTTTTGAGCCGAAATGCAAAATAGCATGCATGTAGCTTTATGACAATTTGTTAAATAAACAAAAAAATTGTCCGATTTAATAATTTAATTTTTTTCCAATTTTCTTATGAAAAATTGAATTAGAAAATCATTGTCAGCATCATTATTTTATACATGAAGTATTATCAATTATTATCATCATCAATCGCTTCATCATCAACATCATCGACATTATAATGATCAATGATCCTTATCATCATCATCATCGCGGCCATGTACAGACTTTTCTTCTGTTGTGTAGCAATTATCGGATTGGCAATCGCTGTCATCGTCATCCTTTAATTCTTCATCCTCTTCATCATCGAAGTGCACGAAAAAATGGTGGAACGTCACCTGTCATGACCTCCCGGTCTAAATAGATTTCATAACGTCTTCTCTAGAAAGCACTTTTGACCCTTGCTTCAAATACCGCTCAATTTATTATAATTGAAGATGATGAGGTGCTTATTCACCAATAACGTCTTTTTTACCATGGAATATCTGGACCATCAAGATTACCGAGATGTTTCAGCGAGATCACCAAAGCATCCAACAACACCGTTTCTATTCATCGATATGTTCTGTACAGTTTTCTGCCATACAGTTTATTTTATATGATATATTCTTTGTCGTTGACGTCTCTTGATTGTTTCGGAAGCAAGTTTTGTGTTGCTTTTTTTGCATTTTGAATGAAATTAATTTTTGTTTTTTTCCAATATTCATATATGTATATATTGAAATCAATAACGGACTATTAGGACTCAAAAGTTTATATGCACTGCAGGTATTAATAGATGTGTGTATGCCATCAGACGAAATACAAACCCTCGGGCTATATGGGACCTGGCGTTTGTTAGATCGTCGCCTTAGGGGCATGAACCTCTACTTTATACCCTAGATACATAATAGTATATTATGCAAGGATCATGTATAAATAACAATTACATATGAGAGTTGCATACGCTATTTTTTCTAAACCAGATAAATAATGGAGTATAAAAATATTGAATTAATATTCCCATTGAACACAATAACAGTAATTACACGTATTTCTTCATAAAGTTATAAATGGTCTTACCTCGGGTATTGCTATCGATATAGCAAAACTACAAACATTCTACTTATATTTATATTGAACATAATAATTGTAAGTAGGTATTCCGATTCCTTGAAAATTTTAAGATTATTTATTGAGTATTTTGAAAAGTTTATTCCAGGTACCACACTGATTTGGCAGTAGAAATATTATTTACATTTATTTCATTATTGTTTTGGTCAGTTCATACACCACACTTTTACTTTATCTTTTACTTTTACCTCAAGAATGGAATTGGACCGTTCATACACCAGTGTCAAAGTAAACAGGACGCATGCGCAGTGATCAAAAACAAACGAAGAAGAAGTAATCGTGGGTTACGTCATTGTTTTGATTTGCAATTTGCTATTTTGTTTATATCTGAATTCACAGAACACCCATTTCATATCATTTCTGTAAAATATTCAGAAGAAGAACAGGGCTACGTTTCCTTATAATGTTGGTGGCACTGCTTGTTGTGATGACTTCACATGCACGCATGCGCAATCCCTAAAATTATCTCATTCTGAAGTAAAAGTTCTCATCCTTAAGCTAAAAGTAAAGGTAAAAGTGCCGTGTATGAACGCCTCGATTGATTTACATTGTGACAACTTTCTTAAAGTAAAAGTAAAAGATAAAGTAAAAGTAAAAGTGTGGTGTATGAACCGACCATTATAGTCTCAATAGAGTTCAATATTGTATTGGTAATGCTGATTTTATTCTGGGCCTTAATTCTTGAAAGTGGGGAATATATTCACCAGTGAAAAATGTCACCACTAAATTTTCACCTGCTTCACTCGTTTTGCATTCTTGAGTCGTAGGTAAATTTACTCGAGGTGAAAATGAAATTGCAGTCTGGCAACGTCGGAACAGAGCATTTTTGATCAAGGAAATCAATCATAATCCCACTTATTTTCTGTTTTTCCGTCGATTTTTGAAAAAAAATTTCACCGAGTTGAATCCTTATCATTCATTAACAGCCGATTGCACCGGCTTTTTGTTATGAGACCAGAGGGACTCTTTAAGTTAGGTGGGGGTTCATAAATGAGTGTTCAATGAGTAGTTGCACCAATCTTGATGTCAAACTCATTATGGCTTGATGCGACTACCCATAATAATCGCTCAAACTATAGTGCATTGGCTGCAGTGCGATAACTGACCTTTGCTGGCCCATTAATAACATTACTTATTTAGCTTAGGAAAGAATCGGTGTAATCGGCTGTGAGATGGCCAAGAAATATTGTGAACATGTTGCTACAACGAATAAGAAAGAAAACCTAATTGAAATTATGAATATGAACAATGAGGAATTAGGAAAAGGACAATGTACCATTTACTTTTTTTTTTTTTTTATAATAATAATAACTGAAAACTGAAAATAAAACGATCAAAAAAGGTGAAGCAATGGACTTATCTTTTACTACTAGGTAGGTATAAGCCCAATGAACATTTTCAGCAACCAATACATACAAATTCTTTCTAAAGCAGTTAAAAAACATATGTTTTATATTTTAGTGCAATCGCAGTATTCATTTTTGAAAAACAACAAATAATCACCAAGTATTTCAAGAGGAATTTCTTTTCTATATCTCATTCTATTTTCCTAGTCAACCGCTGCATTGGGTCATATGCATAAAGTTGAGTGGCTACTTTTTACTCACATTTTGAAAGGAGCTACTCCAATTGATTTGCATAAAAATGTAGGTATGAGCTCCAAATTGGGAGTGTCTACCCTTTCCGTGAGGATGCAATCGCTCCTTGAGTACCGACTTTCATTTTTACATGCATAAATGCATCACAAAGAGTAGTTACTCAGTACAATACGGAGTCGCTACTTCTGAGAGTCCACTCAACTTTATGCAATTATCTTTCAAGATGTCTTCAACTTCAATCAAGTTTATCAATAATAGTTCGTTTTCCATCCTCTTATAATATTCTCAGAAACTAGAAACAAAATAGTATAAAATTACAAAATACAAAACGAAAACCAAACAAATACCTACTTCACAAACAGAAACATTAGGGTTAGTTATTCATATTTTCACCATAATTCGTAAAATTCACCACCGAAAACGGTGGTGAATCTATTCACCCAGTGTAAGGTGAAAATATTCACTTTTTTTTCGAGAATATGAGTATGCATATTTTCGGGGGTTATATCCCGAGTGCACCAAGTTTAATCGGTTAAAATGTGTGCTGCACTCCCATGATTCTCGAAATTTTGCTTAGCAAATGACTTGAATGTATGATAATTTGATAAAATCCCGAGACCGCAGGTCGAGGGATTTAATTTTAAATTATTATACACGAAATATAAGCATTTGCTTGAAAGCAAAATTTTGAAAATCATGGAAATGCACGCAATTTGGTCGATTGAACTTGGTGAAGGAGGGATATATGTTTAGATTATTTCCAGAAAACATGTAAACTCAGGAAACATCAAAATCGAACACAGGAACAATATAGTATAGTATAGTACCTGAAAAGTGATCCAAACGCCCGGTTTATTTCGAACATTTTACCTTTGCTATTCAACCTATTTATTAATGACCTAGTTACAATTATAAAACACAGTAAGGTTCTCATTTTCGCTGATGACGTTAAAATATTCAAATCAATTTCTTCTACAAACGATGCCTCGCTTTTGCAAGAAGATTTGTCACAATTTTATGGCTGGTGTAGTATGAATTACATGGACTTGAATATATCCAAATGTTACTGCCAGACATTTTATAGAATCAATCACCCGGTTCTACATGACTACAGTATCAACAATATACCAATTAATAGGAAAACAGTGATGAAGGACCTAGGTATTATGTTTGATCGTGAATTGAACTTCATATCTCATAATGAGTATATCATAGCTAAATCACTCAAGATGTTAGGCTTCATTAATAGATCTTGTAAGGATTTCAGTTTGAACACTCTCAAGTTATTATATTGTTCATTAGTTAGATCATTGTTGGAGTACGCTTCAATAATCTGGTGCCCATACTATGAGATACACAAAAACCAAATCGAAGCTGTACAAAATACTTTCCTGAGGATTTGTGCATACAAGCTAGGTCTGAGAAGAGGAGAATATGCATACAAAAACATTAGAGATCAGATGAATCTATTATCTTTGGAGAATAGAAGAATCATTTTGGATGTATGTTTTTTAAACAAAATTTTATCTGGCAACATCAACTGCGAGGAGATTTTACCTTTAATCAATTTGAATGTCAACAGACAGACCAGAGTCAGTAACGAAATATTTAAAATACCGTTTCATTCCACAAATTATGGTTTTTTCTCTCCTATAACCCGAATGCTCAGAAATGGAAATAAGTATCAACAGGTTGATATCTTTAGCAGCTCCACAAATACCATTAAAATTGAACTGAGTCGCATTATTTCCTGAAACACTTCCTTTTATTGTTTTGTAGTATTATTTCATTATATGGTTTTGTACTTTATATTATATTTACCACTTTATTGTATTACCTTTATATTGTAGTGTGTTCTATATTATTGTATTGTATTATGTATTTATCTTTAGTTAGCTTTAGGATTTTACAAACTTTTTTTTTTCTAAACAAATTGTAATTGGGACTACCCGTTAAATAAATAAATAAATAAATAAATTTTAATCGGTTAAAAGGTCTAGTGCATTTAATCGCTGTAAAAGTCTGTAAAAGCAGTCTAGCCTTCAACTGTTTCATCGTTCATTCGCATTGAGGGAAATAATCGGTGAAAACAAAACAATTTCACCCGGTGAATATTTTCACCACTTTCAAGAATTAGGGCCCGAACCGAATTTTCAAGGTAGCCTTTCGCCACTGAATTGAATTTCCAATTGACTGAAAATTATGTTCTTTGAAAAATTTGCATAGTGATGAAAAATCTGTATCATAATGGATTCCATTGTGAAACAGATTATGGACATATATGATATAGTACGCCGGGTGTAGAAAATAGTATATTATGACGATTATGTAATGATGGTTATCAATAACTATCACATGAGAGTGGCTGTTTTTTCTACATCCGATAAATAATGGACAAGCATAAATATTAAAATTATTTTTGCATTGAACACAATGACGTTAATTATTGGTATTTCTTTGAAAAATTCTACAAAATTGTAATAATTAGTATTACCTCGGGTATATAGGAAAATTACATACATTTTATTTATATTAAACGTAATTATCGTAATTAATCCTATTCCTTGAAAATATTATTAAGATTATTAGGTTTGAAGTTCATTCCAGGTACCACTAATCTGGAACTGGTAGGAATATTTAAATTTATTTCATTATTGCTTGTCCCAACAGAGTTCAATATTGTATTGGAAATGCTAATTTTATTCTGAACCTGATTTTTTAATGTATAGCCAGCCTTCCGTCACTGAATCGGATTCCCAATTGATTAAAAATTTGTATCGTTATAAAATCTCTGTATCATGAAGGATTTCATTATGAAACGGATTATGAGCATTTAGGTGTATCATTATAGGTATGTGCGCCCATGATTTAATTCTCAAACCCAGGATAAATAATGTTGTATATTCAATTTTCACAATTTCATGAAATCCAAACAGTTCAGATATTGATAGATCCGTAGTAAGCAAGTAAAAAACGAAAGATACGTAATCATGATAACACGATCAACCGGTTCGTAATCTTAAGCTCTGCAATCGGAGATATCGAGACTAATAATAATTTTTTCCGAAGATATAAGTAAACATAATTGATGAAAATCGATTATTTTTCTCATGAAATTCTTTTGATAAAAGACGGGTTAAAAGAATGAATAAGCACAATTTAGTGGATAATTCATAACTTTGGTTTACAATCCATAAAAGTTATGAACACATTTTATTCATTCAAGTGCATAACTCAATATATTTTTCATAATTTTTATTTGTTATCCTTGATTTTTCAACTTTTACTGAGCATTATAAGATGTGCCAACATTGAAAATGCGCGAGTGCAGCATCGGTGGTTTGAAATCTGCAACTGTATGATATTAAACAAAAATGTGCAATAATGAATCTGATCATCTGTGATTGGCTCCAGCCTGCATAATAATAAGCTATTTCTCACTGAATGCGAGACTAGAATGCCCTACTTATTGAATCCTATATCATTTTCATTGTTACAGGTGCAGGAGGCTTGTACACGGCCCACTCTTTATCTTGGTCCAGAATTAAGGAACCCAACCCTAACGGACTTATGCACGCCAAAGTGTGGATGCCAGAAGATCCGAGATCCAAGAAGGACAGTGGTACTTCTTTCAATTTGAGTGAATGAATTGGAAGAGCGATCAGACGAATCATCACGACTCTGTGGTAGAAATCCCGAAATGAGATTGAAGAAAAAAAAAAAGCTAAAAAAATAGCTTGGTACACATTCAGGTGGTAAAAACTACTTAAAATCAGCTAAAGCTAATTGAATTTTTTATGGTAAATAGCTTTCTGAATATTGTGTTTCTAGTCCTCATCCATCTAGTCATTTTTCACAAATGAATATTTTGTTTTGGCTCTTTTGTTGATGTTTCTAGTCATTTCTCTCCAAAGATATTATTTATTACCTTTTCCACAAATCATTTTCCAATTAAAAAGAGTGTAAATATTGTACATAATTATATTTTTGTTTGACCAATAATTGAGTTATAATTTTCCTTCACCTATTATCATCATTAATAATACATTCCATCGAAAGCAGTTTTACAATAGGTATGCATAGTGAAATAGTATAAAAACTGATCAAATTTTTGAGCAATCCAAAGGGGTTTATGTGATAATCCCCTCCAAGAAGATAGGAAACTGAAAAATCTCAGGATTTGGCCTCCACAGAGCATGCATAGTTTTAAATTGATCCAAAAACAAGACAAAAATTGGGCCCCTCGTGGCTAGGCACTATTTACTTTTAAATTACACCAATTCACTAACACAGGAGGCTATCGAAAGAATGTAGGCTTTCACGGCCGGTGTTAATACATTTCTGGATTTTCGGGCTTGAGGGCCGTGTGGTGGAATTTTGACTTCCGGAGCTTTCGACTACATCTGCGGCAGCCATTTTCAGCGGCGTGGTCTCAGTTGAACTCCTCTATGTGAGTTTACTACGACTACGAGTCACATAGAGGAGTTCAACTGAGACCACGCCGCTGAAGATGGCTGCCGCAGATGTAGCCGAAAGCTCCGGAAGTCAAAATTCCACCACACGGCCCTCATCTCGAAAAACCAGAGATTAGACAGTTTCTGGAAGCGATGGGTGAAGGAGTATTTACCCACGCTAACTAAACGAAATAAATGGACAAAAAACAATAATCATGTACGAGTCGATGATGTCGTTATATTAGTCGATGATCATGCACCAAGATATTCCTGGAAATTGGGCAGAATAAACAGAATCTTTCCAGGACCTGATGGAAGAATTAGAGTCGTAGACGTTAACACACCAACCGGGCAGTACCGTCGACTTGTAACTAAAATTTGTCGTTTGGAATTGGATTGTTAGACCTTCTAACGGGGCAGAGAATGTCGATACTTATATCTTTTATATATTGAATTTCATCTTACTGTACTACAAAAAAAAAGAAGTTCAGATTTTCAATTAGACTTTGAAAGTTGTTGTCAATAAAAGTCGTTGCAAAAAAGAGTAGAACTTTTGACTAGAAGTTCAGACATTATTTGAAAGAGATCTCAACAATAGACTAACATGTTAAAAGATTGTCTCACAGTTTAAATACTCTTCGATGGAGTAGAAACAGTGCCTCAATAGTACGTACAATGTACAAGTTTCTGTTGTCGAACTCGTATTGAGGCTAATATTTTCTGAGTCATAGTTCATAAAATGAAAGAAAATCATTATATACCTATCGTTATATACTAGTCCTATCTATTGCTGAACAACTCGCCTTGCGACTAATATACTCATTGTTCATGAAATAAATTATAATTATCTCATACCTACAGTCAGTACCTAAATTGTAGATAGTGACTCGCCGTATATTTTCAGGTTTTTAGAGTATCCGAAAGAGCGGAGAGGTTGTAAGAAAGTGGTAAAGTGAAACTTGATTTCTTTTTCTTGACCTGTTTCATACCAATTAGGAACCGTACAACCTACGAATCACTATCTACAATCATGGAACTAGACTATCTGTATCTGTAGAGTAGGGAGGGTGAGTGTAGACATTGGACATTGTCCATTCTGCCTTATCCAGGAAGGAGGACAGGTCACCAGGGGGCATCTCCTTAATATCGGCAGGTGCGTGGGCCAAGACTCATCGAACACACACTCTCTTATCGACGATAGCTCCAGACATTCACATAAGACATGCCTGTTCACACATCCTGCATAGAGGTGTGTCCACTAGCCCCATAATATGGAGGTGTTTCCTTAGTTGACAGTGTCCAGTCAGAAATCCCACTGTTAAACGTAGATTCTTCCTGGTAATCCTGGCAAAACTGCATCCTTTGGTTTCATCCCATCTCTTAAGGGATTGAGTATGGGTGTAGCGTTTGGCTAATTCCGCAATTGTCGAAGTCGTCAAGCCATGGGTGTCACCTGGTCCCAAAATTTTCAGTCCAGCCGCCATCCTGGCCAAAGAGTCAGCAATGCGGTTACTTTTGATCCTGTCGTGCCCTTTCACCCACCTTAATACGATATTGTTATCTACCGAGGCGTTAGCTAAATCTTGGTGACACTCTAATGCTAACCCTGAGATAATACGTTGTCTATTCAAGGTTAGTAGGGCTTGTCTACTATCAGTGCAGATTATTATGTTTTTGCCAGAAATTCCTTTTCTGGTTAGCTCTTTTGTGGCGATTGAGATACCAGCCAGTTCTGTTTGAACCACGCTGGTATTTTTACCCATTCCCCACAGAATCCTTAGGCTAAGTGATCTGGAGTAAACTCCACATCCTGATCCTTCCTTGGTTTTTGAGCCGTCTGTGTATATGTGTATTGCATTTGCAGCTTCTGCCTCAGTGTTCCGTTTTATTTGTATTTTGTAGGGTTTATTAAACACAAACCTGGGTTCAATTGCGTCATTGGCTGCCTGTAGCAGAGGTACCGAGTTTTCTCTTGACCTACCGCTGAGCGTCACGCATGGAAACTCTGAGCGTCACGCACGAAAACTGATAGATTTCTAGGAATTATTTGTTCATATCCATTGTCAAACACCCCACATTATTGCTTCTGATGGATTCACAACCATGGGCAGCTCGATAATGAGCCAACCCCTAAAAGTTTCGTCTTTCCCATCTTTATCACCAGAAAATGAGGCTGAAAAGAGAATAATATTTGGTAATTAGTAAATTCACATTTGGTGGTCTATCGCCAAAATATCACGTAATGCGTCTCAGAGACTATTTGGGTTATCAAGTTTCCCTTTAAAAAAACTGTTTGAATATCATTATTTGGTGGTGGATGGATTCTTTCTCCTAGCTTTTTTGGGTTCTTAACCTATCCCAATCTGGAAAAATGGGAATTATAGGAATCTATACAAGTGTAGAAGGGCAGATTTTCAATCTACCCCGAGAAGTTGCTGCTATAATTCAAATATAGTTGCATCTGAATGGAACACGTTCAATTAATCAGCAACAAACGTGTACCAAACGTTATACCTTATGTCCTCCCCGGCTATCTGAAAAGATAATACAGATTGGCCATGGCCACAGGTATTAATGATAGAACATTCAAAACAACAAATTCTTTACGTTCAACACTGACACATACTAAACTAACTAACATAACAGAAAACACAAAGAATGTCGCGCATTGTATGGGATAGATTCCTGGGAAATAATGAATTTACAATCATAGAGAGCTCGAGTTTCAGACCCAGACTATATATATATATATATATATATATATATATATATATATATATATATATATATATATATATATATATGTATATATACATTATAGACGCGGCCAATGGCCGTGACTAACAGCTTACAGCTGCCTCACAAAATTTTACCATGAAAACTATCAAATTTTGTGCAGCGGCTTTATGTGCTGTACGTTGTTAGACGCAGCCAATGTACGATCTTTTCTACTGTTGTCAAATGTCACTCTCGTGCTGTCAACTGTCACGTTGGTGCTGTCAATTGAAGGAAAAAGTTTTGTTTGTTGTTGATTGTTGTGAAGTTTTGTTTGATTTTAACAAAAATAAATACCAAGTCTCAACTCACAAGAGTGATTTTAATCTTTTCGTTCTTTTCAGTATTTGTTTCAAAATGACTTCAGCTCTCTATTTGGAACATTATTTGGACAGTAAGCATGAATGTTTAATGCTAAACTTTCCATGAAATAATTCGTTCTTTTAGGTCTCGAACATTTACCTATTGAATTGCAACGTAACTTTACGTTGATGAGGGATTTGGACTCTAGAGCCCAAGGTTTAATGAAAAATATTGACGCTTCGGCTGACGAGTACCTGAAAAACCAGAAAAATCTATCAGCAGATCAGAAAAAGGAGCAGCTCGATAAAATTCAGAATTTGTTTAACAAAGCGAAGGTAAAAGTGTTTTCAATGTCTGATCACTCGAAAACTTGAATACATATTCTTCTAGGAATATGGTGATGATAAAGTACAATTAGCAATACAAACTTATGAGTTAGTGGATAAGCATATTCGTAAGTTAGACAACGATTTAGCCAGGTTTGAATCTGAGATACAAGACAAGGCACTAAATTCCAGAAGCCAAGAGGAACCAACTGTGGGCAAGAGTATGTAGAGTTTAGGACGTGATTTTCTTTCATTAATCATATGCGTTTTTAAGGAGGAAGAAAGAAAATCAAAGAGGGGAAGGCAGAAAAGAAGAAACGATCTGGAAACTCAAGTGAAGAAGACTCAACAGGAACTGTAAAGGGAAACAAAAAGAAGAAACAGAAAGGATCAGGGACAGGAAGCACTTCTGGAAATTCTGCTGGTAATGGGGCTAAAGCTGCTTCAGGTGAGGGTTCGTATCATGCTTTTCCATCAAACTCACTATCCAACAATCTTGCACTATTATCAAAAATGTTCACCTGTTTGTATAATATCAGTGCAAGTTTTTGTGGGGATATATGCCACCATCTGCTATCATTTACTCATCAAATACATGATTTGGATTTTGAATTGTTTTGTTTTTAGTTGCCGAAGCAGTAGCTGCAGTCTTGCCAGGACTGGCAGGAATTGCTCATCCAAGCGACGTATTGGATATGCCTGTGGATCCTAATGAGCCAACCTACTGCCTTTGTCACCAAGTGTCCTACGGTGAAATGATTGGATGTGATAATCTTGATGTAAGAATTTTTTCATCGTTGTCACATGTATTTTGTGAAATATTCATTGAATACTTTTTTTAGTGTCCAATTGAATGGTTCCATTTCGCTTGTGTTGGATTAACAACGAAACCCAAGGGAAAGTGGTATTGCCCGAAATGTACCCAAGACAGAAAGAAGAAATAATGAAAATGAAACCTGTAGGTGAATCATTCCACACTTTTAAATTATTCAGGAATCTTCTTTATTGTTGATACAATCTATAATTTGTATCATTTTTGAATATTTTATTTATTGTTTTTGAGTCCTATTATAAATGGTTAACACTTTTTATACCAGTCTCCAGCAATAAAACTTAATAATTTTATATTAGCCAGTTATGTTGCTGGGGGATGGAGGATTTAACGATCTATTGATCTCAAAAGACATTTTTTTAAGGAAGGTATTTGTTTTGAAGATATTGTTATGTAGGTTTTGACTAGTTTTTGAGAGGCATTTCTGTACTATCTGTTGTTATAAGTTGTGACACAAAAATTCAAATAAAATAAGTACCCAATGAAATGTGGCGTGTACCCATTCTTTTCTAAGTTCCCCAATTTCCAAATGTGAGCTAATGCCTTTGGACATATACCTACTAGCTAATAATTGAATTATTTTTTGACTTCTTTCCTGAATCAAAAACTAGAAATTATTCCTATGAAAAAAGTAAAATAAAAAAATTTACAAACACGTTTTGTTGATAGGTACATGTGTCTTATTCAACAAATTATTCCTCAACTTTATCCTTCACTAAAATACCCAAGTTCCTAATTATCAGTAGTAATAACCCAAGGGTATTGATAATTGTTCGAAAATTTTATAACAGATTTCGAAAGCTTGTTGCTATGAGCAACAAGCTTGAGAAAGTTGTTATAAAATTTTTGGGCGTTTATCAATGTTCGAGGGTTGTTCAGATAGTGATATTTTTCTGCTAATTTTTTATAAAAATTAAGAGAAAAACCAATTCATCCTGTTAAGTTCCACTTGGTTTTGACCGTAAACTCTTTATCATCTTATGTTAACAGTGCAATCCTTCATGATGCCAATTCTTCCGCCTCTCGATTTCCATTTAAATTATAATTTCTATCATTGCAAAAGTTCATAAATTCTTGACTGTAAACTGTAATATTTTGTATATTGGATTCTATAATTTCATTTTTATATCAGATAGTATTACATCCAAATGGTGACATTTTGAAATATCAAATATTTGGAACGTCAAAATTAAAATAAATCAATTTGTATGTATCCAGGGCAATAATATAATGAAGAGAAAAATGCCCATGGTATCTTTTCGGTTATAATTGCACGGGTGCATAAAAAGAACCGATAATTTTGCAAGAAAGCGTGATATCTAAAAATTGCAAGAGTTTATTTTCATATTTTGGCGAAAGTGCCCGAGTCCGAAGGACGAGGGCTCTTTTACAAAATATGAAAATAACCGAATGCAATTTGTATAAGATATCACGCTTGAATGCAAAATTATCTGGTCATTTTCATGCACGAATGTAATTCATTGGAATATTTCACGAATAAAGAAATTCTCAAGGAAATGTTATTTTTTGTTCATTTATACTTTCCTCTATAGATTGTATGGAGTACTCACCTAAACGCGAAATGTTTTTCTGTTTTTGAAGTCTATCTGACATTTATTAGTGTTGTTTACTGACGTCTAGCGATACAGTTTCGAATGTGTTGTTATGGTGACTTGATACAATGCTATTACCGCTGTAAGTTTTCGATACAATGCAATTACCGCTTTAAGTTTTCGATAATTGCATTGCTCTTATGGAACATTTTATATATGAGGGAAATATTCAGTATAATTTTGTTCTGATTGGTTGTGTTCGATCAGATGACTTCAAATCAACTGATTTCATTGGAATTCTACTTGAACAAAAAATATTCGGTTATTTGCATGAGTGCATAAAAATTGCCGATAATTTTGCAAGAAAGTGTGACAGGTATCTAAAAATTGCAGGTTTATTTTCATATTTTGGCGAAAGTGCCTAAGGACGAGGGCTCTTTTACAAATAAATATGAAAAAGAACTCTTACAATTTGTATAAGATATCACGCTTGAATGCAAAATTATCTGGTCATTTTTATGCACGAATGTAATTCATTGGAATATTTTACGAATGAAGAAATTCTCAAGGAAATGTTATTTTTTGTTCATTTATACTTTCCTCTATAGATTGTATGGAGTACTCAACTAAACGAGAAATGTTTTTCTATTTTTGAAGTCTATCTGACACTTATTTGTGTTGTTTACTGACGTCTAGCGATACGGTTTCGAATGTGTTGTTATGGTGACTTGATACAATGCTATTACCGCTGTAAGTTTTCAATACAATGCAATTACCGCTTTAAGTGACATTTTATATATTTTATAATGAAATATTCAGTATTTTGTTCTGATTGATTGTGTTCGATCAGATGACTTGAAATCAACTGATTTCGTTGTAATTCTACTTGAGTAAAAAAAATTCATTATAACAATGGCTGGTTTGGTTATCAAATAATGGTTGTATTCGGGTTCACAACAAAAACAGTTCAGGAACGGTTCGAAATAGTTGGACTGTTGAGGCGTGAAGGGTTTGTCGCGAATATATCTACATAAATTGGGTGGGCGACTATTTTTGACTGTCCTAGAACAGTATTTATTGCGAACCCGAATACGGCTAATGAATGTCACCGAAATGTCAATTAAAACTGATGACAAACTTGTCAAGAGTTGAATGTTGAGAGTTTCTAGTGAAAGTGTTCCGTAATTCATCCATTCTTCCAATGAACAGCTCTAGAGATAATTTTCTCTGAGCGAAACAAGATCTTGTCTGGGCTGGAATGAAATATGCTAATGAGTGAGATTTTTTCTAAAGCTCTCTATTTTGCTTTGTGTTGATATTTCATATGCAAGCTTTCTATTTGAATCAATTTTCATAATAATATGCTTGGTATACAAATTGACCAAAAAAGTGATTTATATGTCACGCAGTGCCCGTCGTGCCATATAGGCAGGAGAGTGGCGAATTTGGTTTCTTCTTTCTTTTGTGAATAAATCAAACGTATTTGAAGGATTTATACGTACATATCAACAGTTTTTTTTTTATTTTTCACAGTTACTATTATTTTGATTTGGAGAGAGCAAAAAAATAATTCCTCAAACTTCATTTTCTCCGCAAAAATACCCAAGTTCCTAATCAGCTAGTAATTGTTCTTTGCACTTCAGGGTGATCACCAATCACACAGAATTAGCTTGACATTCCTATAATTTCTGAAGATTTTTGAAATTGTCCAAATGGGCAAAATCATTGTACAAGTTTTGTTTCTTGGGATTATTGTATCAAGTATTCTTTGGATTTTCATTCTTGTGAAAATCTGATGAATACTGTGTACAAGTGTCCAACAAAAACACTACCAAAATCATAACCCAACAAAAAAACAAAATAACCACGATGAGGTAAATAAGCAAACAAAAAATCTTATATAAATGTCTATTTCCTATTCATATGTGTACAGTCTACATACCAATTACTGAACAGAACAATTCCATTAATGTCATTACCGATATGCCTATAACATGAGGATTTGTTTGTTACAAGATTATTTCATGACGAATTGTATAAAATATCACAAAAACGTTCATCCCTTAAACACAACATCTAACATGAGCACTGGCAATGTTAATAACCTCAATTTAATTCAATGACTCTTTATATTCCAAAGATGACCTATTATTCAAATTGAACCTTTCCTAAACAATATAGCTGTGAAAATTGAAATTTCAGGTAGCCTCGCTCTGACACCTCCAACAATATCTTGTGATTGAAGTAGTCAAATACCTAAATATATATTTCTGCGTCGAGTTGCTAGTAATATATATATGGAGTTCTTGAAGACAATGCACCAGTTCCAGCATCTGTAATCGCGTCTTAAAGCAGAGTTCCAGTCGATCTGCATCTTCATGTACCCTAGTTCTTAGATTTAGCTCCATAAATTTGGAGAATACAATCGACGATTTAGGAAGCTCAAAATTCTCCGTAAAATTCTTGTTGATGTCACTTGCGCTTTCGTACAACTTTCACATCTTTCACATCAGATAGATATCCGTCATTCATTACTAGCCAATGAAATCAAGTATTCCATAGAAAAGTCTACAGCGCTTTCTGGCAGTGCATTTCGAAGCTTGATTTATCTCAGAAATCAAGCAACCAATTTTGTCCAAGTTTAACCTAATTTTTTACAGGTATGAAATGAAAGAATATTTTAAATTGGTACGCTTTGAAATCACTATAATTACAAAAATGGAAATTTCAATAGCAAAATGGTTGAATTCGTGATGTGACATCATTATTTCTTTCATTGTCAAGAAAATGAGAAAAATAAAAATGAATTGGCAACCTACCTTTAGACTTAACAGCGCAGCGCCACTTTGGACTACTTTCCAACTATTAGGCATTCGACATCACGTGATGTTTGGGGGACAAACACCAGTTTTACCATGGAAATCACACTCTTTTGAAAAAAACAAACGAAAGTTTCTGGGTGGGGTGGGGGGAGATGCCGCCATATTGATTCATTTGACACTTTTTACAAGTATCTGGAGCGCCTAATTAATAATCAAGGTTAGGACTTAGGACATTTTTGAAGCTTCAACACATTTCAAAGTACCTATTCGAAAATCATCGATTTCATTAACATCACAGCAGAATTCCAGTGCCCCTCTATCTCTAAATGCCACTCAAAAAATGAGAGACTTTGCAAACAAAGCTGCAGTCGCTTGGGTCTTATCCCCGTTAAAGCGACGCAATTCGAACACAACTTGTTCGCGTGTGAATCCCATAGATACAATTTCCCTAACGTCGGCTTCTGTGAAATTGTCACCAGGTAGAGTATTTTGAGTACTATTCTGGATTGTGCTAGGTTCTGACGAGCTGGGGCCACTGCCTGCTGAAAGAAAAAAAATGTCAATGATATACTCAAACAGTTTTAATGATTTCATAATGTTACAAGCAATTTTGTTGGGAAGTGATAAACAGGAAAGGTTCACTGGTATTTCTGGGTTTTGGGAGAACTTTGGCTTTTGCTTCTCTTGGGATTATCGGCCGAAGGAGAGGATTCGGTTCGAGAGGAAGATTGAGGTTCTTTGGTTCTCTTTTTCTCTGAAAGAGGAAAGAATATGGCATTTACTTCTTGTGTATATTTAAAACATTTGGTGTGATCAAATGTTTCTATTGTAAAGTTTGAGTACATGTACTCAGAGCGATTTTTCCAACAGATCAAATCAGATGAAAACCATGGTTAGCGCCTTTCACCCGTTGCCATGTGGAAATATCAATCAAAAATACTCAATATTGATGAAATAAACAGAGCTGACATTTGGACAGCGATATCAACATGTTTGCGTTCATAATTCTAAATGCTCAAGAAAGTGAAATATCAATATGTATTGATAACTGACAAGCATAAATTTCGATTCATACACCATCTACCGCCGAGTGTGGTAATAATCTCTGGCTATTTTCAAGATAACTGGTTTTCTGACAAACAAAATCGCACCATTGAGAACACCAGGGTTTAAACCACGTATCTTTGGATTAATATATCTACGATCAGGCGAAAGACGACTTTTCAAACAGGTAATTCGTGGGGTATTGGTACTATTATCATTGTTTATAGAGATATGGTTAGTCAATGTATGTATAAAAAGGATTTGAAGCATTTTTTTCACGCCATCTACAGAATAATGTCGATATTTCTGTTCATTCTACAATGAACGACAAAGTATCCTACTTTGAAGGGAAAAATGGATGCCTTGTTCTGTCTATCAGTTCAACTGAAATGTCGAGAGAAATATAATGAAGCTTCAAAATGGAGGTGACGATAGAAGGTTATGAAAAAATGAAAGTTCAGGCATCCAAATAATCTTCAAAATGAATGATCTACGATATTGGCAGAAAAATCCACTACTGTTTGAATTTATTGCCCTCTTTTGGTTTCATGTATGAGTAATCAAGAAAATGTGTGAAGGCTACGTCTGTAAAAAAACGAAAGACATATCCACCCCTCCAAATGATATTTCCATATGGTTTTGATCAACTATATCTCTATAAAACAATGCTATTAGCACCCTAGAGCACTGAATCAACTTTGGCGCCCGAGATTTGAAGTAAGTAGAGTCTCACAGGAGTTGCTTATTTCTAATGCTGCATAGTGAATTATTAAGATAATGTATATAAACCAAGTTTTATTCAATTCCGTATAGAGGAATGAATCGAGAACATTAGTCTCCTACGTTTCTCCAATAAATCACATGTACTGTTGGACCTTACAAAAAATAATCGCAGGTTATATCACACAGCCAATTTCCTGTATATCTTTCAAGAAATGCTTCGAAAACTGGATATAAAGCTCACTATACTGATATCACTCAAGAGAAAAAATTAATGAATTTCTTCATAATTTTCTTCTGAAGATGCTAACATTGTTAACAAAACGTGCGTCGACTGAAAGTGATATCAGGATAATTATTGATCTCTATAAAAGTTTCCACTTTCACAACAAAGATTTCAATATTACCGATAACAAATATTTTCCCAATGTGCAAAAAATAGCATAAGAGATATACAATTATGGACAACTTTCATGAATCATACAAAAGCATTGTTGTACAAATCAGATAAATGGTTCCACCAAAATGGGTTAACTTTTATGAATTGCCTATTAAAATTATTTATTATCAAGTTATGGTTATTTGTGTTCCTCACACCAGCAATAAAACAATGAAATCCAAACATTAAAATTGAGATGTGCGATCAATGTGATGATAAAATATGGAGAATTCAAAAATTAAATAAAAAGTGGTAATGAGAATTAAATGAGTTTTTTGATAGGTTTTTATTCTCACCATTGTACTTTTTTCATTTTCTACTCATTTGAATTGATTTTCCTTATATTTTAATCCAGTAATTGAGATACTATGCATTTCAATTTTCTTCTTGTTCAATTTTATTGTTTTTTTGTTGACAGGTTTTGATACAGTATATTATATGCAAAATGGGGAGTAGATAAAGTTCAAGCAAATGTTTGTGATATAATTTTTGGGATAAAGTTATTTGGGTTCTTGAGATAAGAGGACATACATATAGTTTGAATTTATAAATAATAATAAATAAATTCACTCTGCCTGTTAAATATGCCAGTGTATCATAAACCTGCAATGCATATCAGGTTACAATGGTTAAAACATTCCAGTATGTCAATCATATTCAAAAGACATGATAATTAAACCTACCTTGTCTACTGTTTTGCAAAGCCCTTTGTAAGTCTTTATCCTCTAATTCTTTTCTAGATTTAGCTATAATTTCTTCCTCAGAGAGGCTACTCAGCCTAGCGCAGTCAGGCAACTCGCTTTCAGGAAGGAAAGGAGTCTCTGTTCCTGTAGTGCCAATTCTGAGAACATTGGCTTTGAGATCAATACAGCACTGAAACGAAGAACGCCTATTAGTGACGAAAATGTTCTATTGTGTTTCAATATGAGGTTTTGTTTATAATTACCTGATGTCTTTTGAGCATATCCAGACCAAGTAACATATCCATTGGTTGCTCCTCTAGTACCGAAAAACTTGTTGTGAGGTAGACATTAGCTATCTGGATTTGCACCATATGAATACGACCAATAATTTTTTGAATGCCTACTCCTTTCGCAATCCCTGCCCATCTAGTGTCAACCAGGCGCATTATATTACATCTTTCAGCACATCTGCTAGACATTATAGTAGTTTGTGCTCCTGAAACATTGCAACGACACATTAGTTGTTCTCCAAGTTCTCCGACAAGCACATACCAGAGTCTATGAAAGCTTTGACAGGAAAGCCATTGACTCTACAGTTGATATAAAGCATGACTACGGTGCCAAACGACTCGGGGTTGTATTCCATAGCTGCCTCCATGTTGGCTTCAATGTTTTTCTGGCGTATTTCTTCTGCAATGAGGCGCTGTGCCTCTGTATCAAACGGATCAGCATTCACCATTCTCAAACGCTGTTGTTCACGTTCTTGTCTTGCTTGGACCTGTTCCCTCAGGACAGAAGCAAATGTATCTAAAACAGTTCAATCTTGCATTCATTGCCAATAATGGTTGCTCTCTCACCTATATTGCCGCTGAGAAGTGCATCAGCCAGTCTTGGATTGTTCTGTTTGAGAAGGGCAAGTTGATCTGGATTTGCTAGGAACATATCTCTGATGAGCACAGGGTCGTCTTCATTGGGTCTACTCCTTGCTGCTGAATTATTGGGAATTTCGATGTTACTGAAGTCAAAGTTAACTAGAAGCAATGCCCTATGAAAAAAAAACTTCTACAAGCTTGAATTACTTAGTTACCTGGTTGATCAAGGCTTGTTTGTGAGCTTGTCTGCATGTGCTGAAGAATAACAGCATCTCCATCTCGGATTCCTAGGTCTTTGAGTGACTTCTTGTTGTCCATCAGGGGCCTTCCATTGTGGGCAATGACGATTTCCGAGGCACGAAATCCAGATTCTATTTCACAGAATGCTTTGAAGTTCTCAAGCTCCAAATCTTCAGAAACATCCAACACGAATATAAAATCTGTCAGGGTAGTAACTGTAACCTTCATTTCGAATATATGATGACAACGAATAGTAATTAATTCAATCCGCACTTAAATTTGATCAGATCCTCACTCCGTTGTTGTTCATTTTTCTAACCTGAGACTGATAAAAATGGAAACAATGACGTTTCAGTGATTTCTTTGTCTGCAGAGAAAACAATAAATGACTTGCAATAAAAATCTGTTTTTGGCAAACTGAGCCAAGTTCAAGTGGGCTTTCGGGATGTACGCAGATAAAGAAAAAATGTTTTGTAAATAAAACAAAATTCTCGAAGGTAGGCAACGTGGTAAAAGGTGAAGAACCTCATCAAATTTGTTCATACAGGACGCATGTTTCTTTTGGTTTCCACTGAAAACGGTTCTAGAACGGTTTTAAGTAGTTGCACAGCTCTGAACTGGAAATAGTTTGGTGTGCTGTCGCCCAATACACCACTGTGCGACTACTTATAACATAACTGCTCTAGGACTCTAGGATCGTCTCTTATCGGTACACTAAATCAAATCTAACATGGGCACAGTAAAGACATGGGTATCTGTCAGCGTTGCCCGTTGCCGATTGGCAAGTAATTACCCGAATTGCGGGTATTTGGATTTTGAGGGTGAAATGTGGGCAATTTCAAGAGATAGGGAAAATGGATAAAAAAATTTCAAAATTTTGATGAAAAGTTGTAACTACGCAGTACGCTACGCAGCAACACTGTACTTTGCCCATCAGAAATGGGAGATTGACAGTGGGCGTGGGCGAGTAGCAGTGGGTATGGAATCACGGAATTCATAATATAAGAATTATGGGTTCTGTGAATGCAACATCTATTCTCTGTCCTTTTCATGTCACTGATATCCAATCGAATTAGTGAGATAAAGTTAGAGCAAAAACTTACTTCCAATGGTCTTAAAATATAAGCGAACACAAGAAAAACACTCAACGAGGAGAAACAACGAAATCAGGAATAGCGGAGCATGTTTGGACAAACCATCACAGCATCAAATGGTCTGAAGCCGAGGTCATACACAAGGAGGAGCACTGGTTCAAGAGGAAATTCAAGGAAGCCGCCTACATCCTCAACAACGACGCATTCAGTCATGCCAGCGTGGAGATCCGGAATGTGTGGAGGCCGCTTATCCAAGGCATGGACCGGCTGCGGCTCGATGAGAGAGAATCTCGCGCCAATACATCCATTTCCCGCTGAAGATCGATCGGCACACTTCTAGTAGTAGCACCCGCTCGCCTCCTTGTTAGTAGCACCCTTTCCCCCACCATAGGGAAATCGGAGGGCTTTATAACCGACCACACCTCGAAATATTGTCAGTAATCACCCGAAGACGATTGCGGATACCAGCAATCGAAACGTCGTGAGTAAACTCAACTTGAAACTTGGTTTCAACATTTTCTCAAAATATTCCATTCAATTTCTTTATTTACATTTTTTGACTAGTATTTCATATTCAATACCTCAATTTTCTTGTCACAATATTATTTCATTCATTTCGTTATTTAAATATTTTTTTTTTGACTTATATTTCATATTCGAAATCTCGATTTTTTTTGTAACAACAGTATTTTCTTTTATCAATCAATCCCTAATTTCATCATTGACCAAAAAATTTGATTTTGATTTGATTTTCTCACTTGATTTGTATTTTAATATTTCCGTTCCTGGATATAGTATATGTCTGTTTGAACGTTTCACGTTGTTTTTTGTCTCAGTGGACATCGTACTCCTAGCGGGAACCGAATGATCGCATATTCGTCGTTACTCTTATAACATAACAGGTGATGGTAATAGTATATTATGTAACTAGCCTATTACGAACGAGTGAAAATTGTGAGCACGAGGCTTTAGCCGAGTGCGGCAATTCGCGAGTGCACGTAACTATTTGGCCTTATCCTCGACTTGCGTACCTACTTATATAATAAAATATATAATCATAGTAAGATAAAAAAACAATATTTTATGTATTCACTGTGTTAAAATGTACTCCTAGTAGGTATTTTTTCTTTCGTCTTGGTCTGCACTACCAACTGTAATAGTTGCTCACAAAATTTTACGGTTTGGGACTTTCGACTTCAAAGTCATCTGTTTTATTTCTCTGTGTATATGAACTGGTTACACGGATTACCTTTATTCATTGAACGATGTGTCTGGATAGGCCACTGGCTGTTGGGTTATTGGGATATTGCCCTTTACGCTTTGGAAAAAGGACATATTTGCATAAAATCTCGCCTTTTTAATGGTCAGGCGTTCTTCCTTCTTCAACACTTTCTTTTCGAAATTGTATCCATTTTTCACTGTAAAACTCGAATCGAAATCCCCAATAAGATTTAATTAGAAAAACAAAAGGAGCGCGATAAACGAAAAATATATCTATGATTTGCTGTGTTACCAACATATATTGGACATGATAATGTCTATATGGATATTTAATTAACTTTTTATAGATACCTTCTTCAGGCGTCTTTTTCATATACTTGGAATGATATCCAAAATTTGATTGGTGTTGTCAATATTCCTAGAGATAGGTATTGGACCTTGATGGATATAAGCTTCAGATGTAGTTTTGATCTCCATTCCCGAGGTGGCAATGGACTTTTTATGGATATCCATCGGGTGCCCTGCGTTCATTAGGGATTTTCTGAAACACCCAGTATTACAGTCATCCAATTACAGATTTGAATTACTTGTTTTCAGTTAAAGAAATGAATGTGCATAAATGTGCAACTGTGAACGACCAGGGGTTTGAGTGCCCCGCTCTACATATCTTGCGCGTTTCCATGGGTTTTATTGATTTTCATCCGCAATTTCCCGGATTTACCGTGTGGTGTGCATCCAAAGACAACAAAGCCTTTCGACATTGCAGTGATTTTCACTGAACTCATGCAACAAGTATCCAACAATGAATAGTTTGTATTATGTTATACCGCACCTCCATCATTGATTTAATTGGAGAAAGTAAAATCGCAACATTTCGTGTATCTGTTCGACATATGCTAAGCTTGAAGTTGGCGTTGCACGAGAACAGAAACAAATGAAGTGAAAACATGAAATGGAAACCGAATTGACGCAAAATCAGCTAAAATTTCCCAGTGAAAATGAGAGTGGTCGTGGATATCAGATATCGTGAGTTTCTACGTTGGTTCGCCATTCCAGTTTTGTGCTACATCGGCTTTATTTACGTAATATGCAGACACTCTGTGCCACTCAAGCGTAATACGAGGACGGTGAAAGAGTTGAAAGTCGACCCACCTGAAGATTCGTTCGAGATTAGGATAAAGAACAGCAATTTCGATACGGATAAGAAGAATATACAGGGCGAAGAGAAAAATGAGTACCTTATTAACGTGAACGACGAGGAGAATATCAGGAAGGATCAGACGGGGATTTTGATGGAAGTTTTCGAAAAGTGAGTTCGTAAAAAAACGCGATTCAGTCGTATGTATGTACCTATTGAGCGTTTTTTAAATAATGAGTAATACAAATATTCGAATTTCTCACATTATTCATTGCCGTATACAAAAGGATATGAAAAAAATTGAATTTTCACCAGCAATTAACATCTAGCTGTAAGTATCAAAATATCGAATGTGTACTGGGAAATGTTTGGTATACTTTTTAGAGGATGCATTATTCTGAAAAATATATACCTACTCAATATAACCTCAACACTTTGAAGATATGCAAACATATCATATTACTTTGAACAGGAAACCTTCACATTATTTGCTATGCGACTCAACTGTAAATACAACAGTTGAAATTGTGAGTGCACCATTCACAGTATTGCCAAACTTGCTCACGACTTGTGCGAGAAAAAACTTGCATCGTATAGGCAATGAATCTCATGAATTTTTTCATTTCTCATGCTCTCCCCACCAATCCTTTGAAATAGTCTAATTTCTATTAGTTGAAAAAATGTATAACTATTTCGGAAATAATTGGCACAATTGGAGTGAATACTCATTTAACAAATAAACAAATAAATGAAATTAAAAACAATTCAAAAAAATTCTTTTTTAAAGATTCGACAAAAAAGCACTGCTTGAATCCATTAGCCACATTAATTGGGAGCATGAATTGTACTCGATGCGTGATCTTGAATCTGTAACAGAAAAGTTCATAAATATAATAAATACCTGTATTCGTAAATCAACGAGATACATAAAAATAAAAATAATAGCGCAGACGAAAAAACTGGATTACGAAGTCTTTGATAAAACATATCAACAAAAAAAACCTATTATATCGCTTATGGAAACAAGACCCAACCAATGTGTACATGAGAAATAACTATCTAACAACCAAAAAAGTAACTGAGAAAAAATAAAAGATGCAAAAAACAAGTATTATGAGAAATTGATGGAAAATGTACAGAATACACCCAGTAAACTCTGGAAAACGGTTAATGAAATTCTTAAATTCGATACAAAAAAAAACAAATAAATAGTATTGAAAACGAAAAAGGGAAAGTCGTCACCGATCAAACAATAATTGCTGACATGTTCAACAGCTTTTTCGCTAATGTAGGAGGAAATTTAGCAAAAAACTTCAATTTTTCTCACCCAACCAGTGTGAATGAAATAAGAAACACTATAAATGAATTGAAGAATAATAAATACCCCGGACATTATATACATCAAGATTATTATTGAATGCATCAACGAACCTCTAATGGACATTATAAATAAATCATTCGAATCGGGAATGTTTTCTTCAGTTCTGAAGAACGTGAAGCAGTTAATGTCACCAATTATAGGCCTATGTCCGTTTTATCATCGATTGGTAAAATCTTCGAGAAAATTTCAAGAGTCAGATTATGTACATTTCTAACAAAATACAATCTACTGTCAACATCTCAGTATGGGTTCAGAAATAAGAAATCTACTACAGATGCAATTCACTCCCTAACAAAAACCATCTATGAATCTCTAGACTCAAATACCCCTTCGATGGGTGTTTTCATAGATCTGAAAAAGGCATTCGATACGGTCGACCACTCCATACTTCTAGATACCCTGGAAGATATGGGTGTGAGAGGTACAGCACATAAATTACTAAAAAGCTACTTAACGAACAGGAAACATAGAGTGAAGATTGGAAGCCAAATCAGTGAAGAAATGAAAATAACATGGTGTACCTCAAGGGACAGTACTGGGGCTGGTGCTATTCGTTATCTATTTAAATGACTTATTCATACAAAAAACAATAGGAAAAATTATAAGTTTCGCAGACGACACGGTGATATACTATAGAGATGACGACTGGTATAATCTAAAACTAAACATTGAAAAGACCTAGGAGAACTCAAAAACTGGTTTGACAGTAGATTACTTTCTATTAAATTTGACAAAACAGTATACTTACCTTTCAGCAGTCTCTCAACATCCTTACCAGAATACACTTTGAACATTCAGCAAGATCTTGTTATTGAACCTGCAAAATAATTCAAATATCTGGATATATATATATATATATATATATATATATATATATATATATATATATATATATATATAGTTAATCACTTTAGATGGGACCATCACATACAGTACTTAGTAAAAAAACTACGTTGTATTTCATATCGACTCAAACAAGCCGGAAGATTATTCAATTACAAATACAAAAAATTCTATACCACAGATTAGTCGAATCACACTTAAATTATGGCATTATTGGTTGGGGAGGAGTATCAAAAACTTAGCTGCATGATCTTGAAGTTTCTCAAAGACGATTTCCTCGAATATTACTCAACAAACCTGCAAGATATGCAAGTAATTTGCTTCATACAGAAACACAAATATTAGATGTCAGACAATTATACATTGTTCAGATAGGATGCCAACTATTCAAAAACAAAACTGAACATGATTCTCCAAACCACCCATATGCAACGAGAACAAGGTACAACCATTATATACCACTGGTTTCTAAATCTATAGCACAAAGGAGCTACTGGTATCTAGCTCCCAAAGTATTTAATTATTTACCGAAAGAAATTATAAATGAAACTTCTTTGAAACGCTTCAGAAAGCAACTAATATCATTTGTGAAGAAAAATGAAAGAATGGATATTCAAAAACTAGTTGAAGGTTGAAACACTATCTACAATATATTATTCATGATTATTTTTATCCCATTTCACAGATTACTATGATTTATAATAGCCCATAATATATGTACTTATTACTCATTAGCTTCAACATTTCTGCAGATATTGTTTGTATGTTTACCCATATTCATCTATGCTCTATGCTATGGTATTTTTTATAAAGTTGATTGAATATGATTTTAATTAATGTGCATTCATTTTACAAGTAAAATACAACAAGTATGTATAATACTTCCGTGGATTTTTTATGTTTATTCATATCTGTAATATTTTAACAAAACTGTTTCGATTTTTTTAGCACGAATGAACGTCATTCATTCATTCAACTAGATATGAATAAAAAATACGGTACTACATAACTTGGTTTGATACTTATTTACTAGTCAACCACTCATCTCATTGCTAGGAATCGCACATTATAAGGCAAAAAACCTTCCTTCGAACATTCGACTTCTGGAAAAAAATATTCATAACCATAACCACTATTTACTAATCAAACTCCCATGTAAACAGCGAACTAGTGATACCCATATCGGTCAGTCGAGTCATTCATATTACATGCGATTCAGAGCGGATCTTTCTAGCTCCCTAGATTGTTTTTATCCAATCGAACTACCAAGACGTTTTAAATATTTTTCTACTAGCGTACGGAAAACTCCACTTTTTCGCACTCATTTTAGTGTTGAGTGTAACATTGATATTTCGATAAAATAAGTTTGTCCGATATTTACTGTATCAATCAGCGTTGATTATGTTGCCATAACTTTACATTACCTCAAGTAGTCATTTACTCAGTACTGCGACTGATTTTTTATAGCACCGTTTATTAGGTTCTGAACTGAAATGATATATTATTCGGAATATTTTGTAAATCGATATTTGATTTCATTGACGTTATTGTTTCATTTAATAGGTCGCGCCATCTGATCTCTGTGAAACCAACTTAATCAATATAATAATCCGTTAGTGCAATTCAGTTCCAGTAGATGTCGCTGTACGACAACTAGAACCTGTCAGTTCCGTCTACGGGAATATTGGTGTATATGACTAGTTTTGAATACTTGGTATGAAATTAGGTATTAACAGATATTTCCAAGGATTAGTTAGCAATGACACTCATTCAGCACTTGGCCTAATCGAGTAGGAAAATATCTGTGTTGGCAACATTGGTAGGAAGGGCTCTTGTGGTGACAGTACCTAGAGATTTGGGCATTCTGTCATTTTTCTGAGACATTTGACACTCAGTGATTTTTGTGAACTTCTGGCTTTTGGCGAGTACAGGAATTTTGTAGTTGAAGATTTTGAAATCATCCTCCATTGAGGGATTATAATTCCTGGTACAATAAGTTTCCGTTTCGTTGGCGAATTTGTGCAATTGCAGATTTTTGGTATTTTTGGAAACAAACCCAAATTGGGGATTCAACGCCACAGCCACATGTCATAACCCTTTCTCCTTCAGGTATGCAATAGCTATTCAACCAAAAACTTAGTGAATATCCTTCAATTGATATTTTAGGACGTTGTGAAGGTTCTACGCTGGAAATAACGATAAGATTTGACCAATCCTCAGAAGCGAGGTTATGCAGTTACCTCTGTAGGGCTTCCCTACTATCTGTGGTCATTACAGCGTGAAGGAAAGGTATACTTCTTCTATTTCTTGGAGAAATCACGCTTCAATCTCCTCTCTTTCTTTTCAAGGGTTCATGTATTGGGATATCGTATAAGTACATTGACCGTTCAAGCTCTCTGCGATTAGGCTGGTGATTACCGTATACTCCATATCAGACTATATATATTGGTTCCTGTCCAGATATTTACTTGTTCTGAAAGATTCCAGACCATACAGTTTTTGCAGAAGACAATTTCCCTTGGAACTGGTACACCTGACGGATATACACAAGTCCTATCGATAAGTAGTCTTACTTGATAAGTAGTATTACGTATGAAGCCCTGTATTCAACAGGCACGGTGCACCATGCTTGACAGAGTACGTTTGTGAATTGGGTTATTTTGAAAAAGGTTAATGAACCACTGAAATTGACTAGTTAAGTTCTTTTTATTTAGGGTGTCGTACTCAATTGTGTGAGTATATCAATCATTTATTATTTGGCTATTCTAAGGTAAATGAGAATAGGGAGTAAACTGTAGGTAGGCTTGGTAATTTACCTGGCGCCCCCGAGTTGACATATCGATTTATTTATTTTTATATAAAACCCACCCCATCTCCACTAGGGTTTAGCCGCGAGCGTGCCTGTCATTCAGACAGATTGTGTACCGCCCGTTTCTGTTTATGTGTATGAAACTAATAAAGAGGTACCTGATTTGAATATATTTATTTTTGCATTTCATATTCCCTTTTTGTGACAAAGTTATATCAGAAGGGTAGGACGGTAACAAAGATGGCGCCCAATAACAAAATGGCCCCCAATTAGGTTCTTTTTCTTAGGTTATTTTCATTGGAAGTTGAAAGTAAGTGGTTCATTAGTCTTTCAGATTTTTTTTCTATAGGTATACGGTTCACCAGTACTGACTTACTATTTTGAGGTTGGACATTAGTTTTTTTTTTCTTAATACCTATTTTACATTTTTTTTTTGAGGAACTTTAAACCTTAATATTTCAGTCATGGAAGGTAAATTGATTATAGATAGGCTGGATAAAGAGGAACTGACATATGAGCTTGCAATTCGTGGAGTCACTGATCAAACAACGGTTGCAGACATGAGAAAGTGCTTGAGAGGTTATTTGAAATTAGAAAAAGGTTCAACTAAATTCAAGTATCCTAAACATCCTTTCACATTCGAAGAAGATTCAGATTATATAAAAAGAAAATTAGTTGAAATTCAAACAAATCTTTCTGATTTTGCTGATGATGAATCAAGTTCAAGCTTTCTGAAATTATCAACAAAACTATTTCATCTTTTTAGTCGAGCTGAAAAATCTTTGGCATCTGATGACAATGAAAATGCTATCAAGTCAAAATATATGGTTGATTTGATCAACTTACAGTCAGAACTCAAATCGAGAGCAAGGAAATATAAAAGGTTATCGCAACAAAATCAATCACCTTTAGATTTGAGCCTACTTATGTCATCCACTGGGATTTCTAGTTCTTCAGATTCTGAGGATTCTGATGATGATAAACCATGTAATGCTGTTCAGAATTCTCCTCCTATGACTGCTTTTAATCAGTTTAAAATGGTTCCTGTTTCTAAATGGAATATTAATAAATTTGATGGTGACAATTCTCATGTGTCATTGAATGCTTTTTTGGAAAATGTTAGGGAGTTATGTGTTTCTAGAAATGTTACTGAAGATCAACTTTTTGGTTCGGCTAGTGATCTTTTTGTGGGGAAAGCACTCATATGGTTCAGATCGATTCGTTCAACAGTTTCATCTTGGTCATAGTTGGTAAAAGAGTTAAGTACTCAGTTTCTGCCACCAAATTATAATGAGAGATTATTTCAGGAGATAAAACAACGGACACAAGGCCCTAATGAAAATATTGGCATGTATGTTGCTATTATGAATAATATGTTCAATCGTTTGACGTTTCCAGTTAATGAAGAGGCACGTTTAAAGATTTTACTAAGAAATGTATCTCCCTTTTATCAAAGTCAGTTAGGTTTGATACAGATTAACTCAATTACACATTTATTGGAGTTAGGAAGGCAATTAGAAGCTCGTAAAGAATCAATCGAAGCTTTTGTACCACCACCCAGAAATCGTAATGCCCTTTTGGAACCAGACTTGGCTTATATTTATTCAGATCGGTCTTCAACCACTTCAGCTGATGTTAGTACAGTAGTAACTTGTTGGAATTGTAAGAATTCAGGACATATGTCTAAAAATTGTACGAGATCTAAAACAAGATATTGTTTCAAGTGTGGAAATCCAAACTTTACAGTAAGAACGTGTCCTAAGTGTAAATCTAGTTCGGGAAACTAATAAAGGAGTCCATTGATGGCCGTACTTGTGTCTCCTCATATCATTCGGCTGAATCTAGTTTACCAATCAAACGTAAAGTCATTCTCGATTATATTTTGGCGCATGCGCAGAACGATGAACGTCCCTACCTTTCAATTTCTATATTGGGCATTGAGTTATTAGGGTTATTGGACTCTGGAGCTTCAAATACAATAATAGGAGGTCCCGGGTGGCAAATTTTGAAAAAATTAAATCTCCATCTTAATTGTGAAAATATTGTCTCGTGTCGGGTTGCCAATGGGCAAAGATGTTCAAGTATAGGGTCCGTTGAGTTACCAATGAAACTTGAGGATAGAGTGAAAATAATTTCTGCTTTGATTATACCAGATTTGCCTCATGCTTTGATTTTGGGGATTGACTTTTGGAAAAAGTTAGAGATTGTTCCCGACCTTCGTCGTGGGGAGTGGATATTTGCAAAAGACTCTGAAGTCTCTATAGGTTCAATTTCATCTGAACAAGAATTAACATCTGAGCAGTCGACTATTTTGAATCAAGTTGTGAAAGATGCATTTGAGGATATGGGTGATGAATTGGGCTGCACAAATTTAGTTTATCATGAGATCAAAACTTCTTCCCCTCCCATAAAACAGAGATATTATCCCGTTAGCCCGGTAATGCAGAGTCACATTGATAGGGAGTTAAACAAATTGCTCGATCAAGGTATAGTTGAACGTTCTAATAGTCCATGGTCTTCTCCTATTTTGTTGGTGAGGAAGAAGGATAACACTTATAGATTTTGTGTGGACTTTAGGAAATTAAATAAAGTTACAGAACGTGATGCCTATCCACTACCTTATATTTCTTCCACATTAGATAAACTTCGTGATGCGAAATTTCTTAGTTCAATGGATATTAAGAGTGCATATTTCCAAGTTCCGCTTGAGGAATCCTCTCGTCCCTTAACGGCCTTTACAGTTCCTAATCGAGGTTTATTCCACTTTCGCCGTCTTCCAATGGGATTGTCCAACAGTCCAGCTACTTTTCAACGTTTAGTTGACAGAATTTTAGGTCCAGAATTAGAACCCCATGTTTTTGTATATTTAGATGACATTATTATTGTAACCCAAACGTTTGAGAAGCACATAGAAATTTTGAAGGAGGTTTTTTCTCGTTTAAAGGCAGCTAATTTAACTGTGTCCAAGGAAAAGTGTCATTTTTGTCGACCAGAATTGTTGTATTTAGGTTATATAGTTGATGCTTCAGGTTTGCGAGTGGATCCGGAGAAGGTTCGTGCAATCATAAACATTCCTGTGCCAACGAATATTTCTGAAGTTCGTCGAATATTAGGTTTGGCCTCATGGTACCGACGTTTCGTCCCAAATTTTGCTACCTTGACAGCTCCATTAACAGAACTCCTACGTAAAAATAAACCTTTTCAGTGGACGCGATTGGCTGATAAAGCATTGGTTGAATTGAAAGAATGTCTTATAAGTGCACCTGTGTTATCGTGTCCTGACTTTTCACTACCTTTCACTATTCATGCTGATGCCTCGGGATTTGGAATCGGGTCGGTTTTGACGCAACAACATGCCGATGGTGAGAAAGTGGTATGTTACTTATCTAGGTCTCTCACTCGGTTAGAGCGGAATTATACCACAACCGAACGCGAGTGCTTAGCAGTTCTGTGGTCCATTGAAAAGTTAAGGCCATATATTGAAGGTTCTCATTTTTTTATTATCACCGATCATCAAAGTTTGCTCTGGTTAGATAGATTACAATCTCCTTCTGGTCGTTTAGCTCGTTGGGCCATTAGACTTCAGCAGTACGATTATACCATTATCCATCGAAAGGGAAAAGATCACATTGTGCCGGATACCTTGTCTCGGACAGTTCCCATTGTTGATACCATCAGCAATACTTTAGGCACTTCCCTTAACGAAGGATGCGATCCGTGGTACGATAAGATGATGGAAAAGGTATCTAAGTCACCTCAGAAGTTTCCAGCATGGCAGATCGTAGAGGGAAAGTTGTTCAAGAATATCACCCCTCGTATCCCTGAATTGGCTACTGCATCGGATCATTGGAAAGAAGTTGTGCCCCGTCCCAAAAGGAGATCGTTAATTAATGACGTACATTCTACTCTTCTCCATGTAGGAGTTTTCAAAACTTTTCACAAACTGGCACAACAGTATTACTGGCCAAAGATGCATTCTGATGTCGCATCATTGATTAAACGCTGCACCGTTTGTCATTCAATCAAACCTGAGCAGAAACGACCTCCTGGACTAATGTTATCGAAACAAGTATCAATTTCCCGTCCTTTCGAGTTACTTTCGGCGGATTTAGTAGGTCCGTTACCGAGATCTCGTTCTGGTAATCAGTACATTTTTGTCGTTTCTGATTGTTTTAGTAAATTTTCTCTTTTATTTCCTCTTCGTAAAGCTACCACTGCCGCTATTACTAAATTGTTGGAGGCTCATGTCTTTTCTATTTTTGGCGCTCCAAATTCCATAATCGTGGATAACGGTTCACAATTTCGTTCAAGAGAATTTGTGAAATTTGTGACGAGTTTTAAGGTGAAAATTCAATATGTCGCCTTATATCATCCTCAGGCAAATCCTGTTGAGAGGGTTAACAGAGTCATCAAAACTATGTTGAGATCATATCTCTCAGAAGATCAGAGAACTTGGGATCAACATCTAAGTAAAGTTGGGATAGCGATTCGGTCCACGCAACATGAAGTTACCGGATTTTCTCCTAATTTTATAGTGTTTGGACGTGAATTACCGATCCAGGGTGAGAACACCTGTCCGGGTGAAATAAGTTTCGATCGAACAGCTTTGACCAACGATCGTGAAGATATTTTTAGGAAATTATATGATAAAGTTAAACTCCAGTTAGGGAAAGCGTATGACCAAAGTAGACAAACTTATAATCTTCGACGTCGTGACGTTCAATATCATGTAAACCAATTGGTCTGGAGAAAGAATCATGTTTTGTCAGATGCTGCTAAGTATTTCACTGCCAAATTGGCACCTAAATATATCGGTCCTTTTATTATTTCGAAACGTGTATCCCCTTGGGTTTATGAGCTAACGGATGATAATGGCAAACATTGTGGAGTTTGGCACGTAAAGGATCTCAAAGCTCATCCTCCGGATGAAGAATAACAACTGTTGTATTATTATGTAGACTTTCTTGACTTAAGCATTTTTTAATTTTTTTTGTGGGTTAGAAGATGGCTGACCCTTGCATTGGGCATAAAGCAACTTGGACTTAGCACCGTCCCCATCTAGTGGCTGAGAATACACTTCTTTTTTAATTATTTGTGAAGGTATTTTCAGGTCCATGACAGTAATTCTGCTGTTGAGAAATGATATTTCAAAATGCATAAAGTTGTTCCTATCGTTAAGGTGCATTTTAGGAATATGTGCTATTCGTCTGTGGTCCTAGGTTAGTTTTGGTTGCAGTTGGCTTTGAATTTTTTTTGTGTCTTCAGGTACCTTCTTTCTTACTTTTCTGTTATGTATATGCTCTATGTTCTGGATGGTATAGGCTGTAGGTATGCTCCATAAAGGATTGTGTCTTCCCTTCTCTCTTTTCCTTTTTGTTTTTTTTTATCTATTTTCCTTAGCATTCCGACGAAGAATATGAATGGTGGTCTATCGTACTTTTGTTGTAATCTCTCTATTGTTGTTATATGAAGATAACTCCCACCCTATTTTTGTTATTTTTTTTGGAGGATGGTTGTTCTGGGGAGTTTTATAGAACATGGAATGTTCCCTACAGGATCTCAGTTCGGTCCTAGGATACGTTGGGTCCTTAGAGAGCACCACCAGAATAATCATTCTTTTGTCCTAAAAGGTTATCCATCAATAGAGCTTCATCTGTATTTGAGGGACCCCGTTCATGTTAGTCTCTGGATGTGGGTGGTAATCGTTTTCCTGAACCATCTTGACTACAAATCAGGTTTAATTCTTTTCATTTCACATATCTTTCTTCGTGTTGTTTTTGAATTTCTCCCGCTCAGTACCTCTTCAAGGTCCGAGTTGAATTTTTGGGAGTTTCGGCACTGACAATAGGCCATAACTATTGTTGGGATGGCAGCTCCCGGATGCTGGACAATTTCTGTGTGGGTTCGGCTTGGTGGATCGCTTGGGCTGTTGGGGTTCGCTTTTGAGTTGTTCGGAGGCTGGACGTGACCAAAAAACGAGACGTTCCATGCTGCTTGGGCCGTGCAATTTTGGTTTTGTTGGATTCTCTTCCATCTCTCGTCCAACCATGGCTGGTCTTCGGATGATTGGGAGCGGAATCGGATAGCTGGAGTGATCTGACGGGCTGGGTTCCATCCATAGAAATTTGATGGGGGTTGATAAAGTTGAGGTGCTTTATCATCGTAAATATTAAGCCTCCATCCTGTGTGGGATGTTAGGATTTTATGGTTTATATAAGTTTTTTTTTTTTCTGTCAATTTCACAAGTAAAATCAACCAGTTCCCGGTTGATTTTCTTTAAAGTAAGGGGGGGATTTGTAACATTGATATTTCGATAAAATAAGTTTGTCCGATATTTACTGTATCAATCAGCGTTGATTATGTTGCCATAACTTTACATTACCTCAAGTAGTCATTTACTCAGTACTGCGACTGATTTTTTATAGCACCGTTTATTAGGTTCTGAACTGAAATGATATATTATTCGGAATATTTTGTAAATCGATATTTGATTTCATTGACGTTATTGTTTCATTTAATAGGTCGCGCCATCTGATCTCTGTGAAACCAACTTAATCAATATAATAATCCGTTAGTGCAATTCAGTTCCAGTAGATGTCGCTGTACGACAACTAGAACCTGTCAGTTCCGTCTACGGGAATATTGGTGTATATGACTAGTTTTGAATACTTGGTATGAAATTAGGTATTAACAGATATTTCCAAGGATTAGTTAGCAATGACACTCATTCAGCACTTGGCCTAATCGAGTAGGAAAATATCTGTGTTGGCAACATTGGTAGGAAGGGCTCTTGTGGTGACAGTACCTAGAGATTTGGGCATTCTGTCATTTTTCTGAGACATTTGACACTCAGTGATTTTTGTGAACTTCTGGCTTTTGGCGAGTACAGGAATTTTGTAGTTGAAGATTTTGAAATCATCCTCCATTGAGGGATTATAATTCCTGGTACAATAAGTTTCCGTTTCGTTGGCGAATTTGTGCAATTGCAGATTTTTGGTATTTTTGGAAACAAACCCAAATTGGGGATTCAACGCCACAGCCACATGTCATAACCCTTTCTCCTTCAGGTATGCAATAGCTATTCAACCAAAAACTTAGTGAATATCCTTCAATTGATATTTTAGGACGTTGTGAAGGTTCTACGCTGGAAATAACGATAAGATTTGACCAATCCTCAGAAGCGAGGTTATGCAGTTACCTCTGTAGGGCTTCCCTACTATCTGTGGTCATTACAGCGTGAAGGAAAGGTATACTTCTTCTATTTCTTGGAGAAATCACGCTTCAATCTCCTCTCTTTCTTTTCAAGGGTTCATGTATTGGGATATCGTATAAGTACATTGACCGTTCAAGCTCTCTGCGATTAGGCTGGTGATTACCGTATACTCCATATCAGACTATATATATTGGTTCCTGTCCAGATATTTACTTGTTCTGAAAGATTCCAGACCATACAGTTTTTGCAGAAGACAATTTCCCTTGGAACTGGTACACCTGACGGATATACACAAGTCCTATCGATAAGTAGTCTTACTTGATAAGTAGTATTACGTATGAAGCCCTGTATTCAACAGGCACGGTGCACCATGCTTGACAGAGTACGTTTGTGAATTGGGTTATTTTGAAAAAGGTTAATGAACCACTGAAATTGACTAGTTAAGTTCTTTTTATTTAGGGTGTCGTACTCAATTGTGTGAGTATATCAATCATTTATTATTTGGCTATTCTAAGGTAAATGAGAATAGGGAGTAAACTGTAGGTAGGCTTGGTAATTTACCTGGCGCCCCCGAGTTGACATATCGATTTATTTATTTTTATATAAAACCCACCCCATCTCCACTAGGGTTTAGCCGCGAGCGTGCCTGTCATTCAGACAGATTGTGTACCGCCCGTTTCTGTTTATGTGTATGAAACTAATAAAGAGGTACCTGATTTGAATATATTTATTTTTGCATTTCATATTCCCTTTTTGTGACAAAGTTATATCAGAAGGGTAGGACGGTAACATGAGAGAGTCACTTTTCCGCACTAGTGTTAAATATTTGGGAAGTATACTGACATTAGAAAATTTAAAATATATGTTTGTATGGTTGTAGTTCAGAGAATGGCTGAAAAATATTCTGCTATATTTTAAATGAAAAGAATATTATGTTTTATTAATTTTTTTAACGGCCCTCGTATCAGCCTCATCCAATGAATGCCAAATAATAATGAACATCTGATATTTTCCATTTGTCACTTTGAATTACCGTAGCAACGAATAAAAAAATCTGTCAGTCAGAACACTACCTTGGTAAAACCAATTGTATCACCTCTTCCAACCAAGTTGCTGATAAAGCAGTGGAAAACCGAAATCTCACTTCATTGGAAAACATTTAATCCTCTGCAATTGATTTGCAGAATTCCACAAATTATACGTTTAATATGAATGATAATTAACTTGTTGATATTTATTTAATAATGAATGTTTCTTTATGTTGACTTTCGGAAGATTTCGGCACGCTAGTAGAAAAAATATTGTACCTAACATGTGTGTAAAGTGATCATATTTACAACCATATATGTAATGCTGTCATTACTATCGTCATTGAAGGTTGGGAAGTGTCACATTACACACCTCTACTACCCGCCCTCACTTCCCGCCCTTATTTCATCTATCCTAGACTTTATCTGTCATTTATTGGCTCACATTTATTTATATTGGTGACAATTGTATACCCCGTAGTCACGGTAACAATATATCTAATTGATTATTCTGAGAAAACCGAGTTCTTGGTAATTTGTGATTAAATGTAATATTTTAGATATGTTCAGAACGAAACAGATATTTATTAATTATATTCGAAATATGATGATGGATAACTGATCTCACGATAGGAATGAATCACTTCCCACCTCGGTGTGTAATATACTGTCATGAAATGCCCAAATTTGGAAAAAATCATTAATTATTCTTGCTATCATTTCATTGGGGAAATCAGGGCGAGGATTATTTTGTTATAAAAACCTTGCGACAAGTTCAGTGATGTTTAGAAAAACATCAGGCCATCAACTCGCACTGCGAGCCCGTCCATGTTTTGGAAAACAATCATGGTAATGATTCGTCACGTTCGCTTGAACTTGAAGATTCATTATAAATAAACGGGAGGAGATTGAAAATAAATCGTTGATCGGGGAATTGGAAACAAGTCCCTGATTGATAACAAAATTGTCAGATGTAGTCAGTGAAACGATTCTGCCCAATAGGGCAAGTAAATTCAGTGTTGTTGGGTTTTTATTTTGTAAGTATAAGTTTATAACGAATGATTGTCGTTTTGAGTGAATGTGTTAATCAATAAAGTTTATATTTGTGTTTTTACCAACTGATTTCATCCTGGTTATCACAAAATCATCTGAGCTACTTTAACCCCAAGGAAGGACCAAAAGTCCTACCTTACTTCCCGACAATACTATTTCCGCACGAGATAACTGGGCGAACTTCGCTAACGCGTCGTTCGCAGCATCACTTTCCGCATTTGTTGAGGTAAACTACTATTTTCTAACTGGAAACTTTTTTAGTTATTTCGATATTTCCGCCGTGTTGTCAACTTAACAGGGTCCAACTAGCACAGAGTAACGATAATTTTCAGACATTTTTCCGAATAACTTCGAACTTTTTTCAGGGCAGACAAGGACAAAAACAAAAAACTCGATTCCAAGGAGTTGGCCGTTTGGATAAGAAGAAAAATAGTAGAACACATCTCGTTAGCTGTAGGCAGTAATCACGAATTATTTACCATTATCGATGTGGACCCCCGCAACGGAGTGGTGTCTTGGAAAGAGTACCATACGTATTTCCTGAAGAAACGGGGGTTTAGCGAGAAGTATGTCAAAAGTCACGACGAGAGGAGACACAAGGGGCTACAGAGGTCTATCAAAGGCAGGTACCCAAGTGTCCCTCGGGAATATGTCTAGTACAAGGAAATCATGTCTCAACGGAAAAAGTGAAACTTTCTTTCTGATTCTCGCCAATCTCATCATGAGTTCCAAACACATGGCACATATTTTTATCAACCACACACACTCTAAGCCACTTGGACTGTACAATTTCAGTAAATTATTGGTGTGAAGGGGAGAGTAAGTCCTTCAATTCCACAAAAAAAACATCAATTGTGACAAATATATAAGTAGATTTAAATGCTTGAATTAAACAACTTGGATTTCGTGTTTGTAGGTAGACAGCATAGATTAAAGAAAACAGGAGATGGAACATGAATATACAAATCAATGTGCGCTGAACCTGCCGAATATTCAGAGTTGAAGCCTAGGAGTGGGGAGCGGTACAGAGTAGTATTCAGGAAAAATATCAGTTATTTCGCCCAAAGTCGTATTTGCATTGAAATGAAGATGGTTTTCCCAAATTTCATATATTTTGAATAGTTCATATAACCATACCAGGAACATACACTTTCACAATGAATAGTTCATATACCCACGACCAGGGGCGTGCAATTTCATAATGAATAGGATTACATATGAGTCAAATAAAACTCATCTTGGGTTGCAAATTCATTTTCGAATCTACTGAAGATTCATTGGTACATTACGATTTTTCTAAGCATTGTATATACTGCCAGCAAATTCAAAAATATTACGAAATAAAGCAAAGAATATACACAAAATTGGATTATATTGTTTATTTCATAATTCATGCTGAAGTGTAATTGACATACACGTGAATATTCAGATCTTTTGCCTCGATTGTCAAAGCCCGCCTCCATAATCCTCTTCTTTCAACATTGCTAAATGAAATAGGTCACGTTATGATATGATTTCGTCTAGCAGTACAGTTAGATCTAGATGCAAAAAAGAACAAACACAAAATTGCCGTAAGTATTAAAATTTGTGTGGGATTTCGTGTTCATTCTTTTTCGGATGACTTCCAACTCCATTTTGAGAAATTTTGACATAACCACTTTCATCGTTTTTTTTATATTATCACAGGGAGTTGAAACCAAGAGCAAACTTGCAGAGGAGTAACCTCATTACGTTTTATCTGAATGTAATATGAAGTCATCGATTACTTTGTTCACGTTTGAATCAATTTAGATTTGCAAACTAATGGAACTCCTCGTTATTTATTTTATTTATTCGCAATATTTGAGATGGCTTGTGGAAATCAAAACGCAATATTCGAACGATATGTTACCATCGCGATTTATCCCGTTGGTCTCATTCATCGGGGTATGGAAAACAAATTATTGTCAACTTCGACTGTGAAACAACTACGGCCCTGGTGTCCTGGCCACTCCCATCAAAACCATACCGCACTCATAACAGACTTACCGGAATAGATGAACAGATTTCATATCCTTCTTATAATTTGAACTGAAGTAGTATCTGCATCGCTCCAAAACACACCGTGACATTTTTTACCGAAAAAGTTCACGAAACACATGACATTGACACTTAATAACAAACTTTGACAAGCGTGCACATCCTTCAAATCGGTACGTTGGTGGGGATATACGATTTGATTGGCGCACCTTAGGAGTGGGAATATCAGGGGAAATTGGCAGAGTGCGCAGTTGACCATGTTCTATCTCCTGTTTTCTTTAATCTATGGTAGACAGACAGAATTATGACGTTTCTACAAGTTTTTCCCTGGTAACCAGGTATCTGGTCCTTTGTGATTGGTGAAATTCATATCCTACCTTGCGTGGATATGGAATCATATCCATTCAATCGCCTACTTATCCGTTTGGTAAACTATAAAGAAATCAGCATATTAACGGGAGGGAATAGAAAATGTAATATATCGTAGTGGCAATTTACAATGAATTGATAACAACAAAAAGTTATATTTGCCGCAAATCGCTGGTAGATTTTGACATTCCAGACAAAATTTCTTAAAGAAAGAGTCCAGATTTCCTTACTGTCATGAGATTATATTTCATCACGAATTTCAAAGCAGCATTTATTTGAGGATAAAATTATTCGCGATTTTTCAAAATTAATTAATATCTGTCGAATTTCAAACGATTTGCGGAAAAAAAGCATGTTTACCTCGTAGGAAAAATCATATTCTTGGACTCTGTTTCGCTAAGTCTCGGATTGTGCATCGACTTAGTAATCTTCACAGTCGACCAGGAATGTTAGGAATTTCCTACCTGTTGAATAATATAGTATTTTTCTTTAAACGCCAAAAATGTATGTTACGGCACGGTGCGAGAGTGGCAATCGATAATTTTTGTAAAAATTTCGGCGCCTGTGACTATAACTGTCTTTTGTTGTCAAAGGAAAGCAGGTACTAATATCAATAATTGCACAAACTGTACGTTCAATTTCCCCCTTCGACAGTGATCTAATCGTAATGGGTTGTCAGTCTTCAAATCAGATTACATTTTGTTCAAATTCAAATCTATTGGAATTATCATCGAGTCTGCAGTTCGAAGAGTGGGATGTAACTGAGGCTAGCAAACAGCTGAATGCTTACTTTCATGAACATATGACCTTATATTCTAGAGCGGGCGCTGCGAAACATTCCGTTTGAAAAAACCGATGACCTCATTCTGATTGATGATTTGAGTTGAGGAAGACTTGATGAATAATATTTTGGAGGTTGCCGGACTGAATTATGGTCCAGTTTATTTTTCGGCCCTATAATAGGAGTTTTCGATTCCATCGCTGTAGTTGTGAAAAAATATGTTGTATAGAATGCAAAAACCATTGACCGCTATTTCTTGACTGGAATGTTTTTGCAAGATCCTTTCAAACCTGGAACTGAAAGTTGCAAGAATAGCCCGTAGTCAGTTTTATTATGAATCTCCTTCCCAGCGTCACTTACCTTCTCTCGAGTTTTGGGGCAGGCCGGGCTTTCCTCAACAGTTTTTGTGACTTCAGTTATAGCTGAACTCCATCCATTATTATTATTTTCCATAATTATAAAATAGCAGTGCTTCGAATTTTTTGATAACTTTTTTAAAGTGAATAAATATCGGTATAATTATTAAATTAAAAAAAAGGCGAACGAAAAATTATGGTGAACTGGTGAATGAACCAAAAGAAACTATTCAAATGCAGCAAGTCGACGCAAAGACGAAATTTCAGACAAATTTGAGAGGTTGTTTGATCCGAATGCCGATGAAGAACACTTCTCGTGGTATAAAAGTTGCGAGTCCATGAATGTTGGGCTCGTTAAAGAGTTACGGAAAGAACTATCCACTACTGAACTCGCACCAAAGGACAAGTTGTGTGATGAAATTCTTATAGAAGATGCCGCGAAGAAATGCACATTTACGCCGAAATAGAAGACTTTCATACACGCCTCATTTAGCAGTCAAAATCTAAAATTGTCAGGCAATACACTCCATGAAGCATTAGCGGTGTTTAGTGATATATATATATATATATATATATATATATATATATATATATATATATATATATTATATATATCAGTGTAACGAACAGAAAGACACCGCAACATACAGCTCTAGCCGAATTCATTCACCACCTACCTAACTAAATCGAAACATATTCTACACTGATGAACAATCTTAGACACTGTGACGATGACTTTCAAGGGAACATTAAGTGGCGAAGATTCTATGCACGTTACAATCATGATAGTTAATCAACAAAAGAATGATGAAAAGAATACCTCACGGGCATGGCCTAGCTCTTCACTTGACTAGTCATTCGATATCTCGAGCTAAGCAGCAGGGAAAGACCGCATCGAAAGCTCATGAAACTGTAGCAAAGTATTATATCATAGCTCGCAGGCAATATATCAATGAACACAAGATATATTGAGGATATGCTGTCCTTCGGAGAAGACGTAAAGCCGGCCGTCCTGAGTCCATGGTTGTTGGACTTGTAAAGGATCCTCAACTCTGGTTGGAATACCAGAGTGTTCGGCAAAATTTCAGGTTGGGGGAAATGTGGTCACCGGCGTCGGTGATTGGCCTTGGTAGGGGAAACAGGCCGACGTTGAATAAATCATTTGAAAAAAAAACACCTCACACACTGCTAAACCGAAACTAACTGAAACGGACTGAAAATATTTATATCAAGTCGTTCAACCAAAATCCCAGCTGGCTACAAAAGGTTATTTTTTCTTGTTTGAAAAAAACTGCAGCTCATTTAATTCCTCTGCAAGTATTCTCCAACTTTTCAAAAATCAATGCTGGAACAGAACTTTTTATCACCGGTGGATATGAAGACTCCAAAAAATCTTCAAGCTCCAAGGTAATAGGTCTTCTGAATTGCTAGACTTGAAGTCCAATCACCTAGAAGCAGATTGAAGGAATTTCAGCCATATTTTTGTTGCTGTTCGTGAAGGAATTGAACAAGTTTTTATAAATTGTGCAGATTCCGATGTTTTCGGACTCAACATCCACTTTTGGCATAAGCTATCGAATAGTAGTAGTTGTTGAGGGATTTTTCACTACTTATTAATAGGTAAACCACTTTTTTCATTGAATTTGTATTGAATTAGATCATGCCGTTTTTTTCCATACCTCACCTAAAGCAGGGGTTAATAGTCGATAATAATTTTTTTTCGCAGCTACAGCGATGGAATCGGAAACTTTCATAGGCCGAAAAAAAAACTGAACCATAATTCCGTCCGGCAACCTCCACAATATCATTTATTGAGTCTTTCTTAACTCAAATCATCAATCAGAATGTGGTCATCGGTTTTTGCATACGGAATGTTTCGCAGCGCTTGCACTATTCACTCATTTCAGGATATTCCTGGTTGCCATGGTTATTGTACCGGAAATTTGGAAATTTCGATCTAGTACAAAAAATCATATGAATTTTCAACCACTTTTTCCTAGAAGTCATATCAATTCGAATTTGAAATATTGACAAACAGTTCATCCACACTATCTCAAAATTATAACTATTGAATTGAACTTGATTTATTTACACTGAGGCCTATAAAGTGTGCAACAAATTGGAAATTTATCTATTAGTTGTACCACCGAAATTGACATACCGCCAAAAGTTAGTGCATGATCGAAAACCAACTCAGATGCACTTAGATTTACTTCCCATCAAACAGTATATAGGGCAAGACAAAAAATAATGAATCTGTACAAGAATTAAGTACTCCTATTTTGAAAAATATAGGATAATTTCACAGGGAAAAGTTGTTGATAGATGGAAGTTTTGCCCAATATGAAGTTTTAGTCTGAACTTAGAAAATATATATATATATATATATATATATATATATATTTTTTTTTTCATAACTGTGAATGAGGACATGAAAATGTATCAATTATTTCAGAAAAAATAATGAAAGACAAGGCTTCCTGGATGGAGGCAGCTAGATCCAATCCCGATACTCTCACTTTGGATGAATTCCTGGCATTCACTCATCCGGAATCCAGTGTTACCAATCAATTGGCACTCGTTGATGAATTGTTTGATAAATTTGATAGAGATGGAGATGAAATGCTGACAGAAAATGAGTTTGCCATTCTCCAGACTGAAGGTGAGCGATTATATTTCAGCTATGTAACTGATTCACAAAATCTTCAGAATCTCTTGTTGTCCATAATAATATGAGGATTTGTTTAATTCGCAACAATTTTTTTTAATAAAAAATCAACATATCGATATTCAGAAAGATAGGGTTTAGTATTCTGTAAAAATTTGTTCGATATTAATAAAAGAAGATTCTTGTAAAGAAAAAATCAATCAAGAATGTCGCAACTCCGAGAAAGCATTGTTTTATAAATATCCTTTTGAAACAAAATGGTTTTTTCATTTGATAAGCTCATCTCTATTGAAACATTCTTCAATAGATGTTGCTTATATTGGGAGTGAGGTAATTCCTGAACAAATGCTGTTGCAATTATCTTGTTGTGGTTTTTTTTGGAATTTCAACCAGGTATAGAATGTTAATGGCTTTGTAATTTATTATATGCCTATGTAAGTATCTGTTTATATTTTGAAAATTAGTAATTTTTATACATTTTTCTGTTGAGCCAACTAAAATGATATACGTTGTTGACTAAGTTTGTATTTTCCTTATTCAGAAAAAAGCATTTCCTATTAACGCAGTTTTTTTGCTGTGGGCATTGAATCTTCCCTTCCTACATTTGAGATAGTGGTAGTTGAAAATTCCCGAAATACATGAAATGTATACACCACAAAAATGACTTCCAAACGAAGATATTTCGACTAATAATATTAAGTATACTTTAAGCGATTATTAGGTCTTGATATCTGTCATAATTAATTGAAGCTATAAAAAACAAAAAAACTGAAAAAAGTCTTGAAGTGAGGAGGGCGATGCTGTAACGCTGGAGCTAGATGTTGGGATTATTCTTTCGGCAATAGCCTTTTTATAAGCTACTGTTGTAGACTTCCATCCTCCGTTCTTCTAAATATCCGTTATATTTGCTCCTGATTCTGCTAGCAAAGGAGCAGACGACCTTCTGAAACAATGACCCGTATATTCCTTTGGTTTCGGGAGGTTCAGAAATTGAGCAATGGTAGAGGGCATTTTCCCAAACGTGTTTATACCAACTGGATTGGCAGTGCATTTCAGAAAAAAAAACGTTGATGATTGATAACAGAAGAGCGTAATGCAACGTATTTATTAAAATAGTCATTTTTTTTCCAACAATGAAAAAAGGACGACCTATTTTCGTTTCTGTATTTGGAATTTGAACAATTAATGATTTATCCATCAATTTTGTGTCTTCTAATAATGAATGGGACAGCTCTTCACGCCGGTAGGCTCCATTAATTCCGAAAATAGTAGTAACTTTTATCATATTTTTCATCTGGCGCTTCATTTATAAATCCCTAGACTTGTTCAATCGTACGAGCTTTTGATTTTTTGGGACTATCACTCTCATTTTCCCGCTTCAAGAATGCTATTACCTTGAGCTATTTGCTTTTATTAACACCGTTGTCAACGAGCGTATTCGACTTCATCATTGAAAACTTGCTCCACAAAGACGACTTTCATTGTTTTGATTTCTCTCCTAGATCTAAGAAGACGATTCCGCTAAAAAATTTTTCGACATTGTTAAGTCTACACCATCTAAGAGAATTAGAATATTTGATATCGTACTGCTGAGCCGATTTTTTCGGTAACAATTCAGATACAGCTCTTTTTTAGCCTCTTCATTATCGTCAGGAACACGTAATTCCTCACTATTGTTCTTCATTATGCAAGATATTGATCACCAGCAAGAACTTCAAATATGACTTTAAATAAAACGCGTGAGCTGTAAACAATACTGTTTGTTGGTAACCAGGTGATTCGGCGTCACTTGACACGGTCACTTCACAGCAAATGTGATATCATGAAACTAGTTAAATGACGAGAGATGTCAAAATCTGTTTTTATCTACACCCGTACTCTAATAATACACTCATATGCCCACAACCAGTTTTATAATGAAATCCATTACGATACAGATTTTCCATTACGATACAGATTTTCAACCGATAGAAACCCATTATTTTTCGATCAAGCATGATGTGCATGCTCTGCAATTGACGTTTGTCAAGTCAAAATCGGTATAGATATTGAATTTTTGAAGAATATAGCCAAACTTCGATAATCATAACAAAATGTTTGATACCAGCGATATGGGGGAATCACCTTCGACCCCTTCACAGCAGGAATGCAGTTGAAATGATTAAATTTTTCATTTGACAAATGCATGATTTATTTCTTTATTTTTTCAATCAAATTTTCTGAGCTCTCTGTAGGCGAGCGATCCAAGGCGGTGAGATTATATTAGCTAATTAGGCTAGTTGGAAGAGACATTAGTACGATTCCGGCCTCGAGTAATCTTTTTTTTTTTAATTTTCGATCTTCTCTTCATTACTCATCGTTTTATTCCTCGAAGTAATACCATTAATTACAATTTTGTAGAATTTTCCTAAGAAATGCGTTCAATTAGTATTACTGTGTGCAATACAAATATAAATATAATATTTGTAGTTCTTCACTATTTATCGGGTGTAGATAAAATAGCGTATGCAACTCTCATGTAACGGTTATTAATACAATCGCATCAACCATACGAAACTCACCTTCGGCTCGTTTCGTATCCCGGTTGATGCTCGTTTAATAATAACCATCATTACATGATCGCTGCATAATATACTAGTATCTACACCCGTACTCTAATAATACACTTATATGCTCACAACCCGTTTTATAATGAAATCACGATACAGATTTTCATTAAGATACAGATTTTCAACCAATAGAAACCCATTATTTTTCAATCAAGCATGATGTGCAAGCTTTGAATTTTGACGTTTGTCAAGTCAAAATCAGTAGGTATTGAATTTTTGAAGAATTCAGTCAATTTTCGATAATCGTATGAAAATGTCTTATAGCGTGATATAGAAGAATTACCAGCGACTCCTCCACAGATGTCTTAGACAAGAACAAAATACAATCGAAAGAATTATATTTTTCATGTGACATATGGAACACATATGTTTTTATTTTCGACCGGATTAAATGAGCTCTCATGGCCGAGTGGTAAATGACGCCGGCAGTGATCAAAAACGTCCGTGTTCAATTCCTGACCTCGGCAGAGTTTTTTTACTCATTTCATTTTCTTTTCATTTCTCATTGTTGTATTTTTCGTGGTTATACCATCAATTATAATTTTGTAGAATTTTTCAAAGAAATACGATTGATTATCTACTATTATTGTGTTCAATATGATAACCTAATAATATAATATTTTTAGTCCTTCATTATTTATTGGGTGTAGATAAAATAGCGTATGCAACTCTTATGTAATGGTTATCAATACACTCGCATCAACCATACGAAACTCACCTTCGGCTCGTTTCGTATCCTGGTTGATGCTCATGTATTAATAACCATCATTACACGATCGTTGCAAAATATACTATTATAGAAATATTAAATTTATCTATTTCATTATGAAAACAAGACAATGGTACAAAAAACATTGTATGATATTTGTGTTGAAGGCAAGTTTTATTTTGTTCGTGATAACTTTTTCACTCACAGAATAAAACCTTACTTTCAACACTCATGTCATTAATAGTTATTTCGTATAATTTCTTGTCTCTTGAAGGAAACGGTGACGAGACATTAATCGTCCGGCAAGACGAGAACGAACGCAGGGCCGAATTCCGCAAATCCATCGACCTCAACGGCGACGGCAAGGCAGACAGGAGGGAACTGCTTCACTACGTGGCCCCCCAGAGCCCCAGGCACAGCGAGCACGAAGCCGAAGCTCTCCTGGCGCTGGCGGACAACGACCACGACAACATGCTGTCGTTGGACGAAATCCTCGCTCACCCGGACCTGTTCCTCAAGTCCAAAATGGTGGACACGGCGAGGAGTTTCCATGACGAGTTCAGGAAGTGATTCAGTGTCGGCAGGGCGAGAAGGGAAAACGAAACGTTTTATAAACGTCACGAATCAGAATCGGCGAACTTGAACACTGGAAATAATTACCGAAAATTTCAGAAATTTCAGATTCCAGTCGGCATCAACGACCACGTTCAAGATATATTTCAGTAAAGAATCTTGCATTGGCATTTGTCGAATGTAACCCAACAATCTTAGTGGTAATTGCCAAGAGAGTAGTTGTTTTTGGTGGCTGTTTGCTCATGAAGTAATTGTGGAGGTAAGGCGAGACTGGCACCTAAATATGTGACAACTGTTGTCCTTATAGCACAAGTACGTATTTTGGACGTTAAATATAAGCATAAGTCGAATATGAGATACGTACTAAATGCAAAATTCATGTCTATGAGACGATTTTAGGATATATCATGTCTTCAGGAATGTATGTCCTAGGTACGTCCAATACAGGTCATTACCGTTCATGTATTGGACGGCATTTTTGTCAACTTGGACAGGACAAGGAATTTCTCAGATGTATTTTGGGTGTACGAAGTGAACATAAATTACATACAAAGAAATTCAAAATTACATCCGAAATACGTCTATGAGACATTTTTAGAATATTTCATTTCTTCACTAATGTACGTCCTATGTTTGTCCATTTTAGGTCATTATCGTACCCAAACTGGACCAAACCATCAAGCACCTGGACATGGGGTCCTATTCCCGACAAGTGACATTACCGATTCACATTCTTAAAGTCATTCTGATGCAAAAAATCACTTGTCGAAAATAGGGAAATGTTTTCAAGCCAAAACAAAGAGGCAAAATCTACAGTTTTATATTCCTCACTCTTCATTGTTCCCTATCGGTATACTTGAACACTGGAAATAATAAGTGAAACATTTTTAAGTCTGAACAATACGTAGTTCAAGTACCAGATCCGGTGATTTCGTTTCATCACAACAAGCACAGTGGATACTTGAATAGACATGCGTTGACAACTACCAAATGTAATACTCCAACAATCTTGGTGGTGACTATTTGCCAGCTAAGGTGGCTTCTCCACCAACCTACGGTATAGTTAAGTCGAGACTGGCATTAGACTCATTTTTAAAAATCCAGAATTTGTCGACAACTATTTTATGTTCAACCACATCCGCAGCATTCCGCAAAACTAGCATAGATATGGAAAAATTGGGATATTTATTTGTTGATAGGTGTCACCTGTATAATCGATTTCGAACAATCCATACTGAGCCCAAATATTTCATAGGACGTTTGTCGATTCCTAGTGTCAATTCAAAAATTATGAAATTATGGTGATCTTTTTGACTGTCTTCATTTTTTGATATATTGTAAGACAAATAAAAGACTTGTTAATTTTTTGTATATTTTTTTGAGAAATTTCTCGTCGATTTTATTGGTTTCTAGCCATACCGAGTCTCCCAAAAATTTTGTTGGTAAGTAAAATCCCCATTTTCAGAAGTGGTGAAAATGTTAAGGAAGGAGCCGTTAATTTCTCGTTAGATTTATTCGGTGATGCTTTGAATTCCTTTCAACCCTCACGTTATAAAGTTATATATCCATCCTTGGCTAATTCAAAAGAGCGTGGATGAGGTTCTGTGGTTTCTGACTTTGAATATAGATGAAAGAGAACTAAACTGAGTCCATAATTATACTGAGAATAATTTAATAATTTCTGTTATTTTAAATTTTTTCTTTCTTATATATCAATCTTTTCAATACTCTTTTCCCTATTTTTTTCGATTTCTCTATTTGAATTGTCTTTTTCTGATTATTCACCGTATTATTTTTCCAATTCGACTCGCTATATAAATTTGCTCATTTTAATATCAAAAATGACGAATATTTGAGTTGAAATTGTTATTAACTGTTTGTTTCGTAGTTTTCTGGGTTTGTTACCCACCACAATCTGAAAAAATAAGAATAAATATTCGAATCTAAACAAGTGTAGAAGGGCAGATTTTCAATCTTCCCCGAAAAGTTGCTGCGTCTATTGAAAGAATAGTTCTTCCTGGATAGAACAAGTCCAATTAGTCAGCAACTTCTCGTATAACTCAAATTTTGCCTATCAAAAAAATTATAAGAACATATATATATGAAAATACTTATCGTTAACGTTTCGGAAACTAAATCCGCTTCCGTTCTCAAAACTTCTAGGTAAATTCCTTTTCAAATGCAAATATCGAGGGAAATATCTGGTGTAGACAATTTTCGTAATTGACAATTGTCAAATTATTTCAAATTTGACATAACATTTTGTCCTTCAAGAGGGGCAGCTATCCGCGATCCATATCAAGCGAACTCATAGATATGCATTCTTCACCAGACAGCATGATGAAAGCAGATTCCTTTAATTTTCCTTTCTTGCCATTGCTTTCATTCGTTATAATTTTAGTGTCGTTCCATTCTACTGTGTGTTCTCCATCAACAGTAAGAATGTGTTCTGATAATTTAGAACCACCTATCTGTCTGTTCCTGATGTACATTTTGTGTTCACTCTTTCGCACTTCCAATGGTCAAGACGTTCCACCGATATATTTCTGACCGCACGAACAAGGAATTTGATATATACAATTTTTTGTGTTTTCTGTTGTGTCATTTGGTTTGGTATGTGTGAGTATTGATCTTAAAGTATTTTTGTTTTGAATGTTGTTGTAACATTAAACCTGTTGCCGATCCGTTTTATCTTTTCAGACAAACGAGGGACATAAGGTATAATGTTTGATACAGGTGTTGTGTAATTTGTGTATGTTGTATGTCTTCATTGTGGACTGTGTTCGGATTTTACTTTTCTGTCAAAGTTTGACAGAAAGTGAAAATTCGAAATTAAAGGAATCTGCTTTCATCATGCTGTCTGGTGAAGAATGCATATCTATGAGTTCGCTTGATATGGATCGCGGATGACTGCCCCTCTTGAAGTACAAAATGTTATGTCAAATTTGAAATAATTTGACAAATGTCAATAATTACGAAAATTGTCTCCACCAAATATTGGCCTCGATATTTGCATTTGAAAAGGAATTTACTTAGAAGTTTTGAGAACGGAAGCGGATTTAGGCCCCGAAACGTTAACGATAAGTATTTTCATAAAATATATATATATATATATATATATATATATATATATATATATATATATATATATATATATATATATATATATATATATATATGTAGAAATTGATGTTTTCACGGATCTTCGATATGCAAGATGAATTTTTCTGGGTTTTTATCCGTTAGGTGTCTTCTGATCTGTTCGACGTTTCGAATTCCATTTTGAATTCATTCTCAAGAACTGTGAGACGAATATCTGTCCATACCGTCCTGGTCAATCACTCCCCTTACGAAGCAACCAAGCAAGAGCAAGCAAAGACTTCAATTGTCTGTTCTCCACGGAAACTGGAATTTATAATGACTCTCCTCAGTCATTATCCGACTGAGTCCGATATTGAGGCTGCATCCTGCCCATCCAGGTATTATGTAGAAATTGATGTTTTCACGGATCTTCGATATGCAAGATGAATTTTTCTGGGTTTTTATCCGTTAGGTGTCTTCTGATCTGTTCGACGTTTCGAATTCCATTTTGAATTCATTCTCAAGAACTGTGAGACGAATATCTGTCCATACCGTCCTGGTCAATCACTCCCCTTACGAAGCAACCAAGCAAGAGCAAGCAAAGACTTCAATTGTCTGTTCTCCACGGAAACTGGAATTTATAATGACTCTCCTCAGTCATTATCCGACTGAGTCCGGTATTGAGGCTGCATCCTGCCCATCCAGGTATTATGTAGAAATTGATGTTTTCACGGATCTTCGATATGCAAGATGAATTTTTCTGGGTTTTTATCCGTTAGGTGTCTTCTGATCTGTTCGACGTTTCGAATTCCATTTATATATGTTCTTATAATTTTTTTGATAGTCAAAATTTGAGTTATACGAGAAGTTGCTGACTAATTGGACTTGTTCTATCCAGAAAGAACTGTTTCTTCAGTAGACGCAGCAACTTTTCGGGGTAGATTGAAAATCTGCCCTTCTACACTTGTATAGATTCCAATATTAATTCTTATTTTTTCAGATTGTGGTAGGTTACAAACCCGGAAAACAACGGAACAAATGTTGATCCACCACAAAATAATGACGTTCAAACAGTAGGTACTTGTTAACTGTCTTATTGAAAATTGCAGAAGATAGAAAAAATAACGCTATATTTTGAGTACACATTTTATTACGTTGTTTTTAAAACAAAACAAATGAGAAATACAGTATACAATCGGAATTAAAGAAAACAATAATATATTAAGTACCAATCGAACACAATTGTTTGTAGTTGGATCGTGGCAATGCCTCAAGTATTGTATGAGATCGGTAGAGCTTAACGTCCGTGATGGTTATAGCAATTTTGCACATCCTAGCATTATTTCCATTGAAAGAAATGAATGAATTTTCACCTAATACTGGAAAGTCCAAAGTGACATTTATATATTCGGGCCACATTTTTTCGCTGTTTGAACTGCAGTTGTTATTATCAAAACAAAAGGTTACTGTCGGAAACGTTTTCATGACATCATTGGGCTTTTTTGACAAACAACATATTATATTATGACGACGGTAAGTAATTTAGTAACTAGGTGAATTACTTACCGACGCCTTTGGCCTAGCAACTAGTGAAGAAGACTTGCCGTTTTGACAACAGATATCATAAGTAATCAAGGAAGCTGGAAGGTGCAAAAAACTGTGAACGAATAAGATTTTATATTGGCGCTGACAATTTTCTCCTGATTTTCTGCCCCAGACCATCGGTTTCTATCACATACTCTTGCAAATTGCCAGAATCCAAATCGATGTACACAGTTTCCTTGGCTGAATTCGAATTTCTGCACATCGCCTTCAGGGGAATATTCATAAACTCCCTCAAATTGCACGGAAGGGAGCAGAGTAGGGTCCTTATCGGAGGTGAAAGAAGTTCGTGGTCCAGCTCCTCTATTTTGGTAGCCCCTGTAGCGAACGATCCGATCACTCCTAAGATGGTGGTGGTTAAGAAGCCGATGGCAGAGTACCATATGTAGGATATACGGTATAGGATGAAAATTGGCTCCCTGGAAATGAACGTTTCATTATTGATATATTTCGATTGGACTCTTGCACAGATAACGGTCGTTATATAGGTTTTTTTTTTAGTAACAAATCATTCCAGGACCCGAAATGCTATTTCACAACTCTTGAAATTTATGTTCGATCATCCAGAGAACTACTGTTGGTTGAACTCTTTCGAGTGGAATCAGAAGGCAGATCCTTGTACAGGTGATGGGACGGCCAATGTTCTTGAGTGCTCAATTGAGAGTCAGATAACTTAGGTGATACCGAATTTGCTATTTGTATTTCATTTTTCCTGTCGAAATATTTTCAAAATGATGAATGAATACCTCTTGATATTATTTCATGTTTGTACCAGACCTTCAAGTTCATGAGAAATGACGATTTGTTTCAAGGAAGATATACCCTCAGAAACATGGCACCTGTGATATTGCAACAATCATGTAATACCGAAACACTAAACAGTTATTGAACTATTTGTTCGAAATAATTTTTTTACCTAGTATTGTTTTGTTTTGAATTCGGAAAAAGTTTTTATTTTCAGGAAATATTTTGCATCTTCGAAAATATTTTTCCGGTTGGTGATTCACCCTGTTTAAATATGATGGAATATATTCAATTGTTTGTTGTGAATACGTTTCTGTAACCACGTCAGCATCATCAGGAAACGAATTAGCGTTTATTTCATGTATCAAAAAATAACACATTGAATATATTTACCACGGAAATAACACATTGAATATATTTACCACGGAAATTTCACTGATCTCTAAGATTACCTGTGATTTGAGAAAATGAATGAAAATATTAACTTACGATGCAGAAATCACATCCTTTTGAACAACTTGCGTCAAATTCAGGCAGGAGCACTTTTCAATGCTGGTAGCTTTTACCTTCTCCTCGAACGTTCCGTTTGCTATGGCAACCTGTTGGCCTACACACATCAAAGTAATCAGACTGACAGCTACTATACTCCCAAATATGGCACCCTGAAGCAAAATTCAATTGATAGCTTCTATGAATTATAGTCAATACAAAAAAAATCCTAAAATTTTCAACTTCGATATGGGCAGGCAGATACATTATTCTTCCTTTTTGTTCGTGAGTCAATCAACTGTGCATTATACATACATATTGCCAAAAAATTTCCATTTAAAATTATTTCAGATATTTTATTCAAGTCGTGTATTTATAAAAGCTTCTAATGTCTTCAATGAACTTCCTAGTCCGTACTTATGATAACATGGAGATTCTCAGTGGAAACGTTATTTTTGAAAAATACAAATACTTCGAAATCCATTCACCTTGGAATTTGCCCATGGAACAAACATCCCCAGTGAAAATAGACCAAGCGTTACTCCCCCTACCATTCCGTTGAAACTGATTGCCACTTGCATAACACTTCCTGAATTGGCTACAAGGAATACCTGAAAAAATTGATCATTGACAAAGTAACTATGTTACAAAAGATGTGTTGACGAAGTGTATACCCACCAATCCAAAACTAGCAGCTCCATAAACTATTGACAAAATTTTTGCAAAGAATGCTCCTTTCCTGTCTGGTATGCGCACTCCTAAAGCTGCCTCTAAAAAGTCCTGCATTGTTACAGCAGCCAAACTGTTCAAAGCTGACGCAACGGTACTGAAAAATGGTCATGGTATATATCCGTGAACCCGAGATACTGCGAGAAACAGCACCGGGGCCACATTATCATTTTCGTTAGTATCTGATTGAATTCTTCACATAAAAATAAATGTCTGACAGTGAGAATCAGCAGTCAAACTCACAGTCCAAATTCCTATATTCACTTCTAGGTGAAGACCTAACCACACGTAGCAAACAGAAAGCTTCTCATGATGAAACCTGTGGTGTTGTTTTTCGAAACGCTTTAGCATAGACTCAACTCGTACTTTATTCTAAAGGATACTCTTGTTGAGTAATCGAAGTCATTCAGCGTTTTAACAATAATAACAATAGGTACTTTACAATTCTCCATCTGTTTATATATACATTTTATTATATTGTTTATATTCAGTCGTTTTGTAAACTCACCCCAAACTTGCCGCAAATATTCCCGCAACAAAAAATCCCGTTACTCCTTTCAAATGTCCCAACATGTTTATAACATAATACGGTAAAATTTCGTCAGCAGCTGTGATGCCTCCAATTTGCAATGGATCACAGTCTTTGAAGTGGGCCACCAATATCATTCCTGTATAGAAGTTGATGGTATAAATAATTATGAGGCCAAAACAGGAAGTCCATATCGCTCTGAAAAATTGTCACTACGAATACGTGGAACTGGTAATGAAAGTTGGATCTCTTTTTTATGTTTCCCATCACATTTCTTTTTACTTTATTACCAGAGTTATGTCTATATTCACCTTCGGACTTGGCTGATGTCTTCTACAGAGAGATATTTTTGAATCGACGCCTGATTCGAACAGAACATCGTCAACCAGTAGAATGTTCCTCCTACAACCACTGACCAAAAACTGTGCCTCACAGTAACATTAGGATCGAAACTAGGAATAGAAAGTATTGTAATCAATGAAATTGTTGGATATGAACTTTATAGATTACACTCACTTGAAAATTTCCAGTCGCTCAGTTTTATAACTCTGGGACCAAATGATTTCCGTACCACCTACATAACTGTGTCCTAGGAATAAAATCAGCAGAAGAGATCCTAAGAGGATTCCTGTTTGAAATGTATCCGCTATGATCACTGCTTTCATTCCCCCCTGAAATGAAAATAACCCTTTGGTTTGGCAAGATTATGGACAAACTGTGATCATCGATAATTTCAAATTTTCGAATGTTCGGAGTACCGAACAAAAAGAAAAATGTCACAAAGATTATCATTTTTCAAGGGTAGCCTGCATGAGTGGAAGTTCTATCCTCAAAAATGTCTTAACTATGAAAAGAGCCGACATTGGTATATCTTGTACTCACTGTTGTCACTTTTCTCTATAATATGCATTCAGGAAATTGAAGATTTTTACCTCTTGTATATATCACACAATTTAAAATGAAGGGATACTTCTTATGATTTCGGATTATAAAACTTTGACGAACATAATTATCAATGTGAAAAACGAATCAATTTTTCAAATGAATGCATTCAAATTGTTTGAGAGAAACTTTTCTGATTATATTTTTCTAGAGAAATTTGTACTGAATATTTTGGTAACAGGGATATGGTTTTCAATGTACAGCATTCTGCGTAGCCAATAAAATGAGATTCTCCAAATTGGCAACAGAATACCAGACTTTGCCGATACTCCAGTATTTGGTTCTCAGTGAAAGGAAGGTATTGACGACAATGCTTGAGAACTCAAATAGTGAATTGAAAAGAGTTATGTGATTTATTTCTTGCTATAAGACATTTGACCGAGAGTACACAGTATGCTTCAAATATAGAAGATGGGACTTTAGACTTGTTTGTATCATTCTATCACTCATATGAATCGGAATGTTCCCCTCTGGTACTTACTTGTGAAGCGTAGAATATACATACAGCGTAGACTACTGTAACTGCCAAATATACGTTCATTGCAGTAACTGAAAAAATGAATGAGTCAAATGAATAGAAAATAAAATAGATACATATATAGCTACAAATGAATTATGAAATGATACATATACGAAATAGAATTGTTATACACTATGAAAAAGAACGAAAAAATGTATTTTATTTTGAGATATTTATTGCTAGAATGTATACCTCAGAGGAAAAATTTCATTGTTAATGTTATTTTTTTATATGGGGCCCCAAAGCTCATCTAGTCTTGTAAATTATTATTTCCATTTACGGATGTGCACATTTTGAACACACACACACAAGGTATCGAAGAAAATTTTACCATACTTCATTTGATGAAATCATTTTGAGTTTCCTCTGCCCAGAAAATGAAAAAAAAAAGCTTTGAATTATATATATATATATATATATATATATATATATATATATATATATATACATATATATTCACGTCTGGATTTCTTCAGGATTCAGAATGCAATTATCAATTTTATAATTCATCAGCAAAAAATAGTTTACTGCGCGTTGCATGCTGAAAAAAGGAAACGAGATAGCAAAAGGAGCCCTACTTGTGTGATATGATGCAAACAGATATGTGTGATACTACATTGAGATTAAAAAATTTCAGTTATAGGCGAGCGGAACCCACATTTAAAAAAAAATTGGTTTACAAGGACTCCATAAATGAATCACATTTATTTACGACTGTAAATGTAAGTATTATAGTTATGGTTTCTGCAGTATAATGCCATATATTATTCCCTTAGGGAATCTTGGCGGGGGATTTATAGTAAGTTTTCATTCCCTCTTGTAGTCCTATCACAGAATTTCTTGAATTGTCTATTACCCTGGAAACGATATAACCAAACTCCAAAGTGTCAGTGTCGAACGCGTAGGTAGTGATTGTGTACTTGTATTGAGATGAATGAAACTGAAGGATCATTCATTTATGATGAATTAATTAGTCGTAAATGAAGTAGAGTGTAATATAATAATAATGACTACCATTGACTCGTGGTATAATCTACTATTATTTGTCATCTATTGTGCATTACTTAGTGAACACTGCTTACTTAGCGACGCTGAATCTACTATCCATAAATCCGTGTTGACAAAATGGTATATTACTGTTTATTACTTTTTGCCTTCATAAAATATATGGTTATTCAAGATAATTTTATGTTCGACAGATATGTAACAAAATGTCTCTTAGCAAATATGCTCATAATATTTCAACAGTGGTATCCAAAATCGTTGGCAAATATGACAATTGCCATTTTTTTTATGTTGAGACTTAGAAAGTTTTTTCTATTGGTCCATTCCAGAAATACTTATATTTCCATTGGTTGAAGTAATCCACCGACGATAAATTCAAAAAAACGACATTTCATGTTTTGACGACTCCATCTGTTACCAGAACAATCAATTAGAAGCAGCAGAATATGAAAATGATAATAACTTTTTGAAAAACAAACTTTTATATGAGTCGTATTTGGAAACGAATAAAATAGGTTTAGGTTTGCCTAGTTGCCGATGAATTATTTCTTAACACAAAACTGGAGGAGAGAACTATTTTTCAACGTAAATTTTCTATCGAAAAGCTATGTTCAAGAGCGTGAGCACGAAAATTTTGCAAATATTATAATATCTATATTATGAACTATTTGAAAGTAATTTTTTTGTGGTGTCAGTCAATTTTTTTAGGTTCTCAATCAACTATAAGCTGAAAAAATGAATAAATATTGGATTCTATACAAGTGTAAAAGGGCACATTTTCAATCTACTCTGAAAAGTGGCTGCATTAGTAGAAAAACAGTTTCTTCTGAGTGGAACACGTTCTAATAGTTAGCAACTTCTCGTATAACTCAAATTAACCTATCATAAAAATACAAGAACTAATAATTATCAAAAAAAAATATATCGGTGAAACATCCAGACCTTTGGAAGTGCGGAAGAATGAACACAAGATGAACATCAAGAACAGAGAGATTGGTGGTTCTAAATTATCAGAACACATTCTCACTGCCAATAGAAATCATACACTTGAATAAAATGTCATACAAATGATAACAGAGGAAAGCAATATCAGGAGAAGGAATCTGCTATTATTATGCTATCTGAGGATACTTGCATCTCAACCAACTCTCTTGATATAATTATATTAGTTGAACGTAGCTACCCCACTTCAAAGACAAAATCATATGTCAAATATAAAATCGTTGACAGGTTTCCAAAAACAGCTGAAAGAGAAATATTTTTGGAAATTTTGAAAACGGAAGCAGATTTGTGACTAATAGAACGTGTTCCACTCAAAAGGAACTGTTTTTTGATTAACGCTGCAACTTTTCAGGGTAGGTTGAAAATCTACCCTTCTACACTTGAATTCCAATAATAATATTCATTTTTCCAGATTGTGATAGGTTGAGAATCCCAAAAAACTAAGAAAAAAGAATCCATATTATGGTAATACCAAACTTCGGGGCCAAATGTTTCAAATTACTACTTCATTCAAGATTTTATGAAAAACCCGACTATTTGTTATCAAGCCACTGTGATCCTACCAGAAAAATTTGCCCTTCTTGGTGAATGATCAATTTATTCCTTTGTATCATACATTACCTTTACTAAGAGCCAATGCCGGAGCATACACAGCCACACTGGTGTAGAACACCATTTGCAAGATATATAATCCACTCGCCAGGTATCTCGTATTGGGGCTGAATCTCAGAGCTAAGTACTCATAAGAGCTCGTGAGCCTCAGTTTCATGTACACTGGCAGGTATAATTTCAAAGTGAGGGGCACAACCAGTATGAAAGCTACGCAAATCATCCAGAATTGAGATCCATGTAGGTACATTTCTGCTGGGTTGCCCAGTAGCTCAACTGCGGTGACAAAACTAAAAAACAATTGTGATGGGTCAATTTGTTTATTTCAATCTTGAAAATACCGATGAAGTATTTACTCCATTGAATTTATTTTTTGGGGTAAAACGACATTCTTGAACTTAATAGCGATTCTCGTAAAATGACACAATATACTTTTTTGTGATGAGTAAGAATTGATCATTTGATAACAGAATCAAACTGAAATAAAATAAAATTCACTATATTTCACAAAGGGGTCCTTCACCTGACTGGTATTATATGCATGTTATTTAAGATGAGGAGTACATCCATCTAATCAAATTTATTTTTAGCAATAGCTTGTGTGTTGAATATCAAAGCGGAAAATGTCATAAACTGGTATCAATGAAGTAAAATCATTCTTATTACGCTATAAGGTAGAACACGATTAAATTTCCACAGAATTTATTGTTTTCGCGACATGTTTCGATACACTGTATCTTTTTCAAGCGAATGTATTACAAACACAGTGTTTATAATACATTCGCTTGAAAAATATACAGTGTATCGAAACATGTCGCGAAGACAATAAAATCTGTGGAAATTTAATCGTGTTCTACCTTATAGCGTAATAACTATGGATTTCCATCAAGTAAAGGCCACCTCAATCTAGAATCATTCCGAATAAATCCAAGTCCATGAATTATCCAAAATAAAATAATTTTGACTCGAAATACTTCCCTCGTATATCTTTTGATTTTATACATGTTATCGTAGGTAGGATTGAAGAATTCGATGTTAAACTAAAACCTTTACCTATAGAACTCAATTTCCTACTCGCCAACCCCAGAACATTCGGACTCGACATTTGTGTCGTGAACAAAATACGCATGTTCAGGATGTCATCCTAATTTTGAACTGAATGGCGAATGCTCTGGTGACAGCATAGTTGAAATAGATGAAAACAAACTTCTTTGGAAAGATCAATTACCCTAACACCAAACTGATCACTGTTTGAAAGTCATTTGAATGGAATTTTTTTTAACGAATAATCGAAATGTTGTTCATTTCTATATAATTATAGCATATTTCAAATCCCTGTTGGATATGAAACTGAAAAAATTTCCAAATACAGTTTGTTTGACCTTGATATCTTGTTCAGGAATCATGGAAGCAGGAGGATACACAAACAATTATTTTTTACCTTGCTGCTAACGACATGGCCATGGGAAAAGTTCCCATAGTACTACCGCCCAATAAAAAGTCTTCAGTGTTTTCGTTTTTATTGAAACACCCATAAAATACTCCTATACCCAACGAAATCACTAGCATCGTTCCAAGAACCAAGAAATCCGCCCAAGAAAAGGAGTTTTGCTCCACTTCTCGATTATTGCAAGAATCTGAAACGTAGGAAATGTTTAGTTGTCTTTCTCAAGGCAATTGAAGTCATACGTTCTGCCGTTATATTACTGTATAAGTATGTCTGTACCAGGGCACTATATTATTTGAATAAAATTCTCAGTCCCTTTTACAGTTTCCTGTAGGGTTTACAAATCGCGACACGTGTTCTGCCGTTCAATAGCTCGTTCAAGCTTCTATCTTGAAGAAAAAAAAAGCAACAAGCTTGAAGAAGCTATTGTATAGCGAAACATATGCCATTATTATTTGAATAAAATTCTCACTCCCTTTTACAGTTTCCTGTAGGGTTTACAAATCGCGACACGTGTTCTGCCGTACAATAGCTTCTTCGAGATTCTAGCTTGAAGAGAAAAAAAAGTAACAAGCTTGAAGAAGCTATTGTAAAGCGAAACATGTGCCATTATTATTTGAATAAAATTCTCACTCCCTTTTACAGTTTCCTGTAGGGTTTACAAATCGCGACACGTGTTCTGCCGTTCAATAGCTCGTTCAAGCTTCTAGCTTGAAGAAAAAAGAAAAGCAACAAGCCTGAAGAAGCTATTGTATAGCGAAACATATGCCATTATTATTCGAATAAAATTCTCACTCCCTTATACAGTTTCCTGTAGGGTTTACAAATCGCAACACGTGTTCTGCCGTTCAATAGCTTCTAGCTTGCAATAGTAGCAACTAGCTTGAAGATAAAAAAAAGCAACGAGCTTGAAGTAGCTATCGAATAGCGAAACATGTGCAATGATTTTGTGAATCTTAAAATATAATGAAGATATCTCCACCAATTTTTTTTTTTAATTTTAATGTTTGTAATGCCTCCTTAGGTGAACGTATTAGCAGACAAACGAATAGCTTTATTCCAACAGATCATATATTCATAAAAAAAAATTGATATCGAACTTGATGTATTTCATCCAACAAAAAAACATCACATCATCGAAAGAATAGAATAAAAGAGAGTGAGGCCTATAACTACGTGGTTCCAGAAAAGTAATAATACGTGGTACCAGGAAAACAACAAACCAGTGGGGTGTGGTATAACCGAGAGTACTTCTAACTCGTCCAAACCACAGAAACGGTACCAAGTATTCCAAAAAACACTGTGTTTTAGGAAGCTATACATTTCAAAACATCTAGGGTAGGCATTCCACACCCCACCTAGGTGACGAAGGGTTAATAAATCTTCAGGAGTATCAGTATCGACGGAAAAAAAAACTTTGATGAGATTAAAATGGAATATTTGACAGATGAAACTGTTTTACGGCAATAGTACTGAACATATAGATCCGATTTGACTAAACGTGAAATCACCTGAAATACAATAGTTTACTGGAGAGGGAATGGAAGTTTTGGAAAATGATTATTTTTGTGGAGAATGGGACAATATGAAAATTTTATGAACCGTTTTTTTAATGATTTGTAGAGGAAAAAAACAAAAAATTCCATAAAACGTAATCCAATAATATTTGGAATTCGTCAGTACAATCTCAAAATATAGCCTAAGCTTCATAAAATAAAAATAAAATAAGTGGTTTGAAATGTTTTTTTTCCGTCAACCAGTTGAGAAACGTCAACCTTCAGAAGTCGAAACTTGTGCGAGCAATGAAATGGGGAATAGAACCCCCACTGGTCTTCCACTTCATAAGACAGGGTAGTATAAAAACGTATTTTCATATTACATTTTCATCGAAAATGAATGAGTACGGATTTTATTTTGAATGATACATTCCTTTGGGTTATGAGCGAAAATCAACTTTTACAGTTACAGCTTATCCAATCCATCTTGGCACAAACTTAGATACTTTTCCAGTTGCACACCGGCTGTGTAGACCATTACGAAAGAAAAACAACCTTCTAGGAATGAATTTCAACGCAGTGAACAATATATTATAGGTGTTTTTCATCCTAGTATACTTCACAGGGATTGCTGGGCATATACGTTATTAGTTCTGTGCTAAGATGGATTGGATGAGCTGCACATGTTTGATTCCAGACAACTTGACTAGGAAGGATTCCGCAGAAAAATCACTAATCATCAATCATTTGCATGTGCTTTTGCGAATCTTTCAGAGACAGAAAAACTGATATTCTTCAAACAAAGTGGTTGCTCAGTACATTGGCGTCCAATTATGCGAAAATTACTGTTTTACATAAAGGCAAATCCATACACACGCTCGGTTACCAGATTTGACCCCAATGAATTTTTGCGTTCGTGGATGGGCCAAGAAATTAGTTCACACCAGGAAAGAAATGACAGCAAGAGATGCATTGAAATCAACATTCAAATATGTCTTTTGAAATGATGAAGCAATTGAGAATAACAACTACAGCTGTGAGAAAAAGAGACAATGGCTGTATAAGAATGCGTGGTTCACATTTCGATTCAAATAATTTTTCGCTTTTTGGACTATTTGAAAAAATATATTAGTCCTTGTGTATCCTTGGACTGGTTAATCATCACAAAAATCAAAATCATCAATTATATTAGAATATCACCTGCAACTAGGGTACTATTAGTGAACTCTCAAATTTCAATAAATCAATCGACTTTGTAAAAGACTTGTATGGTTTGAGCTATCATCCATTACAGATATCAATTTCAGCTTCCAAATATCCTGTACAAGAAAATTTAGGTGGAATATGGGTCTCGTTGCAGCCACCACACGTCGGGATCATTTTCATTCGTGAAATTTTCAAAATAATATATCGTCGGTTTGCTTCAAAGAATATTTTGTTTTCAAGTACATAGTTTTAACATCAACTTTATCAGGACTCACTTTTTCCAACTTCTTCCTGGGACATTTCACCAGCTGCAGAAGCGAACAGTACTATCAGCCATGAAAGTATCATGATTTTCTTCAGTCCCTTGGTTGAAATTTTCCATTTGATCACATCTCCCATCGTGATATATTTCATCAGAGCACCTCACACTCGAATATCTATGGAATAGAAATAGTGCATTGGCTGAGTAAGACAGGTAACCTGAAGTGCATATTATTGATAAAACCGGATTAATCTGAATTTTACTGTCAACAATGGGCCAACAAGTCATAACAAATGACCACCCGTGTGTCACAGAAGAAACAGTGAATGATGGTGTGCGATTTTGAAACCTCATCAAGAAAAAATTTGCTTTCGTAAATAGTTTTTTGTCTGGATATTTCCAGAGAGGATGAATTGGTTTCTACGATGTATCTTATTACTATATATTATACAGTACACATTTGGCATTGCTGTAAACAATATTTCGGACCATCAATCATTTATTCCCGAAATTTGTACACAAAAAGTTGAGAAATGAAGTTTTTGTCGTGTGAAGCAATCATCCAACAGTTAATTAATAGAAAACCTCAGTAAATTAGCATTTCAAATAATTGAAATATTGAATACACTTTTTTTTTTTCAAATATTATACGCATAGCATTTCGAAAAAAACACGTCGATCATGAAGTCGAGAAAATTGATTTTCTTTTATATTAAGTTCAACTGAGAAGCCGTTTACGAAAGATCTTTTAGACATTATAGACTGATAACTATAATCGAAGCATCTTTTTCAAGTAAGTAACAGAAGATCCATTATATGTATATCCTTCCTGGGAATTGTGAATTGGCAAGATTATCTCAATATAAGTTTAGATACTCATCACTTTCCTCGAACAAACGACTCTGCTGGTTTCTCGAGAAAAAATAGTATGTTGGAAATAAACACATTTACCGTAAATGATAGGAAATGATAATAATTGCAACTTTAATTTTGTTTTCGTCTTTCATTCCATCGGTAACCCAATCTACGGTCATAACCTTTAGTCTCGATAATTCCATAGATTTGAGATAGTTATATTCACTTATTTGCTATATTATCAGTATAGACTATAACATTGATAAGAAGAATGAATAAGATATCCATTGTGAATGAAATTGTTTGGCTACATTCAATTACGTTTGCAATTGTCTTCTGGTCAGTTATCAGGATATCACCAAAAGATAATTCGGGTAACCTGACCAATATATTTCGTTATTTTATAAATTTCCTAGAGTTTTAGTAGTTCTGTAATGAATATCTTTTCAATTTCATGTTTTCATCAATTTATTCTACTTATTACTTATTACTGATTTTTCAACTTTTCCTATATATATAACATAATATATATTATAGAGATAATAATAGAGAAAGATGGTTCTATAGACGAAGTATCCCATTATTCAAAACTTGTGTCAGAAAATCAACCACCACCTCAAAAATTCAGTAAAATGAGCTCATGAAGGAAGGAAAAAACAGTACTGATAAACCATATATCTAGAACTTTGATGGTGATCTCAGAAAAATTTTGGCAGTTTATAATTGAACGCGTTTATACAGGAGAAAGCAGAGCTCTTGAAAAAGTTCTTCTGCAGAATGAAAATGAAAGAGAGTGTGCTCCAGTCGTAGAAGAAATGGATAATTATTTTGCCAATATCGTGTAACAATAATTATCAAAACACGGAACTCACTCCTTTATAATTGCAATCCAGTCAAGAGAATCCATTCTCATGAAACCAGTTGAAACTGACGAAAAATTGAAAATAATGGGATTTCTGGAGACAAGTGCAACCTCAAGATATGACAAATTAAACCGTTGAATAACAAAACGGCGTGAGACAATAAAATTCAAGAGGAATTTGAATCTCGTATACTCTTTCACTTCACGTCAGAATACTTTTGAAAAGGCGTTTCGTTCAATAATGGCCACCTACATTTTTTCCGAAACGAACCTCCATTTTGCAAAATTTTGCGGTCATCTCTGTCACGCATCACACTTGATGTATTTTCAACTGTTTCGATCCATGAGGACCATCATCATAATTCCACAAATGAAAGACAAGACAAACACTAGAGTAAATGACGTTGGAATGATAGTGGATTTCAAAACATAAAAGTCAAAATCATGTCCACATACCATTCTTCAGTCTTCAATAGGTGCAGCCATGATGATGGAAACTGTTGAAAACATATCTTATGTGATACATAGCCGAATGCATCCATATTTCAAGAGAGAATTTGAGATATGGTCATTATTGAATGAAAATCTTTCACAAAAACACGATGTCAAACGAACTAGCACAACTGAATTCATCAAAAAATTCCCTTGGATTTTTTTATTTTGGGGAATAGAGTAGTGAGGTAATACATTTTTTTCGGAAAATTTCGAAATCAACTCATGCTTTTTTGGTACATATTTCATTGAGCGTTGAACACTGCAACTTTTCTGTGATCTAACTGACCTACTAGCTTTTAGGGTTCTCGAGATCGCATTAATTATCAACTAAAAAAACAGCTCGTGTGAAATGATAAATCAGATAATTAAAAATAGGATATTTCTGACAGTACCTGAAACCAAACAATCGCTCACAGGGGTGAACTCAGAAGTCAGATATATCAATCATAAAAGCCATGTTGACCAGCTAAGTACAGAATATGAATACACTACAACTGTAACACAATGAAGTCATTGTCAGATGAGGAAATGAAATTGAAGACATCTAATGAGCCCCATTGTTCTATCAAGAACAGTTGATATAGAGCACTTTTCGTCGCTGCCAATGCATACTGGCTTATCTGAAAATAATCGATTTTCTGAATTTTATATCAAAATGATCCGTATTTTTTTTGTGATTTTTGAGCATAACGGCTTATTAATATTCAAAAAAATTACCACCAGGGAGCGCCTAAACCGTTATGCATTTTACCGCCATGTGCCGTGTTTTCTTTGCCATACCGGCTTTACCAGTATTAATCCAACTATCGTTCGGAGAGGATATTGGCTCAGGTATGCATAATGGCTTATCTTCTTTAAAAATATGCAGACTTAAATAAAGATAAGCCTGTATTGCCAGAAATGGAAATTAAACATATTCGAGTTATTCGAGTTATAACGGCTTATGTACAAAAAAAACATTTGGAACCTTCGTAGACGTAATTATGTTGTATGTGTGTTTCCATAGAAGCCCAAAAAGGGTTTTTGATTTTCAATCGCTGTAATATCAAAAACTTTGAAGTCGCAGCCACGCTAAAAAATAAAAACTAGTTGCAAAAACTTCAAACCGCTCTACTGAAAAGTTGACAAAAGACAGATAAGCCAGTATGCATTGGCAGCAACGTTTTGTGTTATAGCCGTAAAAAAGTGTAATTCGATTACGCTATCGAGAATTTTCAGTATCAGCCATTTCCATCAGTAACTTAATTAAACAATATACTCCAAGGAACTCTATAGACAATTGTGTGATATCATAATGGGTAAAATTATCACTTGTTTTTATGCGTCATTATTTAATTTGATTTTTTTGTTCTTTCCTTGTTTCGCGTATATTAAAATCATGAAATGTTTGAAGAAAAGTATATATGCAAACAACTGGCCTTATCCTCGAGTTGCCTACCGTACAGCTTATCCAATCCATCTTGGGACAGACATAATAACGTATATGCCCAAAGTATACTAATATAAAAAAACATATTATATGTGTTCACTGTGTTGAAATTTATTCCTAGAATAGTTTTTCTTTCGTCATAGATGGTAAGATGGTGAAGCTATTAAATTGGCACTCAATCAACGAAGTATTCACGTAGAACTCAATAATTTCAAAAGACTTACCACTGAGAAAATACTTACTTGGAAAATACATATTGCTGTTTTCCTAAATATGTTCTGACCTGAATTTGAATAATTTCCCTATTAGAATTACCTCGACTTTTATATGCCATTGAACACTTTTTTCATCTTATCATAAATGTCCAAATTGATACTGCACTTGTTAATTATCAAAAACGCACTGTCACATGCATATATGACTGCATCAATCATTATATAGTGAGATTATCATAAGAAACCCGGAAATTCGTTGAATGGGGGGAAGATAATTTACTCAAAGACATTCAAGGAATTCCCAATTGCAACAATGTCATTCCCCAATCAAAATATAAAATGTTGCTCAGTCTGTAATTAACATCAAAATGTATCGTTGAAATTTATTATTTGTTGACTAAATTAGTTGCAATTGTCTCAATAAAATTGTTTCGTAATTGCGTGCATCCTTTCTAGGTATGCCATTGAAATTCAAAATCGAATTTAATGTTATTACAGAATTTGAACCAATCTGAAAAATTATAATTGAAGAGAAACATGAGCATTCAAATGATCATTTGTAACGATTCTCACACAGCAGTCCTGGTATCCATTATGAACTCAATTTTTTTAATTTATAACTTCACAGCAATATGATTATTTTATTAATTTAAGTAAAACAAAGGAGAGAAGTTTCAAAAAGTGAATGAATTAGGAAACGAAACTCAGTATTTGTTTGACAGGAATCAAAAGTGAGTGCTGTCAGTTGATACTATGGAAAAAACTGGTTATAGTTGTTTTCTGATACAATACTATACATCATTTGATAGGCCTCAGAAAACCTTTAGTATTCCATTGATATGAAAAATGGACCTATGTAAAAATCATTTACGAATTATGATAACTCTTAGGTAAAACGAAGATGAATGAAATGGTAGGCTGATACGAAATAAGTTGTGAGATTTTCAATCAAAATTATATTGGACGGTGAGCTGTGAAGAATCTAATACCGTCTAGCATGCTTTATGTAGAGGATTAGTAAATGCGATTGCAGTGCATGACAATTGAGAGGCGTTTCCATCTTGCCCACTGTTTAAATCAATTTGTTATTTTTGGTATGGATAAACGGTAAGTAATGGCAAATGAAAAAAAAAAACATTTTCGTCTGCTAGTACCTCACCAGGAACGAATTTGTAGGTAATTGTTTACCATAAGATTGCGATTAGTATCATTTCATCGTTGACCAGTTGTGTGAATAATCCATTTGTCATGAATATCTTCTCGTACCGAAAGAATATATAAATCCCAGTTCTGATATGATATACTGAACAACAGATACAATGAAAAAATAACACAGTGATGGAAACTAGTGAGATAGTTTTCATTCTGAAATTTTTTTTATGTGCTAGGATATAATTGATATAATAATAGAATGATAGTTTCTTGAGGAATATTTCTTGTTCAAAAGGTTCATCTCGGAAAAATTAATCGATTAATTTGAGTTAGTTAAATGGAAGGATGGAATTACCTACTCACTATTGGACTACACTGACAATGGCTTGAGCTCTTCCATAATTCACATGTAAAATGATCTGTGAAATAATAACACGCTGGTTAAATATATGTAGACTCACCTTGGATACCAACAAATCATTCATGTTTATATGAAAGGAACATCTTGTAACTCAAATTCAACAAAAACTTGATCTATTCGGAACAAAAGCCTGGGGCTCTTCATAGATGAAAAAATCTCATTTGTTACAAATTCCAAGACGTTATTTGCCGTACAATCCAAAGTGATGTCGTTCCTCCAAAGTAATATAATAACCAGTTGAATAAGTCTGATTTGCAATTTTTCATTTCTGTATGGGAAACACCAACAAAATCCAATCCGAAACCATAACAATAATTAGGTACTATAAATTAAAATAGAAGGCAATCTCCAACTAACAATTATACCTTGAACTGACAACTACACAGTTATATGATTAAAAATGAACTCAGCTAGTCAGTTTCCAACACAATCATCATAATTAATTTCACCTATGATTAAGTCTAGAAAATTAATCGTATGTATCTATATTGTCACGTTTCGCACTTTAATGTCGTTTTGGGGTGACTGAGGGCCAAGACCCAAGATAATATAAGCTTGGAATGTGGCCCACTCTGTAAAATTGAAAGAATTGCCCAAACCACAATTTTTATTTACGTCATACTGTACTAGCTTCAAATAGTCTTCCATGTATTTCAATAAAAGTATTCAAAAAAATAGTCGCTCTTTCTGGAATAGTTCACTTCTAAGGTTTGTGAGATCAGGTGAAAATTTATTTCCCACTTTGATCTTTTTGATAGCAGATGGTTTTTACCGTAATGAAATCATCATCTATTGGATTCGATCGATTTGTTTCATTTGTAAGGCATCAACCACAGCTTAACCAACGATCTTTTACTCACTTAGGTACAACCTGATTAAGAGTCCGTTAAAATAATCGGTGCTGAAAATGGACACTACATCCTGTCATTTGCTAGAATGAAAGCACAGCCTAAGCATCGATTATTTTAACGGACTGTTAATCAGGTCGTAAGGTACCTGCCCTTGAAGATTTTTGAAGGCTAAAGGTATATGTATGTCCTGTAATTTGGTAGCCAGGTCTTCTGTATGTAAATAGTTTTTGGAAATTCATTCAATTAAACTACACATGAATGAAAAACTAACAAGAATTTCTTGATATGGGGTTAGTTGGACATCACAAAGATGGGCTACATGATACGCAACTTTGCCTCCTAACAACTTTCTCTGAAACTTTTTCATGTTCGAGATCGAGTTTAACATTATAATTGACTAGAAGGTGTTTTTTTAATGATACAACTCCATAAAAAGCCCCTGACTCTTGAGCTCTAAACAGGCCAGGATATTGAGATCAGAAAAAAATATGTGGAAAGGCATGAACTTTAGTACTTTTTGGTGGAAATATCAAAATTGTGACGTCTTTCGCCGTTTTTTTTTGAATGAAAAGAGGCCTTTCAATTATCATTCCAACATTGTTTAATTTTGAGAATTGGACTAGCCGTTTTTAGTTATTACTAGCTCTACTTTCTTTCGAAAGAGCTAATGAAAAATCATAATTCCAATGGAGTATTAATTGGAAAATCGTTCCATTTCTTCCAATAACATCCGAAATAATAACGCTCAGTTTCGGCGTAAATTGAAACTGTTTCGATTTTTACGGTCGCACTGTATAGCACATTGAAGAATTATCTCTTGTGAGGAGGAGGTAGCTGTGTGTCACGGTTTTCCTCTATTAAGATATGTGATGGTGCCCAGAGGAATCAAACATCGATATCGATTTGATTCTGTTGTGATTGGTAGTCATATTTTGATTTGAAGTATACGATGACTGCTATAAAGACGGTATAAGGATTATTAGGTGTTGTATTAGTCTGGAATTTTAAGGGATTAACAATAATGTGCCGCGATGCCTCAGGATTATCTGTTGACTGGGCTGTAAAAATGAAGAATGAATTCGGATTGTCATCTGTTCGAAACTAATGATGCACCAGTTACGCTAACAAAAGAACCGTGATTCCATATGGTTCTGGTTCTCCCAAGATTCGTACTTGGTTCGACCGGCTGGGAATTTGACGCAGCCAAGACAAAGCCAAAAAACAATATATTATCCATTGATATAATATATTTCACTCCTCAATACACATACATACAATACACATCTTCAGAGAGATATGCATATAAAATCTTCAAAGAGATATGCATATAAAATCTTCAATCAGATTCATTACTGCATTGTGTTTCTTGAGTATTCATGGTTCGGTCTCTGATATTTTGTGATAGCTCAGGTTTGGATGAACCTCTGGAATACGGATAATCCACTGGGCTGCAGTGAAAATGAAAAAATCTACTTGTTGAACCCCAAAAAAAATGGCAATTGAGTATAGAAACATCTCTCTAGAAATTTGTTTTCACCGTTGAAAAAAATGAATGATATCTATAGGTGAATAAATAAATACAAGGAGATGGGTGATCGAGACTAAAAAAACAGTAAGAATATTTCAATGTTGAATTCAAAATGCTTTCAACTTAAATTTCCTCCACATGAGCTTCAAGTCTAAAGAGCGAAAAGTCTCTTTGGTGTGACGACGTAGGGGTTGTCGTTTAACACCAATCCAAGACCTCCTTCCTTTATCTATTGAATCAAAAACCAAATTACAGATTTTTAGCAGAATCTAAATCAATAGTAAGGCGACTACCCCTTCGAGTATATCAAGAAATAACGGTTATTTATTGATTCAAAAAACGATAAAATTGGAACCTTTGCTGTGAAAGGTGAGACTTTTATAAAGATCAATTACCCTAACCCAAACTGATATTACTCGACACGCGTTTCACAAGCAAGGTCACATATTCAGGAGAAGAAAATTTGATACTGAATCTAGAGAGTACTTTTAGTTATTGAATATTACAGTATGAGGTAGTGCAGGTGAGCACTACCTGTAGAGGTGTTTCTCGGACTAACCAGAAGTTTCTCTATTGTGATAGATGAAGTGAATTGATAAATCATGTCCATGAAGTTTTGGGTAAATGTCTAGGGAATTTGAAAAATGGAGGTGAAAAATTATTGAATGTTTATCCGTCGAATTTCAATGAGTTGCATCTGTGGATACTCGAAAATTCAATCATCAAGCAGCCTCGTATTATGCAGATACTTGATCAGTCATAGATTGCTTTTACTCATTCTATGTTCATTGCCCAGAGCATGCTGTGCCACATTACACTCTTCTACCATTCTGTATCTTCTATGTACAACTGAATTCGTATATCCCTGACTTTTCAGTGTTTTCTCATTGGCCTTTTGGACTACCGAGAAGTTGTAATTGATTTATAGTAAAAAAAAAAGTGGCGGTAGTAGAGTAGATATGTGTGATACTAAAGGTTTCTTTTTCATCCCAAGTATTTTCTAGATGGCTGAAACTTCTATCAATAAGAAAACATCATTCAAAAAGACGAAAGCTTTATTTTATTTTCTGCATGGAAGACATCATGTGCCAATAAGGCCAAATGGTTTCAACAGTTTGTACAATTCTGAATCAAATAACTTAACAACTTACTAAAACTACTCAATAAGAACATAAGACCTTCAGAAAGGTGGAACAATTAATTGAACTACATTTTCAAGAGTTCAAAAAGATCTAGAGATTCTTAGAAATTGGCTAGTTTAGTAGGAAATAAATAAAGACCTAAAATAATATCCAAAATCACTCCTTAGTTGACAGGGAGTTTACTGCTTTCATCTAGACAAAAACTAATTCATAAATTAGATGACGTTTTCCTAGGAATGATTTTTAGTAGGCTCATTCGAAAAAACTTGAATTATACTCAGCTTTCTTCACATATTGGCAAGAATATTAAATAACATGTTATATTGAATGAAAACAAGGCATTGGCTGAATACCGAGTCTTCAACATATTTTCGAGACAGGGCCAAATGAGCAATTGCTGGTATTTTTGACTAATAAAAAGAAATCGAATGAATATGGTTTCAATGAGATAAGACGTAGTCATTAGAATGATGCTTGAGTACAACAGATTTGAAAAAAAGAGTAAGAAAGTATATTCTTATGACAAATTGGAATTATCCTGTACCGAACTCAACTAAACTGATTTAAAGATCATGGAATCCAATAGCAGGTAGGTATCCAAGAGAGAATTGCGAGATAATTTTCCACATGAACAATTTTTGAATAAAAAGTTAACTGAAAAAAGTACCCAAAAAAAATTCCCAATACCATTGGATTATTTGTACTAGTCATATCACTGACAAAGTCATTACCAATATATTCAAGAAGGATGTTTCAATTATCAGAAGAAGGTTAATTGACGACGGTGTTCGATGTCTTTACATTATTTTATATCTGTTTCTACCTCTTCCATGTGAATTTCGATAATTTTTATGTTATTTACGAGGGAAATTCATATGAAATATTAATGGTATCGACAGGTACTATAAGAAGTTGTACTTCAATCTAACATTTGTATGAGATGTAAAAATTTATGATATTGAATTTGGTCGCTTGGGTCATTTTTTGTATGTTTTTCAAGATGAGTGTAGAATATAGATGAAGTTACAAGGATTTCACATCTGACATAAGAGCCTAAAGCCAGTTTCTGATGGTGGGTTTATTAACACAATCGGCCAAAAAATTTGACTCTTTTGTTCTGTCTCAGTGCGGATTACCACCTTCCCTCTAATTCTTCCTTGAATACCCACTCGTTCACAACTTCTTACATTTTTCTGACAATATAATTCAAACTCGAAAGTTCTCACAACCGTGTCGTGATAGGAATATCAAAAGGTAAGTAGGTGAAGAGATACCAGCTGGGCAACCGGAAATCCATTATAACATATTCAGGAATGACATCTTGTCAACATAAACTATATAAAAAGTAAGCTGTGGGACTGTAAAATAGACAATTTTTCAAAATAACGAACCAAAAATTAAGACCATATATTGAAAATCAATAATTCTTCTTCATCATTCGCTTCCTTTCCTCCCTAGAAATCTCTGAGATTTCCTGGGGCTACAACTCAACTTTATAAATCGTACTCGATCATAAACTTGGTTCACTTTGGGTACCTGAGTGCTTTAGCAAATCTTCACATGTACAACAAATAGTTCTTATCAATATGGGCCATTTTCAACCCTTCCAAAACATGAGCATGATGTAGACACATTCTGGTGAGATTGTATTTTATAAAAGTCGGCAGGAACTTTGTGGAAGGTTCCAAAAACTTTCAAAAACAATCAGGCATTTCATAAAAATCCTAGATATTTTATAAAAACCGCCTGTCATTTTACTACACGAATGTGTTATTACAGAAGGTTTCCTCCAACACTTCCATGTAATAAAGTTCCATCCTCCCTAGAGATAACTACGTTGAGATTTGAGACCGTTTTCGAGGTTTTCGCTGGATGTGGAGACGTGCGCGAAGGCTGATAGATTGACGGGCTGGTGTTGATTCCTCCTCAGTCTATTCGCTAGAGGTGGAATGAAAAGATTGGCGTCGTACGTCTTCGGGTTCGGTCGCAAACATTTGTGGACCACGTAACTAGCCAACAGTCCGACGATGATAGTGACCAAGAGACCGAAAACACCGTTGTAAAGATAGGACACCCTGTATAGCCAGAGGTATTCGCTGTAAATAAAAATATAAAGAAATATATAAATAGAAATATGCTTGAGAACATAATAGTAACGATTTCTTCTGAAAATTTTTATATTTTGTCCTCTTGGAAGAAAATTATATATATACTGAGACCTTTGTGGAAAATATTATTTTGTTGAAGATTTGTCCTGTTTTTAAATAAATGTTTTCATAACTTCTAGTAGAATAGTTATGAATATCATTAATGAAAGTAATGCTGTTTGAAAAATGAGTTGAATAAAAATAATTGAGGATTTTGTGAATCATTATCATCACTGTATTCATTTTTATAATTTGACACTGAGAATTCCAGTTTTCTTTAGCATCTGTTTGATGGGGGTATATATATATATATATATATATCACTATCGAGAATTATTCTCAATGCACGATTTTTATTTGCAGACTTTTAATTTGTGTCCCATTAAGTGAAAATGAAATAGAGGAACAATGGCAATGAATCATGGTTTTATATATCAATAATTTTGTCCAGTACAAAATATTACTGCTAACTCATCCAAATAAATTGATTTTCATTTCTAGTTTCTTTGCTACATATTCAGCATGTTTCGAAAAATGCAAAAGTTCATCAATCAATACACCCAAATACTTTATTTCTTTCATTTTCCTGAACCCATCTATAAATAATTTGATGTTCTCCATTTAATAGCGTTAACATCATGTTACTGTCATTCAAGAATCCCATACCGAACATACCTGTCTGCTTTCCTCAACATAGGTGTGACATTTACATAGTTTGTGGTGTTTCCGTAGTTTTCACAACCAGCTGTAGAGGTGGGAAGTCTTGTTGGGGGTGGTTTTGCCCCGAAAGCCATCCAAAGTGCGAAGGCCAATCCACTAACGAGACCGGTGATAGCCCCCTAAAAATTATAACATGAAACAGTTCATGTTTATCCTGGTGTTTGAGTTATTACAATTGAGTAACAAATTCATAAGATTTATGCATTATAGGGTATCGAATACATATGTTATTGACAGTATCAATGTTGTTCGGAGGCAATACAAAATCCAGTTATTGGAACAACGCAGAACAATTACTGATCTAATCTTCATTTACAAGATTGTCAACAATATTTTTGATTCTCCTTCTCTATTATCTTTGGTGAACTTTCATGTACCTACACACAACACTCGCAATAAAAGATTATTTTCTTCAGTACACTTAAACACAAATTTAGACAAAAATTTTGTTATGAATCGGAATTCAGAAACTTTCGATAAGTATTGTAATAATGTGGATATTTTCTGTCTTTCACTTCAATCCTACAAAACGAAATTAAAAGGCATTTTTGTATAGACACAAAGGAAGAACACATGTTTGTAAGGGTATGATTTACCCTATCTGTTATTTGGATAATGTAAAAAATGATATAGTTTATTGTTATTACATAAAACGTAGCATGTAAGATCCTTTAGAAAAATAGTATTGCTGAACTGTGAAATGTTAAACATGACTGTAAGCATTAACATCACTACCTCATTTAGTTGTAACCACTCATTCTCTCTGTAATTAGAATCTTTATTGTATCTCTTAGAGGATACTGCTTTTGGTCCCGACTTGTTTGTATTCCGAAATGTATAAATAAATTTCTTACACATCGTAAAATTCGTTCCTGAAGTATATTTATATATTTGTTATGTCACTTGATTTTCTTTCAATTTCTAATTATTTCTTATAGAATACAATAATCAGGATTGATGCCAAAATGAACATTACAATACTGTTAGAACCGATATTGAACTTCAATATTATTATTACAAAACACCATGATCCTTTCAGAAAATATTATGAATTAACAATAAGCCAAATATATACCCATGTACTACCTACTGATTTATTTCAAAAGTGGACTTTGAGGACATTTCCTTGTTGAAATATTCTTACCTCTTCGTTTGCAATTGTGGAAAACATCCCCAGAGAAAACAGACCCAGTAAAGGACCTCCTACCACCCCAAAAATAGTAAGAGAAGCCTGTAGAATGCTTCCTAGGAGCTGAGCTAAGAATGCAACCGCCAAGCACACCCCTCCGTATAAAAACGAAATGAATTTGGTTTGGATTCCTGCTCTCCTTTCAGATAGAGGTTTCTTGAAAATGCACGCGTACAACGGCTGAAAAAAAAAACATGTAATCTCTTGTATTTAGGAGGAAAGATATGATTACCTTGATGTAGTCTTCGATAGTGATTGCTGCCAAGCTATTTAGTGCTGCTGAAACTGTCGACAGAGAAGCGCTGAAGATACCTGCTACGAAGAGTCCAGATAGTCCAGGAATGTGACCCATAGTATCCACAACATAATAAGGCATCAACTGCAAAACAAATTGGTTGAAAATTGGGATTGTATGAGACAAAAACAAGTTCGTATTTAAATGAATGAATGTAAGTGAAAGCTGGTGTAGATATTATTATTAATATTATGTCAAATAAATGTTTGTTATTTAGCTGGTGTAAATATTATTATTAATATTACGACAAATGAATTCTTGTTATGTACTAATACGAGATTCCATAGACAGGCCTTGATATTGAAGTTTTATAGAAAAAATTAAATAGAGCAAAAATGTGCATATTCTGCTTCCTTTCAACATATGCTGTTGCTTAGCAGAAAAATAAGATACAATTGTTCTCTTCCATTGTTGACCAGTTTTCCTTGAATGCTCAACCAGGTATAATGTATATGATACAATAAAGACAAATATAATCCATTGAATCCATTTTGTGGTGGTCAAATATATAATAGATTCAGCCCGTTACATATCGTAGAGCCAAATAATTATGATTTATGGAAAAGGAGATGAAAATCCACGAATATTTTTACAGCACATCGTAAAATGATGAAGAAAGTGAAATTGAAACATTTCTCAACTTGTTATTGTCACTGATGAGTTATGAAAGAACTCCTTGGCTTCAAGGTGTATGATTTCCTTTTATATTCCTTTATAGAAGTTGGAAGAATATGTTCGATAAGATGAAATATGCGGTTTTGAGACTCAAAAACTTGTTGAAGTGCAAGTTCTCTCGAATACTTCTTTTCAAATTAATATGGATATGTCATTTCGGTTTTAGACAGCAAATAAATTACATAATATGTTAATTTGGCAACCGTGTATACTTTTGAATGGCTCATATTTATTTCAAGCTATAAGCGACAAGTATGGCACCCAACGTGAGACATATCGATGGGTGCATATATCGCAGGTTGCAGTTGAATTTCGATGAAGATCAAATTTTTCTCAAGGAATTTTTTTAAATTATCTTAGTGTGAGCGATATCATCGACCTCACCCAATTACTGTACCTGATCTTCGCTGTTGATGAATTTTGCAGCTGTGGGATCGCAGTTGAAGTATTTGGAGTATATCGCCAGCCCTGAGAAAGACGTACTCAAACTCAAAGTCGTCAAAATGGGCCAATTCCACCACAATGCTTTTTGGGCTCTTTTCAGATCCTTTATAGTCAAATACCTCTGCACTTGGGTTTGGTTTACGGCGTATAGAGATAAAAAGGTGATTCCGCCACCTATGATCAGAGTGAACCAGGAATGGCGAACAGTAGGGTCGGGATCCAAACTGGAAAACCAAATTTATTAGTGAAATAAAAACTTAAACACCGCTGCTTTTATCGGTAAGAGTTTCATCTAGATAACGAAACTGTTTCGTGTATAAAAAATTGAAACGATGACAATAATAAAGGAAACCCAAAGATAGAAAGAAGATGGTGATAAATTTTTTTAGGAAAATCGCTGAGTTGAAGTTTAATCGAGAAAGATTAGTTTCAAACAATATACAGGATAAAGAATTATTTATGTTGTCTTCATAATTATTCGGAAAGTTCAAACATGTGGGAGAATGAAGAGAGGCTATGAAATGGAGTCGCAACTACAGAGGAGTACTCTAGTAAAAATAATTTCATTTGTGGATCATTTCGCGTCTCTCAAATTGGTAGTACATATTGTAATTATTTTTTAAGAAGAGAAAATGAATATATAATATTTTTATCTCGAAATCAGTTATAGGAATATCAGCAATATGCCCAAATGAATGAATTATTACATTAAGTTGCGATACGGGTAATAGATTCGTTCATGTGTTTTCGTTTTTTGTTGATCTGGTGATTTTGATATTTACAATTTGATAACATGTTACTAATTCCAATATTTCTTTCAGAATTTTATCAGAACATAAGATTCTTGTTCATTCCCAATTTACTTAGTAGTATCACAAAGTTTCCCAGTTGGTAGATCTGTAAGTATAGAAATCATAATCCCTTATCGACCAAAAAAGACCGACTAGCTACGAACGTATGAGATACCAGAACTGTCTCCTTACTTGAATAGGCTAGTTCTGTTGCCTTCAACTGCAATTCTCCAAATTTCACCAAGACTTCCTTTATCGATCCAAGCACAAATAATGACACTGAAGACAGCTGCGAACATGAGTAGTGACTGAAAAACATCCGTCATCAGTACTGCTTTCATACCTCCTATTGTTGAATAGAACGTACATACTAGCCCTGAAAAAAAAGATAAACCTCAAAATATTTCCTTTTCAACAAAGAGAATGTCTTCAAAAATTGGTCGGGGGATCAATTTAACGAAATCGGGAATAGCGGAGCATGTTTGGACACACCACCACAGCTCTCATTGGTCTGAAGCCGAGGTCATTCACAGGGAGGAGCACTGGTTCAAGAGAAAATTCAAGGGAGTTTCCTACAGTCTCAACAACGATGCATTCAGACACCCCAGCTTAGAAATCTGGAATGTGTGGAAACCACTTATCCAAAGGATGGTCAACTTAGGCTCGGTGGAAGAGAATCTCGCGCCAATACATTCATTTCCCACTAAACCCTATCAGCGCGCCCTTTTACTATTACCAGTGCGCCTCATGGTTAGCACCGCCCCTTCCCCCACCATGGGGAAATCGGGTCTTTATAACCGACCATACCCCGACATGTTGTCAGTCATCACTTCATATATTTTTTCATTTGAATTTTTTACTTTCTATTTAATATTCGATATTTCAAGATTTACCATTAATTTTTCTTTCAATGAAAAAACTTTAAGGGAAGGGGGTACTTTAGGACCTGATAAGGAGTCCGTTAAAATAATCGGTGCTGAGAATGGAGAGTACAGCTGGGGAGATTGCAAAATGTTTTCAGAGCAAAAGGTATCCTCAAAATAGGCCTCGTCTCTCAATATATTTTGAAGTCGTTTCCTAAATATGAAACTTTTCCTACAGATGCTGAAAGACGTCATTTCTCTAATATGAGCAGGAAATTTGTTATATATCTTGACTCCACCATCAATGAGCTCTTTACTGAATTGGAAAAGGTGTTGGAAGTCTCAGTAGGTTGAGTGAATTTTGTAGTGTTTACGACTTCATAATTAATCCTGTTCTTGTGTATGAGTTTTATTGTTTCTGATATAAAAATACAAATGAAAGTTAGAATTTCGTTTTCAATTAATAGGGGTTAACACCATTTGGCTTGACAGAGCCATCTTACTGCTGCTACAAACTACCCAGGAAGGTATACCACAACTTAATTGGGAATCGATTGGTGCACAGTAGACAACCTTAGCTGATGAGAAACCCAGTTCCTTCACAACAACGTTCCTCAGTGCATAACACCGAGATGAATTTTCGTTTCATTATTATTGAGGAAATCACACCAGTCTTTCATTTTATATATATTTTCGCACATTTTCCTTTGCAACCTCTTTAGGTCCTCGTCATGTACCTATATATCTTGTCATGATAATAATTATTGTCGGCGAACATCAAGATTGTACATCTCTAAAATAAACTAACGTCATTATATGTATTCATTTTACTATTTTCACCGTGCTGGGTAATAGCACGTAAAAGGTAAGCTGGTCAGCTGGTTAACGGAACGAACAATTTTAGAACAACAATTCAACTGGTAATACATTATACATAGGTACTAATAATAAACTAATAACAAAATAACTAATATTACTAGTATGTACTTGTTCATAGCTACAATCCTACCTATTAAACGAAGGTGTTTGAAAAATAAACACAAACTTTTATCCAGCCACAACGGCATGTCACGTATGATTTAAAAATAGTTAATAATAACAACAAAAAAGTAACGCACTATTATGAACATAAACATTGAAAAATAAAAAAGCACGTTCAATGAGAAGGCTGACACTCAGACTCATCGATAATTTTTTTAATGTTTGCAGTATAATTTGATGCAGCCATTCGAATACAATTATCCAAATGTTCATCTGTAAGTCGATTGCGATATTTGTTCTTAATAAACTCCATATTGGAAAAAGAAGATTGACACAAATAGGTTGAACTGAATAATGCTTTCACTTTCAAGGCAACACGGCATAGAACTGAATATTTGTCTTTACTTATAATAGGCCAGATACATTCAGTACTTGAGACTAACGATTTTGAAGCTAAATCATTTTGAAACTCAATGACTTCCATTTCTGTTGCAGCGATGTCTTCGCTGAAGTTCTGCATAATACAAGTTGCAAACTGTTGGATATCAATTTCCATAAAGGTTGAAACAACAAACTGCGATACTAAAGCCATTTCGTTGAAATCCTTAAAACGATTTATGAAGTTATTCTTCAGGGTAGAAATTATTGCTACATGATATTTGTTGTCATATGGATTTTGAAATTTTCTGAAAGAATAGGAAAATGCTTGGCATCGCTGTGAATTAGGTTTTGTTCCCAAAACTCCAGCTTTTTGATAAAAGCTTTTATATCAGAAATCATTTCCGTTAGTTCTTTGTCTCTCCCCTGAAGCTGCAAATTGAGTTCGTTTAATTTCTCTGTAATGTCCACGAGAAAACCAAAATCTCTAAGCCAGATTGAATTTTCTAGTTCCGGGGTCGGTTCATCGCGTTGTTTGAAAAATTGAACTATGCCAGATAGGACATCATTAAAACGTTTCAGCACCCGTCCTTTACTTAACCATCGGACTTCAGAGTGAAGGAGTAGGTCCCCGTATTGACAGTCATCTTCATCGGCCAAGGTTTTGAATAATATTCTTTGTAACGCTTGAGCTCTCATCTTGTTCACAATTTTTACCACCAGTTCCATAACGTTGTTTAGTTTCAGAAAATTTCCACATAATGCTTGCTGATGGATAATGCAGTGGTAACAGAGAAATTGCGGAAAAGTTTCATCTTTACGACATAACGCCACCAGACCCTTATCACAACCCACCATAGCTGGAGCGCCATCGGTTGTCAAGCCTACCATTTTCGATATTGGAATTTCCTCGGAAGAAATAATATTTTTTAAATGAGGAAACAACTCCTGTCCAGTAGTGTGTCCTTTCAGTGGAATTACCTTCAAAAGATCTTCTTTGATCGTGAAATCACTAAAAACCATCCTGACGAACACGGCCATCTGGGCAGTGTCAACGACATCTGTTGATTCATCCAGTTGAAGTGAAAAATAAACACAGTTATCTAAGTCAGTTCTTAACTGTAAAAAAATATCATTGCTCATTACTTCTACACGTCTCATCACTGTATTAGCAGAAAGTTGCATAGATTTTATAGCTGAAACTATCTCGTAATATATATTTCTAGCAACGGAGACCGAAGTATTACATAACAAACAAACATTTTTATCTTTAACTTCTGTAAAAAAGTATTGTTCTTCCCAATCCGAATGAAAGTGGTATGTCTTTACCTTCTTACAACTGCTTGTCATAATATTATTTTTGTTGTTCTCTACTAACCCAACCGCTGGACGTTGGTTACGCGTTCAGTTTTAAACTAAGCGCAATGTCGCCGCGCCGTGCGTATTTATCCCGTTCAAAGCAATACAGATCATTCTCGAACACTAATGCCTATGCGTAGGTCCGGCTGGTCGGTTCTAGCCGATTCTAGCTTGATGGCGTCAACGGCAGATCGCTCACCGCAACGTTGCCGCTGTTTATGTTTAATATTATGACAATTACATTTTTTGTGGAATTTTCGGAAGCTTCTCTGATTTTTGCAGTTTGTATTTTTTAAATTAAAATCGTTGTGAGAGCTACCAGAATTGCCTTCGCGAGCTACCTGTAGCTCGCGATCGACAGGTTGGCGACCACTGGTCTACAACAATACGGAATTCTTTCGGATATGGTAGGTCTTAAGATGAATAGATAGACATGATAATAGATATGACATGCCTTGTCTGGTGCTCAAGACAAAAAGGCCTCTTTGCAGACCATTTCGAATATTATCCCCCAGATCCTTGCCTACATCACATCTCGGCAACCCTTTGTCTCCTCAAAAAAATTTTCATTCAAATTGATTTTTGGCGCCCAGGGATAATCTCAAATGAAAGAACTGATAATAGGGATAGAACAGCATCCGGAAAATCAAAAGAATGAGGGCTATTGATTATAACAGAATAGTCAAACTTTTTTTTTCGAAGAGACAATATCATACCAATAGAAAGAGGAGTTAAATCGAACTGAAGTGAATCTGAGATCAATCCATGGCAATATATTGGGCTATGGCGTTTTTGAATCGAAGAAAGGAAAGAAAGCATCAATCCGAGAATATACCTATATTGGTTACACAATTTGGATTCCATCCTCACTAACAAGGAGTTAAAAACTGCCAAATTGCCATATCTCCAATGATATATCACATATTGTAAGTAAATACGCTCAAAACGGGTAATGTTCGAAAATCATACTGGTCAGGTGAAGCTGCACCAAAGAAATTCAATAGAAAATATCGACGTGTACTTGTATAGATATTTCTGTGGTCGTAATATCTGATGAACTTCTTCAACAAGAGGTTGATGACCTGGGCAGTCGAAACCTTAAAAAATAAGGTTTTCCTTACGCTGAACACCAACTTTAAACTGGAATTTTTCCAACTTGTTATTCAAAGAACTAATTTGCACCCAGCATATTACGTCCATTAACTCTAAATAAAAGAAGATTAGTATCATAATACCTACTCAAAAGTATGACTACTCACCTACAGACAGAATTGCTGAAACTTTCGTTATGCCGGTTAGTGCTTCTAAAGCCAACGCGGGAGCATATAGGACGACTCCCATGTACAAAGTCATCTGTAGGGTGTAACACAAAGATGCAGCCAATCTTGAAACTTTTCCGAATCTCCTTTCTAAGTACTGAAAAAATAAGTCTTTCAATTATTTTAATTAGCAGTGCATCGTAATAGAGTTCTCGTCGAAAATTTTAGAGCAATTTTAGGTTCTTAGTATAAATTAGTTTGGAATTTTCACAGATGCCATATTGCTGTTATTAACAATTGAGACTTGAGTCCCGTAAACACGATTAACAATGATCAATTTAAGTTGACCTTCAATTTATCGAAGACATAATTCGAAAAAGCCAACCACACAGATAATTTTTAGCGGATGTTCAATTACCATATTGTAATGAAAAATATTTTGTTCAAGCATGGTGAAATCATTCACGAGAGTAATTTTTCGAAGATATATCTGGGTTTAAATGCTCAGCTAAGAATTGGATATTATCAAAATTCGTTCGAATAATATGCATACATAATTAGGTATACAGGTTATTTATATATCGTTCCATTATCGCTTTTATCATATCCATATTTAATCTCGCCATCGTCAAAAAAATATCGATAAATTAATAAATATTATTGAAATATAAGAGATAACAGAAAGAACTGAAAGAAGAGATCATTTTCTGAAGAGCGTCGGGGTTGTTAGAATGCATTTGAAAACAAAACAATACTCAATAGTTGATTGATGTGGCATTCAAATAACTGCTTGTTCCGCACTGCGCAATACGCCATCAGAATATTCACGTGTACACGTGAATTATCTCTGGTTGTACCTCGCAATCAAATTCTTAACCTTGAAAAACAATTCGCCGAAGTGTTCTGTAACTGATTCTTTTATCTCACCTCGTATGCACTGGTCGCTTGTAGTTTAAAAAATACTGGTAGGTATAAGTATGCTGCCACGGGCGTGAAAATTCCGTATGAAATGTTGATGACGATGAACTGGAAACCGAACGTGTAGTTTTCGCTGGAAACTCCCAACAAGGTTATAGCTGACATGAAGGAGGCCATGAGAGAAAAGGCAACGGGGGTTATGGACATATTTTTGTCAGCTAGCAGATATTCCTGCAAACAAGTCAATAAATAATATAGAGTGTTAATAATGATGAAAAAAGCTTGTTATATTATTCGTAAAAGGAAAGTCTACAAAAAAATGGTCAAAAAATCATTTTTCTTATGTAGTCCAGTCTATGACCATTTTCCCGTGTATTTATCCCATACAGCACCGATTCGCATGAAAATTTGGATTCAGGATCTACATACACTCGTTTTCAAAATCTACCCTGTGCCGAGGGTTGCTATCTCCCTGGGGGTGGATGCCACCCCTTCTTGGGAGTGAAAAATTTTTAATTGGAAATAAGTGCGGAAATCAATAGATTTACTAATTCTAAGCACTTCTTGTTCAATGAAGTTTTTTCTGAAAAGCAATACTTTTCGACGTATTCGCGAGTGAAATTGTCGGTTTTCAGGCAAAAAAAACACGTTCTCAGATCCTTTTTCGCGAATTACTGAAAAATAATGCATATAATCAAAAAACCTGTGGAGAGCAAAATTATAGCTTTTGAAAAAACAAAGGCGATATTGTTCATTTGTGATGTATGCGAACCCACTACAAACTGAATAATTGCTTGTTGAAGGTTGATTGGTATTTTAAAACGCCAAAATGGAAAGTTTCTATGTCCAATAAACAAAAACCAATGCATTTTTCGGGAAAAACTAAGTCGACCTTTTTTGAAGTCCTTCAAAAATCCTTCATTTTTGTTATTTATAAAAGTTTCTAGCATCAAAACTGACCGAGGTATGAAGGAAATAATGTTGAATCGTATTTTTTCCTTGAAAAAAAAATTGTGAATCACTTATCCTCTCTTTCCCCCCTCTTTGGAAAAAATCGTTGCCCAGTGGAACTATATGTATATATATTTATATAATATACATATAGTTCCACTAGGCCTAAAATATAGTTACTATGTGTATTCTTCAATATACTAATGTACACACTCTAATTTCTACAAAAATTGTTTTTGGTTTTTTCCCATAACTCGCTTAGTCTTCAAGCAATCAAATCCACCAAAGGGATATTTTGTTGCTTTTTTCATGAGCTATAAGCTCATCCACATTATTTTCTGTTTCAGATTATATTTCTGAAAAGGTTCATGCTGAAAGAGCTCAAAAAAGGTACTTTGCGCGAACCCTCACAATATTCAACTGGCCATATCTTACTCTATTTTCATCCTGCAGAAAAAAATGAAACACCAAAATTTTCAGATAAGAATAGCCTTCAATTTTGTACTCCAGAAAATTTTGCATGTGATCAATAGTTTTCGAGTTATTTCGAAGAAATTTTGATTTTTCGCTGAATTACGTATATTATTTTTTTTCTTCAATCTCCATTTTTTCCAAAACTACGTACTTTCGATTGATGAAAAAATCAGAACTCATTGAAAGGACATGAATGAAGTGAATTATGGAGTAACAACAATTTTTTCCAAAGGGGGGAGAAGAGAGGATGAGTTATTCACAATTTTTTTCAACGAAAAAATAGGATTCAACATTATTTCCTTCATACCTCGGTTAGTTTTGATGCTAGAAACTTTTATAAGTAACAAAAATGAAGGATTTTTGAAGGACTTCAGAAAAGGTCGATTTAAATTTCCCCGAAAAATGCATAGGTTTTTGGTTATTGTACGTAGAAACTTTTCATTTTGGCGTTTGAAAATACCAATCAACTTTCAACAAGCAATTATTCAGTTTGTAGTGGGTTTGCATACATCACAAATGAACAATCGCCTTTGTTTTTTCAAAAGCTATAATTTTGCTCTCTGCAGGTTTTCCGATTAGATGCATTATTTTCCAGTTATTCGCGAAAAAGAACCTGAATACGTGTTTTTTTTTGCCTGAAAACCGACAATTTCACTCACGAATAAGTCGAAAAGTATTGCTTTTCAGAATAAACTTCATTGAACAAAAAGTGTTTAGAATTAGTCAATCTATTGATTTCCGCACTTATTTCCAATAAAAAAAATTTCACCCCCAAGAAGGGGTGGCATCCACCCCCAGGGAGAAAACAACCCACGGCGCGGGGTAGATTTTGGAATAGAGGGGAAGTAGAACCTATATCCAAATTTTCATACGAATCGGTGCTGTATGGGATAAATACACAGTTTACACTTTTTTCACCGTCATAGACTGGAGTAATGCCATTTTATGGGGATCTATGAGTAATCTAAAGAGGGGAAAACATTTTTCAGCAATTGTGAACCTAAATCGTTGCTATTTCTATCCCTGATTTTTCTTTACAGTAGTGATGGGAATATTTAGAGCATCAGAATATTTCAAATGGTAGGTTGACAAAATGTAACTACTTTCAGGAATATAATCGAGAGACCTGATATTTCGGCGTAGTTTTTCCAATGACTCTAAAGTGAAGTTTTCAGCAAGTAAGTAATAGAATGGTCAATTCTTCTGCGCTGTGTCATGAAATGTAAAATGTCTTAGGGTACTCGATGCCATATATTCCGAAAAAAAATGTGTTTTTCACACAGAAGTACTCGAATTTTAGTTGCGAGATAGATTTTCATTACTTGTTGGTTTGATTTCATCAATCTAAGCGTGAAAAATCTGCCCTCATCTCGTTAACCTCAGGAATTTGTTCTGGTTAACAAATCAGGCCTCAAATCCTGATGATCACTCTTATTATAAGAATGCCAAGAGAAAATATATAACGGAAATCAACAAAATGCAAAAATCATTCTATCAGAAAAGTCTTGGAAATAAAAATGGCAGAGAAAAACAAATAAATAGTATTGAGCTGAATGGAATGATAATAGAAAACAAATATGAAATTTGCAATGCTTTTGCTGGATTTTTCTCAACGAATGTAAAACAAACGATAAATGCTCACTTCAACAACACATCATTTAACGATTACACAACAATGTACATACACAATTTTTTCTATTTCAAACCCATCATTCCTGAAGATGTATTTGATGCTATAGGCTCTCTGAAAAATGTGAACTCTGAAGGTGTAGACTGTCTCTCTACCAAGGAAATCAAAAGTATAGCTCCACAAATATCTGGTATTTAGTTTATTATAGTGGTAATATGTAAAATATTCGAGAAATGTATTTAATACGCAAATGCTTTCCTTTCTCCTAAAATATAATGTCTTAACAGAACATCAGAATGGTTTTCTACTGGAAGGTGCAACTATTAATTACGCTATTCAATTACATTCATTCTTCTTTAGATAAGAAAGAGTTTGTTGGTGCCTTATTTTTTGATCTGTCGAAAGCTTTAGACTCAATCAATACCCATATTACAATTGATAAACTGAGTGAATTGGGTTTCCGTGGCAAATTTTTCTCTTGGCTGGCTTCATACCTTGAGGTCAGAAAAATTATTGTTAGAGCTGACTGCCAGAGGTCTCTCCCATATGGTGTGGAGGCTGGTGTATCCCAAGGATCGATTCTTGGTCCGCTAATTTTTTTACTATATATGAATGATCTTCCCAAATACGTCAGTACTAAACATCTGATGTTATATGCTGATGACTTTGGCAATTGAAGCAGAAACGTCTGAAGAGCTCATTGTAAAATGGTTAATTCTTCTAGGTGTATTCGTGGACAATAATATGAGTTGGAGTAGTAATGTCAATCACGTTTGCAAGAAATTGAATTGTAGTTACTTTGCTATATTGCAACTGAAAAATATTTTTATGACGAGTCAGTTGATCAGCGTCTACTATGCTGTTATTTATTCCCACATTTTCTATAACATTATTCTTTGGGGTGGTGCAGTGGGAGCATCTAGGGTTTTTATTTCTCAAAAGAGGATTATACGATTAGTATTCAACCTAGACTATAGAGAAACATGTCGCAATCATTTCAAAGAACATGGAATTCCCACATTTTACTCTATTTCAATCTACAAATGCATTCTATATGCAAAGAGTAATCATCATAACTCATAACAGTACCCAACTCGATCCTCGAAACTGATTAGACCTCCTACACATGGAACCAGTCTGTATGAGAAGAAGCCCAATATACAGAGGAATTCAATTTCTGAATCATCTGCCTGCCTGTATGAGATTGGAAGACAACCTCAATGACTTTCTGTGCAAAGAGTATTACTATGACATATCAGAATTCATGAACAAAAAGTTCACTCGAGTTATCACACTCGGGTGTGATATTATTATTAACTTCAATGGTCCCAATATTGTCTCTCGTCTACTGTCTTTCATTATTATTGTCCTTTTATTAGATTTTATATGTACAATATGTGCTGTTTTTTTCTGTGTTCCTTGACGTTTCCAATATCATGTAAATATGATCTGACTGGAATAAATATTATTATTATTATTGATGATACAGAATAATTCTGCATCTTTATTCTGTAGAGCTTTCTCTAATCCATTCAAAATCAAAATCGTTTATTAGTACTTGCCATAGCAGCCATCCGTTGGATGGATGTACACGTCACTTTTATACAGTTACAAGATACATACATATTTTAATAAATAATAAAAGTCCTAAAATCAATTCCATTACCATGGACATATGAGTAAATAACACCAAACAGTTACACGAATACAAAGATGTTTGAATAAATAATAAAATTCCTAAAATATATTCCATTACCATGGACATTTCAGTTGTTTACAACAAACAGTCATTTAAAAACTCGTTCACGGAATAATATGATTTTTGCACCAGAAGCCTTTTTATTTTTGTTTTGAAAATGGAAGAGCTCAAATTTTGAAGATTAGGTGTTAATTCATTGAAAAATTTCACCCCAATGTAATCCGGACTTTTCTCGAATTTTTTCAGCCTATGTTGAATAACACTCAGTGCATTGGCGTTCCTTGTTGGATAGTTATGGTACTTCGAATTTCTATCGAACAGATGTACATTATTTTTTACATGAATCAATATCTTATAAATGTAAATGCATGGAAAAGTTAGGATTCCATTTTCGATGAATACCTGTTTACAGCTATCTCTCTGTTTTAGATTGAAAATCAATCTAATAATTCTCTTTTGGGCTACAAAAATGCGTTCTGAATTCACACAGTCTCCCCAATGAATAACGTGATATGATAGGTGACAGTATACCAGAGAGTAATACACATCTATCAATACCTTCCTTTCCAATGATGCTTTTAGTTTCAAGATAGCAAAGAATCCTTTATTCAATTTTTTCAGTGTAGACTGAAGGTGATTGATCCAGGTGATATTTTCATCAAGATGGAGGCCTAAAAATTTGGTGGACTCTGAGAGTTGTAAATTTGATGCTCCCAAACCAGGACTGTTTTTTCTGCATTTGAAATTAATGTACACAGTTTTATCGATATTTAAAATAAGGTTGTTCCTTACACACCATCCCTCGAATGATTTAGTGACCGATTTTATTGTGGCCTCCAACTCATCAGACGTCTGTGCCGAAACAACCACCGAAGAATCATCCGCGAACATTGTGATGTGACCACCTGATACATGGTCCGGCATGTCATTTACGAAAAGTACAAAAAGAAGAGGCCCCAGTACAGACCCTTGCGGTACTCCTATGTCTATGGGGTGGTGATCGGAACAATGACCACCTATCTGAACATATGCTTTTCTTTCAATAAGATATGATTTTAGAACATCAAGAAATTTACCCCTCACTCCATTCTTATACAGTTTTTCAATGATTCAACTTTGTTGTAGAGATTGGGGCATGTTGAGGTCAACAAGCGTCATGTGAATGAGGCGCAATAGTTGTTGGTTTATAAAAGTATGCCGTTACCTATCTTTATTCGTTTCTGTAATCTGTGAGATTACCAACTGCAGGTGAGGGGTGAGCTTTTTGGTACTTTCTATTAATTTTGTATATCGAGCTGAAAATTACTTTCTGAAATGCACTGACAATTTTGTGGAACCTCAACAAGAAACTGATGATATAGTTTTCGTGAAATGTGGTAATAGTAATTAATGAAATCTCGCGCGACATCAGTGGAATTGTGAATTGAAACGTACTTGAGAATTTCACTAAAGATATTGTCATTACATTTTCGAAATTTAACCATCCACTCATGTTCACGATTGTTCTGTTCCAAAGGTAATGGACTTTGAAATCTCCCAAATTCATATTGTATCTAACGATTTGCAGCGGGTAATCAAGTCAATAAAAAAAATCTCAAAACATCTTCAGTTGCAGAATGCCGATAGGAAATATATCAAGTCTTCTATATTGAAGAATAATGTAAAGAATATCAGACATCTCTATTTATTTCCACCCCGCATGTTGAACAATGATGGAAAAAGTGAATCAATAAATACATTTGAAAGTTTATCATTCAGAAATTTCGAGATGACAGTTCAAGAAATAAAACTGCTTCAGTATGTTTACTAATCTGATATTTCTTTGATTGTATTTTCTGTGGATATAATCATGAATAAATCAAGAGATATTGAAACCACTTGTAATTTCCATTCCACAAGAATCAATCAACAGCTACTAAGATAGCTGATCTATAAAGATAATAAGTTCGACACCTAGTTGAATGTTGGGGAATGTAATGGAAAAATTCACTGATTGGTTTTTATGAATGCAATATAAATAGATATTAAACACCAAGGTGAGAATGGCATCAGTAACTTCTCGAGCAAGAAATCCTACTTTTCTCAGTCAATCAAAAGTGTTGTTGGTGAAGCATTTGGAAAAATCAGCTGGTTGTTTTATCCATGGATTGAAAAACCGACCCTTAGGCGAGTTTTTCAATACAAGGATAAATAAGTTATGTGTCGTATAGATGAAAGAAATGAGAGGATGCGCGTGAGCAAAGTTTAACAGTGATAAGGATAAAAACTGTTGGTTCTTTTCATCTGATAGATATCTTGTATCGAGTAGAGTCTATACTCGCCAAACGTAGATATTCTTGACGATAATGCAGTGCATTCTCTAAGCTTTCATCTTCCTGTTCTCAGCCTTTTCTAGACATTCTCGACATTCAACTCATGAAATTATTCTCTACTCACCTTCATAGTTTTTTGTTTGCCCCCGGTGAATCTATAGTATATGCCAATCCCGGAAGAAATCACCAGGACGATGACTAGGACCACATAATCCCACGCTCCAAACAACGCCTGAGAAATCATTTGGATGGGATGTGGAGGTTAGGAACTGCAACTGAAAAAACAAACTGTAGGAAAACAAAGCATCGGCATCATCATGGCATGGCAGTACGATTGTAAATAATTATTCTTGGAAAAATAAGCATTATATATTATGTTAGACGCTATACCGGATGATAATGATACAGACACAAATATGCCATAACGTTTTTATATTCGCGCAAGTAATACTTCACTTGTTGTGTTGGTTATTTCACTTTTCATGGGTTGAGAATGACCTAGAAGTTCAATTGGTTGATTTCAACTTCCAGATTCTTATGGGGTTTGCTTGAATATGTGGTTCTGGTTGACAATGTTGCTTGCTGAGTGCTATTCGTTCAAACTTCTATTAGAAAAATAAATTGAAGGTTTGAGTAACTAATCAAAGAAAGTAATTCAGATATCGAATACAAAATAGCAGAGACCAAGTTTAAGTGTATATTAGGTTTCACGGTGTATGGTATTGGTTAAACGATTATAACAAAACCAATGGAACCCTTAAGTTGTGAAACCCGAGAATGCCCATCATAAATGAAGCCCGAAGAAGAATAAATTTATAATACTAGAAATATAAGGAAATGACCTTCGCATCACAATAATGTGAAAACAGGTAATTTTCTCTTTGAGAGAGGGATTAAAGAGGAAAACGACTCACACTCTCTGTTATTTTAGTCCTTGTGTTTCATTGGAAGTGTTCACTTGTGTTACGGCCTGCAATAATTTCAAAACATGTATATCCCATTACAGAAGACATTTATAGCAAATATTTTATTCCCATATGTACGGAATAGGCAGTATGTGGCGTTCGTGAATAAAAAGTAATAGCACTTTTTCCAGTGGCTCGTTAAAGAAAAAACACTAATCTTGTGACGCGAAAATCATTGAAAAAAATGTATATAGTTCTTTACTTCAGCAAAGATATAACGCTGGTGCTCCAGCAAGTGTAACCAGTAATTTGACGAAAGTTCCTCTTACTTCACTTAGACGAATAGTTGGATATCCCATTGAATAAAAAAAAGTGTAAAGGCTTCGGTGTCACAAAATGTCTAGGTGACTGGGATGAAGATTTGATGGGACGAAAAATCTATAATATGTACAATGAGCAGCGTGCCCCTACAATCAAAAGTCTAAAACACCGGCTCATCAATGACGAAACTCAAATCAACTGTAGCCTCAGTCCTCTTTGGCGAGCTCTGTCTGCAATGAGCTTTATATATCACAAAATTGAAAGGAGACAAGCAATAATGAAATCCACGTGATTATCAAACTGGCGTCCTAGATATATAACGTCAATAAGGAAATACCGGTCTGAAAATCGACCAATAATCTACCTCGACCAGACGTGGTTTGACACGTATGACACTCCTTTCAAAGGATGGTCTAATTCCTCTGATTATTATTAGTATTAAGACAAAGTGTTATGATTACCTCCCTACTACTGCGTGTTCAATCCCATAGAGTATAGAGCTTATGTGGCGCCTACGCGGAAAAAATACTTTTCCGCTTTCAAGTAGCACTGTGGTAGAATAAATTAGGAACTGTGTGAATGACATTCCTACCAAGAGTTGGAAAAGTTCTGTTAGTCATATTATAAATGTAAAAAACTCGTATTTTTCTGTGAAATCAATTGCGCCCATCATGTATAATTTAGATGAGGATAACGATAGCGACACTCAACTAAATATAGAAGAGAATTGTAAAATCTAAATGAATTACTTGAATATCTCCTATATTACGCAAAATATGATTCAAATTCTTTAAGTTCGACCTTGTAGCACATTTGCAACTTTCACCTGATGCTTCTCCGCACAATGGGATTAAATCAGGCAGTTTATTGCAGTTGATAAGCCAATACCATTTGAAGTGAATTATATTATACTCACAAAGTTTCGATCGCTGGTATCCGCAATCTTTTCGGGCAATGACTGACAACATTTCGAGGTATGGTCGGATATAAAGACCCGAATTCCCTATGGTAGGGGAAGGGGCGGTGATAACAATGAGGCGCACGAGTGGTACTAAAAGGGCGCGCTGATCGGTTTTTCATCGGGAAATGGACGTATTGGCGCGGGTAACAGTTTTCAATAGAGTTAATAATATAGATAATGTAAGTCCGAACCAATTTGCAATTCAAGATAAGATGCCAGCGCCAAAGTGGCAAAAATTCGAACCACTCTCGAGTACATTGTTATCATTGTTGTCTTTGGGTTTTTACGGTTTATCTTTGAATATTTTCATTTTGTTTTAGTTTTCAGTTTTTTTATGCACTTTTCTTCATTTCAAGACTCAAGTGAAGTGATTTCTCCAGGTGGTACGTCATTTGTTAACACTCATTTTGAAGGAATCTTGCATGTATTAATCACCTTGCAAAAAACATGCATTTTGTGGGCTGGAATGATTCACAATAATCACAATTCTTTTCTTTCATTTCCAGGAACACTAAATTTGTCCTTCTCTTGGATCACTAGCTAATAACCTACTACTTTTTCATATTGGATTTGATGTGAGTCAAAAGTGATGAAAAATGCCTTAATTGATAATAAATGTTTCAGATTATTTCTTTGTAAGAAATAATGCCTGGAATATGGTTGAGTATGCTAGAATACATGGATTACGTGAATGGTAAATAGTCTTCCTTGGTAAAATGACGAGAACAAACTTTCATGAAGTTAGACACCGGTTTTTCTATTTTCAGGAGATATATCCAGGCCCGCCGTCTGTCTATAGACTCTCTTAATCCTAGACTAGTCTGCACTATAACGTTTCTTTCATTTTCCCGCGGAAAAAGATGACAGCTCATTCCAGTACTACTTTGCCGTTTTGCCCAAGAGTCACATTGAGGTACACAACAATAATGGTTTGAACTTGAAGCACTCATTTCACATATGAAAACTAGTAACAGTCAACAGAAACAGAATATCCTGAATATCCACCATATACATGTACAAGATTTTTTTTACGTATCATATAATAATAATCACAAAAATATACAAAAACAACGACCAGAATGCACAGAATCATAGGAATTTAAACGTAAACAACGATTTCAATGTACTTATAAATAGTTTCAAAATTTGACACCAGAGGGAGTACTCCTTATGTTGAATTCCCAATACCAGTCCTATGTCCGATTATTATTCAATACCTAACGTGAATACCGTAGAGAGTACATTTTTGACAGCTCAATACAAAGCCCAAATTGGAGTCTTGATTTAGGTATCTGGGAACGGTAAGGGGTGAAGGGTCAGTTTAATTGGATCGAAGTTGCCCGTTTCAATTCTTGAATACGGACCTGTTTTTTTCATGACAATTTTTCAATCTGCAGCATTAATTTTATACCTTTAGCGATCGCTCACACATAGTATTTCCATGAGAGAGTATTACTGATTGTAATTCCTTGTATCGAGATACTTGAGTTTGTAGGAATATTTACTCCTGACATCTGAATATAAGATAAAGATAGATCGGTTTTTTTCGAGAAGAGACATGCGCGGGTATACCCAGCACTAAATTCGAGCAAATCATCGTAAATATTATCGACTCTAATACTTCTCTGAATTTTTTATCGTACTTATATAAGGACTCTGGATGAGAAACTAGTCTAGTAGAAAAACCACAAGGCGGCAGTTCAGAAAAGATCAAACACTTTTGATATGTCGAGTGCAACAGCTAACTTTTCTCCGAATTTTCCGATGGAATGCTGCCAAATATGTGGAACATACGCCAATGAGCCAGTGGTTGATCATTGATAGCGAAATCCGTATTGCCGATCATCAATTATTCCTGATTTGTTCAAATATTTGAAGAGCTTCATATCAATTGCTTTTTTCATGACTCTGGGAAGGATGAAAAGCAATGCAATTGGTCCATAATAACAAGGTAAAGTTTTCTTCACTTGTCTTCCAGGACAGGAAGTTTGAACAATTCGCAAAGTACTGGTGTCAATTCGGGGGCACACACTTCATAAATTGTTATCCATCTTCCTTGGTTGAAGGTAAGTAATGATAAATTCTCACATTCAAATTTCAGGAGAGTTTTTCAATTTATACTTATTTGAAAAAATATGAAATTTGTACACTTTCATTATTTCGTTTGTTGCATATTCTTTTCCACTTGCAGTCAGAACCAATACTCTGGCACCAAAAGTAAAAATCACGTCTTCTCAAAGAAACTCCTTCAGTATAGTTTTGATCAGTTTCCGACCCAACTAGTTTACCTGTATTATTGAAATGTTTGAATAACAGCCCTGTAATTGGGTAAAAAAACCAAGTGTTCTGTTCAAGACGAAGGAAAGAATATTGATAACTAAATCATCCATGCTGTTTCTACTCGAATATTTCTATAAATTTTTAATGACCATCAAATATTTCTCCTCCACTCAACCTCCAATTCAAAATACGCGAATATGTCTTGGTGGGTTTTATTTTCGACACTATGGATTAGCATATATGTTGTTTACTGGGACATCATAATATTATTTGGAAACAATCCAATCAATTTTAATTCGGATTTTGCAGTTGAAACAATAATATTATTATCAATAACTCTTTCTCTGGCGTTCCCAAAGCCAGAGTGAGTCTCATGTTCAAGATCAACAATCATTTCGATATTGTTATCAAGCGGAAAAAATATAGTTATTAATTTTACACAGATTCGTAATTGAAAAGTGATGAACTTGTCGGAAATATGAAGATACCACACACGAGTATAACTATCTATATCAGTCCAGTTTTTTATCTCAAAATAATATTCATACACATGTATTTTGTACAAAACGGGTTGGTTATTCGAAATTTGCATACGGGTTCAAATCTAGAAAGAGAAATATGCAAATAAAAGAATAGATAGATTTTTGTTTCAGAAAGGTGCATTTTTCTCTCTTTTTTAATTAAAATTTGAAAATTTTGTTGGGATTAGAAATCGAGTGATAGCTCTGCCTTCGAGAATTAATTGTATTAGATCGGCATAGGCAGTGAGAGATTCATTGGATTACTAAAAAAAAATATTTATCTGCTGAATACGTCATATAAAAACCAAAATTTGCGTTCGTTGAGTTGGACTTTTCACAGGCAGCCTTGCATCTGTTTCGAATGAAAACATCGCCTAAATTACAAAAAACATGAATTTATAAGTACTGTTTCAAATGATACAATGTGACTTAACTTGCACGGGTTTGTTGCAGAAAATTGTAAAGAAAAAGAAATTCAACTTTTCACAGTACGCCCATACCTAGTGCAAACAGTTTCATCGTAAGAATGACAAATTCTATTGGGGTATACTGTTCGGAAGTAAACAGTGTGTCCGCAAATTCTTGGTTTACCCCTCAGTACGTGGATCATTTTGCAGATTTCTTTTCGTTACTCTAAGTATTGCCTCTTTCGAAGACACCATAAACAATTTCTTTCATTTCTGCTCAAAGATTTTCTGACAAAGTGAATGAGTAGTTATGTCAAAATATCCTGCTTACGGCAAAAATTCTCACCTATAATCTCCCTAAAGCCATATCACAACAAGTTACAGCAACATCTTTATGTGTTTGCCACCTGAATAAGTCGTGTTTCTTTTGTTTCAATATCGCTATCGCCTGTTGTTGTTTGCCAGAGTTAACTACAATGGCAACATTAAAATTAATTGATATCGTTTATAGTGAAATTTAAGTCTACTAGGCCTTGATTGATGATTATGCATGTTTAATAATTCTGTTATTACAGTTACGAGAAAGTTTGTGTTCATTAATTCCAAGTGGAAATCACTTTTCTGATATATGACCAGAAATAAAGAGAGTATTTCACATGAAATCGATTTTTTTCAAATCAAAGGTACAAAATAATTGAATTCGAATGTTCCGATATAATGACAGTAGTATTAAATTAATTGTATTTTGTACCAAATGCCATCGACTCCGATGGATGTATTCACCATTTAGACAGTATGATACGTGGCAGAGTAATTCCTGAATTCGTCAGAGAAATTCTCGAAAGAAGTTTTTTTGAATAAAATCTTCCGAACACGTTGAATTAGGAAAGCTATTGAGATAGAAAAACCTAGAGAAATCAACACAAGAGACGATTGCCAAAAAATACTAAATGTCTGGAAGGCCTTATCGAAAAACAAAATAGTTCAGAAAGTGGTCCTTTGATAGATGCAGAGCGTCCCAAACTACATGGACCATCATTGTCTGTAAAGCCACTAACCATCGGACCAAAAACCACCAACAGACCAAAAATCATAATCTATAAAATTCAATCAGAGCCCCCTTTGCTATAATTTACGGATGATAACCTATTCGAAAACGAATTCTAACCCAACTTCTATAACCGAATAAACACGCTGTAATCTACGCAAGTGGAAACAATACGTTATAAATTGATGACAATCATTTCTCAATTAATTGAAATCGGAATCTATATAAGTGACGATGGGCAGATTTTCAATATAATAAATATAGATTCCAATATCAATTCTTATTTTTTAAGATTGTGATAGGTCAAGAACACAAAAAAACTAAGAAGAAATTCAATTCATCCACCACAAAAAATGACTTTCAAGTAATGATAATCAATTTTAACTGTTTTGACATCCTTGATGTGAGTTAGTTCATCATCCACAAATGTGTTTTTTGTGCATATTTTTTTGCATACATTTTAATCATCAAATCTATAAGCAACTATTCTCACTAACATAGTAAGTAGTGCTGTTGTTTCAAGCCTCTTTTCCATATCTTAAACAATTTGCTTATTATTTATAGCCTTCCTGGAGATGACGGTATTCACTGTCGAAATATTGGAAATACAGTGTTGAAAGAGAACACTTCTTGCTTGCCTCTTCAACCAATAACTTCCTTCTATCCTGACTAGTCAGCAGAGATAACCATTCTACTTGAAGCAAATTCTGATTCTGAATTATTTTTAAAAATCATCACTTGCTAATCGAAAAAACCCATATTATTGACCCTCAAGATCAAGAAGACAATAATGAAAAATTAGTTCCAAAATCAGCAAAGTGTGATATAAAATTCTCAGATGAGTCAATAGCCTTTTTTCACGAAGCACCTTGAAATTTCGATTACTGTTGAAATCATAATCGCAGAGTGTGGTTTTTATTCAAACAACTATAAGTTATGTTTTTCTGGGGTATTATTCAGCAAATTGCTTTATTCTTTCATTATCAATTTTAATTGACGTCAAACAAAAGCAATTCTGACAAATATAACATTCTAACACTTCACATAACAAGTTTCAGGGCCAATTGCACCGCTTTGCTTCAATCGTGGTTTATCTAAGCTAGGTTTTGTTGCTATGGATTTGCAAATCAGATTTACTGTTCCTTGACGATAAAGCCTAGTTCAGTTGAACCTTAATTGAGTGGGAGTGGTACAATTGGCCCTCAATCTAGTCATTGACGAGAACATTTGTTTTAACGTTCCACATTTTCATCCAATTAATTATATAACGAAACTTCAATAGACAAAATACCTAACTCTCCAAATGCTAGTCGACTCGAAATTTTATGTTGAAAATTTTTAAAAAACAAAAATTCTCAAAAATAATAAAGCTGTGTAGCTAAATCAGCCACACTTTCAGTTACGCAGTGAAACCTGGTGAAGGTTCAGAACGTGACAAGAATAGGTAGAAAACTCAGGCTGAATGAAAAATAGCATATCTACACATTACGTCAATATTTGATTGATAGAATATACTTTGAGGTTCTTCATAGCTCTCACTGATATAACTGATATAAATAATTTCGGATTATCAGAAAAAATAAACTGTGGTCCAGCAGGCCCTACATGAAGATCACAAGACTAGTAGATACAATTTGGAAATGATTCGACTCATGAGTATATATGATAATATACTTTTCCATGCATTTGACGGTGTGTAGTAGTAGCATGGATGGTGACAAAAGGCTAATACCATTAAGTTTTCCTTTAACTCTATTTTCTAAACATTTTCCGTCACAAAGCGAAGGTTGTATGACCTAAAGAAGAGTATGCACTATAATAAAGCACCAACAATGATATTTGATTCTGTCGCTCATAAAATAGAAGAGTTTCTTTCACTGCAACTTCAAGATTAATCTAATTCCACAGTTATGCTGTGATGATTCAGAGAATCGTTAGTGAAAAACAAAGTTTATGCTGATCCAGACATTGATGCTGATTCAGGCATTGACATGCATTCGGTAATGTTTTTATCAGATGATAGACTACAGATTTAATTCCATAATTCATTTGAACTCCGAAGTACCCTTCAATTCGTACAAATACGAATAATTATTCAGTTATAATAGTCCTGATAACATCTGTCGAGAATACAAAGTACACATTTTTATTGGCAGTTTGTTCTAGGTTAATATATCTCCACTGTCTGGTTGATATTTCCTTATCTTCATCTCTAAATATTTGATGTATTACAATCAATTTTCAAAGAGTGATGTAGTGTCAAATCAATTTGAAGAATGAGAAAGATACTCAATATACATATTCAAGCGTCAGTGAAAATATTCATTTCAATACACATATCATACCTCTGAGAGAGCACACCGATGAACTACACCTTTTCCAATTGTAATTCAGAAATATAAGATGTTATTCAGAAAATATCAATTGTGATTCAGATAAGTCGAATGTAATTAAGAAAATATAAATTGTAATTCATAATAGTCAACTGTTATTCAGAAAATATCAATTGTATTTTAGATTAGTCAGCTGTAATTCGAAACCAGGAAATAGTTGTTTTTTCAGAATTATAATTTTATTTTGAGTTAGATTTAAACGAATGTGAGAAAGAAATGTTATCAAGATGTGGTGTTATTATATACTTTGCAGGTTATTTGAATTGATTTCTGGTTGAGAAAAGGAATTTTCCACCAACCTCTATCCAAATCAAACATTTCCTGGCCTCATTATAGGGAGAAAAGTCGTACTTTTTCTCCCTAGGGGAGAAAAGTAAAAGTGACGTCATGACACGTCATCAATGAAATAACTTATACGGCATTGACGATCTAAACTATATTCTACTCTGTTTCTGCAAAATGGTAGAAATCAGTAAAAAAGGGTAAGACATTTCCAAGAAGTGAATATATTCAGAAAATAAAACTGGCAGAAATTGCCTGTGAGTCCCGGTAGCGCAACGAGTTGGTGCACCGCTCACTATTCATGATAGGCTTTTAGGTGTCGACAGCTTTTTTAATTTATTGTTCCCCTCATTTTCAGAATTCCTGGAGCATGCTATACTGAACCTACTTTTTAGTTTTAGTCCTTCAATAAATTTTGTTCGTTAGTTTCATAAATGAAATATTCAAAAATGACTTGTTATTTGAGGTAGGCGTGGAAATCATTTGTATAACATGGGGGTAAAGTGACTATTCCTTCCTTGAATGACGATCCTCGGAAGGAAAAGTAGCACTTTTGCCTCTTGTTATATAAATAGTTATTGTTATCGTAGGCGTGAAAAGTTTCATGCCTGAACGTGGTGCGGTTTTTATTCCTGAAAGATGACGGAATATTGATAAGTATGGACTGCATCGTTTGTTGATCCTCAACTTTTATAAATCATATTGATGCATAGATTTTCGTTAAAAAAAAGCAATTTCAGTTACAAAAATCAAGTAATTTGGGATAAACTTTGAACACGAAAAACACTAACAAATTGAAATCTTTGTCTCACCTGGAACAACAATCGTGCCTGGGACTACTAGTAAGCACAACCGAATTCAAGGATCTTCACGATAGTGAATTCGTGTATACAGTTTGAAAATTGAATCAACACCTTAGGTCAGGTATATTTTGGTAATTTTCTGGAGTACGGCGATTAATGAAATTAACTGCTTCAATAAAATACAAAATAGTCGTAACTTCACAAAATATTGCGGTTTTTGTTTTGGAAGGAGTTCAAGAGTTTTTCAGATTCCAGTGAAATGAGTAACTATTAGTCGTCTTTCACGAATGTATACGAGTATACGAGTTTAGGTTCAAGAGCAAAACAGTGTTGAGTCGGAAATTAATCACATGCGATTTTTAATAAAACTACTGCTCACATTTATTATAACTGCGATTCATTCATAGCTCAATTGATCATCGATTATAGAATTTATATATAGGAAATTGATTTCGGAAAATATTGAGTTTCAAAGATATATCTGTTTTCATATTTGAAAAATGATACTGCATTCCTCAATTGATTGTTCATATTTTTCAATCAAACTTCATGGAAGGGGTTTTAGGCATACTGCATCTGAATATGAAAAAATATTCAATCAGATTGGCCACTAATATTAGTAAATTGTTATTTAAATTTTTATACATAAAAAGCCGTGAATTAGGGAATATGCATAAAATTCAAATTTGTCTCTGCTTACTATAATATGAGAAGATGACGATATGAGTTCGGAAGGCAGAGCCTTGTGCGGTAAAGCATATACCGGGGGTCCCAATATTGCTCATTTGCTCGATACATTGATAATGCTAACAGATATGAAAAAAGTTTAAAGTCAAAGTTATATAACACTAGGAAGGGCCTCGGGAAGGCCATATATTGAAATAAGGTTTCAGATGTACAGGGTGTATTTCAGACTATCTTGTTTGATATTACCCAATTTTTATTGATGTTTATGTATTTGTGTATTTTTATTGTTTAAAATTCTAGTCGATATGCTAGCCTGTGCCTGACTTGTGTAAACAAATCTTGTAAAACACCAATAAAGGATCTATCTAATATGAAAAATCGACGTGATTTTATGCCTGCACGCCCCCATTTGCTCCTCCTAACATTTTCAAGAGGAAATATCATACCACATATGTGCGACATGAAGGTCTCATCAGGTGACAAATCTTCCCAATTTCGATTTTTTCCACAATCTATTGAAAATATCTTCATAGAAATCAATGAACAGTGTCGCAAAAATTCCCCCTCTCAACTTTTGAACGAAACAAGATATCAATGAATCATTAGTTGAAAAGTTGATTCATTCGATTTATATTTTTCCTCTTTTCACACTCTCATGAAATCGGAAGGCAGAGCCGGGTGTCCCAATATTGAGTATTTGCTCGATAAATTGATAAAGATATAAAAAAGTTTGAAATGAAAGTTATTTAACACTAGGAAGGGCCTTGGGAAGGCCATATAATAAAATAAGGTTTCAGATGTACAAGGTGTTGCATTTTCCGTGGAAGCGACCACTTCTTCTGACATTGAAACTGTCCCTCCATTTTCTATTCAACATTGAACTATTTTCTCGTACAATGCGCCATCGCCAAGGTATCGATGTTTTCAGTGAATGGGGGAGTGATGCAGGTTACGTTTGAAATAACTGTGTTTCTTCAACGATATACGATAATTTATTTTTATATCGGAAGTTTCAAATGTTACTTTTGATTTGAATTTCGGCTACTTCGTTTTGAAAATCTGGAATGTTGAATTAAGAAAACAATATTTTTTCAATTCTCATTTGAATATAAAAAAAAATGCATTCTAAAGTTTGCTGATCAACATGAGGTTGAAAGGTTCGTGGCATTTTCGTTTTATATTTTTTGTATTCGCTTCAAATTATTGTTTATCATTTTAGTGTCATATTTATGTCCCCTTTCAGTTTCGGATTATGTTTACAACTACCTACTTGAATAGAAAACTCCATCGGATAAGTAAATACACTCACGATCATTGTGACGTGAAGTCCATTTTCATTAGAGTTTTCATCGGAATGAACATTGTAACTTGACTTTCCGTAGGAACACCCTGAAATTATCTTTCGTAGAACCGGCAACATTTATGACGTAACGCTTGGTCATGACCCAACTACTTCTTGGTTATTGATTTTTTTTCCACGGAAAACCATAACAACTCAATACCAATGTAAAGAAATTTGTAACGTACTGACATGAGAGTTGCACGATGCTTGGCAAATAACACTGCGAGAAAGGAAATGGGTGATAGAACGTATGAATATTTTTGTGACTATTTCAGAAGGAACTAATGTTGCTTCTCATATCAGATACTTGAGCCCGATACTAAACTTCGCGTGCTAACTGAACTGATCTTTCTGTCATCATCTATTGAGCGAAACCCTTGCAAAAAATGCATCCAATATAAACGCGTTGGCAACGCACTCACGATACTAAGTCGTCTACGCACGTATATTATTATATGTTGAAATGGGCAACGACGACAACGATCATATGGAAAATCTATGAAAGCGGAAAATTGCGAACATATATATTCAGTGTTTCGAGGAAGTGGACGAAAGAAACAAAACTACGAAAAAGAAAATTGCGACTATTGATGATTACTCTCTGGAGATTTGCTTATACTATCCACAGATGCATGGTCCAAAGAAAATTTTAAGAACTACCTATTAAAAGAAATAAATACTGTGTGCATGGTAACCGCATTAATGACTATTTTCTTTTTATTTTGATACTAATAACGTTCATTAGTAAGTAGTCTAACAACTACACAAAATTCAAGAAATCGGGAATGAGTATATATATAATGAACAAAAATGAATGCCTCTAAAGCTGCCTTCAATTTGTAATTGACCTATGAAATATATACCGTTAAATAAACATGACTGCGATAAGAAATTTTCTAAAATTTTTGTCATTAGACAGCCAGAACTTGGTTACGAGGTGAATCCACCGGACATTTTTTCAACACTCTTGAATTTTTCAATACCTACACAATATTATAGTTCTTGAGTTTTTCATTTATCAAATTGGTAATTACTGCTGGAAAAAGGGTGGTTGAGTTAAAGTTGTGGCTTTTTATTCTACAGTTGAATTCATTCAGGATATTTTGAATTTATTTTGTCTTCAATTTGATTCATCTTGCTGTGTTTTTTTTTTAAATTTTATACTCAGTTGTACCATCATTTTGGGAAGTAATAGTAGATTATACCACGAGCCAATGATTATTATTCTCGAGAGAAATGCGAGTAGTGTACTCTACTCCATTTACGACTATAATTTAACATAAATAAATGATTCTTCAGTTTCATTCATCTCAATACAAATCACAAACATTACCTACGCGTTTGACACTGACGCTTTGGAGTTTGGTTGTATCGTTTCTATGGTAATAGGTATTCAATTCGAGAAATTTTGTGATAAGACTACAAGAGGGAATGAAGGCTACTACTATAAATCCATCGCCATTATTCCCTAAAGAAAAAATATATATGGCATTATACTGCAGAAACCATAAGTATAATACTTACATCATGTATTAGTGGTAAATAAAGAATTTTAACGCACTCATTGTCTGAGTAATAACGAAATATAATAAAACTGAATCCTATTCTGAGTAGCCCTACCAACGCACAGTGGGGCAGAGTCCCAAAAAGCTGGCCAAAAATCAAATTTTTGAATTGTATGTATTCGTCTATATACGTTAAGGTCGGATTAACAGGTAGTCTTAGCATGAAATACCGGACCTAGCAGGTATATAATTGCTCTAGGGTCGCCTCGGCTCGGCATCAGTCGACAATGTCGACATTCAGCTGTCGTTCGGTACGCACTGAACAAGTATACGCGTCAAAAAATTCTTGCCGGTTTCAAATTGCTGTAAAACGGACGAAACTATCGCAATTTGGATTCTGCAAAATGGAATCACTTTCTGAAGGTATGCAGAATATATAGTTATGCACAGTTACTGCGTATTGTATGTTAGAAATATTTAAATTCTGCAACAAGTAAACATAAAAAATTGAACTTTTTTTTCTAAAATCGATTTTCTAATAGAGTTTTAAAAATGTCTTCGCGAGTCTCGACCTCGTTTCGACAAGGAACTAATAGTGTATAGTATAAAGTATAATATAGTAAAAAACTGGCTGCTCAGGAGTGCTCAACGAATAGTTTTTCGGGAGAAATACGTGGCGTGACATTAACGGACGTGTATCTTCAGAAAATTAACCATATTAGTTGTGGACACCAGTTAGCAATCTAACATGCATCATTCATATTGAAAATATTCGTTTTCTTTATGAATATACAATCATAAGCATAAAATAATTTCAGAATAATCTCATTTAATTTTGTACATGTTTATATTGGTATTTTACGGAGTCTTCCAAATCTCTAAGTAAGGAATTGTCAAGAAAAGATATTTTTTTTTATGGTGAGAGACAGTTTAAACAACGAACAAAAAGACGTTATGGACGTTTTGAAGGATGCAATTATCAAGAAAACCGAAGATGTGATACAAGTAGACGGGGATGAGAAGTCATTAGGACTGTTATTTGCAAATTTTCGATCTAGATGGAAAGCAGCAAATAGAGGCCAAGAAAAGTTTCTGAAAAATAATGAAGAATGGTTGAAGGGCACCGTACGTTTCTAAAAATCATCCAATACTGAATGCACAACATCAACATCTGAGGAGATTGCGAAAAATGATGAGAAAGAAACACGTGGGCTACCTTCGCAATCTTTTGTTACTAGAAATAAATAAGAGTTATTTAATTTGTTGCAAACTTTGTACTCAAAAATTTTTTGGAAAAATAAATACCTACATTGCTCAAGAGATTTTTTACTCATTCAAACCAAAAAAAATCATGAAATATTTTCTATTTCAAAATATTAAAAATTTAAAATTTTTACGGAATCGACCATATATCGCGTCTGCTATTTTGAAAATTAACATTTCAATAACAAATTCATAATCAGCGATCCCAAAAATCCTTAAGAAATACGATTGGGTATTTTTTTACTGAATAATTTGACTAATTAGTTAAGTTATGTCTGCCATTTTGGGTCCGCCATTTTGAAATACGTGATTCTGATAACAGATTCGTAATCAGCGATCCCAAAAACCCTTAAGAAATACGATTGGGTATTTTTTACTGAATAATTTGACTAATTAGTTAAGTTATGTCTGCCATTTTGGGTCGGCCATTTTGAAAATCGTGATTCTGATAACAGATTCGTAATCAGCGACCCCGGAAACCCCCGAGTAAAGAATTTAAAATCATTTACGCCACTTTCTGATTTTTGGCCAGCTTTTTGGGATTCTGCCCCACTGTGCAACGTGACTCTCCCTGTATGTACGTCCCAAAATTTCCGTCACTAGAACCGTCAACCTTAGTGACGTAACGATTGGCCGTGACCAGAGTGATGACGCAACCGGTAAGGTTATGAATCTAGGGTATCGATTTATTTTGTTGCCGAAAAACCGTAACACTGACTCGAAGCTAACGTAGGGAAATTCGTAAAGTACTTACATGAGAGTCACTCGAAGATGTTGAGTGTTGATCCGTTGTGCGATCGGCTAATAGCGAGCTATTTCGAGAGCGATGGATGAATGAAAAATGCCCGGCATTGGGAATCAAAGTACATGTGCGAAACTAAAGCGCCAGCTCGAGTAGAGCGCTTCCATTGGGGAACGTTTTATCGTCTGACTGACTATAATCGAAAATCCCCGTTATGTTTGATTTAGCGGTTTCAGTGAATCCGACATTGTCTTTCGTAAAATGGACTTTGATACTTCTTAAACCAAAGCAGGCAAAGCTAACTACAGCCAGTACCGTAATGGAAATTTTGTCTATTCTTGAAAGATATATAAATATAAAAAATCGACGTGATTTTATGCCTGCACGCCCCCATTTGTGACATAAAGATCTCATCAGGAAATCTTCCCAATTTCGATTTTTTCAAAAATCCATTGAACATATCGTATAGAAATCAATAAAAAGTGTAGTTGTAAAAATTTTCCACCCTTAATTTCTGAACGGAACAAGATGTCAAGGTGGGTCGTAAGCTCACGTGAAAAGGCATTATTTCAAATCAGTTTTGGTGAAAATATTTTCGTGACGTCACTAGGCGCGGAGAAGGGCGCAATTTTTCAAATAGGTCAGGGGAGTCAGGGGCTCATGTGTCACCTTGTTGAAAAGGCCTAACCATTCTCTATCCAATACTTTATACCATTTTTGAAAAATAAACTTGGACTTTCCCGACTTATATTAGCAGTTATGTTTCGTGTTTTGAACTCATATTCTTGAACAGAAAATGAAGCTTCTAATAATTACAAAAATAAACCTTTTGTTGAAAAAATAATTTTCAGACCCTTTCTGAAAAAATGATACCCTTCACACACCATCGCTTGTCAAACAATTTTTCTTGCCCAAAAATTAACTAAAAATTATGGCCCTTTCAGATGAACTTTTTCTCAGAATTTGTTATTTCCAACATTTAACCGGATGGGAATTTTGCAAACGCATCAACTAAACACATGTTGCTGCTTTGGACATAATGGTAAAATGCTTGCAGAAAACTGAATTTCCAGTTCATTGTTTTCAATTGAAATTTTTGGACCTTTTCATGTGAACTTCATTTGTCTGGGACAATCCCAGTATTTGACCATTTTCATTTATTTATGATTATTTCAGAGACATTTCGAAGTGTTCCTCAAGGAAACGGAAATAGCAACATAATAGATGGTGAATATAACAAAAACACTTCAAATTAGGCCTCTGGATAAAGAAAGCTCTGCTGAGTTAGCTCGATCTAGTGACCTCAGCGATCTTCAGACCTTCAAATGCTTCTTCAGGCATTGACACTATCCTATTTCTCTATAAACAAGAAATAATTCTACCATTGTCTGAGGATATTCTACTACTTCCATCGAATTATTACAAGAAATGGCAGTTGAATTCAGCTATTGACCACAAGATGGCAGAACGAAAGTGTGTTTGAAGACAGCATTTTTTGTATTTCGTGCAGAAATATATTTTTGATAAAATCATAGCACAGCGCTTTCGACTAGAGCAGACATCCAAATTTCCAACATTTGAAAAAGAAAAACTACAAAAACCTAATTATATTGACGAAACCATTCCATGGAGTATTCATATTGATTCAATCCCGAAGAAAATGTCACCAATTATTGGAGTTTAATATATATAATAAGGAATTATAATCCACTGAAATATTCAAAATTAATTTTTCAGATAGGTATTCAGTATTCAGTTAGTATTTGGGGTACTGCTTCTAATATTAAATTCAAACCTCTGAAGTCTTCTCAAAACAAAGCACTCGAGTACTTGTCCACGACTATTGTATAAAATATTCATGATGTGTTCCGTCAAGAATTACGTTATTCATTAATAAATAGAGAATAATGAAATTCACTACCATCATATTGATATTGAAAGACATTGTAGATATAATAAGTTTGCCTCTATCACTCGTTATATTATCTGAAAAGAACTATTCTGAAATCGATATACAAATCAGGTGAACGAAAATATGTTTCAAAGTACCGTCCAATAGCTCTTTTGAATATATTTGGGAAAATATTTGAAAAAATTCTCAAAATTCAACTAACAAATTTCATCACTGACAATATTAAGATAGACAATTTTCAATATGCTTTCCAACCAAATACGAACACCCAATCTATGATAACTGATCTCCTGAATAAAAATGAAAGATTAGATGATGATGATGATTATGTAGTAAAAACATTTTTAGATTTGAAGAAAGCCTTTGACACTGTTGACCATAATATTTTAATGGATATATTATATAGTTATGGTATAAGAGGTCATGCATTCAATTTACTCCAAAACTATTTTCAAAATCGCAGACAGTACGTACAAATCAACAAATATAAAAGTAATGAGAAACTTTCTAAAATGGCGTCCCAGTTTTGGCTTCAATTTTTTTTTTAACTTATATTGACAATATTAAAAGACTCAATTTATATGGAATGCACTTTTCTTTTGCAGATGATATAACATTATTTCACTTTGGGAAAGATATTGACATTTTGGAAAACTCATTGAAACATGATATTGACCTTATTGAAAAATGGACGTGCAGCATTAACCTAACCGTCAATTCGGAAAACACTGTTATTATTTTTAAACAAAAAAACATGAAGAATATAAAATCAAACTTGAAGATAGATAATGAACTGATAGCCGAAGTTCCTAACCATAAATATTCAGGTTTATTAATTGACACAAAATTAAATTTTGAAAATCATATCGAAAAAATAAAGAAATCTATTGTTCCATTCCTGGGGGCCATTAGAAGAATTTACATTTTAAACAAAAACGTTCAGATTCTAATATATAATGCCTTCATTGTTTCTCATATCAGATACCTCATTACAGTTTGGTCTTCATGCTCTAAAGAACAAAAAAATATAATATATCGTTTAATGAACAAAGCAATAAAGGTTATATTCAGAAAACCGTGGGATACTCCTTCTGCAGATTTATATAAAGTAACAGATAATATGACTTCGGACCATCTAATTGATTATGAAAAATCTAAGTATATATATATATATTTATATTTCTGTTGAATTTTTTGATATCATTAGTATTTCTCAGGTACTCGAACAGACTTATAAGTTTTGATTAGAAGTATATAAATATTATTGCTTTTGAAATGTAAGGTTTATAAAATGTTTTCCTGTAATTTCCACATATAAATTTTTTACTTCGTGATTATTAAAGCAGGCAGTAAGAGGCAAAAAGTACATTATTTTGTAATTGATAATCAAGCAATAAAATAGTAGGTTATACCACGAGCCAATAATGACAGTTATTATTATCGAGGAATTTTTACGAACTAGGCCGCGTCAGAGGCGAATAAGGAGTAATATCAGGAGAAAATAGTTGTCATCAATGCGAGAAGTATACTCTACTTTATTCACGACTAATTTATTTGTCATAAATAAATGATTCTTCAGTTTCATTCATCTCAAAACAAATACACAAACACCACCTAACTGTTTGACACTTTGAAGTTTGTTTTATCGTTCGCATGGTAATATTCAACTCAAAAAATTTTGTGATAGGACTAGAAGAGGGAATAAAGACTATTTTTATTTATCCCTCTCCTTATATTTCCTAAGGGAATAATATATGGCATTATACTGCAGAAATCATAAGAATAATACTTACATTATGTATTAGTCATAAAATAAACACAATAATGAACTAGTATAATATAGTACTCACCACCTAGATTTTCCAACACCTGAAAGAGTTCAGACTGAAATACCAGGAGCAGGGAGAGAAATAAAAATCTGAATTCTTGGTGAATAGTGTAATATGAACAAAAATCGGAAAAAAACGGCGGCAATGTACAATGCTTTAATCCTAGGTACACTGCTGACCAAAAATTTTTCTTACTTACAAAAATAATATCAAACTTTTCTAAAATTTTGTATCACATTGAAACTAAAACCTAAATGTACAACACGCCGGTACGAAGCTACCCAAAACTCACGACCGCGAGCAAAGTATAGTCCGGTTAAATTGATCTTAATTTACACATTCGTCTGGAAGAGCTGAGTTTTTTGTAAAATATTCATTTGCATATTATTGATCACCTGGACAAATATGACCGTCTCATCTGGCCAGGAAGAGTTAAAAAAAATAAAATCAAGCCAATTCTTGCAAATACATGAAAATCGACGAATGTCTGGAGGAATAGATACTATTGATAGTTGCAATACCTGAAATTTTATGAAGGAAAAATCGTCGAATTTCTGACGGCAATGACACAAATGAAATGCGACAGCGTGAGAAAGAGCTAATCGACGGTTGGAAGCATGTAATATTATATTTCTTGCAACTCTCATTTGGATCTTTTTCGAAGATATGAAGTTTTCCATTCCTTTTCAGGCAAATGTTCATTTGAAAAGTATTTCGACTGAACGAAGGAAAATCGAAAAAATATCAATGGTCGGGGAAGTGAATTTTAGGACAACCGTAATCTGTAGAATTAAATACTAGCTTTCTCTGTCTACGTCGCTATCCTAGAAAAATATGTATCGCGAACTCACTTTGTGAATAAATACTATACAATTGTCATGGGGAGAATCGAAGTCGAGCGCAGCTGTCGAAAATCATTTCAATTATTAAATATCACTAGTCATGTAGCTGTTTGTGATTTCGGTTTTCTTGGGTGAAAAACCATATGCTTACAGAACAAAGAGGACAACGGATGGACGTAGAAAAATTATTTCAAATACGGCTGGAGCTATGAATTGACGGTATTTGATCAACAAAAAAAGTGGAGGCTTAGATTTCTAAAGTATAAATATTGTCACAGTTCTCAAGTGTAGTTTTGATGGCTCAAAATATGAGAAGTCAGTGAAGATTTGATTTGTCCGCTCAAATCAAATATTACCAAAATATCACCGTAAAAACACCATTCATTTTCATTATAACTGGAATATTTCTCGTGTCATACGTTTGTATTATAATTTTTTAGGAATGTGTTTTCGAATATTCACCGTTTTTCAGTTTAACCATATCGGTGGGGATTTTTAGAATTCATTTGAAAACGAGAATTTCGTTGAGAAGTGACTGACAATTATGACATCAACGATAGTAATCAGTTATGCAGAGATATCAATATAAAATTGGCTCCTCACTAATTTGGTTTAAATCTGAAAATTGAGACAGAATCACCTATTTTCTACATCTCATTGCAATGAAATAGAAAATTCTGATAACAGAAAATTTCTATGAATCGACTAGGTACGCTGGCTCGTTTTCCAGACATCAAACCAAAAAAAAACGGTGGCAGCAAAACCTGAGACTTTTCGAGAGCAAAAACAATTGATTCGCACTTTGGACTACAGGGAGTTCAATTCTGAGATTGAACACCTGGTTCTGAAAATGAAAAAATCATTTTCCTGATTATTGCCCATTCAAATTTTATACAACAATACCAACCAATCACTAAACTATATCAAGTACCGATTCGTTGCTTTTATCAACCGATAAAAAACGAAACAAAATATTCAATAGTACTGTAACTTTACTATTAGACATTGGAAAAAATTATTTTCATAGATTACCTGACATAAAAGGACAAATGACAACACCATTGCTGTTGAGAACCTCACAACTTCCAAAATATTAAATAATACTGTTTCAGTTGAAAATCGAAATACGATGAGACAGGAAGTACTTTTATAAAAAATATTCGAAGGCACTCAAACTTTTTATTTACTATCAAAATATCGATATCATCTTCTCCTTCATCTCAGCTCTATGAACTCTTGTGTTACACTCTCTACAATATTCTTTCGAATCTATCCTACTTTCATTTCTCCTTTCATCTCTCTTTCATCTCCTGATATCTTTGATCTACTTTCGCCCTTATTATCCTATATTCTGTCTCATCTCACTCTTTATTTCACCAATATCGTTATTATCACTTAACCCCACTGTCAACCCCTTTATTTTATTATAATCAACTGATATCCTATTCCCAAGATTTTCCAAATCTGATGAGAGGAAATCAGTATTACACGCTCTATGCCCTCCTTTATTCTGTAAGTGTATGTTCCGTTTTTCCCTGAAACAACCGTCGTAGTACGCTCAAGTATAATCTCTGGTTGGGATTTTGCCGGAAAGCCTCACCGGCGAAAATTGATTCATCGAGAAACTTTACGATTTCGAAACAAGCTAAAACACCCAACGACTTCATTTATACGAATTGATGTCCTCGGGAGGATAGAGATGCCAATATCAGAAGTGGGGTGTTAAGCAGTTCGACAAAATCAATTTTCCTCGAAAATGAAATGAGAGCGTATCCAAAGTCCTTATAATGTATACATAACACTCTCACTAGTAGCTAGTTTGCAGAAGATCGCAAGTACTAATTGAAAAAATTGCGTCGGGCAATCTAGTCATCCAACTATTCGCAGCGATATAAAAATCTTTCGATCGTCGTCGGATTCTCTTTGATCTCGATATACACATTGTTGAAAGGTCCAGGTACGATGAGTCGAATTAATCCTATCTTTTGGAGCTCTTCCTCCTACCCCTCGATTTTCTCGATTGAGATTTCTTCGTCAACACCGAAGGGTCGTTCCTCCATGGGAGCTCGAACTCGCTGTGAAAGATTGATAATAGTGGTGTCATTGAAAGTAATAATACTAGAATCACAGAAGCTTAGGATCAACAACCACCGAAGGCGCTGTGACGATTATTTTGTTTCAGTCTGGAGTGGAGATATTGGCTGCGTCTAACAGCTTACAGCGCTTGAAGCCGCTGCACAAAATTCGACAATTTTCCATAGTGGACTGTCAAATTTTGTGCAGTGGCTTCAAGCGCTGTAAGCTGTTAGACGCAGCCATTGGATCGCTGATTTCTCAAAATGGTATCAATTGACTTTGACGTCTATCTGGCATGTAAGATGCCTAGGAAACCCTGGTGTATCTACTTATACCTGAATAATTTTGGGATAAACTTGGCGAAAAGCGATTGCTTGATTTCTGAGATCGCAAAAGCTCCAGATCGCTATTGTAGATGGCGATCAGTCATATACCATATGAAGCTTAATTTTCAGTAGAGAGGAATGTGCAACCAAATATTCTACCACTGTTTATTATTTGCCTACTGAGATTTTGACAGCCAATCAAATGCGTTTCAGAAAACGTACATGTAAAGTGGAAACCTACCGTTAACAACCTGTCAATACTGTCACTGTCACCTGCTACCTCTACAAGCTTTTAGTGTTTTTATATCAGTTTGTAAGACTAGACTTTTATTCCGAGAAAATTTACTTTGCCCATTCGCATGAGAATGTACGACAAAGTTCATGCTAGTGTATTGAAAGTGATAGACTGTCTTGGAATTGGGGATACACACATCAGTTAAGCAACGGTTCAAAATACGTATCACATCGATATTTCCTTTATTTACTTTGTTTTCAATATCTCATTATTAAGAGCTACAGATGTTCCTTCTCGATATAAGACTTCCGCTCAAGCTGAAACGAATAAAATTAGCTACAACGCTACATGTTATTATTTTGGGGCAATTTGTTTTGTACTGACTTTAGGTACTGAATAAAGAAGAATATTTGTATCCCCAGATTTTGACTGACCACACAAAATACGAAATCTTCTACACATCGTGAAAAAGTACTTGTAATAACTTCAACACTTATTCTACTTATATAGACTTTTAAACACTGTTGAGTGCGAAGAAATAATTTCAGATTTCATTGACAACAATAAACATCAAAGTTACGTCAATCTGACAAAACCGACATTTGACGGATTTTCGAAAATGCTCATATAACGCCCCCTATACAAAAATTAGAAAGCTTTTGTAATAGTCGATTGTTTTTCGCCAAGAAATTCTAAACAATATCAAATCACTAGATACACCAGGGTTTCCTAGGCATCTTACTGGCATGTTACGCGTTTTTAAAATTTTGAATACTCTGAAGTATAACTTGGTTTGATTGCCTAGATTTAAACTTTCTAATAATTTTAACGCATTGAAGGAAATAATCACTATGGAACAGAACGAATTTATTTGTCGATACTTATGATTTGCCTACCTTTGGTCGATTTTAGGAATAGGTTGGCCAAAAGCCGAAACAGGCAACTCATCGACAACCTCGAGGAATTTGATGTCTTCAACTTTCGGCCACAACGAATGAACGGGTTCGTTTCCTTCCTGTTTGACACCCAGGCCTACCCTTTCTTGCCGCTGCTTCAGCTTTTCGACGACCCTCTGCTCGCGTATTCTTTGGAAATCCCACCTGTGAATGGAAAAACTACATGTACAACTACAAATTTAGACACGGGCTGCATTCCACTAGCATACAGATATCTGAATATTACGTGCGATCTTCGCAATTTTGGAGATCTCGAATTCGGGACAAAAATTCACGAATATTTGTGCGGACTTGCGATGATCGCGGACTTGCGATGATCGCGGACTTGCGATGGTCGCGGACTTGCTATGATCACGTATTCGCGTTCATTGCCAGTTAGAATTCACTAAAAAAGTCAAAGAATTCCGTCACTTCTGTGTAATGACAAATTGAATGATTTTCTTTGTTTTTGAACCTCAGTGTGTTGAACAAAGCGATGTTGAAGATGATTCACCAATTAGATCAATTTTGAAGAAATATGAAAATAATGGTGGTCGGACCCTCACAATCAACCATGGACAATCAATATATGTGAGCTTTATACTCATGTGCCGAAATTCTGCGGAATACTGTCAAATTTGAAAATGCGGCAATCGGTATACCAGTTATTTCTATGATTGAAACAAATGATAGACCAAAACCATAGACATTATAACTAATGGACTGGCCATAAGAGCGAGAGGACTACAGAGTGAGCAAGACAGAATACTTCAAGTTTAACCTCTAAGCAAATTCCTTCCTCAATGTAACAGATAAAGAGAGTTTAAGAAGGATTCAAGTATATAATTAGCATTCCGTCTATTTCAACTTCCTTACCTTTTCCGTCGCCTCTCTTCATTTTCAGGTCGCATATGCCTTTTATTAAAAACTTCGTCATCTAAGTTTTCGGTCCCCTCCAAGGTATAGGAACTTCCATAGATTTTGTGACGCCACCTAGGGACCTATATAAAATAGAATATATAAATGATATTCTACAAAGAAGAATACCCATTTGTACAGTTGTAATGGGGAACAATATTTTCTCTTTTTTGACACATTTATAACTTCTACAATTCTACAACAAAAACACTCACCTCTAGTGTTGAAGCCATGCATTCAGTAACATCTCTTTCCCCAGGGGATATACCCAAGTTAACTTCATGAGATTGTGTAACAAATGGGTCAGTTGATGTCAAGAATTCAGCATTTTTAGTTGGACCTGAAAAAACATTAAAATCCGTATCAAATCACATCAAAATATGCTTTATTGTCAAATAATATTATTTTCATTGACAAAGCTAGTCTACATATAAACTTATATATATCCAATTTTACTATTATCATCAAAATTGAAATGATGAAATGAGGCACACCCTAATACATATAATTTAAAATAGATTTAGGTAGACCTAGTCACTCACACACCTGTGAAGTTTTGTTTCGATACAATTGCCATAAAAGGTCAACATTGTATATTGAGCTAAATGGAATAAAATTTAATTGAAATCAAGTGTGTGGTATGTATTGTTTTCGAATTTGTCATGGCTTAAACAGGCAGTCTCCAGTACAAAAAGGCAAGTAGCAGTCAGCATCCCTGGATTTTTGAACAATACTCCACAATGTTATATCAGTTTTGCACCAAACATAATACGGAGTGCGCTTCTTCTGGAACAAAACTGAATTGAAGAGCTGCTGAGAGCCTGAATGTCTTAAATGGGACTCGACCAGTACCATATTTTTGTTAAATCTTGACCTTGTTCATGAAAAATCACATGGATAGAAATTTCTAAGTGCGCCCCTGTACTATAGCCTGTACCCCTTTCCCAATTTTTTATTCAATGATTGAGCTTAAAAACTGATTTCAACATTATTAAGAAAAATATTGGCAAAAATCAATGATTTTTCGAATCTGAAACATAACCTTAGCGCCATCTACAAGTTAAATGTTGCAACAAAAAATCAAATTACAGACCTCTCCAATATAAATTAGGCCCTCTAGAGTTGTATGAAAGATTCAAACAAAGATGACTACTGGAATATATAAGATCAGCGCCATCTAGGTTTGGCCATAAGAATTTGAAGAAAGGCGGCAGTTTGAATACATTCACAAGGTTAAGAAAGAAAAACAGATTTCCATCTCAATCAGATAAAAACAACTGATTTCTTTGAAAATATCACAGTTCTGAAACATCAAGAGATAGGTACTTACGCCGCTTTTTCTTCTTCAGCCGACGAGGTGTTTCCTTTTCTTCCAGGTGGACAGAATCATTATGGGACAACCCAGAAGAATTGCTGGTGACTCGCTTCCTCCTGATGCTCATTCTCAGATTTTTCATTGGGTCAAAGTCACAAATATTGTTTATTGTGAAATTATATTCAGAAAATGAATCACTGCAATTTATTAGTCCACTTTCCGGTTCGTAATGATTGAGTTCTTCTTCGTTCACAGTAAGTACCTCACTTTTCAGGTGGTTAACACTATTTTCTAGATCTACCGAATGGTCTTTTGACAGTTCAACAATACTATTATTAATATGAGATTCGGAGACACTCAAGTCAACGTGATTTTCTTGGTAGTTTATTATTTCTAAAGAACAGCCTTCATCACTATAATACTGCTCTTCAAATATCTGTAAATTTTCTTTTGACTCTTCCTCTTGAAGACCTTGGGTCATTTCTTCCAAAATAACCCCCTCAGAAAGTTTTTGGTGGGAAGGTTTATCAGTTTGATAAGGTAATCCTTTTTCTATACAGTTTATCCGCTCTTTGAGCTAAAAAATCAAATACATTATGATACTACTAGTAAGTTGATGAAAAAACCGTCTGTCGCACATTCTAATAAAAAACTATCTCACGAAAAACTTACCATTTCATTTTCTTTTCGCAATATGTCTATTTCTCTGTCTTTATCGATAATATCATCGTTTTGTTGTTGTATCAGGTCAGTGTGTAAGATGAGCCACTCTTTGATGAACCTAACCTCACTTTCGGTAGTTTGACAGTTGAATGGCGGACTTTCTGTGTTCAAGAGATTTTTTTCGCCATTTGCAACATTTGTAGCGTACATATGATCATCGACATTGATTTCTTCCTCGCAGGTTTCTGGCAATCCGTTGTTTATTTCACTAAAATAGGAAACAGTTTTCAAACAATTCAATAATTTTGAGTTGTTTCCATTGTGAAAATCTTCGGACATTTTCGAGTACACTGGGTTTATGTTTTGATCATTGTTTATGATTCGCATATTACGTGAAAATATTTCGAATTTCCGGTTCCATAGGGCTCTCTAGGATTTTCAACGCATCCATTTTTTCAAATTATTTCCTTTGTGCTTTTGAGTTCGACGTCATTAGAGGAAATAACGGTTCCTATCATTGAAATATCCAGGAAACCAATCATTTCAAAGTTTGTAGTTGTGTAAAAATGATGCAGTATCATGCCGAAAGAACATAAACAAAGTATCTTGTAGCGAACTGTTTTAAGATAAATATCGATGATGTTTTAAGGTTATGTTTTGACCGAACTTTCACTGAACATTCTACTTCACTATCACGAATATTCTACCGTAAGAAAAACCCTCTTTCGAAACTAAAATTCACACTTGTCGTATTCACCATCAACCACCCTTGGATAGTCTCAACACTCAAGAATGATTTGAAAAGAAAGAACTATTTCACTAATATAAAAACACTGCTGATTTTTCCTACATTGCATTGAATCTTCTATGAATTAAATATAAAATAATAAATGTAATTTTCCGGGTAAATTTAATGAACACATTGTCTGTCAAAAATGTCAACACAATTTTGACACAACAAACAAACAACACAAACACAACCGTCACAACCGAAAGTGAAAGATGAATGACCATTGACGGAACATAGAAAATAGAAAGTAGCCACAGAACTACGGAACTGAAACTAGATTCAGCCCCCAGATTCTATTTCACGAATTCGATTATCGAATTGTTTAGAATATGCATATATTATCGGTACAGCGCATGCTACAATCACAGTCTGAGCTATTCGACAATCGAATTCGTGAAATAGAATCCGAACTCAGTTCTAAGCCAAAAAGCATAGAACAAGTGTTTTCGTTTCGGGATAAAGAAATTAGAAAGTGGGTAAGAAGAAGAAAGAATAGAAAAAAATCGTACCACCCACATCGTGACACTTATTTAGTCACTCACACATACTCGTTCACTTCTCCTGGGGCCTGATTTTCAAACAGTAGAGGAGATGGACACTCACTCGAGAGAGATGAACGTTCCCCTCCCAGTGTTTTTCTCCTAATCACGTGATCATTCCGTATTTTGAGATGCGTGGGAAGACGCCATTTTGACTCATTTACGTTGGGTGCGCTGCGTAACACCCACATTGCACATTGCCACATTTCGTAACACCCACAGTGCATAACACCCACAGTGCATAACACCCAAAGTGCGTAACACCCAAATGTCATAACACCCAAATTTCGTTATGCCCACACTCTCCGAACATACCCGAATGATGCACTGTTGCCAAATTTACCGGATATTCTGCAATACACCGCGGGCATATCTGACAGACGACAGTAAATGACAGTTGTCAATGCAGCCTGCTGGACATACAAACCTGATTTACCTATGCTGAGTGTGTGTTTATGTCATATTTTAAAATCTTTTTTCTCAATGATGGCTCAATTTTGTGCGATTGTGAAATGTGGAAGTAATAGCGGCAGACATAATGTTTCATTCCATCGATTCCCTTCTATTTTCGACAATAGAAACAAGATCAATCCTCTTGCTGAAAAGAGATGTGAATTGTGGATTCAGGCAACTAGAAGAGCAGATTTAACTTCTTATAAGTTGAAATGGTCAACGGTGTGTTCAAAACATTTTGTAGGAGATATTTTCAAATAATCTAGGAAACATGGGCAACATAATTTCATTTATTTTTTTTTCATTTCAGACAAGCCAAGTGCACTCAAAGATGTTGACAATATAGACTGGGTACCGAATCAATTACTTGGCTACAAAACAAATATCAATGCAGTTCAAAGCATTCAGAGATTGTATCGTAGGGAACAGCGTGATAAAAATGACATCGCAAATATTCCAGTTGATATGGATAAAATTGATGATGATTCTTTGTGTGAATGACCCAGCTGTTCAAAACTTGAATATTATTGATGAGCAAAATCAAACTCAGAATTATATAAATTAACCAGTTGAAGGAGTGGAACATCCACAAAACTCTGGTGAACACCTATGTCCCGATACTGATTTCGAGTTGCAGAATTGTTATCGAGAAATCCATCATCTCCGGAAAACTTTGCAGATAGTCCAGCAGCCACCGCCTGATTTTTCGAGTGATTAATAACAGGCTGAATCTCCGTGAGTAGGTTCGGTTCGACGAGACGCCCAAGTTTTCCCTCTGTGAAAATTCTCGTTAGAGGTAGCTAACGTAGTGCGCAGGATGAAAAAAGAGTTACCGTGGTATCGAACCGTGGTATCGACAACTTCCAAGCGTAGGACTAGGAAAACGTGCCACTAAATTTGTAGGACTATGTGGCCATTTCATTATACAAGTATTTACTAAGCTGCATAAAAAAAAAACAGCTGGTTATTGATAATTTTTATGACCTCGTTTTTTCACATATTCGGAGTGGAGGACGCTCCAGTCAAACCATCCATTTTGTGGGACAATTGTTTTTTCGAGTGTATTATTCAATTATCTCAATATGTGAATAAAAAACTCACTATTAGTCCGACAATTTCGAGACCCCGCCGAATCGACATGTTTCACACCTGCGCACTACGTTAGCTACCTCTAACGAGAATTTTCACAGAGGGAAAACTTGGGCCTCTCGTCAAACCGAACCTACTCACGGAGATTCAGCTTGTTATTAATCACTCGAAAAATCAGGCGGTGGCTGCTGGACTAAGACTTAATCATTCCCATTGGGAAGTTTAAAGCATAACTCATCGTCCAAACTTTTACAGCCTTCGAAGTCTTCTCCTGTGCATACACTTTTATATACAAAATAGTTTATAATGTCATACAACATGTCATGAAACTTTAGGAAAGTATTCCACAGCATTACTACAATCCCCAAATTTTAATAAATATGGATCACATCCCTTACTTTCCTTTAGTTTCTCTGAATATCTCTTCTGGCTATCCATAGACAAGGTGTTGAAATAATCACTTTTATCAGCCATTTCACATACAATTTCCTTGCAAGCAGGAAGAATAATGAATATAGATTGCAAAATTTACACATTTATATATGTCAGGTACGCTAAGGGTATACCCAAAATTAGGGTAAACCCGTAATTTCTTCATAATTATGATAATAATCTCATTAAATTGCCATTGTTGCTTATGGAAATAGGGTTTTTTTGTCCAGCAGGCTGATTGACAGTTGTCTTGTGACGTCACATGCCCGCGGTGTATTTCCTGTTAACCCAATCTAACTTAACCTAACTAACCTAACCTAAAAGAAGGATGAATTTGGCAACAGCGCATCATTCGGGTATGTTCGGTGAGTGTGGGCATAACGAAATTTGGGTGTTACGCACTTTGGGTGTTATGCACTGTGGGTGTTACGAAATGTGGGTAGAACGAGATGCTTCCTTTACGTTCAGTCGTTCAGTTCGTTCCTTATGTTCTGTGACCTTACGGTAGTTAGTAGTTTAAGCAGAGTTGTTGAGTTGACATTTTTTTAAATAATGGAAGAACGCACAAGACAAATATATGTCATCCAAAGCCAAAAAGAATATTAGTGGAGTTCATGAAAAAACACCCGAATTTACAATCTGGGAAATTTACAGAGAGTAAATCGATACGAACGACAAACCTGGGTATATGGCCTCGCTGAGATACGAACACAACCACAAAGCTGTCGTCAAATTCTTCAACTTATGCATTTGAAGCAAAATCTCTCTCGATATTTGTGTTTCTCTCGGAATCAACCGAGAGAGACGGCGAGGAATGTTCCCTCGATTTCAAAATGCATAGCTCCGTCGAATGACATTTCACTTTCTATTGGTATGAGAGTTCACCCGATTTGGAATCAATCAGGAAAGTGTTTACATAATTATCCAAGGTCAGAATATCATCAATGGTTTTGAATTTGGCAGTTCTTTCGCGTTTGGCTGGATTCAGATAGATCCGAAATCCGATGGAACGACGATCCGACAGCTTTCTGATTGGTCTAAATTTAAATTTAGACCAATCGGATCGTCGTACGATCAGATTTCGGATCTGTCTGAATCCAGCCTTATACCCAATATGGGTAGTTTTCCTATCATCTTGTGAGAAACCACTTACTGAAATGGGAGCGTTCAGGCTTATTCTGGTGTACATTGAATATTTATCAATATTGACTTCTCTGTTATATTTCAAGCGATATTTTCTGAACATCACAGAGGTACTTTCTTCTTGCGATGTAAAACTGACACAATTTTGTGTTATTTCAGTGATTTCAATGCTTATTGTGACCAATTCATAATTGAATGCTTTATCTATTTCCCAAATACTAATCATAAAATATCAACATATGACGTCAATCTCATGATTCAAGAAGAAAAATGTGAATACTAGTGTGCTTGTATAGGCAACTTCTGATATCTAGTGGTTTATATTTTGACTACTAGATGTCAATGAAACATGAATAGTTTTAGTAGTTCGAACTATTTTTGGCTTTTTTCTCACGTACGTAGTTCGGTCTCCTCTACAAAAAATCCTTGTAACAGTATCGGCGGTCTCGTATATTCTCGAGATACAGGTCCATTCTGTTGTAAAACTACAATCTTTCAAATCAAATTTCTGATTGAATACACAAAATTTGTCCTTCTAATCAAAACATCACACAAGTCCTTATTTACTCGTTTCCAACATTTTTAAGCAGACAAACCCATTACTGTATCAAAAAATATTTTTTTTTTCAAAACGTCAAGATTTTGTAGGGACGTCATAGCTCAATATTAATTCATTTGCGATATTGCCGGCGTTACCGCCGTCATTGTTATTGTTGGAGACTGAACATTTATGTTGAATTTCGAAGAAGAGTAAATTTTGTGAAACAATAACGGTTTTGTCTGCTTAAAAATGTTGTAAATTAGGACTTGTGTGTTGTTTCGATAAAAAGGACGAATTTTGTGTGTTTGAACAACAGAAATTTGATGTGAAAATAGGTATGTGAAATTTTTCAACAAACTGGATCTCTATCTTCGAAAATATACCAGACCGCTGACTCTGTTATGAAGATTTTTTGTAGAAGAGATCGAATTACGTAAGTTCCACAAAAAAATCAAAAAAATTTGCTTATAGTGCCGAAGTATTACCCTACTCTCCAGTTTTGCTTTAATGTTATCTTGTTTGAAAGTTTTGAATGCTTGGTCTACGCAAATTTATTTACAAAAATGTGATTTGTATGTGATAGTGCCCGTTGCGCCATTCGTTTAGGGAAGTAACTGTTTCAGATACTCTTTCTTTGTTTTTGCTGAATGAATCGAATGTCAATGAATGATTTATACGTATATCTATCAACAAAGAGTATTTGATTTTTTTTTCAGTTAATACTCCTCTCATGAAGGTTTTGTAATTTTTTTTTCAGGGTAGAAAATAGCAAAAAAAGTTCCTCAAATTTCGTTCTCTCCACAAAAATGAACATATTTTTGAAATGGAATCACAAATAGAAGGTCTGTTTTCCATCCGACGGGAATTGTGTCGAGAACAGTTCAAAGCAGTTGCACAGGTATGAACTGGATAGTTTGAACGAGTCGACTATCACAACATTTCTGTGCACAGTGCAACTGCTTGGAACTGTCTGGAATCGTTCTTCTGTCGACGTTTCGGCTCGGTGGTTTTGTGGATAGAGGAATGGTATTTATGGCTATATGAGAATCCGACGTTGTTGAAACTGTCGGACCCCATGTAGGTCTGGTTTGAAGAGGATTAATGAAGATATTTGTTCGATGGTATAGTGATGGTTTCCAGGAATTGGAAGGCCTTTCCGAGTCGTGTCGTTTGTTGAGGGCGTTGATGGTCTTCGTGTTGTTGAGGTTAATTTTGTGTCCGGTTTCGTGGTGATGTTTGAAGAGAGTCGAGGTCATGTCCGAATTACGTACTGCTAGTTCGTGCTCGTAGGACCTGTTTGATACTCTATGGTTCGTCTGTCCTAAATATGTTCTCGGGCAGTTTTGACAAGGAATTCCATATATTCCTTGTGATTCGTTGGGTATTATATCTTTAGGTGAGCGCAAGAAAAAGGATATTTGAATGTTTGCTGTGAAAACTGTCTTGATGTCGTGTTTTGTCAGAATTCGGCTCACTTAATCAGTGACTCCCCGAATGGAAGGAAAGAAAGCTTTCGGGCGTTCAGCTGGGTCTTCCGGTGGTTTGGGATGCGAGAAGCGGGTTTTTTGGCGTTGAATGGTTCTCTGGATCTGGGGGTAGGAATAATCGTTTTGGAGAAGGGCGGATTTGAGCTTTTTCAGCTCACTGCGGGTCTGTTGTGGTCATCTGTGAGTTTGATGGATCTATTGATGAGATAATTCAGTACGGAGCTCACCTGGGCTGGATGATGGTGGGGTTTGGCATTGATATCTTTTGGTGTGCGTGGGTTCTCGGTACCGTACCGAAGACCGAGATTTTGTGCTGTTTTATAACTCAGCAAACAGTCTCCAGCACCTTCCACCACATAGGATGTGGTTACATGACATTTATTTCTGTAGGAAACAGACATCTTGAATTTCCCAAACGTACAGAGTTGACTTGGTGAATAAACAAATAGCTCCTTAGTATATTTCAAGGGAATGTCCATTGTACGGAACTTTTTAGCGCATCCTGTATGCGCAATAAATATCACTTTGTGTATCCCAATTATCATTTTGAGACAGATCGTCTGTGTAAACCCCATTGATAATTGCTTCAGTATCAGTGGATGAATCTGGGGATATGTTCTCTCCCACCAAGTAAATTTGCTTACTACCCTGTTTCCTTGATGGCGTGTGTCTTTATGGAATACCTGCCATTCCTTGCTTTGTCTCTGGACAGAACTTCTCAAAGGGACGATTCTTGTGACAGATAGTATACATATATACCCCTTTGCTGCTCCCGGGCTATCTTTGGGATGAGGCCAAACTTCACCACAACTTAAACAGGATTTCTGTGTGTCGACAAGGGTTTTCAGTTTGGAAGACCAGTTTAAACCTTTTCTCTTATGGTTCAATTGAAGGTCTTTATTTTTTTTTTATATAACCGTTGTTGTTGACGTTCGGGTTCCAGTGAGGGGCTGAACTGTTAGCCCAAAGTCAAGATTATTATTATGATTGTATGTAGAACAGATCTTCGAAATTTGTATATGCTTCAAAATGAAGGTTCCATTTGAGTTAAACAATCAAAATAAAATTTCTGCACCTTATTTTTCCACCGTCGCCAATGTATTTAGTGAGAATAGGTATTTGCGAAAAATTTCGTTACTTTATTGGAATCAGGAACTATACATGTCTTTGCTGAACTACAGAGCAACTTATATTACCACACAAAAGAGCCTTGCATAACTAAGCACTAGGTGATTCCCCTACTGCTTAAACAAACCGCTGTTAATAATTTTACCTCTGCCGATTCTTGCTATATTAAAATTTCCTCTACACATGTTTATACACCGGATTCATGCATCAGTCCAAAGTAATAAGCTTTAAGTAATAAGAGATGGGAATTATCCAACATTCTTTTGATGTGTGTGCACACTTTTCTATTGAAAAGTGAAGTTCTAACTTTTTATAGCTTATCACTGAGAGCTCATTACTTATTTTTCATTTAAAACGCTATATAAATTCGGTGTTACATAATTACTGAGAGACAATGTATGATAGATAATCAAATATTGACAGTTAACTGAATATCGACAATTAATCAAATATTGACAGGTGAGCAAATATCAACCCAGGTATTTTTCGCCGACGACTTCATTCTGATCAAGTGGAGTTCTTCAAGAAGAACAATTCTTTTCAAGTCAGATATTTCTAGTTTCTCAGTTTCTTCGGTTTCTAGATCATTTTTCGAGTGATCAGAAGCTGGATCATAACGCTGTTTTTTCTCAAAATGATCTGCCGTTTCGTAGAAGGAACATGAGTTATATCCACGTGCGATTTCTCCTGAAAATAAAAATTATCTCTTTGAGCAAAAATCAGTTGAATGCCTATATTGGTTGGGTTAGATCTAAAATTTATATGGTTATGAATAGTAAAAAGGTTATTTGGTAAGCAACGCACGCGCTGATGTGGCCTATCAGCCATCTGAAACTTTTGGTCAAGCAACTCTTGATCGGCCAGTAGGTACTCCAATACCTTAAATGAAATACGATAATATATTAGGCAATGCGAATTTCTTTTTGATTCATTTCAACTTTTTGATTTGATTTTTTGGTCAACCATTTATTTAAATTTCTTTGTTTAGATTTAATCTTCGATTTTATTTTTGCTTTTGACAAATTTTATTCTTATCATTACTTTGCGTTTCTGAATCAATTTTCATGCTTTTTATGTATTTCCACTTGTTCAAAACTCTAGAGAATGTTATATTCTTTTTTAAAGTTATCATTCCAAGTATGACATATTGGTTGAATGGTTTCATCAGGGATAATATTCTTCTGAAATTTTGAATTATTCAAACGTCCCTTTTTTATAATATAATTATAATAACGTCAAATATTGAGGCGGTTAGAGAAAAAATAGTTTCGACCCAATCAATCCATATCGAGTTGAAAAACACTAGGAGGACAATTGGGGGTGATCCAACATCGGTTTACATTGAGTGAAAATTCCATAGGCCAGCAGAGAGTCTTTTTCCTCAAAAAGTCAGTTCGATATTTGGATGCAGTAGAACTATCTTTCGTTACCTATTGAGCGTAGACACAAATACAACTGCTGAATGTCAAGTCTCATGTTGTCAATTCTTGTAGTCAATACCAAACAAAACTTGAAACATACATAACGATGCATTGTATTGTAATTGATTTGTGATTCTTTGTGATTTTTTCCTGTCCATTTTCAAACTCAAAGTCTAGCATCAATGCAATAGAACAAGAGTGGTATACGTCTGTATACATTTTATGACTTGTCCTATATCATGTGTATGATCTTAAAGGATGAATAAAGATTATTATTATTATTATTAATATTCGAAAGGAAATGTATGAATACATACGGAGTATACATCTTAGATATTTTTGTTCGTTTCGAGGAGAGAAAATGCATGAGATTTTGAAAAACATGTTTTGTATTTCAAAGAAATTTGATTTGTAATACTAACTTTTTTCGAGTTCCAGCTGCTGTTCAATTCTGATAAGTTGAAGTTTTTCTAAAAGTACTAATCGTTCCAGTTTTGATGTACTCATTCCTTTGGTTTCTTCATCAAGAATTGATAGGTGGGAGTCTGGCAATTCACAGGCGCGATGACCTAGAAGATAAGTTATTGGTACTGTAAAGAAAGGTATAGGGTATCTAGTATGTGATCTGTCATGGATGTCATAGCCTAGGCATCTTTGTAACTGACTGCAATAAAAAAATCAGACTTATTTCTGACTACATATGATACAATGTTCATATCTGACTCAATATAATTGTGAGAAAACTTTTGAGGCATGAACTGAGCCCAAAAAAATTTCTGTGAATTATAAAAAAATCACATGCTGATCTTAGCCTATGTTTAGAGTAAATAGCAGTTTTTCCATATCCAACCGTGAGTGGATATATCTGTATACAGACATCTTACTTTACTCTGAAGGGCAAGGTACAAGTTTTGTACCTGCGGAAATTGGAAAAAGGGCAATCGCCAATGGACAAAAACATGCCGAATTGATGATGCATTGAAGAAATATGATCAACCATGTATAATTTTTTGCTTTCTGCATGAATATAACTGAATATTGAAATGGAGCAGATTGGCCTACAGAAATGATATTGAAATGAAATAAATATTAACTAAATTACAAGTTAATTAACATAAATTATATAAAGTGTTTATTAGCAAATGAGTTATGAAATTGGTATGTCGAGGGGCCATGGTTTCAGATAATTTTTATTTTGAACCAGGCGAGTGAAACTGGAGCCGCATCACAAAATCTGTAGAGAACGTTGAGAGGAGTCAAAGTTGGGTATTATGGATCTCATCATTATTATGTTGATTGGAGCTAGCCGCCTTACTTTTAGAGATATCTATGATAAAACGAAAAATTGGTTCATCTGAATGGATTTTCATAAAAATTCTACATTTTGTCATTACAACGTTCTAAAAATTCTAAGAGTTTTACCAGGTATTTTATTCACTGGCCAACCCCAGCTTTGGATTTTCCAATGCGAAAATTTCATCTTTCAAACCTACGGGCCAATACCACTTTTGTGTCGGAATTCATTATCAGGCAAGCTCAGATTCATGGATGGAGAAAATAGGGGTAATCGCCTTCAATTTTCAACTTCTAGGTTAAAAAAAAAAATAATCTGGTAAGTTAGGTTTCAACCCCTCCTGACAACTTTTCACCCCACTCACTCGACAACATACCGTCGTCCGAAAAATGGAACTAATACCGCCCTTGTCTTTTGGGAAGATCGTATATTTTGGTTCAGTTGATGTGTTTCGTCGCCTTTTTCATCGTGATAATATAAATTCATATCAGTTGATTCTTGATTGTGATGATATGAATGTATTAAAATGAATAAGGACCCAAAAATTCTTCTAAATTTTGATTACTTGATGCTTCCGAATGGGAGTTTGCTAGGTATTTCATGTCGTCATTGAATATGTTCACTAGATATCGAACAATAGAAAAAATACAGGTCGGTATAGAAAAAACTGAAGTTTGAGGTATCCCCAGGAAAACAACATCTTGTGAAGTATTTTCTAAAGGATTTTTCTACGACCCATTGAGAGTTGCAATGACAAACTGTAAACAGTTTTTGGAAATCTATTCCACTCAACCAGATATGAGAAAAAATCGAATATCCGATTGTTTTTGTTTCTCCTGTATATCTCTGAAAACTAGAAGTCTAGTACCAATGGTATGTATTCTGGAAAGCTGGAAGCCGATTGTGCTAGATTGATATGAAAGTATTCATTAATATGTGTAATGACAGTTCAGGCCACTATCTTTTTTCACCATTTCTCTTCCAAATTCAGCACAATGAAAAATAATAAAATGACTGCCACGAGCAATACCATACTGATGAAAAGCATACTTACCGTTGCCCCCTTTTAATCTTTTACTTAGCTCTCACCATTTATCAGATCCACCTCTATATCGACTCAAATTTCACTCACCTGATCCAAGAAAATGATGATTGAATAGCAAACAAATTTTTTCATGGATTACAAATATTTGAATAGATTGTTAGCATCTTGAGCAAACAAATAGCTTCGCGATGCCTTTCAAGTATGAAGTGAGTTTTACATTGCTCATGCCAGAAATGTTAACTCTTCATAAAAGAGCGGAGGGATTTCCTGTTTTTTAGAACAAAAAATTCTAACGCGATAGGGTCACTACAAGAAACAATTTCGATGACCTTAATAGGACATATTTCAATCAAATTAATGAAATATAGAAATTATCCTATTTTTCTCTCTTCATTCTTTCTCACATTAATGAAAAAACACCACTTCAGCAATATTATAGATAGTTAACATTCATTTGTTTCCTTTCGTGTTTGTATCCAGTATTTAACCACAGGGATTTCGAACAGAACAAAGAATGTTTTGGTATATACCTGAAACATTATTGTGATCGTTTATTGAAAAGTCCCTGAATTTACAAAGAATTCGATATGTAACTGACAAAATAGTTATCAATTTTGCTTTTTCGTAATATCACAGTTACGTATCCGGGCAAATATACCGATATTCCTTGAACAGATGATATAAGAATCTAAAGTTTTTTCATTTAATCAGAGAGAAAATCCAAAAATTGGTTATTAAAAGTAGGTATATAATTATTCATTTTGAGCCGCTAAACACGAATCCGTATTTAAAATGTGGCGGTCTCTTCTTGTTTGATGATTACGGAACTTCAAAGTTCCCGATTTCGTGGTTAGAATAAACCACGGAATAAGAAAAAAACATTAATTATTCAGAAAAAAGTGTTACAGAAGGTGGAATGAGTTGTAAATGGTACCTGACGAATAATAATGTGTATTTAAATAATATATTATGCAACGATCATGTAATGATGTATATCAATAGACGAACATTAACCGAGATAGGAAACGAGCCGAAGGTGAGTTTGGTATGGTTTATGCTTGTGTATCAATAACCATTACAGGAGAGTTGCATATGCTATTTTTTCCACACCCGATAAATGATAAAGGGCTATAACTCTTATATTTATACTTGTATTGTGGGTCTCACTAATCTGGAAGTGGAAGGAATATTGACATTTAGTTCAATACGATACATATTTTCGATTCGTTTCATAATGGACCTCATTATGAAAAAGATTATGAGCATATAAGTATTATCATAGTATGGGTGTAGAAAAAATATAAAATATGTATTGTGGAAGGTTTGTCATTAAAACTCATTGCTACAGAGGGCCGAAGGCTAATTGAAAGAATTGGAAACGCTGTCAAGAAAACAATTGTATTTATAAAAGAAATTGCTGAATGGAAATGTTCGGACTTCCATTGTCCATTTTATTAACTCTGAACCTGTTGCTGAGAACGAAAGGATAAAAATACAAATCAAATAATGCAATGAAATCCAAACAAAACGTTGAAATGAATTGTTTGGTCAACAATAAAACTGAAGGTTTGATTGATCAAAGGAAATAAGTTGAGACAAAAAAATGAGATATCGAATATGAAATATTAGTCAAGAAAAATTGATCTTGTACTCAACCAGCCTTTCCAGTAAAATTTTCAACAAATGCGATCATTTTCAATATGAGTTGGAGAAAGTGAATAACAATTTTAATTTTGTGCAGGGTTCGGTGACCAACATCGTTGATTGCTTTAAATACAATAATTATGCATCCGTGATGAATACGAAATGAGAATTTTGGCTATGACATTTGGTATTTCTCAGATAAATACGTCATTTTTCGATTGGATGATAAATTTAAGTAATATACCAGGACTTACCTTTCCTTCCTCATCGCAAAATCTGGAATCAACAGCTGTATGGGGCAAATGGGGGGTAGTTACTAGAAATTGAGCCATGTTTTTGTCATTTTTTCGGAACAACCAGGTATGAATGAAACGCTGTTTAAATTCAATTTGAAAATATTTTTATTCCAATAAAAATATAAAATAGCACTGGCGAACAAACATACAATAATTTATGCCTTAAGATTATTTTTACACGAAAATACATTCAGATATATGAAGCCTAAGCCATTTAATACTTTCAAAAAACAAATGGTAGAATAGCAGCCTCAATTCGAGATTTTGGGATCTGAGGAAGAAATGGCGAATGATGTTTCAACTGAGAATAATTATTAGACATGGTTTTCAGAATTGAAACTAAGATTTTGCAGACACACATTTTTTTCATCCATCATCAGCAAAGAAAAATACTCATTTGATATCGTCGTTGGAAGATGAAGTGAACAGGGAAACATATTAAATTGCCCTTAATAAAATGGTCCAAATTGTTCAATATTTTTCATGTTCAGTACGGTTCAAAGGTTCAAACATTGAAAGGGTGACATTGTTTGGTACCATCATTTTTGCTCTACTTTGTGTTTTTTGAGGATCTATCATTTTGAAGGAAGCCGGATATTTCTCATTATTTGAGGTGGATAGTTGAAATTTCAATTGTACTGCCCAAAACTGGCGACATAGGCCTATTAGTTATTGTTTCGTATTCCAGAAATCTTCAAGGGTTCATGATGGATCATTTGACCCCCTAAAATTATCGACTTATATAGTTATAGGGAAAAGTAGACTGTTGGTTGTTGAAGTTTCAGAAGTTACCACTTTGCTGGATATCTTTCATCTTGGGAATTTTATTACGAGCTTATGAGCACAGAATCTTCAGTAGAAATACACAAAATGAAGTTTCATATAAAGATGGAAATTGAAGCATGCCCTTCTGATGATTATAGTTAGAGAAGATAATGCGGCCGTCAGTATTCATCCAACAGTTTGAAATGAGTAACAATAATAATCTTCCTAGGCGGCGATGATCTCGAATTTGATTATCGAACTGAAATCTTCGAGTATCGCAGGAATCCATTATAGTACCCCTATGGATTTCAATGTATATAGAAGTTTTCGGTAATTTTTTGAGTAAAGTTTGAGACTATACCAGTACTGATATGATAAAATGAACATCATAATTTTTGAGAATTCATTGCAATTGTATCCAACGCCGATCTTCAATCAGTAAGTATTATTTCTATTGTGCACACTTGTAGAAAATGGGATTCATGATCGAAGATATGCAAAATACAAAATGCTTCGACAGTTTTCAACAACAGAAGAAAAAATATTGAAATAAAAATTGGAACTGAATATATACCGTTGTTAAAATTTCAAAATCCCAAATACCTGAGGTGATTGTTATGCCATTGTCGAATAACGAGCTTTAAGGTAGATAGCAGGTACTATTTACCATTCTCGTTATTCGACCTGTGGGTACAGAAATACACTATTTATCGTGAAGTTCATTGTATCGTGAACGGAATATTGGTTAAAAGCGAGGTCAGACTAAAAACCCCTGCAAGCACGTTCGCTCTTCCAATAAAACGGTTCAGAATTCATAAAGGACACATTTATAGTGCGCTTTGAACGTATTTTCTACTACTAATTACCAGAATAAATACGCGGAGATAAGTAAAACAAATACTAGTGGTTCAAATTATTTATACAATGATAAAAACAACGTTTTATATTTCAATGTCTACTTCCAGGATTCGCTGTTTTTACTTTGTAACTTGCTATTTGCTATTATTCGAACCTGATTATACACTTATACCTGGTGGTTATTCTTTGATGAGTATAATTATTCTTGATTGTCAAATGTTGCAGAAGAGAACTAGCAGGAAATTTTCGAATCATATAAACGAAACTTTGATTTCCATCTCTATGAGCTTGAACAAAACTATGTCATCCAAATCATCATAATTCATATGTTCCTCCAAATCATCCAAGTAATGAAACCCTATCCGCATTTAATGAATAAATATAACGAAAGATTCGAAGCAATAATATGAAAGGTTGGAACAGTTCTATCAACTCAAAAACAGATTAGGAAAACTGAGGCCAGATTATGGTATATGATATACAGACGAAAGATAATGATGAAAACCGAAACTGCATGATCTTTTTCCAGAAAATGTATATTTTGTATTCTCAATAACAATCCATCAAAATATTTTTTGTTTTTGTAATAGTGATTCTGCCCTCCTCCTTTTAAGTGATGTTATGGTATTATTATTATGTTGGAAAAGAGTTACGTTGCATTGCATTCGTTTGGGTTGATTTTAATATGACACTGAGCTTTATGACGTCTTTGATGATGTTGTGATTCGAAACAAAAAATGATAATTATTGTTGTACCCGTACTTTGAAACCTGCAGTAGACAAATTTTCGAGTCTCCTGCTTTTCTTTATATGTGAAAATTATCAAGCTGTGTGCACGTATCTATAGACTTAGAAAAAGAACTTGGTAATGGTAATGGTTCTTGTACACCTGACGAGAAATTATCCTCTATTTTCATTGAATATTTCTCAAATAATTTTTTTTCTATCCACCTATAATTTCAAAATTTTCAGAACATTACTTGCTTCCAGCTAAGCACTGATAATGACTTTTCAGTCGAAAGTACTCCGCTACAATTTTAATAAATATTCCACTGCACGGAATACAAAACATTTTTTTTCAAGTTTGTTTTTTTGTACCTACACAGCGCATTCCAGTTTGAACGTGCAACCCCTCTTGTTGAAATTTCAAATTAGATTTTGGTATTTTGGTCCACTGACACCTCATTTGGAAGGCATTTTGCTGCATATTCTGATATGACAACCTCAGAAATGAATCTAGGTTGGTCCCGATTTGAAGTTACACTGAAATCATTATATTTACCGTTCATTTGTAGTTTCCTCAAAACGGAAAATGAGTGTTTATAACTTTTGAATGACTGGTCCGACTCACGAAAATTATTCATTATCTGATAGAGAATTAAAAGACTCCTCTAATGTGTTATCACTCAACTATTATTTCGCTTTGAAACTTTTGATATGAGGGTTGATATGAAAAGGGGGTGGTTGACACAAGTCTATGTATATGTCTTGCATCCCAACACTCTATCATGAAAACACTGTTTACGATACAATTAATGAACTTTTTTCAAGGATTTTTCGGCTATTGTTGAAAACTCCTGAAATTGTCGAGAGAATCATGTGAAAAATCAATGATATTCTTTGTTAATATTCTGGCTCTCAGAAGTTTCACCTCTCCCAACCACCTTTGAAAATTTCAACTATTACTGAATTCAACATTCTTCCTCAAATACCCAAAACACAAAAATCTCACTTACCGAACAAGCCGCGTTTTTTACTTTTGCCATTATTACTAATTACCCTCTGTACATCACTAGCATTGGAACTACTTTCAAGACTGTGTCGCATCATCACTCTTTTGTCTGTAGGAACAGGAGGCAGAGGCCTAGTCGGGGCAGGCTCTTCTCTAACAGCGTACTGGCTATACATCGCACCATTTACATACCTCGGGTCAACATTCTGATGCCTCCTGTACATGTCGTTCGCGCTGGCGGTAAGCCTGGAGTTGCGAACAAAATTTTGGTTGGGTAGTTGATTGTGGGAATGCCGAACCATCTGCGGGGAGGACTGCAGTTGGCCCAGAATGACCCCAGATTGTTTCAAATGGTTTGGCTTTGTCAAACTCGGACTGTCCCTATCGTGGATCTGCCCGTAGATATCACAAACCTTATTTTTCACAGAAATCTGCCTTGGCACGCCTTGGCTGTAGCCATAAGGCGATTCCGCCACGCTTTGTCTAGACGTGTACATAGAATTCTGTTGCTCGTTTTCCATGATATAGCCACCAAACTGCCCGTAGATGTCGTCTTTGACGATTATCTGTCTCCTAGGCGCAGGGTAGCCAGAACTCTGAACAGGAACCTGCCTCATACCAGGTATCATAGCAGATGTACTATCCTGAGACATTCGCCTGGGAACCCTCTGTTGCAAGTACAAAGGTTCTGTGAACTGTATGGAACCATGCCGCGTCAGACCGTAAGGTACTTGAACCAAGTCACCTTGGCCGTAATACATTTCCTCTTGGGGGGCGACTAGCTGTCTGGAACCATAAACAGCGTCTTGTCTGTAGCGCAAACCTGGGTTGTGGGGAAGCGGAGCCATTTGCTGCCTGTGAGTATTCTCGTAAGTTGGCCTGTTTACGTAGCCATAAATCTCTCTCCCATCCACAATCAGTTTGTTTGTCTGTGGAGTATTCGGCAAGAAAACGTCATCGTCCATACTAATGTGCCTATTCCTTTCTAGCCTTCGCTGTGGCGGGCTCTGAGTGAAACCATTTCTAGTTGGCCAGGCTGGATTGCTTTGCGGGTCCTGTCTCGGATTTCCAAAGCTCACTTTCTTATTGTGTGGATCTTCTGACATTTCCTTCACAGGAGTTGTGAGACTGCCTCTTTTAAAAATCGGTCTACTAGAACCATTGGCATAGCTTGTCCTCGGGAATGTATCTAACGTTCGCCTTTCAGGAGTGTTGCGCCTGAAGTTTGTGTGGTAGTAAGCGCCATTTGGCTGATTTACGACAGCCCTGCCCTCGGGTATAGGGGTCGGTTGGAACCTGCCGTAACCGTCCACCACTTCCAGTTGTGGTACCGGTTTAGGATCTCTAGGCAAGCTAAGACTTCTCCTACCATTTCTTTGTGAGGAAGGCGATGAACTTCTAGATCTTCGCCGAATTGGGTCCTCAGAATAACCAAGTGGAATTTGCGTTTGATAGTAGTACAAATCCATATTCTCCTGGTCTTTGAGCTTCTTGATCTCCTTCCAGTAGTAAGCTTCCACGCTCTTTCTCATTTCCTCTTTTTGTGGAGACTGCGACTTGTTGGAAGAAGATCCCCGCATGTCTGGCGTGGAAGATCTCAGGCTCTGAGGGCCTAGAGGCGATAGGGATCGATTATGCAAGAGACTGTTCGGAGTTGGAGTTCTGGTGTTGTTTGCATGAACTTGTACCTTCTCCAACGATCCCAACACTGATGGAGACCGTACACCTTTGCTATCAAAACTAGGTGACTGTTGGCTGTTCGTGGGATTTCGTTCCGGGATTCTGGAAATGGGAGGTTTCGAAGATAAAACGTCCCCCTCCAGATCTCGGCCGCTGTTTTCGTTGTTGATGTTTTCAGGGTAGTCGATACCCAACTCTAACTTCTGGTGGCTAGGGCTGAGCTGACTGGTTCTTTTCGTTCGCGTAGGGGTAGGTGATCTGGATCTGGGCTTCAATAGCTCGGTGGCTATTATTTTCTCTGTGCTAACGTGGTGCTGTGGAATGGGCGACCTCATTCTGGGAGACAGCGGAGTGAAGTCTCTGTTTGGAGGTAGTTTCAGCTTGCTGGACTCTAAAGATGGCGATCTCGGTGGTTTTTGGTCCAGTTGGATGGTTTTATCCACTAAGCTGTCGAAAACGGTACCATACGCTTCCTCAAAACGTGGTTTATCATCGACCTCCTTGAAATCAAACTGACTATTTTTCGTTAGCGTACTTGGCTTGGAATTGATGCCGGGTTGGGGCGACGAGTTTCCTTGGTTTTGATATGGATTTGGCAGTGGCCTCTCAGAATTGATGGGAATGAGTGCCTTAGGGTTGACTAGCCGCACATCCTGTCTGAGTTCTTGAGCTCTCGGCGGAGTATCCCTGCTACCCTCCTTGTGGTTATCGCCGAACCTGTTAAACCTATTGGTGGTTTCAACATCCAAGTTGAACTGCCTTCTGCTTCTGTCAGACTCGAGCGTGCTCACTGAGGAGCTCGTGTCGATGAATTTGTTGATATTTGGCATGTTCTTGTAATCCAAAGGCCCAGGGTTGTTAACAATGACCGGTACTTCACTGCTATCGGAATGCTGGTTGTCGAAATTCTGTTTGATGTTGTTGAATTCTCTGACGTGCATTTGGGCGTATTGTTTCTCGATCTCTTTCATGTCGTAGTTCGTCTGTCTCACCTGCTTGTCTCTGTCGATCCTCGACATCCTGGTCGGCCTTGGCAGTTGGCTGTTGCCTCCTGTCGTGTGTCTGTAGGGGGAATCTCTGACGAAGGAGTTATTTTCATTCTGCATGTTGTCACTGCGGGCGGCATTGTGTTTGTCCTGCAGTTTGTTCTGTTCCTCTTCTTTTTTCTTTTTCTCTTTGCCGAAGATCTTGCCGCTGAAGATCTTCTTGAAGCTGTTGCTGCGTTTCTTCTCTTTAGGTTTTCTCTCCATTATGAATAAGTCCAGCTCCTTTCCTAATTTGTCGACGCTGCCTTCAGATTCGGTACGGGTTACTATGGTGATGAACTCTCCCGAACTGGAGCTCTCTTTCCGGAAGAGGTCGTTGGAGTTTTCATCCTTCGTGTTTCCTTTCTCGTTCAGACTCAGGCTGTGGTGAAAACTAGCGGTTTCAACCGGTCTGCTGTGGGAAATATATATTTCGCTTTTCACTCCGCTTCTGGGTATCGCAACCGGTAGTTTCGATTTGTTCCTGAGGGAGTGTACTGCTGCCTCGTCCAGTTTGATGGCTGAGGCACGTCTTAGCTTCGGTTTCCTCTCTATACTCCTCCGGTCTGGCTCGTATTTCTCTTTGAGCGTGGTGAGACTGTTGCTGTTTCTGGATGGAGATAGTGATCTTTGTAACTTTGCGTAAGCGGTTTTATCTATTAGTTTTCTGTTTGTGGCTGGATCTCTTCTTAGAATAACAATATCGTCTTCTACTTGATCCGCAGCTGACTGTTCGAAAGTTGTGATTTTGACGTTGTCTCCCAGCTGTGAGCCGTCTACTGATTTGGTGTCGTATCCACTATCGGTTTGATTAGTGGAACTGTCTTTGGTACTGTGGTTAGGTGAGTCAGTCGTGCTGATCGGTGAGTCCATTCTGCCAGAATGGGCGTGGATTTATGTTCTCCTGCAACAAGAGAAACGAACATGATTTCCATTTGTTTGTAATGTCTCGACATGTGGATTTTATTTTAGTCTGAGTAAACAAGAGTGTGTCTGTTGATAAGATAAGCTGCTAGGTATTTGAGGTGTCAATGCATGCATTTTACCGGGTCAGACAATTAAAATGTGTTTTTTTGTTAAGAACGGATCGACCATATCGAACAGCTTATTTTTCCACACGAAAGCAAAGCCGTATGGCGGGAATGAAGATTGGCGGATAACCAACAATTTCAGACAAGGCACACACACCGGAACTGTGATAGATACATCCAGCCAGATCTTTCACTCTATTTCGGAAAATGTGCAAATATTGCCATACAAGTTTTCAGCGATGATATACAATTCGATATGTTATCAAATATTTCCAACATCATTCACTCAAGGACCATGTACCTACGTCTGAATGGCAAGGCATTCCATTATATCACATCAACAATAGATCATTGTTGATATCATTCATAGATGAAAAATTTCCAGTTACAACATTCTTAAAAATAGATATCGATGAGCCAGATTTACTTGAATATTTACGATTTTTTCAACCGATATGAGTGAGTGGTTCGTCACATGGATGGATATTGTGAAGGTCATATTTTGACGCAGAGCAAGCTGTCCCAGTAGCGTATCCAAACCACGAAACGGCGATTGAAAGAATATTGATTGGAATAAATAACCCCTGATTGTATAGGTTTTTCTAATTGAGGTTTATACGAAAGATTCTCAGAAAGATTGTCCTGGAATTTTCAGTTAGTATCGTGAAAACCACAAAAATATGAATATTGCGAAATATTCCTGCACTGATTAGATCAGATTTTCTTTTTTTCTTTTTTATTTCTTAAGTAGGTATACAGTAGAGGTCAGTAAAAATAGTAATGGGGATATCATTATTTTTCATTCTCTATTTATGGTACTCTTGGAACATGAAGTTTATCAGTAATATTAAGGTATATACATCTGGAAAATTCAAATTCATAGAGTGTATATAATTTTATAGATCTAATTCGATTATAGAACAGAAAACCTTTTTACAATAATATTTATGTTTTCGAAAGAATAATTGTGTTCACTGACGCCGCAGTTACCTTCACCGTGGTTTGTATATTGTTCAATTAAGAATCATTCAAATTATATTAATGTAAGACAACATTAATATTTATTCGAACAATAATTTTTCAAATTTCTCGTACTACCTAGAGCCTGATCTGAGAAGTGAAATGAGTCACATTTAGCGAAAGATAATAACAGTCGAATTCTATTAAAATTCCCCATCGGATGTTACTCTTAACTCGAGAGAGTATATTACACAGTGAAAAAGAGAAAAAATTATATATTTCTTGCTTTTCGAATACTTGCTTTTCATTATATTTTTTTGTTCATTTCAAACTGACTTCATCTGACCTATCCAATATCATGTAACTATGGTTCTACTGCAATGAAGAAATACTAATATCTGTTTTCACACCACTGAGAGACGTGTGAGCGCCGCTGTGCGAGAAGATTATTTTCAACAACAAAAACCATTTACATTTCATGCTATTACGTTTTTTTTACGTACTATTAATAGACTATTAAATAACAATTAATGATAATTACCAGCACAGAAGCTGACCAACAAGTTCCAAGAATCAGACCGCGAACGTCTTTTTAAAATGAGTTAGTGCTCTCATTAAAATACTTGAATATATCATCGTCTATGTGGTCGATTCTTATCAGTCATGGGTTCACTGAAACAGGTAGTAGAATCGTAAATTTCGAACAAATTAGTCAGTGATAACCAAATCATTTTTTTGTAGAGTTGGGTTTGGATAATTTTATAGCAGTTGAAAGTCTGACGACCTCAAACTGAATATAGAAAAAATACCAACTTCTCAAATTCATTGGAAATGATGATGACGACGACCTACTGAGAAAATAATCAAATATACTATTCCAAAATACCTGCCTATCTGCTGCACAGCAGATTTTAATCAAAGGATAAGCTACTGATCGAAACAATCAAAACTTTATGTCTTGAAATACTCAACGACAATTTGTCAATAGCTTCATCAGGAAGAACTGTAAATGTCAATTATGAAGCTGTCAAAAAAAAGTTCGCAGTGTCGTAGCGAATTTTTCTTGAACCTTCTCGTAAGGATACTTGTTTTGTTAATATCTGATTATCCATCACTACTTCAATGATATTATCTCTTTGGAAATCCAATTTTATAATCCTCAAAATAGATGAGACCATATTGTCAGTAATGAATCTACTTGTTGTGTAGATAACTAGGATTTTTACAAAAATTTGTAATCAGATGTTCACAAAATGGTATCCCAAAGAAAACCTCCCACTTTGAATATATACAATGCCGATAGGGACATCAAAAATCCCCTAGGAACACAACATAATTGAGACTTCGTTTGAGGGGATCATAAAGTGAAATATGTTTCTAAAATTTCAGATTATTCCAATTCAAATTAAAAGGAGGTATTAGGGTTCTTAGAAGTGAATCACGAATATTTCCACAACAAAAATGAAAATAATCAAAAGTTTCGTAAATGAACAATTTAGTTTTTGCCAACGTTTCGGATTTCATGAAATCCAACATCAGGGCTCTGCAGTTAATAATTTAATAATTGTAGAGCTCTGATGATGTATTTATCAAAGTCCGAAACGTTGACAAAAAACAAGAAAAACAGCATTTTAAAATATTATTTGGATCACCATAATATCTTCCTATCCATCCTTTCTCGTGTAGACATATTCTATTAATGATTCAAGTTTCGTGTCGTCGCACCATATATGCGGAAAAGTAGCTTTTTTAGATAGACTCTTTCTATTTGTGAATGAATCAAAAGTCTTTGATTGATATACCCATATCAACAAAGTATTCGTTAATTTTTTTGTTACTTTTTTCATAAAAAGTTTTCTTTCATTCGGAGAAGAAAAAGCCAAAAAATCAAATTTTGATTTACTTGTTTAGCTGCCTCAAGCTCAATATGCTCTATAAGCGAATTTCTATTTGGGTAGTAGAGTATAGTATTTTAATCAATTTTGATATTACGTTGGCAACTGCGCGCTTCAAATATCGGCATGAACGGACATCATAAGAATAATGTACGGAAGAAAAAACGAACAAACTGTTACATGTATTAGCTTTATATGTGAAAACTTGGCGTGGCACCCATTTTAATTAATTGCAAAATGCAGTCTTCCTACAGAAAACATCCATTTCATTGAGCAACTGCTTTTATTAGCAATGAATTCGCAGTTATACCGGCTGCCGTGTTTTTGTTTCACCTTGAAATTGGTGCGGTTTGGACTTTTGTTCGACTTTCTCAATCATCAACATACATTGCAATGGTTCATGAAAGATTTCGAAGAAAATGTTTCAATTTTAAATTAAGGGATATAAATCACAAAAAAATTCAAAAACCTTCGTTTCAGTGAGGACATAATAGGTTTGTTCTGGTTCGAATATACAGAACTGTTTCAAACCTGCGCAGGACATGATGCGTAGAAGCAAAAAATCCCAGACAGTCCAGGACAGTCTAGAACACTTGGTTGGACCAGAACGCTCTTTTTGAGTGACCACTGCGCCATCTTTCGTATACAGGGAGCTTTTATTTGACAAGTGGGCAGCTTGGAAATTAATGGTTTCAACACAGTAGGTTTGAGTTTTGAAGTTTTGAGTTGGCTGCCATTAAAAAGTATTTTGGGATTTTGGGCATATATATTTGGGAGTTCACTCAGTTCACTGTTTGTTCGTCATTCGTAATCGCAGTTTGAAACGTTCTTTAGTATATTTTCATAATTTTTCTTTAACATTTTTGGTACCATGTCAGGTAAACATTGAGTGAAAAAGTGCATGGTCCCGCTATAACTAAAAAATAAATATTTTCCAGAAGAATATCAGTTGTCAGAGTTTCTAATACAAAATGAAAAAAATTACGATAGGGATGGAGATAACTTTTTTAGCAGGGAGAAAATCCTAATACTTTTGGATTTGTTTAAATCATACAAACCAAAAGTAGGTAGAGGAGCTTACAGCTTAATAAATAATGAACTATAAACAAAAACCTACCCTACCTGCGACTTCAACTTGACTGCGCATGCGCAACGAGAACAGTTTTCATCAGTTCTCGCTCAAGAGCAAAAACAAGTCGTGATGGTTCAGGACGGTCCGAGATCATTTTAAATGCGAAACCAGAACAGAGGATTCATCAATCCGAACTTGTCCTCGACAAACCAGAACGCTCTTTATTAACTGCGCATGATCCTGACGTCCGAGAACCACAATTTTTCAGAACCAGAACAAACCTGACATTTCATGAATAATTTACCGGTTTAGTTTGCTCCTCTCGTAGGTACAATCTTCTCGAAAGTATTCGATACTTTCTCAATCTGATAAAATGTTGTAAGTTGCCGCTCTGAAAAAATGCCCTTTTGAATAAATGAAACACGAAATTGTCAGATTGGCTTATTCAATGATAATGAAAACTACTTATATTCTACTAGCTGACCCGGCCACGCGTTGCTGTGGCTAAAGATTTTGTTATATTACATTATAGTAAACAATCTAAGAGGAACAATAAGAGAACATCAGTCACGGAGTCCACTATGCTTTTTCACACAGATGGTATTTGTAAAAAAATATGGTGATCTCCTTATTTGACTTTCTACTACTATAACCCTTTAGTACAATGAAATTATTTACGAACAAAGACGAAAATGTTGATGTTGGTATACAAATTCACTGGATTGAGATTTGAAGGGGAAGTACGTTGAACACAATTAATTAAAATGTTCTTACACTTGATATTAAGCAGAAATCAATAGGTACAAAATGAAAATTTATCAGATTTATTATTTCCATTTAATTTTATAACAAATATAAGTATATTACAGTATAATACAGTGAATAACATGTGACGCTTAAACTCATGAATGAGGTAGGCAAGGCAGACAGTCTTAAACTTTCAAACATTAATATCTATTTTTTTGAATTATAAATACTATCAATTTCAATTTAATTTAACACCAATCGGTGCACAATGTTTTTGGTTAACCTATCTTTAGCTAACACAAATAGATTCGACGGTTTCCCAACACGTGAACACGCAACATATAGTTGCCCATGAGAAAAACATGGATTTTCCAAATCTAAACCATTTGTGGTTGTGCATGACCTTCTGCTGTCCTGATTCTTTGAGCTGGATTTCTTGATTCAATTTGTTCTGCCAACTGATGGGCTCAGCAGCGCCATCGATTGATTACTTACTCAACCCAGTCGAAAGGTATCGACATCTGTTAGAATCATTTGGAGTTAACAGATAATTGTGACTGTCAAATAATAACAGACAAATAATTAGCAATAAATTGAAATTGCGACTATAATTTAAGATTTAAACTATCCTATCTCTCAAGTTGGATCGAACTGCACATGGTGTGCGAATTTTATTATAATCGGTTAAGTGGTTTAGGAGTCCATTGAGGGCAAACATTGTGACACGAGATTTATATATATTAAGATTATGAGATTTCGGAATCATGCCGAATTCAAATATGTTAACTTATGAAACATTTTTGTTAGCACTGAGAATCAATCTCAACAGAACCATCGACATAATACAATAATCACGAGTTTACGAATACATATGTCCATCCACTGATGAAATTATTGTGGGAAAAGATCTACTCCAGTCTCATGAGCTGCCATGCCAACTATAACTTTGTCTTCGGCTGTAAACAAAACTTATTCTGGTGCCTAACCCGGTATGAAAGGCGATCTTACCTGATGTTAAATACATCATAAAGCGAAGACATCGCCTCATACGCCGTACACCATATAACATGAGCTAAATATAGACCCAAATGCGCCAAACGTGCATATGGAAATAAGAGAAGTCTTTACGATATTGTGTCTGTCATCGTCTTTGAGATAAACATTTCTCTGTATCCCACGTCTCGTGCAGAATGCCATTTCGCTTATACCGGGTGATACTATCAAGCACTTTCTGAATGAAGCAGAATTGGTTGAGGGTTAGGTATGTGAAAAAGCTGTTTTTCGTGAAAAGTATAGTGTTTTGGGAAAAGTATGCTCCAAAAGCAATTGCGCCATAGTCCTGTAGCGGTTTTTGACCCCAACTATTCGATAAAATTTGATGGATAAGAATGGAGATTAAATGGAGTTAAACTGTATGAACTAAAAATGCAGGATCCCGTATTATCAACGAGTTGAGGGAAGATTTTTCGTGGTTGGATCGATTGATACAAACGAATCAATAATAGAAATCACCCTCGCCACCAAAATTACAACACATTTTCTGTGCGAGATGTAGTTTTCTTCTCAATATATGGCGTCACGTACCTTAGGACGACCTACATTATATTATACAGTGGCACCGTAATTTCCGAAGAAAAATGTACTGCGAACACAAAATATGAATTAAAAGTATTGATTGAATGTCATTATTTCGTGGAGGACAGATTCTTTCTTCGTAGTATTTTGGGTTCTTAATATCAATTATTATTTTTTCAGATTTTGGTAGGTTAAGAACACAAGAAACGGGGAATGGACTGAAAATTTCTTTCCGAGAGAGTTTTTTTTATTATGGTGATTCGATTAAAAAATTCTAATTATTTATTTCATTCTAGCTTCATATGTAGGTATGACTCTGAAACATTTGATCCACTACTTCTGCTTTCATAGAAATCAATTTAGGGCATGGTTTACAATGACATAGGGCCTAAGATAGTTCGTGAAACTATTCTTCAAAGAATCACTCGTTCACAAAATAATTCAATATTGTATCAGATATTAAGAAGAACCTATAATTTATTGAATCTGAACCCGAATTGAAAGTTGGCAGATGATTTGCTCACACACAGTGATATCAATAACCAAGAAGCAAATAAGGCTTATATTTTCTGAGAGATATCTATAAACTTTCTGAACTAATGAAAGATAATAAATTGGTGTGAAAGCATTTGCATTTGAATATACCGACCTATTATCATATGTTTCAACAACATTGAGGAATATTTGAGATCTTTTCTCAGATTCTAATGAGTGAACTGACAAATTAGAGATTGTTAATAAGAAATCTTCCCATTTATCGGAATTGAACCATGTCGGCGAATTCAAAAGAAAAATCGCTAAGATCACTCGGTTATCAGACCAGTTCTATTAATTCAAAATTCACGCTCTACATGGCAACAATGATTGTTATTTATTTTTACTGTACGTACCTTGGTAATACCGTTGTTTAAAAGTTTTAATTAAAGATATCGGGTGAAAAACTGTCATTTTCTGGAATGAAATTAATATCCGTGAAGGTACATTGACACTATTTCCAAGTAGAATAATCTTACGATAACAATAGCTGTCTTCGAAAGTTCTGATTTTTACAGAATTGTTTTGAAGAGAAAATTAGAAAGAAGAGCCAAATTAATGTATTGCTTATATTTGGTATCAAGCAACTCTTTTCTATGTATCATTTTCACTCAATTTATCCATGCAAACTATCGCATTTCCAAGCCTGCTGATTTTTGATCTTCTTGAAAAAATGGAATTGAAGGGCTTCAGATCTAGTGATCTAGGCGGTCAATGGGGAAGATGACCCAAAGCTTTTAGTAGGTGGCAGCAGGACTGCATGTGCCTAACGAGTGATTTTGCAGGTTATGTTTTATTTTTATTTTAATGAATATTTTCAAAAGATACTTAAGAATCATAAGGATGTTTTTTCCAACCGATAGATATGGATGTTTGTCTGTACCAGAACTGAAAAGTTTGTTGAGGGAACGTGGTGGATCCCTCAGAGGAAAAAAAAAGATCTGAGTGAGAGGTAAAAAATTCAAACTGATTACAGAGGTGTTTCGTTAAAAATCATCATAATAACCATCTACTAGCCCTGCTACGATCTTTTGTGAGTGACTGGAGCATAATCTAGAATGTTCAGAAGCCTGAAAGCTCTTTCTTTTCAGAGCTACTTCAAACTGCTTTTTCAGTTTTGTTTCTTTTGGAAATAAATGCGTACCTACATTTTTACATCCGAATGCACTACATAAGACCATTTTATGTCGATTTCAAATCTTTATATTCTTAATTATTGCAAAGAAGGGACGTTTAATGTTTAATTGTTGTCATTTGACTTGAGAGGCTGTCAAAGGTACATGCAGTGGTGGCGCTCCTAGTGGTAGAGTTTTGCAGCCGTCATCCCCATTAATAGATCCCTTTTTTGCCAATCCAGTGGTCTGGATGAATTACCTATTAACCAACACATAATACGGAGATCCCAAATTCTACAAACATAATATCAGCAAGAACAATGTTCTCATTTTCATGTCATATTTTTGTCGAAGTGAAATTCTATTTATAAACAGAGGTCCGATGTTAGTAATGCTTGAAACTCCGATACTGATGTTTATTTCCTGGACATAACGAATTTAGCCTTCTTCAAGATCATGATGAACTTCATCACCTATAGCAATGTCAATTATGCTATAGTATTCGACCATAGGTGTGATTGAAACCTTTGGTGAAAATTAGGGAGTAAGAAAAACTTTTTTTGAAAATGTTATTACATATCCTAACACCAAACTCGAGTCACTTGTACCGGACGTGGACTTTGCCAACAAAGTGGCTTCTTAAGGAGGAGAAATCGACACTACAGCCAGTTTGAAGTCGATGTTCTGGTCAAAATAGCACTGCGATTATAATTTCTATTTCCACTACTTCGAAATAGTATTTCGCGAGGGTTCTCGATCAGAAAATAAAATTTATTGATTCGTAAACTTGTTCTCCATACCACGTATTGACGAAAACATATTTTATTCGTTGGGTTCGCCATGATATCAGAATCCGCATGTAATCCGATTTGTTTTGATCGACCTAGACCTTAACCCCTGTAAGACGTAAACAACTATTTGTTGATAGTTTGAACAAATTCGTACTTGCAGTCGTGCTCGAAAGTATATGAGGAAAAACAGAAATGAATACCAGAACACGGCTGTGCCTGAAAAATCAAAACAAGGAAGTTCATCGATTCTAATTATAGGTGTCTCAGAATCCTTGGAATGCTCTGTTGTATGAATGCTACCAATAAATTTCGAGAAAAAATGCAAGAGTGGAGTTTTAGTGTTCTATATCGACTTACGACAATGCGAAGTTTTCGGTTATAATTGTACGAGTGCTAAAAAAGTTACCGATAATTTTGCAAGAAAGCGTGATATCTAAAAATTGCAAGAGTTTATTTTCATATTTTGGCGAAAGTGCCCGAGTCCGAAGGAATATTTCACGAATAAAGAAATTCTCAAGGAAATGTTATTTTTTGTTCATTTATACTTTCCTCTGTAGATTGTATGGAGTACTCACCTAAACGCGAAATGTTTTTTTATTTTTGAAGTCTATCTGAAATTTATTTGTGTTGTTTACTGACGTCTAGCGATACGGTTTCAAATGTTTTGTTATGGTGACTTGATACAATGCAATTACCGCTGTAAGTTTTCGATAATTGCATTGCTCTTATGGGACATTTTATATATGAGGGAAATATTCGGATTATATTTTTTTTGCTTATTAGGATATCCAATCAAATTAATGTATTTTGGATCACATGGAGGAAATTAACCAATAATTGATGATTGACCACAATCACACAACCTTGATTTGATCAAAAATAGTATTGAAAATGTTCTTGTTTCTTTTCAATTAGCATTTTGAACGACGAAGAATATCGTGATTATTTTCGATATATCTCCATACTCTGTATAAACACTTACACCGGCATCTGGATTCATTTCATTAATTTGTTATTGTGAATTGACTAATCCATCTGTGCAAGCACCTACGTAACTTATTAATTAAAAGCTGAACTGCTGATAAGGACTACTGAGAAACATGGCAAGTGGAATGTTGAAACCACACACGGTTTACCGAGAATGAAAACACTGTTCAAACTGAAAAATTGACCCAAACGACCTCGTCATTCATTGACAGCTTTTATTGGATCAATCCAATTATTCCGTAATGGTTTCAGATCTATTAATTTGTCAATTTGTTCATGGATCCATTGTTGAATTAATTCTAATTTGAATTCATTCCGCTGCTAACAAATTTCCTGAGTTGCATTTGGAAAATTTCATGCGTTATAGTTGTTCTAATTAGGATACGAATGTTTTTGGGGGGGTATATCACAATAGTAGACATGATGCCATGTCTCTTAGCAATGAATGGAAATAAATTTCGGTAAAACTCTAGTTTGATGTGGATGTTTTTTCTCTACGTTTCTGTTAGATGTTCACCTAGTTTACCATGAGAAGGAACACTAAGAATAATTGCTTGGTTTTGGAAACAATAACTGAAGTTCGCTTTTCATTCTACATGATTATGATGATGATGATGATTTTATGTTATCGATTCAGTGTGGTGAATTCTTTTCCATTACCGTTTAAACGGTTTAGTATATCAAGGTTGAAAACAATTTACATGAGAGGGAATCATTTGTAGTACTCTTCGAAAAAAATACGTGATATAACCCGTAGCCATTATACTTTTCATTCAAATGGAAGAAAGGGGTGACGACACCTCAAATATTTTCTGCCTAGGTTTTTAGTTTGTTTATCTGCCACAATATGGAAGAATTAAAAATTGATATCGAAATCCGCCCTTCTACACTTGCATAGATTTCAATATTAATTCTTATATTTTTCGGATTGTTTTAGGTTAAGAACCAACAAAAATCAGAGAACAACATTCATCCACCACAAAATAATTACATTCAATGAGTACTCTCAAATAGATACAATAATTTCAAGTTGAATCTATTCTCAAGCTCGTTTCATTTCATTTGAAATCATATTGAAAAAGAACTGAATCAGTTTTCAATAGAATTTCACCTGAAAACGTTTATAAAACTGCGACAGTTTCGAAAATCTTTCACAATTTCTGTCCTCCCTCAATTTTGAATGACACCGGCTTATTATTAGGAATCAAATCAGTACTTTTTGATGCTATTAGCAGTTTTAGTTTTTGTATGAGAAATATAAACCACACAATAGAACTGCTAATAGCCCAGGAAAGGTTGAATCGATTCTTACAAATAAACCAGTAAACATGATATTATCTCCTATCCCTTGATATTTCACGCGGTGTTCTTTGAACATCACAGGGCTTCCCTTTCGTGTGGGTCTGTATATAAAAAAACCTCCCTCTCCAATTTGAAAAAGGAAAGTTGGGATCCCCTATTGGCGACCAGGTAGTAATGAAGATGACGCATTCAAAAGTTAGGGGTCATACACTATAAAAAGTAAACGTGATGATGAAGACCATAATATTAATAATTATTACTCAAAATATGTATTTTAAGAATATTTTCAAATATACTGATAATTCTTTCTTTATTCGAAAAAATATTGGGAGTGTAATAAAGGGATGATTCCTTGAAAGATAATCAAAATTTAAAAATTTTAAAATTTCATTATCTGGAAAGACCCAGATAATTCCCCCATGCTCACTTCGAGTTGAAATACAATAATATTGAATTGTTTGATCCATTGTAATCTGATGGATTTCACCGGAATATAAAGCTATTCATCTTGAATTCGTCTATCTATCCATTATAGAGGGTGTTCCCTAAGTCACAGATCAAACTCAGATAGTTGTTAGCGGCTGCCATTTTCAATAAAAGAGTTCATATAACGTATGTTCCGATTACTCACGTTTTTCGAGTGATTTTGATATTTTTAATTTTAACGAAAATTCGCATTATTTGAAGACAAAAATATTTTAAAACATCAAGGATTTTTCGGTACTTTTTCATATATAAGTAGTCGTAGATTTATTGATCTGTCATTTTCAACGATTGCAAAAAAATTTCAGGCTTTACCTGAAATTTGAAGCTTCATTTTATTTTATGATTTCTGTTTTTTCAAAATTTGATTACAAACTACTCGTAACTTAAAACGATACAAAAATGAAGGTAATCCCTTTTCATGAAAACTACGATGTTTTGTGCCGAATAGGGCAAGGCCTCGTTTGTTAAAAAAATCGCAGTACTGTAGTTTAGTACTGTAATTTTTGTTGAGTGGTAATACCTCGTCAAAATTATTGTTTTCAATATTACGGATGGAAAAAAAAGTTAATGGATAAAAATTGAAAATGCAAATGAATTAGTTCTCCTGTGATTCAGCTCAAAATGTAATCGTTTTCACCCTAAGGAATCTATATATACACTGTTTTAGACCACTAGTATTTGAGTTATAATGAATACTTTTCGACACAAAAAAATAAGCTTCAATCTCCAGGTGAAGCGTGATTTTGATAAAAGTGTGCCAAATGTCCCCGACATTTTAATTTTTGTCTTTTCCGAAAACACCATTTTTTGTAAAAATCATAAATACTCGAAAAACGTGAGGAATCGAAACCTGCGGAACTTTCTGATTGAAAATAACCTCCCTTATCACCCCTTTGAGTTGGATCCATGACTGACGGGACACCCTGTATATTTCACTAAATTCCATTGAATGAGAAGTCACTGCGATAATATTAAAGGTTGCGTTGAAAATATCCTCAGTCAAACCGTGACCTCTGTTGATATTTTTGTGGATTTTTACCGAAAAACTCTTTCACCACTATAATCTCCACTTCTCACCACTTACATCTCAAGGAAGAACGTACGTACTTCCAAACTCCAACGCACTCTCTGACCGAACCGCCACAAAGAAATCAGCCAATCACCTGAAACACCGCCTCGCGAGCCGGCGAAACATTTGAAAGCGCACCCCGAGCACCGAAGAGACGAAGATTCCGAGTCTGAGTCATGGACGCGGAGGTACGACAGGCAAGGAGAGGAGGAGGTGCCGGCCGCCGCTGAAAAGTCACGCGTATGCTGTGTACGAGGGTGACAACAAAATCACAGACCAACATACCGAGGCGGATTATCGCTCGCGAGAGAAATGTAACTTTTGCTGGGGTTTGTTTACCATATCCTAAGTCAAACTACACCTTCTCCAGTTGTGATTCAGTGGATATCAGTTTATTTTCAGGAAAGTCAACTGTAATATAGAAAATATCAATCGTGATTCAGATTGGTTCAATATTATTCAAGAAATATCATTTGTAATTGTGATTTTCACATCTAATTCAGATAATATTAGTTGTAACTCGAAAAATATTGTTTTTTTTCTCAGGGAATATCAATTGTGATACAGAAAAATCAACTGTAATTCAGATTGGTTCAATGTTATTCGAGAAATATCAATTGTAATTGATATTTTTCACCTGTAATTCATACAATATCAGTTTTAACTCGAAAAATATTGGTTAATTCTCAAGAAATATCAATTGTAATTCAGATAAGTCAACTGCAATTCAGGAAGTAACAATTGTAATCCAGATTAGTTCAATGAAGTTCATGAAATATCAATTGTAATTGAGATTTTTCACCCGTAATTCAGATAATATCAGTTTTAACTCGAAAAATATTGGTTTATTCTCAGGAAATATCAATTGTAATTCGGATAAGTCAACTGCAATTCAGAAAGTAACGATTGTAATCCAGATTGGTCCAATGTAGTTCATGAAATATCAATTGTAATTGAGATTTTTCACCCGTAATTCAGATAATATCAGTTGTTACTCGAAAAATATTGTTTCTTTTCTCAGGGAATATCAATTGTGATTCAGATAAATCAACTGTTATTCAAATTGGTTCAATGTTACTCGAGAAATATCAATTGTAATTGATATTTTTCACCTGTAATTCATATGATATCAGTTGTAACTCGAAAAATATTGGGTAATTCTCAAGAAATATCAATTGTAATTCAGATAAGTCAACTGCAATTCAGAAAGTAACAATTGTAATCCAGATTAGTTCAATGAAGTTCATGAAATATCAATTGTAATTGAGATTTTTCACCCGTAATTCAGATAATATCAGTTGTTACTCGAAAAATATCGTTTCTTTTCTCAGGGAATATCAATTGTGATTCAGATGAATCAACTGTTATTCAAATTGGTTCAATGTTACTCGAGAAATATCAATTGTAATTGATATTTTTCACCTGTAATTCATATGATATCAGTTGTAACTCGAAAAATATTGGTTAATTCTCAAGAAATATCAATTGTAATTCAGATAAGTCAACTGCAATTCAGAAAGTAACAATTGTAATCCAGATTATTTCAATTTAGTTCATGAAATATGTAATGTATGTAATTCGGATTGGTTCAATGTTATTCGAGAAATATCAATTGTAATTGAGATTTTTCACCTGTAATTCAGATAATATCAGTTGAAACTCGAAAAGTATTGGTTTAATCTCAGTAAATATCAATTGTAACTCAGATGAATCAACTGTAATTCAGATTGGTTTAATGTTATTCGAGAAATATCAATGGTAATTGATATTTTTCACCTGTAATCCAGATAATATCAGTTGTAACTCGAAAAATATTGATAAATTCTCAAGAAATATCAATTGTAATTCAGATAAGTCAACTGCAATTCAGAAAGTGCCAATTGTTGTAATCCAGATTGGTTCAATGTAGTTCATGAAATATCAATTGTAATTCAGATTGGTTCAATGTTATTCGAGAAATATCAATTGTAATTGGTATTTTCCACCTGTAATTCAGATAATATCAGTTGTAACTCGGAAAATATTGGTTCTTCCTCAGGAAATATCAATTGTAGTTCTGATAAGTCAACTGCAATTCAGAAAGTAGCAATTGTAATCCAGATTGGTTCAATGTTATTCGAGAAATATCAATTGTAATTCAGATTTGTCAACTGTAATCCAGATACTATCGGTTTTAATTCAGAAAATATTGGGTTCATATTCAGGAAATATCATTTGTGATTCAGATAAGTCAATTGTGATTCAGAAAGTAGCAATTGTAATTCAGATTGGTTCAATGTAGTTCAGAAAATATAAATCGTTATTGAGATTCATCAACTGTAGTTCAGATAACTGGTATCAGTTGTAACTCAGAAAATATTGGTTCATTCTCTACACCTTTTCTAATTGTAATTCAGAAAATATAAGATGTTATTCGGAAAATATCAATTGTTATTCAGTTGAATAGAATGCAATTCAGAAAATATCAATTGTAATTCAGGATAGTCAACTGTAATACAGAAAATGTTAATTGTAATCCAGATCATGTGAACTGTAATTCAGAATTTGTCCATTGTAATTCAGAAAATGAACGAAATGCAAACAGACATATAAGTTTGATCAAGAACACAAAAGCCATTCACTACCTACTGGTACTACAAATTATTTTGAGAACACTGCGAAAACATGGGTAAAGGAAAAATATATAAATAAAAGTGAAAAATTATATTTGGGAATCTACGGAATATATACAGTGTTTGTCTCAACAAACTTCCGTTAAAACTTCGAGGTGAGATAGTAAAAACTTTGACATATATTCATCACCGACTCTCCCCTAACCTCAGATTACAGAAACAAGTTTAGATAGGAAACAAAATACTTGCAAAAACCATTGAATAATGCGCCAGTTTCCTGTATCGATTGTTGACCCCAACTATTGAACAAAATTAGATGGATTAGAGAAAACTGTAGATACTACAAATGCATAATACTGTATTGTGTTGACGGATCTTCCATACTTAGATCGTTCGATACAGTTAGTTTTCTTCGGAACACATGGCGTCACATACCCTAAACTATGACGACTTACATTATATGACGCAGTAGAAAAGAATAATAAAAACATTCGACAAGGTCGAAACTGGTCTGCAACTGTCCCTAATATTGAAAATCAATTCCTTCATTTTTATCGCGAAAAGCAAATGCAGGATTTTCTTCTGTTAAAAAACCTGCACTGACACCGGTCGGATATAATTCAATGCTCTTCGTGGTATTAGTTAGGAGAGTAATTGTTTTCCGACAGGTGCCAGCCAAAACCTATTGTGTAGGTAGATTTGAGACTGGCCTGAACGAATTGTTCGAAGAATGATTTCGAAAGAATAATGTTTCCCCCCACGATCCAACGATGAGCGTGAACTAATCGCCATCTCGTGGTGGATTGACAAAGCGAAGGATCTGGTGGAAGTGCCCGGCATAGGCCTATAATCGGCAAAAATTGTGAGATTCACGAGGAATGTCTGAAACCGAAGTTTTCTCAAATTTGACTATCAAAAAATCAAAGAATAAATATTTATCAAAATACTTATCGTTAGAAACCAAATTTGCTTCCGTTCTGAAACCTTGTTTACAAATCTTTATCTTCTAGGTTCGTTCGCGAAATTCTTCAAAAAGTCTGAGATTTGACATGTCATTGTGTCTTTCGAGAGTGGTGCGATTTATATCAACTGAACTCGTTGAAATGCAAGTTTCCTCAGACAGCATAGAAAAGCAGATACCTTCGGAAATAGGCCGACGTTAAATAAAGAAATAAAAAAAAACTTTCGTGTCGTGTTATTGCTCTCTCTTGCTATCATTTGAGTGCCATTCCATTCTACTGAATGATCTCCATCGGCAGTGACAATGTGTTATGATAATTTAGAACCACCAATCTTTCTGCTCTTGTGGTACTTCTTGTGTTCACTTTTTCGTACTCTCAGAGGTCTGGACGATTCACCGATATATTTTGGACCGCACGAAAAAAGGATTTTATAGATACAATTCTTGGTGTTTTCTGTTATGTTACTTGGGTGAATTATATGTTGTTTTGGATGATGTTCTAACATTATACCTGTTGCCGATCCGAGTTGCTGACTGATAGCACGTGTTTCATTCAGAAGGAACTATTCTTAATAAACGCAGCAACTTTTTGGGGTAGATTGGAAATCTGCCCTTCTACACGTGTAAAGATTTCAATACCAATTCTTATTTTTTCAAACTGTGGTAGGTTAGGAACTCAAGTTACATAAAACCATTGTTATTATTCTTGAACAACCGAACGCAATATGGACAAACCACTCGAGTTGAACAGTTAATTTTTTAGACGACCAAGGAAATACTCACTCCAGCGTGATATTGCTTCCAGGGTCGGATCCAATGGTAGAATGGCAGAATATTCAGAATTCAAACAGTGAAAGTTAACAAGTTGAAGATAACTTGTCGAGCATAATATGGTACCACATTGGTGCGGCAGAATTTTCCGAAGCATATTGAGTATTTTACTAGGAGAGTTCGTGGTGGAATTGTTCAGGGGGCTTTCACTGTGTCTGATTGCTTTCGATTGTGATATTGGTGTTTTTTTCCCAAGAAGCAGGAGTTGTTCGATGTATTCCGGTAGATTGACCAAAAAAAAATTATGAACACTAATAATATCGAGGTAAGTTCTGTTCTGTTCAACCAACTAAATTATAGAAATGTCATATTGACAATTCAACTACTATTGGGACAATTTTTCACTCACCCCTCGTACCATTCACTGCTGAACACCGCAGCTGCATTCAATCACTGTGTGAGAGAGTGCAGTGAATCAGGAACGACCAAACCAGACGTACTCTATTCACAACACACACATATACAGAGCAGCATCAGCATCCTGTGAATGAGATTGTGCGTTGTTTGTTTTGTGGAACGCAAAACGAATGTTACTCATTTCAGAGGCGCTTTACTATTTCAGGAGAGTGTGGAATACGTCTGAGGAGATTCACCAACGAAAAAAGAAATTCAGTTTTCCAACACATACCACCCAAGAATCACAGTTTTTCTCAACTAAGAATCTTATCTTATAATTGATATTTCGTAGTTCAGCCCTTCCTGAACAAAATTCACTATTGCCACAATCTTTCCCTCTAAGCGGTTCATTCATCTTTCTCCCCCAACCTTCATACATGGGTATATGTAAAGTCAATAGAAGTGAGTATATACAGAGTAAAAACCAAGGACATCTAAAACATTCACAACAAAGAAAGAAGTATGTGAACAATTGATAAAAATGACGAAGGTGTGGAGTCTACCACATAAAATAATTGTCAACTACCAAGAATTCTTAGGAGTAGGAACATTGTTTCAATAGGAAGTACATGATTTTCCATTTGAAGTTTTTGTTATTCAGCGACCGAATATGAGGATTTTCATTGTGAAGTTCCTGATCGAGAAAGGTTTTTTGTGTCATAAGTGATTGGAACCTACATGTGAACAATGATATTGCGAGGTATATGATTATATATTTTTTCAGGTCCTAAATGGGGTGGAAAAATACATAAAGTGGGTAGTGACATACTACCAAAATCCAACGAGAGAGCCATACAGTGGCACCTGTCATTGTTTGGCCTACTCTCTTTCTGAAAGCCAATATTTTGTTTGAATTATAACCATAGAATAGCTGGTTGAGTTGAATTCGAGGAAGTACACTCTGAAGTTTTTTATTTCTCTTTTTACGAGGAATGGAGCGCACTGGATTACTTTTGGTTGCCTCATCAATCATAGTTGAGATTGATAATGTCCTCTCGACCTTCACTATTGATTTTGGAACACCTCAGGGTAGTATGCTCGGTAGTATGCAATGATCTTTTTATTTCTGCTTTTCATTGACGACCTTCTAGGATGTCTCACCGTAGCGAAAGTTCTTATGTACGTTGATGATACATGTACAATCATAGCAGAAAAAATTTGAAAATTGGTGCCTCAAGAATCGTTTGATCACAAACTTCAAAAAAACTGTTTCTACAGAATATCACAAAAATACCCACAAACTGCACGTTTTCATTGAACAATATTGATTTAAAATTGATTCCATCTGCTAATTTTTTGGTGCTGTATTCGACAGTTGTAAGTAGTGAGGAATATAGATAGATGATGTTTGAAAAGTATTAATCAGAGCTACTTTTTACTTCACTGAAAACTTTGGTGGAAAAGAAATTCCTATTAAACGTTTACTATTCCTACGCATATTCTGTTATTTCCTATAGTATTATTTCATGGCGACAAGCTTCAGACATACAGAAAGTTTTCATAATACAAAAAAGAATTCTACGACTCGTCTTTAGTTGGCCTTTCCATACATACTGTCGTGGAGTTTTCGAAAGAAAGAAGATTTCAAGTGTTACGTGTATCTACATATTGAAACTGTTAGTATACATCTACCAGAAAAAAAATGACAAAAATTGTGATATACACAATCATAACACAAGATATAAGAATGATCTGGTCATCCCGAAAGTTTATCATACATTTCATGAAAAATCGCCCCTATATGCTGGAATTTGTCACTTCAACAAACTCCCTGATTAAATTAGGAATGATGCTACCTACCTACCTACCCTTCAAGAGTAGGTTGAAGAAGTTACTGGAAGGTTGATAAATGGAAAGGGGGTCTTGTGATATACCACTTTGAAGCTCCTGACGAATACTTTACAACCCTAGAATGTGAAGTTAATATCTTAACTTACTACAAAAAGCGGAACATTCGATAATAACTTGAATACAAACACATTAATATCGATATTTCTAGAAATATTCATTTTTCTCTGCCATATAACGATCCCAACAATCCGATAAGGTTTGATAGGTTATTTTTTTTTATTAATAAAAAAGACAAAGATATCAGTACGACGAATATCATTTGTCAATTGAAATATTCTCATTTAGTTTTCGATTAATGATAGGTAGGTATAACGTAAACTATTTCCAAAATGGTCAATTGAACAAGATTTAACAGGAAAACTGCATTTGAATATGCTGGAAACTACTGTATCATCAAAATCGTCGAAGGTAGTCCTAATGAATTCGATATGAATATTATTATTCCATCGAGATGGAGCACCACCACATTTCTCCAGACAAGTAAGAAAGTATCCACCATCGAGGTTTTACGGAATGGCCAGCCCGCTTGCCAGATTTGGCACCTATGTACTTTTTTATGTGGCTATTTGAAGCAAAAGGTGTACGAAACTGAACCAGGTTCAATATTGATAATACGGTAGAGAATAATGAATATTTGTAGAAATATCGACGTTGCTGTGTTCGAAAATGTTCGCCGTAAAATATCGGAAAGGCTGTTCTTATGTCAAGACGTTTAAGGCAAATTAAGTTAAACGTCGATGTTTTTAGGCAATTATCAAACGTTCCGCTATTTTATAGCAGGTGGAGATATTGACTTGATATACCAGGGTTGTAAAGTATTCGTCAGCAGCTTCAAAATGTTGTATCACAAGACCCCCTTTCCATTAAATTTTTTCTAGATGGTGCCTAGCCGCCATCTTGGAATTTTAATCTGTCAATTTTTCTCCAAAATATGATATTTATGCATCCATTTTGATTATTCCAAGTTTCAATTTTTTTGTTTAACCCGATCAAAAAATAATAGGGGTAAGTTTTGCATTAGCTATTGAGCAGCGGGAAACTCGCTTTAAAACTAACCTAACCTAGTTTTGAAACATATCGGAATATCAATTTGAAATATATGTCTCTGCTGTGGGCATTTCTGAATACCAATCTATGTTATGGACTCGAATACATCATATATGACACAATGATTTCCTTGCAGCTTCCACTCATTCGATCTCTGCAAACGTGGAACCAAGATTTGAGGCAAACTATGCTTTCATTATAACAATATTCACTTATGGTGAGTAATTGTCTGATTGTGCTTGGACAAAGTCAGTTTCAGTCATCGTGGTAGATTCACTATAAATCAAGATTCACTATGAATAACCTCAGGATTATAGGTATGAAATATTTTTCTCACCAGCACAATATCACAGTATGAATATCGATGCCGATATATCCAATGTTGGGTCATCTGTTTTTACATTTTGTTTCGACCAATAGCGACGTGTTCTGTGAGTTTGATTTTCTCTCCCTAATTCGAAAAATATTAGAGACGAATTCAAATTTTATTCATTTTTCCTATTGTATGAACGAAACCGCTAGAGAGGATCAAAAGTACCATCGATATATTGCAGACAGTGACATTGATTCTTGTACCAGTGACACGCCTATAAGTTTTGAATGACACCTCTATGTCACACTGTTTACTCAATTTTGACGCCTGAATGTAAATAACGAATGAACTTGTAAACACAATTATTGTTACATATGACGAAAATCAAGCATGAATCAACATACATCACCTTCTTTTGTAGTTGATTAATCCTTAGTTATGCCACAGGTAACCGACCGCGGTTTTTTCACCGCAAAACTGAAACTTTAGCAACAATACATATCTTGATAACACCTTTCCGAAGTGATGGGTATAGAACTGATTTGTGAGCATAATGAAACCTTCAACTATTTTTATCTCTTATCTAGTTTATCAGTTACCATGAGCGGGGGGTGATCGATAATGCACTGTTTTCCTGTGGGCGTGTGTCTGAAAATATATATGTTCAGGATATGTGCTCCTCGACATTTTTTATCGCTCTTGGATCAATGATACAATCATGCTTCTTCAACATAGCTCCCGCCAATATTGCCTATTGAATGAACAGTTATTGATGAGACATTTTCCACCTACAATCCTTCAGTAGTTACAATGTTAGTGATATAAAAGGAAATTGATATAGGAATGAGGTGCGCCACATGTTTGGATACATAGTACCCTACCCAACTTTGGGGCTTTATTTCCTCTCCTCTTCATCAAATACAACGTCGAAGTCTGTTTTCGACCGGAAAATACAATATACAGCCTCGAAAACTAGACACCATTAACTGCATTCACCGGATAACACCCGAGTTCGAAAAATCCGACATCGGAGAAACCAGAAGACCATTGGAAGTGAGAATAAGCGAACACAAGGAAAACACACAACGAGGAGAAAACACGAAATCGGGAATAGCGTTGACCATTTGGACGGACCAACACAGCATCAAATGGTCTGAAGCCAGGGTTATACACAGGAAGGCGCACTGGTTCAATGGGAAATTCAAGGAAGCTGCCTACATTTATACAAACGGGGCTCATAGTCACCCCAGCGTAGAAATCTGCGATAAGTGGCAATCACTTATCGCAGATTGCGGCTCGACGAACGAAAACCTCGCGCCAATACACCCTTTTTTTGTTGAAACTAATAAGTGCGGCTCAAAAGTAGCACCTCCCTTCTCCTGCCATTGGGGAAACATTAGTAGCACCCCCCTTACCCACCATAGGGTTTTTGTGTCCTAATACTCCGAAATGTTATCAGCCATTAATCGAAGACGATCGCGGGTACCAGCTATCGAAACGTCGTGAGTACACTCAACTTTAATCTGGGTTTCAACATTCGTTCATATTGATTCATATTTCTTCATTAACATTTGTTCGATTTTATATTTCATTCAAAACATTTTTTTTTCACCATATCAATATTTTTAGTTAATGTCTTTCTCGCTTTAATTCTTATTCCTAATGTAATAATTGATGATCTTTTGGTTCAATTGACATTTTGTTCTATCTTATAAGTTATTTTCATTTGAGGTTTCAATAGAAATAACTATATAGACAATAGAAGTCTAAACCAATTCTACTCATCCACGAACATTCTCAAGCACATTCAAGGAAATAGACCGGGAGGTCATGACAGTTGACGTTCCACCATTTTTTCGTGCATGCCTTTTTAAGGTTTGATAAATAACCCTAAAATATCAAAGATAGTCGGGTTTTTAGCCCCCCCGCGCCTCCTCTTCATAAGGAAAAACGCTTTCCTTTCTGTAGCGAATTTTCGTGTTTTTCCGTGATATTTCACTGCATGCCATTGTAATATACGGTTGTTCAAACCAATTGAAGCTCTAATAATTGATGGCATGCACCCCGCAGCGGCCCAAGATGATCAAAGGGTTGTGAAAACCTGAAAAAAAAATTTAGGAAAATTCCGTGTTTTCAAATTGCATGCCGATGTGAAGAATTGAAGTTTTTGTAATAAAAATACTATGGGAAAATTGGCATGCACCCCCCGTAGGACCAACGGTGAAAAATTTCCGGAAAATTCTGTAAAATTCTAACACCGATTTTCCGTGATTCCAAAACACTCATGGCATGCATGTTGAATAAGCCCATCGTATTATAAATAATAATAAAAGTTGCGAAAAAACAGTGCAAATTTAGGTGACTTGTTTTTGCATGCCGTTTTGTATTTGATGAATTTACCTTATTTCAAGTCATGAATATAAATGGCATGCATGTAGCTACAGCCCAATACACAAAAATTGTGAAAAAATTGAATAAACATCAATTTTTGGATTGAAAAAAAAAATATAAAAAATGCCGTGACTTCTTCTTGCATGCCACTTTGTATTTCGTTTGTACATACTATTTTAAGTTGAAACTCGAAATGGCATGCATGTAGCTCCATGAAAATTGTTTGAATAAACATTATTTCAAGTTGATGGCTGAAATAACATACATGTTATCACAGTCCATCATTCAAGAATCGTAAAAAAAAATTAATTCAAGTGACTCGTATCTCCCGGTCTCTAGTCTAAACGTGGCCTATCATACGTCGACTAGCACGAGAGGTTACTACTACCCTATTGTTACGATCTTTCTTCTGGAAAATATTAATTCTGACACCACTGTTACGATATATCCTTTTAAAATCCAACTTCTGACACTACTGTTGCGATTTATCCCTGGGTTCGTCGATTAAAACACCGAACAACACTGAACTTCTTTTACTATAACTCTCTACCACAATACAATACAATCACTTAAATCGCTCTGATAACTTTCCAATGCTCGGTACCAAAACTCTCTGTACTAAAAATTCTACTTCTGCACAAAGCTCTGCTCCACTTAGCTCCCAATAACTTTCACCACTTAGCTCTGAATGAAATTTGTCACTTAACTAACTCTGTCAATAACTAACTCTCCGAATAAAAACTTCTCTCCGCCGCGATATCACGATGCTTATATACCTGCGTACCTATCGAGAATCCTCGAGAGAAGCGCCGATGACGTGTCTCGAATTCTCCAGGCGGCAATCAACAGTTCTTGGAAAATGACGACGCGATCCCTCATCTGCGTTTACGATCTCGTCAGGGCCGGCGCTAGCACGTAACACTATGATAGACGCTACACGCTACCACCGTATAGAAGTGAACAACAAGTTCGCTACCAGTCAGCATGATGTATCAGGTCAAGATTTTATATTTAGCTGGGCTCTGGCAGCATGTGGTGCGGTAGGAGGGTGTCGGCTGAGAGCATTCTTGGCTCACTTGCACTCACGCCTCAGATACATCGGCTGAGCGTTAAGTAAGAGATGGGAATATTAACCCAAATAGGGCGGCGAGTGAATTTAATAATAATACTTCATGTATAAAATAATGATGCTGAAAATGATTTTCTACTTTCAATTTTCATAAAGAATTTGAAAAATAATAAAATTATTAAATCGGACGATTTTTTTGTTTATTTTACCAATTGTCATAGAGCTACATGCATGCTATTTTGCATTTCGGCTCAAAAAAGTACATAGCGGCATGCAGAAAGAAGTCACGCCATTTAATAGATTTTTTTTCAATAAAAAAATTGATGTTTATTCAATTTTTTCACAATTTTTGTGTATTGGGCTGTAGCTACATGCATGCCATTTACATTCATGACTTGAAATAAGGTAAATTCATGAATTTCGAAACGGCATGCAAAAACAAGTCACCTAAATTTGCTTAGTGTTTTTTGCAACTTTCGTCACGCATGCCTTTATTTTGCAACACCCTGGTGTGCATGCCAAATATACTTCTATTGAATAATGGAATCAAGTATTTTTTCAATGGCATGCAGTTTGGAATCACGGAAAATCGGTAATAAAATTTTACAGGATTTTCCAGAAATTTTTCACCGTTGGTCCTACTAGGGGTGCATGCCAATTTTTCCATAGTGTTTTTATTACAAAAACTCTAATTCTTCACATCGGCATGCAACTTGAAAACACGGAATTTTCCTAAATTTTTTTCAGGTTTTCACAACCCTTTGATCATCTTGGGCCGCTGCGGGGTGCATGCCATCAATTATTAGAGCTTCAATTAGTTTGAACTTCCGTATATTACAATGGCATGCAGTAAAATATCACGGAAAGACACGAAAATTCGCTACAGAAAGAAATGCGTTTTTCCTTATTAAGAGGACGTTCGGGGGGGCTAAAAACCCGACTATCTTTGATATTATAGGGTTATTTATCAAGCCTTAAAAAGGCATCCACGAAAAAATGGTGGAACGTCACCTGTCATGACCTCCCGGTCTGAAACCCTATTATACTACTATGGCTTAATATGGATTAGTTCAGTCGAAGTTAGTTCAAATTTTTGAAAGCATAATTTGAATATGATGGAAATTTCTTGTTTTTGACTATTCAAATATGTTTTTTGATCAATCTTTTGCTGAAATCATAGAAATCATAGAGAGATCTTTTGCTGAATTCTTTTCTGAACGTCAGTAAATGAATAGAAATTTGAACTCTTTGAGATGAATAGCTTTCATTTTGGATCATGAATAAAATATTTTCATAGGTTTTTTTTATTCCTTCCACATGGAAGCGGGAAATTTCGTCAGTAATCAATTTCAATATACCTATCAGTTCCTTCTTCTGTATATTCATCGCAAAAAATATCCTCCGTCACTCTGTATATCACGGATAAATATTGAACAACGATTTTGCAGAATTACGGAAACTGCACCAGTCTTATCTACTCATTGCTTGTTATTCTAACCCCATCACTATCAATGCCAGTCCGATTTTTTAATTTTTTCATTCCGTTATCGCGGATTGAATAAATATTGGCCATGTGTTAGCAACAAGGGTATTGAATAACTCAATATCCTGTATAAAAATGCCCAACTGGCTCTATCAGATCGATTCGTGCTGTTATCATAAATCAATAAATCGAACTAGGGTAGCAGTAATAACAATAAGTACGAGTTAAGCCCAGAAAGAGATATAGATGGCGGTTGTTGTTTGAAAAGGTCAAGTTCGCTTCCGAAGCTTTGGCCATTGAAAGGACTTTGGCGAATATGCCAACAGCAATGTGCGCTTCGTTCAACAAATAACTGAGTTTTGCCAACAAGCTTACCACTATCTATATGTACATTGACAGGTACCAATCATAAAGTTGAATCTTGAGCTACATTTTGAGGAACCCATTCATTATGCAACTTTATTCTCTAGAAAGATTTGCATTGAACGGGATGCTTTTCAAGCACTGTCGTTGAATTTTGGAAGTGATATGTTAAATTTCATGTATATGTTCCCAAATAGTTAGTTTTGAAGATACGAAGTGTTTCAAGTTAGAAAAAGTAGAAATGACCTTTTTCGTAGATTCAAGATATTGAATGATATATTGAAACAATGAAATTTGTTATCCCAATTACTTGCCAAATTTGCATCCAATACTTAACATTTCCGGAATGAATGATTACGAGAATGATTAATTATGTGCTTGCACTCAACTCGATTAGTATATTTTGGAATCGGTGAGTGCCATCTTTCCCATCTTTCATTTTGACTCTTAGACCCATGGAATCTCTTTCTGAGTTCGTTCCTCAACATATCAGCTGAGCTGTGGAATACAGTGGTGTTGGTTGGAACTTTCATTGCTTATGAATGAATGAATACGTTTATTTTTCAGGGAAATCCTAATATACAAACAATAAATATAAACGATAATAATAATATTCAATAAATAGTAATCATAGGACCATAAGCATCAATAATTTAGAGTCATGTATCAGAATGTTACCCATAACTCTTGAAAAATAGTAATATAAATAACAAGACAAGGCGAACAAAACTCAAAAGTTACCTAATTAACTTAGAAACTATATTAACAATTTGAAAGATTCCAGTGATAATAAGTGTTGATATTTAAGACAATTGTTGTTCTGCATCAATCTTTCTCTACAAAATGGTGTTTGTTCTGATATATTCGTTCAATTTAGTCCTAAATGTATAAATACTTCTGCACTGTTTTATGTCTTCCGGAAGCTCATTGAAATGCCTCAAATACTCCAGTCTATGACGGTGAAAAAAGTGTAAACTGTGTATTTATCCCATACAGCACCGATTCGTATGAAAATTTGGATATAGGTTCTACTTACCCTCCATTCCAAAATCTACCCCGTGCCGAGGGTTGCTTTCTCCCTGGGGATGGATGCCACCCCTTCTTGGGGGTGAAAAAAATTTTATTGGAAATAAGTGCGGAAATCAATAGATTGACTAATTCTAAGCACTTTTTGTTCAATGAAGTTTTTTCTGAAAAGCAATACTTTTCGACTTATTCGCGAGTGAAATTGTCTGTTTTCAGGCAAAAAAAACACGTTTTCGGATCCTTTTTCGCGAATAACTGGAAAAATATGCATATAATCGAAAAACCTGCAGAGAGCAAAATTATAGCTTTTGAAAAAACAAAGGCGATTGTTCATTTGTGATGTATGCAAACCCACTACAAACTGAATACTTGCTTGTTGAAAGTTGATTGGTATTTTCAAACGACAAAATGGAAAGTTTCTACGTACAATAACCAAAATCCAATGCATTTTTCGAAAAAAACTAATCGGACCTTTTCTGAAGTCCTTCAAAAATCCTTCATTTTTGTTATTTATAGAAGTTTCTAGCATCAAAACTGACTGAGGTATGAAGGATATAATGTTGAATCCTAGTTTTCCGTTGAAAAAAAATTGTGAATAACTCATCCTCTTTCCCCCCCCCTTTGAAAAAAATCGTTGTTACTCCATAATTCACTTCATTCATGTTTTTATGATGAGTTCTGAGTTTTTCATCAAGTGAGAGTACGTAGTTTCGGAAAACATTGAGATTGAAGAGAAAAAATCATATACGTGATTCAGCGAAAAATCACCATTTCTTCGAAATAACTCGAAAAATATTGATCACATGCAAAATTTCCTCGAGTACAAAATTGAAGGCTATTCTCCTCTGAAAATTTCGGTGTTTCAGTTTTTTCTGCAGGATGAAAATAGAGTAAGATATGGCCAGTTAAATACTGTGAGGGTTCGCGCAAAGTACCTTTTTTGAACCCTTTCAGCATGAACCTTTTCAAAAATATAATCTGAAACAAGAAATAATGTGAATGAGCTTATAGCTCTCGAAAAAAGCTACAAAATACTTTTTTGGTGGATTTGATTGCTTGAAGACTAAGCGAGTTATGGGAAAAAAACAAAAACAATTTTTGTAGAAATTAGTACATTAGTATAATGAAGAATACACATAGTAATTATTTTTAAGGCCTAGTGGAACTATATGTATATTATATTTTTATATATTCAGATTCAACTAGGCAACGATTTTTCCAAAGGGGGGGGGGGAAGAGAGGATGAGTCATTCACAATTTTTCTTCATGGAAAAAATAGGATTCAACATTATTTCCTTCATACCTCGGTCAGTTTTGATGCTAGAAACTTCTATAAATAACAAAAATGAAGGATTTTTGAAGGACTTCAGAAAAGGTCCGATTAGTTTTTTTCGAAAAATGCATTGGATTTTGGTTATTGTACGTAGAAACTTTCCATTTTGGCGTTTGAAAATACCAATCGACTTTCAACAAGCAATCATTCAGTTTGTAGTGGGTTTGCATACATCACAATTGAACAATCGGCTTTGTTTTTCCATAAGCTATAATTTTGCTCTCTACAGGTTTTTCGATTAGATGCATTATTTTCCAGTTATTCGCGAAAAAGGATCGGAAAACGTGTTTTTTTTACTGAAAACCGACAATTTCACCCGTGAATAAGTCGAAAACTATTGCTTTTCAGAAAAAACTTCATTGAACAAAAAGTGCTTAGAATTAGTCAATCTATTGATTTCCGCACTTATTTTCAATAAAAAATTTTCCACCCCCAAAAAGGGGTGGCATCCACCCCCAGGGGGAAAGCAACCCTCGGCACAGGGTAGATTTTGAAAAAGAGTGTATGTAGATCCTGAATCCAAATTTCCATGCGAATCGGTGCTGTATGGGATAAATACACGGGAAAATGGTCATAGACTGGACTAAAACCTTTATAAAACAATATTATCATTGAGCTGGTCAAACTGCATTTTGGCAAGTGAAAATGATGAATTGGTCTTGTCTCATAATTATGAGTAGTATTACGATAAGTAATGAATTCATCAAAATAAGATGGTGACATATTATTAATAGTCCTGAAAATAAATATCATTGCGGATCTGTAAAATCTGTCCTTTATATAACCATTGTAATGCATCAAGCATAAACCTTATGCTGGTATAGTGATTACATTTGAGTATTACTCTCATCCCACGATTTTGTAGTTTTTGTAGAGTCGAAATTTTGTTTTGATCACAACCATATAGTAAGGTACTACAATAATCAAAATGAGGCTGAATGATTGTATTATATATGGTAACCTTGGAAGTAACTGACAAGTGATAAGAGATTCGTGTGAAAAAGTGAAGTTTCTTTGATATTTTTTTAGTTATGTATTCGAAGTGTGCGTCAAAAGATAAGCAGTTGTCTAACATGAAACCCAGATATTTAAATTCGGTTACAAATTCTATTTGTTCATTATTAATTTCCAAAGAATATGATTTTAAGTTTATGTGTTTATATTTGTATGACGTGGTCAGAAACATGGCTTTTGTTTTAGACACGTTTAGTTTCAACTTGTTGATGTTCAAGAATTCATGAATTTCCTCCAAGCAGATATTCATTTTTGTCATAGCTACCTTCAAATATTTATGAGATGTGGTTAACAGAGTATCATCAGCAAATGAATTCATGAAGTCGCAGTTTTGGCATAAGCTTATGTCATTAATATATATAAGAAATAGTAAGGGGCCCAAGACACTTCCTTGTGGTACACCAAATTTAGAGTTAAATATTATTAACTCTATTGAAAGGTTTACAAACTCATATAAATTGAAACGAATACGAATTCATGATTTTTTCATTTATCATTCTCAGTTGACACGATATTCACTGAACATCACCCAGTTTTCCATCGTGTGAACATTTTCCAATTGTTTATATCTCTACCGACTCTGACTCATATCGTTGAGCTACTTTCTCTGTTACCACCGCAATATTCATAATTCAATACCATATTTCTGTTCGTACTCTGCATGATAATAACACAAACGTCGGATGAATTTCTTATTTATGAGTCTCGTTTCCAGAAATAAAAAATAACAATGTACTTAACAAAAGTTACATAATCACCGTTACAGCCCGTCTTGCGTAACGCTATCCGTTGTTTGTGTTGCAATCTTTATATTAATCCATATCTGTCGATCGAGTTCAATATTGAACCGGTTCGCTATAGGGCGATACACTGTTCCAAGTAAACATTGAAGTTCGTGACTTATATCACTCGCGGATCGCAGAAAAGAGCAAATTATACACGATTATTCCACTGATACAGCGGTATCTTTTCAACATGGAAAATGTCACATTCCGCACTACTTGTAAACCCGGAAGTTGAAAATTCTGTACACATGCACTGAACTGCGTGAAATATTATTCCACATACTTGACAATAATTATCAGGCCACCCATATGTATTTATCGACAAGAGTCTGTGAAGCAAAAAGTCATAAGCAAATCAAACCTTGCAATCTGTTGAAAACGAAACAACATATACTAGTGAAAAATCTATTTCTAAAAAATGAAAGAAGTCAATGGAAATTCAAAATAATGTACCCGTTAACTAATAGAGCTTACTGCGTACACTCAATATCAATTTTTCAAGTCAAATTCATGAGTCATAACATCTTTCACACATCATATGGAATATGTTACTTTCTGCACTTGTTGAATAATATACTGAGAAGAAAAAGATAAATATCATATAATATGCAACATGCCGAAAAGCCTTTTTGGGAAATGTGTAACTTCTTGCACTGATTGCACAATACAGTATTGCGATCACTAGATCCAGACTTGGATCTGGATTTCTTCTTCCAGTCATACACACATTTGGCAAGATGCATAAAAGTCCTAGTGTGTTGACTTCTACCTGCAAAATCGTAAGTCTTAATTCTCGATTTAACACATTCTTGATTTTTAACAAATTTATTCCGAAAAACCACTTGGAGAGCTTGCCAGAAGGCAACTTTGTAGGTTACAGGAGATGTTTATGAATTGGTCATATCATTTCCGATAATTTTCAACACTTGTTACGTAATTCCTCAATTTAGTGGTAGCTTGAATCCAAATTGAATCGTTTATTTGTATACTATGAATTCAGAACATTCATTATTAGTTAAGGGATTTTCAAATATATTTTTTTATTCAATTATTTATTGCATCAACCACGCATTGTTATTAGCAACGTAACAGTGTGTTTGTCTAATTCGGTAATAAACATGTATATTGCTACACTAACTCATTTTCAAGATTCTACCAATTATATCGATATCTGTTGAAAGGGACACAACACTTTTGACGTTGAAGTTGACTTCTAGTGTTTTTTCCTTAGTCTGGCCTAGACCATATTCCTGCCTTTTGTCCGAGAACTTCGGACATTCCACTAGTAGATCTTGAAAAGATTATATATTTTCTAACAATAAGGTAGGTATAATTCAACTGCGGTAGCTACTTCATAAGATATAGAGATGGATATTATATTTAATATTATCAACACCACCAAATTCATCATAAAAGTAACTGAGCCTAAAAAATCCACTCAACAATAGCGACAGTAACAATAAGAACGCAGAGGGGAACAGAAACAAAAAAAACTTGAAACGGAACAAGAACAAAACTAAATAGAATATTGAGAATACTGAATTGAGTTTATCAGAACTTTCGAGCGCATTCAAATTTCAAAAGATTCAAATGGAAGTGTCAAACTTGTCTGTTAGGCGTTAGCTTTCTATAAGGTGGCCATATCTACGCAAATTTTGTTCACTAGTTATTCCACAGTCTAAGGCTGAATTCGGACAGATTCAAATTTAGACCATTCAGAAACCCGTCGGATCGTCGTACCATCGGATCTGTCTGAATGCAGCCTTAGAGACGTAATAGAGGTCGACCTTCAATCATCTGTTTACCGTATGAAACATACTTTTTATAGGGTTTCATAAATAGACGAATACGCCGCTATAATGACTTGCCTATCAAAATGTGGTCCAGAATATATACAGTTAGATTCCCACCGTATGGATAACTTTTTTATCATCGATTTGCCAGAAAATTTCATTGGTAATTGGTGTATTGCAGAATACTTGCATATGAGTTATCAAAATTTCAAATTTCCTAACAGTGTATAAGGGAGAACAAAAATTTGATTTTGATTAAGAGTAAACTACCCTGGATATTATTTCAGATTTGAGTATTGATTTCAGATCTGAACAACTCCTTTGAATGAACTTAGTGATTATGTCAAAAATGTGATGTGGTTTACACCTGATCAAAATTCCTATTTTTCGTTTTTCCCTGTATGCTGTTCGGAAATTTGAAATTTTGACAATTCATATGCAAGTATTCTACTGTACACCAATTTTTATGAAGAATAAAATTTTCTGACTAAAATGTAAACTCTCATTTCGATTCATTTGGTCGAAAGGAATCGATTAAAGAAAAGCATATAAGCCTATTAGAAGGGCCATCGACTTCGAACAAAGTTCTTCAGAAAGTAGGCCTTGTTGCCCGTCAATCATGAAACGTGACAGAATCATTTCCCAATGCCATAGGGATAAATTCTCAATATGAAAATATCTGCCTTGTTCGGGGATCGAACACACTACTTCTAGGTCATGAGCCAGGCACATAACCACAACGCCAACTCCCTCGCCAAGGCATGCCTATTATTTCAATAAAACAGTTGAAAAATGAATAACACTTAAGGTACTACCAACTAAATAATATTAACATTATTCATTAAACCCATGTATATTTCCAATCTATTTCTGATTACCACAACCTTTCAATATAAACATAGTTTAATTACTACGAAATATCATTATCAACAAATTTTATTTTCAATAATGTTTTGAATGAAGCAAAAGATGGAATAACATTTTCGTATGGGAGATTGAGATGAAATTATCGAAAAAGACTATGAAACGAATACAGTTTTGAACGAATAAAATTTTCTTTTCAATATTTCTGAACTTCCACTTGTATTTCACTTGGAGATTTATTAGATTTTCGTTTCTCCCACTGACATAATTTTGTGATCTTTCCGATATTTCTTTTCTTTTTCTCACACATCTCAATCATTATCTCCAATCGTTCAATTTACAGAATATAGTTTTGTTGAAATTTTATAATTTTATTTCGACCCATTCGGTTTTTTCGAACAGGTTTCGAAAGAGTTTAGACATTGGTACTACAATGCAGTCATGATAAAAATCATTATTATTATTACGATTTGTGACTTTCTGGCACCCAGGCTGTAAGTAACAGATCCGTGTCATAAAGTAACTGGAATGAAGTTCTATCTGACACCAAACTTGCGCTTTTATCATTTTTTATAAGAATCGAATAAGAGTAGTCTTTATGATCCAGAAATTCATTATTTAGATAAGTAGGTATTTTAGAATAAGAATTTTCAATAATTAATTTTGCATCTACATTTTTGCTGTGTCAGAATATAACAACATCCTCGGTATCTGTTCAACAGATCACAGTATTTCGTATGAATCGATAACAAAGAATAATCATTGAATGATTTGTAACATAGCCTCATCAACATTAATCATTTATGAATTTTTTCTCTCGCGAGATCGACAAACTTCCATCTCTATCAGCTGTTTGATGGAATACCACTCCTCATTTCAAATGCAAGCTTCATTTCAGTTTGTATAAGAGTTGCGATTGTAATTTCTATTCATTCCGTATAATACCATTTTATATTCAGTTCTGTGTGCCAGATGCTGGTAGTTCAATGAATTCACTAAATTACAAAAGAATGAAAAACATGTGGCGAGTTTTTGTTTCTCTTCCTATTCCTAGAAAGTAATTCTTCCTTTCATTTCGATGCAACACGTGGAAGTATTGTATTTCCAAGCGTGTTTGTATATCTGTCTATTCATCTATAAAGTTGACTGTGACTGAATTCACAGAGGTGTTCTTGATGTGTTTCGAACTAATTTGTTGTAAACAAAAACAGTCACACCAAGAATGTATTATATTCAAGAAACTGGTTTGTAATCGAACCGAATGTAGAATTTGTCATGTGTTTTGATGATTTGATCGTGGTGATTCATACAATTTCCAGTTTGCGTGTCTAGTGGCTCAACATACAGGGGCTTGCGTGGTGACAAGAGTACAAAGCATCAATTTTTAGGGTTGTCAGTAAAAAATCGAAGGATTCAAGTGATTCTGAGGATTTGATTCAGAATAATTTCCTCTTGGATCTGATGAGAATGTTACCTATCTCATAAAAATACATGCACTTATACAGCCCCAGAAGAATATCTCAAAATGATTGTTGACAATCATCAGAAATGTAATCAAGGTTAGCATTCAGTAAGCAGCATTTATCAAAGTTATTTAATTCCCCTAAAGAAAAATGAGAATGTTTGTCACACTTGGAAGTATTTGTTATGAGAAATGAAAATAATGGCATCAAAACTGGAATAGAAAAATACATGTACTCATACCGCCGCAGAACAAAGAAAATTTTGAAATGAAATTGATGTTAGCAGTAAGTAAACGACAGCAAGAAAAATATTCACGTATTACGTATGAAAGAGAAATTGTTTCATGGATGTCACTCTCGGAGGTATTGGTTGTGAGAAATGAAAATGATGGTATTGAATTCGATGTTCTCACCATTGTCCACAACAGAAGATAGCGGAATGTCTCATTTATTGTTTCGCAACGTATATTTCGAACGAGATTTCGAATAAGGATATATTCTTCGACGATAAATGCGTCACAGAAAGTATGACCTGAAACAACGGCTATTCTCTCGAATCAGTTGATGAGCTGGTGAAAAAGCTACAAAGGTCTGTCGTTTCAGCTATTCATGCCGTTATTTGGGAATTATTTGATTTTATGTATTTTAATGTGAAATTGACTGTAAGCCGGTTTTTAATTTCATGGTTTGTCAAAATGGTTGAGGCTTTCGCGGCCGATGTTTTCAGTATCACTACTTTGGTTCGGGTTTGAAGGCCGTCGTATTTTGAAATGTCTTCCTGACGTTTTGCTGCCGCTGGATCATCATCATCAGAAGCCCATGTATGAGCCTCCGAAGAAGCTGGCTTCTCGAGCCAGCAAAACTTGAATAAAGTTCACACAAATTTTTCTGTGATACGGGTATCAGGGGAATTACTGTCAGAGTTTATGAACACTCGCTCGTCATTATTTGTATCCATCGTTAGCTGCATCGTATACGAAAACAAGACAGAATTAACATTTGCTTGCGTGTGGTTGACGATGTTCCTTTGCTGAGTGGTTTTAGTCCAGACTACCATTACATACACTATTAACTCTATTGAAACCTGTTACTAAGCAAAAAAGACAAAAAAACTTATGGAAACTACAAATCGAATTAGGCAATCGAATTCAAACAGTGTTGAAATGGATTTTTTAGTCAAAAAATAAAATGAGAGGTTTGATTGATCAAAGTAAATGATATTGTGGCAGAAAAATTCAGATATCAAATAGGAAAAAGCGAGTCAAAAATTCTTGAATAAAGATTTATATGAAGTAATGTAAAAAAATGCGATTGACCATTTACTTAAATCAGGGTCATTAAAAAACCATTGGAAATGTACAAGTACAAGTATGAATATGCTTTAAATAGGTAAGAATGGTTTCGATATGGTACGAGATATGGTATATGTAGAAGAAAACTGTTTCATGACGACATTATAGTCATATTGTCTCCACGAACCATTAGAAATGCCTAATGACAGCTCGACAGCAACTATGTATCGCTATCAGAATGCGCTTTGTATATTGTTAGGTACGAACTGAACCGAAACAACAAAAAAATTATATTGTTGATTCATTCATTTAGTTCCAAAATGATTACCATTGAGTGAGGCGCGTTTTTTTGTCAGACTATTTTTAATCATTTTGATGAAAAAAATTCATATCCCGGAGACTTTTCATCAATACGTTCTCTCCTTGGATGATTAATTCATAATATTCCATTATAAGGATTCCATTATTGCATTCACGACTCATAACCAATAAGCAAACAAGTTAAAGTGAATTTATTCTACCAAAAGACAGTTCAATCTCCTTCGAGGCTGTATTCATCCGTTGAAAAACAATAAGGCTAACCTTATCTCATTTGAAACAGTATATACTCATACTTAATGGATTTTTCTAGGGGTGGTCGGTTTTAAAAAAGCTAGAATGAATTGGTTTTATAGTGTTTCTCTATGTGTTTTGATGAGTGTTTCTAGTGAAACCAAAAGTTTCAAGATGAAATTGAAAAATAGCCATGCAAACCTTATTGAGAGTGGGCCCCCACAGACTTATAAAAGCTTTGAAGGGATTTCCTGAAGGTTCTCGCTTATCAACAGATACATCGTTGATATTATGTCGACCTCAGCATGTATCAGGTGTAGCTACCAACCAGATGAGTTCAAGCCGGAAATGGAAACGCAAGATGTTTAGTGTATGTATAATCAACAAATTGATGAAATGATAGCGGCATTCGGACATATTAGAATTCAAAAAAATAAATTTCTCTGGGCGGGATTCCAACCCACAACCTTCTGCAAACCGAGCCGTGTTGCCCCACCGTTTTTGTTAGTATTCGGTAGCACAATTGGTAGGGCAACTGCCGGTGTGCAGAAGGTTGTGAGTTGAATCCCGCCAGAGTGGGATTAGTTCTCTTATTTGGCTTAATATAATTTAATATACTTGTTAATTATACCTTGAATAATACAGACACTCCAACATCTCGAAATCTATGTAATAATATAACATCTTGGAAATTTACTATCCAAAACATTCGAACTATTCATACAGTACTCTCCATGCAGTAGTTCCTTTCGATTGTATTTTTTGTAGTGGAACAATTTGAGGAATTCCCGAATCACTGATATTTTTGTTTTAATGGACTCGTACGCCCAGCTATCGCGACATAACAATTCCATTACTCACTCGCCTCGGAATGTTATTTTTTCAGAGTGGTTCCTGCTTCCAAACGCATAACAATTCGTTTATCTGAATACGTTTTCGAATGCGACCCTGCCACACAAGTCGGAAAGGTTAAAAAGTCTCATTTGAATTATATTGAAATTGATGGTAGTCGTTGCCCATTCATTGTACTTATTGTTTGATTTGTTAAGCTTCTTGTTTCCCCTCTGCCTGTGGTGAGGTGGGATAATTCAATAGATTTTTAACAAGTACTCTATTGTATGGAAAGATTACAAATCTTAACGACAGCGAAGATTTCGAGAAGATACACCTTGTGTCAGTCTGTTATACAAACATATTTGCGAAAAAGGTAAAAGGTTTATAGTTTATATAGGTTAACGATTGTGGATACTATCAATCGATATTCAACTTTGAATTCCTTAACAATGTTTGCTTCATTGACCTGGGCCTTAGAGTGAGAGGATTGATCCCCACTCCTAAAACGGCATGAACATATTAAACTAAGGGCAACTGCGTCACCACTTACGAGTGACGACACAATGTATCACTTATTGCATATTTGCATAGCCATAAATCCTTTTTACAGTGAGGGAGTTGTTGATCTGTTGATTTGTGTTGTCGATTTTTTGAAGCTCTTTCCACCAATTTATTCTCAATGTGAGATATAATACTTTCTTGAAGGAATGTCAAATCTTATACCTAAGACAACAATGATGTCCAAATTTTTTCAATGCCAATTTTTGAATAATCTATTGCTTCAGTTGCAGTGAATGGAAAATTGCTATGGTCATTGAATGAAAACAGAATTTTTTTAGAGTCGAAATCATAAGAGTGGATTTTTCAATGCATGATATATTTATAATTAAAAAAAAACATTTTCAAATCACATACTGAAAACTATATGAATTGAACATTTCATTACAGTAAAGGTCGTGAAAAAATGACCAATATCGATAAAAATCTATATATGAGGAACAAGGAATACTTATACGAATCATATGCTATTCTAGTGAAACTTGAATAACACTAAATATTGGTTATTGAAAATAACTGTTATAGAAGAAAATAATGAGGCACCACTGATATTTCTGAAATTTCTTGTAGGTACCTAGTGGTTTATTGAAATATATTATTCATTAGGTACCCGAAAATATTGACTATTGAAAATTTTCAATATGCACCATAATTTCATTTGGTCCCATTCTTGAATATTTTACAATAATCTAGTAAATATTTAAGAATCAATAGGATACCAGAAAAGAACTGATTACCTACGGAATCTAAGTATGCAACACATATTACTGATGACGTAACACATTATGACGATGACGACTATGACGCAGATGCCCTTAGTTGGTTCGGGCCGCAAGAACTTGTATTTGAGGGTTAAGCGACACCAAGTCCATGTTATATTACGTCAATGGTTTGCTTTTGATGCTCAATTTTTTCTTTGAATGTTGGTAGATTATATTTTTCGAAACCAATAAATTTTCTTGAATTCAAATAATCAGCCAGTTACGTATAATCTCGCGATTATCTATGAACATAACATTCGCAATAAGTGATAATTTATGCACCTTGCCCGAGCTTGCCATGAATGTTAACCTTTGATTCCGACAAATGTCGATGTCGGGTCAGAGATATGTTTATAATTTCATGAATCTGAGTGATAACGTTGTGTAATATCAAAATTTTTAAAGTAGCGTTACAAATGGAATTCCTGAGATGGCGAATCAATCTGGAAGCCCCCAAAGGCATTTACACCCTAACAAAAAACATAAATCAAATATAATGAGGAAGTATTAAGACCTTCTGGAGTTCAGAACCTGAAACTGATATATCAAGCAGAGAATTTGAGATATATCGTTAGTATGAATCTACAAAAAAAATGAAAACATAAGGTACCTATTGAATATTCAAAATATATTGATATATTTGGCCAGATAATCCCTATGAGATTAACATTATTCAGGAAGTGTAGCATTTTTAAATATAATCAACACAAATTCAATCTCCAGTCGCGTCCATGAAAAATTAATCTTTGTAAGTGTTTTCCTAAAAAGTTGTTTCAGACCATTAACACATTTCGGGTTTCATACGTAAACATTAATAATATGTTCATTTCTATGTTCATAATAATCGCTATAACTGTTTACTTCTTTCACAACCGTTTGAACCAGATCTTGCGCCCAAGTAGTGTATTTATTCCACTCACTAATCCAGACTTAGTGGATATTTTAACACTGTTTATAACGTATAAACCATAGAGCTGATTGATTTATGCGTCTCAATTCCAGACTCGGACCCATAAAATGCAAATGGCGACAATAAATTACAGATGAGATTACCTACAAATAGATAGTACCTATAGGGTGTGCCCTGCGCCCAATCGAGGTCTGTTTGCCAAGTTGGCAGGTGTTTCAACCCAAAATTTTCTAGGTAGTGGAGTATGCACACCCAGCACCTGACAGCTGGGTATTGTGTTCCATTGTATTTAATAATATTTTTGACGATTCTGTTCGGTTTTCGATAGTGGGACAAAGAAAGAGGTGATAGCTCTGCAAAGTTGTACAAATATTTCAATAAATTTTTGGGAAATATTATCTTGACCCTTATACCATTGGAGATGTAGCTTTTCGCTAATCGTTCGGAAGTTTGCCTATTTGAGAAAGTTTCAATTTCATGCATTCTGTTATTAATAGCTTAAGGCTTGAGGTATAACCCGGAAACATCATCAATCTTATATCATACCCAGATAACTGTAAACAAGGACCATACATTACTACTGAAAGCGACCACATTACATACTGACAGCGAAATATTCATAGTGCACAAACGAGCTCAATGAAATGTTTTTGTTGAAAATGGGAGTTGATGGCTGAAACGAAGATTTACAATAACAAATCCTAAGATGAATCGTTTATACCAAAGAGCTATACAATTGACAGCGATAAAAATAACATTGCCACTCGCATGGACACGATAGCACGTAAATGTCGATCAAATTTTCAAAATATGTCAGCCTTTGAATTTCACTGTTTATCAATTGCATTTCATAAATGAATTAAACCTCTTCCGTATAAATATTAATGAATGGCATTCTTAGATGTATTGGTCATAATGAACGCATTATCAACTCCTGGACTAGATCGCCATGAGGAATCTCATTGAATGAAGAGCTTCTTGTCGAACCTATTCCATATATCTATTCTCAGATTCTTAGATTTGAGGGGGCAATTGGATTGTTGAAGAATATACCGTTGCATTTCCCACACTGTCCATTCCCTTGAGAGTTTTAAGCGGTGATACGGCATGGGGCAATACTATTTGACTGCAAAGATTCAATTTCCTGAGATATTAGTGAGGATCCTTGATCAGAATGAATGTAAGGAGGCATACCAAATGTTGAGAAAAAACATTTGTTGTAGGCGTTTTTCACAGTTGTTGAAGTCATATCCGGACACGCGAAAGCGAAAAATCATCAAGAATATTTGTCAACAATAGTTGATATGTATTTGTTATTGGCAGGGGTCCTTCGGAAACATTATTGAGTAGTTCAAATGAAGTTGCTTTTATGGAAGCAAGATTCTCTCATAAGAGCAACTTTTATGGAATCTTGATTTAACTACTGCGCATATAGAACATGATGCAGTGACTTTCAGGACATCCTCCGAAGAAATTGGTGAATTTTTGCTTTGAGCACAGTGATTTACTAGAGCCACTCCAAGATGACATAAAGAATCATGTGATTTGTATAGGGTTTTATTGCTCCTATCTCCAGTGACTGTTGAAATTATCTTTAATGAAGTGTCAGCTACTGTATTTTCGATTCCAGATCTGAAGATGACATCATATCTGATGCAAGACAAATTTATTCTCCAACGAATGATATTTTGATTTTTGTATTCACTGGTGAATGGATTGTTTTGAAGAAGTCGTTGTCTGATATGAGGTGAACAAATCCCACTGATGAATGAATCACAGGTAAATTAGAATCATCCCTGTTTTCTTCAGCAGTAACGGCTTTGAAATTGCACTCGTTAATCATTTGTTTTAGAACTTGTAAATATTTCGGTTGATATTGATCGAATGATTCACCGAATTATTGTCGCTTTGTTGCCAGAGAGTGCCTAGCAAAAATTTCATTTTAAGCTTTGACATACATATGTTTCCTGAATCTTCAATACCATCGTTTTAAGAACCATATTCACTATACATCCATAAATAGTCCATCCAACGTAATGTATCAGAAGTTTGAATTGATCGTTATCATCGGTGAGTTTGTCGGCTTCTATGAAGTTTTTGAATGAACGGATCAAGTGGGTCCATTAATGGGACGCACTGCTGGAACTTGGTTCAACTTCCGATGTTTCCGGTTTGAGCAGCTAATCTATTCCTTCAGGTACGAGGAAAAAAAGTTCATCAAATTGCTCGTCAAAATTGTGGAAAGAACATCGGGAAGAACACGGCTTTAATCAACTATTAGGTGACATTGACAATAAATAAGTACATAACAGAGTAAGATGCCTAGGAAACCCTGGTGTATCTAGTGATTTGATATTGTTTAGAACTTCTTGGCGAAAAACAATCGACGATTACAAAAGCTTTCTAGTTTTTGTATAGGGGGCGTTATATGAGCATTTTCGAAAATCTGTCAAATGTCGGTTTTGTCAGATTGACGTAGCTTTGATGTTTATTGTTGTCAATGAAAACTGAAATTATTTCTTCGTACTCAACAGTGTTTAAAAGTCAGAATAAGTGTTGAAGTTATTACAAGTACTTTTTCACGATGTGTAGAAGATTTCGTACTTTGTGTAGTCAGTCAAAATCTGGGGATCCAAATATTCTTCTTTATTCAGTACCTAAGGTCAGTACAAAACAAATCGCCCCAAAATAATAACATGAATGTAGCGTTGTAGCTAATTTTATTCGTTTCAGCTTGAGCGAAAGTCTTATTTCGAGGAGGAAACATCTGTAGCTCTTAATAATGAGATATTGAAAACAAAGTAAATGAAGGAAATATCGATGTGATACGTATTTTGAACCGTTGCATAACTGATGTGTGTATCCCCAATTCCAAAACAGTTTATCACTTTCAATACACTAGCATGAACTTTGTCGTACATTCTCAGGCGAATGGCAAAGTAAATTTTCTCGGAATCAAAGTCTAGTCTTACAAACTGATATAAAAACACTAAAAACTTCTCTCTCTCTATGATTTCTTGGCATTTGCTTCCGTACGGCGCATTCAGCCACACTAAAAACTTATAGAGGTAGCAGGTGACAGTGACAGTATTCAAGTATTGACAGGTTGTTAACGGTAGGTTTCCACGTTACATGCACGTTTTCTGAAACGCATTTGATTGGCTGTCAGGGCTGTCAAAATCTCAGTAGGCAAAGTGGTAGAATATTTGGTTGCACATTCCTTTCTACTGAAAATTGAGCTTCATATGGTATATGACTGATCGCCATCTACAATAGCGATCTGGAGCTTTTGCGATCTCAGAAATCAAGCAATCGCTTCTCGCCAAGTTTATCCCAAAATTATTCAGGTATAAGTAGATACACCAGGGTTTCCTAGGCATCTTATAACAGAGTTACCAAGGGAATCAAAAATACAGGAAGAACTAAATGCAGGGGCATTATGAGAACCTATAGAAATGAAGAGTTCAGATTGAAATGCATCCAGTTTTTTTCAAATATTTGAGTGCAAAAGCGTCCGTTGCAGATATGGATTGATATTAACAAAGGTACAAGAAAAGTATACTGGTGATGATTCCTATGATAAGTAGCTGACAGAATGATACAGGTGATCCACATTGGTGAGCCTAGTTCTCTAAATCAAAATTCAAATATACACTGGGTTTCGCAATATTGCTAAATAACGCATTTTGATGTGTAATATCACTTCTCACTGTCAACCCTTTTATTCACCAGGTAATTCAATTCGAAATCTGAAACGAGCAAACAAAGGACAGAATTTAAACTTTTGAAGTCTTGAGAAGACAGGTAGGTACCATACATTAATCATAATATAATTCAAGAATTCAATGACCAAAGTTTACGAATGCCGGAATTTTGTGAAAGATGCAATGATTTGAAATGTATGTATCTGAATCCTCTTCAAAATTGAAATAAAACAATGAAACAAAAATCACAAACTGATGTTGATCCCCATCTTTCGATGATTGTTTAACTTTGGTTTTCATTATTGTCATTATTTCTTTGTTAGACATTTGTAATATTTACGCTTCTATTGTGTTTTTATAGCTCTTGAGTAGTTTCATTTCGTATTTAAGTCCAGATTGAAATCGTCAAAGTTTCATCTCTGGATTTTTATTGTCATTATCGATTCTACATTTGAAATTGCTAGGATGAGGATGATTATGAGACTTAAAGTGCATTATTGCCTATATTCAGCAATAAACTTTAGAATTTTCCAACTGGCATTAGGACTTTGTTGCAATGCCAATACCAAACATTAGATTCGCAAATCCAGATAAATGGTTGATAAAAGATGCTAAGTGGTTCATCTAAATCTTGATTGAAGTAACCTTAGAAGTAACTATACTACTAGGAGAGTGTCACTAAGGCGAAAATGATAATGTTGCATAATTTTTTCAAAGCCAAGAAAAAAAACGAGTACACAAAGTAAATTATGGTGTGATCAGTAATTTGACGGCCAAAGTTAGCAAAGCAAAGTTGGCTGTAGACAAATATGAATACATAAATTTGTGAAGGATGCAGGATTTGAATTGAAATCTATCGAAGTATCTGATTGCTCTTGGAACTCCTCCCTCGCAAAAAGGAATCGAGTAAAGATTTACACGAATATGATCAACTGAAGGTGATCTTCTGTTTTGATGATTCTTTCGATTTGGTATGGGTTATTAACTGTCATACTCTTTCGCGATATTTTCTGTTCAAGGTATTTCTGTTGTTTCTGCATAGCTGGGAAGTATGTTTAATTTCTCATGGGGATCCAAAACGGAATTCTTTGTTTTATCTTGTTGTCATCTCTACTCTATAGTATTTCTATTACATTTTAGAATGCTAGGACCAACAGAACAAAATTCCATTGTTTCCTACATTCATGAATGAAAATGAGAATTTTTCGGTCGGCATAATGACCTCGTTAAAATGCCAAAACAAAAAAGCGATCAACTCACCATGTTTGAATATCCAGGTAGCTGACAAAATATAACAAAGGTAATCCAATCTGGTGAAGCACGCTACCTCGAAAATGAAATATACAACTCGGTGTCACTCATGCGAAAATAATAATGTGTAATATCACTTTTTTTATCTGCAACTCGACCTTCATTGTTATCCAACAAGTTTTGCGGTAATGCAAGTAATCGAAGACGAATTTCGTAGTATTGTCACAACCCGTCACGGTTTTATTAACTTGATTACATTTCATATCACAGATAAAACATCCACCTACTAGTGGGTGGTGCCTCTTTCGTGGCCCGTCTCGTCTTAGTCCCGGTCAAGATGTTTTATGACGGTGTGTTGTAAATTAAAAAGATGGTTTACGGAATCGGCCGGCTATGTAGCCGCTCAACATGTTATGTGGTACTGATGTGTCGGTACGACCGAGCGGGCCGCTTCGGTTCCTCTCTCATAACAAGAATAAAGGTTGCCCGGGGGCTCTTTTGTCCACGGTTTGCTGGGTGTTGTGATTCTGCGGACCGTCGAAGGATTTACCAGCTGGGCCGGGATTACTCACCTCGTCGAAAGAGATACGGGGTGAGGCGAAAGTATCTCAATCGACAGACTACAGGGCGAATTATGTTTCCTTCCCACTAAACATGAAACAACAATAGCATTGAAAACAATTTTTTTCTTGCCAGGTGTCGCTATTTGAAGTTTTATTTTGCAGTATCGACAAGGCGTTAGTGATGAACGAGTGCTAATATGACTGATGAAGCCAATCATAAGGTGAGAGTTGAAATTTTTGGTTTTTATTTAGATATGAAATGTCGTATTGATGAAGGTCGAGATGTCCCCGAAACGCTAGTTTTGGAATGAGATCAGTTATTATGGGCTCTATTTTTAGCGTAGAACATGAATCCAAATTCAAAACTTGGTTCTGTCCTGTCGTTCGAGAGTTATGGACAATATAAATATTTGGGGGATCCTATCGAATAAGGTGGACTTAGAACCGATTGTAGTTTCGCTCGTAATGTAAAGAAAAGTTGGTAGAATTTAAAGGTTATGTGAACTGCGACTGGCTCACAACTTCCGGAAAAAAGGGGAACCTATCATTTGGATTTGAAATTTTTGTTTCACATTGGAAAATGTGACACTTAAGGAAAGGAAAAAACAGATGGAGAAAATAATGAAACATCAACCTATGGCTTTCCTTCATATAATGATTTATTATAATCTCCATTTCTCTAATACCTATATATTTAATTCTGTTATATTCGTAACTTCAATATACATTTTCTCAGATTCTTTTATCTATATTCCAGAACCATCATATACGTTGTTGGTGAATATTTCCATGATGTTATTGAACAACAGTTATATAATATATAAATCAAGAATCTGATACGTTCCAGATACATTGCATCATCATAACCTCTTTAATATTGTAACATTGTTATGTATCCTACCAGGACATTTAACTATAACATCTCTATAACATACATGTTTGAGTTACATTTTACAATAATTTAACATGTAATGTTACTGCTGTATCGAGGTCATATCACTATGTTTATTTTTTTTTTGTATACTCTCTTTGGAGCTCTTGTTTTGTTCAGTCGGCACACAGGCTCACAACAAAGAATTGAGGAGACTATACTCGTTGGGTCGGTCGTGATAGAAATATTTTTTTATATATCCTCATTTTTTGGATTGAGGTGGCCTTTACTTGATGGAAATCCATAATTATTACGCTATAAGGTAGACACGATTAAATTTCCACAAAATTTATTGTCTTCGCGACATGTTTCGATACACTGTATCTTTATCAAGCGAATGTTTCTAAACACCAAATTATTCTTTGTTAAAACCTGGTGTATGTAAGGAGCTTTTAACAAAGAATAATTTAGTGTTTAGAAACATTCGCTTGATAAAGATACAGTGTATCGAAACATGTCGCGAAGACAATAAATTTTGTGGAAATTTAATCGTGTCTACCTTATAGCGTAAATCCTCATTTTTGTTCGGCACTCTGTTAACTCATAGGGTTTGATACAACATTTTCGATCAGGAGGTAATTTGGGATATTTCTTGAGAGACAATTTCAAAATTGACGTATTTTTCTTGTCACTTTCCACCTGCGAACAGAAAATCTACCATATTCATGCACCATTATTTCAATTGAATGCATATTGTAGTTTTTAAAATAACACACATTTTTGTATCTATACAAAGGGAAACTGGTTTGTCTTTCAGCTTGTTTGGTTTACATGGGGGGAATTACGGAGAATATTTCCATCGTATGTTAAAAATCCCATATGAAGCGGGACATTTTCTATCAATTACAGCGATAAATTGCCGGCGGGACATTTTCGGGCTGGCATCGGAAGGTATCGAAAAATATCCGCTCGGTCCGTGTATCTATATAGACCGGGAGGTCATGACAGGTGACGTTCCACCATTTTTTCGTGCATGCCTTTTTAAGGCTTGATAGCTAACCCTAAAATATCAAAGATAGTCGGGGTTTTAGCCCCCCCGCGCGTCCTCTTCATAAGGAAAAACGCTTTTCTTTCTGTAGCGAATTTTCGTGTTTTTCCGTGATATTTTACTGCATGCCATTGTAATATACGGAAGAATTGAAGCTCTAATAATTGATGGCATGCACCCCGCAGCGGCCCAAGATGATCAAAGGGTTATGAAAACCTGAAAAAAAATTAAGGAAAATTCCGTGTTTTCAAATTACATGCCGATGTGAAGAATTGAAGTTTTTGTAATAAAAACACTATGAAAGAATTGGCATGCACCCCTCGTAGGACCAACGGTGAAAAATTTCCGGAAAATTCTGTACAGAAAAAAAAGCGTTTTTCCTTATGAAGAGGACGCGCGGGGGGGCTAAAACCCCGACTATCTTTGATATTTTAGGGTTAGTTATCAAGCCTTAAAAAGGCATGCACGAAAAAATGGTGGAACGTCACCTGTCATGACCTCCCGGTCTAATAGTAACGATTGTTAAAATGTACATTTGTCATCTTGACAGGCATAAGTACTGAATTTTTAACGTCGTTGTTTTAACTTCGGAAATATTCTACCGAATTACACTCGTGCATCAAAATAAACCTGACAATTTACAATACAAGCATGTTGTCAGTAAAAAAACTGCATTCGGTTATTTTCAAATTTTGCTAAAAGAGCCCTCCTCCTTCGGAGTCGGGCTCTTTCGACAAAATATGAAAATAAACTCATGCAGTTTTCAAACAACATGCTTCCATGGAAAATAATCGGTAATCTTGAGGCACTTGTGTAATTATTCCCGAAAAATATACGTTTCCAACATTTTTCAAAACGTCAGATGGTTTAATATTTAATTTCAACATGAATAAAATAATAAGTGAATAATAATAAAAAAAAATTCAATAAAAATAAATTTTAGACTTCATAATTAAAAATGAACCCTTATACTTTCATCATACTACATATCAATATAGGTACATTGAAAAGTATATCTCACGAATTGAGCAGAAGATAATGCAACAGTTTTTTTTTTAATGAATTACAATTTTCGATTTTCATTAGTAACATAATCTATCACTGCTTCTTTGCGTGAGCTCCAGACATTCACGTGCTAGACCAAATAACCGATCCTGAGATATTGTCGATCTGAACCAAGTTTTGAGGCTCCCTAGGGCTAAGAAACTCCGCTCTGTAGAAACGACACCGCTTTGCCAGGTTAAAGTCAATATAGCATGCAGAGAGAAATATATATATATATATATATGTATATATATATATATATATATATATATATATATATATATATATATATATATATATATATATATATATATATATATATATATATATATATATATATATATATATATATATATATATATATATATATATATATATATATATGGGATACGAAATGTCGAGCAGTTGAACATTTTGCACACGGACAAATTTCCGGGAGGAATATTTTCTATATCCCAGAATCCGTAAAAACGTTTAATTCACCTCCCCGGAAGGTTTCTACTTGTATCCGGACAGAAAAAGACAAAAAGGCTTATCAGAATTCCACAATTTTTCTGTGGAATTCTGTCAATGTCAATCGAAATAACTCGTCATGAGAATTTCTAACCTTCTGCAAATTGGAATATACCAACAAAGGTGTGAATTAACATGCATGAATTTGAAAAATAAACCATATAAAAGTAGAATTCATTGACATCTTGCATGAGGAATTAGCTTGATTCAATATATTCAGGTGAGAATAAAAAACCGAAAAATATTTTTCTGGTTATGGCGAAGATTACAGTTTTCGAATTGATTCGGTTGATATTTCGTTTTTTCTCTCTGAATGAACAATATAATTAATAATAAACACTCAGTATACTTCAAGAATACGATTAGGAAGGAGTCTGCATGGGAAAGAAAAGATCAGGAATCTTTGATATATACCCTTTCTTAGCGAAAAATTCAGCGCGATTTCTAATACTGCGGATATTATCTTTCTGCGGAAATTATAATCTCGTAAATTTATATCAGCATAGAAAACAATCGCTTGATTTGTGCCAGTGGAATTATTTCAAAGATAATTGAGTTAGGTAGAATAATGTCGGATCAAATTAGGACGTTTGCTCAGTTTAAGTTGAGTTGGGTTAAAATGTTAAATGATATGAACACTGCATAAAGCACACTGCAAAGCAAATATTTATCGCAAAAAATTGATCCTTACTTTTTTTACGCGATATGATTGCGCTGTGAAAAATTCTAAGTGAATTTGTTGCTATGAAGGAGGGGATTCAAATCTTCAGACCAAACATATTAAAACCTTTGTATATTGACTTATTGACTATATAGTAGGATAACCTTATGGAAATTGTATTTGACAGGAGTGGAGACTGTCACTAGATGGCGTAGGTGAAAATGGAGACTCGCTTTTGAATATCATATCCCCGCCACCAATAGAGACGAAAATCGCTTGCCTTGAAGAATTTGACCTGAAAAAGGTTTGGGTTTATCCGACAGATCCGCATTAGGGTCGAGTGTCGTTGTTTATGAGTTAGTGGTGGGTAGATTCGAATAATTATAATTCACTTGTGTAATGAGTTTCCTATTTATCTTGTGTATCAGGTAGATTACTGGGATGGAATATCGGTCGTTGGATGTGCCATAAGACTGGAGATTAACTATATATAGACAGATGATGTGCTGGAAGTGAATTATAATCAATATATCAGACTGAGTTGAGAACCTTAAAATAGTGACGTTTGCTATCAACATTTCGATTCTGTAGTGTGAATTTTTTTGGAGACGCTCAACCCCTTTGTATTTTGGATACATCTATAAACGATAAGTAAGTAGTCTACCCATTTCAATGAAAGTCTAACTTATTTGAAAAAAAGAAGGTAAATTCAGGTAAAATTCTGTTTATTCCGCCGACATCAAGTTTCTAAAAAAATATCAGTGCCTACTTTTGTGTATTTCGAGTCGCTTAAAATGAATCAGAGTCAAAACGAGACGGTTTCCCCTTTCCGAAGTTAAAGCCCTTCAAAGTTTAGAATAACAAATTCCTCGATATTGATTAAAGTTAGGTTAGGTTCGGTTAATCTGAAAATCGTATCAGGAATTATTTCTCGAGTTTTTTATTGACGAACGGTAGAAAGTTATGAAGGAGGTGGATTGATGTGTACCGGGCACCAAAATGAATATAAACTTGTGTTCTTGATAGTTTTTAGGTGCAAAAAGCCCAAATATGCCCTTTGAAGTTTTGAAGCTGCGTTTTGACTTCGGATTTGTGTTCAGCGATTTCAAATGCATAAGTTGGAATACTACCCAAAAAATTGTAGAAGCATCTCATTTAAGAAAAGAGTTGAGTGTTCTTTTTCATTTGAAGTTTGCAATTTTAACAGTTATTGTTGTGTTTTCAGATGGCTGGAAATAAGTGTCAATTTTATAAATATGGTCAATACGCCAGGACTGATGGATCTTTGAGGTTCTATAGATTTCCAGTGAACGATTCCGAAAGGTGCAAACAATGGATACTTCATTCTGGTAAGTTATTGTAGCTGCTACAGGGTGTGACATAAGTAACTTCAATTTCGAAGTGTCATTACTTGTCACATTTTATTATTATAAGAGCTGGTTCGGAAAAAATAAGTAAATTTAGTGAAATTCAATGCACAATCCATTGAAGTTGAATATCTTGTATCCAATGTGTAGTTCTACTCATTTTGTAGTAACGCAATGGATGAAGTTGAGTTCTCAACTGATAAGTTAGATAAGATGTGCAAAATTTGAAATGAGTATAATTAATCAAGTCAAACAGCGGTTTTGCACAGTAAATATCAAAAATAATGTTTTACATATTAATCACTCCTGCAAAATAAAACAGACTACTTATTGAAAATTATGCATCATTAGTTACACATTTCACTTGATCATATTTTTCTTTATTCAATTCGTTGACTCTGTTATTTCTCATTCGATATCTCATTTTTTGTCGCAAAAACGTTTTCTGTGATCATACAAACCTTTCATTGTTATATTTAAATATTATTTCATAACAACAATTTCCTATAAATAACACCTTTGAATTGTTATTTCAGGTAATGGCAGATTGGCAGATTTGAGTCCGAAGTCTTTCCGAAAAAAATTTTTATGCAGCAATCATTTTACTGCTGATCAAGTGGCTGCAACGACCTTGCCAGTTGATGCTGTTCCGGAAAAGTTTGTTTCAGACAGTAGTAGCGTGGAAAGTAGCCCGCCTTCATTGCAAGTGGCTTCGTGTTCAAAATCTTATGTAGGTACTAGTATAAGACTTTGTGAAGACAATATAATTGAGAGTAGCTCTAGTAGCAGTGATAATCTCCAAGGATTTCAAAATCTTCCCATCGATGAACGTAAATTCAAAAAACAGCCTTCACTTGAGAGCGAGAATGCCAAATTGAAGTTAATGCTATCCAGATCAAGAAGAAAAATAAATAATTTGAAAACCCAGTTGAATGAATCGAAGAAAAGATTGGTGAAAGTTCAATTATCTGCTAAGGTTTTATTCAAAGATGCTCCAACAAATTTTTCCAATGCTTTATTGAATATGCAATTGAAACATAAATTTCGTACACCTTGGACATTATTGGAAAAAAAAGCATCTATATCCTTATATTATAAGAGCCCTTCAACATATAACTATATGAGACAAAAAGGCATAATCCTTCCAGCAATTTCCACAATAAAAAAATGGTTGGGGAATTTCAGATGTGAACCAGGATTTAACAACAAAGTTTTCACACAATTGTCTTTGAAACCTGAAACTATGAAACCGTCAGAAAAAGTGTGTTTGCTTATTTTTGATGAAATGGCTCTGAAAAGAAAAGTAGATTATAATGAGAAAACAGATATAATTGAAGGACTAGTAGATTTAGGAAATGAAGTGGGACGAAGACCTGTACCGGCGAATCTCGCTCTAGTAGTTATGATTCGTGGAATTTATGCAAATTGGAAAATGCCTCTGGCCTATTTTGTAACTGATAACGGAGTGAGTGCGATAGAACTCCAAACAATAATCTCAACTTGCTTGAAGGAACTAGTATGTGCAAACATAAATCCAATAGGGCTGGTATGTGATTTATCAAAAGTAAACCAACAGTTTTATGAAAATTTGAATGTATCACACACAAAACCTTATTTTTTAGAGGAGGAGAGAACATATTTTGCATTTTATGATGCCCCACATTTGTTAAAGTGCTTAAGAAATAATTTTTTGAATAATTATTTCATTTTTGATGATAAACATATAACATTTTCTGATGTCAAGAAGGTTTACGAAATCGATAAAAGTAGCAAAACTGGCCGATGTCTTTTGAAATTAACTGATAAACATTTTTCTCCAAATGCATTTGAAAAGATGAATGTTAAATTAGCTGCTCAACTTCTGAGTCATAGTGTGTCAGCTGCAATCAAAGTTGCAGTGAGAAGTGGAGAACTTGTTTCCTCAACTGCCGAAAACACAGCATTTTTCATAAATACACTCAACAATTTGTTCGATGCACTAAATAGTACTCATTTTAAAAGTGCTAATCCATATAATCGTGTTATGTGTGAGAAAAATCCTCAGGTAATGGAAGCACTCAATGCTGGTTATGATTTATTGAAAATATTATACAAAATTGATAAAAAAAAATAAAATGTCTAGGTCTCCTTCTTCTGATGTTTTTTTTACAAACCATCAGTGCAGTAAAAATGTTTTTCGAAAAACAAAAGCATTTAGGTTTCACTTTCTTGTTCGCAGGCAGGTTGAATCAGGATCCCCTCGAAAATAAATTTTTAATTTTTAGACAAAAGGGTCGTTATAATAGAAATCCCACAGTGAAAACATTTCGGGTAGCATTCAAAATGAGCATTGTGACTAATTTAATAAGACCCGCACTAAGTGCAAATTCTGGATCAAATATCGATCATGATCAAAACATTCTTGATAATGAAGACTTAATAGATTCTGTTGGTTCCGCATCTGAAGAAAATACTCTTGAAACAATAGACGCGGATGATTCATTATGTGAGAGTTCAAGTGGAAATCAATCTTAACAATATCCTGTTTTAATCGAAAAATTTAATTTAGAAAATTGCTCCACAGTATATTTTGCTGGGTACTTGGTAAGAAAATGTATTAAAAAATTTAACTGTCAGTATTGTTAACAATGCCTTGAAGGAGTTGAAGACGTTGAAAATGTTGACGAGTTATTGATTTTTACAAAAATTATAATTTAGAACAAGAAAATTCACTCAAGACACCAACAGATTTGGTGCAAAAATTTGCTATGATTTGTATGACAATCTTTAGTGAAAGTATTACCAAATTTTTAACAACGAAAGTCATTCAAAATTTAAAATCTATTATTTGTCATAGTTTGAAAGAAAAACATCCCACTTGGATGCGAGTGAGTGAATGTTGTCGTGAACATAGAGATTATATGTTGAATTTGTTATTGAGAACTTTGATACACAAATATTGTAAAAATATTTCAAACTCAATGAGAACTCGTGTTGGTTTGAAAAATGTTAAATTATCCATATTGCAACATAATTAAGTTCTCTCCTCTCCCAATATAGAGAAATTTAAAACCTAAAAATTATGTAAGACTTCTTTATCTTGAGTTAGTCTTCTATTCATACTTGAATGAGCAACAGACAAAAAGGTCAATTAGAAAGTTTTGTTGAATAATCACAAATAACTATGTCATTGGCTGGTCATCTAAATCCAATAGTTTGCTAATTATTTGAATAACAGAAAACAAAAACTAAGGTTTGGTAATATATTTTCTGGAGAAATAGAAAATGATTAGGGGGTTCCACAGGAAAGTGTGCTTGGACCTTTATTATTGTTCTTGATATACATTGATGATATAGTCGAAGCAGCAGGAAATTGTAAAATTCATTTGTATGCTGATGACACATTAATTAAAAGTGCACACTCTCTCAATTCTTTCAAAATTACTCTGAAAAAACATTTGTTGGAAAAAAGTAATCCCTAATCCTTCTTGGTGAATAATTATAAAATCAATTGATTTTCTTCACACCTACAATCAATCACATTTCAACTCTCATATGATTCATCAGTACTTGTTCATTACTGAGTATACGGATATTTATGTATATATGTGACACATATTGTTTATTTTATTAAGTGTTTGACTATTCTGTGTATTTTAGATGAGACATTATGGATATTTTAAAATCAATGTAGTAAAATCGAATGTAAATTAGTCAATGAGTATAATAAAGGATTTATATATATATATATAGGTATATATATATATATATATATATATAAACCTATTGCGTAAAACATTTTGTTTTTTTTATTGTATGTACATGGCTATACAATTCAACGAAGTTCACTTTGACTCAGAGATGCGCAATAAAAGAACAGAAACGATGCTATGAGTGAGCTAGAAAAATATCATTGTACCACAGCACATTCAACCTTGAGATACCAAGTGAACTGCGTTGGGCTATATTTATTTATTTTATGATGAAACTTCAAAAATTTTGCCTCACACGTTCTGAATATTTGGAAAATGATTTTTTTAAATGTTGGTAGAAATTTCAGTATATTTTTCTCAACATTAATAAATGTTTTTTTTGAGTTAACCGTTTCATCCTGATGTATTCATCTATAATTCTATACGATACGTTAAAATTCATTGAAAAATCCATTGTAATTTTTCCAATGAGTTCGAAAGCTTTTTCTTGTATTCAAACTATACACTCCATATTCAATATTGGCGTTGTTATTACCTGTACTATAATAATTTTCTGAATATTGGTGTTTACTATAATTTCCTGAATATTGGTGTTAGTACACTTATGACATTATGAATTGAATGTGTTGATTAAAAATGTATTGAGTAATTGAGTTTTTATTTATTTTCATTATGCGGTAACTGATCTCAATATGTTTAATGTGGAGAAAAGAAATTTTTTCCGCAGCCACCTGAGAAATTAATGTCCGAATAGTAGTCCTGAAAACCTATGCCAACACACAGGCATATATTATTTTTTGTAATCCCATACTGTTATTCTGATTTAATGGTATTCAGATGACAATTGAAAGATTATTGATAACGTCCTCCGTCCGTTAAGATTCATCAACGGCCGGAGGCCGTTATAGCATTTTTGTGCATATTGTTGAGCTGCTCCATGACAACACGATGTTGGGATTTTTCTGTAGAATCACGAGACATATGGTTTGTTCTTTTCTTGGAATCAAAATGTAATCTTTCAACAGTTTCGAACGACCCATGGCCGATACGCAAATAACGCATTTGGTTGTTATAATCTTTATCTGCGTTTCGGACAATATTCAACCTCATCTGTTATTTGCTACATATTGGCCTTGTAGGGTTTATAACACACCTCATATATATCATCTAGAATTCGAAACATGCTTTATTTTATAGCAAAATGACACTTTGAAAAAAAGCAATATTATAAGTGATCCATGCTTCCTGGGAAAAAAACAATACTACTGGAATTTTTATTTTTGAGTACAATGTAATCAATTTCAACCTTATAGGTTTTCTAGTTACTTTTGTTAACTCTGAAAGTGTTGAAAAAAAGGGAAATTATAAGTGGTGGAATATAAATAGTGTACATAATGGGCATTTTACACTGCGATTTTTATGCAACGCAAGTCCATAAATTATAAGTGCGCCCGTGCAATTTCCAGGCAAGTCTGGTGACTTTTTTTTCAAGATTTTTTTGTACTCCTTCGCTTTAAAGCCAAAGTACACAACATTCCAAATTACAACCTCGTAAAAACATTAACCACCTTAACGCTCTATATACAATGCATTTCTTTAGTGGTCAATTGAACAAAGCTCAACAAAGGAATTGTATTTGAATATGCTGGCAACTACTGTTGATCCTCTAATCACCGAAATCGTCGAATTGAATCCTTATGAAATCGATAGGGATATTATTATTCCAACAAGATAGAGCACCAACACATAACTCCAGATAAGTGAGAAACTATTCGGATAATACTTTCTATGGTCGTTGGATTGGCCATCGAGGTACTACGGAATGGCCAGCCCGCTTGCCAGATTTGAAACCTTTAGACTTTTTTATGGGGCTCATTGGAGCAGAAGGTGTTCGAAACTGAACCTGCTTCAATATTGAATAAACGGCAGAGAATAATGAATATTTGTAGAAATATTGACGTTGCTGTGTTCGAAAATGTTCAACGTGAAATATCGGATAGGCTGTTCTCATCTCCAAGACGTTTAAGGCAACCATATCAAGCATCTTCTGAACTGAACTCAGCTGTTTTCCTCAACTTATGAATTCAAACGTCGATGTGTGCAGGCAATTATTAAATATTCCGTCATTTTGTAGTAGGTAAAGATATTGACTTCATATTCTAGGGTTGTGAAGTATTCTTCAGGAGCTTCAAAATGATGTATCACAAGAACACTCTTTTCATTTAATTTTTTTTCCAGATGGTGCTCGGTCGCCATCTTGAAATTTTCATGTGTCAATTTTACTTAAAGAAATGCACTACTGTATTTCCCGAAGAATGAACTCTGTAAGAAATTTCTTGCATCACACCAATAAAGTAACTCCCATAACTTGCTGGAAAGACTGTGCTTTAATTTAGGCGAGTTCTGAAATTCAACAGTAACTTCCATCAGTTCTATCACTGATGCCTCTATCTCTGTTTCTGGTTCGTCACAAACAGAGCGAGAGGCATTAGTAATGGAACTGATGGAAGTTATTGTTGAATTTCAGAAAACGCCTTTTATGCACTAAGGTTATCACACTCGTATTCTAAGTTTCACTTCCGAACCTCGTTATATCAATAATAATGGCATCTCAACACTACAAAATATATCAAATAATTATCCGAAGATATTAAAGTACTTTCAACGTGTTTTAGAAATGAAAGATCTGTTAGGGATTATTAAACTGTCAATTCAGACATTTCAATAGGAATCTGGCCGCATTCACCAGACTAAACAACTACGGAACTGTTACGAATTTTTCTGCTGATACAACTGCTACCTGTCAACAAGTTTGGTTCATCTAGTAGAAGTAGCAAAAAATCCGCTACCGATACGTAGCGTAAACGTTATTTGCTCTTTCTGCTGAATGCGCCCATTGAATAGCGTTTTACCACAAACAAACTTTATTCTTCATAAACGAGGTTTTATAACTTCAATTCTCTCAGGTATATCCCTACAATAGACATGAACATTTGCCAACAATTAATCTCTCAAAATATCAAAAATATAATTAATGGTTCGAAATTAATGATTGGATTCCATATTTCACCTATTCACATCAAATTATGGGAGTCCAGGCCTGCTTCAACTTTGCAATTTTAAATGTACTCTCTAGGGGGCGCATCTGTACGGTCAGTTTATTCAAGAATTATTCCGTTTGGCGCTTGACTTTGTGTCAAATGGTGAATGCACGTGCATTATCCTACTATATAGTCTATATACAAAGTTAAAACGTTGGATATTCAGTCATAACGTCATCTTTCAGTAAAACGAACAACCATTCATTATTATACTGAAGAAATCATCATTATTTAATGTCTGTTGGTCCGATCTGGAATTTGCCGAGATTAAACTTCTGCCTCCGCCTCCTAGATGGCAATACCAAGCACATGCAGTCAAAGAATATTTCAATTATTTCTTTCATTCTTCAATGGTGGGATTGGGATCAATTTGATTAGAGAAAAACTATTGTTTCTTTGCCAACGTTTCGAATTTTAATAAATTCATCATCAGGGGTCTATAACAATGAGTTTCGTGTTAAAACGGTGGGATATAAATAAAATAAGAGAATTCCAACAAACTATTGGATCATTTTCAGAGGTTCAAGATGTTGAGTATCAAAAATCAGTTTTTCCGAGTAAAAATATTTTGAATTATGTTAAAAACGAACACTTTAGATACACACTCTAGGTACAAACAATTCCACATTGTTTGTTCATAATATCTTTAAAAAAACTGAAACTGCTCATGAAAGTTTTATTTGAATTTGAATATCAGTTGATTTGAGAATGGAATAATATTGGGAGAGAAATTGAAAATTTTCATATCATGTACGAAAAAGGTGCTTCTTAATCCCTTACGGCAGAACATTCATACTTGTATTTAATTCCATATACTTTCATATTGAATATTTTTTTCAAATCTCTCATTTTTTTTCAAATTATTGCTAATAAAGCATCGCTATAAATTTTCGTTATTAAGCTACACCCTTTCAATTTTTCGAAGTAACATATTTTGATAAGGATTTTAAAAAATAGCATAAGTACCTATTATGCTCAGTACTAACAACTTTTTATTCAAATCAGTAAATCGACAGGAATGACTTCCTGGTGCGAACCAATTTTATTTAGGACTGTATTTGTTTGAATTTTGAAATCTTAGTTCATTTAGTTGTATTCGCTGAAATTCCACCGAAATGTACACAAAATAAAGATTGCTCGAACAATTTTTAATCACTATTCTTTGAATTAACTGTTATATTGAAATTGGCCAATTTTGATTGTGACTACAATAACGACAGAAAAACGTTTTATTCAGAATAAATCTAAATTTTACCAATTGAAGCAGCAAATTTTCCGAATAAAATTGCATAATAATACAATGTTTTTGGTAGTAGCAGGACAACTTTCCAGATATAAGCGACTGAAAGTTGCAGAGGTCGTTGATCGAGTTTTTCATCAGTTTTTCGTTTGATTCGGTTCAGGTATGACAAATTGAATATCGACCACGAAAAAAGCCAAACTGTATGAAACTCCCAGATCAAAGAAACTTCCCCAAACTTTTTATGAACGCCGTAGAGAAGTTTCGACAACTTTCACTTACTCTCCTGTGATACTTTTGGCCACGAAACCTAATACAACACTCACCACCCTTAACGGAGCCCTTTATTGCTTTTTCGATATATTTTTTATTGTCACTTGACCGCTTTGATCATAGTTGCCATTAGGGGAACAGTTATAGAAGTTGGGGAGAACCCTTCTGCCTTTTCTCTATCGTGATCACAAGAAGTGAAATGAACCTTGTGGTTTTTTATTGCGGCGAATGCCATACTTCAGTGATTATTTGGGAAAACGGGAAATTCTAGGAACCAGAGGGTTGCCTGAGTCAAATTTTATGATTATTAGTTGCAGTTGGTGCCAATAAAACCCAAATGTATTGGAAATAATCTGAGAAAATTATGTTTATTTTATATTTTCCCTCATTCAGTGAAATCTCAGCTTTCTTTATTCGATTTATGTTTGATGCCGGATATTTTGAAGAAACGATAGCATATTGTGAAATTAGATGCTCTGTATGGTTAACCATACAAAAAGCACTTCTTCTCCGAATCGAACATGCAAACATTTCTCCAAACCTGAAAAATGCAAATCTTGGAGCATTTTGAATTAAACTTGAAAACTTTCACTGCTTAGGCAGAAGAAATACTTGTAGTGCCAGTCATCAAAAGTAGAACGTACCTACCCAAAGTGATGATTTGAATTCAATGAGATAGAAACACATTTCTATTTTTTAATGTCCCTCAAAAAACGTCAAACATTTTGACGATAGAGGAAAGGAGGAATTTGTACATCTCATGCTCCGTCTCCTAGGATATCAAAACCGTATTTGGTAGTATTTTTGAGAAATAGAACATGCTCTTTTTCAGTTCGACAAGTCGCAGTGATGTGTTTCTTTTTGTAGTGAATTTTTTGACACAAACTTCGAAAATGTGGTGGCACCATTGTGAATAATGGTTGTTGTTCGTTTCAATCATGACCTGAAACTGAAAGAGTTGGGAGAAATAACACGGTAACTTTCTTGTCTTAGCAAAGATGAATGGAATCGTAGATATATTAGTTGTGATAATGTCCCAGTTTTACCTTGATAGTATTCAGTGGTATTTTTCAACGTTGGTATTGAAGAAAAATTGTCCAACTTCTGGTATCTGTCAAATTCGTGAAGAGAAGAATTGAGACTGATTCCAATACAGAAAGATAGCTGCACAAAAGTCCCGTAGGAAATATATCCGAAACCTGAGAATATATTTAAATTCTACAAACGCCGGTGTGTTGTCAGAAATGATGACTTTCACTTGGACAGCACATAACAACATACTTCAATAAGACATCGATTTGGCATTTATATTCAATTTATTCCTTCGGTTATGTACAAAATCATTTATTTACAAGTTAAAATCATTAGGAATTCGATCACATCGAAACTCCGGATAAAAAATATACACAAATCGATTTCAAACGATATGACAACAATGTACGAGATCGATTACTATTCCAAAATGACCGAATAATTTGAATTTCAATACAATTTCACTCCAGTGTCTATGAAAAATCAAATTTCGATGATGACGATAAAACGCAGAGAGATGTTTTGATTCCGAAAGAATTTTGATGTTCGTAATATGATACAGCTTAGGTTTCAAGGAAATTTCACACCTTTTACAAATCAACGTTGAGGTAACGGAACATAACGTTCCAAATGAAAAATGAATGTCTATTTTTACTCAAAACCCAATGGTACTACCAGTTTGAGATAAACAGGAATTGGTTGCGCTTTGCCGAGAAACCATCATACACTTTTATAATGCTAATAACAGTATTTGGAACATTTACAGTGCGTAAGTTAACATTACTCCCGAGTACAAGCACTGAATTGCCTGATTCAGTGGACCAATTCTTCATTTGAAAAAAGAGGCAGAAAAGTCTTTTCCTGCGCACTGTCTACAGATGTATACCTGTCACTCTAATACAGGTAATAGAGGATTTTGCTTTGCAAAATTAGGCAGGAGTTATTTTATTGCATGGATAGTTGCAGCCTGGCGTACTCAACCTAAAAACACAAAATACTTACAAAAATGGCGAACGGAAGTGCCGACATTTTGTAAAAAACCGTTTGGGCCTGTATCTCCGTAACCGTGCACTTTAGGCCAACAATTATCAGGACCTTTTTTATAGATAATTAAATTTCCTATCTTTTTTATCCAAAAATTTTCTTCGTAGCACTTACCGTTCACGACTTATATTATTATTACTTTTTGTTTATTCACTTTTTTACCGATATCTCTTTAAATAATTGTTTAAACAATAAATTGTTCGAAATAAAACTTTTAAATCGATTGATTTTCCACAACTTTTATTCAAAACTTTTTTCTCTAAAGTTGATATTTTCGAAGTTACAACGCGTTCAATGTTATTCTACTGAGTACAAGGTTATTAAGAACGAAGTATGCATAGCGTAATGATGTAGCGAATCCGATACATAATACAAAAAAATTGATTTTAGAATTTTTTTGATTTAATAAATAAATAATAATTCAAGTTCTTACCTGCAAGAAATAGCGAATACCCATTAAAATTTTTTCTTCGTATTTTCTTTTATACAATTTAATATTACTATAATTAATTTAAAAACTACTGCCATAATTAAACACGCAAATAAAAAAATGGAATATTTATTGAAGAATATATGTGAAATTAATTTTTACAAAAAATGTACACCGAAATGAATCATATGTCTTCTCTGACTCTTTGGCGTTTCGAGGGTGGTGAATTTTCGATGTTGGACATTCTCCTCTTCCTCTTCGTTATCTTCGTCAGTGGCATATAAAGATTGTAACGCCTCTATTAATTTGTCGTTAGAATCATCACCAATATCTTCATCGATGTCGCACAATTCTGTGTTGTTGACGATTACTTTCAGCTGATTAGTGCACGTTTCCTCTGTGCAGTTCTCACAGATTACCGTACAGTCCAATCCTGCTTTTTGGCACCCACATGCTCTGCCACAGCCAGTTCTGCATTTGCATGAAATGCACTCTAGTTGATCTCCCAGATACAAGACGATTGAAATTAACGCGTTGTAACTTCGAAAATATTAACTTTAGAGAAAAAAGTTTCGAATAAAAGTTGTAGAAAATTCATCGATTCAAAAGTTTTTTCATGAACAATTTATTGTTTGAACACTTATTTAAAGAGATATCGGTAAAAAAGTGAATAAACAAAAAGTAATAATGATATAAGTCGTGAACGGTAAGTGCTACAAAAAAAATTATTGAATAAAAAAGATAGGAAATTTAATTATCTATAAAAAAGGTCCCGATAGTTGTGGGCCTAAAGTGCACGGTTACGGAGATACAGGCCCAAACGGCTTTTTACAAAATGGCGGCACTTCCGTTCGCCATTTTTGTAAGTATTTTGTGTTTTTAGGTTAAGTACGTCAGACTGCAACTATCCATGCAATAAAATAATTCCTGCCTAATTATGCATTATGGACACGAGTAGCTGGCTCCCTATTACCTGTACTACTCATGAAAGTCACAACCCGTGTATTCTCATCAGGAACTAAATAGCATATATTTTGTGAACAATGGAAGCCATTCGTTCCCAGTTAAGACTACTGATGAGTTAGTTTGGTACCAAGGATATTGAACATATAATGAAGAATTCTATTTCTGAAGTCCTGCATTTCCCTAAAAATTTGATCTCTTTTCAACTGACCTGGATAATAATATGGAGATGCAATTGATTCCATGAGAGAGTATGGCTGACCGTAATTCCGAGCATCAAGATAAATGGATTCGTTAGAATATTCACTCTAAAGATTGTCATACTGGGTAGTAATGAATCGGGTTCGACTGAGAAGAATCATGCATGAATTTTGCCAGCTTCGGATTCATTGAATGCTGTTGTTTATTTCATACTTAGTGAAAGACAGTGCAAATCTGAATATCAACCAATTATTAAGGCGACTTCAGAAAACAGTAGTTTCGTATAATGTTCAAACTCCTTGGAGTAGTTTACTTACGTGGTGTCTATGTACAAAGATGGAATATCCCGAAACTACCTACTCAACATAAACAATCACACAAACTTTGTTCCGTTATAACTGCACGGACACCAGATCGCACTGCTCAAACTCGAGTTCAGGGGTAACGTCAGGTCTTCGGAGGGGTGTGACAGAGCCAGAACCCTCCCCCTGCTCGTGCTATACGGAAATTTCCTGGATCTGCACCCTCTTCTTGATGGTACCGCCAGTGGAAAGGTTACTGCTGGTTCTCATGGGGGGCGGAGGCTTCTCCTTCCTCTGGAACGTGGGGCTGTTGGGTACAATCGTGTAAGATGGGGGTAGGTCGTGCTTCTCCTTCTTCATTATCGGCGACTGGCGAGCTGAGCTGCCAGGGGTGGAGGGGCGCTGAGACATGGGGATCGTCTCCGTAGTGGACGGCGTAGAGTTGTTGCGGGCGTGGTGAGACCTGCTTTAGAGAATCATCATTATTATTGCCATCATCACTATTTTAATTTTATAAAAAACTTTCCGTGGCGCTCATTAGTAGGAGAACCCACGATGCTAAATCGGAATTTATTCTAGCGTCATAGAGACCTATAGGGTTCCAAAGCTTAGATGAATGATAAAAAGAAAAAAAAGTTTTATAATGTACCTTTTCATCGGTGGGGGGAGCGGCTATAAACTTTCAAAAATTTAAAAAAACTGTTGCATGGACATACTCGAGCGCGTCAGATATTGATATCATCTATGTCCTACATATTTTTAAAAATGTATGTTAATCTGATCGTTTCCATGGTGGGGCTGGTCGTACGTTAGGGTTGGGGAAAAAAAAATGTTTCTCGAGCGCGTTAGATTTCCTGAGGGGATGTTAAGTGAACCTAAAAAAAGATCTTATAAATAATCTGACGGTTTGGATGTGACGCAGACTCGCGGCCGTTATTAGAATGTGAAGAAAAATCGTCATTTTGAAATACACAAGCGCGTCAGATCAAGATATATAAGGTTCATCTTTAGGCCCTAGACGTTGCAGTCTCAAAATCTGACGATTATCTGGGGGGATTCGCCTGCCTAGTCAACCAATTTTTTTTCATTTATCAGGAGAAAGCATTCAAATGAAAAAGTGTATGTTTTTTCAGTAGATTACTTTTTTTTATAAGAAAATAATTATAAGCTATCAAATTTTAAAATTTTTGGATATTCGTTGTGAACAATATCATGCCACCAACGAGTCTGTGTGATTAACTGTCATGGCATCGTGGCAAAAGAAACCAGAGTGGAAATGGAGTGAAAGAACAATAGATAGAGAAAGAATGAGAGAGAAATATAAACGTGGAGAGGGGAATAAGGCATCACGTAGCTGCACGCATTAAACTTTATCGATGAAATCTTATTATTTCGGCTTGTGGAAATCGTCAGATTATATATTTTGTGCAATTCTTGAATTATTCCCCTCAAAAAGAAAATAAAATCAGCCACGTTCGAGAATGTCGAGATGACGTTTTTTTTACAACTTTGTAGCCCTCCCTCTTTAGGTCTAGAATTGTCAGATTATTAGAATATACACTTTCAGGATGTAACTAACTCACCCTACCTTAATCTGACTCGCTCGAGAATTTCAGATGATCAATTTTTTTTACTAATCTGATCTTTTATCCTTGAAGGGCGGCCATATATATAGGGCTCGTATATGGTGGAAGTACTTAACCTGGTACAAGATATCCCCCCTGTATATTAATCAGCCGCGCTTTAGTAAATCCTCAAATCCCCGCTTGGGCTCCCCTATTACGAATACATTTCACCCAAAAAACAATTTCTGTAGTCGTAGGGCGAATGACTACTCATCTAAAAATCGTATGACCAGAGTCCTGATTTTCAAATCGGCTGAACTCTCCCATCAAAGGAAATTTCGAATGTCATTATCTCACAAGCGAAGGCAATTTGAAAAAGAAACAGACATTTGACTCTCTCTGGGCATGAATGTTCACCTGATTTGAAAATCAGGCCCCTGGTAAGATATAATGAGCCGAGGGTGTCGGCCTTCTGCAGGAATTGATTCCATTTCAAAATGGAAATTCGAAAGAGTATATCTCAATATCCTGTTTGCCTAACCTAGAGTCGAAATCTCCATAACAAACATTTCCTTACGTTGAAAGTTTTGGAGGATAACATCATGTTCGCTTGCTCGAATCGAAATTGTTTCAGTGAACTCGGAACGTCTTATTCACCAGATCGGATTGAATAACCAATGGAGCGTAAGGCAGCACAGGTTTCTTCATCATATGAGTGCTTGAGAATGTAGTACAACAATCGTAGGGCCGTGTGTTTATCCGTTGGCATTTTCAAGAATGTTGCCGCTCCTTATGGGTGCTAGCCACTGTTGTTTGGAATACTTCTGCGTGTTTTTGAAGAGTTTCTCCTCCGTAAATTGTAGCGGAGGGGATTCTGATTGGATTGATTGGTCGAAGATGATCCGTTTGGTTTGAGACGTCCTGCATCCACCACTCAAGCCAATCGAAATCCTCTCCGCTACAATTTACGGACGAAAAAGTATCCATAAACTGAGAGAAGTCTTTCAAACATGCCAGCTGAGATTTTGGCAAAACGTCGAAACTCAATACCGACAAACCAACGGATAAACTCCCAGAATAGAGGATAGTCCTTCATTGGCCATCATATCTTCTGTATCTGTATCTGTAGAGTAGGGAGGGTGAGTATAGACCCACAGCACTTAGGCCACAATATGGCCCATTGTACATCCTCCCAAGGAGTCGCCGTCCTAGAACATTGTCCAACCTGCCTTATCCAGGAAGGAGGACAGGTCACCAGGGGACATCTCCATCATATTTTATTAATACCGGGTGGATTATGTAATGCATTCAGAATTCAGAACTACAGAAATCTTAGAATAACATTGTATCATTCTTTGGGCTTCGTTTTCTGAGATATATCCGGTATCTGCATTTCCCATTCAAGCATAAGTTGAAAATTATGGCTTGATGGCGGTGAGTGCAGACTGCTATCAAGAGTTTTGGAATACGCACCTCGTTGAGGTTTGTGGGAATAACATCTTTACGGTGAAAGTTCCAGAAAGTTGACTTTGGGATATTATCGGGATATAAACAACACGATGATTCACCTTCCATCTTGTATTCTCTCTCGCTTTCATGGGATTTCAAATAATAAAATGTTTTCGTGAGTATACATGTTATACAGTGAAATAAGATGCCTAAAAACTCTGGTGATAACTGATTTGATTTTGTTTAGTTTTATTTGGCAAAAAAACAATTGACGCTTCTGGAGATTTTCACTATTTTTTCAGCAGAGGCCTTATGTCCCCATTTTCCAAATTCGATGTCAAGTCAAGTTTCACACTGTCACTTCGACATTTCGATTTGATGTGTGACGAAGTTTTATTAGTGTTCATCTCTTGATTTCGTTGCTTAGAAACATCAAAATATTCTTTCAAAACTTGTTTCATCGTATTATAGTTTTTGATTTATATTATTGTTGTAAGTTTTGTCTGAGATATTTGCAAAATGTGGCGTTTTTGTAGTTTGTGTGAACAGTCACATACATAAGATAACTAGGTAAATCGATATTCTGAATGAACCTCTATGCGTGAGGTTTCGTTCATCAGGCGATATAAAGAAAACTATTTTGATTTTCTCAGTGATAAACTGTGGACTGCAATTCAACTTGAATCACAGAATGTTTTTTATTCAAACATTTGTTGAACACGTTTTGAAAAATCCCATTTTCGCACCCCACTCTTTCCCACAAAAGTTTTGATGTTCAAGAGAAACAACAGTATCAGTCCATAATCTAAGGATCTGGAGCATCATATTGCCCAAAAATTGTTTACTTCCATTGATGACTTCACTATGTTCGTTAAGAATAATTAACCCAATCTGTTGATCTTTAACACTAAATAAAACTAAGGAAACTGTCAGTTTTCCTAATAACGGTGCGACCGATGCCTTCGACTCTTCGCCGTATTCTCAACTAACAACTGGGACCTTATCTCAGAAAATCAAATGAAAATGAAAAAACCCGACTGCAGATTTTCACTTCCTGCTAATTTAGCTTCAGAGAAGACTGTCATGAGCGTGTGGACGACATCTGTAGGTATTGTACGGAAACCTCCAATCTCTCTATTATCCACTCTATAAATTAAGCAATCGGATTTCGCCAAGTTTATTCCAAACTTTCATAGGTTTGAGTGAACAGACCAGCGTTTCTAGTAGCAGTGGAGCCCACGATGCCAAATCGGGATTTACTCGAGCGTCATAGAGATCTATTGGGTTGCAAAGCTTAGATGATAAAAGGAAAAAAATGTTATATAATGTATACCTTTTCATTGATGGGGGGGGGGGGGGAGCGGATATAAATTTTCCAAAATGTGAAAAAAAAACTATTGCATGGACATACTAGAGCGCATCAGATATTGATATCATCTATTCTATGTCCTACATATTTTTAAAAATGTACGTATGTTAATCTGATTGTTTCCATGATGGGGTGGTCGTACGTAAGGGTTGAAAATGAAAAACATTTTTTTTTCTCGAGCGTGTCAGATTTTCTGAGGAGATGTTAAGTGAACCTGAAAAAAAGCTCTTATATAATAATCTTATTTGTGAGCAATTAAATTTTCAACATTTTAAAACGTTGGATATTCGTTGTAAACAATATCATGCCACGAAAGGGTCTGTGTGATCAGCTGTCATGGCAACAGAAACCAGAGTGGGGACGGAGTGAGAGAGCAATAGATAGAGAAAAAGTGAGAGAGAAATAGAAACGCGGAGAGGGGAATATAGGCATCACGTAGCTGCACGCATTACACTTCATCGATGAATTTTTATTATTTTGGCTTGTCAGATTATATATTTTTTGTGATTTTTAAATTATTTTCTCCAAATTAAAAAAAAATAGCCACGCTGGAGAATGTCGAGATGACGTTTTTTTAAAACTTTGTAGCCCTCCTCCTTCTTTACGTCAATCACGAATTGTCAGATTAGTGGAATATACACGTTTCAGGATGTATTCGTCTTACCTGGAAGAGGGGTTTTGCCTCCGCCTGTCGCGTTCCCTTTGGTAGTAGATGCCGGCGAAAATTAGCATGTTGAGAACTAGCAGGAGACAGCCCACGCCGACGGTCACTCCTAGAGCGGCAGTGTAGCTGTAGTAGTGGCGGGTGGCTAGACGTTGCAGAAGTTCTTCGCTCTCTTCGTCTAGGTCACCTATAAACAATAGTATATTATGCAACGATCATGTAATGATGGTCATTAATACACGAGCATTAACCGGGATGCGAAACGAGCCGAAGGTGAATTTCGTATGGTTCATGTGAGTGTATCAATAAACATTACATGAGAGTTGCATACGCTATTTTATCTACACCCGATGATGAATAATGAAGAACCATAAATATTATATTTTTATTGAAGACAATAATAGTTATTAATCGTATTTCTTCGAAAACTTCTACAAAATCGTAATTAATGGTATTACCTCTGAAATAACATTAATAAGAAATGGAGAGAAAAAAGACGAAACAAAAATGAAAAAAATGCCTGAAACTGGTTTCGAATCCGCTTCACTTATAGCGGTCTACTTCGATTCTAGGGCCTCAACACAAGTAATCCAGATTATTTTTGAACTGGTCATTTTTAGCAGTTACCGATGTCACACGTTAAGTGAATACATATATTACGAAACTATACATAGAGTCAGGTCATGATATCTGAGATGAAAGATAGACCTGCTCGACGGTACAATTTTCTAATGGCAGCTATATGACGGTTGTACAATTTTGCTCTCCAAGATGGAGCAGTGACGAGGCAAATAAATTTATGGTGCGGCGTGAATATATAGCAAACAAACAACAAACTAAAAGTACAATATAACCATATTAGAATTGAATCAATATAAAAATATAATGAGAAATCATATACGAATAAGTAAAAACAATAAATAGTTGAACATACAATCTAATATATATGAATAAAATTGAAAAAATAATGTAGAGGTGGATGTGTTTGAGCCTTGCGTAGATCCAATACTTCCAGAGGTGCGTTGTTTTCAATTCGGATGTGATCGGCCACTCTGAATAGTGGTGTTTCAGTTGGATATAGATGAAATCAACTCTTTCGGCGATTTGCAATGGCTTGTAAAGCATGGAGAGTTGATAAAAAAATCTAGTTTCATTATATTTTGGTGAGCATACTATTGCAATAGCTTCGGCATCAGTAACTGATAAGGATAATGGGTATGAAGATCAACACTTGAGAGGAATACTGTTTGAGAAAGATAAGTATGAATCCATCCTATTGTTATCAGTTTATGTTCATCTTGCTAATCAGAAATCTCCTCTTCATTCATTGTCACGCAAGAATCTGAGATACCTTTTTGCTTTGGTAGAATCAAGTGGGTTATAACTATTTCATTCCTTTCGAGTCTGCCTGTTAGAACGCCACATGTCTCAATACTTTCAGAAGTATTACTTTGTGTCATGGCTCGAAATAAAGTCACCATTTCAACTGGTACCACTACAAGTCTGAGTATATCATACTCCTCCTGGACACTGATTTTTGAAGGCTTCCTGGTGTGGTCTACTTTCGGAAGAACATGGAGACTCTTGAATATAATATAATGTATAATAACAAACCAGGAATAGAAATCAATTTAATCGGACGAATCAGCAGTGATATCTCGTACCGGACAAAATACTTGATATACCGTGTGACACAGTCTCAGGGTACACCCTCGTTTTCTCCTTTGCTTCTTTAGCTATATTTCTGAAATTTGGAACATTGAAAATGCTCACTCAGCAGCACTGCTCGACATATCTGAAAGAAAAAAAAACTTCAAATTTTCAAACCTGGTATCGTTGGATTCCTCATGATCATCCCTAGCCGATCATGTAACAATATACAGGGTGTCCCATTCAAGAATCGAAAGTTGATGTCATTTCCGGAAAAATTGGAAGTTGTTTTTTTCTTTCAGATATGTCGAGAAATGCTTTTCAGTGAGCATACTCAATGTTCCGAATTTCAAAAATATAGCTAGAAAAACAAAGGAGGAGGGGTGTACCATGAGTCTGTGTCACACGGTATAAAACTATGAGTCATTTCCATATTTATTATTGTTCCTGCATTTTATTTCAACCGAATGAGACGAAAATTAAATTTCTTGAAAAAGAACAAAATCGTGCATTGGGAATAATTATCTATTGTGAAAAATATACTCTCCTATTACTATTATGTACTCAAGCTTGGGAAAATAATACATATGTTTGTAGGGTGAATTATGTATCGAATTATGTATTCACTTGATGTGAAAACATAAAAAGTTTTATTTCGCATTGTTCATGATGAGCTCCCACAACATTGTAACGGCCACTTCTATCAATTTACAAGTATTTTCCTTGACTTTCATTTCATTGAAGATCTTCCGTGCGTCTTACTCATTTGATGATCCATTTTTATGTCTTACTAAAGTCAGGCGAACAGGGCGTAGAATATGCCATCTTTCTAAAGATTTTTTTCTGAATCTCATAGTCACCAACGATTCTTTCGACCGACTATATATGAACAGAACATGAAATTTCAATTTTGAACGAAAAATATGAGCCATTCCTATCCTAAAAAGATGAAAATCAGTGTATAATTAGAATTTATAATTTAGGTGTTAATTGAGAAATGTTCAGTTCTCTCCAAACGTTAAGAAACCCCAAGTACGTAGTGACTTATGACATATATTTCCTCATATGTGGTGGAGCGAAATTATCATTAAAATGAGACAAATTGCCCAGAACTCAACGCCATTTCTGCACCCATATGCTCATCTGGGTTTTTGCTCTTGAACCCGGCTCTCATGGAATAACTTCGACAATTATTTATCGTCTTGGCGAATTCCCTTTATTGTTCATACCACTAAGAGCTCAATGTGTCTATTCATAAGAGGTGTATGCCAGCGACGCCCTAAAAAGAAAATGATGGATGGATTCTACGCGGCGGAATAGTTGTCAAGTGCGAGAACATATTAGTTTGCCAGCTACGGGCTGCTAACCGCAAATTTCAGAGTGCATACAGGGTGGGGCTTTGCGAATTCGCAACAATGCTCGACATTCCAACGTCGAAGGAGAACAGCAAAGCTTTGTAATGATGAGTTGAACGATTGCATTGTTAGTCAATATCCGTCATGGACTGAAAGGGAAGTAGTTGTTCGAGTTCAAATCATAATAAAGAGGAAATCTAGCACACTGCAAAATAACTGAAAATGAGTGGAAGAAATACGTCGTAGTTTATTGGTAATGATATTTCGTTAGCTTTTCGGAATTGTAGTCAATTGCTCCTCTCTTGACAGTATTAACACAGATGACTCGACGAGTGTAGAATTCCCAGCCCTTTGTTGAGCTTGGAGACTTGTCGAACGTCCATTGCTAGGGCTTTTTTTTCAAATAGAACAGCTGAACTTTTGAACGACTCGCCGAGGGGGGTTTTCCTGAGACTAACAAATTTCAAAAATTTTAAGATAATGGTGATTCATACCTCCCATCCCTTGACTCACGCGGTGTTCTTCGAACATTATAGGGCTTTCCTTTCATGTGAATCTGTATATGGGGAAAAAATACTCCAAACAGAAATGAACTTTTTTCTTACTCCTTTAATGAAATCAACTCCATGAGAAGATTCGGAGATTTTATCAACTGTTTTGAGTCTAATACTCTTTTTCATATACTTGAAAGACGAAATGTTCAAGTTGGATTCCTCAGGTACATTATTTTGTTCGGAATGTGATGATTTATGGCTTGCATAGTTGATCTACTACTTATTCTGTATATATAATGATGACGCTGTTCATTTTCAGTTATTTTATTGTAGACCATATTTCCATATTGTTAGTTGTGATTATAAAATATACTAATATACTTTACGATATAATAATATAATAATAATAATGTTTATTTCCAGGTAAAAAGACTTACAAAGTACATATAGTATAAATAAAAATTACAAAACATTAAAACATGAAACATGAAAAACTTGAAATTACAGTACATGAGAAAGTTATATCTATGTCCAATGAAATAAACGAGAAATCACTTAAGCTCTTTGAAGAGCTTGTTTGTGATTGATTGAAAATTGCGTATGATAATCTTGTAATACTATTGAGTAAGGTCTAAAAGTAAAACTTGTGCCGACCATTTCCCAATTAGAACTGAGAAAATCCTTGTAATATCGATTTCAAAAAACTTCATGAGCAACAATAAACAATTCCAATTGATTTTCAATTTCTTGCTGTTTCAGTTATAGTAAGTGTTCTTGATGTCTATCATTCTGTGAGAAAATGTACGTGTATAACTAAGTAACCATTTTTCTATTTTTGCTTTGAATAATGGTATTGAATTAGCCTTTTTTATGTCTGGAGGAACAGAATTATAAACCTTGGGTTTGAGGAAAAAAGCGGACCTCTGGGAAAGGGATTTAGATACGAATGAGACTGGAAGATACATGTCACCTTGCCTAGTTCTATACTTATTAATTACATATTCTTTGTCACAACTTTTTTTTTGTTTCAGGGTAAGGATACTCAGGAATATTTGTTTCACATCCAGGACGTTCGCTAACTTGTAGATAGAATCGCTAGGGTACGTTCTATATACTCACTCGAACGTATACATTCCCTACTATTCGTTTGAATTAGAATGAAATAAATGGCTTAAAGTGCCTCAAAAAATGATAATGGTGAAATCGTATTCAATATTCACCACATGAAACAAATAAAAGGTAAGGCTATAATATGGTTGACAATTTCCTTGCTGAATGGTAATCGTTCGGACTTACATTGCCTATATCAATAACTCTATTGAAACCTGTTTACTAAAAACTAAAGGATAGAAATACAAATCAAATATGGTAATCAAATCCAAACAAAAGGTTGATATGGATTTTTTGGTCAAAAATAAAATTAAAGGTTTTTAAAGAACATAATATGACCATCACAGCATTGAATGGTCTGAAGCCGAGGTCATCCACGAAGAGGTGCACTGGTTCAAGACAAAATTCAAGGAAGCCGCCTACATCCTCAACAACGACGAATTCAGTCACCCCACTGTGTAGATCCGGATGTGTGGAGGCTGATTATTCAAGGCATGGACCTTCAATTTTACTTTTGACCAAAAAATCCATTTCAACCTTTTGTTTGAATTTTATTACCTCATTTGATTTGTATTTTTATCCTTTCGTTCTTAGCAACAGGTTTCAATAGAGTTATTAATATAGACAATGGAAGTCCGAACCTTTACCATTCAAGGCTGTAGATGGTACAGATTTCCCATAAATAAATTGATTGAAAAAAAAGGAGGAATTGAAGTCTGAGAAGTGGTTGAACCATAACCTGCAGTTCTGGTAATTTTCTCCCTGTCTTAGCCTAGTCATGTATAGATGGCATTCCATTTACGACTTGACTTCGAATTTATTTACCACGGTCTGCAGGTTTTTGTCTGACAAAAACGGAAGCAGTTGCTAATTCATTCGACACATCTCGAAAAGAGGTAATTAAAAATTATACTGCAAATATTTCGCCTACGTGAGAAGACACAACAACACTGTTTTCCTTTGTTTTTGTCTGCATTCAATGATTTTAGCGACACGAGGCGACATGGAAAAAAAAATTCAGCACGTAAGTCCATCTTGAACTCAAGCATACCTAGAAAATTTTCCATATTTTTGAGTGAAACACATTACATTTTATCCAATCCATCAGAACTATTAACGTATATGCCCAGCAATCTTTTTGAAATATGCTAAGATAAAAAAATACCTATCATATGTGTTCACATGGTCTACATTACCAGTATGCTACTGGAAAAGTATCCGAGTTTGTGCCAAGTTGGATTGGATAAGCTGTACATTAGCTCCGCATTACTACGGCCATGGTGTCTCCTGTACTGATACTTTGATCTGTTTTGGTCCTAGTTCTGGTACCTACTTCACACATATATCTGAGTTGATCAAAAGCTCACTAAAGGATTTCAGTCATGAGAACGAGATTTTGGATTCTTTTTGTGGTCTTCACCACTGTAAGTGATATCTTTTTCACGAGACATCAGTTTCAAACAGATTTACATTATTGAGAAGCATAAATGGGAAAATGACAAAAATTGTATTAGTAACCTAGGTTATGTTAGTGAAAAGATATAGTTCATTGTTAAACGAGCAAGAAATGGTAGTCACTTTCCACTAGTATGAAGTTTGCAGCATGAGCCGCAGGCGAATGCCGCTTATATACTAGTGGGAAATTATTATTCCGTGCGAGTTTCTTTCCTACGGCTAAAACAGATAATAGCGAAATTTTACAAAAGACATCGACTTCAAATTCAATGTAATTTAAAATTTTCATTTGGTTACAATAAAATAAGTAAATAGTGCTGTGATAAGGCAAGTTTGAAATGGTGACGAGTGTATGTTAGGTTATAGGGCAGTTTTGTTATATATCTGGCGAAACTGAATAAAGAACATCGAAATGAAATACGAATAACAATTCTTCCTGGAAATATTCGTAAAAAACACAGCCCTCTCTAACATATCGATATCAACACTGCCTAATAACCTGAATATATGGGTACACTCATCCCTGATGCTGGCCATAAAAATTGTCGGAAGCTGGGAATGTGTGTGAAAAGAATACACTCCTGAAAACATGGGTATTCCATTCGAATTGGGTAGTGAAATATCCTTGAAGTCATATGAAAAAGGGATTTTTTAGATTCATTGACTGTCATTTCCACATATGAAGGTTTTATTCCGTGTTCTTCTGAATCAATAATTATAGTAGGTAGTATCAAATGCTGATACCTACTAGTATCAGAAATAATATTTGACGTAGGGGGTATTTTGTGTCTATTCTTTTGTACTAGTAGGTATATTTTGAATACGTAGAATTCAGCTGATGAGTGGATATCTCATATATTAATTCGAGTAACTCCCACACAGAGATCTTTTGAATTGGTGCCGTATATATGAGTTAGAAATACCAGTGGAGCCTATAACATGTTTTCCCAATACTCTTTTCCATTTTTTTTTTCAATATGCAGATTCACACGAAAGGGAAGCCATGTGATGTCCAAAGAACACCGCGTGAATCAAGGGACAGGAGATACGAATTAACATTTACTTTGAATTTCTGAAGTTTGTAAGCCTCCGGAAAAACCTCTCTTGGCAAGGAGTTCCAAACCTTAGCTGTTCTATTGAAAAAAGATCCCTGAGCAAGACAGGTTTCCAAATTCACAACAAAGGGGTGGGAATTCTGTACTCGTCGAGTCATCCGTGTAGATATTGCCAAGCGGGGAACGATTGATAACAATTCGGAAGAGCATCGACCGTGAAAGTATCTATAGAAGAGAGACAAGTCTCAGACCCTTCTACGATGTTCCAATGATGTGAGCGAGTCTGTGAGCGAAGAATCACCAACAAGACGAATTGCCTTTCTCTGAATGGAACCGACAAGCCTCAATGAATGTTTTGGTGCCGAACTCCACACATGAGAACTGTTTTCCATGACAGGTCGTACCTGAGCCTTGTAGATCAGTAGAAGCTGATGAGAAGTGAAGTTTTTAAAAATTATTGTGTATTATAAATAAACTATGACAATAGAACAAGTTAATAGCTACGTCGTATAAATGGTAGCCCACGTCAGAATTAATCGGGTGAAAGACTGTTGATGAGACAAATAGACCGACGTGTATACGGAGGGTTGTCCACTGACTTGTTGATGATGAACGACGTCGCACTAACGAGTACAACCCGTTGTCTGCACTGATGGCTGTCGAGTGAATATGACGAAGCTGTTGAAGAACTTTTGATACACAAGGCGGTGATTTCTTGATTGAACGCAGTAAAAAAATTGTGTGGCCTGTATGGAAGATTCTGCAATTGGTGTAACTAACTACTAACTGATTACTCAATAATCTTTTCAGTTATAGCCAAACAGATGACACGAGAAAGCACAATTGGCCTACTGAGGCCTAGGTGTGGTGAAACTAAAAGAGCTTGCCCTCATCACACTTTCAGATATAGATAGACCAAGCAAACCGTTTGAAATATTGTATTATTTGTGAATTCTATGCTTTGTATATCTTATCTTCGTACATGTTAGGACAGAGCAAAATACTTCTTACATTCTCGGGGTCTAAGAATATTTACCATACACAAAAAAATGTATTGTAAAGTGATTCACTGAGTACGAAGGCATACTATTGCCATTGCGAAAATAAAAAATCTCGCAATTGCGAGTTTTAATCTGTCAACTGACTTATTTGATCTGGCAACTGCGACTTTCAATCTGTCAATTGACAGATTCAATCTGGCAATTGCAACTTTCAATCTGTCAATTGACAGATTAAATATTTCAATTGACATATTTAATCTTGCAATTGTGACTTCTAATCTGTCAATTGACAGATTCAATCTGGCAATTGCGACTTTCAATCTGTCAATCGACAGATTAAATGTGACAATTGACAAATTTTATCTGGCAATTGAGACTTTTGATCTCTCAATTGACAGATTCAATCTGTCAATTGACACTTTTTCGAAATGAATTCAATTACTTTCAAATGAATTCAATTCACAATTTTGTCGACCTCTGGTTCCGAAAAATCCAAGAAGTCATTCATTTCTGGAAAACTATTGTTTGAACACTCCTTTTACCAATCCCCTTCTCTATTGAAATCGAGCCTACTTCCTATAATGTGAATGAAAAGCAAATATCATTTATCGACTCCTTGTCCTGAATTATTCAAAGCCCTCGAATAATTTTTGACTATATCCAATAATGCACTCTTTCACTATTGGGGAAGAACTGAAAAATGAATCAATGTGTTTCAATGAAATGAGCCTCTGTTTTCATAACGTTCCTTGAGTGAAATGCAAGCCTCCCTGTGATTTATTTTTTAGAATTTTCTTATGAGCTTATGACTTTGGCTGCATTACCTTGAATTAATTTTTTCAATAATGAAAACATGCTATGTCAGAAAGTTTCAAATAAGTTTGAATGATATATCATAAAATTCCAACCACTGCTCATATAATCCATGTGAAGTTGGAATTTCCATCGTAGGTAACTCTTGACGTTATTGCTTGTATGGTGATAACATGCGAAAATTTTCGAAATGATTGTGCATGAACAGTTATTTACTTTTTTCAAAAATCAAAATTTATTCAGTGAAAATCAACATGGTTTCTTTCCTGGCAGAAGTACTGAAACTGCTCTTTTTGATTTATCAAATAGTATCTACAATAGTCTCCATGCCGGCAATGTTTGCTGTGGAGTATTTCTGGATTTATCGAGGGCTTTTGACTGTATTGACTTCGAAATCTTATTCACAAAATTAAGCCACTACGGTGTTCGTGGCACAGAACTCAATTGGTTGAAAACTTTCATGTGCGGACGTATGCAATCCTTGAAAAACAAGGACCCGAAATCAAACCAGACTATACAGTCAGGGCCCCTCGAGATTAACAGAGGTATTCCGCAGGGTAGTGTGCTTGGACCACTAATTTTCATAATATACATCAACGATCTAAGCTTCATCATGGAAGAAAACCAAACTATAATTACCTATGCAGATGATAGCACCATCTTCCTTTCAGTGATCAGCAAAGTTGAACACTGGTTTTCAAACTCAAAGCTGATACTCAATCAAGATTAAACAAGCTCTGTAATTTTTGAAACCAGTCGGAGTGTAGATAAACCCGATACTATAACTTTTAATAATCATCAGATACAACTGTCTAGTTATATAAGGTGTTTGGGAGTCTTCATTGATGAAACTTTGAGTTTTGACAAGCATATAGAACTTCTTTGCAAGGATTTGAGTCGTGTCTGTTACGGCCTTAGAATTTTATCTAGAAATAATAATGACAACATCACAAGAACATTTAACTCTTCCGGTTTTTACACTAGAGCCAGATATGCGATCATTCTCTGGGGTGGAAGTAATAGTATAAGTGAAATTTTGAAAATACAAAAAAATGCGATTCGCATAATGAAAAAACTGAAATATAGAGACTCATGTAAAGGTCACTTTAAAACTTCAGGACTCCTCACTATACCAGCCTTATATATCTACGAATGTATAAAATTCATTTTCAATCATCGACATTACTTTGAAAATTTTCGAATTACCAATAAATACGGAACTAGGAATACTATGGATTTCAACTATCCCTATCATCGCCTGTCTCTTATAGAGAAAGGAGCACTCTACTCTAGCATCAAATTTTTCAATCACTTACCGTCAGCTCTCAAGGAAAATCAGGATTTCAACAGAGTGAAGAAACAACTTGTAAAAATTCTAAGTGATATTGAGCCTTATAATAATTTGGATTACTTGAACGCCAACGTAAATGTGTAAACGAATGATATATCTCTCCATAGTCTTCAAAATATTTCCAAAAATATCTTCTCTGTTTCTTTTGACTGGCTTGTACATTTTTTATTCAATCATGTATCTGAGTGCAATAAAGTTTATTATTATTATTATTCTTCAATGTTGGTATTGGTGGGATTGTGATCAATTTGATTAAAGAAAAACTATTGTTTCTATGCCAACGTTTCGAATTTTAATAAATTCATCATCAGGGCTCTATAACAATGAGTTTCGTGTTGAAGTGGTAGGATATAAATAAAATAAGAGAATGCCAACAAACTATTGAAACATTTTCAGGGGTTCAAAATGTTGATTAATGAAAAAAAAAAATTTTAAAATACCAAAAATCAGTTTTTCCGAGTGAAAATATTAAAACTATGTATAAAACAGACATCTTAGATTCACACTCTAGGTACAAACAAAACCACATTGAGCACGGGACAAACGAATACTGAAATAAAATTCATAGAATGGCTATAGTTCTTATGAATGCTGATAGGAAGACAACAAAAACAAACGTGATTGTTGAAAACACCGTATAATGATAAAGAATGATTTCGGTAGCTGACTTGAACACACTAGAGAAAATGGCCATACTTTTGATTTCACAAAACCTATCATTCTTGATCAGAAATCTTCTCTGTCAAAAAGGCTATTCAGTGAAATGATACAAATTCTTCACCAAGACAGCGTCAATACAAGAAGAGATATAGTAGGATTGAATACGGCTTATTACAATCTGATAAGTCAGCTACCGATATGATTCTTTATCATTATACGTTGTTTTCAACAATCACGTTTGTTTTTGTTTTCTTCCTATCAGCATTCATAAGAACTATAGCCATTCTATGAATTTTATTTCAGTATTCGTTTGTCCCGTGCTCAATGTGGTTTTGTTTGTACCTAGAGTGTGAATCTAAGATGTCTGTTTTATACATAGTTTTAAAATTTTTACTCGGAAAAACTGATTTTTGGTATTTAAAAATTTTTTTTTCATTAATCAACATTTTGAACCCCTGAAAATGTTTCAATAGTTTGTTGGCATTCTCTTATTTTATTTATATCCTACCACTTCAACACGAAACTCATTGTTATAGAGCCCTGATGATGAATTTATTAAAATTCGAAACGTTGGCAAATAAACAATAGTTTTTCTTTAATCAAATTGATCATAATCCCACCAATACCACCATTGAAGAATTTAACTCTGGATCACCAAACCTACCAAAAATTATTATTATTATTAATGTAACATTGTTTCAACTGAACAACTCGAACCCGAATAATAATCTTTCATAAAATGGGCAATTGCCAGATTAAATCTGTCAATTGACACATCCCATCGGGCAATTGATTAAAAGTCGCAATTAAGAGATTTATTATTTTTGTAATGGCAAAAACTGAGAATACCCGATCGGTTTTCAATGTGTAAGCGAGTTCGTTGGGTTGTCTCTCGAACGCTAGATTCGAATTTCGGACTATCTGTCAAAATATATTCTTTTCCTCAATCGATTTCCTAGAGCAACTAAACGAGTCGAATCCGGCACTAGATACGAAAACAAACCCGGGGAAAGGAAACGCCACTGCCGAATCTGGATATTATCAATCACGTTTGATTTGATTTATCATTTTTGTTGTGTCGTCTGGAATGGCGCGCATATTTCCGATAAATCCGCTCTCTAAACAGGATTGAATTCCGAAATGCAGCCGTATTAGAACGTTTTCCTCGCGGAGCGAATTGAACGTACTCGAGATTTCCGGTGATTGAACGCTTTTGACAGATAAGTCCTTTTAATAGAATCGGATCCGGTGCGGATTTTTTCTGCCGTCTTGAAATCATAATTGGAGTTTCAGCCATGCAATCATGTGATCTGAGTCCCGAATTAACTCAATTATGTTTCCAATATAACAAAATCGAAGATCATTCAAGCTGGTAGCAATAACTGATTATATGATGATTATATAATAGGTTTGTTCTAGCAACATATTTGACCGTTTGGAAATTGGTCTGAAGCAGTCAGAGGCATGCGCAAGATGAATATTGGAGAGCGAAATTCATTTTGCGCATGCCTCTGACTGCTTCAGACCAATTTCCAAACGGTCAAATGTGTTGCTAGAACTAACCTATTATTAAACAATGAAATGGAACACCAAAGTATACGATAAAATAGGATTTGGTTATTGATAGAAAGAGCTTATAATGTAAATAGGTTCTTTGGGAGAGCAATATGGAACTTCGAAAAATTAGTCAAAATTTACCCCGGATACTTCAGCAATAAATTTCAGAAATATTTGTATTAGGGACTCTGCCACCTTGGAATTTAAAAAATCATTTTTTATGGGAAATAAAGAAATACCTCATTGACAGATTCATTTTTCCGATGGGCTGGACCGCTCCAGGGACAGACAAGCCCCAGCAATTTTTTTATTAAGGACTCTGCCACCTTGGAATTTGGAAAAATCGTTCGCTACGCTGGATTGCTTCAGGGTCTAGCCCATCGGAAAAATGAGTCCGTCATTGGGTATCTCTTTATTTTCTATAACAAAACATTTGTCCAAATTCCAAGATGGCAGAGTCCTTGATAAAAATATTGCTGGGGCTTGTATGTCCCTGGAGCGGTCCAGCCCATCGGAAAAATGAATCTGTCAATGGAGTATTTCTTTATTTTCCATAACAAACTATTTGTCCAAATTTCAAGATGGCAGAGTCCTTAATAAAAAAATTGCTGAAATTCATTGCTAAAGTATCCGGGGTTCAAAAGTTGTATTTTCGAATCTCAGATTTGAAAATAATTGGCTTCTGGAATATACAACTTGTTCAATTCAAGGTCATTTTAATACCATTCATCAATCAATTTTTTTCTTTGTGAAAAAGTTCAGCAATATTAACAAGAACCGAGAAAAATATTACAGAAATCGCAGTTTTGTATTTGGAAGTTGAAAGTGGTTTCTGCGAACTAACATCCTATATGATATACTGAAACGCATATTTTGCTGGATTAAAAGCAATTACAAAATATTATCAGTTTTTCCAAATTTATACCAATTAATGAGATATGAAAAAATATTTCATTTGAATTTTTCCATCAACTCGATATTGTTGAAACGCAAATACTATGAGAAGGCTGAATAGATGGGTGGTGATGTTGAAGTTGAATCGAAGAGAAAAATAGCTGGAAGTTGATCAGCATCCCACATATTCAATTAAGATATGAATCATTTTGATAAAAAGAACCTCGTTGGTTTTGCACACGTTCCACCAAATTAGGTAATTGATTTTAAGATTAAAATGAAAGGAATTGATGATCTTGAACTGCCTTTACGACACGCTGAGTATTGAATGACATTGGAGTAGCTCCTTCTCACTCATCTTGCATAACAAGCACAAGTAACAACTGGAATCGAATGTATTGGGATACCAAATCAAGTTACCAGCGCCGCGGTGGCGATTTTGGTACTTAAGTTGTCTATTCAAGGTCACTCATAGTTGGTTTACTTTTTCTGATTTCTTTCCTATGGAGGTAAGAGTTACATGGATGGAAATGGAAGAATCGTTTATTGAGTGATGAGTTTGTAAATCGCAAGTTTTTCTGGCTTGAGGGCCGTGTCCTGGAATTAAGTGTTCCGGAGCTTTCAGCTGCATCTGCGGCAGCCATCTTCAGCGGCGTGATCTTAGTTGAACCCCTTTCTGTTATTCTACTATGACTAATGGCAGAAGGTACTTGTTTGTTAATATCTTGTTGTCGGACCCTGTTCTGTCGTACATCGGATTCTGTATTTCTGTCTGGTTTTGTCGTCAATGTCTTTAGAACGGAATGCCAAATTATGTTTAAGGTAAGTCCCAATTTTTTCCTGTTGAACGTATTCTCAGGCTCAGATATCACAATTGCCTCACGGTATAAGCGGGTGGAATAATGTGTTGTTGTTGAGAGGATTGAGATTGTATCAAATTGAATATTATGATTATCAAGAAGGGCGTATTAGGCTACAGCTGATCTATCAGTTTGTCCCAACCGACAATTTCGGCTATGCTCACTGATCTGCGTCTTGAAACTACATTTGGTGGTTCCTACATATACTTCTCCACATGAGCACGGGATCCTGTATACCCCAGCATATTGGATAGAGGGTCTCTTGGATCTTTTGAATACCTCAGGTGTTCCTGTATTCTCCTAGCGGGCTCGTGAATTGTTTTTATATTGTGCTTTCTCAAGATTTTTTCCCCTCAGGTAGGGCAGGAAAGCGGTTGCTGTTGGTGGAGTTTCGTCCTTTGTTGCAGGGCGTGGGTTGTTCGTAGTCTTTGGTCTTATTGCTATATTGGTAACCATTAGCTTGTAGAACGTTTCTTAAATGGTTTAGCTCATAATTCAGAGAATCCGATTCGCTCTACCGACCAGTGTTTTCATGACGCCCTGTTTTTGTCTGGGTGATGGTTTGCAAAGTATGTGGTGAAAAAAATATAATAAGGGGTTTTTTTTCCAACCGCCTGAATGTGACAATCTAATATTCACTTATTTTGAGAAAAGTGGGCTATTTCAGGATATTGCTTGGTTGTTATGACATTTTCCTAAAACTCATATCAATTCAAATTTGAAAAATCAACAAACAGTTCACTCACACTATCTGAAGGTACTCACAAAAACTTGATATCACTAAATTTGTATTCGCATTGTCCAGGAAATCTCTGACTTGTCCCGTTTAGGTATATTGTTCGCCGTATTTTAGCAAACTCTTAAATGTTTCTTTTTTCATTTTATCAAGTGCTAAACTCTTGTGTGTGTGTTTTATTGTTATTCCTCATGAATTATAATGCATTTTTATAGTAGCAAAAACAATGTTCCTGTAGTTTTTTACTTGTACTATGTACCGTAGAAAACACATATACTGGAAATGACTTATCTCATGTACATGCTGTATACCTAAGAGATGAAAAATGAATCTAATCTAATCAAGTTTCAATTGTTTGAGTTGACCCGTTCAAAAAATAAAATGAGGGGGGGGGAGGGCATTAAAGAAATGCACTGTATATGAATAACTATTGGTGTGAAAATGCAGGTTTTTACAGTACCCTATCCAAAGGTACAAATAGGCTGGAATAGTTACAGTATGGCCGCAAAATTCTTTTTAGCGTTTCGAGAGAGAGAGATCGCCTAGGTCGCTCCATTCGGGGCAAGATAATCTCGAGGTCGCGAAAACATTTTTTGGTTATGGTATACACAATATTTTTCATGCAACTGCGAAAATTATATAATTCAAATTAACAATATGTCGTTTGAAAAAGGCAGTTACTCTGGGCAACGGCCGTAAAAATTTTTTCAAGCCGTCACCACGGGTAACGACCGCAAAATATTGCTTTGAGGCCTCTGTTGCCGGCTGTTTGCCAACCAGATTGACACCACGAAGAGATGCATCAGCCACTCATTGCGAATGGCTGGCGATAGAAAAATCGAACTTCGCGAAAAAAGTTTCTTTCATCACTAAAGAAAAATCACTTACCCATCTCGGAGTCGACATCGAGGTCATCGTCGGCGGTGGTGTTGGGGACGCACTCCGTGCCTTCCCCACCCGCCATCCTTGAGTCCGTCATCGTGGCAGGGTGCAGCGGGGGCGGCAACCTCGTGAATGATTCCGCTCTGACGGCCCCTGTAATAAACAACAGACGTCCGTTCCATGACGCACTCGATCACGATGTTAATAGGGACGATATAGCGGAAATGTATCGGCCGAACAGAGATGGATGTTTGTCGGGGGGTGTCATTGTTGCGGATGGTGGAATAACGAGTTTCGGTTGTTTTTTTTGCAAACGGTGGATACAGAAGCGAGGCAGATACATATATTTTATTTTTCTAGAGGCAGCTATTGCTCAAAAAAATTATGTGTATAATATACAGGGTGTCCCAGAATTTTCTGAACAAGCGATATCTCCGTTACTGGGAGAGTAAGAGAAGAAATCAAAAAATCATTTTTTGGAACATCAACTTTCCCTACATATAACGCACTCAAAATGTTCGGTTCATGTTCATACCCCTAAAAATTTACCCTCACCACCATTTTTTTAAATAGCAACATTTTTTTTTTCGTAGAAATATAATCGTTACATCATTTTTTATCTGGCAACAATTTCATTTCGAACATTTATTACTAGTTTATTGTTCTTTTAAAGTCGGCCTCGTTGGTTGTTGCACTTTTCGAATGAGAAGAAAATGGATTTCAGAAGAGGCCCTATGAAAATTGTTCTTGTTGATATCCCTTGTGATCCACCCAACATATTTTTCACTTTTTGCAAAAATCAATTATCCTAACACCTAACTGAAGAACAATTTTCATAAGTCGTCTTCTGAAAACCACTTCCTTTAGAAACAAAAAGTGTAATTCCAACCAATACCGACTGTAAAAAAACAATAAGCGAGTAATAAATGTTTAAAATGAGTTCGTTGCCAGACAAAGAATGGTGTAACGATTATATTTCTATTTGCGGAAATGGTTATGGGGGTGAATTTTCAGGGGTATGAACATGAACATATCATTTTTAGTGCTTTATAGGAAGGCAATTCGAGTAACAGAGATATCTCGTGTTCGGAAAATTCTGGGACACACTGTACATCTGAGGAACTATTTTTTGACTTTTTCCTTCTTCGAATCGAAGGAAGAAAACATTACAGCTTCTATGAAGAAAGTGAAATCAAATGAAAGTTTACAAACACTGCCTGTTGATAGGTACGAGAATATCATTCAAAAAAAAGAGTTTGACTCATTCACAGAAAAAGAGAAAATGTCCATCCAAAACAGATAATTTCTTGCCTGAATGGTACATATAAATCACTTTTTCTTGATCAATTTGTATAACAAGCATACAAAAATTGAATCGAATAAATAGCATACATACCAAATATCTACACAATGAAGCAAAAATAGAGAGTTGTTTGAAAAAATATCTCACTAACCAGAATAATATCTCATTCAAGCCCAGACAAGATCTTGTTTTGCTCGGAAAAAAAATATTTCTTGAGCTCCTCAGTGGCAATATGGATGAACACTCACTGGATATACCAGATATTTCCAAATATATCAAATCGTGCATATTCATCAATCAATTGATATTTTGGTGACATTCAATCTCGTGATAACAAAACCAGTCATCGTTGAAATGATATTTAGGAAGTTGGATTTGTTTGCGAAGAAAATGAAGTTTGAAGAGCTATTTTTTGTCTCAAAAACTGTTGCACGTCTTCGATGACCATATAAACTCAACACAGTTGCACCAATCGATTGATGGAAATGTATGGGATTGTTTGCATTGAATTTCAAATTTGGCGCCTGTTGTTTTCAGGAATTCAGTTGGCAGCACTTTCGATGTTGTCATTTGAAATTTGGGAGTAATCAATCGACAATTGTTATTTAAAAGTGACAGTTCTGTGTTTACGTTTTTTGGGGTTTCAAATTGAAGATTGCAATCAAATACTATGTATTTCGAACATCAAGCTATTCGTGGAAATGCCTTAACATGTAAATGAGCGCTGCAAAGTAAAGATTGATCCGTTGCTTCAACGGCTGTAAGAAAGGTATATTAAGAATATCATAGTAGATCGTATTCGCAAGCTACAGTCAGATATTCACTTCTAGCGTGTAGCAGCTGACTTAAAATAAAGTATATAGAATAAAGATACCGAAAGCTCTTGAAGCGCCTCGAATGCTTAAAACCAAGAGGCTCACAAATGCTGCAGTACTGCATACGAGTGCATAGCAAAATTTATAGCATTTATGGAGACAGTTAGTATTTGGTTTTTAAAAACAGGAAAATATGACAATCTGGCTACAGCGTGCTTCAAAATTTGATCATGCCCCTGATGACGTGCATTAGTTTTTTGAAGTTGTACGAACTTTCGAATTCTGTCAAATTCCTGAATTTGTTGAAATCCTCGAATGAGAGCCACGGCACTTTCTTATATGATAAAAATAAACTCGAATTATTAGATGTGATGTTTACCCAAATAGTTGGAGACGTGCACCAACCCATAGCAATGATTGTATTTATGTATGTCAATGTGGCGGTCTGAGTAGATGTTTTTATTAAGGCCTTTTATATGAAAATTTTCTGGAATCAGTTCTAATCTTTGTTTCTACCGATAGGAAAGAAACTCTATTACCTATATATTATCCATTCTACTGCCCTTGTACCCTTGAAGTGTAGAAGCTAGATACCTCAGATTGATGAAGTACGTAGATTTTAAAAATAGTCTGTGGGCAAACTTGAAGACTGGGTATAAATCAAATCATCTCGGGGCAATTCGTTGAGGCCAGCCTCAACTTCTCTACACTATGAATGAATCCATTGGATACATTTTATAGAGATCAGTTATCCTCACAACAAACTGGTATCACTGGCACTTGACGAGCGATTCGCTAACAAAGTGAGCATTTTCAAGAAGGTATTAATGAGTTACTTCCTGCGAACTTATTCCTATTTCTCCTTGTCATATTTAGGGCCCTTCTTGTTAGGCTGCTATTCGATCTGATTGAAAAAACAATTAGTAAAATCTGAAGTCGAGTTACTCATTAGGACCTATGTAATCGAAACCATGAATTGTAAGATAGCTTACCTCAGTATTCAGTTTGAGTTACAGTTTTCCTCTGAAGATGCTAACTTTGTTAACGAATCGCGCTTCATTTGCAAGTGATATCAGTTTTGGGTTGGACGAACAGACCTCTACCTCTACGTAATGTTTTGATGTTCACACCAAAAGTTTTGATCTTATCTTTTATACAAATTCTCTCATTTCTCTTGTTCAACTCCTATACGTGAGAGAGCTGTAGACTCCAGTTGTCTACAGAGTATGGAAACCTTTCTAAAGTTGGGTCAGATAATTTTAAGGTGTGCATCATCAATAGCTGGCAAGATGATACACATACTCTTGATTCAGCATCTTTTCTTTCAAAATTGGAGATGACAGATGAAGCAGTTGGCGTCCTTGTTACTCATTTATTTGATAGAGCTCTTGTTCCAAAGATAACTTGCATTGAGTATATCGTAGACAGATAGCGATACGAACGTCTGACTGAGTAGAATCTGTGACATATTAAATTACCGCGATTTAAATTATTTCATACTACATCAATAAGTGTTTCGATGATGAATATTCTGCTGGCTGGCCACATTTCACAGTGACAACAGATTATTATGCCGTTATAAATATTTCTATATTGGAGAAGTAGCCATGTCTTGTCACATTGTTGTATTGAAATTTTCGATTAATTTTGTGTGTTTACGCCATGATTTCCTGCCACTTGTGTATGTATTTGCTCTGAGATACATTTCTGAGAAAACATGGCCACCCGGTGTAACACTGAAATATAAAACAGCACGAATGTTTCTCCAGCATCAAATCTCTTGCTGGCCCATTTTCTCACCGCGAGACGTGCATTTCTCATATGTTTTCCTCTATTTGCCGACCCCGTGGAACTTATCACTCAGAGAAGCGTAGATATTGCAACATTAAAAATGTATGGGAGATTTCTTTTCTTACCTCGAACCGAAGCACGTGTGGGGAGATTGACACGGCCATTTTTCTTCGATAAGTTCACTCGGTCGAAAGTGGAGAGGAATTTATGATGGAGTGGAGGTGCTTAAAGATTATGGATATACATCGATAAACACTGGGGGATGAGGTGGTTGTTGATTACGTGACTGGTATTCTGATGAACTGGAAATTTTTTCCATCGAGACAATACCTATGGAATACAGGCTTCCGTATCAATCGAAATTTGCGTCATAATTTGAATTACTTTATTCACATCAGGATTAACCAGAGTTGAATCACACAAAACCAAGCTCAAAACGTTAGAACTCGGTGCCCGGTTTACCACGTGAGATGCAATCTTCAAGACAATAAAGAAGCAGAAGATGTTGCTTACACTTTCTGATACATACTTATTCATATTTTTGAATCGATATAATTATTATCGATATGACTCTCTCACTTGAGCAAAAATTGATTTTAAGGTGTGTTTTGAGGCACCTGCCCTCAGAAGAGATATTGACAGAAGTTCTACAGGCACACAAGGAAATGAAAAGGTTATACAAGATAAACGAAAACAGTATGTCAATGTGTGAATTATCAACATGAGATACTAACGGTATGACCCCAAGCTAACGAAATTATATTTGTAGTTGTTGAACTAGGGTTGAGAACATACCTCCTCTGCTACATTCATGAATAACTGGTTAGATTTGGAAGAAGATTTTTTTTAAGAATTTCTGATTTTTCACATAATATTTGCCAATAGTTCCGGAACATACCCATAAATCAGAAATCGAAAGGCTAGAACAATTGATGGAATGTCACAGACAAAGAAATATGATTGATGTACTTAGATGGTCGTTCTATAAGTGGTAATTTCAGCAACACTATAAATAATCTGCCATTATGTTCCTTCTGTGTACATCAAGTCATACATCGGATAAACTTAAGAATCGTTCAACACACAAATAATTACTAATCGACTTTGAAATTGCCAACCCACTAGAAGATGAATAATTATGAACATACCAGTACAAATGATCTGAGGCTGAGGTCATCTGTAGGGGAAACATTGGTTGGAAATTCTACAGAAGCTAACATAAGTACCCATCCAATCAAGCATTGAAATTCAGAATGGGAGGAAACTACCTATCGGCAAATAGATCAGATCCAGATCAACGAATGGGAACCTTTCGCCAATCCCTCTAATTCTCACTTGAACAATGGCACTAATTCATTGATCGGTGGTGGCCGAGCAGTCTGCGGTGCCGTTTTATATTCGATTTGGCTTTCTCGCTGCTGGTTCCGAAGTCGAGGCAGAATTTTTCCATAGGCAGTTGTTGGTTGCCAATCAGTAAGGCGCCCCAGAGCGCTTCGGTACCTTAGATACTTAGCCTTCCCTTGCCCTCACAAGGCTCTGCCATCTCGGCGCACTCGTTTTGCATTCTTTTCAATTTTCAATTCTCTCTGAATATGTTTTTCGTTTTTTATTCATCACAATAGTTTGATTCGCTTTAGTAACCCATTCTATCCATACTTTCAATACTAAACGTTATCAATCACATACAAAAAAGCGTCACAGAACTTGATTATAATTCAACAATAACTTTCTAGTAGATATGTATGCTCACTTCCTGAGCCAATCATTCTTTTTCTCACTTGTACGAAATCCATTGTGACAAACTTCTCCAGAGAATTTAAAGTGAGTCGTGTTTTTTAATCTCCTCCTCGAGTTACGGATTATTAGCCGTTCTTTCCGAAGCTGCCTAGTAAACACTGTTTTATTTACTTCGTGTATAATTGCGAGCATCCTCAAAAAGTTTGTCCATATGTATGTTCAAGTTTTCCAATAAATTTCAAGCTTGTCTGCTCGAAGTAATTACCAAAGTTCCAACATAGTTTGTTTTGGTTGTAGAAAGTAAACAAATAACACTCTGAGAACGTTTCGCTGTTCGATCTTGCTGGATTTCTGGAACTGTACGAAGAACACAATGGAACAGTGGCGGACAAGAAAGAGAGTAGAAATATTTGTGATGAGAGTGTATATGATGGATTCCAATCACACACATGCAATAGATCCAACGCTGAGATCAACAATAAAACATCGATATACCCTTGTCGAGTAAACATGCAACGTGAACCGATAGTAACTGTGTTTGTTTTCATTCACCTCTTGTTTATTGTTTGCAAACATCGGCACTATTGTGAAACTGTGGAAAGATTTTAGCTAGGTATTAATCATTTCCTAATCATTCTCATATTATGTTAGATTGATTTTTCTGAGAATTCTGAAGAAATGGGTATTTTGAAAACGCTGGAAAAGTTTTCTCAGCAGAAGATATATGTTGTTTACAACTCATAAATTAGTAGACAATCTAAAAATGTTATGCTATTACCAACTCTCTGAATGGTGTAATTTGAATGAGCTAGTTCTCACTATAACCAAGACTGAAATGATTAACATTGTTACAAAAAGAATCCTCAATAGATACCAGCTACTCAGTCAAGCTGAACAATACGTCTATTCGACCACTCCTGATTCATAATTTATATTGCTTCTATTATTCACTGTATTCTCTATGCGAGAAAAAATATAACTGACATTCCTACTTGTGGACAGACTCATGACTATCAGACCAGAAATGAATACAAACTCCAACAACCATTCACTTGACTATGAGTGTCGCAGAATCATCATTGATCGATAGTCAAGTTCACATGTATCACTTTCTTCTAAAATTTTTGTATAGTCTCTGAATATTACGATCGAGATGTCAATCGATTTATATTATCACGTAGAAAGTTGAAGGAAAAGTTCGAAAGGCGCGGAAAAAAATTACCAAAATTAAATTGGGTTTTTTTTTTCGAATATCTCGAAAAGTATTGAAAAATTTCGAATGTCAAAAAAGATTCAAAAAGACTATCAAATTTTCTGAAAAGAATTCCTACTCCTGGAGCTGTCCCCCTATTATTTATAGTTTTTACAGAGCTCTGAAACCAGAGCCAAAAACGGGTAGTCTGGCTTTCGAGCGCGGTGCGTCAATCTGATCCAGCAACGAAAAAAATCAATTCAAAACTCATATTAAGCATGAAAATTGAGGAATGAAAAAATTCATGTGGTTTCGGAATACATCAATGAACAATAATCGACTGTTTTCAAAATGAACAAATGAAAAACCAAATAATTTTTGTTCAATCTCGAATAACAATAGAATTTATGATTCACAGAAAAAAAAATGATTCCCCATTTTCAATATATAGTCGCAAAAAACGATTTTTAGTAAATAAACGCATTTTTCAGCAACAACAAATTTTTTTAGGAACCTTTTTTTCTATAAATATCATAATTTTCCCCAATAAGTATATTATGAGAAAACATTTTTAGATTTACTCATAAACAATGTATTTGTTCAGAATTCCTATGTTCGAAATGATTGCATTCAAAAATCCAATGCCAGACAGCTGTTTCGACCTACCAGGTCTTATCAGTGACACTTGGTTGGACTGTGAACATAAACATTTTGAAACTATCTATTCCTTACGAAGTAAGCCTCTGAAACTGATGCAAATGGTGTAAACCTCCAAGAGGCAACGCCATCTGCTGGAAGACGACCAAAGTCTCAAACTCTCACCAGTTTCAATGTATTTGTTTATAACAATATTTTGAACAATGACAGTATGCGTGATTTTTTTGTTATGTTTCAAATAATTCATTTTCATTCTCATGACGTGGTATGAAATATACTGTCGCGGTGATTTGATGCAAAATTTGCTGTTAGCATGAAAGCATATTTTTCTTTTTAATTGGTTGATTGTATTTAGACAAAACTACTTTCAGTCATCGTTCTAGATTCACTACAAATTTAGATTCACTAAAAATCGCCACAAGAATATAGATATGGAATATTTTAATACTGACCCAGTATGAATATCGATGCCAATGAATCCACTGTGTCGTCTGATACCACTTTTCGTTCGACTAATGGTGAACGCGCTTTAATTTCCCCCCATACTTATTTGATTTTCATATAATATTTTGAGTGTTTGAATAGTGACTGAATGAAAACAAATTCTTTCAATTATAATATGACGATAATGAAGATTTAAGAAGTATATATTCGGGACAAATTCAACGTTTATGCATATTTCTCATTGATGGCCCATCTCAATAATTCACCTAGAGGCAGATATCTGAATACAAGGAAATCACTGATAATTGTATTCGATCCCTCTAAAACCCACCAATGAAATTTGTGAATTATATTGATAATAATATGAATTATTTTACGTTAGTTGCTACCATGCTGTTATTGCTTCAGTACGTCCGAAGCCCAGTGAAAGAAGAATATGGAAATGAAATATTCATTGCAGTTTTTCTGGAGTCAGAAGTATCTGTCAGCGAATTGAGCCCTCAGACAGGGTATAACTAATAGGAAAAATTTCATTTATCGAATTGATATCTCCAATACTATATACACTGAAATTAGTATTAGATTCACTTGAATTTAGGGGTGATATTTTCAACTGCTTTGAGGACAGAAGAAATGAAGAAGCTACTAATTTGCTATTAAAACCGGTAAAGCGAAAAATTTCGAAATATCATCTATTATTTGTTATGGATTCGTATTCACACAATCACATTTTTTTTTGTTAACCAGAAGTACAAAACCAAATATCCAGAAGTGCAGAAATATCAGTATTTGAAATATTTACATCGGATAATCAAATGAAAAAAGCATGTTTACTATTACAGCATCATCTGATTATTCTCGGTTTTTTCCTGTGTATTTGAGTCAATACAATTTTTATCAATACTGGGATATGGTTGATAACTCGAAATTAAATTGCAGCAGGCTGGAAAAGAAAGCGATATAGATGGCAAGGGTTCATGTTTCAGTATGAGAAATCAACCCTTGAAATCGAGGAATTCTTCATCGGAAATTGCGCCAGATCTTTACCGAGAAAGAGAAGCATCTTTGGAGTATCAAGTGAAAATATTCCGGTGAAGCGAATAGTAAAGGTCTCCGTAATTTGAATGCTTTTTAAGTGTCATCTGATATCGAGTTATATAATTTTCGATGAAATGGGGAAAAACAGACAAAAGTATTTGGAGAATGGATTCACAGAGCGGATAATGGGTCTTTCAATTCTGAAGCAATGAAGAAAAGTTCCGTAGAGGTACATGGTGGATATCGTCATTTATTTCCTGAAAATCTCCTTGAGCTATCGACATAGGAAATATCTGCATCCTCGAGATCTACGTTGACTTCTTCACCCCAGAAAGTATTTATAATGACTCTCGTATATTGTTTGTTTCGAGGATTTCATATTATTTAAAAATGACATAATGTTTGTGGGCGAAACAAAGTTACGACAATTTCTTTTCTTTTTCTTTCGAATCGAAAATGAAAAAATATATATAGTAAAAAATTTCTATGAAGGAAATTTAAATCAGTAATCACTCATTGTTAATATTCATCCACAAGAGGAAATAAAACTCATTCGTGAAACAGAATGAATATGTCATCGTAATATCCATAATTCATTCTCAACCCAATGATGAGCTTGAGTGATAGTTTTTTTGTTGAAACAAGCCTATAAGGGCTCGACGATGAAATGCTCTCCTGGAGAAGGGAATTCTGTTAAAAAGTACTATCAACCAAAAAAATTGCTTTTCCAAATTTTTACTCATCAAAATCTCACCTTACGACACTTAAGTTATCCAAGTGTTTTTCTCTGTTAATATTTCACTTGATGTTATTCAGTGCCGATGGGTAATGAGTTCTGCCATGGGATTTTCATGCGTCTTTTTGTCCTATCAGATATCACGTTTATTATAGGTGCAACTGCTCACTTGATAAATTTCTGGTGAAGAAAGGCGTCCAGCAACTCTCACTATACTGAACACACTCGCTAACGTTCTCTGATTGTTGTGCCGCTTTATCACAACTCAATGATTCATTTAGTAATTCATTTCCTACCTCAACTGTATAAGATCTGGAAATCTCATAGTACTACATACATCTGGCCCTTATGAAACAGAAACAACCCTAGAAAACAAGTGGACATTCTAGAACTAAACATCAAATTTCATGAGTTTTCAAGTCAAAAATGAAATAATCTGACCACACAACTGGATTCATATAGTTCTTGAATGGTTCAGATTAAAATCACATGGAATATATTGGTCATTGAAGGACTTGAAAAAGAAACAATTCAAAATATGCCATTCAACTTTCAATTATGAAACTTCATTCAAAATTCTGACTACTCCACTGCATTCAACACATTATGTTTTTTTTTAATGATCATCAAAAACAATTGAAAAATATGCCATTACAATGGAAAATAAGTGAAGTATCGAATTCAACAATTTTTTTCTATATATTCTTCAATGAACTAATTTTGATGGAATTTCGGACAGTGATGAAACAAAACCTGCTAAATCGAGTGAAGTAGTCAGAACTTGATGAAAGTTCCAAAACAGATTTGTCAAAAATCATATTCTGTTATTACCATTTCAATGACGAATGCATTTTGACGTAGCTTCGAGATAGACGATCTTAAAAGATACATGAATTCAGCGATAAAGCCAGAATTTTTCGAAAAAAAAAGTCTTTAATTTTTGGCGTTGGAAAACGATAAGGAAGGCCCTGAGAACGGAGACCCCTTCATGAAATTCTAAGAATAATTGGACTTTCCGATTGCTTAGTAGATGAGAAAAAGAATTATTCGAATCGGTTGAAAAATTAATGTTTATATAAGGGGGTTTCCTTCGTGATATCTGTCGGATATGTAGTTGTTTTCTGGTGGTTATTCTTGTGCAAACCCACTGTGTAGTGTAGCAGAACTTGGTTTTTGAACCTGTTTAAATTTTTTGACTACTCAGTTGTAGTAAATGTGTACTACTCCTTAGTTTTCTTTGTATACGTGACGTATACATATACAATATATGGAAGAAGTGAATCGATCTCTGGAGTAATTTTACAAATCAAATACTTAGCAGTAATTAGATGTATCCCATCACGGCTTGTATTATGTTGTCGAACAAACATCCATTTCCGTATCTATTCACGTATGAGATTAACACAAAATCGAGAACAATGTTTGTAAACTTCGCTCCTACCTGCATAATAATACGGCTCACGCTCGTGGAAGTGATGATGCCTCATGCTTACATCCTCATCTCCTGGTTGATGTAATTGCGGTATCAGGTTGAGCCAAACCGCCATTTTGTGTCCTCGGTAGTGGCTCTTCATTTTGGGTTTGGAAGCTGCAAAGAATAGATAATATGCCTAAGACTGTTGGATGAAGACCAGTACGTGCGTTCACTATCATCATAGTGAATAGGATATTGGAGGTTTGAGTTCTGTTAGAATTGTGGGATTTAGATATTTTAAAATAAAAAAACTTTAGTATATGAATGATTCTATATTTCGGAAGGTGCTTTTTTTATATGACTGACTCAGAAGAAAAGTATATCATTGTTTAGAAAGCTGAACTAATTGTCCGATAAAGTCAGTTTTCATCAATTCAATCGAAAAAAAAATTTACCGACAATGATACTGAGATTTTCCTAAAAAATTAAATATAAAAGAAAACTAAAAACTGCTTATATATCGATCACCGTTTCGAAATCCTTATTTCGAAGTAACATATGAGAGTTCCTAATTATACCGATTTTAATTTTTCGATGAGCTTAACATATCTCCAGAGCAACTTACAAAATATTTTCTCAGCTAGATTATTTTTAGAGAAGAAAACAAAAGTGTACAAATAATTCACAAAGCAGATGAATATACCACAGAATCCATTAATAATTGTTCTAAAATTGTTCGTTCCGTTAACCAGCTGACGAACGTCAACCCTCAGAAGTCGAAACTTGTGCGAGCAATGAATCAACAAGGTCTTACCTTTTGACGTGCGATTACCCAACATGGTGGCCCGAATGAGTTTAGAACATCAAGATACAAGTTAAAATGATTAGAATGAAAGATCAAACTCTATAGTCGTACGTACTGCCAATTCTGGTGTGATTACTTGCATATGTGTCTACTCTGATGCAAAAAGTAGTAAAATACGAGAACAATATACTGAACACGAAAATAAAAACATTTTCATTGATCCTGCCTTTTTCACTCAGAAAGACGTCATGTACCGGCACATTCACCATTTTCGAACACGTGCCTTCGCCAGAATGAGGAACTGGAAACTCTCGCCATATATTGAAAAATTCACTTGCACCATTTATAAGTCGGTACAATGGGAACCGAAATGAAGTGTTAAAAAAAGCTGGTTGATAATTCGAATACGAAGGAATTCGAATATTTTCGTGGAGAGAATGAAGTTTGAGGAAATAATTTTTGCCTTTTTCCTTCTGCGAATAAAAAAATAGGAAATACGAAATTTCTATGAAAGAAGTGGAATAAAATGAGTTCAATTTTTCTCTACTGATAGGTGTGTGTATATCATTCAAAGACGTTTGATCCATTCACAAAAAGAAAGAGAGGGTTCATATTGAAATAACCTTTTCTTGCTCAATTTGAATACCAAGCATAGGAAACTCGATTGAAAAGATAGCATTCATAGAAAATATCTACACAATAACGAGAAAAAAAAAGAGTTTTTTGTAGAAAAATCTCACTCACTATATAAACTCTCAAGAAATTCGAAATCAAATGAAACATTTGAAACAGCTGCTCTTCAATTTTTTGAGTACGTACTATAAACTCTAACATACCAAAATTTCAAGCAAATACAGTAGAAACAGTTTTTGACAAATTGGCATTCCAAAAAGAAGGTTATTTTCAATTAATTTGACCTGCAGTGGAATTCTGTGAACTGTCGCTTCCACAAAATCCCACTGCTGAACTTCAAATATTTCGCTATATAAACAATTGGGAAGATTTGACCAATAGCTATTTTCCACGAGAGCGGGGCGGGGATTCGGGTTCGTCTCAGCTCGAAAAAGTTCTTCGTCTCGATTTGTTTCTCAAAATCAGTGGAATCTCTTGAGAGTGCTCGACCCCGAGTTTGACCTCAGAGGGGGGGGGGGGAAGATCCTGCCGACGTTCACCAGTCCACTTTTGTTCTTATCCATTTCCTTTGATTAATTGTGTATTCTTGAGATTTCCCGACGTTTTCGTTTTCTTGCCAAACGATTAACGAGAAAAGTCATTAACTGCAACGAGCGGCCAAGATTGTCACCGACTCGCCGGGTTTCTGCAATAATTAGTTTTCCTAAATTAGTTTTAAATCGGCCAGTTATCGTTAACGACTAGCAGGTGGAAATGGCGGGGTGACACGTAACGGCAGTTCTTGAGTGCGTCACTAGATGGCGATATCTATACTCATTTCTGCGGGAATAGGAAACGCGTTCTGAATCAGAATCAAAGGGGAAAAGATTACTTTTCATGATGTCGAGCTGTTTAATCGGTGGAAGGGAAACTTCTGTCGGTGAGGTGAGAATTTCCAAAGAAGATTGTGACGGGTTTTCCTGGGTCCAGACCCGCACAAGTGACGCTTACGGATAGATTCACAAATCTTTTTGTAAATTACAAATCGTTTTGTAAATCAATGCCTCGAGCGCCAGTTTTTTTACTTGGTATGCTCCAAATTCCCGGATAGCAATCAGATGGAGGTATCCAGAGGTCAGATAATTGTGACAACGGCAGAGTACTAATTGATGTAGGCTTTAATTACACCAATTTGCATCTGAATACCGTTTGCTATATGAGAGTTCTCGAAAGTATTTCGTTTTTACTTTCTTGAGACACTTTTGTACACACTTGAGAGGTATTTCGTTTCTACCTCTCGACACACTTTTATTTCACTGATTTGTTTCCTGAAAATAGGTTGGAGAAAATAACGACCAACGATGTTCAGAAATACGAGTTTATTCAATTCTTTAAACGAAAGATGAAACAATATACTATCAACAATATTAAGTGTTAAAGTTATGAAAACGGGGTTGGCAACAATGATAGGAGATTTCGGACTGCAACGTTCGTAAACGATATACGAACTTTGCGTTTGAACTGCACAGGGTCACTGAAATCGGAATTTGGTCGGTAAACGGTGAGTCGATACTTTATAATGTAAAACGTAAAACTATGAAATGTTGGCAGGTGAAATGTTTCGGAGCGGTAACTATGATAATCGGAAATGAAATTTTATACTTTGAATTAACGGTAAACTAAACCTGGTTCTAAATGGCACTCAGAAACAGCAGAAGGCTGAACTGGCAAGAACCCAAAATAAAGATAAAACAAAATGATCGGTTCTAATTGGCACTCAGAAACAGCAGGAGGCTGAACTGGCAAGAACCCAAAATAAAGATAAAACAAAATGATCGGTTCTAATTGGCACTCAGATACAGCGGAAGGCTGAACTGGCAAGAACACAACCAAATGTAAAATAAGACGAATTTTCTGAATTCCACAAAAATGATTGGTTCTGAATGGCACTCAGATACAGCAGAAGGCTGAACTGGCAAGAACACAACCAAATGAAAAATAAAACGAATTTCTTGAATCACACAAAAATGATTGGTTCTAAATGGCACTCAGATACGACAGACGGTCGAACTGGCAAGAACGCAATCAGAACTAATTATTTTAAATAACAAACAAATCAAATGTCAGACTGTTGGATCTAACCTCAAAATGAATTTCGGTATTTCGGTCGGTTTGTTGAATAAAACGGTCGGTAAACAAATTTCGGAGCAACTAGGAACACAAGTAACTATCTGCAAGACTGAATCTTCACGAATGAATGACTCGAATTGAATGGATGAATCGAATTGAATGGATCCCGGTAGTCCTCAGAGTCGGATATTTATACCCGCCGAAAATCTGAAAAGTAGTGGAATTCAAATGACAGAGAGCACTGAGGAATTTCATAAAAACTACCGTCGGTTTGGCCAGTTTCAAATGTTTTTCAATATAAGGTAAATTGAAAAACTCGGTAAAGAATGTGTTTTTATATTAACGGTAGCAAACTAGGCTGATAAGATACCCGAAATGATGAATATTTTACTCGGAAATATTATTTTAGAATTCTTTGAAACATTTCACTTCTCAACAAATTATGATCAAAATATTGCACAAGACATTTTTTGAATCTGGAGATTTGATCACACTCACAATTCTACGGCTGAAAATTACCAACTTCATCAGGTTTTCCTAGAAAATAACATGCCCAATTATGAAAACACAGTTCTGAATCTTTCCTACTTATTATCTCAAGATTCTATGCAATACATCATTCATTTCAGATAGGTGGAATAATCAAACCTTATTCAATATGAAAATAGGCCAACCCCAAACGCAGGAAAGAAAATACATATCAAATACGGAGATGAACAACAATGAGCAGAAAATCATTCTATGTCACTAAATCATAAGCCAAACGGAATAAAAATGAAATGATCAATCAAAATGTTCACGGATAACATCATTCATTAAAAATAAATCAATAATACTTCTAGCACTCTATCATATACCATATCGAATAAACCCAAGTGCTGAAACGGAATCTATATACAACATATATTAGCCAGGTCAGTCGACTTTATTTACAAACCTCGTTACTGAAAATAATGACTTCATTACACCCCCCTTACTTCGGTAAAAAAAAATTGAACGCTAGTTCGATTTTTTTTTTTTAGAAAAATTTCGGTAAACAAGTATTCTATTGACGGGATCCTTGACTGGATTCATGGCGCGAATCCATCCTTGCGCCTGGAACTAGGCGCCATACACTGGTGCAGGTGCAATCAATGGAGCGTGTTCCATACCTCCCGCATTTGGAACAGAAAATGCGGTATGCCCTGCCGCATTCCGAACGGAAGTGACCCGGATGGCCACAGCGCCAGCAGAGGCCCTGCTCAACTGGTAGGTATACACCTTGGTTGGTAGGTCGTTTCGTCGACAGGCGAACGACGGGCGGCGGTCTCCGTGCTGCGGAGTGTGAAGGGGGTTGGGCTACTGCACCCAAAATTCGGCTGCTCGCTTCTTGACTTAACGGAACTGGCAGATCAGTGGCACTGGTCGGTAATTGGACGTGGAAGTTGTCGGAAGTTTGAGTAGCCCGACTCTCCTGGACGGGAAATGAAAAATATGCATTATATGCAAAGGGGTCCGAAGGGGTTTGCGTACTCCGGTCCACTAATCGTGGAGTTCCTTTGAAGGTAGTCGGGGTTTTCTCCCTCGGTGTGGTCGGTGATGTTTCCCCCTCATCAGTGCCGTCGATCTCAGAAGGCAGCGGAGAAGTATGCAACCTTAGAATTCCAGAATCCATGATCTGTGAAAAATCAAAACATCAAAGTACTGTTCATAATCGACGAAATGACGGTCCACTCACACGATTAGTGAGTGGTGCGGAGGCTTTCCTCCTTAGCCGGAATCGTTACCCAAACACTCCCCCCTTCTTGGTCCCTCAAGCGAAGGCGGTAAGAATTTCTCCGACCAACATGCCTTGGTCTCAGAGGAGACAGGGCTTTCCGGAATTGAGGGGACCAAGAAATCGACGGGCGCCCCTCTGCCCGATACTGCCTTACACGCTGAACTACCCATTGACGTAGCTCAGCAATATCGGTAGGAGGCGGTTGTTGTGGTGGGGTATCCGAAGCAGGAGGGTAGAGAGGAACGATTGGTTCTGGATCGGAGGGACAAAAAGGAGGTGTTACAGGTATTCCATTCGGGTATAATCGGGGAGGACTATAAAGGGGGGACAGGGACTCAGGTTGGTAGTAAAGGGATTCTACCTCTCCTGCGGTGGTCAGATCGGGTGTCCGGGGGGTACGGGGTAACGGACGTTTCCGTGGCGGCAGAGGTGAAACGAAGCACCAGCTTGAGGAGCTAGCTTCGGGAGCTGACGGACGGTCCATTACTGAAAACAAAAAGTTGGTGAACTACTCGGCGCACTGATATGGTTTCAGATCTTTTATATGCACGCGCTTCACCAATCTATTTTCGTCGCTTTTGAGATCATATACTACGGGAGATATCACTTTGACCACGGTGAACGGACCGGAATACTTTGGGGCAAGCTTCGCTGCATGTCCCTGAATTCCAGACGACAAGTTGTACTCTTTTTTCATTACTCTGTCGCCGACGTGACATCGCCATTCTCGACGTCTCAGATTATAGTAATGACTTTGGGTGGAGAAAGCACGGGCTAGATTAATTTTGACCAACTCATTGACTTCTTTCAATTTCTCCATGTGTTTGGCCCACAGGGACGGTGACGGTACGGTATCAGAATCGGTTTCATTAAACGGACGGAAAAGTGATTTCGGTGGTTCTAATTCTCTTCCAAATGTCAAGTAAGCGGGTGTAAACGAAGTGGAGTCATGTCGGGCGGTATTCAACGCAAACTGTAGTTCCGGAAGTAACTGATCCCATTTACGGTGATCATTGTTACAGTACTGAGAAATAAGAACTTTTATAGTCTTATTGGCCCTCTCTACTGGGTTTGCTTGCGGTGTGTAGGGCGGAGTGAAACGGTGTTGAATCCCTAGCTCTTTGATAAGGTCTGCAAATACTTTTCCTGTATACTGCGAACCATTATCACTGATGACGGTTTGTGGACGGCCGAAACGTAGTACCACTTCCTCATAAAAGGCTTGAGAAACGGCTCGTGCCGTTGCTTTCCTTAACGGACGGACTTGGACCCATTTAGTAAAACGGTCCTGAAAGACACATAAATAGCAGTTCCCTTTGCTCGAACGTGGCAAAGGACCCACTAAATCGGTTGACACAGTTGTCCAAGGTTTTACGTTAGTAGACGGATGCATCTTTCCAAGGGGTTTTTCCTGTGAAACCTTATATTGCTGACAGACGAGGCATCCCCGTACATATTTGGCAATATCTCGGTACATACCGGGCCAGTAATATCTCTGAGCAATACGAGCGATAGTCTTGGCAATCCCCATATGTCCTGCCGTGACTTCGTCGTGATTTTCACGCAACACTTGCGCTCGATGATCTCTAGGAACACACTGTTTCCATGGATCTTTAGTGTCTGGTTCGGTGAAATCCAGAGCGTCCCAGAAATGTCGGTAGAGACGACCATCTCTCACGGAATAGTCTGGGTACTCTTCAGGATGCTGAAGTACATCGGAAATTTTTTTAGTATACCACGGGCATTTTACTTCAGTTTCTTCCTCCAGTACGTAATTTTCTTCAACGGTATTGTCCTCGGTCTGGAGCGGTTGTCGTGAAAGAGCGTCAGCTACCTTATTCTGACAGCCTTTTCTATATCTGATTTCATAATCGAACTGCTGCAAATACATGGCCCATCTGGCTATCCTGCCAGAGGGACTTTTGATGGATTGCACCCATTTCAGTGAAATATGGTCAGTTTGGATTATAAAGTGATAACCTTCCAGGTACGGTCGCATTTTTTCGATTCCCCAAATTGCGGCTAAACACTCTTTCTCGGTAACGGAGTAGTTTTTCTCTGGAGGAGACAGAGTTCTACTTGCATATGCTATCACATGCTCTTTTCCCTGCTCGGGCGCCATTTTGTGACGGGTTTTCCTGGGTCCAGACCCGCACAAGTGACGCTTACGGATATATTCACAAATCTTTTTGTAAATTACAAATCGTTTTGTAAATCAATGCCTCGAGCGCCAGTTTTTTTACTTGGTATGCTCCAAATTCCCGGATAGCAATCAGATGGAGGTATCCAGAGGTCAGATAATTGTGAAAACGGCAGAGTACTAATTGATGTAGGCTTTAATTACACCAATTTGCATCTGAATACCGTTTGCTATATGAGAGTTCTCGAAAGTATTTCGTTTTTACTTTCTTGAGACACTTTTGTACACACTTGAGAGGTATTTCGTTTCTACCTCTCGACACACTTTTATTTCACTGATTTGTTTCCTGAAAATAGGTTGGAGAAAATAACGACCAAACGATGTTCAGAAATACGAGTTTATTCAATTCTTTAAACGAATGATGAAACAATATACTATCAACAATATTAAGTGTTAAAGTTATGAAAACGGGGTTGGCAACAATGATAGGAGATTTCGGACTGCAACGTTCGTAAACGATATACGAACTTTGCGTTTGAACTGCACAGGGTCACTGAAATCGGAATTTGGTCGGTAAACGGTGAGTCGATACTTTATAATGTAAAACGTAAAACTATGAAATGTTGGCAGGTGAAATGTTTCGGAGCGGTAACTATGATAATCGGAAATGAAATTTTATACTTTGAATTAACGGTAAACTAAACCTGGTTCTAAATGGCACTCAGAAACAGCAGAAGGCTGAACTGGCAAGAACCCAAAATAAAGATAAAACAAAATGATCGGTTCTAATTGGCACTCAGAAACAGCAGGAGGCTGAACTGGCAAGAACCCAAAATAAAGATAAAACAAAATGATCGGTTCTAATTGGCACTCAGATACAGCGGAAGGCTGAACTGGCAAGAACACAACCAAATGTAAAATAAGACGAATTTTCTGAATTCCACAAAAATGATTGGTTCTGAATGGCACTCAGATACAGCAGAAGGCTGAACTGGCAAGAACACAACCAAATGAAAAATAAAACGAATTTCTTGAATCACACAAAAATGATTGGTTCTAAATGGCACTCAGATACGACAGACGGTCGAACTGGCAAGAACGCAATCAGAACTAATTATTTTAAATAACAAACAAATCAAATGTCAGACTGTTGGATCTAACCTCAAAATGAATTTCGGTATTTCGGTCGGTTTGTTGAATAAAACGGTTGGTAAACAAATTTCGGAGCAACTAGGAACACAAGTAACTATCTGCAAGACTGAATCTTCACGAATGAATGACTCGAATTGAATGGATGAATCGAATTGAATGGATCCCGGTAGTCCTCAGAGTCGGATATTTATACCCGCCGAAAATCTGAAAACTAGTGGAATTCAAATGACAGAGAGCACTGAGGAATTTCATAAAAACTACCGTCGGTTTGGCCAGTTTCAAATGTTTTTCAATATAAGGTAAATTTAAAAACTCGGTAAAGAATGTGTTTTTATATTAACGGTAGCAAACTAGGCTGATAAGATACCCGAAATGATGAATATTTTACTCGGAAATATTATTTTCGAATTCTTTGAAACATTTCACTTCTCAACAAATTATGATCAAAATATTGCACAAGACATTTTTTGAATCTGGAGATTTGATCACACTCACAATTCTACGGCTGAAAATTACCAACTTCATCAGGTTTTCCTAGAAAATAACATGCCCAATTATGAAAACACAGTTCTGAATCTTTCCTACTTATTATCTCAAGATTCTATGCAATACATCATTCATTTCAGATAGGTGGAATAATCAAACCTTATTCAATATGAAAATAGGCCAACCCCAAACGCAGGAAAGAAAATACATATCAAATACGGAGATGAACAACAATGAGCAGAAAATCATTCTATGTCACTAAATCATAAGCCAAATGGAATAAAAATGAAATGATCAATCAAAATGTTCACGGATAACATCATTCATTAAAAATAAATCAATAATACTTCTAGAACTCTATCATATACCATATCGAATAAACCCAAGTGCTGAAACGGAATCTATATACAACATATATTAGCCAGGTCAGTCGACTTTATTTACAAACCTCGTTACTGAAAATAATGACTCCATTACAAGATTAGTTAACATGACGACAAACTTATAAAATTCCATTCACACTGAAGCTTATGTTATCCTGAATTATCTCGTTTTCCATTCATGTCACAACAAGCCTTTTCTTGCTCGGTAAAATTAATTGAAGAAATCGATATCAAAACTCTGAAACTCCACTTGAACATTGACAAAGAACATCGAAATCAAATCACTGATACCATGCTTTGAAGTACATCTTCATCAATTATAAAAACTATCAAGTTTGGATTCCCTTTCAAATTATCACAAGGAAAACCAAGCTCTCTCAGATCTGTTCCACCTGAAGTTCAACGAGGTCGGTTTCAGATCCAACTTCAATGCTTGTATGCATAATTCGATCTCTGAACTGAATTTATGAGTTTCTATTAACTCATTTTCTGATGACACAATCCTCGTTGACTTATGAAAAAATTTCGATTTGTTTGAAAATTCAATGTCGAGAGACCTGGAAGAGATATTTTCCTGGAGGGAATATAATGAGTAAATCAAAATATACATTGCCTCGTTCTAAAAAATTTGATGAAATGTAGTGAACAAACGAGGCTTTTAGGACTTCATAGATGAGAAAAATTATTATGGAACTCACCTATTTTAATGACCTCAAGAAATAAACTCGCACTTCTTGTCGGTTTATTGAATATGACTCTTTGCTACACAAAAATATTTGAAACTGATATATTTTTGGTTACTTTATTAAAATCTCTAATACTCAACTTGAATTTGGGCAACAGCTGATTGTTTTCATCTCAATCCTTTATTACAAAATAATCGAATGCATTTGCCAAAGATGCATTCCTCATAGTGGGGTAACTAAATATCATAGAATTCCGAGGCACATTGAAAGTTTTATGAGCACAAAATTCAATGAGTATAATTCTGAAGTAGGTTTCTTGATTTTCAAATAATCATTATCTCTTCCGTATGACATATAATGACGTAACGTTATTCCTTTCAAGTTTCCTCAAATGAATTAAGATATAATAGGTTTGTTCTAGCAACACATTTGATCGTTCGGAAATTGGTCTGAAGCAATCAGAGGTATGCGCAAAATGAATTTCGCTCTCTAATATTCATCTTGCGCATGCCTCTGACTGCTTCAGACCAATTTCCAAACGGTGAAATGTGTTGCTAGAACAAACCTATTATTATTAAATATTTCTCCTGTGATTGCACCTTCGCATTATTCATTTCTAGCCTGCATTTTTTCATATGATTATAAAAAATGTTTTCCAATAACGCTCGTAGATTCAAAATTTGATAATGAAATCTTCAAGCACCTAGCTCCTGAAATCCATTACTTTTTTGAAAAATCCTCAATTCAAATATGAATACAGATGAATTTTTAATGATAGTTCCAACCAAATATACACATTAACCATTTTTCCTGTTAATTTCTGATGCTATTTTAATTCCTTTTTCTTGATATCGTCATATACAAGGTCTTGATGAAGTCGCAACATTGACATGCATTATACAAATGCATTGCCATGTGTTGAAGCACGTATAACTCAGTCTAACTGTTTTGGCGAACATCACATCCAATATTTCGAATGTCGAATGTGCCATGTAAGAAGTGGTGTGGCTCTCATTCAGGAAATTAGGAAATTAACAGATCAACAAAAATGTAGTCAGTAGAGCCATTATGGCCTAGGGCATGAAAGTTCAGCGTTGTCTAGTATTTATTTTGTAAGTGTAGGATTTTTTCTGAAGAGCATACAGATTCACACGAAAGGATCAAAAAACACCGCGTGAATCAAGGGGCAGGAGAAACGTAATTACATTGACTTTGAATTTTGAAGTAAGTGAGCTCCACAGAAAACCTCTCTTGGCAAAAAGTTCCACACTTCAGCTGTTCTATTGAGAAAATATTAACCAAATATATATACCAAAGGAAAATTGATGAATATTTAGAAAGATCGAAAACAAACTTCGTACTCGACCATTCTAAAGTTTTCTAATCGGTCAGTTTTAAACTGCGCCGCAAATAGCTCGAGAGACCGTAAACTCTGCGGAAAAATAAAAATTAAGAACAATTTTTCTGGAGTTATGAGATTTACTGTAAGCAGCTTATTCCTTGATTAAAAGGAGGTCTTTTTCAAGCGCCCATTGAAAATAATGGATAGCAACTTGGAACAAACTCTTTATGAAGCTGTGTTAATCGATGAAGGGCACTTCAACAGAATTACGAAAAGAGTTTTGATTCTTGAAGCAGAATTCGAAAAGTTTTGAGAGGCAGCTTTCGTAGCTAGAACTATGAGCATTAATTGCAAACTGAAGGCTTCGTTTAATATATTACGGACGAATCAGTTCATAATTGAAGTTATGAACATGTTTCTAGGAAAAAAGTCAAAAAAATCAACGGAGAGTTCACCTCTTGAACTGAGCGAAACTCAGTCATTTTGGAGCGATATTGTTGTAAATCAAGTGAGGGTATCAGGATTGTTCAAATTTGAATCGAAGTATTATACACGTTACACATATTATCGAATGAGCAATGTGTTGATTTCAAGTTTGATTTCTTGATGCCAGTAATTGGCAATTGTTCAAAAAAAATACTTGATTTTTTCATCCAAATATTGAAGGAAACCTCGAGTTTAAAATACAGTGTAGTTTATTGTTTTTGGATAATAATGAAAGCAACGATGAATGGTAACTAAGGTCAGAAAGACAGAAATCCTATTTTTAACCATATTTTGACTTTCAACATCCCTACGTGTTGGTGCTATGCCACAAATGGTGGTGCTCATTTAGTGCTACTTCTCTCTTGTGAGGGTGTCGTATATACTCTTAGTAGAGGGTCTATCTCGGTGCACTTAAGGCGTAAGAACAAAGAATCAAATGTGTCAAATCACGTTATTACCAATGAATTATTTGGTAAAATTCAAGTCAATTGTCTATATTTATAAAACCAGATTTTGAAATTTTAGTATTGATTGAGAAATAAAAGTTATTGAAATGAACGTAAAAATGCCGTGAAGTCAATGAATTTCAAACATTTCTATTTTTTTATTTATGATACTAATGGTTTCTACAGTAAAACGGCATATATTATTCCCTAAGGGAATAATGACGAGAGATTAATAGTATCTGCCTTAATTCCCTCTTGTAGTCCTATTACAAATTTTCTCGAATTGAATATTACCATGGAAACGATGCAACCAAGCTCCAAAGTGTCAGTGTCAAACGCGTAGGTAGTGTTTGTGTATTTGTATTGAGATGAATGGAACTGAAGAATGATTCAATTATGATGAATGAATTAGTCGTGAATAAAGTAGAGTATACTACTCGCAAAAATGACTATTATTCTCTCAAAAGATTACTCTCTCGCGGCTTACGCGGCTCGATTCTTGAAAATTCCTCCAGAATAATAGCTATCATTATTGACTCGTGGTATAATCTACTGTTATTGAACTTTTTTTCAAATTCTTATTCTGTAGAGACACGCATTCGACTGTTTCATTCTGGACGACCATAAAAATTAACAATGAAATTCCATAATGATGAAGTGAATATGAAAAGTTCGATACCTAGTTTTCCGAATTCGGTGAGAGCAGAAATAACTGTAATTTTTCAAGTGAAATATGAATTTTGAATCCTACCAATACATTTAATCAAGTTTCATCTGTGCGGATATCTTCATAATCCACACTCTGCTTGCTTGAGTTCGACAGACCGGGGTAAATTCTCTCAATAGTTTTCTGCTGCCTTCGCACTATACTGACGAAAAGCCAAGCATCCTGGAATAGCTTATGCTCAAGATGTATATATTTCTAGTGAAATGACTTCTATACCAGTACAATGTTAATTTTTCCATCAAAAACGCTAGACCTACGGATCACTTGATAATGACATCCAAGGAAATTCATATTCTTGAAATTTCTTCACAGATGGCTTCAAGCGGAAATTCTAGACACATGACATTATAAAGCTGGTTGAAAGGAACAGTAAAATTATGGAAAACTTTCAGCAAAATTCGAATAAATTGGAATGCGAATGTCAAATAATGACAGAATTAGATTCGTGCACCATCTACTGGAAATCGCAGTGAATTCTGTGGATATGATAGATCGTACCTTGAGTTCTTGACAAAACAATATCAAATCGGAGATTGCTTATGCTGATATGGGTGACAGGAAGTATCGTGAATGACAATGTCCGTGTGGGATGGTTTGCGATAAATTGAAAAATCGTATTGGTAATTCATTCTTATTATAGTCGAATCCAAAAAGTTAATTCGATTTTTTTCTTCCATATTCGATAAGTCCATTCATGAAATCAAGAAACTTGGTTAGCTAGCTGCCTATTTCTTTCTGTGAAACAAACTGACTATCTATACCAATAAATAAAGCTTTCACTGTCAACCGGTTACAGTTTTACGCTCCAACGCATCATGAAAATCTCTGCTAATAGGGGATATAATTGGTTTTCCATTATCAGGTTATTGAAGGATGAGTGAGTAGTACGTGTCATTCAATTCGCGATAGAAAATAAGCAATACGCCCCCTAGCGACTTTTGCGAGAACACTCAATGGTTAGATCGCCATACTCTAGTTTGCATGTGTTTATATGGGTCTGTTGTGTTGACTCTTCAGTAATTTCAGATTTTTATGATTTTTGTGTGTTCAAGCTTTGATAGAGATAGTGGAGATTTTCAAGGAGTTTGGAAATATTCCAGTGAAATAATTGGAAGGTTTGCTGATTTTCATTTATTGAGCGTATATTTACTTTTTGATGCTTTTTAGTTCTGGATATGAACCAGTTAATCTTTGATACAATCTCTACGGCATATGAAATATTCGTTCAGTAAGCCTGACTTGATAGCAGAAACTCATAAATTCAAGTCTCATCTGGAAACAACCTCGAGTCTTTCGAATTTTGCAATGTTTCGATAATGAAAAACCTTCGAATTTGTTCAATAAAATGTTCTTCAAGTATTCAACTATCGATTGAGTCACTTCTCATACATACATTTATGATAAATTGAAATTTTTCGCGAACAAAAGGAACACGAGAACATCGAAGCTCCATATATTCACATGCAAATGTGAACATGACAATCTAACCATGAGCAGTTTCGCGTTTATCCGCTCTAGCGCTGCGATCTCATTTTCTATTGCGAATTGGAAGTAATTCCGTGATGAGCACACTGTAAGCAGTTCCAGAATTTTCTTTTTCACAATTGGATTGGTATCGTTTCTTTCCAGCAATGTCTCAACAAGTTGATCGTATCAATTGTTTATCAGTTGATAAGAATTCAGGAACAAAATACAGTAATTTTGAATAATCGGAATCAATTTTTCCGATAATCTCTCTGAAGAAGCGGTGACAAAGGAAACCACTGGCCTGATGGGGTGATAACTCTCCTGAAACTTGATGAATGAATACATTTTAGGAGGTTGCGGATTCATTACCACTGATCTCGCTTTTTTCGCTTCTTTCATGATATGCTGAATCGACCTCAAAGCATCTTTCACTTCTATCTGGTAGATAGGATTTGGACCAAGGCCGTACCCAGGAGGGGGGTCAGGGGGGTTGAAACCCCCTCCGAAATTTTCAAAAAAAAAAGATTTTTCAAACGCGTTACTCAAGTTATAATTGTTCTTTTTCTTCCTCATAGGTAAATAAGGGAGAGTTCAAACCAATTTCTAAATGTACGTAAATAATTTGTCAAATTTATTATAATATTACTAACCCATTCACCTACGTGGAATTCGTAGATGGACGTGATCCGCTGCTAACGGCGTAGACCGAAGCGTTTCATTACGTAAGTTGCCGTAAAGCATGAAGTTAGGCTATCACGATAGGTAGCAGCACGAAAAAAAGACCGCCATTCGCTTTCGCAACTCACTGACTCTGACTACTTTCGGAAGAAATTTCATTTTTATATGTTGGCAGTACAGTACTGGGGGCTTACTCCGAAACTTAACGAACGATCAACGAACGAGAAAACAGACGTTGAATCTTCGAAACATTATGAAAAGATGGTTGATCTAAAACTAGTACCTAGGGAGTACTCACTGTGGAAATTGTTTTGGGAAAAACAAATGGAACTCGGCATTGAGGCATTGGGCCAATGTAAATAGATAACTTTTTCCTAACATATTCACCCTTCTGAAAATATTTACTTCTTTGCCAGTGACCACTGCAACTGTTAAGAGAAATCCGTGTGGACAAGACAGACTAAGCGGACAGCCAAAGTGGGAGAGAGGGAGAGAGGGAGAGAGGGAGAGAGGGAGAGAGGGAGAGAGGGAGAGAGGGAGAGAGGGAGAGAGGGAGAGAGGGAGAGAGGGAGAGAGGGAGAGAGGGAGAGAGGGAGAGAGGGAGAGAGGGAGAGAGGGAGCGAGGGAGAGAGGGAGAGAGGGAGAGAGGGAGAGAGGGAGAGAGGGAGAGAGGGAGAGAGGGAGAGAGGGAGAGAGGGAGAGAGGGAGAGAGAGAGAGAGAGAGAGAGAGAGAGAGAGAGAGGAGAGAGAGAGAGAGAGAGAGAGAGAGAGAGAGAGAGAGAGAGAGATAGAGAGAGAAAAAATGGTTTATTGTACAAGGATACGGAATCTTGTTGACAAAGTGAGGGCCTGAAACGATCTTGAATTGAGGTGAAGTAAAATACACATTCAGAAAGAAGAAATGGGACAATGAGTCGACACCGCCATTGAATCAGATATCATGGATTTCTTGGTTTGCATAATGCATGAATTTTCGGTGATTCAAAATACCAGTTCGAGGATATTCTTCAGGACAAATTTGAAACGATATACATTCTCTCAATCCATATTTTTCATCGGAATAGGGCACTCCAAATCATCACCCCAACCATCCAATCAATAAAAAAATTCCCTACCATTTAATATTCAGAACCCTCCACCCACACAGTCGAGTGCTCAACATCTGTTTCGAAAACATCAATTAAAATCCAATTTCGAGCAATAGCGATAAAGTAAATCGCGTGACGATTAATCCGACCTGACGTGTTCTTTGCGAAGATATGTTCGACGTTTAATTGCTTTTGATGGGTGCGAGCAACAAAGAATGATAAGCCATTGCCATAACGACCGAATTTCGTTTGAGCGCTAATTGCTCAGCTGCATTCCAGCGCACTGAATTACCTCTTTATTTTTGCTTTTTCCGAAATCGAGCCCGTTTGATATCGGTTGTTCGATCGGAATCGCGCGCTGTTCGTCATAGATTCGGACAACAGGATTCGGCTCCAGCAATTGATGCTGTTTTATGAATGTTGTAGCGAATGTGTTAATGATTGATTGCAGTTACTGATACATTTGACCCAGTCATTAGTGTCTTTAGACATGACAGAGAAAATAATCCCTTATTATATCACAAGAGCTTCAATTATTTACGGAAATTTTCTAGAGGACACGAATGATTTGAAAATTATAATAATTTTTTTTAAATATTCGTACCCGAAAGAAAATTTCTAGGAATGATTTAAGCTTGCGTGGTATTCGGTAAGGAAATTTCAGACCATAATTTGGAAGAAATGATTGATCCAAAGTGACATTTTGGAAAAATTTCTCTGATTGTCAAGTTGGTCAGGGTAATGCTGTTTTTGACATATGTTGATTTGACATTTTTGTTCAAACCGGTTCCGTCATAAAGCTAACTAATTACTAGTTTGGAATATCATATAGATATATCCACCATATTTCGTTAAATAAAAAATAAATACCAACTTTAGTTGAACCAAATGCTAAAACTCAGATGGGTACCAGCCCAGTCTATCGCCCTTTGGTAATTCTAGTTAACTGAAGGTGGTAGGAATATATTTTTACAAGTAGCATGACGCAATTTTGAAAAAATTCCTATGTAGGTATCTCTACCATATTTCGTTAAATAAAAAAATACCATCTTCAGTTACACCAAATGCTTGAAATCAGACGGATCAGTCTGATTTCAGTCTATCGACCTTTCATGATTTTAGGTACTGAAAATGGTAGAAATTTATTCCGCATTATTCATAGGTATATCTACATTATTTAAGGGTTGTAGATCATATATTTATTTTTTAAACTGTCGAAAAATTCCCACTCAAATATCGCGGCCCCTTCGAAAAAAATTCAGGAAACTTTTTCAGTTGACATGGTAACTAGTCAAAATTGAGCCATCTCATTGGTTGAGAAGTAGACGTGTGAAATTTTCACAGTCATAATCCCGCTAGATCCTGAATGATGTTCAGGAACTTTTTCGAGTAGCGGATTCTCCCATTTGAAACTAGAATTGAATTGGTTATCATATTCATCTAAGGCCAATCTTTGGACAGTTATGAACCATCAAAGAAAGGAACCCTTTGTTTAAATCACGAATTTTTCAAAAATATTCTGTTCTGAAATTCTCACAACTCCGTTGGCAGTGCTGAGCCTAGTTAGATGTGAGTCACACTGTATCATTAGAAACAGTATACCTTCATGATTTTTGGACTTTGACGCGGAAATTTCATGTAAAGAGATGTAAGGCAAATTGTAAAAAAGCTTCCATTCAAATAATTGTTGCATTGTACGAACGCAAATTCTGGATCTTACACGAAGTACTATGAAGCGCGTAATAGTAGGAGAACCCTACTATGCTAAATCGGGATTTACTCGAGCGTCATAGATACCTATTGGGTTGCGAAGCTTAGATGATGAAAAGAAAAAAAATGTTATATAATGTATACCTTTTCATCAGTGGGGGGAGCGGCTATAGATTTTCAAAAATGTTAAAAAAAACTATTGCATGGACATACTCGAACGCATCAAATATTGATAGCATCTATGTCCTACTTATTTTAAAAATCTGATTGTTTTCATGATGGGGTTGATCGTACGTAAGGATTGAAAATAAAAAAAAAAAAATCTCGAGCGCATCAGATTTTCTGAGGGGATGTTAAGCGAATCTGAAAAAAGCTCTTATATAATAATCTGACGGTTCGGATTTGACGCAGACTCGCGGCCGTTATTAGAATGTGAAAAAAAATTGTCATTTTGAAATACACAAGCGCGTCTAATTAAGATATGTGTGGTTCATCTTTACGCCCTAAACGTTGCAGTCTCATAATCTGACGATTATCTGGAGGGATTCGCCTATTCTGTCAATTTGATTTTTTTTATAATTGAAATTGATTAATTGAAAAGCTCAGGAGGAAACATGCAAATGAAAAGTGTTTGTTTTTTTAGTAGAATACTTGAATTTATAGAAAAATAATGATAAGCGTTTAATTTAAAAAAATTTAAAACGGATGTTCGATGTAATCAATATCATGCCACGAACGAGTCTGTGTGTTCAACTGTCATGGCAACAGAAACCAGAGTGGGGACGTAGTGAGAGAGCAATAGATAGAGAAAGAGTGAGAGAGAAATAGAAACGAGGAGAGGGGGTATAGGCATCACGTAGCTGAACGCATTAAACTTCATCAATGAATTTTAATTATTTCGGCCTGTGGAAAAATCGTCAGATTATATATATTTTTTTTTTGAATTCTTGAATTATTCCCTTCAAAATAAAAAAGAAATAGTCACGCTCGAGAATGTCGGGATGACGTTATTTTACAACTTTGTAGCTCTCCTCCTTTTTTAGGTCACTCTCGAATTATCAGATTAGTGGAATATACACGCTTCAGGATGTAACTAACTCACCCTACCTTAATCTGACGCGCTCGAAAATTTCAGATGATCAATTTCTTTTACTAATCTGATCCTTTATCCTTGAAGGGCAGCCATATATATGGGGCTCATATATGGTGGAAGTACTCAACCAGGTGAATCTGTCACAGCAGCCCGATCTACAAACCTTATGAGATTTATCTATATGAATATGGAAACATATTTCCACTGAAACACTAAAAAAATACACTAGAATACTTGTACATAGCAATATAAGGTATGTCATTAGCGATTAAGCATTTCTGTAGCCGCCAACTTTAAAATTTCAAAGGATCTACCCCCTCCACAGTAATTCTTCTCAACAAATAACATACTTCAGTAACCCCTTCTGCATAAACCTGTAAAAGACTTCACGCGAACAATTATGTAAATTCCCACCCCGTCTATTTCCAAGTATCCCTCCAGCTAACGCTAAAGACCAGTTAAATCTCAAGACGCAACATTTCCTCGTACTTACTGTACAATCAGAAGTATTCCTTATGATTCTAGTTACACTCGCTTGCGAAACACTGTGAGGAACGGAAAACAAGCTACAGGCGGAGCTATCTGAATCTAAATTCCAACAAGCGGTCCGATTTATAGGACGGGAAATGCATCTGACCTCTTTCCTCGGGTTTAAATCGCCCGGTTGGGAGATTTCTCTGCGAAGAATATCGTTTTGAGGAAGCAAGGGACTGTGGCGGGACTACGAACCTACGAATTTATTTTATGGGCATTTTATGGTATACAATGGATGTCGCATATATGAAAATTCGGTATGGGGTTTCGTATTCCCGCTCTTACGATTAGACAGAGATGGAGCTGGGGAAAAATATCCACGAAAGTAATTTGTTGAAGGACCCCACATTATTCATATGGGAAAATGATTTTTGATTACCACATTATTTGAGCTCTTGATGAATGAAGGGGCTTGACCTAATAAAAAGCCAGATGTAACCATACTTGTATGATGCTCGACAACTTGCAAGTCCCAATCTCGTTGGAATTCGTTTTGAACGGAATTAAAAAAAAATTCATTTCGATGGGATCAATATTTCAGAAATTTTCACATTCTGAAAAATATTTCGTTTCTCTACTGGTCTTCTTCGGATACAGATTGTTTGAGTCACATCTTAATGGTGCTATAGTTGTGAGTACGAGAATGTCAACTGAAGGTGTATGATAGTATGGATTGAAAAAATGATGATTCATTTTCAAGTTGTGGATTTTCGTTTCGACCAATTACGAACTTAGTATTTTTTTTTGATATTTTCGAATTTTTTACCAATAATGTGAAAAGATTATATAGCTAGCGACTAGTATACTGTGAATTGATCGAAGTCATGTTGGAAAGATGATTGCAGAATGGGTGATACACATAAAGTTGTATATCTGATTTTCTATCAGAGCATCCATTGCATATGAACAGATAAATTTGAGGAAAAGTCATCTTCCTTCAGGAATAGTGCAATGATTCAGTGGCGAAGTCAGTTTTTCAGACATTCTTTAACCAGTTCTTTGGACTTGAATGTGAGTGTTGGGTCAAAGTTGTCTGGAACACACATGAAATGCCCTATTTGGGCCTTTACGGCGCTGTTGTCATGAAGTTTTGTAGGAAAAAATGATTTTATCGCCTGAAAAATTCAAATTCCATAGACTTTCATATCGGGGTGTATGCAGAAATGGCATATGCGAAGACACATTTTACCATAGATTCGGTGGAATAATAATAGTCTCAGCTAAGTATTCGATGTACCTCAACAATAATTATGAGAGACATTACACTAGGACGTATCCAATGTTCAGATGCGCCTTATGTCAAAATAATTTTCAGTCAGATTGATCTTGAACTGGAAAAACTGCAATGAGATTATCACGTTTTCACCAACACAACTTCGATCTTGACAGTCTCTAACAAATTTTGGCATCTACTGAAGCTGAAACTTTTTGTGAACTTTAATTACCCTGATATTATTTGCGCTTAATTTGCGTTTTGCTAACAAGATTAGTATCTTCCGAAGAAGTGAACTGATTTATCCACTTGAGCAATCACGTTAGGTTTGGTAAGCTAATATCAGTGTCATCATCAGTATTATCGTCATTATTTTCATCATCCTCGTGATCATCGTTGAGTGTGGAAAAACCATTCATTTATTGTGAACATTCTGGATTTAATTTTTGAGGTGATTAAATACTAGTTTCAACATATAGCGTGTTCTTGTTCGACTGTTTGCGTACTCCCTGTATAAAAATTTTGTTGCATATTCTCCGAGTATTTTCAATTTCGATTTTTTTTTATTTCGTACCATCATAGGTATCTTCTCTGGTCTTCTTCTATTTATCGATATTGATGTGGCCCGTCCTTTCCCAATGTTTATACGTATCACTCAAATCTTGGTGTCATCTTTGTTGATTGGTTGAGATTGGAAGTTTTTGTAGCGAAAAAGCGCAAAGAAGGCCAGTGATATCATTCGGTGTTAGAGTATAAATGGAAGTGTCTATTTTTTCTATTCAATCTTCTTTTCATTTGGGCGGATAATTCTAGTCCGTTCAAGCCTTTTTTATGATATTTTGTTGTTGATTATTACTGTTTCCGTATCGTTCTTTTTGGTGCCCGAGAAATTACCAATGGGAGGAATTCGGAAACACTCTGAACTGGAACTGTTTGGACGTCATATTTGTTCCGTATTTTTCTGGGTGTAAACCACCACAATTTCAAAAAATAAGGATTGATATTAGAATCCATATAACTGTATAGATTCCAATATAATTCTTAGTTTTTCAGATTGCAGTAGGTTAGGAACCCAGAAAAATACGTAACAAACTCTGAACTACTTGAGACTCAATGCCAAATCTCAGACCAAATCACGATAAACATTTTTTAGAAAGTTTCCTTCCCACAAAATAATTTCATCCACATCAACCAACACATAATTTCAATTCCTTCATATGCTGCTGGGGCTAAAGAATGCCACAAGCACTTAAGATAAAACAATATATTTCTAGAGTTGGAATACAATCTAACTCAGTTATTATTTCCTTGTCAAACCAATTTCATTCTCGAAGTGGATAGGCTCTGGTTGATGGATTTCTGCTGCATTACTCATTCATTGAAGCCAATATGAGGTTGTGAGTTTCGGCTGATTTGAAATAAATGCGGCATAATTTATGTATTCATTCAGAAACATATAGGCTTCTAGGGCTAATTATGTGTTTCTCAACTCTTTAGTACTACAATATTAGTCTCAAAATGTCAACATGCAACAAATTTCTAAGAATTCATGTGAATATAGTATATATAATCCAAGAAAGGTTAAAAACACTGCAGAGGTCTCTTACACCAAGAACATTTTTTCGGCATATACAGAAGAGAAAATTGACACAAAAATAATGTTCAGAAGAAGTAAGATGTCAGGTTGGATATAGTTGACAAGACTGTGTCTTCTCGATGAGATAGGAATATCAGCACCTCAACTCTCTAGATGATTTCCTCGCACCTAATTACTAGAAATCACAAAAACATAGAATCTCCCTTTGTTCGAATTGGAAACCATGCATTCCCATCCCATTTCGCCCCGTTACAGCTTATTGTGATGGTACTCATAGCGGAAATTCATTTACATACTCGCGCTCTGTCAAAAACTTCCCGAATTTGAATTTCTCCCGACATGTGTCTCGACAAAAGGGCTTGAGTTCGAGAACTCAAACTAAATACAGCAGGCGGCATTGAATCGTGGATAGTTTATCATGTAGGATGAAGGACTTACGTTGAAGAGTTTCTGTCGGAGAGGGCGTTTCGACAAAGACCCCTTCGCTGTCTTGAGTTCTGTTTTTTTGATGAGGTTGCTCAACGCGGATGGGACGGGATATAGCCGAGAGGAGTTCTCCGCAGAGTAAACTTACGCGTATAATGCGGTTTCCGGATGGATATTTCGGTGGTTTTCCAGTGACTGTGAGTGGAGCCGAGTCGCGACGACGAAGTTCATTTCGGAAAACGAAGGACTGTAAGGACAAAGTGGAATTGGTTAGGGACACACTTGCGTGGTAACCGTGGAGATTGGATTCAGTGAATTCGAGTTGATTATAATTCAGCAGAATAACACGATTTTGAATGAACAATACGGGGGTACAGAATTTCACGCATTGCTGAAAAGAGAGGTATATTATGTGTATTCGAAGTCAGAAGCGAAACATTCGGGAGAACCTTCTAATATTAAATTTGTCTTTTATATAATTCCCCCCCCTCTCATTATGTAAACATTCAACCTGAATCATTTCGAGGTGAAATTCAGGAAATATCTGTTTGATGCTCAACTCTGATTCCTGAAATTGTGAAATTCTGTCCGTGTTCGATTTGATTCTATTCATTCAATCCACTTGCAAACAGTTTGTGTGTGGTGAAGTTGATGAAAATATCCTGAACATGTTTGCTCAATAAGTGAACTTCGCCCAATTTCTCCTTCGTAGGTAAATACTGCTGGAGTTATGTGTAACTTGTTTCAATGAAGTTATGAAGATCATGTTTCTAGTAGTGTTATTGAAATTTTGGTCATTTGCTAAAGCTGTCGCCAAAAATTTAACTTTTAGTTCATTTCCCTCTTTGACCAAAGAAGATGGAACACAAGCTACCACTGCCTGAAGACGAATAAGGCTTGCGGATCTGATGAAATGCCAGCAATTGTTCTGAAAGCATGTGTCCCCGAATTGACACCAGTACTTTGCGAATTATTCAACCTTTCATATAAATTGGGGATTTTTCCTAAAGAGCAAGAGTTCAGTCAGTTCCTGAAAAAGGGAAGAGAACTTTATCTTGTAATTACAGACCAATTGCATTGCTTTCTATCATTTCCGAAGTCATGGAAAAAGCAATTAATATGAAGATTATCAAATATCTAGAGAAATCAGGAATAATCAATGATCGGCAATACGGATTTTGCCGACGATCAACTAGTGACTCATTGGCTTATGTTTCTTATATTTGGCAGCATTCAATCGAAAAATTCGGAAAAAAGATAGCTGTTGCACTCGATATTTCAAGAGCGTTTGATCGAGTTTGGCATCGAGGTCTCCTTTCTAAACTGCCGTCTTATGGTTTGCCTCCTCAGTTGTGTGCTTTGTTGAAGAGTTTCTTGTCTGATAGGTCTCTGTATGTGGTTGTTGATGGAGTATCATCTATTATTCTCCCAATGAATGCAAGTGTTCCACAGGGTTCAGTTCTGGCGCCCACTTTGTTTCTGCTTCAAATCAATGATTTGCTCGAGAAAACATCTTGTTCAGTACATAGTTTTTAACCAAGTACGAATCATGTCAATAGGGTTCGTCAACTTTTCACATGATTATTTTCATCTTTTTTTTGGCTCATTACTATAAATGGATTTGGGTTTCACTTTGTGACTATTATTAGCAGAAAATAATGTTCGATGATCAAGAACCACTATACTCCTCCCAAGTGTTTGGGGTATGTCTTTGTACGTGTTATATGAATACATAAGAATGTGGAGAATGTAAGAGCTTGCTCAGGAGATTGTTTTGTTCTCTTGATTCGAGAATTGAATGTCACAATGAGAATATTGAATGCTGTTGGGATTGTATTCATCGAATACAAAAAATGACGTCAAATGTATTTCGGGAAGAATAATGGACAACACGCGTGTGAATACATTAGCAATGAACAAAATGAAGTGATTTTTCAAGGAGTCTATTTTTCCTCAGGAACGTCAATATCGTTACAATGTTCTTACCAAAAAAATCAAGTTATTTTGTACGTTGAGAGCATAATTATTGAATTAGTACCCACTTTATGTTTTGATCCAATTTTTTTGTAGGATCACACAAATTTGTTGGTTCGTTTTTGCAAGGGGTCGGGTCATTCTGAATTTTTCATATGATGTTAGGACCTAAACCCATATTTAAAAAACCAGATTCGCAATTTCCAACGTGCTGTGCTGGCGGCGGTGTACCCAAAAACACATAAAATTGACTTTTTCCAGTGTTTGCTTAATATATCCGTGAAGAAAGTATCTGACAGGTATACTCTATATATTCTCAAATGAGACGTTATTTTCTACAATTTGAAACTAAGGCGAGCTCTATACATGCTCCGGTTTCCACGATACAGCTCTTCGAAAATAGGCCATTTTTTTTAAGTTTTTTTTTTCAGAAATTGTCACTTATTCTGTGAAAAATCTTCTGAAATAGGCATCCCACTTCGATACAAAATTCGAATCAACATATCTTCACCATACTACTGGATAGGTGCAATGTGCATATAATTTTATGAGATGATTCTTGAAATAAATCACAAATAGCACAGTAATTTTTTGGGGTGAACAAAAATATCTTCCTGTACACTTGTACATATCCTAGATAATTTATTTATCGTTTGAATTGTTACTTTAAATATTTTCTTATTCGAAACAATGACTAAAGTTTCAATTATGTGCACAGGAGCTTGCTTTTCGATGAGTGTTCTTCTCACTTTTACTACTTTCCATATGACTCCACGCGTGCAATATACCATATGAAAGGCTCAACTATTTTGCGTTGAAAAAGATAGTTCAACATCCCTCTGCTGTTATGGAGAATAAACCCAGTTGTGGCCTTCATAACTACCCACATAACATATCATTGATCTCATAGATTTCGCTATCGTGATGAAACACAAATCGTAACTTGGGATCAGATTTGGAGAGACATTGAAGGTCATTTGGTCGATATGAAATTTTATGAAAGGGTTGCTTTCAAGTCTCACAATGAATGCATCTGAATGGAGGAATAAGTTGGGAGAGAATACTTTCAACGATTTATATCTCGAATAATAGAAATCAGAGAAAAGTGTTCCAAATGGAGTGGAGAATCGGAACAAATAGAAACTTCCTCAGCTAAGTCGGAAAATAATCCTACTAGTTCGCCATCGATTTCCACAGCGAATGTGAAGTGAAAATGCACTGGACGTTTTTCAGAAACGAACTATAAATGGAAGAGTTATGGCTGCTCAATGGAAGGTTAAAGCTTGCTTTTGTATGTAAGTTGAAAATTAATGGGTGCACTTTAGGAGAGGCCAATATTTATGTCTCCTAGCTAGGTAGGTGAATTGTCCCACAAGCCAGATCGAATCCTGAATATGCTATTTTATTAATTGCTCAAGTTTTAATGGAAAAACTACGTCAAAGGATAGAAACTAACACGAAAATGTTTCTAGAATTAATCGCGCTTTTGTCTCGAGCGGAGTTGTTTTTGCAACTCTACTTTAATGTATGCTGAAGCGTTAAGTGCTAGGCACAAATTTGTGTTTCAGTAGGAATTAAACACACTTTATACTTTCTCCATTCGTATGATAATCAAATTGAAAGTTACGGCATCGTTTACTCCTACTTTTGAGAATGCTAGTGTGCATATACTATCATATTATTTTAGAAAGGATGGAAATTCAGATATAGAGTGAAGTTGGAAGTCAAAATTGAATCAAATTTTCGAGAGAATAATAATGGAAATTAATATTATAATGAAAATATATTCATTTCACATGATGAAGAGATACAAATGGTTTTCTACACTAATGAGTTGAGCACATGGGCTTCCACTTTTAAATGTCGTAGCGTAACATACATGGTATGCATTTGTTCCAAAAAGTTATGACTACATTCAATTGCCCAAAAGAGATATTCAGAGAGTTTTTACTCCAAATTGATTGGAACATAATATTGTAGGAAATTTATCTATTGAATCAAGTAATATCCATGAACTGACAAGCAATTGTTTTACATATTCGCTGTCATATCTTGCTGTCTCATCGATCGTTGAAAATGGGTGATAACGAAGAAATTTGTGCTACACCACCAGAAATCACCGCACAAGTATGGTGGGGGTAGAAAAAGTACAGTACGTAACTCGAGAATTAAGGCCAGGTGCACTGGCGAGTTACTGCACTCGGCTAACGCCTCTGGCTCACAATATTTCGCCACTGTGTAATAGGCTACATAACCTCCCCGTTACGTAATATACTATTATATACACAGGTGAATTTCGCGACAAGCTTTTTTGTCATATAAATATTGTGATGACGTTATATGATAAAATGAGGAGATTGCTACCTGAGTATTGAATAAAGATCATTGTTGAATGCCTCTTCTGAAGGGGGAATATGAACAGGAAAATTCAGTTCAAAGTAGTTGAACTATCGATGAATTACTCATGGCACATATTGGCACTCATCACAAAAACTAGAATCCCTGAAAACATTTTTCTACGGGGCTAGGAGTGAAATTCATTATGTTGTGGTGGATGAATCCTCTCTTTCTAGTTTTTCGGGTTAATAACCCATTGCAATCAGAAAAAATTTAGAGATATATGCCCTCCTTCTCCTGTATAAATTTCGATATTGATTTTTTTTTCAGATTGTGATGCGTTACTACTACGAAGATTTGCAGAGCAGTTTCAGGAACGTAGGCAAGTATAAAATATTTTTTATATGTTGGAATTTTTTTTTTTTATAAATTTACGAAGAATAAGATAATTAACTGACAAAATGATCAATTTAATATTTTTCGTAACTCTATAAACATATCATGGGAATTTAAAGCTTCTTTATTTTCAGAGGATAGAAAACTCAAAAAATTGATTTCAATATATACATATATTGCAAGTTTGATGAAAACTTGTAATAGTAGCTAATACTGATCATGTAATGTTTGTGTTAGTCTGTGATACCCGTACCCATTTCTTTTATATATTACAATCTTATCCTTACTATGATTTAATTTATATTTGTTAGTCATCAAAATAATTAAAATCTAGGTATTATCCTTACATACAAAGTATTTTAGAATCAGTATTCATATCGTCTGGCTATATTGCGCAAAGCGAAACTTATGTTATTGCTTCTGTGATGCCCTAGTTCATTAATTTATATTTTCTAAATGTACCTAAACTTTAACTCTACGTACATTCGATAAATAAACTTCATTATTATCATTATTATTATTGATGAAAATCGAACTTTTTCGAGGGTTTTATATATTTTTTCCACAAATATTCGAAATGAATTCATATTTGAAGTTTAATAATAATATGTACTGCTCTGATTCGAATTGAAGAATTTCCTTACGTAGTAGGCATCGCGAATAAATGGCACCTTCAAGAACATAATGGAGGATGTTGATAGTTCTTTGAGAACATGAAATTGTTGGAAGTGATCATAGGATAGGTGATCATAATAGTATATCATTCAACGAGCGTATAATAATAGCCATTATACGCGAGTAGAATACTATGCTTTATCCACAACTAGTAAACAAGTTTTTTGAAGTTTTTTTGTTGGAATTTTTGATTTTATTCTACCAATCATTTCATACAATACTGTTAACAGGTTCGAATTGAATTTGTTTGGATTCCAAAGCTATTTCGATATGAGATGCACATTCATAATCGCTGATAGCTCAGTGTAAATGCTCCTTGCCTCATTTTTTCTCTTGAATGAAGAAAGAACTGAATTGAAAATATTTGGTGGTTTACACGATAAAATTTCAAGAACCGATTGTTTGTAGCATAACAATATAATATTATAGCTGAATCAAGGAAGTATTTGGCAGCAGTGAATAATGACTCATTATTCACTGCTGAATAATGGGTACTATTGAGGTCTAGAAAACAGACGTATAATGGGTGAATTACACGACAGTCGTGGATAAATAATACTCCCAACTTTTTTTCGTTCATCGAACAATTTTTCATGCAATAATGTTCATATTGCTGCATTGCACATATTCAAATTATGAACTGAGATACAGGGTATTGATTAGCATTTCAAAGTTATGTTCATTCCTAAATGGAACAGGTCCCCTTCAATAGAATAGAAGTTCTTTGAAAAACATGCAGATTGCTATTGACTTTAGTCGAGTGAATGAGATCAAGCAATGTTTTGCGCGGTTATGATCTTGAGGGTTGACATAAGTGGAGGAACGTCATCTATTCATTGAAAATACCTTTTTTCCTATCCAATCAATTACCGAAAAGACTATCTTTAGTTTCCCTTACTACTGTAGGTTTTTTGGGTTGCCCTAGTTTTTTCAAAGCAAAGGCACTAACAAAAATCAGTCAGTTGCTCAGAGCACTACGCTACTGAATACGAACTCGTAAGTGTGTGATAATTAAGGAATATACAGTGCATTTCTTCAATGTCCCCCCTCCTTTACTTCCTGAACGGGTCAACTTAAAAAATTTAAAATTTGGAAAACGAAATTGATGCATGAATACTAAATTTTGGAGTAAAATTGACAAATATAATTCCAAAAAAATTAAATGGAAAGGGGGTTCTTGTGATACACCATTTTGAAGCTCAGTCGCCATCTTGAAATTTCTATGTGTCAATTTTTTTCAAAATATAGTATTCATGCATCAATTCCATTATCCCAGGTTTAAATTTTTTGATTTGACACATAAGTGAAAGTTAAATTCGAAACAGTCTTGTTCAGCTTGAAGTTCTAAGAATGAAAGATCATCAAGACTCGCACTGTATGCTTCATACATCAGAAGTACGATAAAATACGAAAACGTCTTATAAACTCTGTCAACGAAGCCAAATTGCCACTGGCCCTCACAGCATCGTAATTTTTGTCACAAAGTGAAAGCGTATCAAAAAAAAAGCAACACTCTTTTTTATTTCAGCAATTACTTTTTTCCTCCACTCAAAAGGTCGTCTCGTTTCAATGAAAATCTTTTGAGGAATCGCGGGCCTCATTTTCTGTGAAATTTTTCCCTTTCTAAATATTAATTAACCAAATCAACAGCCATCTTTCGCCTTGGAATTGCTTTCACTTTATTTTTCATTTCGTTTGAAGGTATATTATTGTGAAGTCAGGTCTGCAGAAAAAAGGTAGGAGTTAAAGAGCAAATATCAATAAGTCGTTCGCTTTTTGAATTTTGCGATGTATATTTTCATATTTATTATAAAAATTCAGTGGTTCGTAATGTCTACTCGAATGAAAAGCATTATTAAAAGTTAGATATTGGCTCCTTTCAGTAATGAAATCGAGAATATATGAGATCCAAATAAACTTCGGAGGGGTTGATATTTCCTTGTTGAAATATGTCGAGAAATTTTCACCCCTGCGTTCCCATGGAAATCGTCAGCATTATTAGCATTGTTATCATAACCTTATAATTCCCCAATGTGCGTTGTGTAATTTTAGTGGCGAGATAGATATTTTATTGGTTGGTTCGTACGCTCAATCCACGCATGGAAAATCTACCATCAAGTCGTCGATTATACAGAATTCCACATGTATGTTTTTCACAGAAGAAGCAATGAATGTTAATTATGACATTTTCGTACAAAAGCTTTGAATTTTGACTGATGTCCTTCATCAGATAGATCTTTTTATTCCCTACGCCACACATCAGAAGCACCATGGCAATTTGCTGCGCAGCTAAGAGAAAAATCGATCGAATCCACTATCATTTGATCATGAAATCATCGTATTTATCATAAGTAGTATGCTTTTGTAAGGGGCCCCTCGTATTCTACTTCCATTCTTTCGAATTCATTGTTTTTCGAAGTGAGTTATTGTGACTAACAGCAATTATAGTGTTTCGGAAGTATTCATTGATGATAATACCAATATCATTTTCTTGAATCAACCACTTTGATGAGAGTTTCCAGAATGAGTAACCTTAGCGTAGACGGTTACAATACAATACCAACTGATCATTTATGTATTTTTCAATCCAGCAGATCATTCCATATATAATCCTGTTTTAATAAAGAATATTGCGAAAAATCTTGTGATCTCGCTGACAACTTCATCATCAATACCAATCTCATGATTAGGAATATGTAAACTTGGAAAGTCTTCGTATCAAAATTTCATTGATACAAAAATCCTTTGAAATAACATAATCCTTGCCAAATTTGAAAGAAATATGTTATTTCATAAAGAGAAAATATCTGTCAGGGGTACTGATTTGATTTGCACATGGACCATGGGAGCAATTCAAATGTTTTTTAGTGATCACAGCCTCCTGCACCCAAAAAAATGTTTTCTCAAAAAATATTGCTCCGCAGTATTCAATTGCTGTGATCTGCTCAAATCAAAAATGCATAACTATATATATATATATATATATATATATATATATATATATATATATATATATATATATATATATATATATATATATATATATATATATATATATATATATATATATATATTGGATGCTCCCTTTGAAATACAAAAGTTGGTATAATCACCCGTGAAAGTGAATATGTTATAAGGAATAATTTTTGGTCAATCAATCAGAATGGTGATGTCATATTATCCACATAAATCTCACGTTGATTATGATACGGACAAAAAAGTTAGAGAGCAATTCATTTACACCAGGTGGAGATGATCTATCAATTGCTGCTGGAAGTTTCGAAATAAGCGTTACTGTTATATAGTGGAATGTTTATGTCTCCAGAGCGACGATCTCTCGAAGACCTCTGGTTTGTGAGTTGCCCAAGGGCAGAGTAATTGGTTTTTACCCGTGGTATAAAAAAACTTTTGTGTCCAACTTGTTCATTATTGCATACACAAAAAAGTATTAAAAAAAAACGATTCAATTTGATTTCTATCCGTGAGGTTATGTCGGCAAGGACATATAGTTTACTATTATGTAATCAGTAACTGTGAAATGAAAACATAATAAGAATCAGTATGACATTAATACCATTATCAAGAATATCACAGGGCTCGACATTACAATTTTTTCTACAATATCTTCAATTCATATAGGTCAAACGGGAAGCTTACTCGACACACGTATAGAAAAACATAACCTTATTACAGAGTTCAACCATTACATCAAAATACGGTATTTTGAGGAGAAAGGTGAAAAACTAATAGCGGTATAAATAATTATTAAATCGATAAGGTTTAGCCAAGTCCTAGAAATTATCACCCTATGCAATTATTCAGTGATTTGTGGTCCAAACCTTACTAGGACCAATGATTTACGGGTCGAACATCGGACTTTTGCTGCAGAAGACGTCGGACCTACAATGTTTCGAATATTGCTCTGGAATAGAATAGCAATTGATTCATCTCGTGCGGGAAAGCCATTGTAGAGCAAAAAATGTGTCGCGGTTTTGTAAACTAATTGCTACTGATCTAGTCTACACCGATCGGGTATAGTGTACAACAAGCACAAAATAAATACATCATAGGCGCTACATCTTTTCGCGTAAACTTCACCCATTTTCATCAGAAACAAGAGCGAAAATGAAAACGAGAACTTCGCTTTCTGTAACACGTCAGCCTGTTTTCTCTGGAACAAGAATTACGTGAGACGATTGAGAATATAAGTCAGAGACAGATAATATATAGTCTCGGGGTAGGCTGGAACGTTTCGGAAAGAAAACACGATAAAATGAAAAACAGCGTGAAACATTTCTGAACAGCTAGTTTCACTACCACGTTGAAAATAAATAGATTTCATTGGAAATAGTAAAATGAAAAATTATAGACAAGGTTACCATTTATTTCTATGTAGAATCATTGTAAATATACAGACAAATTGTTCGGGCCGCAGTAGTCGGAATTGGGAGATATAGTATTTGAAATCTCATATCATGACAAAAACATCTCTTCCGAAAGTAATAATCCGTAAACGAAAAATATGATGTGAAATTCAAATTTGAATGGTGATTCGGTACAAAATTATAAAGTCAACACTGTCTATCTGTAGAGTAGGGAGGGTGAGTGTAAGCCCAAGCACTTAGGCCACATATGACCCATTGTACATCCTCCCGAGGAGTTGTCCTCCTAGGTCATCGTCCATCCTGTCCTTTTCAGGAAGGTGGACAGGTCACTAGGAGACATCTCCTTTATATCGGCCGGTGTAGGCCAAGACTCACCGAACACACACTCTCTTATTGACGGTAACTCCGGACACTCGCATAAAGGCTCGTGTCCACTAGCAATAAAATTTGCCTAGAGTACTCACAAGTCACTTGCGATGCGTGTAAACAGCAGCGCTAGAGGAAGTTTGCTGAAAGTTTACTCTCGGGCCAAGTACTTGCCGACTTGTTAGAGCTTGTAGTGTACACGGCTAATCTAAGCAAATCAGTTTGCACTTTATTATTTCGAGACTGTTTCGAAATATTTGCAGCAAGTTGTGAGATGTTATGAACTATGTTGAACTTTTATTTATTTTTTTAAATTTTGATTTTTTCACAAAAAATGGAGGAACGACACGTGTTTGGAATAGAGATAAAACTCTTCTGTTAATTGAAAATTTTGAACTGTACCCAGAAATATGGAATGCACATTGCAAAGATTTTAAAAAAAGAGTAAAAAAACAAGGCGCATTTCAAAAATTAGCAGAATTATTCAACACATTTGAACATGAAATTCAGCGCAAGCTACATAACTTGCAAACACAACTGAATCAGGAGTGGAGAAATATTCAAAAGAAAACGAGTGGACAGGAGACAAATGAATTGTACAAAAGCACTTGGGAAGTTTGTTGATTGATTCTTTAAAATCAAGGACAGATGCAAAGAGCAGCTTCCCATGTATGCCTAACGTAGATCTTCGTTGAATCCATTTTCTGACCCAAATTCTTCTACGCTATTTGTCATTTTCCTTTATTTGTTTTTTAACTGAATATATGTTACAACAGCAGCAGCCACTTGCTCAGACGACATTTTTCTGGAAGTGTACACGTTACTTAAGCAAAAGAACTTGCTAGAGTAATTTGCCGCAATAAATTTCAAAACAATTTGAATATAGTGTAGACACGCCAGCAAGTACTTGGTGAAAAAACTTTCGCAAATTACTTGCAGGTGGACACGAGGCTTAAGACATGCCTGACAGTTTCATCTTCCTGTTCACACATCCCGCATAGAGGTGTGTCCACTAGCCTCATAATATGGAGGTGTTTCCTCGGTTGACAGTGACCTGTCAGAAATCCTACTCTTAAACGTAGTTGTCTCCTGGTCATCACCAAATACTTCTTCAGATCCAGCTTCCTAGGGTCGCAGAGGGTAATCCTGGCAAGACTGCATCCTTCGATTTCATCCCATCTTTTTGGGGATTGAGCACAGGTGTGACTTTTGGCTATTTCCGCACATGTCATCAGGCCGTGGGTGTTGCTGGGCCTTAAAATTTTCAGTCCAGCCGCTTCCCTGGTTAAAGAATCGGCAATGCGATTGCCTTTACTCTTGTCGTGCCCTTTAACCCACCTCAGGATACTATTGTTTTCCGCCGAGGCGTTAGCTAAGTCTTGTTGGCACTTTTCTACTAGCTCTGAGATAACACGTTTTCTGTTCAAGGCTAATAAGGCTTGTCTACTATCAGTGCAGATTATTATGTTCTCGCCTGAAATTCCTTTTCTGGTTAGTTCTCTTGTGGCGATTGAGATAGCAGCCAGTTCTGTTTGAACCACGCTGGTATTTTTTCCCATTTCCCACTTAATCCTTAGGCTTAATGATTTGGAGTAAACTCCACATCCTGAGCCTTCTTTGATTTTTGAGCGGTCTGTAATACATTTGCAGCATCTGGCTCTGCGTTCCCTTTCATTTGTATTCTGTAGGGTTTGTTAAACACAAACCTGGGTTCAATTGCATAACTGGCTGCCTGTAGCAGGGGTAGGGCAGTAAGCGCTACTCTCCACATGATTAGCCTCAACTGACCCACTCCTACCTCGGAGTTTACACCAGCCATGCGCAATCGTAGCATGTCCATTAGCGCAACCTCCTTAACGTTCAGGTCTAGAAGGGTCAGACCAGTAACTAGTTCCATTGGTATTATTCTCATGGCTCCTGTGATGTTTAAACAAGTCATTCGCTGTATTTGATATAATTTTTGGATGGCCGTTGCATGTTGAATCTTCGGTCCCAGTACAATATCTCCGTGTGTTATCATAGTCGCAGTGTAGATCCAGGTGACCACACGGGGCGAAAGACCCCATGTGCGTCCCACTGCTCATAAGCCACATATGTTCTTTTTGCTCTGCTCTGTAGGTGAGAGTTCCATGTTCACTTCCTATCGAGGGTAATACCAAGGTAGTTCACCTCTTCAGAATGTCAACAGTATTTCAGAGTATTATTATTTGTCTGTCAACATTTCGGGCGAGGTAACTAACAAAAATCTGCACGTGAAGTAAAGAGAAATATGAGATCGTACCACGAAATGCTTCAAATGCTTTTCACACGGTCATGCCCCATTTCCATTCCAACAATGCAAATTAGATGTCCACCAGATGAAGCTTTCAGAATGAGTAAGTTTTGTAATACAAGGTTTGCCGTAACTGAAGTAGCAAGGAAAAATTTGGTCGATTTCATTAGGAATTGATGAGCACGCTTTATTCTTATACAGAAGTTATTCCAATAAAAAGTGAATGAAAATAGTTCCAGGTCTCTCAATTTCGAGTAAATTCTGGTAAAATTTCATTATTCTCACAAATATAGCTTCTTGCTATTAAGAAGTTATTCCTGTCCGTTGTACTGATATGGTTAGAGCAGAGTATAAAAATTATGCTTTTTTCTGAACCCCTTAATGAAATATGTAACCTTGAAAAAATAAAAGGCGTAGGCCTAGATGCTTAATGTCCAGCCTCGCCTTTTATGAAAATGTTTGTTTGGGCGCCCTTGATCAATGACCACGTTTTTGTTTCATTTCTGGCTTGGTTCCAAGCTTGAGTTATTTTGTGAATTACAGATTGATATTATACATTTCCATTAATTCTTCAACGCTCTTTTCACCAATAAGTGAAATATTTATGAAAAATACTGTACTTATCATTTATGATGTTATAGAAAATTTGATCGTCAACACCACTTCTGAAAGAGGTATGGCCTTTTGACGATCCCCAGTAAAATTCAGATTTTGCAAATGTTGCCCATTTAGTAATTGTTATTTTGTACTTTTCCAGATTTGCCAACTTCGTATTCCAATAATGTTTTTTCCATTTCTCTTATTCGGATTCGTTCAAATCATCATACATCACGTCTCCGAAAAACCAGAACAAATAAAACAACTGCAACTCACTTATGCTGAGATAATACTGCGTGCCGATCTCGTAGGGGTCCCACGTGAGCCCCCTGTATCGCGTCTTCTCCCTGGGGGTGCCGTAGTCGGGCACGTCCTTGTGGAGGGCGCCGGGGGCGTTCGGATCTCCGCTCTTGGCGAAGTTGCTCACGAAGTTCAGCATCGCTTCGGCCACTCCGGCATCTTGACGCGTGAAGTTCTGCGGGAAGAAGGGCAGCCCGCCGACCAAAGGCAGGCCCAGGATGTAGGTTAGGTCTTCGCCGCGGACGCTGCCTAGGCGCTGTGAAAAAATGAATGACGTTATTTGCGTTATTTTGGTTATTTTTCAGTTATAATATCACAATGCCTTAATTATTTCCGGAAATTTGAAGAGGTCACGATTATTTTAGAATTTGTTTTAATAATTTAAAAAAAATATTCGTACCCGAAAAAAAATTTACAAGAATAATTTAAGCTTGCGTGGTATTCGGTAATAAAATTTTACACCATAATTTGAAAGAAAATTATGAATCCTATCTTATATTTTAAATTAATTTCTCTGATTGTCAATATGGTGAGGGTATTGCTGTTTTTGACATATGTTGATTTGTCATTTTTATTTAACCGGTTTTGTCAGAAAGATCAATAATTACTAGTTGAAAAAATCATATAGGTATATCAACCATATTTCGTTGAATAAAAAAAATAGCAACTCTACTTAAACCAAATTCTGAAAGTAAGATGGGTACCAGCCCAGTCTATCGCTCTTTGGTTATTTCAGTTAAAGGTGGAAGAAATATATTTTAACAAATAATATGTTGCAATTTCGAAAAAATTCTCATGTAGGTATGTGCCATATTTCATTAAACAAAAAAAAATTATCAACTTTAGTTACACCAAATGCTAAAACTTAGATGGGTTCTAGGTCAGTCTATCGCCCTTTCATGATTTCAGGTCCCTTAAGTTAGTAGAAATTTATTTTGCATTATTCACAGGTATATGTACATTGTTCAAGGGTTGTAGATCATATGTTTGTTTTTTGAACTGTCGAAAAATTTCCACTTAAATAATGTGGCGCCTCGAAGTTATTGTGAAATTTTCTCTGGAAAATATTGATATTGAATTACTCGTCAATAAGGAAGTGATATAAACTTTCATTCACAACCATTGTCCTCCAAATACCAAAAGCCACTTCAACAACGGAATTTTTTCCAGAAATAGCACGTTACCGTTTCAATAGCCATTTTCTCCAGTATAACGCGATTCCATTTTCAGTGTCAAAAATGGCATATTATACAATTCAGTTACTCATTTGAGCGAGATCATCATCTCTAAGCGTATTCCTTCCTCAATGTATCAAAGAAAGAAAGATTATGAAGAATAGAATAATTTGGGTAGAAAATTGTCAATATGTCCCTCACAATATCTGTTCAATGTGCATATTCTTTCTCTCTAATCTATTCCACATCATGTTATGTAAAAAACTGTCATGATGGCCAGTCCATCTATGGACGGAACTAACATTTATGTCACAAACACAACACGTATCACATTCAAATTACTACGCAGCATTGCAACTGGTGATCTACGATCAGTATTTGTTCTAAAACTATCGCAAAAAAAGCCACCTCATGTCTGGAATTTAGGCGTGGAACATAAAAATCAATTTTTCGCAAGAGAGATCCACATGAAACTTTATGGTGAATAATAATATACAAAAATGATATCAAATTTTTTGATCTCGGACTCATTCAATGATTTAAAATTGAACTGATCGAGGAGAATAAAATATTGCAAACACTTTGAGGATAAAATTCCGTTTTCTTGTTCGATAAGGAGGTAAAAGTTTCCAAATTAAATCTTCATTATTTGATTTTTTCAATTCAATTTTACTATCCCAAGAAACATGACATGTTTATGAATAGAGATTAGAACATACAAGTACATAGTCAATGAATGAAATTCCCAAAAGTATAAATGGAAAAAAAATCAATACATTCAACGAAATTGAATATTTGTTAGCAGTCGAAATGAAATGGCGTTGAAAACTGATAAATACCAATGAAGGTAAAAATACATAGAACTGATGACTACATGCAGAATATATTGTACATAAGCTGATTAAAAATTGTTTGAATTTTTGCTTGAATTTCATTGTTGATCGAAATGGTTTAATTGTTTCTAGAATTGAGTTATAAATTATGATGCCATCATGGTAAATTGACTTTTTTCCGAAATCTGATTATGTTTTATTTGTTGCTAGTAATTTTTTTTTGTCATGTGTAGTAATTATTGGATATCAGCAATTTGAGTGAAAATAATATCTGACCTCTTACTATTATTTTAATGGAATGGATGAAACAGCAAATTTTGAGTTTATGGAGAGAATCTAAGTCCAATAAATTGTGCGGTTTGTGTAAATTTATTGTTGATTCTAGATAAGGTAATTTATAATAAATACATTTAGTAGTTTTGTTTTGTAAAGTTTTCAAAGGTTTGATAATAGATTTACTTGCTGTCCCCCAAATGGAGATGAGATGATGCAATTGTGAATAGATTAGGCTGAAGTATATATTTTTCAATAATTTTAAAGATATGTATTTTCTGATTTTGTAGAAAATTCCAATGAGAGGAGATATTTTTATTCTAACTCTTTCAATATGTTTTTGCCATGACAATCTCTCATCGATATATAAACCTAAAAATTCAGTTGATTCTGTGTATTTTATCATTGTATTATTGAATACTATGGAATAAGTAGGAATGTTGATTGATCGTTTGATCGAGTTAATTTGTGTTGATGAAGCCGAATGAGAATTTTATCGAGATCACTTTTCATATCATCTTTAATTTTATCGTATCTATCTGAGAAGTATATGAGAGTGGTATCATCAGCAAATAATTTGACCATTCCATTCAATGTTAAATTTGGTAGGAAGTTGATACAGATAAGAAAAAGTATTGGACCATTAGGTATTCAATTTCAGATTGAAGAAATACTAAGGTGAAGATGAATAACACTGTAAAATGAATCTCTTCATTGATTGTGAACAATTCTTAATGGAGATGTTCATTATTATTATTATTTCTGACTGTGGTAGGTGACAATTTTGAAGAGTTTACAGAAAAAAACAACTGTCTATCTTTCTGAAGTGAAATCTGTGCACTCACTTGCGGATAATCGCTCTCCTTTGTCTGGTACCCGAAATGGAAAAAATACGTCTTGGCGCCTCTCCTGGCGTGCAAGTAAGCCACGCGCACCAGAGGCGATACCGTGTGCCCGTCACTCAGAGCTTCCATCGTCGAATCCCGAATATTAATCGGATGCTGGATGGGCTTGTCCCAGTCCGTGTACTCGTTCCTCACCGCCGAGAAGATCTCGTTCAGGTGGTACACGTACGCGTTTCGGATGTACGTCCTCAGCACGCGGTTGCGCTGGTCCTCCTCGAAGCCGTATTGGATGTCGTTGGCACTGAAGTCGCTGTAGCTCTCCGTGGTCGTGGTGCCCAGCATCACCTCGCACGTGATGAAGTTCTCGCTGGCGTGCTCCATGGCGTAGGCCGGCTCGGGGGATTCTGGGTCAATAGGCAGGGAGGGAGCGATGCGCGGCATGAAACGCACGCGCTCTAGCTGGACTTCGAGGAGGGCTTGTAGGGGTCTGCGAAAAAAAAAAAAAACGAGAAATTTCATTTGGTAAAGTGAAAGCAGCGTTGGGTGATTTGATCAATTCTGATCGTTCATCAACAGTACAGTTAGAAAGTGAAGAATACGTCAGTCGCTAATATCTTCGTAGACCTGGCGTGGGCGTGGACAGAAGACTTTGATCGTAATTATCATTATAATTGAAATGACAGCGGCATTCGGACGAATGAGCATTCAAGAATTCAACCAAAAATTGGTCATTTTTGCCAGAACTAAGATCCACCAAGAAATTTGTCTCATTGATTTTTATTTGAATCGTGGGTCTCTCTGATCATAAAACTGCGAAAACCCTGATACAAGTCATTACCCATCATTTTGCCGAAAAGTTGCTGGGGCACTTCTTAGATACACAAATTTGAAATATTAATATGAAAAATAAATATTAAAATGAAATATTAAATAATGCTACTAATTTGACATTCGAGAATCTTGCTGCCAGGTAGGTGCCAACAAATTAATATCCTTCCAACTCCAAAATTACCTCGATATGTTTGGTCGTAAAATATTTTTTAGTTTCTATTTTTATAAACAGGAACTTTGTTACTTCTTGCTTAATTCTACTTTGTTTCTTATTTTATCTAACTTTTTAATAGATCTGATAATTAGGCTGTTCCCGATCCACGGTGGTGTTGGCTGAGAAGCAAGACCCATTCACTATCGAGTGGTCTTAGTAGCCAATTCGCAAATCAACCGAAGTTCTGTCGATATTTTGTCGACTTCAGTTGGTACCAGGGGTATATAAGTTTATTCTTCGTGAATTCTAATTCGTCTGAAGGCCGCTATCATTCCAGTAATTTGTTGATTATACAAAGAGTAGACAGCGTAGATTGAATAAATGAATGTTTACTGAAAGATTCAAAACTAATAGAAGAAACAAACGAAGGGGATGATGGGTGTTGAATGAAATGGAAGCTGTCATTTAATGTGGAAAATTAATTTCTCCTCCAGTTTAAGTCTAATTTTTGGAGTTTTCGATTATAAATCGGTTGAGGGCATAAGTGAATTCATTGTTTTATTATTTTTTCCAATTGTACTGGGAGTGAGTAGGTTGTACAGTTTCGGATCATTCAAAACACTAATCTTTGTATATGGCTATTCTTGTATAGGGGTATTTTGATACTTGCATACTCGGCTGCTCTAGTTCTCACTGTTTTATTACTGATATAGTTGTTAATGTTCGAGTACATCCATACTAGACACAGTTATATATTGTTCTGACGTGAGTAAATTTCTCTGTTGATATGAATGATCCTTGAAAAAATGGCTATTTGTTTGAGCATCATTTTGAAAACATCAATATTGTTCAAAACGTTCACGAAAACGATCGCCTGGTTGATGCTAGATGTAAAGCTTAATAATTCCCATGTGATTTTTTTTGAGAATGCGCGGAATTTCGAATTCTTCTCCGATAAAACCTTGATATTTTAAAGAATCAGTGGTTCAAAAAAAGGCTCTGAGAGAGGTTTCATTACTCCTGCATACCACTGGATATTGATAGAAATCGATTTTTTTATTCGCAATGCATTCTACCGAGTTATTATTATTTTGTGATGAATAATGAAGTCGTGAGTGATGTAGGAGAAAATGCTTGGAAGACACTAAATTGAAGATTAATTCGAGAACACTTTTCTAAGAATCTATACTCTATAACTTGGAAAATTTTATCGGAAAACAGCTCATTAAAAAGTTCCGGTCCTGATATCGTATATCAAGTGGTTAACTAAAGAAAATACAAAGCATTCAATAATAAGATTCATCACTATGAAATTGAAAGTGGATTTACAAAGAAGTAGGATTTTTTTCGATTTTTTTTTAGCTGTCTTCGAGTAACCGAGACCTTCCACAGCGAATGTTCCAAACCTCATTAATACGTGCCACTCGCAATTACTTTCTCATCATTCCGAAATACACAACACCGATGAAATGATGATAGCCTCCGGAACTATCGTTCCTGGCGAATGGAATACACACCGATTGCATATTCATGGCGTGTGTAACGAGTGCATTGATCAGATACACGCACGCATCTTGAAATTACCGCGATACATAAATTTAGAATATCATCAGCGCATAGAACGTGCATGTGATGTATTTATTGGTGGCCTCAGGCGGAGCGCACTGCATTAGAACGTTGGGTCTCATCAAACGCTGTTTCTGGCATCTATCACACGATTGGTTATTCATACGAATTCGTAAAAATTTTTTGAAATTTTAGAATCGTAATTTTCCTTGCAGTATATGAGGGAGCGATTTCTTTTACAAATGTCCAGTGTGAAATATGTTTTCTGACACTGGTGTAGATGGTGTAAACCTCCAAGGAGCAACGTCATCTGCTGGGCGACGAGCAAAGTCTCGAAACTCCCACTGCCCAAGGCAGAGGAGACCTCTTACAGCGGGCCATCATACGGCGAAGCCGCAACAAATAGCCTGCTGCGATCGAGAATCGATTTCTGTCAACTTGCAGAAAGCTGCTACCCTTCACAGAAATCAGAATTTCCATGTTCGAATTGATTGCATTCACAAATTCAATGCCAGACAGCAGTTTCGACCCACCAGGTCTCATTAGTGACACTTGGCTGGACTGTGAACACAAACATTTCGAACAATTTACTCCTTAGGAAGTAAATCTCTGAAACTATTGCAGATGGTGTAAACGACCTCTTACAACGGGCCATCGTAGGGCGAAGCCGCAACAGATCTCCCGCCGCGAAGTTTTCTGCACGAATAGCACGCTATACTTTTTCTACGATCAAATTTGAAGATATATCAATTTAACACTAGCTAATTATGACTGTCAGAGTTCATATCGACAGTACGCAGATTCCAATATCAATTGCAGGCTAAATATCTTGAATTTCTGCTGACGTTTCTGATTTTGAAAAAATGGATATCACAGTTTCCTGTATGATTGGGTTACAATATGTTTACGAAACCGCGACACGTGTTTCGCTATTACAATAGCTTCTTGAAGCAAGATAAATAATTCACTATTCTATAATACGCTATTCATATACATGTAGGTCGAACGTCTCTTACAATAAAGGTCCGACTTAGGTCCGATATTCGACCCGTAATTTGTCCAAAGTTGTTCAGGTAGTTTTTGAACGCAGAATCCAAAATAACCGTCAGATTTGGTATATCAGATATAGTTTTTGAGATACGTAATATTGGCGCTCTTTTGAATCATTCAGTCTTATTTTTTAATTTACTTACATTTGTAATATTACTATTTCATTATTTACTCCTACATTACATTACATAACATATAGACATGAAAAAGCAGGAATATACATAAATAACATTAATCACTTAAGAATTTTCTTTTATACGGCTTTCTAGCATGCCGGTCACCAGAACAATCTCGCTGAAGACTCCAACAGTAGTCGGCCATCATGTAGCAGTCCCATCTTCCTTGATAACGACTTTCCATAGTTTCAATGTCCGGATGAAATCTTTCTCCCTGTTTTGCACCTAAATCGCCTAGGTTATCTGAAAAACGATCTAAGTGGCTGTGGAGGTAGTGTTTTATGATCATGTTACAACCAAGAGTTTTGAAGTTGGAAAGCATATTTTTCACTAATTGTATGTAATTCTCTGCTTCATGCTTTCCAAGAATATTTTGAACTTCTTAAAAAAATGAATACCAAGTATTGGATTCAATTTCTTTCATCGATGTTGCAAATTGTGGATCTTTGATGAGCTGCCTTATCTGTGGTACATCGAATAGTCCGGTTTTCAGTTTTCAATCTAGAGGCAAGTAATTCAGCAGAGTCCTTGGAGAGGTTCAGGTATCTAATAAGGTCATTCAATTCTTATTGATTAAAGAGTTGGGGATTTCCTGCATCTGCTTCAGAATCACTGTCTTTTTCGGATTGCAATTCCTGAATTTCATCAAACGTTGATGTATCTCGATCATCTTCATAATGGAATGAGTATTTCTTCAGAATGAGGTACCTGCCTTCTTGCTGAGTCGATATCAGGATATGCCCCTTTTTTTTCTATTATTTCGATTGATACCCTTGATATTTTCGATACAAAATCAACAATCATAGTGACAGTTTCTTGGTTTCCTTCAAACCAATGGTACTCCAAACTTTAGAGATATTCTCTTTCCAAGTGACCATTGCCGCAAATGTTCAACGCATTTTTCACATACCAAATGTGGAGCCCACGATTTATCCTGGTCTCCCAAGTGGACGCCAAAATAGGCCAGATGAGCTCTCTTCACATAGTTTCCTACTTTCTTTGAAAGTGTATTTATAACAAAACACTTTGTTGATTTAAGCAACTTCTACTTGTGGATGCCATGGCTTCAACTTGAAATCCGGAAAACGTACAAAAAATAATGAAGCAACTTTACCTACAAAGGCTCAAGAGTTAACTGAAACCAAGGGTAGAAATATACAGAAGGTATGGAAAGGTCGGTTTTTACAACCATGAGCAATAACAAGTACCTACATGCCAATTTTGGGTAAGAAATTTTGGTTTTGACCTGCAGAGATATCATTATTCCTTCATTTTTACCTGTTATCACAACTAGAATTGATTTGCCTGTATCTGAAGAACTAGAGCTGCTATAAGAAAATGCCAGACATTTTTTGAAGTCAGTACATCAAAAACATCCAGAATCAGTTTATAATTCACCGGCATCAAAATAATAATATTATTTTGTTGGGTTGTGATACCTTTTGTTTGACAGACTGTCTTCAAAATATGCCTCTATCGTTAGGTCGATTTCCAAATGCCGTTTAGCATGAGGGTTGTTATGTTTACATGACAGTCTGTCATCATCGAAACCAATGTGTGTTGAATTAAACTGGCCGAGACTCGACGAAAAACCATATTCAACAAAAAATATCATATCTTCTTGTGAAATTCACACTAACAATGGGTTTACAAAACCGCAAACAGGATAAATTAATTACCGTCCTTCACCTTGCGATTCATTGGTCCTAGAAATGTTTGGACCGGACATTACTGGATATTCACAAAGAGGAATCATTTTCAGATTCAATCACTCAGACGGGAACATGTCCAACAACGGTCAGTTATTCGTATAAAAACAATACAATATTTGGAGTAATAGTTCTCTAAAACGAGATGGATAAAATCTAAAAAAAATATCTAAAATTGATGTGGTCGATTATTAAAAGGTAGGTAATGTACGTTTGGGATATATTGTGAGATCATATTAATTATTCAACGAACGAGAAAATTTGGAGAGAGAAATGTAGATGCTCTTATTTACAGAGTGTTCATGAATAAATATCATCTGTGAATGTTCTACTCAACTGTCGATTATTTCATGAAAAATGTTTCTTGGAGTATTATTGATGAATTGCTTTAATGCTTTTTTGAATGATTTGAATTGTCCGATAGTTTTCAGTTCGGGAGTAAGGAAGTTCATGAACTTAGGTCCCAAGTATAAGAAGTTTCTCTGTCCCACCGTTTTCATCATACCTACATAGGGTGTAAGGGTGGAAATCAAGTATCCCTATTCACCTATGGTAAATTAAATTAAAATTGATATCAACTCATTTCACACCTACTGAAAATCTGGTGTTCCAATTCTGAGGTTATATAATGTAATCGATTGTCTTCTTTGCAAACTCTTGTGAGGATTCCATGCATTCCTTGAGCTGAGGTTAAAATATAGAAATTGAATCGCCTAATGTGAGAACCGGCACTGTTCATACAAATTTTATCACTACCACTTTGCCCCGATGATCCCTTCCTCTTCACCTTGCATAAGACACCGACCCTACATATACATCTGGTAATCCGATTAAGCTAAGTTTCATGGTTTGCTATAGTTTCATTCACTTCCCATTAGTTAAGGAATTATGTAATGTTGGGTCGACAAGCTTAAGCCCCCCTTTTGTCCAAATAATACCTGTACCCAAGAAAATGATCAAAGGCGGAGTACAGTCCTCCTGTTGGTTTAAGTTATGCGGCAGCTTAAGTGCGATTATCGTTAATGTAGGAGTCTGGGTTGGAGATCGAATATTTCGATATATTACAGGTTCAAAATTATATCAGTAGACGAACTTGTTCGGGACCACACTAATAGTTCTGTAAATCGAGAAACGAGAGTGGGAATTATACCCTGATTAGAGTTGATGATAGCTGTGAAGCATTTTTGCCGGCTTGTCTAGAAAAAAACAAGAACACAATATTTTGCTAAATTTAATTGGACGATATTCGATGGAAATCTATATTTAACAAAACTTCCTGTACGATTCACTGTACGATAGCTCCCTCAAACAGAAATAATCAATGTCGGCAAAACATACGTCGCTTGTGAAAGCTTTGGTGATGGAAATTGTACAGGAAAGTCGTATTTTTTGTGAAATATTTTTTTTATCGATTTGTGGTTGGTGATCATTTCAATTATGATGTCTGTTACAAAAACAATTTTGGACATGATTACTCAACCGCTGAACGTGAATCAGAAGGCACTCTCTAATTTTTAGGGAGTTGTTCTTTCGAAAGTATACAGTGGCCTTGTTCCACTTTCATTTCTGCACCGGAAACAATTGGGAACTTGATCGACAAATCGCCTTCACACCTTATTTCAACTTTTCATTTCAATTTCTGCTACGTTCAAAGAATAGAAAATAAACTGTCAATAAACGAAAAAATATAATGAAATGAATGATGGTTACAAGCAGAAACATTTCGGGGGCTTCAAAAACGCCCATGAATCCTGGGCTCAAACAAACTCACAACAAAATAATACAAAACATTTGATTTGAAGGTAGTTGTGGATGACTATTTCTAAGCAACCAAGTGATAGTGCAGATGAATGGTACAGGACCAACAAAAACAATTTGTGATTGATCTGATATATACAGAGTGATAAGCTTCTCGGCTCATTCGAGAGTCTGAAATTCACCGTGAGTAGTTTCCTGAACAGCAATTTGGTCACATATCACCTAAGGGTTATGTCAATGATGATGATATAATTGAATTAATGAAATCAGAGCAGGTAATCAGTGATATTTAGTGAAATTTTCTCTCATGAATTGAAAAGCTTTCTCATGCTGAGAGTATTCGAATTTGAATCAACGCTCAAGCTATATTTCTATATAATTAAATAATGAATTGATGAAAACGATTATTTCATTCAAGAGTTGTTGATTGCTTAGAACAGGAATTCAATGTTTGGGGGGGGGGGAGGCTGGTTTTCGTGGATCTAGAGAGTGTTTGCAAATATTTTTGTGTTCGTAAAAATATTGTTGATTGCTTAGAGAAATGAATACAAACAAAAAATGCTCGGAATGAGTTCCCTGTTGCATTGATATTAGACGTAATGAATGAAAGTGAGTATTATTCCAACCTGAACATTTGTCCTTATCATAGTCATATCATTGATACAATATCAGTTCCCGATTCACTGCTGCTCATTTCAACAAAGTGATGAGTACTCCAAATAATTTTGTCAGAATTGCTTCACATTATTAAGGATCTAGGGCACGAATAATAACGTTGAAAGAGCATCATATTCAATTTTATTCATGCATCATCCTATTCAATAACTTTGTGCCTTGGGTTGATGAAAACTGGAAATGAATTCTTCCATAAAGAAGGCACTAGACCATTCAATACTTCATACACCGAACAAAATCTCATAACGCAATTCCGAAACTAATCCACTAGAAGAACGTTCCTTTGAACGGTGTTCAATCTCATCTTATCGCATCACTCTCATGAAACTTCCTCCGTTCGTACCTAGGAGACTGCATATTGAAAACGAGAGAAAATAAGTATTCCTTATGAACTCAATATTTTGTTGATTCTGTTTTGAATTATAGTGTGGGATCATTACTTTTCGAGGCATTCATCCCGATATTACAGTATGCATATGTATTGAGATCTCAATGAGAGTTCACAGGTATGATGAGCTGTGATACTTTCAAAAATATATTAACTCGTTATTGCAATTTGGAAATGATTCACTTTCGTGGCTAGAATATTATCTATTTCAAGCGATGGAGATGGCTATGCCTGGATGTCATGAAAGTTGTCCTTCCTCCTAAGTCTCTAGAAAATATCTCATCCTGTAGAGCTTACGGCGCTCTACTTCCATGAAACTTTTTCAACAATAATGCCAACTGTCTATGTTTCGGAAGGTTCATGAATACAGAATGAAATAACATCAGTTCTCTACTAATGAAAATCTGTTATGGCCTGTTTTCGACGATGCAAGTTTGTCGCTGTAACTCCAGAAAATTGCATGTGTTCATGCAAGTTTTTCGAGTTACATGAAACTTTTTGGTGCGATAAGTTGCAGTGACTTAGTTATTTTTATGGTGAATTTGTTGCCTCAAACCACAAATATGTGGTGGCATCATTGTGAAGAATATCGATTTTGAACATTTCAATTATTTTTCGAGACTTGAGGAATCAACTTGAGTAATAAGGTGATTTAATCACAATATCAATTATTAGAAATGAATGAAATTATATATCAGTTGTGATAATGTAGACGTTCATCTTGGTAACATTCAGTGCTATTTTTTGATATTGGCAATGCAAACTGACAGCTACATGACATATCTCGCAGCAACAAGTCGCCGCGAGAAGTTGCAGCGACAAAATTGCATCGTCGAAACGGGGTGTAACAAGATGTGGGAAATGTCAATATGATCAATATTTGAATGTCATTCACAATAATGATCATCATACATGATACAATAATGCATGTAAATAGGTTTATAGATAGTGAAATATATCAAAGAACAGATCAAAATAATAGATCTATTTGCTGTTACTGGAAAAAACAGAAACATATTGTGCACGTCTTCTAAAAAATCTTTGACATATAAAATGCTCTGGATATCAGGAATTCTTTCAATGTCAGTTTGTGTTCGTGGACAGTCAGACAGACAGATACAAAACCGATTCTCTCACACAGAAACAGACAGGGTAAAGGGATATCTGTATCACTACTTTTATTCGGGTTTGAAGGCCGTCGTTTTTTGGAATTTCTTCCTGACGTTTCGCTGGCTCGAGTGGCTAGCTTCTTCAGAGGTTCATTCATCTTGGAATTCACTCCGATGTCATCGGAGTGAACCTCTGAAGAAGCTAGCCACTCGAGCCAGCGAAACGTCAGGAAGAAATTCCAAAAAACGACGGCCTTCAAACCCGAATAAAAGTAGTGATACTGAAAACCTCGGCCGCGAAAGCCTCAACTATTTTGTCAAAGGGATATCTGTTCTGTATGGGATATTGTTTCCAACTAATTTTCTCTGTAATCCAACAATATTTCCTTCACTTTTTTTCCGAAAATTGGAATTTTATTTATGACAGAAAGTCATATCTCAAGTGAGTTTGAACAACATATGCACTATGAGCAAACATTGCGGGTATATGTTTCAGAACAATACCGCAAGAGAATAACAATATTTTGATGTGGTCTTCGTGAGCTTATCGATTTGACTTTTTCAGATCAATCTGACGTATATTATGATTTCTAGAGTTGAATGCGCAGTTTGCAAAAATGTTATTACTCGTGTTTTATATTCATTAAGTTCCAGATAATTCTTGGTAGAGTATTTCTCCAGAATAGTGAGGGTTGAAACTATATCTTCCTCTGAAAGTATTTCACTTATGGTTGGTTGTTGATCATATTTTTTTGAAACCAGAGTTGGTTGCCCATTAATGTGTTTTTCCTGTGATACGATGGCTCACATTCCCAAAGTGCGTGGCAAGCTAGCTTTATTGCTTTGTTGAATTGTTTGCTACTGATGTTTCTGTTACACAGCTCTATCTTGAGTCTTTTAACTGTACTGTCAGTAGCCCTATTATGAGCTAGTATTTCACAATCTACACATCAGCCTGGATGTCACTCTAGGGATCCTTGAAAGCCCTTAGTGAAGTCCCCAGTGAAGCCTGGCTATACTCACATAATTATTTATTCTCCATGTTTGTGTCTCATGAGTAATTAATTCTTTGATACTGAAGTCAATTGAATGTAATATCGCATAATCATTCTGTTTTTCCATCAAAACCACCTAATGAACAGTGACTTGTTCAATCCCACGACGAAAAAAATATGAGATCTTGATTCGAGCTTTTCTCTGCTCCCATTGTTATGGTTTCATTAGACAGTCAACAACTCAACCAATCTGATTAACAAACACCTAATTTTCTCCAACTAACAGTGGCGCTTTGTCAACGATGTGATGCTTATCAAAGAACAACACGAACTAAAAACCTAATTACCGAAAGCAAAAACCCCAGTTAACAAGGAAGTCGTTAACAAGAGTTTCCAGCGAAACAACGAACTCACAAGGAATTAATCTCTTGACGTAGTTTTGTTGTAAGTCTTGCAAGGGCTTACGTTTGCTGCTTCATAGGTTGCATGTCACGAAAGGAAATATCACTTGAAAAGTTGTTGATAGATTGATTCCGGAAATATTCGTGATATGCTTCAGTACTTTCCACTGGTGGCAACTATGTTATGATCATGGAATCATCAATTACTTTTTGTTTTCTTCAGTAGACCACGTATTTCAAAAATCATGATCCTTACTTGGCTCCATTCACACTTGACAGTTGTTATGAGTATTCCGTTTTGTTTCACTCAGTCATTTTTTTCTCAGATATAAAAAATTAGATATGCTGAGGTTAATGGATGTTTCCTCAAACAAGTTTTGTTTTCTAGTTTCATAGATATATTCATATTATTTTTCTCCAAAAATTGGGGTTCGTAAAACTATAAACATCTTGTCGAATGTAACACTGAAGGTCTTAATCGCTAACTTCGTGATTCCAAGACGAGTCGAAGAATGTAGGCTCTCACGACCGATGTTGAAACATCGGAAGTTTTTTGTGCTTAGGACCGTGATCTGGATTCTTAAGTTTCAGTGCTTTCGGCTGCATCTGCGACAGCCATTTTCAGCGGCGCGGTCGTACTTTAACTCCTCTCTGTATTTCTAGTATGACTGATGGCAAAAATACAATTCTGTTATCGGTTATAATTGCACGAGTGCATAAAAATTACCGATAATTTTGCAAGAAAGCATGATATCTGAAAATTGCAAGTTTATTTTCATATTTTGGCAATAGTGCCCGAGTCCGAAGGACGAGGGCTCTTTTACAGAATATGAAAATAACCGAATGCAATTTGTATAAGATATCATGCTTGAATGCAAAATTATCTGGTCATTTTTATGCACGAATGTAATTCATTGGAATATTTCACGAATAAAGAAATTCTCAAGGAAATGTTATTTTTTGTTCATTCATACTTTCCTCTATAGATTGTATGGAGTACTCACCCAAACGCGAAATGTTTTTCTATTCTTGAAGTCTATCTTGTTTACTGACGTCAAGCGATACGGTTTCAAATGTGTTGTTATGGTGACTTGATACAATGCAATTACCGCTATAAGTTTTCGATAATTGCATTGCTTTTATGGGGCATTTTATATAAGAGGGAAATATTCAGTCATAGTTGACAAGTAAATGAGCAACTATTACCATAAAATGTAACAAGCCTAATAGAAACAAATCACACAACATAGAATATTAGCATAATACTATTTTTCGGTCAGATTCTCCTGTTTTTAACATAACAAAAAACTCATTTTGAGTACGGATATTGTTTTTCAGAAGTAATTATTGAAGTTATTCCATTACGTTTGACATATGGATTATGGAAAAATCGTATATATCCTTCTTATTCATGAGAATGTGAATACATATTCCATATATGAAGAAGAAGTTATTATTCAGTATTGAAATATCATACGTTACAAGACAAGATTCTTTTCGAGGTATACTAGCCATGATTCTGAAAATGCATTTTTATGCAACTGGACGCGAAATAACCATTTCGTAGCTGGAAAGAAAGAAAGGCAAAGTATTTTGCGGCATTATCGTACAAATAACTATTTCGTGCAATAAAAACTGAATTAGCTCCGGCTGAAACTCCCTACGAACCGACGCCGTACCTTGAACGACTAACAACGTGAGCATGAAGTAGTCTTATCATTTTATGTTTCAGTGAAACCTGTCCCATATTTTAGAAATTATGTACAAAGAACTGTATACATTTTTCGACTCAGAAACCCTCAGAATTATACTGAAATTTGAAGTTATAAAATCTTCGTCAGTCAGCTTGATAGATATTATCGGTTTTATCGTTGAATATATCAAGGATATTAATGTATGGGATAAATAAAACTGCCCCCCAAGTGGAACCCTGCGGTATTCCTATTGTTACCGACATATTTTTTGAACTATCCTTTCAAAATAATTCCCAGTGCATGAAATTATTGACACATAATAATAATAATATAATGATGACATATATATTCACAGAAAGAAAATACAATAGAGTGTATATTTAAAATGATGTGAATAAACAGGGAATATCACTGGAGCTTTGTTCCAAGGAACTATCGCCTGTACGTGGTTTCAATTTGTGATGAAATAACTTTCAATATTGAAAGCTAACCAGGCGATCTACGTAAGTATAAATGTATTGAAGTTCGATTTCACATACATCAACAGTTCTAGAATGTAAATACAAGGTATTGGTAGTATTTCCAGTTCTTTCTTTATCGACTATCAGTTCAGTCGAACTAAGTTGTTTACATTCATTTGAAATACTAAGGTTGAGCTTGAGAGGCTGTTTTCTTAAAATGAATAGGAGGCATCGTCTGCATACGATAGCTTCATCAATCATCATTTCATTCTACTGCATTGAAGGAAATCGCTCAAAGAATGGAAAAAGTGGACCTACCTCGACCTGAGACAGGCCGCGATGTCCAAATCTTCCGGGGGCGCGTCCACCGGCAAGCAACCCGTCTGTTGTCCGACGCTCACACGCAGGCCGTCGGCGTTATGGATCGTCGCCCAAGGACTGAGCGCCGTGCCGCCTAAAAGCACCACTCTCCTGAACAGTCCTGAAAACAAAAATTGAGATTAATGCCTGCAACATGTCGTGCATGCTCTCCGGCTGGTTTAATCGGCGAACGTCAGATGACGGGGAGCCGGAGGCTGTATTTTATATCCGATATTAATTATATAAATGTATTTATTTGGTTCTCGGTAGTGTAGAAATTAGCACATCTGCCCTTCAAGCGGAAGACCGGGGTTCGAATCCCCGCCGAGCCACCGTGTTGGATAATCGCACGTTAAAAGGTAAGGCCAAGTTTCGACTTCTGAGGGTGGACGTTCGTCAGCTGGTTAACGGAAACGAACAATTTGAACATTATTTCAATGGTCAAACTTGCATTTGCTATTGGGATTTCAAAATAAGCGATACGCCCTCTGGTGGAAAGTTTCAAACAACTTTAAAGTATTGTCAAAGTGATGCTTGTTAGTCCAAGTCTTGGTCAAAGTGGAACTGCGATGTTTTTTCGAAATTTTGTAATACGATGAAAATTATTACTAGCGCCATTTTTACTGAAGTTTCAATTAATAAGCTTCACTTTGACATTACTTTGACACTTTTTGAAACTTTCCACCAAAGAGCGTATCGCTCATCTTGGAATCCCATTTCTGAAGCTTCATTAGCTTTCTTTCAATATTTCAGACCAAGATGCATATATTCGTGGTCAAATGACTTATATACCAGTAAAATGTTGATATTTTCGTCAAAAACACTAGACCTACCGTTCACTTGATAATGACATCCAGTGAAGTTCACATTCCTGAAGTTTGTTTACAGATGGCGCTAATCGACAATTCTAGACACATGACATTATTAATTATGACGAATTTTCTATTAGCGAATTCTTTTGGAAGAACTCGTGCAGAGTCAGTGTATTACTTTCTTTTTTCAATACTACATAATGATAAAGGATGAAGATACACGAGTTCTGTCAATGTTTGATATTTGTCTATTTCTGATTAGTAAATACAGAAAGATGCATTCGCTTCATATTTTCGATATTTGATATTAGAAATTGATATCAAAATTCATAGAAATTCGTACTATTTGGTGCTGAAAATTTTAAGATAATTCGATGAGATTCTTCGAAATATCGGTATCGACGTGAGAGGTAGTGGAGTTGGAACACAGAGGTGGAAAAAATAATAATGCGTGAATATAGCATTGAAGAGTTTTATTTTGAATGAATTGGTCCAGATCAACTCGAGTAATTTCATTTCATTATGAAGAGCGCTGTAGTGCAAGCTGTTATGGCACTACACAAGAAGACGGTATTCAAAAACACTTCCGAAATGACTTTTATTCCATGATTTTACATTTTTGTTATTGATTCCTTTTACTAGACATGTAATAACCATTGTCACATCTGCTGGAACTTGGAATGAGTAGGTTCAACTGGGAAATTCTGAAGAACAAACAGCAAATAACACAAATATAACTTCTACCAAAGTGAACACTGAGAAACATGAACATTGTATTATTCAGCATCAGAATAATCTGGGGTTTCATTTGAACCTGAGTACACGTATTGAATGCTTTGTACTAACCATCGGAACTTTATATAGATGATTGATTATTTTGTCCATATCCATTATAGAACACTATTCAAAAAAATACTTGGATTAAGTAGTTAACAAACGGAAAACGATCAACGACTAATATTAAACAACACAAATTGATTAGTAAACTAACGGAAAACGACTTATAATTGAATTCAACGGTAGATAAACGACAAATAACTAAGAAAACTACAGTAGAGAATCAAACTGGAAACGACTAATTGCTGGTTAAAAAAAAAGTGAAATTATGGGAAACTCCGAGTACAAATGGGATAAATTAAAATGCAAATGTCAAAACAATGTCAAAAGATGACAGAATTCGATTCTTGCACCATCCACTGGAAATCGCAGTAAATTCCGTGGTTATGATTGATCGTGTCTAGAGTTTTTGACGAAACAATATCGAATCGGAGAGCGCACTAGAAATATATGCATCTTTTTTCAGACAAACTGGCACACATAAATCTGCACCTATTTCACCTTTCAGAGAAGGATATAACCTAAATCCTTGAAAGACAGTAAGTTCCAAATTCTATTTCAAAGAATTTTGTGGTCATTGATCATTATTTACTGCCTGAATAATATTCTTAAGATTGAAGGGAAGGCTACAACATACGTAGTTCTCCAAATGCTCCTACATAGGTGTCTAAAATCAACATTGATTTCGAATGAAATAAGGATTCAGATTAAAAAAAAAAGATTTATAAATGAACCCTTAGTTAGTCAATGCCTGTGTCAAAAGGAATCGAAGCGTTTTTGTAACGCCGTCTACAGTATAATGCCGATATTTATGTCACTTGACGAATACTTCACAATGCACGACGAAGTTTCCTACTCTGGAGGGAAAAATAGGTGCAGAATTCTGACTAGGAGTTTGACTGAAATGTTGAAAGAATGATAATGAGGCATCAAAATAGAGGTGAAGATGGAAGTTTACGAAGAAAATGAGGGTTCAGGCATCTAAACCATTTTTAAAACATGAATGATCTACGACATTGAGAAAAAATTCGACTTCTGTTTATGAATTGATTGTGATCTTTTGATATTTTGTATAAGTAATCAGGAAAATATGTGATTCAGGATAGACATTATAACTAATGGAATGGCCTTTATCACAGTTTTCTATATAACACGATGCGGAATACAATAGAGAGAGAGAGAGAAAGGATATGCACATTGAAGTGATATTGTGAATGACAGAATGATAATCCTATACTTGAATTACTCTATCCTTCTTAACCTCTTTTCATCTGCTACATTGAAGGGAAGGAATTTGCCTTAAGGTTAAAGTTGAAGTATTCTATCTTGCTCTCTCTGTAGTCCTCTCTTAGGGTCAGTCCATTAGTTATAATGTCTATGGATTCAAGCTACGATGTCTGCGAGAAAAACAAAAGAAGCGACGTAACTTGGAATCATTCTGAATTGATTGTCATCTTTTGGCAATATGTATAAGTGTGATTGAAGCTACAACGTCCGTAAGAAAGATTAAAGAGAAGGCATGACTTGGAAACGAAATCAATAGTGTCATCTACATCCTTCAAATGATATTTTCATATCGTCATTGTTTATAAAAATATAGTTAGTCAACCTTATGGAAATATCATTTGAAGGGATGAATACTACGGGTAGATGATACTAGTGATTTCGCTTTTAAGTCATGTTTTTTCTCTCGTTTTTCTTGCGTCGTAGCCTGAATCACGCCTTTTTTTTGATTACCTATACATAAAACCCAAAGATGGCAATCAATTCAGAAACAGAAGTGGAATTTTTTGTCAATGTCGTGGATCATTCATGTTTTCAGGATTATTTTTTTCACTTGTCAAAATGTGACGTTTTTGGCATTACAACGAATAGTAGCGGGTTATTCTATGGTTATTCTAGCCAATCATTGGGTATTATACCGATAAAACTGCCTGGTCCTTTCGATAAAAGGTTGTTTACCTTTGAACTGTTAAAACTATATGGTTTACCGCGTCGATTCTATTGAACTGGCTCATATTTATATAAATTATCATGAATGAAGAGTTACCTTATTATTAATAGTCATTCACTTTTCACTTTTTCAGCATAATAATAACATAACACATTTCAATGAACACTCAAACACGTAAATAGCTCATAACCCCAACTTCATGACAGATATAGCGAACGACCGATTCAAATATTTAAGGTTCACTTAAGTCAAATGAAGATGGCGTAAAATTAGTTTTTATTAAATACAATTAATTTTTTTTCAATTATCAACCCTATACAATGAGAGGTGTGACGCCATCTCTTGGTATCGTTGACAAGCACTATCATATTCACTGCGTAAGCATCATATCTCTTCTGGATCATAGAGGGCATACATCATTGTTCGACATTTCAAATTTGTAAAATTTTCACCTATTTTCCTTTCCTTCTTATGTAAGTAAAATACTGATCAATTAAATTGTTCTTCCATCTATTTGTTCAAAAAATAATCTCTCCAAATACAACTCGTTCTTCAAATTTAATTTAAGATAAATTTTCATTTTTGAAACACTTAAACTTTTTTATTTTGAGGCAAAAGCATTCAAACAAACCGAATTAGATGAAATCACTCGTCATACGGACTCGTGATTTTATCAATCGGTTTGTTTTCATAATTTTGACAAATAAAAAAGTTTTTGTGGAAAATGAAAATTTATCGATTGAATTTGAAGGACTCGTGGTATTACCTTTGATTATTTTGATGCCTATACTTTCATTTCCTTTATAAACTTCTATTGTCAACTCTATTTTGAAGTTTCATTATTTTTCTTTCAACATTTCAGTCAAACTGACAGACAAGAACTCTTTACCATGTTTCCCTTCATAGAAGGAAACTTTGTTGTATATTGTCAAGTGAACAAAAACATAGGCATTATATTGTAGATGGCGTAACAAAAACGCTTTAAATACTTTTTACACAGACATTGACTAACTATATCTCCACTATATCTCTATAAACAATGGAAATGGTAATATCAGGGTCAGTATCAGTTTGTTTCGTTCAACTACGTCGAAATGTACATCAACACTCTAGTGGGGACTCGGACACTTCCTTTATTCTGATATGCATGAAGTCGATAAACGAGGTTAAGACATTGGAAAGGAGGTCGGAATAGTAGACTTCACCGACTTCCTCTTCTGCTTGAAGACCAGATGAGCCCTTCTTGCAAGTAGTGGAAGAAAAATTAATGCCTTCAACAGGAAATTATATTCGGATTTCCATGAAAATAATTCATCCATCTGGACTGGCGGATTTGTGGAGATTGAGGGAAAGCCGAAGAAAGGCTGAAAATAATTCATGAAAACCCGGAACGGATGAAGGCATCAATAATGAAACAGATGTCGTTCAGGAAGTGGTGTTGATTTGAATAGCTCCCGCGCACCAACCGAGGGATTTGCCGAATAGTGTGTTCTAGCGGAGAAATTAATTTCGTGTAAATGATGGATGTGTCAACGAATTTTGGTGAACCTATCCGAACTTCGTCAACGGTAGGGGTAGGTAATGAACTGAAGCGATTCGCAGGTAGTTGAAACTCTATTGAGAGTAGACTCGGGGTTCCTGAGTAATTAGCGGGAGTTCGAATACGATATTGGGATTTAGAAAAGGATAAGTGAAAGACCACATTTGGAAGGCTCGGAGAATAGTGGAAAAGGAATCTATTTCCAGAGTTGCCATTTATGTTTCATATTCGCTCCAGAACCAATTTTCGAAGTACTTTCGTAGTTGAATCGATGATCACAAAGATACTATTTGCGAAAAAAGTATCGGAATGAGGTGAGTACCAAGAGCATTTATAAACCAATTTATTTCCATGGGAAACAAATAGGTGGTATTCCCTTGGTAATGGTGTAGAACACGTCAAATCTAAGATTCTGATGAAAATCGCAGGGTAAGTTCAGGGTTCCTTGAAATCAAGATGCATATGCATCTTGCTTGAAATGGATGGAAAACATGAAACTTTGGTGCGGAAACCATAGGATAGGGAAACCTCATTTCAATGAAAATTAATGTGCGGAGGGTACGAAAAAAAAACCTTAGATTTACTGTTATATCATCCTTGTACTTACCACTGCATTCATGAAATTATATCTACATATACTATTCTTGAATAAATATTATGTTTTTGTGCATATTACAGCTCATACTGTTTGCATTCATTACTAGAATTTAGTTACTACAAGGCAAAAAGTTGACATCAACCTCATCAATCATGAAATTTCAGTCATTTGACAGCTGCGTAGAGATAACTGGTACGATGTTGCCATAATTCCAAATGTTCTATTTTATATTCGAATGGTATACAATTGCAAGTAATGATCCTTTAAAGTTCGAAAATGGACATGTTCTTCCTTCTTTTTCTGCACCACTAAATCTCTCGGACCACATGCGTTTTCATTCATGGTAAATATATTCTTTTATGAAGATGAATTTTTTATGAAGATGTTTTTTTGTATTCGGCTGATGCGATTGAAGATTTCGACTTAATGGAGGAGGATGGAAGCGACTATTATTGATGTTGTGGAAATAGTTTGATAACATTTTGTTGAGTATAGGTTCTGTGTTGAGTTAGGTTTGACTTATTCTTCCACATGGTGGCACATTTTGGATCATAATCAGTTCTATTTTCTTCAATTATATTTAATTTCAATATATTTTTATATACTCATCATATATATATATATATATATATATATATATAATATGAGGAGATAAAATAATATTGGTTGTTGAAAATAATCGACAACTGTTATAGATGAATAATTTGATGCACCACCGAGATTTCTGAAACATTTTGTAGGTGCTGGTTTTTCGATATAATAATATTCAATTCTCGAAATAATTCGAAAAATATCTCAATAGAACATTTTTAATTTGCACTATAATTGCATTTGATCCCATTCTTTAATATTTCTCAATAATCAGACGTTATTCAAGTGATGCTAGGTTAGTTCGGTTTGATTTTCGTTTATATCAATGATCAGATGTTATTCAAGTGATGCTAGGTTAGTTGGGTTCGATTTTGATTTAACTTAATCAGACTTTATTCAAGTGATGCTAGGTAAGTAAGTTTCGATTTTTCTCGATGGTCGGACGTTATTCAAGTTATGCTAGGTTAGTTAGGTTTGATTTTGGTTTATCTCAATAATCAGACGTGATTCAAATGATGCTAGGTTAGTTTAGGTTTTGATGGCAGTTCGAATTCGACATTGTCCTAATTCACAGTTTGGCAACTTAGCTTTACATCACGTGCATTATCGGTAAAATGTTGTACTATGACAGTCACTGTTGTCAGTGTCAATGGTGAATTTTTCTAAGTGAACATTTTGATATATCAATGGATATTTGGAAAATATACATATTTTCAAAATATATGGGAATGGTCCAATATCTTATCAAAGTATGTGCCGTGGTTCGAACAGATATCTGCTGCGAATTGACAACGACAAAATTCAACATTGAGGTAGCCAAATAATTAATTCGTTACAGTATCTATTGAAACCAGCAAATAACTGCAAGAGCTGTCGAATCTTGAACCCAATCGGAGTTTGGATTCGAAACAAACGAACTCAAGTTTGGGATCACATAAAATCATTGTTGGTATTGAGCCGGCATCAAAAATTCTGATCACGACCTCTTATGGCTGTATGGTGAGAGTGGATATTGACAGGTGATCCGTATAAAATATGCTATTCTTTGAAAGGCAAAAGGAGTGAGTGAGAGCATTGCAAATTGTAACATTTGTGGTAAGTTCACAGACCACAACTTATATTTAATTCAAATCATCTTTCGAACAATCTGTTCAGGCCAGTCTCAAATTACCTACACAGTAGGTTTCGGCTGGCACCTGTCAGAAAACAACTACTCCCCTGGCTAATACCACGAATTAAAAATAAAGTAAATCCTGCATTTGCTTTCGTCGATACAAATGAAGGAATTGATTTTCAATTATAGGGACGGACACACTTGCAATTCCTTCATTTGTTTCGACGAAAGCAAATGCAGGATTTACTTCTGTGAAGAAACCTGCACTGGCACCTGGTCGGATATAATTCAATGCCCTTCGTGGTATTAGCCAGGGAAGTAGTTGTTTTCTGACAGGTGCCAGCCGAAACCTACTGTGTAGGTAATTTGAGACTGGCCTGAACAGATTGTTCGAAAGATGATTTGATTTAACGCCAGTCTTCAAGTATGCCCACTGACTATGTCAAGTGTTTTTATATTTAATTCTAACTGTTGATCATGAATTGTATTATTTCGTGTTTTCTTCCATTATTTTTGAGACACCCTGAGATTTCAGAATTTGATTGGATTGGTCTATAGTTGACAGAAAAAGATTATCAGTTTTTTATTGAAAGAATAAAGGTCACGTTCCAAAAAGATTACTTATTCTTCCTGCGAAGACAAAACATTAGTCCTTCGAATAGCATCACCAGTTCCAAGGTATATACAGAATCCAAGAAGTATTGATATGGACAGAAAAAGCAAAAGTTTACCAGGCACTGAAAGACAGATAGCAGGAGTCCATAGGGGCCTAGATCGTAACTATGAATGGCCTACTGGTTTCGATTTCCAAATGCCTAAAAGCACTGTAGCAGACGAGCCAAGTAAAGTTTCTTCAAATAGTGGAAGAAATGCAGAAAAACTTTCTGTTAAGCATGGTGATATTGATTCACAGCATAGACAGGCTGTAGATAAAGACGTCTCAGTCCTATCATCAGACACAAAGAAATCACATTCTCCCAAGTCAAAATATTTTTGTTCTACTCATTACTCTGTTAACATCAACAGACAAAGACGTGCTTTGGAAATAGAAAAAATCAAGCAAGAAATTGAAGTCACGGAATTGGAAAGCAAGCTGAAACTTTTAGAAATGGAAAATGAAATTCACGAATCTGTAGCCAGAAGCAACGGAAGCTATCCCGGAATATCAAGAATATCCCAGTCATTCCAAACAGTTTGTGATGTTCATTCAGCCACAGAGGAAGATATTTTTGAAAATGTACACGAAAGAACTTCTGAATGGTTAGACGAAATTTTTTTCAATGAATATCATCCTACGAAACAGACCAACAAATCAGACATCCAAATGCCATGTCACACTATACATGATGCAATCAAATGTGTAGGCGATTCTCCCACGTCGAACAAATTTGTGGCTAGACAAGCTGTGGATGAAGATTTCCCGTTTCTTGCTGGAAATCCTGAAGATTGGCCCGTTTTCATTTTCCAATTCAAGCGGATATTCACCTTGTGTCAATATTCGGCTGAAGAACAGTTGATGAAACTCAATAAATGTCTCAAAGGTGAGGCTAAATTTGCAGTTTCCGTTATGATGATTTCTCTGAATAACATCAATTTAATTTTGAAAACATTGGAGAGAAGATCTGGCCGATCTGATCAAATAATAGAAAGACTCATAGCGAGAATTCAAAATATTCCTCCTATCAAAGAACACCATATGGGAAGTCTTATTCAATTTCCCAATAATCTGCGTTGTTTGGTAGCTACCATCAAGTCCCAAACTATAATGACCATCTGAGAAATCTTCAAATATTGAAAGATTTCGTTCAGAAACTCCCCGACATGTTAAAATTGAAATGAGCCGAAGGAATTGTCAAAAAGAAGGGAAATATCAATCTACGGGTTTTTTCTGATTGGATTGACCAATTAGCTGCAGCGGCTTGTTAAGTAACACCAAATAAAAGTCAAAAATTCGAAACCAGAGAAACGAACTATTCCTACCTCAAAAAGAAAGAAACGAGTTTCGTAACGATAGACAAAATGATTCATATTTGTACATTCTGTAAGGACATTCCATAAGGGATTGTTCAAAATTTTGTAAATTTAACCTGGATGACAGATGGAAAACTGACAGAGAAAAAATTATGCTTTTCATGTCTCAGAAAGAAATCATCAAACGAATATGTGTAGACAAAAACGTCATTGTAGTCACGTTCCGAAAGGTTAATTATTCTTTCGGCGAAGACGAAACACTTACTCTAAGAAACTTCCCACAATGCTAATGAATGGAGGCGTTCATACACAAAATGATAAAGTTAAAGTGTGTCGTGTATGAACGCTTCCATTGATTAGCATTGAGAGAACTTCCTTGAAGTGAAAGTAGAAGATAATTCGAAAGTCAAAGTTTAGTGTATGAACCAAGCATTATTGTCTAGAAAGTAGTTTCGATTATGGCGACAGAAAAACTAGCCTAAAACCCTAGTGACTTCCATATGAAAATATCGGTCACAATATTCAATACATTTTCGATAGTCGAAAGAACACTAATGGACGACCCAAGAATTTTCTAGAAAATTCTTATCCCAAATATCTCATTAATAATTCACTATTTTCCAATGATAATCAATCACGTATCACGAACATAACTCCTAACCACCCGTCACATACCACCATATTCAGATCTCCACCATTCATTCATGAACTCACTCCTAAATTGATGAACGTTCTGAAAAATGGAAAAATTTAAATCACGAAGAAATTCATAAATACCATTTTTATCTAACATTCCAAAGTTGAATCTTCAATTTTGAAAAAACAGAAATCTAACATTATATAAAATTAAAATTATTATAAAATTCCCTGTCTAGATTGTAATCGGACGTATATTGGTCAAACAGCTAGGAATCTCAGTTGTTACATAATTTCACACAGAAGCGATCGTAGAAGAAACATCTATTCGTGTGCCTTATCGGAACATGTGAATCGTAGTGAATGTATTATGAGAATACTGAAATCTTGGACACAGAGAAGAATCTCTCGAAAAGAATATACCTAGAAATGGTTCATATTCATAAAGAACAACATTCTATGAATAAATGAACCGATTGGAATAATCTCAGTCAGATAAACACTTATTTATTACTTCTCAACGAAGAAAATATAACACCCGTTAATCGAAATTTTCCGCCTTGATTGAGTCAACTTGTCATTGTCATTTCATTTCATTCATTGACGCAGCCTCTTGTCGGAGTAGTTTTACAATATAGTTCACAATATAGCCATCTGCACTAGTATACATTTCAATTTCAACTATTGCTTTTTTCAGTATGTAGTAGGTCAACAATCCCTAATGAGATAAATATTAATCTATTCGGTATCAGGTGCAGTTGGTGTTCGATTAGAGTAGGTAAAAGTGATTCTGGTGTGATACAACGACCCTTGTGCCAAGTTGGTAAAGAAGTAGTTTCAGATAGACTCCGTTAATCTTGAAATCTCATATCCTTCAAATACACATTTTCTAAGTGCTTTTTAATTATTCTGTGATAGTTTCAGTCTGAAAATTATATAGCTTAAATTTCCAAACAACAACAAACTTCTTTTCTCCTCAACATAAGTTGGGATTTTATTCAGATTTCGAGTCGATCACATATTTTTACCTTGAAATAATCTTGGTGTTCATGTCTGAATATAGAGAAGCCTTTCAAGGAAATCGACCAAAGTTCGATAGAGCTCATTCACAAAGGAAAATGGAGTGTGAAAATGCAATAAGGAAGTTTTCCTCAAAAGTTTTCGAAACCAAACGATGAGGGTGGATTGTGAAAATAATAGACGGAAATGGTCAACAACAAAGCGTTCTTTCATCCTGTTGAAAACGGAATTGAGCGGCGACGTTTTCTATAAGAACGCCCATTCATTGTCAATTGATGTGGGGTGAACATCATGGACTCTAGTGCAAAAATACGTGCTCCATCATTACTGCCACTAGAAAAAGCTACTAAACAGAATTTGGTTATGAGTATTCAACAGTGTTAACTCAGGCACAGAAAACCGTAAAAAGCGACAATTCAACAAATTCAATGAAAAAATGGGATGGGGAAATCCTTCAAACAAAATTCTGTTGCAGAAGAGTACAATAATGATAAGTTGTAATTTTCCATTATTTGTCATCTAAACCAACCTAGTATGGGCCGTACTCCCCAAGTATCTTCTTACTTCGGTGGTCGAAGATGACTGTATCAGACTTATTGGATCGTATTTGCCTGAGTGTGGGAATGAAAAGTTTCGAAAATGCGGCACCTTTCTATTTCCACAATGGACTCAATATCTCCTGGAGCATGAGGCAGTACACGAGGTCAACTGCTTGGAGAATTCACATATACAAGTTGCGCGAAACATATATCTAAGCATGCTATCGGTCTGTTATTCTTGGGCTCCGTTCTTCGCTATTGGCACGGTGGGTAGTGAGTAACTTTTTCCACCAATATTTAGCCAGACTATCAGGGCCTGGGGCTTTGATCCCTCAAGAGCTCTCCGAAATTCAACCGAGGTTATCGGTTTGCGCAGTACTTCGGGCTCAGGTTGTTGAAGCCTTCTACAGAAAGCTTCAAACTGCGTCAGACTTAGGGTGTCTCAGCTGAGTGGTTTCGGATGTTCGAAGATACACTTCCAGAAGGATTCCACCCACTTAGCGGCCGGCGGATAATCCACAACACGTGGAGGCCATTGGAATAAATGAGAGAGTTTGTCACTAGACTGTTTGTTCTCTAAGAAAACCCTCGCCCGCCTCGCTAGTGTATTTTTTGGAGTCACTAGCATTGATATCTTCTCAAAGGAATGCTGTTTGATGGTTATCAGCACCGCTCGATCCAATCTGTGATGGAATCTTCGCCTACAGCCTTTTCTGTGAGGGCACCAAGAACCTATGCATCCACTCGGGCCGGTCGTTCTGGCCTAAGGGCCTTCACTTCATAAAGCATCCTCCGGGTTCCGATGTTCTGGATTCTCAGTGCTTCCAGGCGCATTTAATCTCTAATGCCCTGGGTGTTCCACGCACCACAGGTCATGCATTCTTGTATAACGTTTGAGTGGGCTTACTACTCTTCTAGCACTGCATTAGGTCGTCTTTCAATTTGTCGGTCCACTTTAAACGTTGTCCAATGCCATAACCAGAGTTGTCATCTTGAACAATATTATCATAATCAGTTATATATTGTACATTCTTTCTTGTTCTTCATTCTATTCATTTGTGTTTATTTTCAAATTACTTATATTTTTGAAAACGATGGCTGGTTTTCATATGAATGAATGTCACCGAAATATCAATTGAAACTGATGACAGACTTTTCATCAATTGAATATTTCGGAACCCACCTTGAAAATTCTAGATATTCTTTAGATGCATTATATGCAGTTTCTTGTAGGAGTCTTTCGAACTGATTTATAAACTTAATGTAGAGTAACTATAAATATAAATGCCTGTGTACTTCTTAAGTGGAATCGTCAAGTCTTCATTCAGGTTTCTAGTGGTGATAGATTATGTAAACGTGAAGTATGAATTATTATTACATATACTAATACTTTGTCATGCCTGTTCTCTTACATAATACCATTTCTAACATTTTACTATATCTACATCAAATACCTTCATAATTAACAATTCATATCTCACTTTGTATTTATATTATACTCTGTGTTTTTTCAATGTCTTTATCCTACCCATGATGAAATATGTATGTATTGTAACTATTAGGCGTATCAATAATTTTAATTTTATTCGAATGTCTATCATTTGCTTGATTGTATATACCCATAGTATACATATATACCCATATATATATATATATATATATATATATATATATATATATATATATATATATATATATAATTATATATACGCAGAATCCTCTGTTTCCGTGTTATATCGCTTCTATTACTACCATACTGTGAGTGATTGAATTATTTTGTGAAATTTTGTGAATCAAAATTACTATTAATATTTTGCTTAGGGTAGGTATTCCTATGTTTGCTATCCAATTCATTCAATTTTGATATGCCTGGTATACAAATTGAGCAAGAAAAAGTGATTTATATGTAATACAGTGCCCGTCTCCGCCATATAGACAGGGTAGTAGCTGTTTTTGATGGAGTTTTTCTTCTTTTTGTGAATGAATCAAACGCCTTCAATGTGATATATACATACCTATCAACAGAGAGTGTTTGTAATTTTTTTTTTTACTTTTTCAACAGAAGTTGCGATTTCTATTTTTTGATTCGGAGAAGAAGAAATATAAAAAATAATTCATCGTACTTATATTGTTTTTTATTCACCACCATGTTGCATAAGTATTTATAAGCCTTGTTAATAAGAATGAATACTTCAACAATAGAGGAGAGTTTAAACAGCAAACAAAATGAAATAAGGAACAAAATAAAACAAAACAAGAAAGTTAAACATATCGATCTTTGTGAAAGCGTTCATACAAGAAATAATATAGAATAAGGATAACAACAAAAGATGTCATCTTTCACAATTTTGTTTGGAAACTGATAATACGCATGACCGAAATATTTTCAAATCATTCTAACTTCAAACCTCACAATTACAACCTGAAAATATAATTTACTGATATGCTGTATGTAATGGAATCAAAATTCAAAATATCAACAATTAGGGGGTTACTTACTGTAACCTCTGTCAAAACGAGAATGTGATATTCACAGAACACAAAAGTCATTGACAGAAAAGCTTCAACTTGATCGGTTCATTCTTATTTTACTTTAGTCATCTGTATAAACACATGTTTCCTGTTCTTATTCTTATTGTATTTGAATTGGTTTCTCATTTTGTTCTCATCTTATTCTATTTGCTCTTCAAACTCTCCTTGAAGCTTATTGACTCGACAAATAAACTCTACTACACTCTTTCTTTTGGTGCAGCTACCGAATTAATATGGAATATCAACATCCTCCTTCAAAGTTCCTCCTCAACGCAAGTTGGAATACACTCTCTACAATCGATGAGAACAATCATTCCCGATTGAGTGGAGTCTATCAAAGCCGGCCAATCATACAGATTACAAATAATACGGACTGAAAACAAGCGGGGTAGCAGTGCTCGATTTGAAGTCAAAGGGTTATGCGACGTTCGGATGGCTTCTCCGGAAAACAACGGTGAGTTATTCTGATTGATTTGATAGCTGGAAAATAAGGATTTCACCTAAGTATCGTGAGCTTTGTTGGGAACGTGAATGTTTGCGATTCGTCTTGATTTCTCGATGGAAATCGTCCGATTGATGAATTTTTTTGTCAGGATTCAGACTGTGCTGAACATAACCCACAGTTTGAAAAAGATTATGATATTATGTTTTTGGCTTCTCCGAAAAACAACGGTGAGTTATTCTGATTGATTTGATAGCTGGAAAATAAGGATTTCACCTAAGTATCGTGAGCTTTGTTGGGAACGTGAATGTTTGCGATTCATCTTGATTTCTCGATGGAAATCGTCCGATTGATGGATTTTTTTGTCAGGATTCAGACTGTGTTGAACATAACCTACAGTATTATCCAAATTCTAATTATTTCAAATGGTTTCCCATGTACAGACTAAGTTTTTTCGGGTTACTTTTTCGGTATCTTCGACCAGTTTTTGAACACCGTTAAAGAACGAAATGAATCTGTGATTGATCCATCATAAAGAAGAAAAAAAGATCTTGGTGGACGAGACATAAGTTCTTTGAAAGCACTTCAGTTTTTTCCGAATTTGATAATTCCTCTTCAAGAATCAGGTACTTGATGAATTGAAATATTATGACTGAAGGGCAAAATATTAAGTTTTTCAAGAGAATGGGAAAACTGCGAACCTAGGTTCATTTTCCCCAGAGGGTTGGTGCGCTATTTTTATAGACATAATATGCATATAGTATCAGTAAATCACTTTTTTATTTTGCTAAAAAAAAAATGAGGGTAACCTCGCCGAAAAATATTTTTTTTTTCAAACGGGGAATGGTTCATAACCCACAGTATAACCTTAACTTCGGGTTCGGTGCCGCGCCGTGTACGGACGTCTGTGCCAAGAGGTGCGATTCCACACTGACTGAAGCCAGTATGGCTGTTTAGTTAATGGTCGGAAACTGTTTTACGTGTATATGTGATTGTTCGTGTACCTGCCGTTACGAGAACGTGCATAGCAAAGTTTTATATGACTTAAACGTTATTATAACCTCCAAAGAACACGTGGTATACATGTGAGGTTATCTCTATAATAAGAAGAAGATTAGGAAGAAGGAAAAAAAATAGTTAGACAAAGAAGATGAAGAAAATAAAAGCATTTCGTTATATTGGAAGAAGAAACTGAGGAATAAGAAGAGGATCGGTTGCTCCTTACGCTGGTAACCAGGCCGGATGCCAACGGATTTGGCGAAGTCATTGATGCCCATGAGATTGTTTTACTTGCAAAGCAATAACGGGAGCGAGTATGGGACATCCCAGACGCGCTTGGTTAGCGCACTCGTTCCTATGACTTGAAAAATTTTCACTTGACGTTGGGCATATATCCAAGGACGCACCCATTAACGCAATAACCAACCAACCATAACCCACAGTATGAAAAAGAATATGATATTATGTTTTTGATGTTTTCACATTCTAATTATTTCAAATGGTTCCCCATGTACACAGTGAGTTATTTCGGATTGATTTTTCAGTATTTTCAACCAGATTTGAACACCGTTAAAGAACGAAATGAATCTGTGATTAATCCATCATAGAGACAAAAATACATATTGGTGGACGCGACATAAGTTCTTTGAAAGCACTTCATTCCTTTCCAAATTTGATGATTCCTCTTCGAGAATCGGGTACTTGAAGAATTGAAATATAACGAATCAAGCGAATGGAAAAATTGCGAACCTAGGCTCATTTTCGCCAGAGGGTCGGTGCACTATTTTTTAGTCATAATATGCATATTGTATTAGTAAATCTGTTTTTTATTTTGCTGAAGAAAATATTCGGTTAATACAAAAAATTTGAGGGTCAACCTCACCGAAAATTATTTTTTTAACGGGAAATGATTCATAATTACTATTCATAGGGAAAATTGAAGCAATTCATGCCTGATCTCATAATATACGATTGTAATTCGTGTGTTAGGCAGTTACATATGAAAAGGGTGAAGTCTTCAGTCCACTTCTTGATATATTTTGTATGGTTATCGCCTCTATTCCGTTTTGATTTCTGAATTATATCCCGTGCATTTGCGAGTTCTCCTGCAACATTCCCGAGTGGTGTGAATCCATAGACAGATTTTTAGGTGATGCTTAAAATTACCCAAGATTGGTACTTAGAAACATGATCTTTCAGGGATTGTCGGGAAGTTTCTGTTAGGAACTATATCGAACGCAAGTCGGCAATTCTCTCATCAAAAGAGCAATCGGACCCCTTACTCGTACCTTTGGACGACAAACAGCAAATTATCCAAAGAGGTGCGATGTCGCTGTCGTGCCTCACTAACGTCACTCGGTGGGATTACGGCAAAATGCAAATGGAATTTGGACTGTATTCAAATCGTGATACACTTAAAAACTTTCAACTCTAGTGGTAAAATTAGTCCACTCTACTCGAAAGGAATATAAAAACTCTCCCGCTTGGAATCAAAACATACACGGTTTTCTCCGTAGTTTTCTAGCCTACCACAATATGAAAAAATCAGTATTATTATTGGAATCTGTACAAGTGTGAGAGGGTAGACTCCTATCTACCCCAGCAAGTTGCTGCATTAATTGAAAAACAGTTCTTTTTACACTTGTATATATAAACACTTAATTTTTTCAGATTGGGGTTGGTTAGAAATCTAAGAAGCAAATATTGATCCACCACAAAATACTGACGTTCAAACAATACTCAGAAGTACAGTTTCTTATGATAATACAAACAGTGATGCTCTAAAGTAAAATAATTGAACCGTTATTTCCAATAATGTTGTCATCAAATCCTAATAGTTGGAAAAGTGATCCGTGTGAAATTTCGTTTCCTGAGGTACTATTATCCTTTGCATGTCAGGCTATTACAATTGAATCGAGTGAAGTCCTCCGTTATTTCCTTGATAACTTCTATATGATTATTTCTGTTTACCATTCAATTTCTAAACATGTTTCTGTATCCTCGTGTATTTCCCTACTAATACTACTTCTGATTCGTGTATAACCTTCATTCTGTTGTAATATCAACACATGGAAAACTCTTGCATATCTGTAAAACTATCCATGTGTACAGAAATTGGAATAGAAAATTACAAATTCATGTCATCGAGATATGGAGGTTTTAGGTTAAAGTGATTCGTCAGTTTCAAAAATACTCATGATCAGTCTGTGTGTATGTTTGCTAACAAGTTTCTACAATTTTTTCAAGTTCTATTGTTTTTCCGAAGGAATATTCCACAAAAAATGTGTTCACGACTCTTTCAACGATTTAATTAATTTGACTTCCATTTGACGTTACTTTTGTTCAATGAATTTTTCTCGCTTGAATATAGAAGTTTTTATTATCTTGTGAAATTCATCCCACACCTGACACCGAACTGATCTCGGATTCAAATTAGTTATTTAGACGATGTTGAGAATATTCCGCCTTAGCTCATGTTGAATTCAAGTCGGCAATTCTCTCATCACAACCTCAATTGGACTCCTTACCTTTGGACGACGGCGAGACGAATAGCAAATTAACCAAAGCCGCGCCGGTGTCGTGCCCCACTAGCGTCACTCGAGTGGGATCACCGCCGAATGCGGCGATGTTAATCTTGATCCAACGCAGCGCTGCCGCGATGTCCTCAATCCCCAAGTTGCCCCCCGAAGAGTCGCCCCCTTCTTCTGCAGGGGTGGTGGCTCGGGTTCGCAGGAAACCTGGAATAATGAAAAGAGTCACGAAAAATCATAAACAAGTATTACAGAGCGAGCGGAGCGTCGGATTGCTCCTCCTGAGATATTTTCACTTAGCCAATCTTCATTAGGGGAATTTCGTTTGGTAATTTGATTCTGATGAATGAATGGGAAAAGTTGGGATGGAGGATTCCGCGGGGGAGTTTTCGATTATGATGGATACTTCAGGTGGTGATAGGCTCGGTAGGAGTTGAAGGGCATAGGAGCTGAGAGAAAATTTAATCATTGGATCTTTAGCGTCATTAAATCGAGAAATTGAATAACGGTGGCAGATGTTTTAATTCTGAATATCAACAATTTTCAGAAATCGATTTATGAACTAACGATGAATGAGCTCAAGTATAATTCTTCTCTGAAGAGTGGTGGAATTCATATATATATATATATATATATATATATATATATATATATATATATATATATATATATATATATATATATATATATATATATATATATATATATATATATATATATATATATATATATATGTATATATATATATATATATATATATATATATATATATATATATATATATATATATATATATATGTATGTATATATGTGTTCGGATAGGTTTCCGCGGTCAGTTGTGTGTTGTTGTTGAGTTCGGGTTGAACAAAACTCCAGACGCGGTTCAACCCGAACTCAACAACAACATATATATATATATATATGATGAGTTGTTTTTTCGGCTTTCATTCCGTGTTCTGTGGTTTTGATCCCCTGAAGGATAATTGTCACAACGTTTCGGCAAAGTCTCATTTGCCATCTGAGACTTTGCCGAAACGTTGTGACAATTATCCTTCAGGGGATCAAAACCACAGAACACGGAATGAAACCCGAAAAAACAACTCATCATACTTCGTCCGTGAGAATCTTCAGGCTAACATATATATATATATATATATATATATATATATATATATATATATATATATACGTCATTTGAATATTTCAACGTACTTATGTTACACTCTGTATATTAGAAAGAGTACAAATGATACTTTTCAAATATAATCATTATCCTTACCCCAGATTCTGCTATAGGAATGGAAACAGGCATGGTGAAGTATGCACATAATGACTTCAAAATGACTCTGAACTGGATGTTTCAATCAATACTCACGGCTTAGTGGGATTGACGATGAATTCAATTGGTCAAATCAGTCAAGAAATATTTTTGAATCGGCTGGTGCCAGTGATATATGGCAAAACTTAACATATCAAACTCCACAGAAAAATAAACTAATTATTCCCTGGATTTTCCTCAAGTATTTGTATGACTTCGATAAAAAACATAAAAACTCGATCTCCTACTCTCCACTCCAATTTCACTCCTTTGAGAAACACAAGAAATTACTTGTCATTGAAACTGCCCATACAAGTAACATGTACCATTGCCAAATTGCGACTCTGTGTAATGTATTTGAATTAAAATTCACACTGAACATATTGCAGCATCGATCGACTAGGAAAAGATATTATGTACGATTGATAACTCGTTTCAACCCGAAAGTATTGTCCACATGATATTCGAATACCTAATATACACTGTAATGAGACCAGAAGTTGACTATTCAGTCGATTTAGAATATTCCATTTCTGTTATTAATGATTCGACATTTGCCAACGCAAAAATAATATCTAAATAGTGGCGTGTCTGAGGGAGGATGGGAAGTCCCCAAACGCAGCTCGTGTAGCTCGAAAAGAGAAACGAAAATATCTGTCAATCCAATCTGAATTGATACTTATTACTAACATGATTATTCATTATATGAGGACAAATGGCGACAGATAATTAAATAAATTAGTTTTAGGAGCTCGATACATTAAGGCCAGCTTAAATGTAAAAATAACTTTGCCAAGGTGGTATAATTATGTTTGGGTACTTGATTTTCGAAATAACACGGATTTTTTTTCATTCAGAATCTGTGGATGACCAACTTCAAGAGAGAACCTTGAATCAAGTTCGTCTGAAGAATATTATAAACGTACAGTATTAATACCTCGAATTTATCACTTTATGACCCAATTCTTTAACTGAAATATTAACTATTGAAGGTCTCATACTAAAAAAATTATAGAATTCACATCTCAGAAACAAAACTGAGAGCTGAAATAATAAAGTGGTAAAAAAGATGAGAAGAATAACCAGTTTTTCCATCCACATCAATACACTTTGTATGGGACGACTTTGTTTTCCACAATGAAGATTTCCATCAGTATCATCGGCGGAATGGGGTTTTTCAATTATAATTATTATTGTAAAAGGCTTTGTATGTACGTGTGATGTCTTTTTCAGACCGTTTAAATTTTATTTCCTCATGCCAGTATGGTTTTCGTGAAGGTTTTTTAATAGAAAGTGCCACCACAGACGTAGATCAATACATATATGAACAACTGGATGAAAACGACTCCGTTTCCGGTATTGTTTTCGACCTCTCGAGGGCATTCGTTATACTAGAACAAAAATTTTCTTGAGAAAAAAATTTTATGCTTTAGGCATTAGACGTTCTATATGCGATTGGTTGATCACATTCACGGAAAATAGAGAAACGATGGTGAAAATTGATAACAATTCCTTCAAAAAACCATCAATTGATTTGGTAACACCACAGGGTAGTGTGCTTGGCCCACTGCTGTTTCTTCTTCTTGTGAATGACTTGCCAGATTTAATTGATGACGGCAAGTTGTTCATGTATACAGACGGCCCAACTCTAATAGTAACTGTCACAACTCCCCAAGAGACTCTGCTGAAAATTACCTATGTCGTTCAACAATTTTCCTTATGGTGTGAAATGAACCTTCTAATAGTAAACCTAGAAACAACTCAATTGGTACATTTCACTAATAGTTATCCTGTAGATGATAATGAGGTTGAAATAGACAACACTCATATTACATCAAGCAATTCTTTTGTAGACTCAAAACTAACGTGGTCGAACCAAATTGAACCTATCAGTAAAACACGCAATAGGACATATTCTGCAATATTTTCACCGGAAGTCTACCTCGATCAACAACAGTTGCTAAATGTAAACTATGCATTTGCATCATCAGCAATTAGTTTGTAACATAATATGCTGGGGAACAGCAACCGAGTGGACACGTATCTTCATATTTCAAAAAAAAATGGTACGACTCATCTTTGGACTCAAATATTGTAGGGAAACTTTCAAGAAATACAGGATTCTAACTTCTAAATCAACATTTTGGATACAGCTCATCCAATCCATCTTGGCACAGAACTGATAACTTATATGCCCAGCAATCTCTGTGAAGTATACTAAGATAAAAAAAACACCTATTATATGTGTTCACTACGTGGAAATGTATTTCTAGAAGGTGTTTTTTTTCCGTAATGGTCTACACTAACAGTTTGCAACTGACTGAGTATCTGAGTTTGTGCCAAGATGGATTGGATAAGCCGTACATATTTCTCGTTTTCAACTCCTTCATAACTAGTATATTCGTCCATAACTGAAAGATTTCTGATGTTTTTCAATTCGTTCACAGAAAGTGTACAATTTTGTTTTTATTGACGAGCCTCACATTTGTGAAAATGGCAAGCAAGGTAATAAATATTTGATCCGTGATCATTCTGACTGTTTCTTGCCCACTTCTGATTTTATCCGCCTACCCCATACAAACGTCAATCCCCAGAAGAGAAAATCTGTGCGAGCTATTAATAAGGTCTAAAGGGCCCCATTCACGTTGAGATCGGTATCGATACATGTTGCAAGTATCAGTATCTTGATACAAATCTCACAGTGTATTTGTCTGTCTCGGTATCGCGGTATCGGTATCAGATGGTATCGTCGGCTGTATCACTGTACTGAAACTCCGATACCGAACGCATGCAACTGATACTTGTTGCAACGTGTATGTTGACGAATATGTATCGCGCTACCAAAATATAAAGACAGTGTTGTTTCCAACATGGAAGATCGGGAGTTTTGGGAGGAATTTTTAAATTTGTACAAATTATATCCGTGTTTGTGGAATTAAAAATCCAAAGAATACTCAAATAGACAACTTAGAGAATCGGCTATGACAGTTTTGGTGAACAAGTGCAAGGAAAAGTATGCTAATAGCGATCGTAGTTTTGTAACGAAAAAAATACATAGCTTTCGTTGTGCCTTTCGACGAGAACTGAACAGATGTTTCATGAGTTCATCTCAACGTGTAGGAGCAGTTGACACATGGATACAAATCTCAGATACATGTATCGCCACCTGTCGCGATACACGTATCGATACCGATCTCAACGTGAATGGGGCCCTTTACATTCCAACGTGTGATTCTCACCAGCAATAACTGTCGACTGTAAAAATGTAACATATTTTTATAGGTGAGCCCAGGATGGATTTTTCCTACTAGGCACCAGAATGTTTGTTGGCTAGTGTTAACTGAAATATTTGTGGACGTTTTTTCGATTTGGAGGCTCCATCTATTATCATAAAATGTTATAAAAAAATTCTGATAATCTCATTATACTTTTTTCTGTACTCCCATAAAATGTTGGGATTTTAATATTCTCCGACGAATTCAGATAATAGGGTGTATTTCAGATATGAACAACATCAAAATGGAAGGTTAAAAAAACAATCGAGAAATGACGGAGGGCATTGAATTCATCAGAAGGATAGATTAATGCAATAATGTTCGAATGAACTGCAATCATGAAGTCGACTACCTTTTGGATCGATCACCTGGGGACGATTGTTAGTTATAACGTTCGCTCAGATTTTGATACACAGGTATTTAAATTTCCTCTCATTTCAACAAAATTTCACCTATGTTTTTGTTGAATATTTCAGTGATGAAACCATGATGATGGTCATCAACGACATAGTTGGAAAGTGTGATTCATAGCCGAAAGCAGGACACAAAACTTCTTTCGATTTCACATTACCTTTTCAAATACGCAAGTTCTTTGTGACTTAGCCTACCTTATGACTATGAATCTTTTCGTAATTCCAATAGTGACCCGCTTAAAAAACAGCCTGTATACCCATAACCGGCGAGTTTCAGGAATTGTTAATTTCAAACTCAAAATACTTCGCGTGTTCGAAAGGAATCATTCTTCTAATTTCTAGTCGTCATGGAAAGACCTATAGAACTATTTTTTTCATCAGAAAAAGTTTGAGTCTACACCCATACTGATACCCATTTCGCATAATCACATGACAAGCTATTTTCATATTATTCCAGAGTTTCCATCGAGAAAGTTCCTGAGAGTCGTAATTCCGTTATATTACAATTTTCTTTCCTCGAATTGTGGATCTTTTATATCCATACCGCTGGAGCAGACGTTCAAACTTTCTTTGAATTCTCCTTGTTTTTCGCTGAGATTGGATTATAATCGAGTTGCTGCATTCGATGAATTATCTCTTCTCCAAACCAAAATAATTAAATTCCAGCGCCTAGAGTTTTAATGAATTTAGTGATTGTGTAATTAATTGATAATCAATTTTTGTAATTCTGCTGATTACGAGAACAATTGGATTTCGTGAAGATTAAAGATTTTTGCTCTCTCATTCCACCAGAGTGATCGAATATCTCGGAGATTTCAGTGCGGAGAATTCAATTATTTGGTTACCAGAAGATCAAAACACAGTTTATTTAGTGTATTTCTACTGGAATCATGCTCGGGAAGTTTCGAGCCAAAGATTGTTTTTTTCGGTGTCGAAATCATGGTGAAGTCTTCGAAAATTTTTAATTGAAATGGTATTCTGGCGTTGTCTAATGAAAGATAAATAACAATATCATCATTGTTCCGAGTCAGGTATTGAAAATAATTCTATTTTGTCTATTACATTCAACAAGATCGAAGTTAGAATTTAAAGACAGAACACCATAATATTTGGACAAGAATCTCCAAATAGAGCGAAACTGGCTCAAGATGTACTTGAGTGCATAGCTATCCCGGAAAAGATAAAAAAACAGAAGACACGTGTTGAAGATGTGTCAGTTGACTTCGAGACCCTTCAATCGTCAGAACTAGTAGAACGGTTTCTGATAAAAAGGCAAATCAGAAAATGACGTACGACAGAATATCAAACCAGTGAGGTTCTTCATTAAAACTATACACTCCTTCTTGTCTATTCCATTAATACTGGCATTATTAATTATCAGATGTTAACACATATATACGCTCCTTAAATGATGTTATGGTTCGGTTGAATTTAAGGACTTTTTCCAGCTTATGTATCTGATCCTTCATATTTTATACCGAACAAAAAATCACACATTTTTCTATGATTTCGTGCTCTTCTAATAACTGTTACAGGAAATTGTAAGCGATAAGTGAAATTTGATTCATTCTCGACAATGATAAATTTTCCTGTGAATCTGCTTTTGCTTCTACTCATCTTGATGATATAAAGGGCATGAGACATAATTAATAGTCCCTGCTTATGTGTTTTCAAGCAAACAATTATATGATCCCCCTTTGAAGGCCATACGTCCCCAGAAATTTTGATGGACACATTATTTATCACATTGTGCTATTTTCAATATTCATGTTCATCTCATCAACAATTTCCTTGCCAATTTGTTAATGACCAAACAGATCAAGGGGCTCAAGTTGAGGAATTGAGGCAAAGCCAGAGTGATATAGTCAAAATCAGTCTCTTTTTTTCAAAGTGGATGTGGAGATTTATGTTGTGGTAGAGCTATGAGCATTTTTAGAACTCTTCAAAGATTCACGAATACGATTGTATTTCTTGGAATTTGGGTCTCATTGTGAAACTCAATGGAGCACGTTTCGAATTGCATAACATGAATTCAGGTGTGTCACAAGGGTCCACTGATTTTCCTATAATTCATTAATGATTTCGCCACATTTCATGAATGCTGATTGCTTAGTATTAGATGCCGATGACGTATCTGTCATGACAAATTCAGTAACTAGCGTAACTAGCTCTAATCGATCAATACTTAACTACATCAAAATCTTTCTCATGCAATAGTGTATGAAAAAATCGAATGTTTCTGAATATAAATATACGCGACATAAAGTAAATCAGATTTTACTAAGTTTTTAGGCACGTTCTTAGACTCTAACCTATGTTTCAAAAACTTTATCAATCATATGAGCAAGAAAGTAAATAGTGGGTGTTATGCCATTCTGCGTTGCTGGTATCACAAAAGAGAATAATACGCCTTATTTTCGGAATTGAATGTAGGGATCTATGCAAACCCAAGTTTATTGGAAACAAAATCCTCACTGTGCCATGTATATACATTATGAAATCATTATTGGCATTTGAATTACAACACTTTAACTACTGTTTGAATATCATTATTTTGTGGAGGATGGATGTGTTCTCCTAGTTTTTTTGGGTTTTTAAACCATCACAATCTGAAAAAATTAAAATCAAAATTGGAATCTGTGTATTGTGAGAACGAGAAAATTTCTTCCGTTACCTAATCACTTTGATAATGCCTACCACAGCTATAGGCAAAACTTCGGAAGCGAAAACCTGTGGACCACGACAAACAAACCCGAAAAACACTCCAGAATCAATGTAAAAGAATCATTGAAAGAGCAGGGCATGCCTTTTTATTCAATATGTAAAAACTCAAATTTCTAACATTTACAAAAAGCGATCATAGAAACTAAACTAGAAGAGAACATTTGAGAAAGAGCGGAAAACGGAAACGGATTCGGTTTCCGAAGCGTCAACGATAAGTATTTTTATAAATATCAAAAATATTTTTTTGATAGGCACAGACATCGTCCATAGATATTCTAATAAGTCTGGTAACTCCTTTGATGTGGTTGAAATATGCCGCTTTTTTTGCGAGCGGTCGTAAATCATGCGGGCTACTAGCAGAAATACCTTATACGAGGGTCAGTCAGCAGCGCGAACAATTTGTTTACTCGAAAGTGTGTCTACGAGGGTCAGTCGTCAAGTGTTGATCATATTCATTATATATTATTTATGTTTTTGTATGATCTTTCATTGAGATAATTATATAATATGAGATTCTAATAACAATAAATTGAGGAATATTTCGTTGTAATAACTGGCATGAATTACCTGATTTCTTAAATTATGGGCAGGTAAAAAGGTGAGATACTTATAAAGGGACTCCACAATAAAGAAGAAATGAAGATGAATAATCTTTATTTACATATTACCTAATTGAATGGTGATTTGTTGTTTTCTTGAGTATACCCTAATAGTATAATTATAATCTATTCAGTACTTTGGCATATATATTTAGACACATTTCAAATATTAAGCTGGGGGTTGGTTGGAGTTAGGTCGAATAACTGAAACTACTATTATTTCATTGCCGACGTTTCGACTTATATAAAGTCATCGTCAAGGTACTACAAAGTTACAGCAAATCAGATATAAATACACACAAGGTAAAAAATTATTGAAATTTGCGACAAGAATCACTTCTGCGAATGAGAGGTCAAGACTGAGTACATTAGTTTGGTACAATTCAATTGACAGTGAAAATGTCAAATGTGTATTTATATCTGATTCACTGCAACTTTGTAATGCCCTGAGGATGACTTTATAAAAGTCGAAACGTCGAAAACGATATTAATGGTTTCAGTTATTAGACCTAACCCCAAACATCCCCCAGCTAAATAAATCTACTAAGGTCAAAAAACGACATCTAATATTTCACATATTTACAAATTTTGCAAAATTTTGAGTTTCGGATGTTGTTTATTTAAACATTGAGATCTTATTTGCCTGTTTGCAAATTTGATTGTGTAATAGATTCGTACTCTTGTAAACAATGAAAGTTAATAGTCTTTGGGAAAATTGCTACATGGATGGGTGAATTCTACATTGGAATATTCTTTTGAAAATATGTTTCCTACACCATCATGTGTGCAGTAATCATTAGAATTCGAAACAAAAATATTCTCTGATTGTATTAAATACTTCGATAAATCATTGGGAGGGACTGTTAAGCCACCAAATATATTTTTACTACCTTTGTAAGCTTTGAGCTCACAAAATGAAGTAGACTTGTCTCTTTCGGATGCATAACAATATTCCAAACAAATATGACAAGAATGTTCAAAGAGACATCTACGTAAAAAATATCCAGCAACATATGCCAGTGCATTTCCCTCCTCTGATATCAAATTCCTATAATCGGTTGATTCTATTTTTATAATTGGAGAAATATTTTCGTTATTTTTTCCTGAAAACTTTCAATATTTTTCAATGACTCCGATGTTATATAAAGCAATATATCGCTACTGCAAATATCCTATAGCAAAAAGTTTTTTAAATGCTCTGGTAAACTGAATGGCAGTTGGATTTCTAGCGTTTCCACAAGCATTTCTGATTTGACCAAAGTAATTCTCGAGACAATCCTGATTGAGATTACGCGTCAATAAAAATTTATAATTTTCAATTTTCATAAATTCAAAAACGGAGGAGATAGTAAGCCTCCAACCAAAAATAAATTCCAGAGAATTCGTAACTTTCTTTCCTCTTTAAAAAATGTTCAAATAACTACAAAAATAAAAGTCCCAAAAGAATATTTATTTCACGCACTAAGTATAACTGGCCGGAATGATGCGAACTGTTCAATCGGAGACACTCTGTTAAACTGGCTCCCCCGTCAGACGGGCACTGACGACCGACCGGCCAGGCAAGGGACGCGCGAGGACGGACGGTGATGATTTGGGTCGCTGCTGAGAGTGAGCGGACTTATTAGAATATCTATGGACGATGGCACAGATATGCGAAAAGTTGCTGACTAATTGAACGTGTTCAATTCAGAAGAAACCGTTTTTGAATTATTGTACCAACTGATAGATGGTAGATTGAAAATCTGTCCTTCTACACTTGTATAGATTCCAATAATAATTCTTATTTTATCAGATTATGGTAGGTTATAAACCAAAAAAAAACTAGAACAAAAAAACTGTCTAATCTCCCGACAAATTGGTGATAATCACAATAATTGTAATACAAGATACGGCACTCGTTTGCAGATACCACAACATAAAACCACCCTGTTCGAAAATGACTCCTCCCTTAAAAGGGTCGAACCATACAATAATTTGCGTGTGAAGGAAATTAGAGAATATTCAAAAAGAAATTGAAATAACTCCCAGTCTATACTATAGTCTAGAGTTCGAATGCAGTTTGAATGTATTTCCAATAAAGTAATTTGGACTTTTGCATGACTGGTGATAATTATCAGCTATAATATCCCAAGGACCGTGATAACTAACGAAATAATTTTATCACAGTTTTCGAATGCACGTTATTTGGTAACATGTTACCTAAAATAACGTGTTTGAGGAAGTTGTGATAAAATTATGAGTTATTTATCAATGTTCGAGGGATATTCGGTGAGAAAATTTTTTGAAATTCGAACAAAATTATTTATTGAACACACAGTTATTGAAAGAACAATTCGTATAATGATATTCCGTTGATCTTCCTGTATTTGCCTCGGTTACTGCATAGGTGTTTCCACGCATACTATTGATTATTTGTTTATAATGTTCCTGATCAATATTCAAATAAGGTTTTATGGAATTTTCATTATTGTGCCCAGTAATTGCTGTTCTTGAACTCCACTCTTAGCTAGTCGACTGACTGCAGTTGCTCTATTAGAGTGATTGGTTATTTTCCTCTGTTTCGTATCCAAGCCAATTGCTTCAGCAGAAGATTTCGTCCATCCGTTGATTATATTTCTACCCAGAGGCATATTGTCATACCAGTTATCGCTTCCTGTCTTCCAGTGACGATTTGGCCTTAAAAATAGTCTATTTGTCTTGATATTTGTGCCCCGTTTTGATAATAATTTAATGAATAATCTGACAGGACAAGCATTGTTATCACTATTTTGAACCAACCATTTGCTAGAGGCGCAGTTCTTTGAACCCCCTTGGCAGGTTTTACTGAAAATTGTATTATATTCTATCCTATTAGTTGGAGATCCATTGTTGTCCTTTTCGATATGAAAATAATCAACTTAGCAAGCAGCACCTTCACCACCTCTCCAAGCCAATTCCACCGCTGCTATGTGATAAAATTTGCGTAGGAGTCCTATAGGGGTATTTTCATCCCAAAAGTTTATAATTTTACTCATTTCATTCGAAGTTAATGGTACTGAGCTTGTTTTGCGTTTAGTGGGATCTGTTTGTAAATATCTTCGTGCTGCGTCGCGTGCATTCCGCGCTTGTTTGAATGCAACACTTTTAAAGGGGTCTAGCATGATATTATACTCCTTGTAATACTTCTCTTGTAACAATCTGCTTGTTATATTCCATACGGTTTTAACAGTAGCCTCCTTAAACCTTGTGCTATCCTTTTTTCTCATATTAATCGCCCAATCCTTGAGTATTAATGCAAGCTCTTCGAGAGTACGATTTCCATCCAATTCATATTTTCTGGCGTCACAAAACTCCATAAATATTTTCCAAGTGTATTTTTTACTATTGACAGTATTTTTTGGTGTATATTCTTCAATGATTTTGTCAATTGCCGCATCATTTTGAACACCAAAGCGAGGAAGTGACATTTTCGAAATAATTTTTTTTTAAGAATATAATTTTTTTTATTGCAAATATATACTACAAAATTGTTAAGCGTCACGTGAATCCAAATTTTCTAATGGTGCACTGTTCTCAATTCGGGCGTGTTCAGCAACTTTGAAAAGTGGTGGATCAGTGGGATGTGGATGAAATCCACTCTTTGGACAGTTTGCAATGAATTGTAAACCATGAGTTGAGGTTAATTTAAATAAGCCAGTTTCATTATATTTTGGCGAGCATACTATTGAAATAAATTGAATTACTGAAATGTCAAACAACTTTATTGTGTTGGTTGCTAAGCAATGTCATGACATAAGTGATAACTACCCGTGAAAACTATCCATGGGTAGTTATCAGTGTTATGATGGTTTCATTGGTTATTTCGACACACATGACTAGAAATAGACAAATTTGATAGGAAAATTTTTTAGCAAAAAATTTTCAGGATAATATTCTATGATTTCAGCTATTATTGAAGATTTCATATATAATAGTGCTGTGCTTCTTATTTTTTTGACTGTTCCCATATCATTTGAATGACTGGAATGAAATTATTGTTATTATTGATCGAAAGAGACAATCCTTCTACTAATACATTCAATACTCTAGAGTATTCTCGAACCTGTAAAGAAAATGATCCCTTGATGAACGGAAGATGGTGGCTGATCCCCTGGCGATATAACGGCGGAATCAGACCACAACATCACCACCTCCGCAACATTTACGAGATTTATTCCATATACAGATGGCAGTGGGGACAAAAGCGACTCGCAAACATGTCTTGGATAATTCAGCTCCGGAAGGATAATTTGCGAGAAAGCAAATTGCTGGGGAGGGCAGGTCGCGACGTAGGCTTGATAGAGGGCAGAACAACGGGGTAAGATCGATAGGTCCCGCAATAGAGGATGTTTCCTCAATCCTTCCGTTCAAAGCGGAGTAGTATAATAATGTTGAGTATTTCACTACGACCGAGCTTTATTTCTTATTGATTATTTTTTTCACTTGTCAAAATGTGACGTTTTTGGCATTACAACCAATAGTAGCGGGTTATTCTATGGTTATTCTAGCCAATCATTGGGTATTATACCGATAAAACTGCCTGGTCCTTTCGATAAGACGTTGTTTACATTTGAACTGTCAAAACTATAAGGTTGACCGCGTCGATTCTATCGAACTGGCTCATATTTATATAAATCATCATGAATGAAGAGTAACCTTATCATTAATAGTCATTCACTTTTCACTTTTTCAGCATAATAATAACATAACACATTTCAATGAACACTCGAACACGTAAATAGCTCATAACCCCAACTTTATGACAGATATAGCGAACGACCGATTCAAATATTTAAGGTTTCCTAAACTCAAATGAAGATGGCGTACAATTAGTTTTTATTGAATACAATTCATTTTTTGTGGTATGAGAAGAAACCGTTGTATGAACATTTTGATACAACGACATAAGGAATGATTTTATGTTCCTTCTGGCGCGATTTTCATTTCATAAGAAATATTCAATTATCAACCTTGTACAATGAGAGGTGTGACGTCATCTCTTGGTATCATCAGCAAGCATTATCATATGCACTGTGTAAGCATCATATCTCTTCTGGATCATAGAAGGCATACATGTTGTTTGACATTTCAAATTTGTAAAAATTTCACCTATTCTTCTTTCCTTCTTATGTAAATGAAATACTGATCAATTAAATTGTTCTTCCTTCTATTTGTTCAAAAAATAATCTCTCCAAATACAACTCGTTCTTCAAATTTTATAAGATAAATTTTCATTTTCGAAACACTCAAACTTTTTTATCTTGAGGCAAAAGCATTCAAACAAACCGAATTAGATAAAATCACTCGTCCAACGGACTCGTGATTTTATCAATCGGTTTGTTTTCATACTTTTGCCAAATAGAAAAGTTTTTGTGGAAAATGAAAATTTATCGATTAAATTTGAAGGACTCCTGGTATTACCTTTGATTATTTTCTTCAAGGTGATGAGATGGTGGAACGTTAAGTGTCCAGGCAACCAAAATATAGTTTTAGAGCGACAAATAATACAGGTAATAGAGGATTTTGTTTTGCAAAATCAGGCAGGAGTTATTTTATTGCATGGATAGATGCAGTCTGACGTACTTAACCTAAAAACACAAAATACTTACAAAAATAGCGAACGGAAGTGCCGCCATTTTGTGAAAAACCGTTTGGGCCTGTATCTCCGTAACCGTGCACTTTTGGCCCACAATTGTCAGGGCCTTTTTTATAGATAATTGAATTTTCTATCTTTTTAATTCAATAATTTTTTTTATAGCACTTACCGTTCACGACTTATATTATTATTACTTTTTGTTTATTCATTTTTTTACCGACATCTCTTTAAATAATTGTTTAAACAATAGATTGTTCCTGATAAAATTTTTGAATCGATTAATTATCTACAGCTTTTATTCGAAACTTCTTTCTCTAAAGTTAATATTGTTGAAGTTACAACGCGTTCAATGTTGTACTACCGAGTACAAGGTTATCAAGAACGAAGTATGCATAGCGTAATGATGTAGCGAATCCGATACATAATGAAAAAATATGAATTTTTGGAATTTTTTCGATTTAATAAATAATTAATAATTCAAGTTCTTACCTGCAAGAAATAGCGAATACCCATTAAAATTTTTTCTCTGTATTTTCTTTTATACAATTTAATATTACTATAATTATTTAAAAACTACTGCCATAATTAACACGCAAATAAAAAAAGAAAAATTTATTGAAGAATATATGTGAAATTTATTTTCACAAATGTACACTAAAATGAATCATATGTCTTATCTGACTCTTTGGCATTTCGAGGCTGGTGAATTTTCGATGTTGGTTACATTCCCCTCTTCCTCTTCGTTATCTTCGTCAGTAGCATATAAAGATTGTAACACCTCTATCAATTTAATTGTCGTTAGAATCATCCCCAATATCTTCATCGATGTCGCACAATTCTGTGTTGATGACGATTACTTTCAGCTGCACGTTTCCTCTGTGCAGTTCTCACAGATTACCGTACAGTCCAATCCTGCTTTTCGGCACCCACAGGCTCTGCCACAGCCAGTTCTGCATTTGCATGAAATGCACTCTAGTTGATCTCCCAGATACAAGACGATTGAAATTAACGCGTTGTAACTTCGAAAATATTAACTTTAGAGGAAAAAGTTTCGAATAAAAGTTGTAGAAAATTTATCGATTTGAAAGTTTCATTTCAAACAATTTATTGTTTGAACAATTATTTAAAGAGATATCGGTAAAAAAGTGAATGAACAAAAAGTAATAAAAATATAAGTCGTGAACGGTAAGTGCTACGATAAAAATTATCGAATAAAAAAGATAGGAAATTTAATTATCTATAAAAAAGGTCCTCATAATTGTGGGCCTAAAGTGCACGATTACAGAGATACAGGCCCAAACGGTTTTTCACAAAATGGCGGCACTTCCGTTCGCCATTTTTGTAAGTATTTTGTGTTTTTAGGTTAAGTACGTCAGACTGCAACTATCTATGAAATAAAATAACTCCTGCCTAATTATGCATTATGGACACGAGTAGCTGGCTCCCTATTACCTGTACCAGAAGCGATAGAAGTGACTGACAGCTATGACATCAGCTTATAAGTGTCATCATTTTTTAATCATACGTGATACTTGATTCCACTGAGACAAGATAGAACTCACGAGTGAACTTACAGATTAAATGACTCACTCGTGGAGAATATTGTATGAGAAGATACGTTCGATTAGACCAATTTGGTAGTCACGTCTTTGTCGCATTACTATTACTATTTCTCGCAACAAAAAACGTACATATACAGTTTCATCATATATCTCACTCACCGTGCCATGGACAACTCACTTAGTTTGTCTGGTGGAGTATCAAAAACTTTGTTCGGGGAAAAGGAAAACGACCGAAAAATTATGGAGGGTTGGTCGAATCGAACGTGGTTTCAGGTATAATCAAGACTGAATTTCCTCACAGGCAAGTTCTCATAGGCCAAATTGGTAGATGCTTGAACATGATATGAACAAATTTTTGAATGATAAAATTGATTTCTGTGATAATCCCATTCTTATGAAGAATTTTTTCCTTTTGAGAATCGGTTATCATCTGACAATGACTTGCTCTATTTTTTGATACATAATAAGGAGGATAGATATTTCTATTTATTGAATGTAAATCTGAAGGAATATATCTAGGGTGGGGGGCAAAAGGGTATAAGTCCCAAACGTCGCTTTTACAGGACAGCTGAAGAATGTTATTATAAATTTGTTTTCATAATTAGATGGGTGCGAAGGAGTAGAAAATTGGATTAGTTCATTGGCAAATATGTAACTAACCAGTTATAGTATTGATGAAAGTAAACATAACAAGAACCTATAATTGATTTTCTCATTTGACAATGAATTCCTGGAAATGCAAGTTCGGACTCATATCTCATGTTACCTTACTGAGAGTGAACAATTTTTTTGTCAGTAGGCGTAGTTGAAACTCATTTTGACCCTAGTTGGACTTATACTCTTTTGCCCTCCCAAACTAGATATATTCTACCTTCATTTTCCTCAAGGAGCTAGAAGGCTCTTAGCATGTATAGATTCATCTTTAGGAAGTATTCTGCAAACTTCTGTGAATGTTTCAGATATTAATGACCATGCTCGTGCTAGAGTCTCTATTTCTACTTGCGCAAAAACACTCCAAGGTAGGTCAAGCACTATGACTCGTAATTATACTTGCTCAAAAAGAAATCTCGTTTTATTCAACTTCTTTCATTCAATGCAATTTTCAAGGTCTCTTGTACGTCAAGCATAATTCTTCGATGCCACTTCGGACTTGTATAATTCAGTTCGGTTGAATCAATGTAAGATGTGAGCCTATACATACATCTGGTAGTTTCTGAAATGCTGTCTGGACCAAAAGTTTCACTAAGGAAAAAAGTAACCATAACCACATTTTTCAATTTTTTTTTTATTTCTTGACTTTAGTGCAGGAAACTGATATTTCTGTATATTTATGAATGGTTTCAATCAGAGTAGTACTTCTAATAAATCACAATTTGACAAAATAGTTAAGGCTTTCGCGGCCGATGTCATCGGAGTGCCTCTGAAGAAGCTAGCTACTCGAGCCAGCGAAACGTCAGGAAGAAATTCCAAAAAACGACGGCCTTCAAACCCAAATATGAGTAATGATACTGAAATCACAATTTGTTTCAGCTGTAGAAAAAATTCAATTAATCAGTCAAACACGCGTCATCTCAAAATTTTCAATGAAAAAAAAACAACTTACTTCATATTCCAATCAGTGTTAAATTAAGACCCTGCTTGAATTTGCTTTGGTCGTTCAATGTTGACAAATGTGACAACGGTGACACGCTTATATTTTCATGAATCAGAGCGATAACGTAAACAAAATGCAATAATAATATAAACATTTTGGAAGTAGCCATGGAAATTCATTTGTTTGTATCGGTTGAATAATTTTCCAACATCTATAAATATTTTTATTGCAGGAATGAATTCTTGGAAAGAAGGAAAAATAGAGGGGGGCTGGTTATAAAATTTCACTCACCACGATAACATTCCATTCTCGAGCCCATAAAATCTTGCTTCCTTCAGATAAAACTATTCATTGAAGACTTTTTATAACCGCACTGTTTACAATACACCATTTATTGGAAGGATTCCAAAACGACATCCAACCAATCCAACGGCCATAAATTTGTTTGATGACAATATTTATTGAACCAATCATTCAGAGCGACACAGAAAAAATATTTCTTCTAAACACGGAAAACGTATATCCTTCCTGCAAACTCTACATTTGGTCCCCTAAAACCGAACGTTATGAATTGGTCTATCAAAAACATATCAATGGAACGAAATATAAACGATAAAATAGCTACCGAAACCCTCAGCTCAGTCATAAATACGGAACTTTAGATTATGCAAAGTAATATGTCCGGAAACGGAGAGTTTGAAATTTTATGACATTTTCGGAAGCCGTTCTTTATACAAGCAATGTGTGCTCTAGTCATTATATCCAGGATGTTCGGCGTTGGAAATTCGGCGGAGAAAAGAGAGTGTTTTTATATCGACTCCCTTGTCGTTTTTGTAGCTGCTTCACAGCTTCTCGAGTGATGGGGTCAAATTATCATTTTCCGACCCTACTCCTTGGCATTAGCATCTGTTTAGTTTTCCGCTTCTTGGAAATGGATCGATATAGCGTGATAATGGGGGAGTCAACCTCATTTAAAAACATTTTAGTGAAGCTAACGCTTAGTAAATTCAATCTGCAAATATTTTTTTTAGTAACATTTTTGAAAGTATTCATATAAAGAATACTACATCATTGAAATATGCTACACATTGGACGATATTTATCTTTTCATATAATTCTGATAATCATTTCCATTTATCAAATTGTGTGGAAGTATCCTATGCATTGTATTTGTTTGGCTCTACTAGTACATACGTTGAGTAGTAGAAAGTTACTTTCATGAAGTTAGATGCCCGACGAGATATTCCTCAAGAAATTGTTTTCGAATATCATGATTTTTATTCGTGAGCATTTGTTCACCATCAGTATATACGATATACATATCACATATCTCCACAACGTATTTTATAACACCATATTTCGCAACAATCACGTATTAACGGCTTGTATTAATACAAGAGTATGGGGTAGGTTACAATAGGAGCCGAAGGTGGCTATCCTCACTTATAGTAAATATTCATTACATGAGAGTTGCATACGCCATGTTATCTTCGACCAATGAATTAGATGATGATTTTATTAAAAAGTTATTATTTCGAAGTCAACTATCAAAAATAATTGATTTTTTTGTTCCTGGATTTGATGGATATTGCATTCTTTGCTTACTTACGTGGCTTTTTCAATTGTTTCGGGTAGTGTTGAAGGTAGTTCTCCTGAGTGAATGTTGTTGTCAAACATACTCGATGATATTTTGACAACTGAGAATGCACAGCCGCTCGAATCAAACTGACAAAATTAAATGATTGGTATCACCATGGTAACGTCAATTCGAATTGGAACTGCAAATAACGATAACTTCATGGTGTATTCCAATACGATACGACTCAATACACTTTTCTATCATTTGGAAAAATCACCGATTACGAAACTTCTCCGGAATATTTTGAAATGTCTGAATTTTGAAATTGAATTCACCTATTTCATGAGTTTTATCAAGAAGACATTTTTTTGCGAAATAATAACATTAAGATGGCTATATACTGGTGCTTTCAGTGTTGCGATATTATTTCAAACAAACCTGTAGACAGGGTGTAGTTGTTCGAAATTACGCCCTGAGGGTGCGCTTGTGGTTGAAATTCCCAAAAATTTTCGAGATTACTCGATCCATGGAATACGTTGTTGCCAATACAGATCACTTTTGGCTAGAACATAGACATATCCATAAAATTTGATCACAATTCTCACTCCTATTCGCTCACACGCATTAACGTAAATGTCATTCGGCTGAATTGTGATACTACTTCTATACCGAGCTCAAATGAAAATATCAACAATCAACTAATTTTTTTCAGCACATGATTGTCATCTCAACTGCAAGAGTGACGATACTTGGCGAATTTTTTGAGTTATTAGAGAGAGAGAGAGATATATATATAATTTATTGTCTAAGAAAAATAATTCCTTGTTGACAAAGCTTGTTAAGAAAATTGTTGGGTATAGTACATAAAAATATGATGAGATAAAGAATGTAAAAGCACAAATATTCACAAACACAATTTGCATAAAAGGAGTTCACATGTCAAGTAGATAAAATATAACAATATAAAATAAGATGAAGAAGATAAGATAAGAAGAAAAGTAATTCCTTGTTGACAATGCTTGTTAAAAAAAATTACTGTGTATTGTAACATGATGAGATAAAAAATGTAAAAGCACAAATTATCACAAACACAATTTGCATGAAAGGAGAACACATGTCAAGTAGATGAAATATAACAATATAAAATAAGATAATATAAAATAAGATTCAACATATATGTTTGACAGTTTGTTGAAAAAAAGTTTTGTTTAGTCCTTACGAAAAAGATTGTGAAAAACACAATTCCGCACATTTTGAACATGGTTTCACATGTCATGGAATTAAAATATATTATACCTTCTACCTTAAAATGAGTTTTAACCTACAGGTGTCAATATAAACATAAAAAATCTTATTCACTGCAAAGTTCCATTATAATATTTCTCGAGGTTGTAGTACGATTTTGTTATAAGAGCTTCTTTAACAAGAGTTCTGAACCTTTTATAGCTCTTCTCCTTCCTAATTTCATAGGGTATATAGTTATACAGCTTTTTACTATCATAAATTACAGAGTACTTCGTCTGACTTGTTTTTGGAACAGGAAGATGTAGTTTATTTTCTGTCACTTGCCGAGTTTTGTAATTTAGATGTTCCTGAGTTCCAACCATATTTTGTTTTTTGTGTATAAGACAAACAGTTCCCAGAATGAAAATACAGTAGAGAGTGAGAATTTTTTCTCCCACAAATAATGAACGGCATGACTCACGCACTCCCACCTTACATAAGAATCTAACCGCTCGCTTTTGCGAAACGAACACTGAGTGAAAAAGTTGTTGACTGCAAAACCCCCAGAAAGCAACACCATATCCTCAAGTGGGACTAAATCAGTGAATGATATACCATCTTTGTTGTGGATGAACTCAGTTCATTTGATATTATGTGAAGTGCATTACATCCTGATGCCAATTTCTTTATTACTACGGTCTACGTCATTAATTCTTGATCAAGTAGGCCAGATCGGTCGTCTGATTTGCTGACAGTTTTTTATATGGACTGAAAACACCAGTATATAGCCACCTTAGATAACATTGTTCTATAATTTGGTACCATTTAACGAATAGTTTCTATATCTTCTGAGCCACTGTTCTTAAACATATCAATAGAATTGCTATTCTGACAACTATGATGCACTATCGCTGGAGTTAAGATGTCTATATACTGGTGTTTCTAATGTTGCGATATTGTTTCAGACAAACCTGTGGACAAGGCGTGGTAGTTCATCAGTGGCCATGAGGGAGCGCTGGTAATCGAATATTTCTATTAATTTTCGTGATCACTCGATCCATGGAACACGCTGTTGCCAATTCTGATGTTTTTGTAAAAGGATAGAGAATTTATCGGGACTGGATATGTGAGGTTATTGAAAACAGCAAAACGCGCCAGTACTACTACGCCTACATCATCAATTTTTTGATCAAGTTGGCCATATCGGTCGTCTGATTTGCTGACAACCTCTTATATGGAGTAAACACACCAGTATATAGCCACCTTAGCTGGAGTCAAACTGACAACACCAGCTGATTGATATCTACATGGTAACTTTAAATACAATTGAAAATGTAATGAACGGTTGTTTCATGAAGTACTTAATAGGTCACAAGACCTATCTTTTCTTTTGAAAGGATCATCGATAACGCACCACGTTGAAACTTTTTCAGAATATTTATTAAAATATCTGTTTTTTGAAACTGAATTTGACCCCTTAAAAGTTTTTATATCGAGTTTGCGAAATAATGATATTGCAATTTGATCGCTCCCTGTATGGTATCATTTCGTATCTTCCATGTATCCAAAACATTTTGCCGTCCCTCATTCGATAACATCAAAAAAATTTAATTTAGGTGAATGTCTAATTACTAAATTCGACCCCGATATAATCCCGCTCTACTGCACCGCATGTGATCCCTTTATATGAAAAGCTTTCGCAATCATTCCATTTACAATTTCTACCCTCGCCCTGCAGATAACGGCTTGAATACATAAAGCGAAAAAAAGTTTCCGAAAAAAAGCTCCGCCATATTTTATTCAATTTAATTGGACTTTTAATTTCATTAAATTTGTTGCTCACCAGGGGGAGTGCGGAATGGATGTTGTGTCCCAAATAAATCGGCCTGACAGTCGTACCTTTTAATTTTAATTTTTATCTCCGTCTCCGTTTTGTTGTGGCAATGTTTCGATGATGCAGCGCTGGAGTTTTCAGGAGATTACGCGAAGAGCAATGTTCCTCGGGAGAGTTGTATTTTCAGGGATTGTTTGGGTTGGAAGCAGCACCGATCCAATCTGGAGATACTGACTCTCAGAAGAGGTATCGCTAACGATCGGAAAACTTGAGCTCAATACGATTGCATTGCTTCACTACATAGTATTAAACAAAGTTGTTTTTGCCTGTCTGTCTGTCCCTATGTACGCTTGGATCTTGTGAACTACGCAACGGATTATGATGCGTTTTTTTTAATAGATGGAGTGAATCATGAGGGAGGTTTATATGTATGATAAATGCATAATATAGTAGAGAAACATAATTTTAGAGGTTTCTAATGTCATGTCGTAAATTACCACATTTTTTGCGCTTACATTGCAAACGATGGCTGAATCCTACGAGAGAGATAAAAAAAATGTACTATAGTAATGTAAACCTCAAGAAGGTCTACAAAAAAGTTCGTGATGAATTGAAGTTAGTGGAAAACGATTTGGTTTTGAAAAATTTCGCTTATTTTCAAAATGAATACAACTGCTCGGTAGCTGTGCTGGATCAAACAAAAAATATAACATTAAAGCATCATCCCGTTCATCTAGGTATGAAAGTGCAAAATCAGCGCTACGAGCTATGTTAAACAACTTCAATTAATTAATACAATCGATTCTATTCATTATCAATATATAACTCCTCCATTCTTAAGATGAATATAATTTGTCTGTAATTTTCAGGGCTCTGAATGAATATCATCTTGTCGAGTTGATATCGAGTTGAAAATAAGTTTGTGAAACTTCTCTTTGAATTGAATATGTGTTGTCTGAAAATAAACAATAACTATAGAACGATAGATATTATGCCCCCTTTTTTTAAATATCGTTCTGGCTATCTTCTGGAGATGGCTGAGGTCGTCTAGGTTGATTTTTTTCCACCCTTGAGGGTGTCTCGAGAGTGTCGTGGTAGTTGAAGTGATGTTTCTTCAATGGTGGGGGCGTCATCACTATATACATCGCCATTAATTATAACTTTGCAATGATAGGGGATGTATATAAGTTGAGGTTGAGTAATGTCTTCATAACCAATCTCTTGCAAAAGTTTCTCAAAATAGATTTGCTTGAATGGCATAGCAATGATATATGCATTGGTTATTGGTTAAACAATGTCTTGTTGAATTCGGATTACTTTTTTTGGCATTCGAAAGTGAGTTGTTCCATGAGAATTTCAGGAATACAGTCGTTATTCCAAATTTGGTTTTCGATGTACTGGATACAGCTATCTTCAAGTGGTGATATGCCGAGTTCAGTATTATATGAGGTTTTTGGGGTAAAATGGTTTTATTGAAGATAGGTACAGGGTAGAAATGGAAAATCTCATAAACGTTTTCCTGCAGAGTCGGAAAATGAATCATGAACATAATTCTTTCAATACTATAGCGAATTTCTATTTTTAATAATTTATTATATGATTGTGTATTTTGGAAGACTGGTAATCCATTTCTGAATAGAGTAAACATTATTTTCTTTAGTTCCTCTGATTCACCAAGTGATAGTATGAACAATATTGAGTTCGAAGAAAAATATTGAATCTCCGATATTATTCAGAAGGGACAGCATGTTTTGACTAATCTTTGTATCTAAAGAATTTTGTGATCGTGGAAATAATGTATATTCAATCTAACTTTGAACAATGCTTCGAATTTGTTTTCGAATTATTTCTTGATTGCTTGCTACCTTATTTAAATTTTGAACTGTTTGATTCATGAAATATTGAGTGATAGATAAATAATTCTTCAGCTCATGACGTGAATTATTTTGATATCCGGACAGTGTTGCGAGAGCATTGTCATATCTTTCACCGTCTTCATCACCTAAAGTGCCGAACAGCCATTTATGAACCCTACCGACTGCGACAATAATTGAAGTTGCTGGAAAACGATTTGTTTTTTTGAAAATTTCCTTTATTTTTAAAATGAATACAATCGCTTGGTAGATTATAAATATATAACTATGTTTGTTTTGTAGGTCCACGACATAACTCATTTGCAGAGTCAATTCTAGGATATACAGTACGATATTCTCCAAAATATTTCTATTGCATTCTGCAGTATAATAAGTGCTACTACACCGGAAAGATGTTGGAACAGAATTGAATTCATGTTTGATAGCTACTAAAAAATATCACCCGAGTCAGGAATGAGATTATGAAAATATTACCGAGTACAATTACTTGAATGAGCAGTTGCATGGTAAAGAATGAAGCTTCAAACATTCATTTGAAAATATCTGCTACAACATGCCCATCGTTATTGGGAAGGGGTTGAAATAGTATGCACTGCAACCAATATCGAACCCTGTCAGTCCTGTACTTCATCACGTATCCCTAGGGCCCGATTCTCTAGAGCTGAACGTGATATTCTATGACAGTTCAGCACAAACGTTCCATATCGCTCTACTTCATTTCAAACGATTGGTTAGTTGAACGTATGGTATGGGGCATCGGCCCCCCGGACATGCCACAAAGAAAAAATAGAAGCAGATATACGAATTATGTTACGATAAGTTTATGCAGTGCGAGATGATAAATAAAAACATTCTATCTTCTAATATTTATTAATTGTTGCTCAGTATCATTTCAGGAATACAGATCATTTTTTTTTATATTTTCTCAATTCTTTATAGAGTGCTCTATCACACTATCAAACTTTCGTGTAGAGCAGGTGTGAGAGTAATGAGGAAGCACGTTCGGTTGCACTGATGGCCGATCGCCACGGCTTAGGACAATGTATTGTTCTTCCAGCTCTTCACCATTTGACTAGTCCACTAAAATTCCAGTCAATTTTGCCAAAGGTAAGCAATATTCAAGTAGTCTGGTGAAGATGGTGTACCTCAAGATAGAAGGCCAACTTCTGGATGACCAAAGACTTGAACTCCTAGTACATTGAGCACTGGCTGATATTTTGGACCAACCTCAGATAGACTGTGGATTGTATTCCACAATGAAAATATACACAAACTGACATCTTAAGTGTAAGGCGAAATTGATATCTTTCGTTTTAACATTCAAAAAATCTGTATGAAAACCAATCTGGACTTATTTGAGCCTGGTAACCAGAACATACTTGGAGTATAGATCACAGACAATATAACGCCACGGAAATGATTCGTGGCCCTTTCAAAAACACAGGATGTTACCTAGTGTATGGACTAGTGGGTTACAGACTACATTTCGTGGATTTCTGGCAAATCACCCGAAAACTGTTCGAAATTATGATTTTTATACTTGAGATTGAAATATTTGTTGTGAAAGATGACTATACGTTACATAATGCCCAACGGATATCCCTCGTACTTGACACGATTCACATTTTTATAGAAGATACTGAAACATGTTTTCGAAATGAGTCAAGACTGAACAGAAAAAAATTGGTCAAAGTCGACAAGAGTTGAAAACTGGCTTCAAGGAGAATTATGCTTCTTGTTGGAAATAGTCCTATGTTTCGTTCCAGTTATAAATTTTGTATACTGTATAGTATATAGATGAGGAATGTTTCTATGGAAAATTTTTATCATAAAAAAAAGATTTTGTCAACAAGTTATCGAATTGTCAATTGAAGTTTTTACTTCACGATCTACAAGTTTTCCATATTTATATTAGCTATCTTCATCAAAAACAACATTTTGGCGACCGTGACAGGACTAATATGGAAAACGTTACGAAACCAGATAAGAGCCTATTTTTTAGAAATATGTGAAGAAGTCGATAACAATTTATCTCATAAGCAAGACATTGCTGCTATCCACGATTTGTTACAAGAACTGGACGATGTGAGTTCGAAGCTTTTTAGAATAGATTAAAACGCCGAGAATTTACTGTTTTCAACAAATGCTGATGAAGAGGCTTTTGCAGCGGAGTATAAGAAAGTACGCAAATACAGGAGAGACTTCATCAAATATAAGGCGAAGTGTGAAACTACATTGAAAAATGACAAATCGCTTCAAGACCAAGCCAGCACAGTTAGCGAGAAGATGAAACGAAAATTCAAACTTCCGAAACTGGAGCACAAAAAGTTTGATGGGAACGTCATAAATTGGTTGGGTTTCTGGGGCCAGTTCAAAAAGATTCACGAAGACGACGAGATTGATGCAGACGATAAATTCCAATACCTACTGCAGTCCATGGAATTAGGTTCACCAGCACGAGAACTCGTAGAAAGCTTCCCACCATCGGGAAAGAATTATGAAAACGCAGTTAGCCAGTTGAAGACTAGGTTTGCCAGAGACGAATTCCTTATTGAAGTGTACGTAAGAGAATTGCTCAAACTAGTCCTCACACAAGCAACAAAAAAAGATACAGGTATGAGCTTGAGAACTCTATAAATATAAGTTGGAGGTCGAGAATTGATGATACTAGAATTACTAGAAAACGTAAAATTGTTCATTTGAGTGTTGGTGATATAGTGTATGTAGGTTCAGATAACAAGAAAAGATTGGACTGGCCCTTAGGAAAAACTCTAGAAATCCACGAAGGAAGAGACAAAAAGCAAGAGTGAAAGTTGCTCAAGGAGAAACACTACGGCCATTCCAAAGATTGTATCCCTTGGAAGTGAGGCATGGAGAAGAAAGTCAGCAGTTGAGAGATTTGAGAGCAGATGGAGAATCATCAAATCCTGAAGGGAGGAACCAATGTACGATAACAAAAAAGGAAGAAGAATCAAGAAAGCAGGAGAATTCTGTAGAAGAATCAGGGAAGCAGGAGGATTCCATGGAAAAAAAAGATGATTCAAATAAGTAAAACAACACGATACGGGCGTGCTGTGAAAACTCCTCAGCGCTACAGGATGCAGTGAATGTACTTTTCCTGGTTGGAAGGATGTTGGAAAAAGTCCTATGTTTTCTTCCAGTTATGAATTTTGTATACTGTATAGTATATAGGTGACGAATGTTTCTATGGAAAATTATTATTATATGAGAAAGAGATTTTGCCAACAAGTTATCGAATTGTCAATTGAAGTTTTTACCTCACGATCTACAAGTTATCCATATTTATATTAGCAATCTATATCAAAAACAACACTCCTATCAAAAATGAAGGGAAAGCATGTTCTGGATGATAATCACAGGATTAGTGAAAGCAATCTGAATGTGATCAGAGATGTACATGGCAAATCTAGAAAGAGCTTTCCGACGTAGTCGGTGAGCACATTTGAGGTCTGTCTGTAAATCATCTTAAGATGCCAATCTCAACCACATCTACACAGTAAGTTGGACGATTTATTTCTGAATATGATTCAACGCCTCCCGTATCATTTCCCAAAGAAGTATTTTTTTCTAGCAGGTATCAGTTCTTCAATCTTCTTTGTAGGTATGGTTGAGACCATCCATTTATATCCAGCTTTCAAGAATTTTTGAGGAATAGGTATGTCTCGAAAAGTTTTTATTTGTTTTTGTACGAGAAATAAAACGCAAGTGGATCTGATTGTGGTTGCCTCGTCTGAGGACAGATGTTGCGATGGAGGTAGTCTCGCTCGTTGTTAGCTTCAGCACAGGTATGATACGAGTTATTATTGGAAACTACCTTGCACTGACGAGAGGCCAATGGTCCCGAAGCCGTTCAGCAAGTGTGCACATCCCAATAATTGAAAAATCATTCTGGCACGTGTTTCACCAAAAGCAACAACCATTAAATAAATCAAATATGCATTTCTTTAATGACCCTCTTTTTATTTTTTGAACTGGTCAACCCAAAGAACTAAGACTTGGTATAATGAAATGGATGCATACATACTATATTTTGGAGCGAAATCGGCAAATGAAAATTAGCAACTGAGATAAAACAGCCTATCCGATATTTCACGTCGAACATTTTCGGACACAGCAACGTCGATATTTCTACAAATATTTATTATTCTCTGCCGTACATTCAATTCTGAAGCAGGGTCAGTTTCGTTTATCTTCTGCTTCAAATAGCCCCATAAAAAAAGTCTGAAGGTGTCAAATCTGGCAAGCGGGATGGTCATTCCGTAGTACCTCGATGGCCATTCCAACGACCATGGAAAGTATCATCCAAATAGTTTCTTACTTTTCTGGAGTAATGGATGGTGCTCCATCTTGTTGGAATAATAATATCCATATTGAATTCATTGGGATCCACTTCGATGATTTCGGTGATTAGAGGATCAATAGTAGTTGCCAGCATATTCAAATGAAAATTCGGATTGTTGGGATTGCCATATGACAGAGAAAAACGAATATTCCTTGAAATATCGATATCAATGTGTTTGTTTTCAGGTAATTTTCAAATGTTCCGCCATTTTGTAGTAGGTGAAGATATTGACTTTATATTCTAGAGTTGTAAAACATTCGTCAGGAGCTTCAAAAGGATGTAGCACAAGACCCCCCTTTCCATTTGATTTATTTTGTTCCAGGTGGCGCCCAGTCGTCATTTTGAAATTTTCATGTGTCAATTTTACTCCAAAATATATTATTCATGCATCTTTTTCATTATTCAAAGTTTCGATATTTTGAGTTGATCCGTTCAAAAAATAAAAGGGGAGACATTGAAGAAATGCACTGTCAGTCTACCATTATTGTAAAAAGTAGCATTTGTTCATCTCAAAAACCTATATCTGATTGAATAACTTATAAAACTTACCTATACTTGGAGAAAATATAATTTGAAATACTTCTCTCGGACTAATTAGTTATGAAGATTTCTCTATTAGGCAATTCTTCTTCTTTTCAGTCCCACCCATAATCCACAACAATTAGAAAAGTAATACAAAAACGAGTCCCCATTCCTAGCGTTTTCATTAAAAACAGAGAAATTAGTTCTGGCACATTCCGGCAAATGTTTTGTTCGCGGAACAATCTGTGCTGTTGGAGTTTCAAACATTCTGGACATATGACCACTACCGCCTCTAATATGTTTTGATTCCAGACCACGCGGAATATTTAGTGTCTTAGTTTCGGAGTTTCATGCACGTGTGATCAAAACAAGCTTTAAACCATCGTAAAGAATGGGGTAGATAGATAATCCAATAACGAACAAAACAAATACTAACACGAATTTTCTAATTGGGGGAAACGAAAGAAGAAAACTCACTTGGTGAATTTACTTGTTCACTGATTAAGAAGTATTGTGAAACTTTGCTGTAAGTTAGATTTATCTACCATGTGAGCCTCACAGGAATAAGTTGCAGTGATATTAGTGCGTTATTTGAGAGAAAGTTGTTATTTTTGTCTTGTCGAAAAGTTTCGAATTGAAGCTTTGATGATGTTGTTGAATATTAGAAAGTTAATATTGCGGTACAGCTTTTAGATAAACATCGGTGTCAGATAGTAATTTTTGGAAACATACTATGATGAAGTTTTGGTGATGTCCAGACTGAATAAATGCCCATCAATGATGTTTCATGAAAAAACATAATACAAAACTTTTTTTTGCCGTGCACCATTTGCACCATAATAGATTTGGTTAAATGATATGATATTATTCTAGATAATAATATATTTATTCCATGTGGATTATAATTTATCCAACAACAAGAATGAGGAATATTTTTTATTTATCATAGCAGAGTGTTGATCATACATTTCTCATAACCTCATGGATAACAGAAATTTTATCATGCAATTAATAAAATTCAATCTCAGATGGAATCACGAATCCAGGAAGGATTTTAGACAGTATATTTCCCGAATCCTACTATATAAAATCCTTGGGGTGGAATGTTGAAATGAGAAGCAACATCTTATTACGAATTGATATTACACAAGAGACATGATATTTTAAAATAATGAGTTCGTGGAATCAGTAAGGTGCGTGAATTGAACCCTCTTCCATTTTCAGGCCTCTCCTCTCACCCTTATTGAGATTTTAATAATCATTGTCAGAATATCCTCTATGCACACTCATCAATGAATATATGATGAATCAAAAGAATCACAATGGACCGGCATATTGGATTAAAAAAAATATGTCTGATAATCATCTCATGATTTCTGATGACTTCGCTGAGAAGTCATTCACTTATCATTCCCGAAAAATTGAGAGGAGCTCATTCAACCAGCTTTGAAATCAATTCCAGAGTTGCAGACATGCTATGGATATTATATTCAATACATATTTTTTGCTGTATAAATTGTTTGTGAAACAATGGTAAATGATTGATATAATAATTTTCTGATACCTACTGTATCTGAGAATCAATGAAAATATATAAATTTTCATTTTCTATTAAATCGAAAGTCAAGACTCACGTATGCGGTTACATGGAATATATATGGAACAATAATATTTTTCAATACTAATCATAACTGAGACTGAGATACTCAATACATTTTTTCAAACGAATGTTCATTGCAAGTTAGGTTTTTCTGCATTTTTTGTATATGTATACATAGCACCATTCATCTTAGAAATTATATTCACCGTTGAAAAACTATATTTTATTTTCGTGAAAGAACTGATTGGTGCCCAGAGAGCCGTGATTTTTTTTCCATCTTGCGACACATAGCTCTCTCGTGACGACTGTGAAACCGTTTGAACTGTATTTCTTTGAATTTGGAAGAGATATATACAGGGTGTTATTCAAGTACGTAGCCGAACTGAAAGGGGTGATTCTGTGAGTAATTCTGAGATAAAAAGTTCATACAAAGAGGTCCAATAATGCTTCGTTTTCGAAATACAGGGTGTCAATATCGTAATATAAAAACGTTTTTCCTGAATATTTCAATAATTTTCTAGCCAATTTCCTAAAATTTGGCGATGCTATTTAGGGTATTGAATGCTTGATTTGGCCATAGCTTTATTGAAATCATCATGCCCAGTAGGACCCGGAAAGTATATTAACCAATATTTTTGATATATTTGAATATGCGCCACTGATTTTTTGCAAATTTGTATTTTTTTTCATATTGAGCTACTGAAACTTCAAAAAATTTTCCTACATTTTTTTCTTGTATCTTGCTCTATTTTTGAAAAAAAAAACACTTCATTACACGTCTTTGGTACAACAAAATGAAAGTGGGAAACCATCAAGAAGCGGGGTGAACTTGCATGGATATGCAATAACAAACTTTTCATTTGTGATTGAACAAATTTTATAACACTCAAGTCATCTTTTGAATTTTAAGATCAACTTTTTTCGGTGACATGTTGACATCCTGTATTTCGAAAACAAAATCCCTTCGAATAACACCCTGTATATAATCCTTCAGACAAGCATTGTACAACATTCAAAAAGATCGTTATTATTCTAAGCAACATGCAATTAGCTGATCAATGATTTGTCAATATAATATTATAGCATTTCTTTTCATAGGCTTCTATCATCATTATTGATTATTTCCATTGAACTACTACTCGATATGATTAAATAGATACTTCACATCAATTCATATTATCTAGCTTGGTAACTTCAAACTAATAGAACAGAAATAATTGAATCTTGTAGTCGAAACCCACTCTGCTTCTAGCTAGTAATTTACTCGAAGAAATTAAAAGGTGATTAGATTCCGCCCGTACAAACAAACGATGAATATCCGATTACCAGGAAGTGAATTAGATTTGGAGTTGATTGGGGCGTTGTCAAATGTACAAATATTTGAGCCCTCAAGGTACAGAATTAGGCGGGAATCCAGTACCTTAAATACATCTGTCACGTATGTAGTGCTAATTGATCATATTTCAGCGAATGCAATTCAATTCAAATTTCTTGAGCGAAAAAAATTAAAAATTTTCACTTTCAATACCAGGATTGCTTGAGTTATTTCCGGAAATTTTTTCGAGCTCATGACATTGATGATTGTTCGAAAATTTTATAACAGATTTCGAAAGCTTGTTGCTAAGAAAAGGTGATTGAAAAGCTTGAGGAAGTTGTTATGACATTTTGAGCATTTATCAATGTTCGAGGGTTATTCGGATATAATTTTGTCTAATTTTTGATGAAAATTAAGAACCAATTCATCCTGCTAAGTTCTACATGCTTTTGACCGTAAACTCTCTACCATTTCTTGTTCTCATGTTCACAGCGCAATCCTTTAAAATTGACGCCAATTCTTCCGCCTCCCGATTTCCATTTAAATGATACTTTCTATCATTGCAAAAGTTCATAAATGTTTCCATACAAATTCTTGACTGTGACCTGTTATTTTTGATATATTTGATTCTATAATTCCATTGATATTATTATAGTATTACAACCAGATGGTGACATTTTGAAGTATCTAATATTTGAAACGTCAAAATCAATGTAATGAAGTGAAAAGAGCCCATGGGACCTTTTCGGTTATAATTTCACGAGTGCATAAAAATTACCGATAATTTTGCAAGAAAGCCTGATATCTAAAAATTGTAAGTTTATTTTCATATTTTGGCGAAAGTTCCCGGGTCCGAGGGCTCTTTTACAGAATATGAAAATAACCGAATGCAATTTGTATAAGATATCACGCTTGAATGCAAAATTATCTGGTCATTTTTATGCACGAATGTAATTCATTGGAATATTTCTCGAATAAAGAAATTCTCAAGGAAATGTAATTTTTTGTTCATTTATACTTTCCTCTATAGATAGTATGGAGCACTCACCAAAACGCGAAATGTTTTCTATTTTTGAAGTCTATCTTACATTTATTTGTGTTGTTTACTGACGTCTAGCGATACGGTTTCAAATGTGTTGTTATGGTGACTTGATACAATGCAATTACCGCTGTAAGTTTTCGATAATTGCATTGCTCTTATGGGACATTTTATGTATGAGGGAAATATTCAGTATAATTTTGTTCTGATTGCTTGTGTTCGATCAGATGACTTTATAACTGATTCCATTGGACTTCTAATTGAGCAAAAATTTCGAAAATCAAATGAAACGTGAAGTATTTTTGAACTGAACAGTTCCCGTGGTGTCATATGATTCAATTCCACCTCAACAAATCCTAGACTGAACGAATAAGAACCATACATTATACGAGTTTTTTAAGTGATATTCAATTGAGAAGATTAAATACAAGCTTTTCACAATCCCCACGCGGCAAATGATTTTATTGGGACCATTATGATTTTTGATTTAATTGAAGTTGGTAGGCTTTCTAGAACGACCTTTCTAGCTTTATGACTAATGTAGTTTAGCTATTTCATGGATATTTTACTATGTTTGGGAAACATGAAAATGATCTGATGGTTATTATAGAGGAAGAATGCAATAAAATGGAATATCATGTGATAATCAGTTGTTGAACCGAATTTAGGTTGACCCAAAAACAAATGCTAAAGAGCTAGCTACTACCTCCATTTGGTTCAGTGCCTCATTTCCAAAGTCTCCGATAAAAAAAAAGTAAAATATTTCATAAATAACTTGTCCTCGCTACGGCAGTTAATTACCAAGATAGTTTAAGCTGAATTTCGATTAAAAATTTTTGCAAAATTATTACCCGCTTGATTTCGTGTTAGAGCTCATTTCGAAAGGTTGAACCTGCTGTATCTCAGTCATTCATTGTTGTAGTGGGGTTCAACTAGCGTCATTTTCTATTTTATTCAGTCTCGTCTGGGAACGATTGCATATTTTTTTCCGGCAGAGATGTATTTGGGAAATTTTGAGGCAAATTTAATGTGCTCCGTCTCGATAACTCATCATTCTCGCAGTAACAATGAACGCTTCAAACTAAAGAAGGGCTATAATTTATTTTTTTCTCGGACTCATCTCTCTGACGACTAGCCTATTCTAAGTAAAAGAACTTCTCCCTCAATGAGTCGATTTTAGTTCATTTCTAGATATTACGCCGGAATGATTGGAAAATGAATTGATAAAAAGTTTTAGTCCTTTTTGCTATCGTAAGATTCGAACAAACAAACAAAGATTAGATTAGATTATCGGGGAGCTGGCCCATGGCCTGATTCACTTCGAACTTTTCAGATCTATTGGCCGTTAGAGCTTGTTGTTCAACTTGATCTCTTCAATGAGACTCCATAGCCTTGACACTGACTCCTTCATACAGCTAGCAGCCTCTGGTTTCTCCTCCCCGCATCTTGCATGTCTCAGCCTTGCTATCGCTTCGCATTCACAGAGCACATGGTTTCTTCTGTCAGACCAATTTTGCTCATATGTTTTCTGAGCCGGCTATGCCCCGTTAATAGACCCACCACTACCCTTACAACCTTACGGTTGTGGTTCAGCAGGTCTTATGCAAATCTGGGCGCTGGTTCCTTCATGAACTCTTTCGCCTGCCTCATTCCAGGGAGCTTATTCCACCAATCTTTCGATTCGTTTTGCATCCATGAGTTTATGGATATCTTTATACTTGCATTCGCTACCCCGCAGAAGGGTTCTGGGCCGATCATAGTCTTAGATGCGCCTTCACGGGCTAGAGGCCTCCTCGTTGCCCTTGTGACCCTTATGTCCGGGTACCCATGCAACAACAAAACAAACCCAGATACATTTTGATGCCTTCTATGATACCTACTTTTGTCAAAATAGAAGATTGGTGTCACCCATGATATAGATCTCACCGATGTCAACAACTATTTGGAATTCGTGTATATATTCAGAACAATGTGGGCCCTAGAATGAGACCCTGCGGAACACCACGAGGAACTTCCTTGAGACCTGAGATAACTCTTTATATTCCAATATACCCATATCGTTTTCTAGTAGGATTTGCATAACAGTTGTTATAATCATTATGTTCTGAGAGTATGCCTTCAGTATTGGCAACGTCGCCTGATCACAACAGTGTGTGTGCTCAAAATATTAGCACGCGGATCTTGGAATACAGTTCCGCGGCGTGATTTATGTCTTCCGTAATTGGGTAGGAGCGGTAAAAGCGATGAGAATCGGAAGTGGGGCGAATGAGTCGGATTTGCTCGTTAGGCGGGCGGCGGAGCTGCAACGTTACGATTTTTGGAGCGAGAGCTCACGTGCCTCTCGGGCATTTTCTCTATGATGATGATGAATGGGCTGGCGAATGGGCTGGAGCAACGTCACGCGATCGCTGCTAATCAGTCGTTAGGCCCAGGAGCGCGTCGTTTGGAAATTCGGATTGAGATCTGAGCGCCATTTTGGCTAACATCTCAACTGAATTCGATGAAATCGTATCATAACCTCGAAATTATTCATTATCCAACTGATCAACGTTTGTTCAAGTTCAATTCGGGAAGTTCAGATATGTTCTATGGATTTTTCGATGTATGGTCCTTGAGCCAGATTTGATTTGCTGTTGATGATTTCTTTTGTGAGACTACATCAAACTACTGCTCCATTTTTATTTGTAATTGATGTAATAACTTTTTTGTGGATGAACTGAAATTGCGGTAAATCCATTTCATCATCAGAAGTCTTCTCTATATCCTACTGCTAAACGAATTATCCATATTGCTGAAAAAAAAATCATCAAAACAAATGCAATTAAACATCGTTCCTTGCTGAGCGAAAGAATATAATCTTGTTCATAGTATTCCAACCGTATTATTGGGGTTCCAAAATGAGCTTCTTCACTACCCTGAAGACGTCTCCTCACGAACCAAAATACGTAAATGTCGACATCACCTGTAATTTAATCTAGGTCTCTTTCAGTAGAATTTCTTAAAAAGCCTCGATCTCCAGAGGAGAAGCAGCAACGGTGATAATCACAGCTGACTCTATTATTTTGCAAAAATATCCGCGAGGTACCTATTGATAGATGAATACTTTTTTGTTTGATGAGTGGCATGACGTCAACTTTCGGTATCTATTATTTTCTTAAAATCGCTCAATTTGCAAGCAATGGCAAATACTTCAACTATAAAGTTTAACATTGTGTCCCAGAAATATGACCAACCATCAGCAGTAAAAAATAATTGAAAACGGTTGGAACGTACCCAAAATCAGCCGAGCCAAATATGAATAACTGAGATGATTTACATCGTGTAACTGTATGAACCTTCCATTTTTACATCATCAAATTGAGCGATTTTAAGAAAATAATAGATACCGAAAGTTGACGTCATGCCACTCATCAATATTTTTGCAAAATAATAGAGAAGAATTGAGAAGAACATTATTTTTTCGAAAAAGGTACACGTAGATCACTGATCACTTCGCACTTTTCACGTGCGAAGTAGAAAAAGAACGAAAGTTGCCATTTTTAGATGTATTGGTTATAAGGAACGAACAGAATGAAATAGAATTTGACATTTACAGGAAAGACACGAACACCTTCAGATACATTCCAAATGACTCAAATCATTGTCCACAGCATAAAATGGCGGCACTGCAATTTCTTGTCCATAGGTTAATAACTTTTCCTTTGAAAAAAGATAAGTACGACAATGAAAGGAGAGTGATTAGGCACGTAGCTGAAGTGAACGGTTTTAACCCAGAGATAGTTGATAAGATAATTAGAAAATGTAAATTTAGGGAAACACTTCGTAAATTTTCGACTTTTAAAAAAGATGAGAAAAACGAAAAGTTTATAGTAATCCCATATGAACCTCAATACACTAGAGGACTCCAACAGAATTTTGACAAAGTAAATATGAAAGTTGCATATAAAACTTCTTACAAATTACAGCAGCTTCTTGGTAACCCAAAAGATAAACTAGAAAACTCAGAGAAGTCGGAAATTTACGAGATCAGTTGTCAAGATTGCAATAACAAGTACATCGGCCAGAGCCGACGAGCTATTAAAATCCGTTTCAAAGAGCATTTTGCACATATAAAATACGGAAGGGTAGAAGAATTCAGTGTCGCCCAACACGTTCTACACAATGATCACAAAATTGGTTCAAGCAATCTGAAACTGATCCAGCATGTACATGACACAAGACTACTCGATGCATGTGAGAGTCTAGAAATAGCAAAATGTAAAAACAGCATGAATGGTGACAAGGGACCTATCCCTTTAAGCCCGCTTTTCAATTTATTGTTGAGGGAGTAATCAGAAATCAATACTAACAGATGACGGAACTTGCAGGTAGTCAGTTCATTACCGAGAAATTAATTAGAATAATTAACAGTAACAAACGAAGTCCATATCGGACCGGAAAACTTTAGGTATATAAATAACTAACCTCAGCTCTAGATTTAGTATCAATTTTCTTCTCCTGAAGATGCTAACCTTGTTAGCGAAACGCGCGTCGAGTGCAAAAATATCAGTTTGGTGTAAGGGTAATTGATCTCTAGGAAAAGTTTTCAACAGAAGTTGTATTTTCTATTTTTCGATTCGGAGAAGAAGAGCCAGAAAATGATTTCTCGAACTCCATTCTCTCCAAAAATATACCTAAGTACCTTATTATGTTTATTGTAGCTGTTATTCAGTTGTCAAGACAAAAGGTTGCTTTTCTCTAATCAAATTGCTGATGAGAGGTATATACTTACATTCGCGTATTAACGTTGTCATAATTACTATTAGAAACTATAGGAAGGTATGAATACAAATAAAACAGCTGAATTACAAACGAACGTGCAATAAACTACAATTTCCCAGATATAATGAAATGTACCCACTACCATTTCACTCCCATTTCCTAACTTAACCTAACATACCTCAACCTTATGAGCAATCAACTACAGTTCCTAATGGGCAATCAAATGATCCTACAACTATTTCTTGGCCATTTCCGATTTATAATACTTGCATTATGAATACACTGAAACTAAAATAGATCTAATCCGAATTCGAACAATTTCTTGCTATTTTCCAGAGGCCCAATCCTAGCAAATGAATATTTTTTAGTTCGGTTTATTCACATTGAATTTGCGAATGGCTTATCTGGACATCACAGGAGCCATGAGAACAACACCAACCGCGGCAATGGAATTAGTTAGTGGTCTGACACCTCTGGACCTGCACGTAAAGGAGATTCCGCTAATGGTCATGCTACGATTGCGCATGGCTGGTGTAAACCCTGAGGTAGGAATGGGTTACCTGAGGCTGGGCCTGTGGAGAGAGGCGCTCACTGCGGTACCTCTGCTACAGGCAGCCTGTGACGCAATTGAACCCAGGTTTGTGTTTAATGAACCCTACAAAATACAAACAAAACAGAACACTGAGGTAGATGCTGTAAATGCAATACGCATATACACAGACGGCTCAAAAACCAAGAAAGGATCAGGATGTGGAGTTAACTCCAGATCACTTAGCCTGAGGATTAAGTGTGGAATGGGAAAAAAAATACCAGCGTGGTCCAAACAGAACTGGCTGGTATATCAATCGCCACGAAAGAGCTGACCAGAAAAGGAATTTCTGGCAAAAACATATTGAATCAGGGAAAGTCGTATTTCGTGTAAATAAATTTATTTAAATATCGCAGAGCGCTTTCGGCTATTGAGCCATCTTCAGTGCTATACCTGCAAGTAAGTAATAGTCAAAAATTGGAAAATTGGTTTGAAGGTTGGAAATGAATTACTTACTCGTCTAGGTATTTACAGGAAGATCTTCACAATCACAAATAGTCGTGAGACATTAAATTGAATAAACATCACGGTTAAAGTCAGTGCCCTTTTGGGTTGACAATTAAAATTTTTCTTGTTAAAACATTGTAAAATGATTAAAAATTTATTTCATTCCTAACGTGCTGCATGCTAAGCAAGAGGGGTGACAGGAAGTGAAATTTGACGTTGACTTAAGGTCTTAAATGATTCTAGAACATAAACTTTGTGACAAATGACATATTAGTGACTACAGTACATAGTACATCAAAACTTTCCAAGGTGAGCAAAGAATTGTTCAATTGAGGTTATTTGAAATAGGTAAGGTACGTTCTCGGTCTACCTCCCAACAGAAACTCCACTATAAGAACGCTGAAAAGTGTACCAGCCGTTTGAGTCTAATGAGAACCCAACTTATGGTCACTGACAGAGCTCCGACAGAAGAGTGACCTATGTGGAATAGTCCGAGGTACGTTCTGAAGTTAACTATAGATAAGGCCTGTGAGGTGCAATCAGAAACATTAGAGAAATGTTTGTGCCCTCAGTACGTCTTCAGGACAACGTCATACTCAACCAGCGGCAAACCGTAGGTGAACACGAAGTTTGGGTCTAATGGGGACCACATTCATTGTTCACAAGTAGTCAGCTGGAGAGAAAGATAAGCCCAAGGAGGAAAACTAAGGAAAGCGCAGAAAGCGTCTCAATGCATAATAATTTAAATTGTACGGATATCAAGTGCTAATTTGAAAGTAAAGATTGAACAGGGACTCAAGGTTTGAGCCGAGCTACAATAAATTATCATCACAAAGAATTCCAATTGTTAATTTAGTCGTTTATGTAAAGGAATGTATGATCTGTTCAGTTGTACTTGTGAATTTAAACAAAGGTAATTCTTTGTCTATTTGTAAATCTTCTAGGAAATCTAACCTGTTAAAATTTTTTGAATTTACTTCTTTTAAAATTTGTGAATTGCGGTTAGGGCTGAAATGATGTTGGTTGAAAATAATATGTTGACCAAAAGCTGATTTGTCTGGTTTATTCATATGTTCATTTATTCGAACTCTCAAAGGTCTACAAGTCCTTCCTATGTATGAAGCTTCACAGTCGTTGCAGGTAAGTTTGTAAATTCCACTTTTTGACAACTTATCGATTTTATCTTTTGAGTTAACTAAGGGTGCGTTCCACTAAGCGATCACAACGATCACGCTCACGACCACAGTTTTTCCCGTTCCACTTACCTGCGAGCGTTACTGTCGTAAGCCCAAGTGGAACGGACTATGGTTCGTTTTGAGCGTGGAGGTAAATAAAACAAATGGGGAGTTAGTAAAAAGAACACAAAATATTCAAGAGGTTGAGTTTTAATCTGAAAGCCTTATAAATAAACAAATAATTATCATTACATTGATTTATATTGGAAGAATAGATAATTAGTGGTGTATTTAATTAATTTAAGTTCGAATATTATTAAAATGTCTTTGACGGCAACAGTTGGATATTTGGTGATGCGTCGTAATAATGCTTCAGAAAGTAGTTCATCCAATTCAGATGAAGAATGGTCTACAATTTTACAAAAATATGATTGTGAAAAAAGAAAACTTCGACCACGTATTATTGCTTACGATAACGTAGTTTATCGTTACTCCGATGATGAATTCAAAAGTCATTTCAGGTAAATAATTTTCTTGCGCATATCTATAACATTGTAGATTATGAAAATTTATCTAATGTAAGTCTTTGTTGTTTTTTTTAGACTTTCAAGAAATACATATAATTATTTATATGAATTAATACGAGAGCACGGCTAATTTTCTCAACGCTCACGCCGACCCACCTCTTGAGATGGGTCGTTGTGAGCTTCGCGTGAGCGTTAGTCATGACGTCATGAGTGACGTTTTCGCCGCGACCACAACGACCGCGGTCGTTATGTGGAACGACTAAAGGAGCATTTTGATCGTTGTGAGCGCTTAGTGGAACGCACTCTAAATGCTTGCTTAAGTTATTTGAGCTTTTGAAAGAAATTTTGACATATTTTAATTTATTACTGATCAGCCTGGAGACTTTCTGGGAAATGTGTTCATTTAGAAAAGGTAGAGATACATATTTGGGAGGTTCTTCAATGATGGGGTAAGTATGGTTTTGTTCTCTTTTATTTTTGACTTTTTGAATTGAATTTGTGATTATATTGGGGTTGTAGCAATTGTTATAGGCAATCTGTTTCAGGATATTTAGTTCTGTGTTGTAATTTCTGTGTGTGAGTGGAATGTTGAGAAGTCTATGTATATAGCAGTAAAAGGCTGCCATTTTATGTTGGTGAGGGTGATTTGAAAAATAAGGTATGACATGATCAGTTTGTGTGGGTTTCCTGTAAATGCTGAAATTTAATTTTTTGTCTGATTCAAGCAAGAATTTAGTTAACTCAAAAGATAAAATCGATAAGTTGTCAAAAAGTGGAATTTACAAACTCACCTGCAACGACTGTGAAGCTTCATACATAGGAAGGACTTGTAGACCTTTGAGAGTTCGAATAAACGAACATATGAATAAACCAGACAAATCAGCTTTTGGTCAACATATTATTTTCAACCAACATCATTTCAGCCCTAACCGCAATTCACAAATTTTAAAAGAAGTAAATTCAAAAAATTTTAACAGGTTAGATTTCCTAGAAGATTTACAAATAGACAAAGAATTACATGACAATCCCCTTTGTTTGAATACACAAGTACAACTGAGCAGATCATACATTCCTTTACATAAACGACTAAATTAACAATTGGAATTCTCTGTGATGATAATTTATTGTAGCTCGGCTCAAACCTTGAGTCTCTGTTCAATCTTTACTTTCAAATTAGCACTTGATATCCGTACAATTTAAATTATTATGCATTGAGACGCTTTCTGCGCTTTCCTTAGTTTTCCTTCTTGGGCTCATCTTTCTCTCCAGCTGACTACTTGTGAACAATGAATGTGGTCCCCATTAGACCCAAACTTCGTGTTCACCTACGGTTTGCCGCTGGTTGAGTTTGACGTTGTCCTGAAGACGTACTGAGGGCACAAACATTTCTCTAATGTTTCTGATTGCACCTCACAGGCCTTATCTATAGTTAACTTCAGAACGTACCTCGGACTATTCCACATAGGTCACTCTTTTGTCGGAGCTCTGTCAGTGACCATAAGTTGGGTTCTCATTAGACTCAAACGGCTGGTACACTTTTCAGCGTTCTTATAGTGGAGTTTCTGTTGGGAGGTAGACCGAGAACGTACCTTACCTATTTCAAATAACCTCAATTGAACAATTCTTTGCTCACCTTGGAAAGTTTTGATGTACTATGTACTGTAGTCACTAATATGTCATTTGTCACAAAGTTTATGTTCTAGAATCATTTAAGACCTTAAGTCAACGTCAAATTTCACTTCCTGTCACCCCTCTTGCTTAGCATGCAGCACGTTGGGAATCAAATAAGTTTTTAATCATTTTACAATGTTTTAACAAAAAAAATTTTAATTGTCAACCCAAAAGGGTGATGTTTATTCAATTTAATATCTCACGACTATTTGTGATTGTGAAGATCTTCCTGTAAATACCTAGACGAGTAAGTAATTCATTTCCAACCTTCAAACCAATTTTCCAATTTTTGACTATTACTTACTTGCAGGTATAGCACTGAAGATGGCTTAATAGCCGAAAGCGCTCTGCGATATTTAAATAAATTCATTTACACGAAATACGACTTTCCCTGATTTATCAGTCACGTGTATGCAGCACCAACAAATCTCACCAAAAACATATTATTCTGCACTGATAGTAGACAAGCCCTACTAACCTTGAATAGACAACGTATTATCTCAGGGTTAGTAATAGAGTGCCACCAAGATTTAGCTAACGCCTCGGTAGATAACAATATCGTACTAAGGTGGGTGAAAGGGCACGACAGGAGCAAAGGTAACCGCATTGCTGACTCTTTGGTCAGGATGGCGGCTGGACTGAAAATTTTGGGACCAGGTGACGACTTCGACAATCGCGGAACTAGCCAAACGTTACACCCATACTCAATCCTTTAGGAGATGGAATGAAACCAAAGGATGCAGTTTTGCCAGGATCACCCTGGGCGACCCTGGGAAGCTGGATCCGAATAAATATTTGGCGATGACCAGGAAGAACCTACGTTCAACAGTGGGATTTCTGACTGGACACTGTCAACTAAGGAAACACCTCCATATTATGGGGCTAGTGGACACACCTCTATGCAGGATGTGTGAACAGGAAGATGAAACTGTCAGGCATGTCTTATGTGAATGTCTGGAGCTATCGTCGATAAGATAGTGTGTTCGGTGAGTCTTAGCCTTAGTTTTTTTGGCATTCGAAAGTGAGTTGTTCCATGAGAATTTCAGGAATACAGTCGTTATTCCAAATTTGGTTTTCGATGTACTGGATACAGCTATCTTCAAGTGGTGATATGCCGAGTTCAGTATTATATGAGGTTTTTGGGGTAAAATGGTTTTATTGAAGATAGGTACAGGGTAGAAATGGAAAATCTCATAAACGTTTTCCTGCAGAGTCGGAAAATGAATCATGAACATAATTCTTTCATTACTATAGCGAATTTCTATTTTTAATAATTTATTATATGATTGTGTATTTTGGAAGACTGGTAATCCATTTCTGAATAGAGTAAACATTATTTTCTTTAGTTCCTCTGATTCACCAAGTGATAGTATGAACAATATTGAGTTCGAAGAAAAATATTGAATCTCCGATATTATTCAGAAGGGACAGCATGTTTTGACTAATCTTTGTATCTAAAGAATTTTGTGATCGTGGAAATAATGTATATTCAATCTAACTTTGAACAATGCTTCGAATCTGTTTTCGAATTATTTCTTGATTGCTTGCTACCTTATTTAAATTTTGAACTGTTTGATTCATGAAATCTTGAGTGATAGATAAATAATTCTTCAGCTCATGACGTGAATTATTTTGATATCCGGACAGTGTTGCGAGAGCATTGTCATATCTTTCACCGTCTTCATCACCTAAAGTGCCGAACAGCCATTTATGAACCCTACCGACTGCGACAATAATTGAAGTTGCTGGAAAACGATTTGTTTTTTTGAAAATTTCCTTTATTTTTGAAATGAATACAATCGCTTGGTAGATTATAAATATATAACTATGTTTGTTTTGTAGGTCCACGACATAACTCATTTGCAGAGTCAATTCTAGGATATACAGTACGATATTCTCCAAAATATTTCTATTGCATTCTGCAGTATAATAAGTGCTACTACACCGGAAAGATGTTGGAACAGAATTGAATTCATGTTTGATAGCTACTAAAAAATATCACTTGAATGAGCAGTTGCATGGTAAAGAATGAAGCTTCAAACATTCATTTGAAAATATCTGCTACAACATGCCCATCGTTATTGGGAAGGGGTTGAAATAGTATGCACTGCAACCAATATCGAACCCTGTCAGTCCTGTACTTCATCACGTATCCCTAGGGCCCGATTCTCTAGAGCTGAACGTGATATTCTATGACAGTTCAGCACAAACGTTCCATATCGCTCTACTTCATTTCAAACGATTGGTTAGTTGAACGTATGGTATGGGGCATCGGCCCCCCGGACATGCCACAAAGAAAAAATAGAAGCAGATATACGAATTATGTTACGATAAGTTTATGCAGTGCGAGATGATAAATAAAAACATTCTATCTTCTAATATTTATTAATTGTTGCTCAGTATCATTTCAGGAATACAGATCATTTTTTTTTTTATATTTTCTCAATTCTTTATAGAGTGCTCTATCACACTATCAAACTTTCGTGTAGAGCAGGTGTGAGAGTAATGAGGAAGCACGTTCGGTTGCACTGATGGCCGATCGCCACGGCTTAGGACAATGTATTGTTCTTCCAGCTCTTCACCATTTGACTAGTCCACTAAAATTCCAGTCAATTTTGCCAAAGGTAAGCAATATTCAAGTAGTCTGGTGAAGATGGTGTACCTCAAGATAGAAGGCCAACTTCTGGATGACCAAAGACTTGAACTCCTAGTACATTGAGCACTGGCTGATATTTTGGACCAACCTCAGATAGACTGTGGATTGTATTCCACAATGAAAATATACACAAACTGACATCTTAAGTGTAAGGCGAAATTGATATCTTTCGTTTTAACATTCAAAAAATCTGTATGAAAACCAATCTGTACTTATTTGAGCCTGGTAACCAGAACATACTTGGAGTATAGATCACAGACAATATAACGCCACGGAAATGATTCGTGGCCCTTTCAAAAACACAGGATGTTACCTAGTGTATGGACTAGTGGGTTACAGACTACATTTCGTGGATTTCTGGCAAATCACCCGAAAACTGTTCGAAATTATGATTTTTATACTTGAGATTGAAATATTTGTTGTGAAAGATGACTATACGTTACATAATGCCCAACGGATATCCCTCGTACTTGACACGATTCACATTTTTATAGAAGATACTGAAACATGTTTTCGAAATGAGTCAAGACTGAACAGAAAAAAATTGGTCAAAGTCGACAAGAGTTGAAAACTGGCTTCAAGGAGAATTATGCTTCTTGTTGGAAATAGTCCTATGTTTCGTTCCAGTTATAAATTTTGTATACTGTATAGTATATAGATGAGGAATGTTTCTATGGAAAATTTTTATCATAAAAAAAAGATTTTGTCAACAAGTTATCGAATTGTCAATTGAAGTTTTTACTTCACGATCTACAAGTTTTCCATATTTATATTAGCTATCTTCATCAAAAACAACATTTTGGCGACCGTGACAGGACTAATATGGAAAACGTTACGAAACCAGATAAGAGCCTATTTTTTAGAAATATGTGAAGAAGTCGATAACAATTTATCTCATAAGCAAGACATTGCTGCTATCCACGATTTGTTACAAGAACTGGACGATGTGAGTTCGAAGCTTTTTAGAATAGATTAAAACGCCGAGAATTTACTGTTTTCAACAAATGCTGATGAAGAGGCTTTTGCAGCGGAGTATAAGAAAGTACGCAAATACAGGAGAGACTTCATCAAATATAAGGCGAAGTGTGAAACTACATTGAAAAATGACAAATCGCTGCAAGACCAAGCCAGCACAGTTAGCGAGAAGATGAAACGAAAATTCAAACTTCCGAAACTGGAGCACAAAAAGTTTGATGGGAACGTCATAAATTGGTTGGGTTTCTGGGGCCAGTTCAAAAAGATTCACGAAGACGACGAGATTGATGCAGACGATAAATTCCAATACCTACTGCAGTCCATGGAATTAGGTTCACCAGCACGAGAACTCGTAGAAAGCTTCCCACCATCGGGAAAGAATTATGAAAACGCAGTTAGCCAGTTGAAGACTAGGTTTGCCAGAGACGAATTCCTTATTGAAGTGTACGTAAGAGAATTGCTCAAACTAGTCCTCACACAAGCAACAAAAAAAGATACAGGTATGAGCTTGAGAACTCTATAAATATAAGTTGGAGGTCGAGAATTGATGATACTAGAATTACTAGAAAACGTAAAATTGTTCATTTGAGTGTTGGTGATATAGTGTATGTAGGTTCAGATAACAAGAAAAGATTGGACTGGCCCTTAGGAAAAACTCTAGAAATCCACGAAGGAAGAGACAAAAAGCAAGAGTGAAAGTTGCTCAAGGAGAAACACTACGGCCATTCCAAAGATTGTATCCCTTGGAAGTGAGGCATGGAGAAGAAAGTCAGCAGTTGAGAGATTTGAGAGCAGATGGAGAATCATCAAATCCTGAAGGGAGGAACCAATGTACGATAACAAAAAAGGAAGAAGAATCAAGAAAGCAGGAGAATTCTGTAGAAGAATCAGGGAAGCAGGAGAATTCCATGGAAAAAAAAGATGATTCAAATAAGTAAAACAACACGATACGGGCGTGCTGTGAAAACTCCTCAGCGCTACAGGATGCAGTGAATGTACTTTTCCTGGTTGGAAGGATGTTGGAAAAAGTCCTATGTTTTCTTCCAGTTATGAATTTTGTATACTGTATAGTATATAGGTGACGAATGTTTCTATGGAAAATTATTATTATATGAGAAAGAGATTTTGCCAACAAGTTATCGAATTGTCAATTGAAGTTTTTACCTCACGATCTACAAGTTATCCATATTTATATTAGCAATCTATATCAAAAACAACACTCCTATCAAAAATGAAGGGAAAGCATGTTCTGGATGATAATCACAGGATTAGTGAAAGCAATCTGAATGTGATCAGAGATGTACATGGCAAATCTAGAAAGAGCTTTCCGACGTAGTCGGTGAGCACATTTGAGGTCTGTCTGTAAATCATCTTAAGATGCCAATCTCAACCACATCTACACAGTAAGTTGGACGATTTATTTCTGAATATGATTCAACGCCTCCCGTATCATTTCCCAAAGAAGTATTTTTTTCTAGCAGGTATCAGTTCTTCAATCTTCTTTGTAGGTATGGTTGAGACCATCCATTTATATCCAGCTTTCAAGAATTTTTGAGGAATAGGTATGTCTCGAAAAGTTTTTATTTGTTTTTGTACGAGAAATAAAACGCAAGTGGATCTGATTGTGGTTGCCTCGTCTGAGGACAGATGTTGCGATGGAGGTAGTCTCGCTCGTTGTTAGCTTCAGCACAGGTATGATACGAGTTATTATTGGAAACTACCTTGCACTGACGAGAGGCCAATGGTCCCGAAGCCGTTCAGCAAGTGTGCACATCCCAATAATTGAAAAATCATTCTGGCACGTGTTTCACCAAAAGCAACAACCATTAAATAAATCAAATATGCATTTCTTTAATGACCCTCTTTTTATTTTTTGAACTGGTCAACCCAAAGAACTAAGACTTGGTATAATGAAATGGATGCATACATACTATATTTTGGAGCGAAATCGGCAAATGAAAATTAGCAACTGAGATAAAACAGCCTATCCGATATTTCACGTCGAACATTTTCGGACACAGCAACGTCGATATTTCTACAAATATTTATTATTCTCTGCCGTACATTCAATTCTGAAGCAGGGTCAGTTTCGTTTATCTTCTGCTTCAAATAGCCCCATAAAAAAAGTCTGAAGGTGTCAAATCTGGCAAGCGGGATGGTCATTCCGTAGTACCTCGATGGCCATTCCAACGACCATGGAAAGTATCATCCAAATAGTTTCTTACTTTTCTGGAGTAATGGATGGTGCTCCATCTTGTTGGAATAATAATATCCATATTGAATTCATTGGGATCCACTTCGATGATTTCGGTGATTAGAGGATCAATAGTAGTTGCCAGCATATTCAAATGAAAATTCGGATTGTTGGGATTGCCATATGACAGAGAAAAACGAATATTCCTTGAAATATCGATATCAATGTGTTTGTTTTCAGGTAATTTTCAAATGTTCCGCCATTTTGTAGTAGGTGAAGATATTGACTTTATATTCTAGAGTTGTAAAACATTCGTCAGGAGCTTCAAAAGGATGTAGCACAAGACCCCCCTTTCCATTTGATTTATTTTGTTCCAGGTGGCGCCCAGTCGTCATTTTGAAATTTTCATGTGTCAATTTTACTCCAAAATATATTATTCATGCATCTTTTTCATTATTCAAAGTTTCGATATTTTGAGTTGATCCGTTCAAAAAATAAAAGGGGAGACATTGAAGAAATGCACTGTCAGTCTACCATTATTGTAAAAAGTAGCATTTGTTCATCTCAAAAACCTATATCTGATTGAATAACTTATAAAACTTACCTATACTTGGAGAAAATATAATTTGAAATACTTCTCTCGGACTAATTAGTTATGAAGATTTCTCTATTAGGCAATTCTTCTTCTTTTCAGTCCCACCCATAATCCACAACAATTAGAAAAGTAATACAAAAACGAGTCCCCATTCCTAGCGTTTTCATTAAAAACAGAGAAATTAGTTCTGGCACATTCCGGCAAATGTTTTGTTCGCGGAACAATCTGTGCTGTTGGAGTTTCAAACATTCTGGACATATGACCACTACCGCCTCTAATATGTTTTGATTCCAGACCACGCGGAATATTTAGTGTCTTAGTTTCGGAGTTTCATGCACGTGTGATCAAAACAAGCTTTAAACCATCGTAAAGAATGGGGTAGATAGATAATCCAATAACGAACAAAACAAATACTAACACGAATTTTCTAATTGGGGGAAACGAAAGAAGAAAACTCACTTGGTGAATTTACTTGTTCACTGATTAAGAAGTATTGTGAAACTTTGCTGTAAGTTAGATTTATCTACCATGTGAGCCTCACAGGAATAAGTTGCAGTGATATTAGTGCGTTATTTGAGAGAAAGTTGTTATTTTTGTCTTGTCGAAAAGTTTCGAATTGAAGCTTTGATGATGTTGTTGAATATTAGAAAGTTAATATTGCGGTACAGCTTTTAGATAAACATCGGTGTCAGATAGTAATTTTTGGAAACATACTATGATGAAGTTTTGGTGATGTCCAGACTGAATAAATGCCCATCAATGATGTTTCATGAAAAAACATAATACAAAACTTTTTTTTGCCGTGCACCATTTGCACCATAATAGATTTGGTTAAATGATATGATATTATTCTAGATAATAATATATTCATTCCATGTGGATTATAATTTATCCAACAACAAGAATGAGGAATATTTTTTATTTATCATAGCAGAGTGTTGATCATACATTTCTCATAACCTCATGGATAACAGAAATTTTATCATGCAATTAATAAAATTCAATCTCAGATGGAATCACGAATCCAGGAAGGATTTTAGACATCTTATTACGAATTGATATTACACAAGAGACATGATATTTTAAAATAATGAGTTCGTGGAATCAGTAAGGTGCGTGAATTGAACCCTCTTCCATTTTCAGGCCTCTCCTCTCACCCTTATTGAGATTTTAATAATCATTGTCAGAATATCCTCTATGCACACTCATCAATGAATATATGATGAATCAAAAGAATCACAATGGACCGGCATATTGGATTAAAAAAAATATGTCTGATAATCATCTCATGATTTCTGATGACTTCGCTGAGAAGTCATTCACTTATCATTCCCGAAAAATTGAGAGGAGCTCATTCAACCAGCTTTGAAATCAATTCCAGAGTTGCAGACAAGCTATGGATATTATATTCAATACATATTTTTTGCTGTATAAATTGTTTGTGAAACAATGGTAAATGATTGATATAATAATTTTCTGATACCTACTGTATCTGAGAATCAATGAAAATATATAAATTTTCATTTTCTATTAAATCGAAAGTCAAGACTCACGTATGCGGTTACATGGAATATATATGGAACAATAATATTTTTCAATACTAATCATAACTGAGACTGAGATACTCAATACATTTTTTCAAACGAATGTTCATTGCAAGTTAGGTTTTTCTGCATTTTTTGTATATGTATACATAGCACCATTCATCTTAGAAATTATATTCACCGTTGAAAAACTATATTTTATTTTCGTGAAAGAACTGATTGGTGCCCAGAGAGCCGTGAGTTTTTTTCCATCTTGCGACACATAGCTCTCTCGTGACGACTGTGAAACCGTTTGAACTGTATTTCTTTGAATTTGGAAGAGATATATACAGGGTGTTATTCAAGTACGTAGCCGAACTGAAAGGGGTGATTCTGTGAGTAATTCTGAGATAAAAAGTTCATACAAAGAGGTCCAATAATGCTTCGTTTTCGAAATACAGGGTGTCAATATCGTAATATAAAAACGTTTTTCCTGAATATTTCAATAATTTTCTAGCCAATTTCCTAAAATTTGGCGATGCTATTCAGGGTATTGAATGCTTGATTTGGCCATAGCTTTATTGAAATCATCATGCCCAGTAGGACCCGGAAAGTATATTAACCAATATTTTTGATATATTTGAATATGCGCCACTGATTTTTTGCAAATTTGTATTTTTTTTCATATTGAGCTACTGAAACTTCAAAAAATTTTCCTACATTTTTTTCTTGTATCTTGCTCTATTTTTGAAAAAAAAAACACTTCATTACACGTCTTTGGTACAACAAAATGAAAGTGGGAAACCATCAAGAAGCGGGGTGAACTTGCATGGATATGCAATAACAAACTTTTCATTTGTGATTGAACAAATTTTATAACACTCAAGTCATCTTTTGAATTTTAAGATCAACTTTTTTCGGTGACATGTTGACATCCTGTATTTCGAAAACAAAATCCCTTCGAATAACACCCTGTATATAATCCTTCAGACAAGCATTGTACAACATTCAAAAAGATCGTTATTATTCTAAGCAACATGCAATTAGCTGATCAATGATTTGTCAATATAATATTATAGCATTTCTTTTCATAGGCTTCTATCATCATTATTGATTATTTCCATTGAACTACTACTCGATATGATTAAATAGATACTTCACATCAATTCATATTATCTAGCTTGGTAACTTCAAACTAATAGAACAGAAATAATTGAATCTTGTAGTCGAAACCCACTCTGCTTCTAGCTAGTAATTTACTCGAAGAAATTAAAAGGTGATTAGATTCCGCCCGTACAAACAAACGATGAATATCCGATTACCAGGAAGTGAATTAGATTTGGAGTTGATTGGGGCGTTGTCAAATGTACAAATATTTGAGCCCTCAAGGTACAGAATTAGGCGGGAATCCAGTACCTTAAATACATCTGTCACGTATGTAGTGCTAATTGATCATATTTCAGCGAATGCAATTCAATTCAAATTTCTTGAGCGAAAAAAATTAAAAATTTTCACTTTCAATACCAGGATTGCTTGAGTTATTTCCGGAAATTTTTTCGAGCTCATGACATTGATGATTGTTCGAAAATTTTATAACAGATTTCGAAAGCTTGTTGCTAAGAAAAGGTGATTGAAAAGCTTGAGGAAGTTGTTATGACATTTTGAGCATTTATCAATGTTCGAGGGTTATTCGGATATAATTTTGTCTAATTTTTGATGAAAATTAAGAACCAATTCATCCTGCTAAGTTCTACATGCTTTTGACCGTAAACTCTCTACCATTTCTTGTTCTCATGTTCACAGCGCAATCCTTTAAAATTGACGCCAATTCTTCCGCCTCCCGATTTCCATTTAAATGATACTTTCTATCATTGCAAAAGTTCATAAATGTTTCCATACAAATTCTTGACTGTGACCTGTTATTTTTGATATATTTGATTCTATAATTCCATTGATATTATTATAGTATTACAACCAGATGGTGACATTTTGAAGTATCTAATATTTGAAACGTCAAAATCAATGTAATGAAGTGAAAAGAGCCCATGGGACCTTTTCGGTTATAATTTCACGAGTGCATAAAAATTACCGATAATTTTGCAAGAAAGCCTGATATCTAAAAATTGTAAGTTTATTTTCATATTTTGGCGAAAGTTCCCGGGTCCGAGGGCTCTTTTACAGAATATGAAAATAACCGAATGCAATTTGTATAAGATATCACGCTTGAATGCAAAATTATCTGGTCATTTTTATGCACGAATGTAATTCATTGGAATATTTCTCGAATAAAGAAATTCTCAAGGAAATGTAATTTTTTGTTCATTTATACTTTCCTCTATAGATAGTATGGAGCACTCACCAAAACGCGAAATGTTTTCTATTTTTGAAGTCTATCTTACATTTATTTGTGTTGTTTACTGACGTCTAGCGATACGGTTTCAAATGTGTTGTTATGGTGACTTGATACAATGCAATTACCGCTGTAAGTTTTCGATAATTGCATTGCTCTTATGGGACATTTTATGTATGAGGGAAATATTCAGTATAATTTTGTTCTGATTGCTTGTGTTCGATCAGATGACTTTATAACTGATTCCATTGGACTTCTAATTGAGCAAAAATTTCGAAAATCAAATGAAACGTGAAGTATTTTTGAACTGAACAGTTCCCGTGGTGTCATATGATTCAATTCCACCTCAACAAATCCTAGACTGAACGAATAAGAACCATACATTATACGAGTTTTTTAAGTGATATTCAATTGAGAAGATTAAATACAAGCTTTTCACAATCCCCATGCGGCAAATGATTTTATTGGGACCATTATGATTTTTGATTTAATTGAAGTTGGTAGGCTTTCTAGAACGACCTTTCTAGCTTTATGACTAATGTAGTTTAGCTATTTCATGGATATTTTACTATGTTTGGGAAACATGAAAATGATCTGATGGTTATTATAGAGGAAGAATGCGATAAAATGGAATATCATGTGATAATCAGTTGTTGAACCGAATTTAGGTTGACCCAAAAACAAATGCTAAAGAGCTAGCTACTACCTCCATTTGGTTCAGTGCCTCATTTCCAAAGTCTCCGATAAAAAAAAAGTAAAATATTTCATAAATAACTTGTCCTCGCTACGGCAGTTAATTACCAAGATAGTTTAAGCTGAATTTCGATTAAAAATTTTTGCAAAATTATTACCCGCTTGATTTCGTGTTAGAGCTCATTTCGAAAGGTTGAACCTGCTGTATCTCAGTCATTCATTGTTGTAGTGGGGTTCAACTAGCGTCATTTTCTATTTTATTCAGTCTCGTCTGGGAACGATTGCATATTTTTTTCCGGCAGAGATGTATTTGGGAAATTTTGAGGCAAATTTAATGTGCTCCGTCTCGATAACTCATCATTCTCGCAGTAACAATGAACGCTTCAAACTAAAGAAGGGCTATAATTTATTTTTTTCTCGGACTCATCTCTCTGACGACTAGCCTATTCTAAGTAAAAGAACTTCTCCCTCAATGAGTCGATTTTAGTTCATTTCTAGATATTACGCCGGAATGATTGGAAAATGAATTGATAAAAAGTTTTAGTCCTTTTTGCTATCGTAAGATTCGAACAAACAAACAAAGATTAGATTAGATTATCGGGGAGCTGGCCCATGGCCTGATTCACTTCGAACTTTTCAGATCTATTGGCCGTTAGAGCTTGTTGTTCAACTTGATCTCTTCAATGAGACTCCATAGCCTTGACACTGACTCCTTCATACAGCTAGCAGCCTCTGGTTTCTCCTCCCCGCATCTTGCATGTCTCAGCCTTGCTATCGCTTCGCATTCACAGAGCACATGGTTTCTTCTGTCAGACCAATTTTGCTCATATGTTTTCTGAGCCGGCTATGCCCCGTTAATAGACCCACCACTACCCTTACAACCTTACGGTTGTGGTTCAGCAGGTCTTATGCAAATCTGGGCGCTGGTTCCTTCATGAACTCTTTCGCCTGCCTCATTCCAGGGAGCTTATTCCACCAATCATTCGATTCGTTTTGCATCCATGAGTTTATGGATGTCTTTATACTTGCATTCGCTACCCCGCAGAAGGGTTCTGGGCCGATCATAGTCTTAGATGCGCCTTCACGGGCTAGAGCGACGGCCTCCTCGTTGCCCTTGTGACCCTTATGTCCGGGTACCCATACAACAACAAAACAAACCCAGATACATTTTGATGCCTTCTATGATACCCACTTTTGTCAAAATAGAAGATTGTTGTCACCCATGATATAGATCTCACCGATGTCAACAACTATTTGGAATTCGTGTATATATTCAGAACAATGTGGGCCCTAGAATGAGACCCTGCGGAACACCACGAGGAACTTCCTTGAGACCTGAGATAACTCTTTATATTCCAATATTCCCATATCGTTTTCTAGTAGGATTTGCATAACAGTCGTCATAATCATTACGTTCTGTGAGTATATATTCACTACTGGCAACACCGCCCGATCACAACAGTGTGTGTGCTCAAAATATTAGCACGCGGATCTTGGAATACAGTTCCGCGGCGTGATTTATGTCTTCCGTAATTGGGTAAGAGCGGTAAAAGCGATGAGAATCGGAAGTGGGGCGAATGAGTCGGATTTGCTCGTTAGGCGGGCGGCGGAGCTGCAACGTTACGATTTTTGGAGCAAAAGCTCACGTGCCTCTCGGGCATTTTCTCTATGATGATGATGAATGGGCTGGCGAATGGGCTGGAGCAACGTCACGCGATCGCTGCTAATCAGTCGTTAGGCCCAGGATAGCGTCGTTTGGAAATTCGGATTAAGATCTGAGCGCCATTTTGGCTAACATCTCAACTGAATTCGATGAAATCGTGTCATAACCTCGAAATTATTTATTATCCAACTGATCAACGTTTGTTTGAATTTAATTCGGGAAGTTAAGTTGTGTTCTATGGATTTTTCGATGTACGGTCCTTCGAGCCAGATTTGATTTGCTGTTGATAATTTCTTCTGTGAGACTACATCGAACTACTGCTCCATTTTTATTTGTAATCGATGTAATCACTTTTTTGAGGATGAACTGAAATTGCGGTAAATCCATTTCATCATCAGAAGTCCTCTCTATATCCTTCTACTAATCGAATTATCCAAATTGCTGAGAAAAACTCATCAAAACAAATGCCATTAAACATCGGTCCTTGCTGAGCGGAAGAATATTATCTTGTTCATAGTATTCTAACCATATTATTGGGGTTCCAAAATGAGTTTCTTCACTACCCTGAAGACCGTCAACGGTGATAATCACAGCTGACTCTATTATTTTGCAAAAATATCCGCGAGGTACCTATTGATAGATGAATACTTTTTTGTTAGATGAGTGGCATGACGTCAACTTTCGGTATCTATTATTTTCTTGAAATTGCTCAATTTGCAAGCAATGGCAAATACTTCAACTATAAAGTTTAACATTGTGTCCCGGAAATATGACCAACCATCAGCAGTAAAAAATAATTGAAAACGGCTGGAACGTACCCAAAATTAGCCGAGCCAAATATGAATAACATCGTGTAACTGTATGAACCTACCATTTTTACATCATCCCAAATTCACAATATCTGGTTGAAATTATGAGGTCAATTTGTCACATTGCCGTTATAGTGAATTCAATAGCGAGCTTATCCGAAAAAAACTATTGTAATGTATTGGTCTCCGTAGTGTAGTGGTTAGCATATCTGCCTATCAAGCGAAAGGCCGGGGTTCGAATCCTCGCCGTGCCATCGTGCTGGGTAATCGCACGTTAAAAGGTAAGGCCTCGTTGATCCATTGCTCGCACAAGTTTCGACTTTTGAGGGTTGACGTTCGTCAGCTGGTTAACGGAACGAACAATTTTAAAACAACAACAAAAATTCATAGTCTGAGTAAATAAATGTACTCTATTTGTTTCAATTTATCATATTTAACATTCCACAATCAATACATGAAGGAATTCGTGAGTGGAATGTCGCGCGACATGAGTCCGCTAGCAACAATTAGTGACAGTATTCATCACTATCGACTTGACTTTTTGTGAAAATATCGGCAAGTTGGGAGCAGATGATTATTTCATATTGGGAGGATCAAACGAATCTCTCACAAAATTATCGAATGATTTTTTTCAAGTTCTTGCTAAAATATATGTATTCAGATTTTTACTATAACGCTACCTTCGAGTCAAATTTTAGTTACCCACAATCTTTAAAGTCGACTCTGCCTGACCACGAATTGATTGGCTGTTCATTGCAGTTTGAGGTATTATCTTTGACTTTCTTCTTCATCGAATCAAAAATAAAAATTCCAAATTCTATGAAAGAAGTAAAATAAAAAAAAATCACAAACACCTTCTTTCGATATATCATTCAAAGACGTTTGATCCAATCACTAAAAGGAAGAATGAGTTCTTCTAAAACAGCTACTGCTGTGCTATATAGCACGACGAGCACTGAGTTACATAGAAATCACCTTTTGTTGCTACAGTTGAGCGAAAAGTGATTTGTATGTATTGTCTCTCTCTTTCTTTTTGTGAATGAATGGAATGTCTTTGAATGATTTACGCGTTTCTATCAACAGAGAATGTGTGTGTGCATTTTTAAATTTTACTCCTTTCATAGAAGTTGTATTTTCTATTTTTTGATTCGGAGAAAAAAAAAAAAAACGAAACATAATTCCTCAAACTTCATTCTCTCCAAAAAAATAGCCAAGTACCTTTTTATGTTTATTGCAGCTGTGATTTAGTTGTCAAGAGAAAGGTTGCTTTTCTCTAATCAAATTGCTGATGAGAGGTATGTTCTTACATTCGCATAATAACGTTGTCATAATTACTATTAGGAAATATGAAAGAAGGTATGAATACAAATAATACAGCTGAACTACAAACTAATGTGCAATCAAATACAATTTCCCAGTTATAATGAAATATACCCAATACTATTTCACTTCCATTTCCTAACTTAACCTAACCTAACAAAACCTGATGGGCAATCAACTACGATTTCTAATGTGCAGTGAAATGAACCTATAACTATTTCTTGGCCATTTTCGATTAATATTAACTCGTCTTGTGAATATTCTGAAATAAAAATAGAACTAATTCTGAATTGAATTGCCATATCGTCGATTCGAACAATTTGTTACCTTTTTTCCAAAGGCCAATCTGAGCAACTGAAAATTTCAATTCATTCTAGTCATGAAAACATCAATGACTTGAATTATACGAGAGAAGTCGGTCATTACAGAACAATTTGTGTTGTTTGAACGTCATTATTTTGTGGTGGATCGATATTTGTTCCGTAGTTTTCTGGGTATTGTAACCTACCACAAGCTGAAAAAATAAGAATTATTATTTGAATCTACACAAGTGTAGAAGGGCAGATTTTCAATCTACCCCGAAAAGTTGCTGCTTCTATTGAAAAAACACTTCTTTCTGGATAGAACAAGTCCAATTAGTCAGCAACTTCTCGTATAACTCAAATTTTGCCTATCAAAAAAATAATAAGAACTAATATATATATGAAAATACTTATCGTTAACGTTTCGGAAACTAAATCCGCTTCCGTTTTCAAAACTGATACGCAAATTCCTGTAGAAATCCCAATATATCTTGTAGGCAATCTTGGTAATTGACATTTGCCAAATATTATGAATGCATTCTAGGATGCCTAGGAAACCCTGGTGTATCTACTTATACCTGAATAATTTTGGGATAAACTTGTCGAAAAGCGATTGCTTGATTTCTGAGATCGCAAAAGCTTCAGATCGCTATTTTAGATGGCGATCAGTCATATACCATATGAAGCTTAATTTTCAGTAGAGAGGAATGTGCAACCAAATATTCTACCACTTATTATTTGCCTGCTGAGATTTTGACTGCCCTGACAGCCAATCAAATGCGTTTCAGAAAACAAGCATGTAACGTGGAAACCTACCGTTAACAACCTGTCAATACTTTCACTGTCACCTGCTACCTCTACAAGTTTTTATTGTTTTTATATCAGTTTGTAAGACTAGACTTTGATTCCGAGAAAATTTACTTTGCCCATTCGCCTGAGAATGTACAACAAATTTCATGCTAGTGTATTGAAAGTGATAGACTGTCTTGAAATTGGGGATTCACCACACATCAGTTATGCAACGGTTCAAAATACGTATCACATCGATATTTCCTTTGTTTACTTTGTTTTCAATATCTCATTATTGAGAGCTACAGATGTTTCCTCCTCGATATAAGACTTTCGCTCAAGTTGAAACGAATAAAATTAGCTACAACGCTACATTCATGTTATTATTTTGGGGTGATTTGTTTTGTACTTACCTTAGGTACTGAATAACGAAGAATATTTGGATCCCCACATTTTGACTGACCACACAAAATTCGAAATCTTCTACACATCGTGAAAAAGTACTTGTAATAACTTCAACACTTATTCCACTCATATAGACTTTTAAACACTGTTGAGTGCGAAGAAATAATTCCAGTTTTCATTGACAACAATAAACATCAAAGTTACGTCAATCTGACAAAACCGACATTTGACAGATTTTCGAAAATGCTCATATAACGCCCCCTATACAAAAATTAGAAAGCTTTTGTAATCGTCGATTGTTTTTCGCCAAGAAATTCTAAACAATATCGAATCATTGAAACTTTTCCTAGAGATCAATTACCATAAGCCCAAACTGATATTTTTTCACTCAACGCGCGTTTCGCTAACAAGGTTAGCATCTTCAGGAGAAGAAAATTGAGTATCAATTTTCAAACGCGCGTTGGGTGCAAAAATATCAGTTTGGTGTTAGGGTAGTTGATCTCTAGGAAAAGTTTCAACTTTTACACCAAAGGTTCCAAAACTCATCGTTTAATATCGAATCACTAGATACACCAGGGTTTTCTAGGCATCTTAATGCATTCTTAACCAGACAGCATGATGACAGTAGATTCCTTTAATTTTCGTTTCCTGCTATTGCTCTCTTTCGTCATAATTTTAGTGTCATTCCATTCTACTGTGTGATCTCCATCGGCAGTAATGAAGTGTTCTGATAATATAGTACCACCTATCTGTCTGTTTCTGATGTACATCTTGTGTTTTCTCTTTCGAACTTCCAATGGTCAAGACGTTTCACCGATATATTTTTGACCGCACGAACAAGTAATTTGATAAATATAATTTTTTTGTGTTTTCTGTTGTCTTATTTGGTTTGGTATGTGTCAGTATTGACCTTGAAGTATTTGTTGTTTTGAATGTTGTTTTAACATTATATCTGTTTCCGATCCGTTTTATCTTTTCAGACAAAGATTGCCTACAAGATATATTGGGATTTATACAGGAATTTGCGTATCAGTTTTGAAAACGGAAGCGGATTTAGTTTCCGAAACGTTAACGATGAATATTTTCATACATATATTAGTTCTTATTATTTTTTTGATAGACAAAATTTGAGTTATACGAGAAGTTGCTGACTAATTGGACTTGTTCTATCCAGAAAGAACTGTTTTTTCCATAGACGCAGCATTTTTTTGGGGTAGGTTGAAAATCTGCCCTTCTACACTTGTATAGATTCAAATAATAATTCTTATTTTTTCAGATTGTGGTAGGTTACAATAGCCAGACAACTACGGAACAATTTGTGTTGCTTCTTTATGTCTAGGTAGAATATTGAAGCTAATTTTCCATATTGCCTGCTGCAGTCACTTTCAAAGGGAGCTAATTCGAACAAAACGATTGCAATTTATCCAAAGCCTGAATGGATGACGTAGGTACCTACTTTCTTCCAATTCATTATATTTCCAACGAATCAATATATCAAGGATTTCGTGACTGGAATATCGCGAGGGAGTTGGGTCCTTTGGCGACAATTAGCGGCGGTAATGACCATTACCGACTCAATTTTCTGCGAAAATATCCGCAAGTTGGAGCCAGAAAACGCTTTTTCGATTAGGTAATCTAATTTTCCGAACGACTTTTCGACCAACGACGATAGTTTCGCAGAACGGTCGGGTCTTTTACTTTTAAGTGAATTGGAATTTACAAACAAAATGAAACGAACATTTGGAAGTTTCCAAATGACTGCTGTCGTTATCTGAGTCGGCGGTGGAGACAAAGGCGGGACCGAAATCGACCAGAGACATTTAAGATATATAGAGAGGTTCATGTGTTATGTGTGGAAAATGAGAGATTTTTTAGAGAGGGGGTTTGAAACACGAAACAATTTTTAGAAACACAAGAGATTCTGTTGGTAGAAGAGACTTAATTTGATCATACGCAGGACATTTTTCCTTTATTACAACATAAAAAATAGTGTGTTGAGAAATATTTGAAACATCGCAGCAAAATAGTATTATTGGGTCGAAATACCCAATTACACTGGGTATTGGAATGAGAAGTTTTACAAAAATGGAAAAATATGTACATAACAAATATTACAGCAATCAAAAATTTTTGGGATAATTTCTGATTCCACTATTTATGAACTGATCGTCATCAATTCTTATCGATTTTGAAGTCTGTTTTCACCTGATGACGGCTGAACTAAGATAAAAATTGATCGCGAAGAAGATGAGTTCGATTTTTTGAGTAAATAGTTTAAAAATTTGCATTGCTGATAATGACTCATTAAAAAAACTATATCTTTTCCATTCCAAATAAGTGGCAGTTGCTTCTAGAATTGTTTTATTTCATTTGATAAAGGATCAAGGAGCCGGCTCATGGAGAAATGGCCTCCGGTAAAATTCCATGAATTGTAAGTATATTATAGTGGACGACTTTTCGAACAATAGTGCCTATAGTCCCAATTCAATCCTATGACTAGTTTCAGAGATACAGGGTGTTGAAGTTGGAAAATAGCCATTATTTAAATGCATGTATTTCTTATTTTCTTCTTTAGGAAAATCGATATCTGGTTGAATTTGCTTCTGGTTGATTTACAATGATAAGATATTCAAAAATATTTTACAGGGTGAGTCAGAAAGTTGATCGCCGGTGTAGATATTGCCAAGGGTGGAACGATTGATAACAATTCGGAAGAGCATCGACCGTGAAAGTATCTATAGAAGAGAGATAAGTCTCCGACCCTTCTACGATGTTCCAATGAAGTGAGCGAGTCTGTGAGCGAAGAATCACCAACAAGACGAATTGCCTTTCTCTGAATAGAATCGAGAAGCTTCAATGAATGTTTTGGTGCCGAACTCCATACATGAGGAGTATATTCCAGGACAGGTCTTATCTGAGCCTGGTAGATCATTAGAAGCTGGCGAGGAGTGTTTCTTCGCACGAAATAGAAATCCAAGTTTCTGAGGAGCACTTTTGACGATCGATCTCACATGGTTTTCCCATGAGAGATTATTACTGATCGTAATTCCCAGCATCGAGATACTTTTGCTTGAAAGTGGTTGACAATGTTTCTTGCTGAATGGTAATGGTTCGGACTTCCATTGTCTATGTGTTCCTTTGATTCGTCCGGGCCAATGTTCGCAAAGATCAACGGTAGATGCTCGAAAACTCGTTAGGATATGGAAAGCAACCATAATCGCAAACAATAAGGAGATACTGGAACAGCAAATTCTTACCATTTCCTACGTGAGAGGACTATCAGAGAGGATCAAGAGAATAGGAGGGAAAAACAACATCAGAGTCTGTTTTCGATCAGGGAACACAATACGCAGCCAGCTTACAAAAATTCGACCACCGAATAAAAACAGCGACATCAACAACTGTGTTTACCGGATACCATGCGAGTGCGGCAAATCCTACATCGGAGAAACCAAAAGACCATTGGAAGTGAGAATAGGCGAACACAAGAAAAACACACAACGAGGAGAAACAATTTGATCAGGAATAGCGGAGCATGTTTGGACGAACCATCACAGCATCAAATGGTCTGAGGCCGAGGTCATACACAAGGAGGAGCACTGGTTCAAGACGAAATTCAAGGAAGCCGCCTACATCCTTAACAACGACGCATTCAGTCATCCCAGTATGGAGATCCGGAATGTGTGGAGACCGCTCATCCAAGGCATGGACCGGCTGCAGCTTGATGAGGGAGATTCTCGCGCTGAAGATCGATCGGCACACTTCTAGTAGTAGCACCCGTTCGCCCCCTTGGTAGTACCACCCTTTCTCTTGCCATAGGGAAATTGGGGGGCTTTATAACCGACCACACCTCGAAATATTGTTATTCATCACCTGAAGACGATTGCGGATACCAGCAATCGAAACGTCGTGAGTATACTCAACTTGAAACCTTGTTTCAACATTTTTTCATATTATTTCATTCGATTCTTTTATTTACATTTCTTGAGCTAGTATTTCATATTCGATATCTCAATTTTCTTGTCACAATATTATTCCATTCATTTCGTTATTTGAATTTGTTTGACTCATATGTCATATTCGATATCACAATTTTTTGTTACAACGGTATTTTCTTTCATCGATCAATCCCTAATTTAATAATTGACCAAAAATTTGAATTCGACTTGATTTTCTCACTTGATTTGTATTTTAATCCTTCCGTTCTTAGCAACAGGTTTCAATAGAGTTAAAAATATAGACAATGGAAGTCCAAACCATTACCATTCATCGAGATACTTGACTTTGTAGGAATAGTCACTCCTCACATCTGAATACTAGATGATGATAGATCGGCTTTCTTTGAGAAGAGACATGCCTGGGTTTTACCAGCATTAAATTCCACCCAGTTCATGCTACCCCATTCTATTATTTTCACCAAGTCATCGTTAATTTTATTGACATGGAGGTTTCTTTCAATTTTCTTTTCTCGAGCTGATATGGGGACTCTAGAAGAAACTGATCAGGAGGCAAACCATAAGATGACAGTTTAGAAAGGATACCCCGACGCCAAACATGATCAGACGCTTTTGAAATATCGAGTTCAATAGCAATCGTTTCGCCGAATTTTTCGAATGAATGCTGCCAAATATGAGAAACATAAGCCAATAAGACATTGGTTGATCTTCGATGGCGAAATTCGTATTGTCGATCATTAATTATTCCTGATTTCTCTAGATATTTGATAATCTTCATATTGATCGCTTTTTCCATGTCTTTGGATATGATAGAAAGCAATGCAATTGCTCTATGAGTAGAAGGTGGAGTTTCCTTTCCTTTTTTATCTCTTGTAATTTTTTTGATAGTCGAAATCCAGTTATACGAGAAGTTATCATACATTATTTTCGTTTCCTTTTCCTTTCGAACAACGGTTGCATTCATGCGAACAGAAACCCACGGATTCTCTGATTTCGCATGAGAGATCATATCATTCAGCGTTCGCAAGCGATCCCATCGGCAAAATTGCAACGATTTCAACCGAAGAATTCCATACAAATGAGGCCTGGCCACTATAAAGCCGGCTTGAAGACGGTTTAATCGGCTTACAGGAACGAGTCTGGACAGCGTTAACCACAGGACAATTGAAAGGACGACAGCAGAGGAGAGTGCGGATGCTGCGGTTTTTGCGTTATTAAATTCTGGAAAACTACTACGCCAGAGTGAACATCGTCACGAGCACTCGCCGAATGGTGCCTGCGACTGTCAAGGGAATCATTTTCTATTACTTTGGAGGTGCTTCTCTGACGTACGCGAAGAGGTTCGTGAATCCGCTTAACCGTGCTTCAGTTGGCGGAGAGACAATTCGGAGAGACGGAAGAGATGCTGTGAGTAATTTACTGTCATTGAAGATTGGAATAATATCTAAAATCCACTAGCACTGGAAAGTAATTTTCCTTTTAATGATCGTTTATACGATATATCTACACCAATAGAGAGGAGTTTTGCATTTTGCATTCATTTGGAGACGAAAAAATGTGTTTGATCAAAGTTTTGAGGGAGTGGTATACAAATTAGGCGAGAAAGTGCGTCATATATGGAGAGGAGGGCTCGCGTGAGAGCTCGCGACGCCCAGACCTTCGTTATATTACAAAAGCTGAAAATTCTTCTTTTCCAGACATTCTAATTATTTATAAATCTACTTTCGTCATAGTATAAAATCTGACTTTTATATATGTTATTCAGAAAACTATACGAGTGATGTTTCCACAATTTCCAGTCACTTTCGATGGTTCCCCTATCTTCCCAGACACTTTGAAGTCTACCCCAGGCGTGCGCGCGATGAATATACATGTACGTTAGTGCGAGTGAAATAGCGCGATTTATACTCTAAATTCATCAAGAAAATTAATTATGTATATTTATAACGGATTAAAAAAGTAAATTCAAAAAAAAAATAATGTAAACAAATTTTCAAATCAACAAATTGGGTAGGTGATCTCCTACAAACCATTTAAAATGGTATTGACCACTTTCCAGTACCCAGCCATTATTTTCAGGTTTACGTGAAGTAGGTTTACTTAACTGAGCATTGTTCCAGATCGCACAAATATAATTAGCTCGTAAAAAATGCTGCGGTAGCTCATTTTTACAAGGAGGTAAACTGCTAGCATCAAAATTTCTCAATTTTTTTTGGATTGAAAGCTTCATTAATATCAGATCATACGAGTCTATAAACATCTCAACTCTAGCAGCATCAACATCAATTACATTCCGAGCATTATATACACTGCATATTTTGGAACAATGCTCACTTAAGTAAACCTACTTCACGTAAACCTGAAAATAATGGGTGGGTACTGGAAAGTGGTCAATACCATTTCAAATGGTTTGAAGGAGATCAGCTACCCAATTATGTCAGTGATTCTCTACAAACTGTGTCAGGTATGTTATAATGTTCAATGTTCATAAACAAATTATCGGCTATTCATAATTGTTCTAACTTGCTTCAATTATTACAGAAGTTGTTGAAGATAGTGACATTGATGAGGACAAATCCACAGAATGGAGTAGCAGTGATGAAGAAAATGGTAATACCGACGATGACGATGAAAATAATTGAATTTTTATTTAAATTTAACAATACATGTTTGAAACTTTATTTTTTTACTTTGTTTTGTAATGGCTATAATTAAAAGTATAATTTAATTATTTTTCCATTGCTTTCATTACGATCTAAATTATTTTCTCTCCTTATAGTAAAACCAACATGCATACAAATTCATCTCCTTAACTTTAAACTTCTAGAATTCTATCATCGACTGCCGATTTTTCTTATTATTTTCTGCACAATACTTGAAAAAAATTGTCGACAGATATATATTCACAATTTTCTTAAATCACAACTTGATTCCATAAAATTCACTAGAAAAAATTCAAATATTAGTTGAATACAAAATTTAATGATAATTTGCAAAAGTTGATAGCGTAATGATTCGCATTATTATATGGTTGATTTTATAATTTGTCGATTTGAAAGTTTTTTTACATTATTTTTTTTTTTTTTACTTTTTTGATCCGTTATAAATATACATAATTAATTTTCTTGATAAATTTAGAGTATAGATCGCGCTATTTCACTCGCACTAACGTACATGTATATTCATTTCGCGCACGCCTGGAGTAGACTTCAATGTGTCTGGGAAGATAGGGGAACCATCGAAAGTGACTGGAAATTGTGGAAACATTATTCGTATAGTTTTCTGAATAACATATATAAAAGTCAGATTTTATACTATGACGAAAGTAGATTTATAAATAATTAGAGTGTGAGGGTGTCTGGAAAAGGGTTGTTACCGTCCTAAGTGTCCGCCAATAGACGAGGCGGTTTCTAATATGATTGTAAGTTAAAATATATGAAAACCAAGTTTTATGCTATCACAAATTTGAAACACAATTTTACTCACCTTTACTACCTGTTACCTGCCAAAGCCACCGCGACCCAGGTTGTATAGCCTGGTTTAGCTTATACCTGTATAGGGGACATATATAGAAGAATTTTCAGCTTTTATAATATAACGAAGGTCTGGGCGTCGCGAGCTCTTAGACTATAGGCGCAGAGGGTAGAATCATTCTTCCTTTTCGTGAATGACTAGAACGTCTACGTATAATCTACACATATCAACAGGAAGTGTTGACTATGTATTGAATGTTTCCTATTTTTCAGAAGTTTTGTATTATTTTTGCTTTGAATTAGAGAAGAGAACTCATAAATGCTTCTCCCTCCACGTGCATCGAATACTATTAAGGATATTATTTTTATTATATATCATTTCACAGTCGCACTTATTCATCAATCAAAGTTATTCTCAAACCTTAATACAAAGCACCAGAACAATAAATACGTGATTTCAACAGTTGCTTGAATGGAACTATAGGTACAGTTTGTTGTGAGATTCTACAAAAAAAATACCAGAATTCCTGACACCTGTTTTGCTATACCCTAGTTTCCTCGAATATAATTGATTAGTATATTCTCTAAACTTGGTTACATCTATAGTCAGGCTGAAATGTTATGTAATTAATTAGCAAGGATGATAATAAAATCTCCAAATTCATAAAAATACAATACGTAACTGACAAAAAAGTCACTCAATTTTTCAACTTTTCATTATTGCAGATACGTATCGGGTCAAATATTACTTGGTAGTAATCGTAGTTTCACAAAAGAATACCTATTCAGAAAGCCGATTGGAATCGGTCTGATGGTTTTTGTATGAGATAATGGTAGAATTAATTCCAGTGTACAAATAAAATGTTTTTATGCTAGGATTGCATTTATGCGTAATAGTTGACGTTGTGTTAATAATACGTACCTCTTTATTTTCTCAATCTATTGAATTTTCATGATTTCAACGTGAGATATTTTTTCAATGCCGCTAATGTTCTCATTACGACTCTATCTGCGGATTCTGCGAACAGCAGCAGGATGGAAACTTTTTTTTTCGAAATGATTCGATTAAATTCAAATATATGATGAACTTTTTTAGCTCTCTGATGGAAGATGGGATAGAACCAGGTCCAATTTTGTTCTCCATTTTTGACTTCAGTGCCGGGAACTTTTTTTTTCAAACTTGTTCGTGTCTTTATGCAGTTGATTGTTTTCCACCACAAATGAATGAATCTCTCAGTTGAAGACTCATCATCACTAGTGTCATTTAGATGAACACTATTAATTCTTTCAACGCGATCGCATACCAGCTTCCATTTTACGTATGGAAAAGCAAATTCCGAATCAATTTCGTGAACAAGGCAAAATTACATTTGAATCTCATTTATGAGCCGGCATCATTTTAGGTTGGCGCTAAATTTTTCTGCATGACCGAAATATTTCCTACATTTGGCCAAACAATAATGTCCACTCTTCTATCGAACATATGCAACGGAATCATGCAGTTTGAGAGAAAAGCAAACATTTCATTTGTAGTTTATGCTGGATCTAGGTATTTCCGGCCAGGGCTGCCACTTGCAGGATCATTCACGATTATATTGATAGAAAAAGGATTTTTTGGCAGGTAGGGGATTATCATTCTGAGGATATGAAATTACCAGCGTTGAAAGTGATCAAGTGATAACTTATTCATTGATTGCAATTAATTCCAATATAGCTATTACGTGCTGTAGAGTGAAAATTGCTGTGAACGGCGTTTCGATTATCGAAATATCAGCCATCATGAATGGAAGAAGTGGTATTTTAAGAGCCCAAGATAAACTGCAGGAACACAAAAATTATGACTTTTTTTCAGCATTTTCAGAACGAATCTTGCCCAATATGCAGTTTGAGAAAAAAGTTGATTCCGAGATATTTCAAATGAATTTGTCGATACCTCATGAATTTCCATATTAGAGGATACTTCTTCTGTTCCCTGTAGGATTGTCACAAAGCAAAAAAAAATACTCCTAGGTTACAGTTGCTGCACGGCCCTGCTCAACATCATCGACGATATTTTCCAGGCTACGGAAGAAGGGAAGGTCACTGCACTGGTTCTCCTGGATTTCAGTAAAGCTTTCGACACCATTGACCATGATATACTCATAGAAATACTGAAGTCATGTGGGGCCAGTGCGGATGCCTCAACCTTACTGAAAAATTATCTGTCTGGTCGATCTCAACAAGTGAGACTTAAAGGGAAGGTATCAGAGAGGCAAAACGTTGTATCCGGAGTACCTCAAGGATCAATCCTTGGGCCTCTTCTCTTCACAATTTTTACCAGTAACTTGCATAGATTAGTCAATTTCTCGAAAATACATACCTACGCGGATGACACACAATTATATATCTCCTTTGCTCAGAAAGATCAACAAAGTGCTCAACTCCATCTCAATGGTGATCTGAAAACCTTATCAGAAATGTCTGAAAAACATGCTCTCGTCCCCAATCCTCTTAAGTCCGCATTGCTATTGTTTGGTAAAAGACGAACCTGTCTACAGATGCAAAATAATTTTTGCATTTCTGTCAATGAAACCTCCATTGAGATATCGGAAAAAGCAAAAAATCTTGGCATTATTATAGACTCCTCCTCACGTTTTCGGGATCAAGTAACAAAAAACATCAAGTCTGCATACTATGCTCTAAGATTACTTTTTCCGCACCGACAATACCTGAGCATCAAAACAAAAAAAACTTCTTTGTGAGACTATGGTATTATCACAATTCTCGTACTGCGTCCCAGTTATATATCCCTGTCTAGACCAAGATAGCATGCGTAGAATCCAGAGAGTTCAGAACTCGTGTCTACGTTTTATTTATGGAATACGCAAGTACGACCACATCTCTCATAAGTTAGCAGATACAGGATGGCTCAATACAAAAAAATAAATTCATTACGATGACGCTCTTGATGTATCGCAAGATCATCTTGAAACAAAAACCGGCATACTTGTACAATAAAATATCTTTTCGTACAGACATACATAATATCAATTTGAGATTTGTAGGTCTCATCACGATACCTGCACACAGAACTTCAGCATTCGAAAGGAGCTTCCGGTATAATATCGCACATTTATACAACATGGTTTCGGTTGAAGCGAAGAAGTTGAGTTTGGAAGGATTCAGGAAACATCTGAAACAGATGTACTTTCAGCTTCAAAACAACGGTTGATAGGAAACGGTTCATCCGACAACGTGTCTGAGATTGTTCATTTTTAATCAGCATTACTAGTGGTTTTTTATTATATTATAAATCATTGCACTATAGCTATAGTTAGGTTAATCATTTTTCCCACTATTTGTTGTGTTCCTTCAGGGTTAAGTGTAAGAGCACATTCATTGTGAACTTCCCCTTTTTTCGGATACTACTGTTTTCGTTTTTTTTTCTCGCCCACTAGGATAATGCTTCTCTATTGTATTTTCCTATAATCCGAAAATAAAGTCATTTATTATTATTATTATATATGTACCTATAAGTTTCACCCAAGATGGAGACAGTATAATCATTGAACAATCAAATATACTCAATGAAAATTTAATATTCGGAAAAACGATTGAAATGAGTGGGATAGTTTTGGCAGAAAATTGTAAATATTCACAGGTTTCTATATCAGGGACGAACTTGGGCGTATGAATCGGATCCATAAAGGTACATCAGTGATTAGATTGGATTGTTGGGAGAGCTAGCCCGTGGACTGATTCACCGAGACCTTTTCAAATCTATGGTGTTGCTCCTTTGTTATTAGAGCTCGTTGCCCAGCTTGATCTTTTTGTTGAGACTTCATAGTATGAACACTGATCTCTTCATATAGCTAGTAGCTAGCCTCTGGTTCCTTTCATCTCGCGTGTCTCAGCCCCGCTATCGCTGCGCATTCATAGAGCACATGTAGTGCAGTCACTTCGTCTTCTTGACAGAACATGCATTGGGTCATATGTTTCCTGAGCTCACAATCTGACAGTTGTGGTTCAACAGGTCTTCCGTGAATCTGGGCGACATCAGTGATTGCTCAAAACCCACATTTTCAACACGAACAAATATTTCTCATGGTGATTGGAAGAAGTGAAACAATTGATGAGTCTTAAAAAATAATATCATTTAAGAATGATATAAATTGGCTTCGGTTTTATAAAAATCGATGCTCTCTTCCAATGAATTCAAGAAAGAGGGAGAAAAGGGGAGAAAGAGGGAGAGAAAGAGAAAGTCGAATTGGATTCGAAATTCACTGATCTACCAACAAACAATATAGTTCGATGGTGATTATTTATCACAATATACAGCGGTAACAATGAAACCCCCGCCCTGAGAAACAATTAAATGAAATGCAAATGTATACCGTGTGTCACAGACTCATAGTACACCCCCGTTTTCTCCTTTGTTTTTCTAGATATATTTTTGAATTTCGGAACATTGAATATGCTCACTGAACAGCATTTCTCGACATATCTGAACGAAAAAAATAACTTCCAATTTTTCCGGAAATGACATCAACTTTCGATTCTTGAATAGGACACCCTGTATATTGTTACATGATCGGCTAGGGATGATCATGAGGAATCCAACGATACCAGGTTTGATGATGTTATCTCCAATGACTGCGGAGATATCGCCATTTATTTTATCCATAAGCTCAACGAGTAGGAGAGAGAAACTTTTTCTGGCGGGTCAATCCAATTCTCTCTCCCACTCATTGAGCTCATGAATAAAATAAATGGCGATATTTCCGCAGTCATTGGAGATAACATCATCAAACCTGGTATCGTTGGATTCCTCATGATCATCCCTAGCCGATCATGTAACAATATACAGGGTGTCCCATTCAAGAATCGAAAGTTGATGTCATTTCCGGAAAAATTGGAAGTTATTTTTTTCTTTCAGATATGTCGAGAAATGCTGCTCAGTGAGCATATTCAATGTTCCAAATTTCAGAAATATAGCTAAAGAAGCAAAGGAGAAAACGGGGGTGTACCCAGAGTCTGTGACACACGGTATATAAAGTGAATCCTTTGTACCTTTCAACGGAAGACGAAATAAAGCCAGACCTGGTTAGTATTTTTTATTTTTGGCGCTTGTATCCCGCAAAAAAATCTAAATTTGTTTCGTATGCCTAAATCTACTTGATTGGTTTTCACCGCCATGAAAATATATCTCCCGAGCTTTAATTCATCATTTCCAGGATACGTTCACACAAAAACGATTCATTTTTTTCAACGCGGTCGCATACCAGCTCCCATTGTACGGATGGAGAAGCAAGTTCCGAACCAATTTCGTTGACGCAGGATACACATCGGCATCCGATATTTCATTTGTTTCTCATTTATGAGCCGGCAATATTTCAGGCTGGCGGTGAATTTTTCTGCCTGATCGGAACATTTCCCAGCTTCAGCGAAACAATAATGCCCACTCTCCACGCGGACATCGGTAACGAAATGATGCAGTTTGCAGGAAAAGCAAACATTTCATTTGCGGGTTTGTGTTTTGATTTATGAGCCGTCAGGACTGTCACTTGCCGGATTATTTACGGCGGAGTGGATTAGAATCGGGGTTTTTTCGCAGGTGCGATATTTTGGTTACAGGTATGAAACTGACAACGTCGAATGTGATCAAGAGATGTCCTACTCGGCTGATTGGGAACATCGGTAAATCACATTCAGGCCAGAGATGATGAATCCGAAACCATTCAAAAATAGCCTTCACATAACGTAGGAACATGATGAATATAGCAACACAAAAATGCAAGTCCGTAAATACTAATATCAATGACTTCAAGTACTGACAAAATGGTTGAGGCTTTCGCGGCCGAGGTTATTAGTATAACTACTTCTCTTCGGGCTTGAAGTCCGGCGTTCTTTGGAATTTCTTCCTGACGTTTCGCTGGCGAGGTCCGTCGTTCTTTGGAATTTCTTCCTGACGTTTCGCTAGCGCGAGTTGCCAGCTTCTCCAGAGGCTTACTCATTCTCGATGACTAAACGTTTCGATATCTCAAGGCGTATTTATATTGATGCAGGTAGTCTGGAGTGTTGATTACTTCTGTCGAGTTCGGGGAATAATCATCATTATTAGTTGCCGCACTACCTGCCGTGATTTCATTAGTTATTCTTGATTTCCTCAGAATGGGATTCCAAATTCTCTTCAGACTCAACGCTTCTCCCTTTCTGTTAGAATTGTCCGCATGTTTTTGGATCTCTATTGGTTTGCCCCAACCTGCAGTTCCTTTGATGCTCTGTGGAAAGGTTTACATCGGTACCAAGAAAATATCCATGGGAACTGCAGGTTGGGACAAACCGACAAATCGGCGGTGGCGGAGCATGCACTGAGTGAGGGTGACCACAGGATTCTATTCGAAAATGCAAAACTGATTGCCCCCAACCAGGGTTATCATAGCCGACTGGTACGGGAGGCGATAGAGATCCAAAAACATGCGGACAATTTTAACAGAAAGGAAGAAGCGTTGAATCTAAACAGAATTTGGAATCCCATTCTGAGGAAATCAAGAATAACTAATAAAATCACGGCAGGTAGTGCGGCAACTAATAATGATGACTATTTCCCGAACCCGACAGAAGTAATTAACACTCCAGACTACCTGCATCAATATAAATACCCTTTGAGAAATGAAAACGTTTAGTCATCGGAAATGAGAAAGCCTCTGAAGAAGCTGGTCACTCGCGCTAGCGAAACGTTAGGAAGAAATTCCAAAGAACGACGGCCTTCAAGCCCGAAGAAAAGTAGTTATACTGACTTCAAGTACTGTTTGAATGTCATTATTTTGTGGTGGATGGATTCTTCCTTTAGCTTTTTTGGGTTCTCAACCCACCACAATCTGTAAAAATAGAAATTAATATTGAAGTCTATACAAGTGTAGAAGGGCAGATTCTCTATCTACTCCGAGAAGTTGCTGCGATAATGCAAAAATAGTTCCTTCAGAATGGAACACGTTCAATTAGTCAACAACATTTCTATATCTCTTTGGCTATCAAAAAAATGTAACAAGTTATATTTATTGAAATACTTATCGTTGACGTTTCGGAAACCAAATCTGCTTCCGTTGTCAAAACTCTCACAAATATTCTCTCTTCTACATTAGTTTTCATGTTCGCGTTTTTTGAATTTGAGTTTGGACATAAAAAAAACTTTTTTCCGCACTAGTGCGGAAAGTAAATCTGTTGAGTTTTTGGGGAGAATACTGAAATTTGAATATTCAAAATATAGATTTGTATGATTGTAGTTTACAGAATGACCGAAAATGAAGAAATTCATTAGAATTCTGCTATAAATAAAGTATGTTTCAAAAATTTCTCAATAGTCCTGGTATAAGCGTCACCAACTGAATGTGAAATAATAACAAACATCTGACATTTTTCGTATGTCACTTCGAATTACCGTAGCAACAAAGAAAACAAATCTGTCAGTCAAAACACTACCTTGTCAAAACCAATTTTACCGTCACAGTTTTTCTAGTAAGATTACTTCCCGTGGATTCTTCAGATGAAGATTTGCCAGAGTCAGTTTTGGAAGCGGCTAGAATTGCAAACATGGATCTGCTACCAGGTACTCAATGTTGAAAAGTGTAATTAAATTCAGAAATTACGTCGATTTAAGCAAGTTCTTCAAGGTCACGGCATTTATAAGAAAACAGAACATTGGAATTAGAAAAAAAAGGCGAAAATTTTCTCGCCGACCCTTCCACTAGTCATCAGCTGTCACCAGTAAAGCCTTTCAAAATGACTTCCTCCAGCAAAATTGCTGACAAAGCAGTGAAAACATTTTAGCCTCTGCGATTAATTTGCACAACGCAACAAATTGTACGATTAATATTAATATTAATTATAATCAAGAGTTTGATATGTATTTAAAAATAAATGTTTCTTTTTGTTAACTTTTGAGTTTTTTCCGCACGCTAGTAGAATAAGTGTACCTAACACGTGTGTAAAGTGACTTTTCCGCACGCGATTACTGGTCGAATTCCGCTAACGCGTCGTTCGGCCATCTGCAATCGCGTGCGGAAAGTATCTCTTTCCGCACTTGTTAGGTAAACTACTATTTTATAACTATTTTGCTAAATAACAATTCTTGCATTTTTTTTTGAAAGACAAATTTGATGTATGCAAAAATTTCTTGACTAATAGAACGTGTTCCATTCAGAAGAAACTATTTTTCAATTATCCCAGCATCTTCTCGGGCTAAATCTGTTCTACACTTGTTTAGATTCCAATAATAATAATTCCCATTTTTTCAGATTGTGTTAGGTTAAGAACCCAAAAAATTTAGAAGAAACTAATGACTTTGATCTTCATAAAATTCTGTATCTATGAACTCAAATGGAGTATATTCAAAAAGTCAGATGGAGTATTTTTTGAATAATATTGTCTTCGAGGTATCATTAGCTCAACATGTTCTTCTCGGCACCAGGAAAACGTACCGTGTAAATCATGTCATATTTAATATATTGAATTTTCCACACACCTTTATGACGATTTTAGAACGCAATATTTGAGAACAGTCTGAACGGAAAGTTGGCCACATTCCTTCGTTTATGAATTGAATAATTTTTGAAGTGAGGTGCATTCGAACATATCGCTAGTTATCCTCTATAATGGGGTTCATTCAGACCAAACAACGCCTGGTTACCAGGCTATTTTGTCAATCAAACCAAAGTGGACAGATATACCTGTATAGAAACGAATGGATAAGTTTAGTTAATCTGGCCGAAGTCAGTCTCATAGCACATTTCATTGAATATTTCCCTCATATATAAAATATACCATAAGAGCAATGCAATTATCGAAAACTCACAGCGGTAATTGCATTGTATCAAGTCACCATAACAACACATTTGAAACCGTATCGCTAGACGTCAGTAAACAACACAAATAAATGTCAGATAGAATTCAAAAATAAAAAAACGAAAAATAACATTTCCTTGAGAATTTCTTCATTCGTGATATATTCCAATGAATTACATTCGTGCATGAAAATGACCAGATAATTTTGCATTCAAGCGTGATATCTTATACAAATTGCATTCGGTTATTTTCATATTTTGTATTTCGCCAAAATATGAAAATAAACTTGCAATTTTTAGATATCACGCTTTCTTGCAAAATTTTCGGTACTTTTTATGCACCCGTGCAATTATAACCGATAATATTTCTTGATGTTTTCCATCATTTTTCGTACATTTTTTTGCAGACATTGTAACTTTCAAGACTTAGTTTTTCAATTCTATCATCCGCAGCTGAAAAATAGTTCGAATCAAATTTTCACAAAAAGTCGTATGCTTATTCAATTGAAAGAATCAAAATCAGAAAAGAGCAAAAATGATATTACTAATTGGAATAATAATAATATCTGTATCATTTCCAAAATATATGGCAAGGGTTGTGATTTCATTATTGATATCATTAACTTTGAAAGAACAGATTTGATGCACATTCAGTCGGTGAAGAAAACCATGAACTGTTTCAATTGATCAATAAAAAAAAAACGAAAATTGTAATTCGTTTAATGTTGGGTTTGTTCTAATGTCAAAAATTTCAAACAATATATTCGGTCTGGCCTGTTCGCTGAACGCTGAAATTGTTGTTCATTGTAAATGCTTATTATATGCATATTTCAATACCATTATCAGCTATCGTATATTATTTAATTAGTTATTGTTTCGACGGAATTGAATATATAAAAATTATATAAATTTCTGGATACTGCAGTGGAATTATCGGCAGAGCGTTTACTGATCTGACTATGAAATTAAATTACCAATTCAATAAATACCGACAAGGACATAAATACTGCTTATTGAGCAACGTATATTCGATTGGCCTCAGAATATCTTTATGTTTCAAACTATATGCTTGTAGAACATGCAGAACTGCTCTGAAAAAATTTTACTTGTTTGGAATCATTGTGTGGTATATATTCATTCTTCTTAGTGAATGATTATATCAGAACAGTTTAATCCTCCAGAAAAGTTGGAGATGAACATGAAAATACCATCTTAGGCAACTCATTTGCAAGAACGTATAGGCATAATTTCTAACACATTCGGCAAGCATACTTGAGGACTGGATATAAATCATCTTCAGTTTTGGGAGAATTCATTCGGGCCATTCTCAACTCACCTTCACAGTAGGTTAATGGACACCTTCCATAAAACAACTTCTTCCTTGACTGGGACCGTGAAGGGCGTTTTTACTGTATTCAACATGTGCAAGTGCAGTATTCTTCACAAAAGAAATTCCTGCATACGCTTTTGGCGATAGAACTACCGGAAGTATATTTCAAATATTTGAGACGAACACTTGTAGACCGGTGACGGGCGATTTGGCCCAAAACCAGCCTTAATAATAAAAAATTCTCAGAAGAACCTTGCGCTGGCACCTGTCGGATATAATTCAACTCTCTCCGTGGTATTATCCAGGGTAGTTGTCGGAAAGTTGTTAGCCTATTAACATACTTTTTAGTTGATTTGATACTGGCCCGAAAGAATTGTTTCAAAATGATTTTCTGTATACTCAGAAGTGGCTATCAAAGTATGATTAGAGTTGACAGTTGGAAAAGATGTAATCAGATAGGTATAGGAATGAGAATTGAGAGAAAGGTTGAGTGTATTTCAGTATCAGTTGAGAGCTTATTTATATTGCTAAACTTACTGATCTCTTAGTTCCACGTTATAATATAGAAGTTTAAAACGGAAGAAGATAAATAATCAGTAATGAAAGGAGAAGCAGCCTCCTCTCATCCTGAAGATGTTAGCTTGGCCTTCGAGTCAAACATATAGATTTCCGAAGGCAAATAATGTGAAACCGTTTTATAGAAGTGTATAATTGTAAATTCTTATTGCAAAGCGCTTTCGAGGCTAATTAGCTTTGTACAAATCAAATCTCAGAAATTTACTATTCTCTCATATTTCGATACCTCCTGTTACCTGACGAGTAAGTACTCATCAACAATTTTCCAAATTTCATAAACTCTTATTTCAATGTTTACACAAAAACTTCCTAATCGATTAGAGTATTTACGAGTACTTCCAGGTGAGCACTGATGATGACGAAAGTTGAAAGCGCTTTGCAATCAGAATTTATAATTAGACATTTTTATACATAATTCTTCGATCCATACATTAAAAATAAGTGTATTTTGCTTCTCGAATTTATAGAAAGATATGTACCTACGAACTTTCTATCGGAGTTTCGAATCATATTGAGATAAGTTATCCCAACTTCCATGTGATATCCGTAAAATACAGAAACTGAGTTCCAATCTTTCCCTTCTCCGAGAAACCATTCTAAAAATAAAACGATAACTGCCAAATCAATCCGTGAGTGACTCAGCATATCGCCGAAGACAACGGCCTGGTCGTGTAGAACAAATCGGAGATTCCAACTCTACATTTCAAATCACAGATATCGCACCCCATTGGTATTTCCCGAGAACTGAAATACCCTCCATTCTTCCCGAAAATCCCGGAATATTTTCCAGATACCTCATCTTCGGATCTTATTGTACGCCATTCAGTGTTCAAGATGCATATCGTTTAACAACAGAAGACAGTGGCGGGGTTTCACGAAATATATTGAGAATGATTCATGTGGGAGAGGATTCCACCTTTTCCACCTTTTCCACCTGGTATAATGTACTATCAGAGTATTTCGGTTCTTCAGGTATCTTAATCTTACAATTTTTCCGTTCAAATGTCATCGACAATTAACGCAGGAAGATGATTGAATGTTTGATGAATTATGTTTTGGCTTTTTTCTTCTCCAAAGGAGAAAAATGGAAATCACAACTTCTACGAAACAAGTAATATCAACAAAAATACAAACAATCTCTGTTGATAGGTAGGTGTAAATCATTCTAAGACGTTTGATTCATTTACAGAAAGGAAAAAAAAGCCCATCTAAAACTCTCCGCCTATAGAAATAGAAATATTTATTTATCCTTTGTGACATCAAGTAAATGTATAGGACAAGTCGGATCACTTACTCTAAGAAGTGAGTTTATAAATATGACATAAAAGTGAAACATATATTATACAAAAACAGTCGACACAGTAAAAACACTGGAATTTTTACAAGCTATCATGGAGGTATTCTTTTACACTATAATAACATTTATCCATATTCAAACATTTTTTGAGTGTTGATGGAAGTTTATTGTAACACTTCATACCCATATATCTAAAACTATTTTCGAGTTTAGTAGTTTTGTGTCTGGGAACACATAAATGATCAGAATTCCTTGTTTTATGATTATAATTCGATGAGTTGAGTTGAAATTTTTCGATGTCTTTCCTCACATATAAAATGCAGTGGTATAGCTTGTCCAAACCATCTTGGCACAGCGCTGAGAACGCACATGCCCAGAAATCTTTGTGAAGTTCACTAATATAAAAAAACACCTATTATATGTATTAACTGTGTTGAAATTTATTCCTAGAAAGTGTTATTTGTTTCGTCATGGTCCAAACCACCAGTCTGCAACTGGAAAAGTATCTGAGTTTGTGCCAAGATGGATTGGATAAGCTGTACATTATATGCTGTAAAAAGGCATAATTTTGTATTTGATATATATAGGCTTACAGGTTTCTTTGAAGTCTAGGCCGAACATTGTTCGTATGATTATTTTTGTGTTACAAATATATAACTGGCATCTACGGAATTTTCCCATAATATTACATTATAACATAAGTGCGAGTATACTAAACAGTAGTAGACATTTATAACTGCACTGGTGAGATGGCAGTCTTCAATTTTTGAAATTGCATGAGAAGCCTTATTCAGTTTTATGTTAACTTCGTGAACTTGCTCTGTCCACCTGAGATTGGAATCTTTATTCAAGCCCATGAACTTTGTAGTTGTAGTTGATTCATTTCTGTTATTTTCAACTCGACATGTTATAGAAGATGAGTTAGAGATACTATTATGTGCATGAAAATATACACATTTTGTTCTTTCACATTCACTATCAGACCGTTACCTTTACACCATCTCACGAAAGAATTTACAGTGTCTGCAATGGATGATATGAGTTCCTCAGAACAGTCAGAAGTCTGCGCCGAGGCTTCGACAGGCACTGAGTTATATAGAAATCGCTGTTTCTTGATTAGTTTTCATATCAAGCTTATGAAAATTGATTCGCATAGATAGCAAACATAGGAATATCTACGAAAACCAAAATAGAAAGCTATTTGTAGGAAAAATCTCACTCACCTGGATAACATTTCATTTCAACCCAGATAAGATATCGTTTCCATTTTTCCATTCGGAAAAGGAAGAGCCAAAAAAATATCAATGAACTCCATTGAACCAACAACTGCGTTTACCGTATACCATGCGAGTGCGGCAAATCCTACATCGGAGAAACCAGAAGACCATTCGAAGTGAGAATGGGCGAAGACAAAATAAACACAACAGGGAGAAACCACGGAAGGAAAATTCATTGAAACCGCCCACATTCTCGACAAGGAAGCATTCAGTCGGCCCAGCGTAGATATCCGGAATGTGTGAAAACCACTTTTCCGAAGGTTTGACCAACTTAGGCTCGGTGAAAAAGAATCTCACGCCTATACATCCATTTCCCGCTGAAAACCGATCAGTGTCCCCTTTTAAGTACCACCCGTGCGCCTCATGCTTAGAACCGCACTCCTTTCCCCACCATAGGGACATCGGGTCTTTATAGCCGATCATACCTCGAAATGTTGTCAGTCATCACCCGAAGCGATTGCAGATACCAGCGATCGACACGTAGTGAGTCCCCTTAGTTTAAAACTTGGTTTCAACATTTGTTTACATTACTTGATATACCTTCATTAAAATTTTTCGACTATGCCATATCATATTCGATATATCAGTTTTTTTGTCATTGTACGACCAAAAATATATTTCAACCTTTCCTTATTCGATTTGTAGTGTCACTTTTATTTTTCAATTTTTTTCTTAGCAACAGGTTTCAATAGTGTTAATAATATAGACAATAATACCACTCAAACTACATTCTCTCCATAAAAATATCCAAGTTCCTAATTAGACGATTATAAGCTATAAACAATCAAGATATCCTGAGAATGCTCGACTTGAAACATAGTTTTGAAGTAATTCACATTTTGGGTTCACCAATTGATTTTAAGAATCTATTTTTATTTCATTTTCATTTATTTTTGTGCTCGTTCACCGAAATAATATCCCTGTATGAAATACTTACAAAAAATTATTCAACCACAAGCTGTTTAATCGAACAATCTTGTATGGGGAAATCCAGTCACATAACTGGAACTTATCAGGCCGTCCATCTACTACATATAAGAAATATTGCGAATTCAAACAGATTTCAAGACTTGAAATAGAATTTATAATTTGGTCTCGGAAAGATAGTTCAAGACACAGTTCGCTAATTGTTTTATGATGAAATCGATGGATTCCGAAATGTTAACGAAAAGAACCGTTCGTATGATATTATTTTTCATAAATGAGTATATTCGACCAGCCAAGCCAGATGAAGGGTCGTGGGCCCCTTGGCCACCCTATGAATACGCCTGTTGGAAATATTCAGAGGCGCGAAAATGTAGACGGCATATTGGATTGGAGAAAGGAAAGCATCGGAGTTTTCTATACGAGGTGGGAAGCAAGGGATAAGCTGGTAGCACGCTCGAGAAAACGTATTATAATGGAGACCTGTGTGGAATTTTACAGGAAATTCGATAGGAATAATGGGCGAGGAAGCTGAATTGGAATATTGGCGGCATTATCATATTCACGATATCATCGAAACTCACAGACGTAAACCATTTGCTTTCGATGTGCGATTGGCCAAGCAAATCGCCATCCTCAGCAAACTTTTTTTTTATATATGCAGATTCACACGAAAGGCAAGCCCTGTAATGTTCAAAGAACACCGCGTGAATTAAGGGACAGGAGATGCGAATTAACATTTACTTTGATTTTCTGAAGTTTGTAAGCCTCAGTAAAAACCTGTTTTGACAAGGAGTTCCAAACCTCAGTCGTACTATTGAAAAGAGATCCCTGAGCAACAGATGTTCGATAGGTTTCCAAATTCACAACAAAGGGGTGGGAATTCTGTACTCGTCGAGTCATCCGTGTAGATATTGACATCTGAATATTTGATGATGATAAATCGGCTTTTCTTGAGAAGAGACATGCCTCGGTTTTCGTAGCATTAAATTCCACCAAATTCATGTTACCCCATTCTATTATTTTTGCCAAGTCGTCGTTAATTTTATTGTCGTGAATGTTTCCTTGAATTTTTGTTTCTCGAGCTGGTATAGGGACTCTGGAAGAGAAACTGGTACGAAGAGTACTGTCGTCCTCAAAACTATGTATTGAACAAGATGTTTCCTCGAGCAAATCATTGATATGAAGCAGAAACAAAGTGGACGCCAGAAGTGAACCCTGTGGAACACTTGCATTCATTGAAAGAATATCAGATGATACTTCATCAACAACCACATGCAGAGACCTATCAGATAAGAAACTCTTTAATAAAGCACACAACTGAGGAGGCAAACCACAAGACGGCAGCTTAGAAAGGAGATCACGATGGTTTTGAGAGAGTTCAAACGCAGAGGTTTCCATCATACCGATGATAAAATCATATATTGTATCTCAAGAAAGTTGATAGAAAAGAAAAGATAGATGAAAAATTTGCTTTCAGTAGCTGAAGACCTGACAGAAGTAGTCAGGTATACTTTATAGGCACGAAACTTCACTTCACAGGCACGAAACTGGCAACCAGGTTTTCAGAAAGCTCCTCTAGCAAAGGTTTTCCGAAAGTGAAGTAATCCTAAACAATGAGTTTGTTGGAAAAGTTATGTGAAATAGAGTTAACTGAGAAAGATTATAGTGCAGTAACATTATGGAGATGAAAGAAAAAATATGAATTTGTATCCATCCAGAAATTATTATTTGATCATACCGATTGGACACCATTGAAAATGTATATAACAGTATATAAGTTCGTCTAGTTGAAACACAACAATTTTCGATTATTCCATTAATAACCATTCGATTATTATCATTCATGTTTTCCATTCATTGTGAAATATATATCTAGTAGATGATGGATAGGACGTGCTGAAATCTATAACAACTTCCAAATGGTATTTTTGTTTGAGAAGATGCAGCTTGGTTTAAAAGTGGTTATCCCATTGGATATATAATAATTAGGAAGAGCCAATGCTTTATCATTCTCAAGGCTTCGAAATTTCTTCTGATTCTGAAGGTTGGACAAAGTTTTCGTGAATTCGCATCAATTGAGAACTTCTGAGTGAAAATATCAATTGTTTGACGTTACTCACCGTAAAGAGGGCGCTACCACATTTTTTTAAGGAAGGGATTCTTGTGAAACCTCGTTTATTAGGTTTTCCATTTCTCTATTCAATATCTGTATATTTTTGGGAATTGGAACAGCCTTTCTTGAGTGAATACCAGTTCTATTTAATCTCAAATGATCTTCAAACTCAAGACTTTTTCTAGGGATCATTCATCCTAATACCAAACTGACATTAGTTGCATTTGATATGCGTTTCGCTAAGTACCTTCAGGAGAAGAAAATTTATAATGATTTGGTGTTGAGGTAACTGATTTTCAGCAAGTCTAAACTACTACACCAAAATTTTCAATAACCAAGGAATGCGATTAGTAGAATTTCGACTACTGATAGTTCAGGAACGGCTAGTCAACCAGTATGGATGGAGAACTGAATGAACTATCACACGAAGTGTCAGCTTCCTCCTTCTTTTCAAGAGAAGGTTGATACTCCACTCAACTACAAGATAGTGAAATGATTTGGTAATGCTTGATTTGAATCCAACTCATTTTCACCTCAAACTGGGAAAAGTGCAAGAATTATATTGCGGACTTCATGTGTGTCACTGTATATCCCTTGAAAAATTAGCAGAGAAACAAAAACTTGAAAGCCGATTCGTATACTAGGAGAAACATATTGGAAACACTCTATCGGCTCAGCTTTCGTGAAATGTTGGAGCATATTTCATTGTGCGCCCGTTTATCACGGGATTCCTGAATCAGAACGAGAAGAGAGTTGAACAAGGCCAGCGGGAGTACGTAGCGCTTTCTGCTGAATGGAATTATAAATTAGTTTCAGTCCTCGAGTAAGTACATGTAAGATAAGTTGCATAACCCTGCGGGGATACACAACTTGCATTAATAACTGAGTGTTGCTCCGACTGATAAACAACTACTCGTTTCGGGATTTCGTATTGTGCAACGACACGATTGAGAAACCGTTCAGAACGCCTTGGGGGTTCCAAATCTGAAGCGGTTTATTGCCTTGGAGACGATGACTGAAACACTCGTTTAAATGAGCCTGGCTGATGGATTTGCTGATGAATCAATATGGTGTGATACGTTGCGGGTCGATTGATGATGGAAACGAATTTTCAGAGGATAAGCCACTCCCATCGATATGGCGCCCAACGTGGGGCATCATTTCATGATATTGAAAATAATTCAAGTTTAATTCAGCTGATTATCACCATCCAAAATCGAATTCATACATCATACCACAACAACAACCATCAGGAATATCTTCAGCGAAATGACCTTACCAAAATCCTGTCAAATGTAGTCTCCTTTTTTTGATCACATATAATCTGCAACATCTCCAACTATCCCATCATTTCTCTGCATTGATGTTTTTAAAATCGCTGTTAGGGTTGTCTAGTTCCGAAACGTGTATTGCTTTTTTCTACAGAGAAAATAATCACAGTTATATTTTCCCTAAGCAATCCATTATGAATTCCTAATTGAGTCACTGATATACTCAAATAAAGACCAAGAATTACTTGAAGAAAGGAGCTGAATATGATTGTTAATATTCGTTGTACCTAATTAGCTTGATCAATTTCTCGTGGCACACTGGAAAACTATTTGTTTTTCTTAAAGTTCACGTATTAAGGCATCATTCCTGTATTCGCAAATTGAAAATACATTCATGGTGTCGATATGTCTGGTCCAAGCAAAAATTAAAAAAACGTATTTTCCTGTGTCAGTGCAGTATGGGGCAACACGTTGTTGATAATGCAGGCTATGTCAGTCCGAGGGCTACGTGATTCATTTCGAATATAAATGAAAAATGGAAAGTAATTTATAATTCCGTTTCGGCGCAGCACTCCCGGTTACCTCATTCCACACTTTGTCTTCGCATTCGAAATATCTTGATAAATCACCTCACAAAGAAATCTCTCTCGGCGCTGCAAGAAAACTAAATCTTTCTATGAATAATCCACGTTTTCCCTGAATAATTTTCTTAGCGATACTCGTGCAGGCTCTCGACTGTTTATTTCTTAGTGAATTTTTCATGTGTGACCCCATTTCGATTCGCCAAACTTCTAAATCCGAGTTATCTTCAAGTTGAAGCTGAATTTGAATTCAGTTCGCTGCTGCCTCATATTGGATTTACCTAAATAAGGTGAATTTAAATTGAAATTTATAATGGTTTTCCATTGAAGAGGTTTAGTGGTAGTAAAGTTAAGATACAACTTTACGTAGACATTCGAGTATGATATACATCTTCCTGGGAGTTTCGAAAAGTTCTGGATTTTATGTTTTCGGAGATTGAATAATACGAGTAGAAGGCGAAGCATTTACCGAAATCAGTTTGAAGGGAATAGTTTTTTTCCTCTGGTCGATGTCAAAGAAGGCGTTGCGTTGCGATTGGTGCCAGTTCGGGGATTTTCAGAAAAAAAATTCACATAGGTATGTTTTGTATACACTTGTGTCACAAGTACCAGAATGAAATTTCAGTTATTGGGTAACCTACTGAAACTTTTTGTAAAGATCAGTTACCCTAAAACAAAACTGTTATTATTTGCACACGATGCGCGTCTAGCGAACAAGGAGCATCTTTAGAAGAAAACTGAAAAGCGTACTATGAGACATAGGCCCTTCGTCACCATTTATTTTATTTTTACATTTTTTTTATTTCTAGGTTCCCGCATGAAACGAGTAGCCTTGTGTCATACACATGCTTTATAAGTTCCAGATTTTTTTTAGCAACTCTGTGGACAGTATCTAGTGCATGTTGGGCGACTCTTGATTTTTTTTAATATTTCTATTCCCATGAAAAATACCCATTGAGACGGGTTTTATTACCTTGGCGGCTCTGGCCGATGTATTTATTTTATTATTGCAATCTTGATGGCTGATTCCGTGAATTCCCCACTTTTCGGTATATTCTGAAAAATATTTTGGATTACTAAGGAGTTGTTGTAATTCATTAGAAATATCAGATGTATCTTCCATATCCACTTACTCGAATATCTGTTTGAGTCGCCTAGTGTACTGAGGTTTATATGGGATCACTATAAACTTTTTGTTATTATCATCGTTTCAAAAAGTCGAAAATTTACGGAGTTCTTCTTCAAATTGATATTTTCCTAGTATCACATCGACTATTTCTGGGTTGAAGTTGAAACCGTTCACTTCAGCTACGTATCTAACCACTGTATTTTCATTGTCGTGATTTTTTTTCTCTAGAGATAGTGTTATTAACCTATGTACAAAAACTTGCAGTGCTGCCATTTTTTGTTGTGGGCAATTGTGAGTCGTTAGGATTGTATGTGAATGTATTCGTGTCTTTCCTATAAATGTCACCCTTTCAATTCTGTTCGTTTCTAATGACCAATACATCTTGAAATGGCAATTGATGTTATGTTCCCACTTCAAACATGAATCTTTCACTCCTACACCTGCTGTTCAGTGCAATAAAACACAATAGTTATTAATGATATAAGTGCTAAAAGTGATATTTCATTTTGTGAGAAGGGAAGTTTGGGACACGACGCCGAAGGCATCCCTTCAAACAAAATAAAATCACTTTTAGCAGGTATACCATACACTATTTTTTTCTACAAACACCATCAGAAGTCCAAATTAACGCATACCTATTTTACATTAATTGATTGATAAAATAATAGCCTCGAAATTATCAGTTTTGAATCCAATTTCATCTAATCAATTCATGGAACAAGTTGCCAATAATCAAAAACAGAATTTGTTGATTTGTCTCTGTTGGCAACTAACGTCAATAAATCACGAATTATTCTTTTTCGTTTCTTCGTTTCTCGATGGAAGGTGATCCAGAAAATGAATTTCTACCGCCGGATATTGAAGAAGCTGCCAATAAAGCTGCTTTTGAATTATTGCCTCGTAAGTCAAAGCGACAATACGAGTTTTCATACGATCGTTTCTTGAAATGGTGTGATCAGAAAAATGTCAGTGATAAGGAGGCCAGTGAAAAAGTGCTTCTTGCATACTTTGAAGAAAAGTCCAAAATATGGAAATCGTCAACGCTTTGGTCGAATTACTCTATGTTGAAGTCGATGATGAACGTAAATAATCATAACATTAGCAGATATTACAAGCTTGTGGCTTTTTTGAAGCGAAAAGGTGAAGGATATCGACCGAAAAAGTAAAGAGTATTGACATAGGAACAAATCGACAAATTTCTCGCAGATGCCCCGAATGAAATATATCTAACGCAGAAAGTTGCTGCGATTTTTGGTGTTTTTGGAGCCTGTCGTCGAGAGGAAGTGTGCGATTTGACATTGAATAATATAGATGATTCTGGAACTTCACTAGTTGTGCATATACCAGACACAAAAACTAATAAATTCTGTTACTTCTACCAATGAGGCTGGAGTTTCTTATCATAATTGTAGTTTCACTAATTGTGCGTTTAATTGAATAAGAACTTCATTTTGAATTATGTTTTTATATTTTCTCTACAAATTGATAACTTCTAGCACTAGTGACAAAAATGATCTACTTTCAACACCAGTGTCATAAAATGGCATTTGAGACACTGACAGTATGCGTCAAAAATTATACTTTTACTGACGTTTGTAGAAAAAAAATCAGTTTTCAAGATTGCAACAACAAATAAATCGGCCATAGCCGCTGAGCTATTGAAACCTGTTTCAAAAAGAATTTCGAACACATGAGAAATGGTGGGTGTAAAAGTCCAGTGTCGCCCAATATGCTCCGGACAATTACTACATAATTGGTGAAAGTAATCAGAAGTTTATAAAACATGTGCATGACATAAGTCTACTCGATGCATGTGAGAGTCTGGAAATAGCAAAATGTAAAATTAGCATGAATGGTGACAAGGGACCCTATTTCTTTACCCCGCTTTTCAGTTTATTGTGGAGAAATCAATAAGAAAAATGATAATCGGACCAAAAATTGTGCAGGTATTTGCTACATTACCTTTTATTGCGAAATTCATTAGCAGCTAACCTTAGTCTTTAAATTCAGTATGGATTTTCTTGTCCTGAAAATGCACACCTTGTTATCGAAACGCGCGTCGAGTGCAAGTAATTTGATTTTGGTGTTGGGGTTATTGATATCTACAATAAGTTTCGAATTTCACATTGAAGGTTTCAATCTCATCATTCGTTGGTGACCTACCACAATCTGAAGAAATAAAAGATGGATATTGAAATCTATGTAAGGGTAGGAGGGCAGATTTCTAATCCACCCCGAAAAAGAGGTTGCGTTTATGAAAAATAGCTGCTTCTAAATGAAACACATCTAATTAGTCAGCAACTTATGGTATATCGTGAATTGCCTATTACAAAAACATCTTCAGAAAGCATGATGAAAGCAGATTCTTCCAATTTCTGTTTCCTGTCATATTGCTCTCCTTTGCTCCCATTAGGGTGTCATTCCCTTCTAATGCCGATATAGACTGAATAAATCTCAGATGAATTCACTCAATGTTGGACTCTATAATGTCTTGCCAATAGAGTTCCAGATGCTCAATTTCAATAGTTTCAAATTGAAACTGAAACGACACATACTGTTCCACTGTTTTTACTCTATCGACGAATATTTGAGATCTCCCCCAGTTCTCAATAATGTGTGTTGACTACTATTTCGACAAATCATAATTATGTCAATTTTGAATATACGTATCTTTGTGATGTTTTATCTGTATATTGTAATGTAATTTGTATGTTGTAATCGTAATTTTAATTACTTTTGTACCCGATTGACTTGCCAAAAACATAAGTGTAACTTGGTCAAATAAATTCTATTCTATTCTATTCTATTAAAGTGTGATCCATATTGGCAGGGTGAATGTATTTCGATAAATTTGAACCACCAATCTCAGGTGTTGATGTACATTCCAGAAGTGAAGCGCAACGGAAATGAAAATATATGTTAATTTATTCCCCCAATAGATATTTTTTCCTCGAGAATTTGGTGGTACTCAAGAGTGTTTTTGGGAACGAAGAAAAATATTTTGGAAAATATTATCTCATGGTTGCTGATTGTGAATCCAAGTATTGAGATGATTTCATCGAAATAGTCATTTCCGACATCACAGTACCTCAGGCATACTTTTGTCGACTTTCTAACGAACGGCAGGGTTTGTAATTGTTGTTTTATTTTTATTGCCCTTCTAGGCACCCACAGTAATCCCTCAATATTTTTTTTCTAACACTGTACCTCTATTTCAACCTATCTGTATCAGTTAATGTTTACAGAATAGACAACTTTACAATTTACAATCCCACCACCCTGTTATTAGTGTGGTAATTGCTGAAAGGGTATTATTTTTGTATTATTTTAACATTACCACTTGCTCATGAACACTTCTCAAATAATTCACACTTTAGCAAAAATAATTATTGTATTTTCTGTATGAACTTCCCTATATTTTCCTTCGCTCTACATGAACCTCGTCTCCACAAAAACGAATCAAAACAGATAACAATCCCTTCGCACGTCACTTATTGTAATAATGGCAGAAGGTTATTATTTTCGTTATTGGCAGCTGGCTTTCACCAGACGTAGATTTTTCCACGTCAAGTTTTAGATGTTAAGGCAATTTCCGAAATGAGCATGAATTTGGCCCTTTGCACTAGGAAAGGGTCTATAGTGAGAAACCTAGGGTTAAATTCCTGCTTTCACGTATACTCTGAAATCTGAAAATAGGGCGGCTTGTAGGAGATGAAATCCACTGATAACTTTAAGCAATATATCAGCAACGAAATGAAATAGAAACTTACAAAATAGATTAAAAAAATATATAACAAAAGAAATATGCAGTGAAAACAATTTATAACAAAACGAAAATGACATTTACCGTCCTATTTAGTTCAATCAAAATATTGAAAAATGAACTGAGACCGGCAATGGTCTTCTCTATGCATAAGAATAATGAAAATTTCACAAACAGAAAAAGGTTTACTCATAACACAAAAATCTGATGAACTTATATTTATAAATGCCTCTAAATTTGCCCTACTGGCTAATTGTATATTGTAGGAGGCCGCCCTACTGCCCATCTCAATAACTAGTCGATGTCAGAGAGAGTCAGAAAGATTTCTCAACTTGTAATTCAAACAACAGATATAAAATTAATGATGGCTTCCCTTCCCAAAAGTGAATACAATGGTTATTTACGGTAACACACATCAAAATCTTGCATGGCTATTTCTCTTCCATCCCTTAGATTTCTCGGTATTCCGAGATATGGTACTTTGCACACGAATCAATTTGATGTTATTTATTTTCCCGATTTTTCCCGACCGTAATTAGATTCTCGTAATGAAACGCGACCCCATGATTTAGGAACAGACTACGAATTCCTCCCGCGCTCAACGCGCGATTCCCGCTCGCCCAGATCTCTCGATCATTCTTCTAGTGCCACCTCCGTTCAACTACCAAGAGCGACTTTTTCGTCCACTGTCAATTCGAGCCAACGCCCGTCATTTTTTGCAGATTTTGCAAAAATCCATTTTCTCGAGCCTGCCGCCCACACAGCGCTGTCCGTCGGCTGATCACACGCGAAGGCGATGTTTTGTCTATCAAAAAGTTTACACATTGAAATCTCGTATCTCGTCTAGACTGAAACAAGGACTTTTTTCATTGTGTGTTTCATGAGAGGAATTCTCAAATGAATTTTGATACATGGTTTATGAAGCTTTCTTATACGAATACTTATATTGAGTTCACTTGAACTGCTCAGCATTACAACTTGGGGTTTTATAATATGTGGGTTCTTCATCTTAGGGAATCCGAAGTAGAGCTTCCAGTGAACCTGAGACACATATCATTATTTTCAGGGAAATGGAGGTTTGTGTTTCGTTATCCTGGGAAAGAAGTAGTAATATGTCAGGGGTAGCATCACTTCTTATGCCAATAGCTTCAAAATTAACAGAGTGACAGAGAAGGAACAAACGATTACTTTCGAATACAATTTCGCGAGTATTTGTACTACCAAAATGTTAAGTAGCGTTCAGACTAAGCTCGCGAACTGTTCTCGAACAGATAGCCAAACCCTGCACGAACACAATATACCAAGCTCTGTTACGGAAGCATCATCTTTCATATCGAATTTTCCTTAGTGTCGAGTGAATGATTACAAAACATTTTGAGATGAGAAAACACTCATTGATCCAAAGGTGCTTAGAATGTTTCAACAACTGAGAAAACGGAACTGTGTATCCCCTCATCATCATAAAGAAGAAGTGTGGATTCAACTTCAAATCATCCGTGATTGCAATATAATCATGGACATCGGGAATACCAGATTCTCGATCAAGACAAATAACTGATTCGCTAATAACAAAAAATATAGGCCACAGTGATCGATCTCTGTTCCTCTGGATTTCCCGAAGTAGGCACTAAGATTCGGAGCACTGACGTGTACTTATCTCTTAAGACTGATGGATTTCCTCTTGAGATCCCTCCACGATGATCGAATTAATATATTTTCAGCTGCTTCTTCAATGACATTCACAAGGAGTTGCGAAAAAACAGCGCAGGCTACGACGAAACAAATTGTCAAGTGAAATATCAGAATAAGTATAGGCTGGTGAAAAAAAGCTATAATATGGAAAAAATCATTTTGTATGATTGAATTTTCACCACTTGAGTAATAGGCCAGGAAAGTTGAATTGGAAAGAAAATTTTCGGGAATAGGAAACGTTTTAATGTGAATGAATTCCGCTATGAAGAATGAAAATGAGCATGAAAAAAATTACATAGAATTGAATTTTCTCGAAATGTTTCTGTCACTTGGTGAATATACAAAACTCATGCATATCAATTTGTTTCCTATAGAATTTTATATGAGAATTGACTCATTTGGTATTTTTCTTAAAAAATGCCAATATGTACAAAAAATGGACAAGAATATGGCTAATAGAAATAATCGTTTTTTAAGTAAAAATTCCTGGAAAAATACCTCCTCGAACCGTCTTGGAAACCTAGACTATCATATAATAAGGGCCAGTTGTATAAACTTCTCGGAACTGTGGTTCAATCACCATTATGTATGTCAATAGGAGAATTGAACATGATCCGAACATGATTTTTTTTTGGTTGAACGCAAATAAATTAATGTTTAATATCTCAAAATCATCAACAAACTTATTATCAATAAGGACCATTTCTCTGTCACCTATGGAAATTGAAAATTCACTTGTCAAATACATATCGAATACTTAACTCCTAGGATATATTGATAAACCTTATCTTGGGCCAACCACATAAACCAACTCAGAAAACAAATATAACTTTTTGTAGGAATCTTATATGAAATAAGACTCTATACTTCTCTCAAATATTCGAGAATCATATATTTCAGTTTAATTTACTCCAAATTACAGTACTTGATCCCTGTATGGGTAACAGCAAAAATATATATTATAAAGCCACTTCATAAACTTCAAAAGTAATAACATGCATATATAGATTGCCATTCATCATGTTAAACTAAAAATGTATTGAACATATGATCATTATATCGAGATTAAAATGACCTCATTCATTTATTTTGTTGAAATTGGTATTAAACATTCAGCCTTAGTTTTTAACCAAAATTCGAAAACTCATGATCATGAAGCAAGATATGTTAGGAACCTAAATATATTGCGATACAAGTCTATTTTTGTTAAATCATCGATATTTTATAGCGGAATAGAAATATATAATGAAATATCCCGTAACTTGAGAAATATTGAGTTGTAAAATGAATTGAAAAATAAGTTGAACAGGCACTATATATTGAACCAAAAGTGTAATTCAACTGATTTTACTGGCCCTTTCACCATTTGATTTTCTAGTACATGTATTGAATCGTCATTTTTTCAATGTTATTTTAATTTTCAACTGTATTTATTTATTTATTTTTGGTATATTGTACATAATTTTATATCTGTCCCTAAACGAAAGTGTTTTTTGGAATTGATGAAGTGAATTGAATATATTCATGTCTGTCTTCTTTGGAATACAACCACAATACCCTTTTTGTTTCTGCGGAATAGCATAGATTTTTGGACCTACAATAAATAATATCATCTGCGGAAAGTATCAGCAAAAGAAAGTAACTTTCCCCAAAAACAGTAAGTCAAGTCATAAAATGCAACCAACTGAAGCATCAAAATTTATTGAAATTGATTATATTGATGGAATTATAAAAATGCCAGTGAACAATTATCAGTTCCAACACCAGGATTTGCAGTCATTTCAGTAGCTGGGCGTGTATCGAATGAAATATTGAAATTTAATAAAATCACAGTCTTACATCTACATTTACGACTTTTTCCAACGTATGTCGACTCCCCTTTCGCATTCCATTCGAATAAGTGAATTCTCCTTAGGAATTCAATCAGCTCGACGAATTTTTCGAAGAGGAGAAAGCCAACATAAATTCTTGGGCACGATAAAGTATCAGATAGGGCGCTAACAAATTACTTTGGAACTTTCGCGAAAAAGCACTCGCCACATTTTCATTTAAATTCGGACGGGTTCCTTTCCCTTCTATTTGATGGATTTTTTATTTTTTTCCAGAAAGCACAACATGACGAAGAACGAGTTGCAGGAATTTGGAAGGCATCAGTAATTTACGAAACTTCTTTGGAGTTTTACTGAAGGTTTTCTCAAAGATGGTGTTTTCTCCTCCATGAGTGATATGGTAGGTAGAAAACGCATACCCATAGATCTGTTTCTTCTCCTTTGCATTATTTTCGTACCCCCAATCATAAACCCGGAATTACTTCAATTATATCACTCAAATGTTTTGCACAAACATTCATAAAAATATGTGATGATTCAGGTACTCGAGTGAATGAAAATAGGTCAGAATCCCAAAGAATAAACGATAAGATTGGAACCTTTGGTGTAAAAGTTGAAAATTCTTCTAGAGGCCAATTACCCTAACACACATTTTCATTTTTTTCCTCGACGGGCATTTCGCAAACAAGTTTAGCATTTCCAGGAGAAAAAACTTAAAACTTATTCTGAAGACTAAGGTTAACTGTTCACCTGTTATAATCAGTAATAACACATAAGTACTGGACCAATAAACTTCGCAGGTAGAAGCTGCACTAGTTTATTGTCACCAATTTAAGAATAATAAGTGTTATTGGTTACTAGTGAGTATTATTTTCATTGAGCATTGAGAGTATAGTTTATTCCAGAATGAACATTTCTAAATATTCATTTGAACTGAGCGATCCTAATTCAACAAAAAATACTACAGTTCTATACAAATCTCACTGAAATTACTGGTGGAACATCTTTGAGCAATTTTCTCTTGTAAGAATAGTTTGAATTATGAGTTTTATCATCAAGCAATTATCGACAATCAAGATGATATTCAGGTCGGCTAAGGACAATAAAGACCCACTGTCAGCAACAGGGGTTTATCGCATACCGTGCACCTGTGGAAAGGTATACATGGGTACCACCGAAAGATCTATTGAAACTAGGCTGAAAGAGCATGAAAGAAAATGCAAACTAGGGCAAACTGACAAGTCAGCTGTGGCGGAACCCGCACTCAGTTAGGGAAACCACAGGATTCCGTTTGAAAATGCGAAACTCATTGCTCCCAATCAGGGATACCATAGTCGACTGATACGTGAGGCAATAAAGATCCACAAAGATCATTTCAATAGAAAAGAAGAAGCTGTGAAACCTAACCAAATATGAAATCCCATTTTGAAAAGTTCAAGAATAACGAACATCATGGCAGAAGGTATTCCTGAATCAATGTAAACATGCTTTACGAAGTCGTAATACCCAATCATCGGAGTGAAACTGAAAATGTATGAGCCTCTGAAAACACTAGCCACTCGCGCCAACGAAACGTCAGAAAGAAATTCCAAAGAACGACGGCTTTCAAACCCGAACGAAAGTACTGATACTGATTTTCTCCTCTTCTCTTGTTTCATATAGACTAGAGAAACAGTCAAGTTTTTCATGAAAAATCGAAATCCCAAATGGTATGAGCTTTTCCTGGCAATTCGTTTCAACTCGGAAGAGCAAAAAAGAGGAATGTTTCCTCTCGATATTCCATCCATCAGATGCAGGCAAGAAAACATCCATGCAAAATAAATTCACGATGAAAAAAGCTGATTCCAGATGGGGAGTAAATATATTACTCCGGATGTTACTGAAAGAGCACGCGTCGCATGAGTAATTCCATTTAAATTCAGTGTGGGTCTACATTGATTTACTAAATAAAACTTTTTTGCGAGAATGTTGCACCGTGATGAACGAAAAGCGCTTCCCTGAAAGGAAGCACAATTTATTTGCATGAATTTGCATATAAAATATTCGTCGTTCAATCCCGTAGGACAGAAGAAGAAAAATAGGATTTATGGGTGAGGTAGTATTTTTTCATTATCAATATCGTTGCATTGAATTGAATTCGCCGATACTGGATAACACTCCAAAATTCAATTTTCAATTTATTTTCAATTTTCTCACCTCACAATGTTCATTGGTACAGCCAATTCATCATTCATATGTAATATATTTGGAATCAGATGAAAACCAAATATAGTCATGTGTGCATATATAGTATTTTTCACAGTAAATGGTATTGGCTTATCAACTGCAATAAACTACTCGATTCAATCCCATTGTGTAGAAAATCATCTGGTAAAAGATGCAAATGTGCTACAGGGTCGAACTTAAGAAATTTGAATTCTGCATTATGTAGGAGATATACAAGTAATTTATTTAAATGTTACAATTCTTTTCTATATTTAGTTCAGTGTCGCTATCGCTATCCTCATCTAAATTAGTTATAATTGGCGCAATTGATTTTACAGAAAGGTACGAGTTTTCAACATTTATAACATGACTAACAGAACTTTTCCAACTCTCGGTAGGAATGTCATTCATACAGTTCCTAATTGATTCTTCCACACTACCACTTGAAGTCGGAGAAGTATTTTTTCCGCGCACGCTCGATTTAAGTTGGTGCCACATAAGCTCTGTAGGATTGAACACGCAGTAGTAGGGAGGTAGTCGTAACACTGTATGTCCCAATTCTTCTGCAATTGTATCACAAACATACGTTTTTTTTAAGAAAATGACTGCAGCACTTGTAAAAGTTTTTTTTTTTGTATAATTTCCCTCAAAATATATGTCATTTGCAGCCATGAAGTTTTGAATCTCCAATTTCGTATTCTTTGAGCCAGGAATTTTTTGCAATTGTCGACTATGATAGCTTGCGTTGTCCATTACTATAACGCTGTTTGGCGGAATGTTGGGTAACAGACAATTTTCAAACCAATCTTCAAAAAGCTCTGCTGTCGTATCTTCGTGATAATCAACACAAGAGTCCTTAATATTTTTGGCAGAAAGCCACATAGTGTTTGGGATCCAACCATTTTCTGATCCTGTGTGTAATATTGTGATTCTCTTCCCTTCATTTGATGGTGCTTTTGTTCTACACTTATCAGAGGAATCAGACCATCCTTTGGAAGTGGTGTCATGCGTGTCAAACCACGTCTCGTCGAGGTAGAGTATTGGCCGATTTTCCGACCGGTATTTTCTTATTGACGTTATATATTCAGAACGCCAGTTTATTGAACGTGTGGATTCCATTATTACTTGTCTCTTGTCAATTTTGCGATATTTAAAGCCCATTGCAGACAGAGCTCGCCAAAGAGTAGTACAGTTGATGTGAGTTTCGTCATTGATGAGCCGCTGTTTCAGACTTTTGATTGTAGGGACACGCTGCTCATCGTACATAGTGTAGATTTTTCGCCTTATCAAATCTTTTTCCCAGTCGTCTAGACTTTTTGTGACACCGGAATCTTTACGCTTTTCTCTTGATTCAATGGAATTTTCAACAATTCGTCTAACTGAAGTAAGAGGCACCTTCGTCAAATTACTGGTTACTTTTGCTGCAGCACCCGCGTTATATCCTTGCTGAAGTAAGGAACTATACACATTTTTTATAATGATTTTCGCGTCACAAGATAAGTGATTCTTCTTTAACGAACCACTGAAAGAAGCACTAATACTTTTTATCCACGGACGCCACATACTGCCTGTTCTGTACGTTGGGGTATAAAATCTTTGCTATCAATGTCTGTAATAACAAATAAATGTTATAAAATTATTGCACGCCGTAACACAAGTGAACACTTCCAATGAAATACAAAGACTAAAATGAACAAGAAGTGTAAGCTGTAATCCTCTACAATCCCTCTCTGAGAAACAACATTACCTGAATCCGGTCCTTTTACATTCATGATGTGCATCTCGGATTTTACAACTTAAGGGCCTAATTGGTTTTATTATAATCCTTCAGTCAATACCATTTATTGTGAAAACTAGTATACCTGGTAACTCATAACCTATTTATTTCACTGTCTCTCAATAATTATTTCGTATGTATGTTTCACATTTGGTACTTCGAGCATTTGTTGCTATTTTTCAATTTCGCGAGTATCAAACCATATTTGATACTTTCTGCTTGACTGGAAACGCAACCAAATCAATATTCCAAATAAAAAGCATTTTTTATACACGACTGATACATAATATAAGTATTATAGTTATGGATTCTGCAGTAGCATATATTATTCCTTCAGAAAATAATGGCGAAGAATGAATAGTTATAGTTTCTGCAGTATAATGCCATATATTATTTCCTTAGGGAATAATTGCGAGGGATCAACAGTCTCTGCCCTTATTCCCTCTTGTAGTCCAACAACAAAATTTCTCGAATTGAATATCATCATGGAAACGATATAACCAAACCACAAAGTGTCAGTGTCAAACGCGTAGGTAGGGTTTGTATATTTGTATTGATAAGAATGAAACTGAGGAATCATTTAATTATGATAAATAAATTATTCGTAAATAAAGAACTTCTAAAATTACTGGCAATAATGGCTAATATTCTCTCGGAATGACGCGGCGCGGTTCATAAAAGTTCCTCGAAAATAATAGCTATCATCATTGACTCGTAGTATAATCTAATATTATGAATTGAGATTCTGTATAGCATTACCTTTTCAATGATATATCAGAATCACACTCTCAATTCACAATCTGCTCATATAATTGAGATTCATTAAAAAAATAGTTTTTGTATTCCTCTTGCAAGGGAACATTTTTATGTTAGTATGATGTGGCAGATTGAACAATATCATGCCCATATTTTCATACAACATTTTTTACGCAGGCTATTTTAACATTTCAATTTTTATTCAAATTTTAACAGAAATTTTTGAAGTTGGTGGGAAAGTCCAATACAAATTGATATACGAAATATTCATCGGAGGTCCTACCAGCTTGAAAAAATTCAATGTTTTCATTTGAAAAGATGAGTGACTTGAAGCTGAAAAATGAAGAAAATGATTAAATAGCAGTAGCATAAAAATGTCATGTTTACTATCACGAAGACGTTCCGTCACAACGGCAATACAATCTATTTTTTATGATGACGACTGAGCTTTATACTATAACACATGTTCCGTTTTCTTCGATTTCTATGAAACGGCAGACCGCTTACAAAACACAGTTGGAGTTTCGGAAACTGAAAACAAATTTGTTTTTCGGAAACGTCAATTATTGTTTGTTCAATCATGATGAAATACTCGTATAGCATATCACTTCTGAATATTGTAGCTTCTTGTAAGTGAAATAAACAAACAAAGTTAGAATCTTCACCTCTATAATAGTAGTGGATAAGTAGGGATTCATCATTGAAAAAATCAAACCGATTCGAAGGAAACGACAACTGGAGGATATTTTAGGGGCTTACCTCAATCAGAAATTTTTTTGCAATGGCATGTATTCTGGAAAACAGCAGAAGGCGCTTGATGGGCTAGAAGTTATTACAGACATCATCATGTCTAATTTTCTTTTATTGATTCGATACGAATGTGACTGATTATTTATTAATGCATTGACGGTTAGCCCATCATCGTTTTTCATTATATATTTCAAATCAAACAAAATGTAGATTAACTTAATGTTATGCACAGTTTATTTTGCTTATTTAATGACCCTCAGAACTGATAAAACTAACAGAATTCTGCGGTTCCGTCCCAAATGTCACAGCGCCGCCTAGCGCGAGTAATAGTCTGTTTTCTACACATCTATAGATTCAATATATATTTTTATTCGTCAAATTATGGATGTTTTCAAACGCGGAAACTACTAACATAATTACACGCCAATTCACTGGTTTTCAATATTTCATTCATCATATTCTGCTATGAATGAAAATGAAATAAAAATAATTTATATTTTATTGGTTTCCTATAACACTTGTATTGGACAACAAGGAAAAAAAGAACTTGGAGGCGCCGGGCATCGATCCCGGTACCTCTCGCATGCTAAGCGAGCGCTCTACCATCTGAGCTACGCCCCCTGTTGAAGAAATTGGCTAAAAACGTGTGATTGACACCTGCGGACTGTAGCTTAGAACTGTTATTCCATTTCCATTTATCTCGCGTAGGTTCTACTCAATCTAGCTCACTGTTTGAATAGACCAAAAATAATTAAGATTTTCACTGATGGGCTCGAATGGGTTGAGGCATTTTCATCATTTTTTCTTGAGGATGCGATTATACAAATATTTAGGTACCTAGTTATCGGTATCCGCCTTGAAAAAACATTTTTTGTGGAACTTACGTACTTTGACCTCCTGAACAAAAAATTCAAAATTCAAATGGAATTTTTAGGGCTCTCAACTAGTTCCGGAGATATGGCACCCCAAAGACAGGAAAACCGGGGTTGACGCATAATATGTTTGTTTTTCAGACAGTTCCGCTCGCAATTCCTCCTTGCTATCCGCACAATACCTATACACCTTTACCATCTTCTTCATCACTTTTTAATGGAATTATAAACATTTTTCACGACAAGACTCAATCCTGATAGGAATTCGAGGTTAACACAACAGTAGAACGCGCATCGCATGATAGAAAGGAAAAACTTCGAACGGAATTAGCTGAAAAACAAACATAGTTGGGATCCCAAAAAATTTCAGATGAATTTTCTGTTCAGGAGGTCGAAAAACGTTAAGTTCGACCAATTATTTTTTCGAAGCGGAGCACGATAAATATACGTTTATAGTAGTTTTCACAATGAATGGTATTGACTGAAGGATTATAATAAAACCAATTAGACCCTTAAGTTGTAGAATCCGAGATGCACATCATAAATGTAAAAGGACCGGATTCAGGTAATTTTTTTTCTCAGAGAGGATTACGGCTTACACTTCTTGTTCATTTCAGTCTTTGTATTTCATTGGAAGTGTTCACTTGTGTTACGGCGCGCAATAATTTTATAACATTTATTTGTTATTACAGACATTAATAGCAAAGATTTTATACCCCAACGTACAGAATAGGCAGTATGTGGCGTCCGTGGATAAAAAGTAATAGTGCATCTTCCAGTGGTTCGTTAAAGAAGAATCACTTATCTTGTGACGCGAAAATCATTATAAAAAATGTGTATAGTTCCTTACTTCAGCAAGGATATAACGCGGGTGATGCAGCAAAAGTAACCAGTAATTTGACGAAGGTGCCTCTTACTTCAGTTAGACGAATTGTCGTATCTTCGTGATAATCAACAAGAGTCCTTAATATTTTTATCAGAAAGCCACATAGCGTTTGGGATCCAACCATTTTCTGACCCTGCGTGTAATATTGTGATTCTCTTCCCTTTATTTGATGGTGCTTTTGTTTCACACTCATCAGAGGAATCAGACCATCCTTTGGAAGGGGTGTCATGCGTGTCAAACCACGTCTGGTCGAGGTAGAGTATTGGCCGATTTTCAGACCGGTATTTTCTTATTGACGTAATATATTCAGAACGCCCGTTTATTAAACGTGTGGATTCCATTATTACTTGTCTCTTGTCAATTTTGCGATATTTAAAGCCCATTGCAGACAGAGCTCGCCAAAGAGTAGTGCGGCCACAGTTGATGCGAGTTTCGTCATTGATGAGCCGCTGTTTCAGAATTTTGATTGTAGGGACACGCTGCTCATCGTACATACATCATACATTTTTCGCCTTATCAAATCTTTTTCCCAGTCGTTTAGACTTTTTGTGACACAATGGGATTGAATCGGGTAGTTTATTGCAGTTAATAAGCCAATACCATTTACTGTGAAAAATACTATACCTATAATAGGTAGTCGTTATATCGGGGGTGATGGAAGAATGAGCTCATTTCAAAATACATCCAATCCATCTTGGCACAGAAATAATAAGGTATATGTCCATCAATCTCTGATGTACAGTAAGATAAAAAAAACACCTATTGAGTATATGTGTTCATTCGGTTGAAATTTATTCCTAGAAGGTGTTTTTTTTCGTCATGATCTACACTACCAATACTACCAAACTTGGCATTGGTGACTATAGATGCAATGAACTGGCAAAACTAGGGAGGGGTTCGTTTGAACAACCTACCTACCTACATCAAGAAGTTTCGAAAACATGTCAAAATGCGGCTCTCCACTTCTATGCGAGCCGATTGAACGTGTGTTCGATTCAACTCAGTATATCAACAAGTTCGATGATCGAAATCGAACGGTAGCATTCATGCAATATACAACATTATATTTAGTTGCGTAACTCAACTTATCAACTTCCGTTTTTCCGCTAACGCTTCGAAAATTTGTCAGCTCCATCAGTCGCACATATCTTCCATATTCAAATTTGGGTGTTGTTGGATGATGAATTGCTCAGATAATTTAAGTTAAATACAAGTTAAGTTAGTTCGTGTGGTGACCAAAAGTATTTGTCTTCAATTGGTTCTAGTATGCAGAAATGGGGTTGAAAATGCACTTTTCCTGACCTTTCAAGAACTATAATATAGAATTGATTTACAGTGCTCATATCAGACGAAGCTTTTAGAATATGCAGTGATAATTTACCAAGAAATTTCTACAAAATTATCATCACCTGAATGACAGTATACTTGTTAATTGACTTATTTGGACATGTTCTAATCCTTCATACTCACCAAGCACCCCAAGTCGAAAGTTTAGCGTCACCACTATGACGTGTCCGTAAGACGCAAGCACGCTACCGTCGTAGGGGTGGCCAGCACCCCACTCGAAACTCTCCCCGTGGACGAATACTAGCACTGCGTAAGGAGCCTCCAAGCCTCTGTTACCTGCAAGAAATATAGCGAAATAGTGATTACGGTCATCAAGCAACTCAGATGATGAGAGACATAGTCTTCAGAAATTGACCCCTTAGCTCAGTTGGAAAATATAATCATCACTTATTCAAAAAGCTTAAGTTTTAATGCTCTCGTTTCGCAAGTACAGATGAAAATAACAAACAATCAACCGGGCGGCACTAACAGTTTTTTTTTGACGAGTTTTCTACAGTCTGCTTGCGAATTAGCAAACCCTTGAAGCTGAAACAAACCATAATCTGCAAAAATTCATCCGCTTTCGATGGAACACACTGTATATTTTCAAAAAAATCAATCGATTCACCTATGACAAATAGAGTGTAACTAAAGGGGAAACTCAAAGAGAAGGGAAGTTAATGTGGGAAAATTGAATTCGAAGTAGGTGGTGTCAAGATCAACACTTGATATGACTATTGATGAAATTTTTACAATACCTACCAAAGAATTCCAACTTGATAAACATTTTCGAAAAAGCTAGAAATAGGAGGCAGACTACAATAATATTACAGTTACGTATCGGTCTTCAATTCCAGAGTTCAACGGATCAAAGAAAAGTAGTATTGGTGTAACTCCCATTGCCCATGTATTCATTTGTAACCCAAGAAAAAACAGAAGAACTAAAAAATGGTGAATAATTTGAAGAAAAATTCAAATTGACTTTTCATCTAAAATGTCACCATATATTAACATAGCGATTTTCACTATTTGTATTACAACTGCTATGAAATGAATGTTGCAAAAATTACAGTTTTTTTTATTTTGAGGTAGTCTTCAGAACACAACGTTTTCATTATCAATTCACAATTCTTTATCAATAAATATCAAACATGAAATGAATCGCGTCAACATGGAATATATTGCCAATAGTATAACTGAATTTGAAATAGAATGTGTACGTTCCATTGCATTTATATCAGCGGATTGGTGTCAATGTGATGATTTGACGTCATCATCGATCACGTGAAACAGTTTTATCTTGTACAAGCGAAGGATGAATTATTATACATGTTATAAATTATTATCTATGTAGAGTGGTCCAACGGTCTGAGTATAAATCAAGCGTTTTTCCTTTATTCAGAATTGGAGCAAAAAGGTGAAGGGGACAGACATATTTCACACATATTTTTCAACCTCTGCCTCAAACCATAAAATTTCAAATGCAAAGTAGGGTCGAGTGATATATCATGCGAAAAGATACAAGATTATCTTCACCCAAAAATTCAATGAAAAATCTGCGTTTATAACATCAACCCGATAATTTTTTAATGATGAAAAATACCACTAAGTTTAGGAATTCAAAGATCAGAATAACAAAAAAATATTAGGGCATGGCCCAGCTCTTCAGATTGACTGACAGTCATTCGATATCTGAAGTCAAGCAACGCCGAGCGCGGTTAGTACTTGGATGGGTGACCATACAGGGAAATACCGTGTCGAAAGCCCGTACAGCTGCAGCGAAGTAGCATATCATAGCTCGCAGACAATATATCAATGAGCACAAGATATATTGAGGATATGCCGTCCTTCGGAGGGGACGTTAAGCCGTCGGTCCCGAGTCCATGGATGTTGGGCTCGTTAAAGATCCCTACCTCTGGTTGGAATACCAGAGGGTTCGGCAAAATTTCCGGTTGGGGGAAGTGTGCTCACCGGCGTCGGTGATTGGCCTTGGTAGCGGAAATAGGCCGACGTTAAATAAAGAATTAAAAAAAAAAAAAAAAAAAAAAAAAAAAAAAATATTTCAGAATTACTCAATTCCAACAATAAAATTTCCTGTTTATTGTTTCTTGATGGAAAACCTGCAAATAGTGTGGGAAAATAATTGAAGCAAACTGTTATTTCAGTCTTGTTATTGATTCAGTTCGATTTATTTGAGAAACATCTCAACTTCACCATAAAACATGGTTTGTTCCATTCCAGAACGAGTTGAAATTGTTAACTCTCATTAAAAAAATGTTTTGCTAGATTTACTACTCGCTTGACTGAGAGCATTCATCCCAATTGAATGATTCGTTGTAGTCTGAAACAACAACCGCAGACCCCATCATACAAAATTTTGGAAATGAATTTCAACAAAATATTGTTTGGAAGCAAATTAATCACATTTTCAACTCTTGTTGAAGTAGCGTTTTGATAAATCAATTCAACATCTTCACTTTTTTTACAAAGCACCCTAACAAATATCAAACTTTGAAACCCACCAATAATTGTGAATGTTGAGATTCCTGATACCTAATACTCACTTGTATTTCTCATCAATACCAAAATTGTTGGGTTAATGTTCTCAACTCCGATTTCGCAATAATTCTTTTAGTAAATTTTAATAATTTATCACTAGACGCCACTTTTCATTTGGAATTATAGAGTTTTGACACTTCCTCGCAATGGGGTTGCATATGTTGAAGAACATGTACAAAATGTGTCCTCACAATCATACACAACGTGTCTGACCATTTCTGCTTTTTATTAAAAACAAAAGAGAAACGCTGGGTGCATACTTTTCGTAGGATCAATCGCAGCTTTTTTTATCATAGATTTTCTCATTCACCTCGAAAAAAATGGAACAAAAGTAACTTTTGACGTTTATAGTGATAGGTTATAGTGCATTGAATTTCTGTATAAGTTGACTAACAATTTTTCCGCACTGAAAAAAACAATCACAAGGAGTTTTGGAAAGAAACGATTTCCCAGTATTTCCCTCTGTCTATGGATATAAATATACAATCTATGTTTAGAACAGAAAAGAGTTCATTTACTCAATTCCTTCTCCGTTCATACCCTTATACGCCTTTTTTCTACAGAAAAAACTGTTTTCTTGGCATACAGACAAAACCCCAAATCTCAGTTCATCAATCAAAATGGTGGAAAAACCCCATCGAGCCAAACAACCCTCGGTAGGACACCACGCAGACCCGATTCGCCAACAAAACGAAAACAAACCCTTATTTACGTCTGGAAGGAGAATTTATTTCTTTAATCAGACTACAAGATAATCGTATAATTGGCAATTGGTTCGCGCTTGATAGTATTAGATTGGAATCATAGTTTATTAACGTTGTCTGGGTGGGTAAACAGAGATTTAAATCTCAATTGGATTTTAATAAATGGATATTTTGCACTAAAGATAATGAGTGGGAATAGGAGGATTTTGTCGTATTTCAAAAACAGTTTGAGAATAAATTAGCCACCTCTTCTGGAACATGCTTTCAAATTATCATTATATTTCCAGACACGACACAGTTTAATTAATTCATTTTCTGATTAATACTTTCAAACTGTGGTTTTTCGATTCATACTTGTCAAAATTTAAAATGAACTTGTCAAAAAATGCTCTTGATCAATTCTCAGGAAAGGAAGGCACTGCCAGATGGTGCTGTATACTTTTTGATATGAAATAAGCTATTTCATCGACTTGTAGGAATGGATAACGGATTTCAGACTAATGACAGAGTTAACATGTGAGAGAAAAACCCTGGAAAGTGTTTCTCGATAGCAGATAATGCTGTTAAATTCTTTTCGAGAGAGATATGGTTTTATCTGATAGTAACAACTCGCAGCGATTTTTCACGCACTTGGATATGGAACTTTTTCGTCGCTTGATATTTAGCAAGCAGGAGTCGAAGTCATTTTGTATAGTTGCGAGTGCTCACAATATTTTCATAATGATGAAGGAGTGGGCTGAAGACACGCTTTCGCCTCAGTACCGCGCGCCCATAAAATGCGGGAAAAGACAAATTATAAAAAGAAAACAACATCATTCAAGGAATCAGGTGTGCTTTCATGTGGTAGTTATTGTTGAAACACGTTATTGATTCAGTCCATATTCATATTACTTAGGTTGGTCCCATCCAGTTGTAGTAGTTCCTCTATGACTGATATGCGCAAGTTGAAAGAATGACTCACCACGCCCCCATCCCACGATACCTCACTAGTGTCGGAATCAGAAAATATTTGTTATCATTCTGTATAAGTTTCTTGCCATTTCCTCAAGTGCTCTGCATCTCTTGTGTTCAATTGTTAGTTTGTTGATATGAGAGAGAAATGTCAGATTGACACTGAATGTACAAAATGTAATTTCTTACAATAAAAAAGGCATTGTATTCGTTCTACAAAAGGTTATTTCATCTCTCAACCATTCAAGAGTTTTTCTAAGTTCAAATATACAGTCCACACTCGAAGAAACTCAGCTAACTACATTCGAATCACAAACATATTGGTCCTTCGAGCCGGATTTAATAGAACAGGGCAGCAGTTAGTTGAAACGTTATACTCAGGATCGAAAGCTAAGGACGGGATTCATACTAGGAAGGAAAAATCCACTCACTCTTCGAAGATATCCAAAGGCAAGGCTCATTCACTCATCTTCTCGAAGGGAAAGGAACACCATCTCTACAAGGCACCGTACGGTTGAGAGGACTCTCTTCATAGGAAAAACCACAAGATAAAGGTCAGAAGGTTTCATATATAGGTTAGGGAGAAGTAGTTTATTTTTGAAATATTCTTTTCAAATCGAATAATTCTGAAATTTGTCAAAGTTTCTGTCAGTTGATGAATTCTTATACAGGGTTGAAATTGTTACTTTTTCAATTGTAATTAATCATTCTTATATCTTTACTGTAATAAGAGGAACGGAAGAGTTGCAGAAAAAAAAAGGTATGAGCTCTCAAAAGAATAGGGCAAGGGGTCGTTATAAGGGAGTGATAACACGTATTGAAAATTTCATTAATTCTCTCACCACAGATTCAAATATAGATGTAAATGAGTTAGTTATTCGTGAATCTCTTCTGGTCAAGGCGTTCGATGATTACGATAATGTTCAAAAGGAAATAGAGGATTCAATTGATGACAATGACGTTGATGAAATTGCTTTACAACTCGAGGATAGAAAGGCCGTAGAGGATCGATACATTACTGTTCACAGTAGATTAAAATCTCTTATTCAACAACGAACGATAAATTCTGCTAATGGCGGACCACACATTCAACCTTCTGTCAAAATTAATCTTCCTAAAATGAATATTCCTATCTTTGATGGAAGTTATGGAGAATGGCGCACATTCATAGATTTATTTACAACTTCTGTTCACAACGACAATTCGTTAGCAAAATCTCAAAAATTCATATACTTAAAATCATTTTTGAAGGGGGAACCGCTTTCTTTCATTTCTGAATTGAACATTTCTGATAGCAATTATGATAAGGCTATAAATCTCTTGAAAGTTCAGTACGACAAGAAAATGCCAGCGATAAACTATCATATCAATGAGTTGATGGGAGCTACTGTTATCAGAGGTTCAAATGGACTTCGTGATTTCAGTAGAATAATCAAACAACATATTAATGCTTTAGAAGCACTAGGTGTGAAAGTAATGGGTTCATGGGATTTACTTTTGATACATATTTTCTGTGGAAAACTTGACAGAAATTTAAGAAATGATTTCGAACTTGAAAGAGATCAAAAAGATTTGCCAACTCTGGACGATTTGTTGAATTTTTTGAACAAAAGAATAACATGTCAGGATCTTTATAAGTGGGAATAGTATCACACTGTATACTTCTATGTGACGCTGGTAGTTATCTGTTAGTTATGTAAGATGGGGATAAGGGTTGAGTCATGGAAATGTGAGATACTTAGGTGAGTCAGTCTTAAACTGACATTGTTCTAGAGTGGATCAATAAATATTGTGTTAAGTGTGAAGTGCAGTGTTTGATATTGTGGCTAGCCAGTGGGGCCTTCCCAACATCTCAGAAGTGGGATACACATCGGATTTTTTTTTGTCACTTTCGCTCCACACTCAACGTTTGAACATGGCAGGACGGCGATCAAAAAAACGCCGTAGAAGGTCGAGTTCCTCAGAATCTTCATCAAGTTCTGAAGTTCCTTCTAGTAGCAGTGAACCTGAACGACGAGCACATAAAAAGAAATTGGGCAACCGTAAAGGTCGAAGGCCCAGGGTAAGGAGCACCTATTTTAATTTTTGTGAACGAGGTGAGTCGAAAAATGTTTCTACAATTCCGAAGCTTGACTCAAAGTCTGATTCGGTTAGAGATTGGTTAAACATTGTGGATCAACATGCAACATGTTTCAAATGGGACGATAATACAACAAAAACTATTGCTTTTAGTGAACTTAGAAATACTGCATCACATTGGTTTCAAACGTTTATTCAAACGGAAATCGGTTGGGCGAATTATTCATGGGTTAAATGGAAAAGAATTCTTTCTACCACATTTCAGTCAGTTAGGAATACTCATAATTTTTTTTTATGGAAGTTGCGAATCACAAGTCATTAGAGGGGGAATCATTGTACAGTTTTCATTTTGATCAGTTAGCTAAAATAGAAGCATTAAAATCGAATTTTTCCGACGCTGACAAAGTTTCTCTCATCTTCGGCGCAATCGCAGAATGACACGGTCGCGTCGGCTGTGAAAGCAGCTGATATTACGGATCTCAATCATCTAGCAAGTTATTTGAGGGACAGAACATATGCTGAGGCAGGACCCAGTCACAATCAAATAGGTAATAATACTTCAAATACCAAACTAGAACATTCAAAGTCTGCTGAGAAGCATGATAAGTATTTAAAAATACAAAACAATCAAATCAAATGTTTTAATTGCCATAAACGGGAACACAAATGAAGTGAGTGTAGAAGTTATATTTCTTATTATAAATGCAATTATTGCCATAGAAAAGGTCATATCGAAGCAGATTGTTACTCACAAAAAAGACAGACCGAGGTAAAATTAGAGAAGTTCAGAGAAAAACCGCAAAAAAAATTAATGTCATTGACAGCTCTACTGAAGATAAATTCTATAGAAACATTAAGATCAATGACCCTTCCTTTTGGCATTCCTTGATTTTGATAGTGACTGTGTAGCCTCTTCTCTCAAATCACTTGAAGGTATTAAAAATTTCTTGATGAAAATTCAACTATGCCACTCTAAAGTTATTGCACGTACAGGTTGTTACAAAGTTAAAAACCAATAGCCAGAAAGTTGGTGTCTGAATTGTTAGCAGCAGGAATAATTCGCGAAAGCAGTTCTCCGTTTGCCAGCCCAATTCTATTAGTTGATAAGAAAAACAATGAAAAACGTTTGTGTGTCGACTATAGAGAGCTTAACAAAATCACTGTGAAAGAAAAATCTCCACTTGCTTGTGTAGAAGATCTAATAAATAGACTAAAAGAATGCCGATTTTTCAGAAGACAGAAAACATTGACAAAAAGTCTTCCAAATCTTAAGGGAAAATCGTTTAACGTTAAATTCAGACAAATGTTCATTTCTACAAAGCAGTATACTGTTTCTAGGCTATGAGGTTGGTGAATCAGGGATTCGTCCTGGTAACAATAAAATAAAAGCTGTACAAAATTTTCCTATTCCACAAAACATTCATCAGTTACGACAGTTCTTGGGTTTAGTGAGTTAACTTAAAAAAAAATTCTTCAATGAATTTGCACAAAAAGCTAGTATACTGACAAAATTATTGAAAAAAAAATAGCCAATGGCTATGGACGGATGAACATTCGAAAGTTTTTAACGATTTCGAAAATATTCTGACTAATGAACCTGTTTTAATTATTTTCGACTCAAAGTATCAAACTGTTGTGTATACTGATGCAAGTAGAGATGGAATAGGTGGCATTCTGATACAAATAACTGACAAGGGAGAGCAGCCAGTGTCATTTTATAGTCAACAAACAAGCGAGAGCGAGAAAAGATTCCATTCATTCGAGTTAGAGTTGTTGGCAATAGTGTCTGTACTGCAAAAGTTTCGACATTATTTATTGGGTATCGAATTTATCATTAGAACTGACTGTAAAGCAGTTCGGAAAACAATGAAAAAAAAAAATATATAAATCCACGCATTGGCAGATGGGTCCCCTCATTACAAGAATATAATTTTCAAATTATTCACAAATCAGGAAATCAAATGAGTCACGTGGATGCTTTGAGTGGTAACCCATGCGTAAGCAGTGAAAATATACAACCAGATAGCATTATGAAAATATCTGAAGGTGACTGGTTGACGGCTGTTCAAGCCAAAGACCCTGAAATTGTGAAAATTAAAGAAAATTTGAAATCATGTGATGTGGGTAGAGATATCATTTATAATTATGATTTAAGGGCAGAGCGAGTTTTTTTAAGCTCACTGAGTATGGTCTGCGCTGGCTTGTTCCGAAAAACTGTCGTTGACAGATAGTAAAAGCCAACCACGATGATTTGGGACATTTCTCGGTAGAAAAAACTCTTCATAGATTGCAAGAACGATATTGGTTTCCTCGGATGCGGCATTTTGTAAAAAAGTATATTAAATCATGCCTACATTGCCAATATCATAAAGTGCCCGCAGGGAAAAAGCCGGGATTTTTATTTTCCATTCGTAAATGCCCTCGTCCTTTTCATACTATCCATGTTGATCATGTTGGTCCATTTATTGAGAGAAGAAACGGCAACAAATACATATTTGTTATGGTTGACTCGTTCACAAGATTCACAATTGTGAGTGCCCTTCCCAATACCAAGACTTCACCGGTTCTGAATGAATTGCGTAAATTGGTCGCTATTTTTGGAGTGCCACTGCGTATGATATCGGACGCAAACAAAGCGTTTTCATCCAACAAATTGAAAAAAAATGCGAAGAACAAGGTATTCGCCATCATCAGGGTTCTATAGCGGTGCCTCGCGCAAATGGTCATGTGGAACTATACAGCAGGACTATTGTGGACGCTGCCGCAACAGTAGGTTCAGGTCTGAAGGAAGAAGATTGGGACAAAGATGTGTCCAAAATTCAGTTGGCAATTGATAATACATTTGATAGGACAGTACAAGCTGCTCCGGGTGAAGTTTTATTCGGATTTCGGTTGAACGTGGGGAGTGACAGATATGTGGCTCATGTCCGTGAGCCCCCAACGATTGACTTAGCCAAACTGAGGCAGGATGTTGCAAAAAGATCGGAGGAAAATCGAGAAAGGCAGAATAAAGCTTTCAATATGAGACGAAAAGTAGCTCCGATTTATAAAATAGGCGATTTGGTGCTCGTAAAAGTAACTAGTTTCAAAACTGACGAAAACAGTAAGAAATTAATCGAAAAATACAAAGGACCTCTCGAAATGGAGGAAAATTTAGGAAATGATAGATATAAGGTTCGAGAAGAATAAGGGTCGGAAAGGTGCCAGAACGCAAACCTCTATGAGGAAGTTATTGGTGTGGAACATCTCAAACCGTTCACAGTGAGAGACGACAATTAGTAAGTGGAAATCCAGTCATAATTCAGGGATTAAACTGAATTTATGATTAGGAGTGAAAGTTGGGGATTAAACCAACCGAAAAGAGTAACTTAGGGATTAAACTAAGTTATGAAAAGTAATCCATCATAATTTAGGGATTAAACTAAATTTATGATTAGGAATGAAAGTTGGGGATTAAACCAACCGAAATGAATAACTTAGGGATTGAACTAAGTTATGAAAAGTAACCCATCAAAATTTAGGTATTAAACTAAATTTATGATTAGGAGTGAATGTTAGGGACTTGACATTAGAATCAGTGCTCAGTACAGCCCTGTACACTATCTGTTATTACATAAGGATGATACACATCTTTCTTTTATGTTGAGGATATTTTAAGTGAGTAAAATTCTGACTAACTTACGGGTTAAACTAAGATTATGGTTCAGAAATTCAGTCATGTTGAGGAATATATCAACGACGTACATAAACTCAGGGAATAAACTGAGGTGACAGAAAAAAATAAATACATCGAGGGTACACTTAGGGACTAAACTAAGTTGGCCCAAATAAAAGGAGTGAACTCAGGGAATAAACTAAGTTACCAATAATAATGATAAGTTATGACTTGGTTGAACACAAACATAGAGACATAATCTGTGATGGTATTAGCCGAGGTATTAGCAGTATCCGGTGTGATACTTATTTGCCTGATTTGGAGATGAAACAAAAATCATCGAATATCAAAACCTCATATTGTTTATTTTACAGATTTCTACTGATATCCAGGTACCAATTTGAGGACAAATGGTTATGCAGGATGGCCGAATGTCAGGATCTTTATAAGTGGGAATAGTATCACACTGTATACTTCTATGTGACGCTGGTAGTTATCTGTTAGTTATGTAAGATGGGGATAAGGGTTGAGTCATGGAAATGTGAGATACTTAGGTGAGTCAGTCTTAAACTGACATTGTTCTAGAGTGGATCAATAAATATTGTGTTAAGTGTGAAGTGCAGTGTTTGATATTGTGGCTAGCCAGTGGGGCCTTCCTAACAAACAGCTTGGGAATCATCTGCTCAAGGTTTGGAATTTAAAAAAGGGGTGGAACAGAAATCGAAATATTTCAATAAACAAGCATCGGTTACTCATTCTCATTTGGTTACTGGAGCTCAAGGAGGTAAAGAGCCAAGATGTGCATATTGCAAAGTTTCAGGACATACGATTTATAAGTGTAGCAAATTTTCCTCCTTACCAATTTCTACAAAAAGAGATTTCATTTCCAAGGAAAGACTACGTTTCAATTGTTTCGGAAAACACTCAGTTTATCAATGCATATCAAAGGATAGGTGTAGAAATTGTTCAGGTAAACACCACACTCTTTTACACGAGAACAAATGTTTCAAAACCTCAAATAAAACTCTTGATGAAGGAAATAGTACTCATTCTCACGAGTCATCATCTCAGTCTGAGATCAATTCTCAAGTTGATCCTCAATCGCATTCATTTTCTTATAAATCTCAAGAGTCTAACTCCCAACCGCAAAATCACTCTCAAGGTTCTGCTCAGTCATCTCATACATTGACCTGCACTCGAAAAGAAAATAATGATCCACATTGCTTGACATCATTGTCTAAACATCAAGTATTATTGGCTACAGCAAAGGTGATTCTATTATCAGATAAAGGTGAAGGGTTAGAAGTTCGCGCATTGTTGGATTCAGCTTCACAAACTTCATTTGTGACTAAAGAAGTGGCAAATATGTTGGAAGTGAAACCAATGAAGCGTAATATGAGAATATCAGGTATATCTCAAAGTAGTAGTCATATTACCGAAATGGTAGACATATTTTTGAAGCCAAAGTGTTCAAACAATGATAATGATATCTTTTCAATTACTTGTGGTATTTTGAATAGAATAACTTGTGAACTTCCTCAAATTCAAATTGATTCTTGTGTATTCAAAATTCCCTCTAATATCAAGCTTGCAGACAATGAATTCAATATTCCCGCAAAGATTGATATGTTAATTGGAGCTGATCTGTTTTTTGATTTAATTGAACCAGGTTCAATCAATTTGGGAATAGATTTACCGGTTTTACAAATACGATACTATAAAAAAATTTGTAGTTTCCCCGGGTTATTGTAGATTCCACTCTGAATCAATGGAAGTTCCCGGAGTTGAAATAACCCGATTTGGTCCTGAAATCTCGGGATCGGATTCAAAAACGTCTGTAAGTGTGCGGATCTGCTTTCTCATTAGCTACTTGAAAACTTTTTAATCCAATTTGAGTTTTTCGAGAGCTAATGAGAAAGAAGTGGTCGACCTTCTGCTCCAGCAGCTCTCGGCTTCTATGCATAAATTTATGGAACTCATTGAAGGAAAATATTTTATTACACCAGCTTTTATGATACCAGTGTCTGGAGGAGTTTTCGGCAGATACTCGAAAAGTTTTTAAATATTTATTTTGGGGCTTTGTGGAGTGGATTTTTTTGTTGCCATTTCTGATTCATGGAGTTTTCATCACTCGGCAGTTTCTTGGTATTTTAAGTGGATCTTGAATGAAAGTTTGTACCTAATTTTAGGAGTATAATGGCACTTGAAAAATGAGCGTTTTGGTTAAGGAAGATTTTTCCCAAATTCCACCCCTGAGGAGGTGAATAACGGGGTCAAAGTGTGTGGGATAACGTGAATCCTAGGTCCAATAGTACTTCAAATTTTGTATAAACCAGAATGGATGGAAGATGTGTTTCGTATTTTTATCAAATTGATCGCCTAACGGGGTTGAAAAGGGGTAGAAAGTTACTCTAGGGTTTTTTCAATGCACAGCCCAAACCACTGATCGTAGAGAAATTTGGACGGTGTGTTTTTTGTATGACGTAGGCAGCCGATAAAAAAAGGTTTTCTGAAAATCCACCTCTAAGGGGTGAAAAACTGTGTCTTAATTTGTATGGATTAACGTACTTCAATCTACGTCGGATTTTGCGAAAATAATCTTCAACAGAATAGATGGAAGGGGTTAAAAAGGGTTTATATCATTTTCGACTCCTTTAAAATGCTCTTTCGAATACGTCCAGAAGGAAAAGCAACTTGTTACTAAAAACTACACAATATAATTTCATCACAAAAATATTTAAGGTCCAAGGAAGAGGGCACAATATCGACGAGTACAGAATCCCCACCCCTTTGTTATGAATTTGGAAACCTGTCGAACCTCTCTTGCTCAGGGATCTTTTTTCAATAGAACAACTGAGGTTTGAAACTCCTTGCCAAGAGAGGTTTTTCCTGAGGCTTACAAACTTCAGAAATTCAAAGTAAATGTTATTTCGTATCTCCTGTCCCTTGATTCACGCGGTGTTCTTAGGACATCACAGGGCTTCCCTTTCGTGTGAATCTGCACATGAAAAAAAATAATATAAGAGATATAGGATGTAGTTTTGAAATGAAGAAAGCAAAGAGATACATTTCTGAACCATGAACTTCAATTCCAAACAATACCCATGATAGCTAGATGAACATTCAATTGTGATAATCGTGGGATATTATCAGAATATTCTGAACACAACATATATTATATGGACTATTAATGAAACATTTGTTGGTGAATAATAATATTCCTGGAGCATTCCCCGAACATCCTTTAGAGGATTCTGAAAAAAGTTCGGTTGAATTTCGTCAGGATATTAAGAGAATATTTGGAGAGGTCTATGTTATATCTTCAACAAATTCTCAATAAGAAATGTGAAAAATTGATGAATATTAATGTCGAGCATTCGATAAGTTTTTTTTCAATTATTAGATAAATTGATTATAGACCAATGAAATGCGAAAGAAAGGAACTTCAAGGAAATAGCTCCAATTCAAAAATTCCAGAGGACTTTCTGCGCTGAAAAAAAATGCGAATGATCAAATCCGGCAAACGGAATTTCAAGAAATTATAATTTTTCAAGTAATGTCATGAAAACAGTTCGATAATTGATTAATCTGTGGTTGAAAACAAAATATAGGATTTGATCCTGAAATTTTTCATGTGAGCGAGTAATGGTCCCTTCTCCTGATATGAACGTAATGTGTATTTTGATGAAATTCTTCATACTGGAGGAGACGGGGTAGATATTATAACGAAACTGAATACTTAATTTTCGCAAATTTACTGAAATCCGAGGAGGATTTATATCGATAAACTCGTACTTGACAAGAGAGAGAAAAATAAATTGACTCGCAATTATCTTTTCTGAAAATGCTGACTTTTTTGATAGATTGAAAATTGCTTCTTATTGGTAACATTTTCCTCTTTCATTCTAACCATGTCTCTAAGCTTAAACAATATTTTTAATGAGGATATATTTTTTTTTCGTTCACACAATTCAAACGTGAAATAAGCAATTGCCCAAGAAATTGAATACCTTGTGCTTTTGTAGTACTTACAATACAGCCATATTTTACACCTGTAATTGGTCCCTAGGGCCAGCTGGATGTAATGAACTAAACAAGATAAATAATTTCTACTGATTATTTTTTTCACTTGTCAAAATGTGACGTTTTTGGCATTTCAACCAATAGTAGCGGGTTATTCTATGGTTATTCTAGCCAATCATTGGATATTATACCGATAAAACTGCCTGGTCCTTGATTAAACATTGTTTACCTTTGAACTGTCAAAACTATACGGTTTATCGCGTCGAATCTATTGAACTGGCTCATATTTATATAAATTATCATGAATGAAGAGTTACTTTATTAATAATAGTCATTCACTTTCACTTTTTCAGCATAATAACAACATAAACAACACATTCCAATGAACACTCAAACACGTAAATAGCTCATAACCCCAACTCGATGACAGATATAGCGAACGACCGATTCAAATATTTGAGGTTTCCTGAACTCAAATGAAGATGGCGTACAATTAGTTTTTATCAAATACAATTCAGTTTTTGTGGTATGAGAAGAAACCGTTGTATGAAGATTTTGATACAACGACATAACGAATGATTTTATGTTCCTTCTGGCGCGATTTTCATTTCATAAAAAATTTTCAATTATAAACCTTGTACAATGAGAGGTGTGACGCCATCTCTTGGTATCGTCAGAAAGCATTTTCATATGCACTGCGTAAGCATCATATCTCTTCTGGATCATAGATGGCATACATCGTTGTCTGACATTTCGAATTTTCACCTATGCTCCTTTCCTTCTTATGTAAATGAAATACTGATCAATTAAATTGTTCTTCCTTCTATTTGTTCAGAAAATATTCTCTCCAAATACAACTCGTTCTTCAAATTCAATAAGATATATTTTCATTTTCGAAACACTCAAACTTTTTTATTTTGAAGCAAAAGCATTCAAACGAACCGAATTGGATAGAATCACTCGTCCTACGGACTCGAGATTTCATCAATCGGTTTGTTTTCATACTTTTGCCAAATAAAACAGTTTTTATGGAAAATGAAAATTTATCGAATGAATTTGAAGTACTCGTGGTATTACCTCTGATAAATGATGGATAATTAATTTATTTTATGCAGAAAATATTGTCACCGAAAACCACTGATTTTTTTGCAGAATGAAAAATTGCATTGCTTCCTTTACCATTTTTATTGTACGGTATCACATTTTTCGTCATTGCTTTTTTAGAATCTATATATCTCTTTGAGAATTGCAGTACAATATTTGGTTGGAACTTGTCATTTCTAGGTGGAAAATTCAGTTTCATTCTGTGTTTATGTTTCAATATGCTGGAAGTTATATTTTGATTTAGCAGCATCGTCCCGAGCTTGATTCATGCTGTGTCAATTGACTTGAAATTATAGAAAAAGTTCTGTTCATTATCATTGGATTTTATGAACCACAATAAATGAAACTTGTCATATAGTAACTTTTACTTTATTTCCATACCGTTTGGAGAACTCATTCATCTGCCGGAAATGCATCTTCAAATTCACTGTAGTCAGAAATGGAAGTGACTCGTAATATGCGATTTCCAACGAATGCTTCACAATTTTCAATAACCCATGTTCTGAGTGATCTTGACGTAAAGCTCTGACACGTTGTTTCAGTTGGAATCGTTCGATGGCTTTGAAGTATTTTTGAGTAACATACTGCAGCCAGTGTCTAGAAATAAATGCCTGCATCGTCTGCAATATTCACATCGAGATTATTGAGAACGCGGAACGAAAAATAAAGTGGGTATATATCGTTAGAATTCTGATAGCACATAAAGGAGAACGAACTGAGCGAAATGGATTTGGTGCGTTCCATTTCTACTTGATTCACAACAGTTTGAACGAGCCAATCAAATCCGTGAAAGTTTTATGAGACATAAAATGTAGTTTGTTGCTCCATTTTCATGAGAGCTGGTTGATTGCTGAATTGATTCATTTCAGCAACGGCTTATGTTTATCACTATGAATAAATGGATTCCTATCCATTCTCCAACAAATGTGTTACACACTGAGAAATATGCAGAATGGAGATATCTCCGTTCTGAGAAAGGAATTTGTATGTGAATTTTGTTTTCATTTGGCATTCGATGATTATTTGGTGTTATCAAGGTCTTCGTGAACATAGTAATTAAACTTTGAGACGTACTCGAGGCAACAAACAATGATCAAGGAACAATATATATTTTTTTTCCAATATACACCTTTCTTTAGTTTTTCTTCACACTTCTATGACAATCATTTTCCCATCGAATCATGTTTACTTTAAATTCGAAAACATGAATAGACAATTGGGGAATTCCGCATGTAGAAAAAAAATATTTTTTTTTCCAAATGCACTAGTTTTTAAACTATACAGACATAGTTATAATTCCACATCATAGGTATTCGACATCAAGACTATTCTTCACGTTCATCTCAAAGAATTGACAGCATGATTTTTTTCGGATAGAACCATCTTCGCTCTCTGTGAAGCTCTCTCTTCCTGTTCAGTTCATTCTTTAATTTAGAGACTGTATCTTCGTCTCCATCTTCCAACCATGATCGAAAATCTTCATGAATACTCTATAAATGTGGAACTTGTCTGAACCTGAGATTAAAACATTGCCCCGAATTTTCTGTTATAGTCACCTCTGGTAAATGTGAATTCGGAACAAGTGTGAACAATTGCATCTAAAGAGGGGTCCATGAACCAATATCAGCGCTATCTGGCAAAGACATGTACAAATAATCTTCGTTTGACCTAACTATGTTGAAACCCTGCATACTGGAATTCAACAAATTTATTCAGTATAGTTCCGCCTCTGTTCTGATTTGATGCTCAATGAGTAAACTAGTATTATTTGAAATTATTAAAATCTGTGTTGACTTGACGGTGAAATTTATTGTCTATACGTGTATATGTAGCATTCATATTCTAGTTTAGTGTGAATCCTTCGAATTCAATGATTATATCATTCGAAATAATTTTATGGCATGGATCACACTCACTCAGATTGAAATGCATTCTGAGGTTAGTGTGACTGCATGTTATGAGGTAAGTGTGAATTCGTTATCGTGTATACGTTCACACTCCAAATATTTCTGGTTTCAGATGCACAATGTTTCGAAATTATCGCTGAAAAACATAAAGGACCTCAAATTATTCCCAGACATACCTTGACATTGCAGTATAAGAAATGAAAAGAGATACGATGGGCATTTACCGAAGAAATCAAGAGTCGAATAATTCTGAAATCTGGAAAAAATGAATTCTCATGGCCAGAAATCGAAAATTCAGATGTTCCAGTAGACCAAGACATTGTGAAAGTTCTTTCTGAACCAATTATAGACAGAAGAGAACATTTTTATTTTAGAAACATTTTGGTTGATTTCCATTTCTGACCCCTCGAAAGTTTATAACTTTTTCACCAATTAAGATATTTGAATTTTTCAAAATCGGAAAAATTCTGAAGTATTACATATTTTTACACCTTACAGAGAAGTACGACATTCACAATTGCCGTAAAACTATGGGGAAGTGTGATCCAATGTTCTGATTTTCGAAAAAAATTCGTAATGAATTCTAGTTGTCACATCACAATAATTTAATAAATAAACATCAGAGCAGATATTACTATGTAACAAATACTTCAGCTGAAAATGACAAATAATCTGTTCATGTTTCACGCGTTAACACTTACCCGATCTTACCTTATATTGTATACCTATATAATGTAAGCATTTTTGGACCTACATACTGCTTGCATATTGTGCTGATTTTTGGAAACTCGTACATCATCTAAACTAAGTCTTCCACTCAGAAAGATGAATAGTGTAAAAGCAAACTCCCTTGCTTATGTTTTTTTTTCAGATAAATTCATTTATTGTGTGAACCCACGAAAGATATAGAATCGAAGTGAAAACCTCAACTTCATGAATAATAAGTATACCTATTTGATTGAAGAATTAACAAAAAAAAAATAGAAATGATTGATTTGTACTGGCCGATAATTGATGAAATTCCATATTAACAAATATATCATAGTTTTCTGTACGATTCCCACTGTTGAATAGAAATAAATTTTCCGGAATATCAACTCCTAAACTGAAATAAGAGAACATCGCTCGCGAATACAACACCTCTGAAGAAATCAGTGCTCTGTGAAGCGTAACTGGAATAACACAAAAGGCCGAGAAATGAGAGGCACAATAAAATGATGCGAAACAAACGGACAGGCTTTGCAACAGCCGACACCGCGCCGTTCTTTTGTTACAAATCGCCGGTTTTTGTAATTTAATTAGACCATAGTTTATTGTAGCTTTCATTCGAAGCAAATACCGCCTTCGCAGAATGCACTCTTGAGTAATTAGTATAATTGCATTGTATTAGTATGGAAACGCAGCGGAAGGCGTCGGAATTCACTCAGAATGAAAAAGCGCGCTGCGACAATGAATTCTTTCCTTTCCAGGACGAATGAACTGATCCCGCAGAATGCAGTCATGGAATTGAAATGTGACCTGCACAAAAATATTTTTGAATGCAGTCAAAATAGTTATTAGGGTATCAAGAGTGTCTTGATGGCGTACCCATCTAATAATGGGGCATATGCATAGGTCATCAATTCATATCAATTTGTTACTGCATCTGAAAAATCAATATTTCAGAACAACAATACAAGTGTAGAAGGGCAGATTTTTAATCTACCCCGAAAAGTTGCTGCGTCTATTGAAAAAATGTTCCTTCTGGATAGAACAAGTCCAATTAGTCAGCAACTTCTCGAATGACTCAAATTTGCCTATCAAAAAAAATAATAAGAAATGAATGGAAAACATGAAATTTTGGTGCGGAAACCATAGGCAAACCTTATTTCAATGAAAATTAATGAGCGGAGGGTACGAAAAAAACCTTAGATTTACTGTTATATCAGTCTTGTACTCACCAGTACATTCATGAAATCATATCTACATATACTATTCTTGAATAAATATTATGTTTTTGTACATTTTACAGCTCATACAGTTTGCATTCATTATTAGAATTTAATTTCTACAAGTCAAAAAGTTGACATCAACCTGATCCACCATTCATGAAATTACAGTCCTTTGACACCTGCAGAGATAACTGGTACGATGTTGCCAGAATTCCAAAATGTTCTATTTTATATTCGAATGGTACACAATTGCAAGTTATGATCCTTTAAAGTTCGAAAATGGACGTATTCTGCCTTTTCTTTCTGCACCATAAAATCTCTCGGACCACACGCATTCATTCATGGTAAGTATATTTTTTCAGAAGATGAATTTTGTTATGAAGATGTTTCTTTGCATTCGGCCGATGCGATTGAAGATTTAGACTTTTAGACTCAATGAAATAAGACGGAAGCGACTATTATTGAAGTTTTGGAAGTAGTTTAATAACATTTTGTTAAGTATAGGTTTGTTATGTTTGACTCATTCTTTCACATGATTGCACATTCTGGATCATAATAGGTTTTATTCTGTTCAATTATATTTAATTTCAATACATTATCATACCTATTACATATAATATATATGAGATGATAAAATTATATTGGTTGTTGTTATTCAAATGATGCTAGGTTAGTTAGGTTTAATTTTCGTTTATCTCAATAATTAGACGTTATTCAAGTGATGCTAGGTAAGTTAGTTTTGATTTTTTTCAATATTCAGACGTTATTCAAGTGATACTAGGTTAGTTATGTTTGATTTGATTTATCTTTGTACTTAGACTTTATTCAAATGATGCTAGGTTAGTTAGGTTTGATTTTTGTTTATCCCAATAATCAGACGTTATTCAAGTGATACTAGGTAAGTTAGTCAATAATCAGACGTTATTCAAGTGATGCTAGGTTAGTAAGGTTTGATTTTGAATAATCTCAATAATTAGACGTTATTCAAATGATGCTAGGTTACTTTAGGTTTTGATGGCGATTCGAATACGACATTGTCCTAATTTACAGTTTGGCAACTTTGCTCTACTTCACGTGCGTTTTCGGTAAGATGTCTACAAGGATGGTGCTGGGACTGATGCGATATTGTTTAGAATTTTATGGCGACTCTTTTCTGTCATTAGTGTCATTTTTACGTATCGTGTTGTGTTTCTCAATTTCATCGCTAGTTGACGCTAATTGGAAGTGCAAAGTCAACCGATCGATCGACAAACTATATTCTTTGATTCGAGCAGTCAAGAAAATGAGCAAAATCTAATGTCATACTCATGAAAAACAAAATCGAATGAAAGGAACGCAATTATAGGGAATTTGGCCAGTATTCTAAACGAATAATATAGGTTGTTGATCAGTTAGCGTCCAAAAGTAAAAGTATAGCCAGCCGTCAGGTCGGCCGTTTATACATTTCCTAGGAAATTCTTAACTCTTCGTTGCAAACGCCATCTGAACTGATTTGATGTCAAGGGGTCATGATGCTTATTATCATAGTAGGCATGTGTCGCCACTTAGACCCCAAACTTTCCCAGGTATAAATCCCTACACCAAATCTAGACATCTTAGTTATCGGTAAAATGTTGACAATCACTGTTGTCAGTGTCAATGGTGAATTTTTCTAAGTAAAAAAAAATTTATGTTTTTTCCGATTGTAGGCCGTTTTTGGCGATTTCCATTAAAAAATTCAAAAGTTGGCGATTTGACGTATTCTACACCTTTGCCATTATATGTGTATGTATGTATATATATGAAAATACCTGTCGTCAACGTTTTAACAAAACTAAATCCGTTTCCGTTCTCAAAACTTATATGCAAATTCCTGTTCAAATGCAAACAATTCTTGTTGACCATCTTCGTAATTGACATTTGTCTGATTTGGAATATTTTAGAAGGAAGCATCTTCGATTGTACTAACTACCGCGTCTACAATTTCGAGTCGGTCGACGTTTCGGCTCCCATATCGGAGCCATTTTCTAGACGCAGTTATTTGGCGTTTAGGTCTAAGTCTGCTTTGTACCTAAATATTGAGGACTGAAGGTCATTGGGATTTGTTTGTTTATTTATGGAAGGGTCAGGGGTCGAACCCTCAAATGAAGCTACGGTCGGATAAGTACTCGGGTCATGGATTGGGGAGATATGACGGGAAAAAAGTGGTTTCTGCAGGTATTGGGAAGTCTTTGCGAATCATCGCGTTTGTTTAGACAATTAGAACGTTTTTCAATTTCGATAGCTTCGCGGGTAATTCTGGTCTGGACGGATTTGGCCGTGGCAATGGTTTTTGTATTTTCGAAATCTATTCTGTGGCCTGTTTCTATATGATGTTGAAATAATGCTGGGATTGTGTCAGAAATGCGGACTATTAGTTCATGTTCATTAGCTCTACTGGACACTTGTCTGACCGATGTATCTTCTGGGACAGTTAGAACATGGTATTTCATATATTTCTTGGGTGACATTAGGTATTGTGTATTTGAGCGTGCGAAAGAGGGTGGATATTTGGTGGTTCGCTGTAAAACCGGTTTTGATATCATGTCTTGTCATAATTCGACTTACTGTATCATTGACTCCATGGATATGAGGAGAGAAAGCTTTTGGACATTCAGGTACGTCCCCAGGGTGTCTAGGGTGAAGAGCTCGGGTTTGCTGAAGTTTAATAGGCCTGTGGATTTGGGAATTGGAATAGTCGTTGTGGATGAGGGCAGATCTGATCTTTTCCATTCCATTGGATTTATTGTGGTTATCGGTGAGGTTGAAGGATTTCTGTATGACAGAATTCAGAACTGAATTCATTGTGCTGGATGATGATGAGACTTGGCATTGAGTCGTACTTTTCTCTTTCCATAGTGAATTGTATATTGGGGTGAATGGTGTTGAGGTGATTCGGGAATGTTAGTAGGGTTTCAAACCCATGAGGCCAAATAACAAAAACGTTATCTACGTATCGGAGCCAACACGTAGGCTTGAGTTCAGATGTGTTAATGGCTCTGGTTTCGAAGTCCTCCATGTAGTGGTTAGCAAGAACTAGAGGGAGGGGGGAACCCATCGGAGCGCCTTTCACTTGTTTGAAAAATTTGTCCTGAAAAAGCAAGGATATACTGGACATACAATGACTGATGAGGTTTAGATGATCTTGAGAGATTTGATGCTTGGTTTACAAAACACTTAGTGTCTCAAAAAAAGGAATATTCGTGAAAAGGGATGCCACATCGAAGCTTATGAGAATGTCTGTTGGTCGGAGGTTGAAGGATTTGAGTTTTCCAATGAAATGAAAAGAGGTCTGGACATATGACAAACATTGTTCTACTAGCAGGATGTTTGCTAGGCATTTGACGCGAAGGCTTGTGTTGGACACCCGAAAGCACTGGCTATTATAGTCTAGAGTTTGGAGCAATCACTTATATTTCAGTTGTGAACAAACCAGGGCTCAGTACAAAATTTCGAATTATTATGAGATGATATCCCCGAAGATCTCCCGGATATAACCTGGGAGTTCACGTATTCGAAAGAAATATCAATAATATATTGGGACCGATAGAGTTTGTTATCGCTGGATGTATTTTACATTACCACACATTTATAGGAACAATGGAGAAATTTTTATGGATATCCATTGGATGTTCTGTGCTCACTGAGCATGCTTTGAATTCGGTAAACTTCAATATTTGATGACAAGCGTAACGTTACATATATTTGGTAACAAACTCACAAGTATTCCACGCAAAAATTCATCCTTATCATAATTCACGAGCTCCGATGGGATTGCTTTAATTTCAAGACATAAATCGTCATCTCCCATGTTTTTGCTGGACTCAAATTCACGGGAAATTAATCAAAAATACACGGGTATAATCCTGACCCTTTGCGGATTTGCTCTCGATTTCACCGTCATTGATAAATGACTAGGGGGCGGTCGAATCGCTGTATCACCACGAAGGATCAAATGACGTTCGACTAACTATCTACGTATCCCTTTTCATATCGGCTCACATACCTCTCCGGCGAGAATTTTCACACTCACGAATTCGCACAAGACACATTTGACTCTACGAAACCGCAGTTTTAAATCAAATCCCGAGGTTGTACCCTCGTCAACGGCGACGATAATTGTTTTGGCACTTCAGGAGAAAACCAATTTGGGAACAGTTGGGATGTAGAACATGATATGGGTCAAAAATTTGATTATCACCTCCACTCCTGGTATTTACCATGAATTATTTATGTGTGAGGCTGGAATTCATTTGCCAATGATATTCGGGTTGCATTTTCTGGAGACATTCAATGGTAGATTAACCTGTAATTTATGAGCAGTCATGCAGGATAAGCCCAAGTTGTTAGATAATGATACAGTAATATTTATTCACAGGAAGTTTACAGTACATACAGCTTATATGGTCTAAACTAAATAGGATATGAACTGTTAAAAAATGAAATGTAGAAAGTATTATTTGCGAAACCACAAGTGTTTGTATGTAGTATACAATACTATCTACACAATGATACAAAAAAATACAATGTTTTCTTTATATGACATATTTATTGAAAGGTGTACACATTAAAATTTCTTGACAATTCATAGTGGTTGAAATGTTGGATCATAATGTCATTATGAATTATACACAGACATACACATATACATACATATACACACAGGAAGGAATAACCAATATCTTCAGAAAAAGTATATCAGAATAATTCAACTCATTTTCACGAACAATAACTAGCCGTAACTATCAAATTCCCAATGAAAAAGTCGCATTATTCTATACAGAAGTCTGAATAATAATTGTTTTATGTACCATTTCAGAAGGTGAACTCAAACAATACGGACAAATATTATACCCATAATAGATAAATTTAACTTGATGCAAGATACACGGTATCTCGCCCTCAAACTTCTCATAAAATGTTATCAATACTTTAGACTAAAGTTTAGATATATTTTGGCTGAATAAAGGTTCTCAATGATCCATTGACATCTTGTGTCCCTAAATTGGATATGAAAATCTGCAGCCTGAATCTCTCCCGAATGGTATACTTCACAAATCCCCAAGATAAGGAAGATCACTGTGAAAACACGTTTACGAATATCTGACAAGACATACGTCTCGGATTAATCTGTTTATCTCGAGCATACGCACTCTAAATTCGGAATTAACGAGATGTCGAGAGAGAAAAAGAAAAACATAATTCCCGGAATCTTGACTCCCGACTTCCAATAAAAACTGAAAGACTAACGCGATGCGAACGTGTGTAAAGAACCCCAAAAATCACGTCTTCCTTTATGCTTTGCCTCACCCCTGGAACGGGTGAGGAGAAAACATATATAAGCCAGGAAAATTAAGTCCGATTTCAGCACAGCATCAAACCCTCAACATTGTTTATGACCATTCCGTTTACTAGCCGATTACTATGATACTTCGAATCTTGTAAACTTCTTGAACGTCATACATGTCCTCAAAGGACTTTGAAACCTTGAATTAAATATTCAAAATCAATCTAATTTTGGTGATTGACTGAACAAATGAATTGCTTTGATGAGCTTTCATGCCGGAGTCAGTTGTTTTGCTACAAAGTCAGGAACGGACTACCCCTGATGGTTCACACCCCAAAACTTTGGAATGACAGATATTTTTCAATACTTCTCAACAGAATCAGTTTACTTAGTCAATTTTCTGAATAAAAGTACTTCTGTCGAAAATAGATGTCCGACGACATCCAACATGAGATGTTTACCATAATTCGAAAAGATGAATTTTGAATGAAAATAGGAATGATAGGCAAAATGTTCATGACGAATTTTTATAATGCGAACACTTTAACTCAACGAAACTCATGTTGAAAATATCAATCGCAAGCCCCAAAAGCAAACAGAAATAAAAAATCCGCTATAAAAACTGCTCGATATGACTCCCTTCTCTCTCATTACATTTCCGTAGTCTGCGAAAACACACTCTCTGTACTTGGAAGAGCATTCCAGGGCCGTTTCTTATGGCTTATCTATGTGAACAAGGCATATCTTGTGTGAATGGGTGTAGCGTAAACAAGGCTTTCCAGATGCCCCCACAGAAAGAAATCCAATGGATTTGAATCAGGAGACCGCGGTGGCCATGCATATGGCCCACCTCTACCAATCCCTTGTGGAAAGTATTGTTCAGATAGTCCCGCACAATCAAACTAAAATGAGGAAGAACGCCATCATGCATAAATCACATATCTGTTCGGGTTTTCAATGAAATATGTTCTAAAAGTCCATTCAAGTCGTTTTGAAGGAACTGCAAATAATGTTCGCCATTCAATCGGTCATGTCGAACGAATGATCCTATAGGACAGTTTCCTATCATACCAGCCTCAACATTCACTTTGAATTCCCGTTGATATTTGGTTTGCAACATCCCATGGCGATTTTCTTCGGGACATATGTGGAGATTATGAGAGTGGATAACTTCTTCTCTACTGAAAACTGCTTCATCAGTGAATAAAAGTCATTTTCCCTCTATGCTTATCCATGAACCAATTGGAATATTCCACTCGTGCTGGAGAATCTTCAGGTGTCATGGCATGTACCTTCTGGATGTGATATGTGAAACTCCTTAACGTTACAGCTGTGAATGAGAACTTGAAACGTTCAGAGGTTGAATTTCACTAGATTCGGATAACACAACACGAAACGTGATTATTCCACACGTACATACAAAATATGGACTGATTGACGCATTTTTTTCCAATATATGTTTGAATCACTTAATTTTGGAACTTGTCAGAAACGACATTGCATTGAAAAACCAAATCGAAAGAAAAGAAATCTGAACAATAGAGTTGAACTTGAAAGTTCATCAACATTTGGAATATATTTTTTTTATTGAAAAAATGAAGAATTCAAACAAAAAGTAATAAGAATCTAAATAGAATACCCGTTTCGTCAATGAATGAAATAAAAATGAGGCACTGAGCTGAACAAGATTATTGAAATGACTCTCGCGAAAATTAAAGTCACGAAAATTTTCATAATCCTATATTATTTATGATGATATAAATATAAAATCTGAACCTTGAGAGAAAACAAATAACGAAAAATATCATCTGAAACGGGGAAAAATGGAACTGTGAAGTAATAGAAATCGAACAAAAATAATAACAGAGTGAATATAAGTTATGAAAATATACGAGATGTAATATCCGATTGAAATAAATAAAAATGAAGAAACTAAGTATCTAATCAAGATGCTCACGACTTCACGATCACTGGTAACACATCGTCCTCACCAGCATAGGATTGATGTTGAACGGAAATTATTGTAAGTTACTCGTGATACGTCAGTTGATAATTTCACAGCACTTTTGATGACTATGTACCAGATGTTCGTCTCATATAACCTGTCTTGACATAGCTGTATTGGATGTAACTGTATGTAAGTAGGATAAATAAAATAAATGAAGTGAATCACGGGTATAAAAACTTTCGAACCATTTCGATCTTTTTGAATATTAGTTTCAAAGAATTAGAAGCTTCGAAATTGATTTTGCTTTCTGATTGAATATTTTCTATCTGTAAAATGGCCTCTTGGAGGGAAAACCTTGTTTTCTCACATGATTGTTTTTTGAGTTGAATTTTGGGCTTCCTCGAATTTTGTTTTTTTTTCCTGACACAGTATAAGTCTTCTCGATTGCGGTGGTCCATATTTTTATTAGACACATCATTGTCAAGCCATCTCCACTACACCACCTCACAGCCATATCAGTACATATTTCTCCTGGCCTAATACCCAAATTCAACTCTCTCGCAAAGATGCCAAGAACTTTATCACTGAGCCAGATATATGCATGCCTGGAATGCTTGATCAAATCATCAGCGGGGATGCTTTCACTCGGAAATTTCTGAATTTATTTCGTTTAGTAGCTTCCTTTCTGTCGAGTGGAGTGCGAAAGAATTTCGAGCCCGAAATTTTAATATTAGTGATATTTCAGTGCGAGATCTGCATCGCCAACTAGATGTTCATTTCGCTATATTAAAACGAGAATATGAAAGGCTGCATCTGGGAATAGAAATCGTGGACATGATTTCAGTTACAGTATGGCAAGGGGTTCGGTTGAGCAAGTCGATTTCTCCTCCAATCTCTGAGAAGAGTATGGAAATTGATATTATTCATGACAAACATTTCCAAAGTATTGTGGAACGGTTAAAAATGAGCTGGGAGATGAATGATTGAGTGATCAACACAAGAGTTGAAAATTGATCCGAATGGAACTGCTATATAGGAATATTTAGAAATATACATAACGAACATAATAAATAATAATAATAATAGTTTATTGCCTGCCATACATACAAATTGCAAAGAAAAGTCCTGCATAGCAAATATTGACATACAAAAGGAGTAGTGTTAGGTCTATTGACCGATTCTGCCACACTCTCTTGAAGTGACAATCAATACTAGTTTCGAGGAGGTATCGAAAAAAGAGATGCATAGTTGGACAAATATTTCTACGGCATACTCTACGATTCCACAAACCATTATATTCAAGTTCCAGGATTTTGAAATGTTCTAACAACCAACAGATTAGTTTGAAAGATTTGATCAAGACTCACATCTGTAATACAAGTGCCATAAATAATTTTCAATTATTCGAGAGGGTGCATTTGTGAAGCGGTACATGGTTTGATCTTTTTCGTATTGCACCCATTATTTCTGGTTCCAAAGGCTACCATTAAAGCACCCGGTCCATGAAGTACACTTGATCAACTGAGGAGATATGTAGTATACAATCAATGATGGTGATTTCGATTTATGTTAGAGACGGTTCCAGTTTGTCGAATAGTGTTAAATTTTCATGAAAATGGTGCTGTCTCGTTTATAACTTGGAATCATATGTTTCATATACTACGTATCTTCTTAATCAGGTGTTCATTCAGGACTATCTGCTCCAATGGTAGCTTGGGAAACCAAATATATTGAGTTAAAGCCCAGTATCGACATTTTTTTTTGATAAATATTCAGTTCGTGAATATTGAATCTTGAGATTGAGTCACATTAATGAACCTTCAATTATTAGGTAAACTGAGTAACCTCGAATGAAACCTTTTCTGGCTGGTTTATTAGTTACGATTTGCACCAATACGAGCACATCCTTAGTACTGTGTGAATGTTATTATTTTTTGGTGGGTGGATTATTTCTTCTAGTTTTTTTGGGTTTTCAACCTACCACAATCTGAAAAAAGAGGAAATAAATTTGGAGAAACGTCAACGATGAGTATTCTGATAAATATTAAGGATGCAGAAAAACTCAAAGTCGTCTCCACAATTTAATATTCGAAAGATGTCAGTACGGTGATTCAGTACATGTTTCAAACCTACATAGGTTCATCATCAGCTGAATTTACATTGAATTATGGAGATGAAAAAAAATAGCAAAACCACATGGTGAAGTTCAAAAGGAAAAAAAAAAATATGTCCTTTTGAACTTCACCATGTGATTTTGCTATTTTTTTTTTCATCTCCATAATTCAATGTGAATTCAGCTGATGATGAACCTATGTAGGTTCGAAACATGTACTGAACCATCGTACTGGCATCTTTCGAATATTAAATTGTGGAGACGACTCTGAGTTTTTCTGCATCGTAAATCTACTACACTCCACTTTGAGATACAATGGACTTCTACCACAGGTTGATAAATATTAGTTCTTGTATTTTTTTTTTATAGTCAAATTCGAGATTCAGGAGAAGTTGCTGACTAATTGAACGTGTTCCATTCAGATGTAAATATTTCTGAATTATCTCAGAAACTTCTCGGGGTATATTGAAAATCTGCCCTCCTATAGTTGTGTAGATTCCAATATTATTTCCTATTTTTTCAGATTGTGTTGGGTTAAGAACCCAAAAAAGCTAGAAGAAAGACCGTATATCTATATTGAATATTCAGGATTTTCTATTCCAGATGAAAACAAAAAAGAAAAGGAAATGCAAGACCTCTATGAGAAAAACATCATCAACAAATCCAGAAATAGTTTTATAGTAATTACGTTTATATCAGTTATAGACATTCCATTCATTCACAAATAGGACAAAACAGACCAGATATCACTTCTCCTTAGCCATATACAGGAAATTTCTCCATAATAGAGCAAAAACACTATACTATTTTTTTATTCATTTGAATATTCCAAAATGAACAATTTGTTCAGGCCAGCCTCAACTCACCTACACTGTAGGTTGACGGACTAACACCTATCAGAGAACAACTACTCCCCTGGCTAATACCACGAAGGGCATTGGATAACATCCGACAGGCGTTAGTGCGGGATTCTTCACAGAAGAAATTCCACAAATGCTCTTGGCGATACAACTACCAGAATTGTTTTTCAATTATTGGGACGGGACACACTTGCAGACCGGTTTCGGGCTATTTGGCCTCTCGTCAGTGCAACAACATGTAAATAATTTGAAAACTAATATGGTGTGACAAATTGGTGTTGTGTGGAACACCATGTGGAAAAGATAAAAGCGTGAAAATTAAAGGTTATGAGGCGCAAAGTGCCAAGTCATTTGTCAAGATGTCAAATGTCATTTTGAAAATTTTGAAGAGAAACAATTCGGCCTAAGCCGTTGAGGAATTCAGTACAGTTACCGATACTTCAAAAGACGAGGTAAGAGAAAATTCCTTTTTTTATTGAATTTATTTGAAAGTTGAATTAAAAAAATTGTGATAATTTCATTCGAAAGATTTCAATTTAAATGGGAAAAAGTGAAATAATAGAGATTATTATTCATTGAATTCTGAAAGATTATAATTAGGTAACATCACCTGAATTGCTCCCAAGAGAATCCGAGGTCCTCTCAAATAATAATGCGTATGAAAAAATCTCACTGAAATGATTGAGATTGGTTCTTTCATTCAAACAATTAGAATATTACAAAATGAAGGCCATTTATCTCTCTCTTCCTCTCATTCTCTTCGAAACATTCCTTTCGAATGTTAGAATTTTTCTTGAACTATAATTCATAATGTGGTAGCACACCTCCCAGGATGGAGCCTATACTATCACCCTTGTGTGAAAAAATACGATCTTTGAGTAATCTTCCTGTCTGACCGATATACTCAGTCACAATTATTACACGGAATCATTCGACTGATAATTTTGGGACTTCATCTTGAAGTTTGGAAAAAAGATGATTAATAAATTGTAAGGACAGGTATATATATATATATATATATATATATATATATATATATATATATATATATATATAGCAGTCAATCTCAAGTGAGATTAGTAATGAAAAGATTTTTGGGGAATTATTTTTTGACTTCCTTCTTCTTCGAAACGAAATCAACATCAATAGAGCAAATGAAATAAAAAAAATCGAACTTCAAAAATATCCAAAAATCCCCAAGTTCTTACATATATATACATTTGCTCTATTGATGTTGATTTCGTTTCGAAGAAGAAGGAAGTCAAAAAATAATTCCCCAAAAATCTTTTCATTACTAATCTCACTTGAGATTGACTGCTATCCGCTACGGAAGACTGATAACATAATTACCTTACCTCAGCCAGGGAGCGTTTAGATACCTACCTTCAATACCAACGAAACGGATCGTCGGCAAACCAGGAAATTAATTCCGGAAGTTCTATTGAAAACGTCAGCACGTCACAACGAAAATAAATCGTTTTTTCGGATGCGACCAGTCATCTTGCCAAAACGTGGAAATGAAGCGACCCGATTAAGGATTATCTCGCGTGGTGCCCCTCAATCGGAATATATCACGGCTGAAACAGAAATTATTCTCCTCCATTGGTTCATCTGCGGAGGATTTCTCACATTCATGCACGAGTTGGTTCCTAATGTTTCTCCCTTCTATCGCGCCGCAGACTTCCGGGAAAAACTGTTTTCTCTACGGCGCGGCGGATATTAGTCTGGTGCAATACGAATGAGATCAATAATAAGCTGTGAAATTGATTATGTCGGAAATGTAATGCCTGTGAATTCTAGCCCGTGGAATGCTTGCATTAAGTTAGTTGCTATGACAACGATCCGATTTAACTAGAAATCACTCTACCTAGCTATAAGGTTACTAAGTGACAATCGCCCTGACTTGAGATGTCACTGCAGTCATCTGTCAATTTTGTTGTTGGAATTTTATAACGAAATCCACTGATAACTAGTGATTTCAGGAAAACATCTGTACACAAAATTGAATGAAATATTTGTTTCGAGACTCTGAATTTTTCGAATCCTGGAATTGAAAATGAATCGAGTTCTGTCGTTGCATATTAGCTTTATGTCAAAATTATGATGATTTGTAATATGACAACGGAATGCCCTAAAGGTTAAAAGCTTGGTCATCAGCCCAAGCATTTCCAGTTCGGATCCCCCTTTCAGGAAACATTTTCGCTGAATTCAACGGAGCTATCGATTATTTCGATCCATATTTTGAACTATCAACCAGAAATCGTCTGATAAACTATGAGATTGGAACTTCCTGGAAGATCAATCACCCCAACACCATAATAGTCTTATTTGCGTTTCGCTATCAATGTTAGCATCTTCTTAAGATGCTGAACTTATATCAGTTTGGTTTTAGGATAATTGATCTCTCACAATCAGTGATAATCTCTCATGGAAAACCCATGTGAGATCGATCGCTGAAAGTGCTTCCCAGAAACTTTGATTTCTATTTCGTGCGAAGAAATACTTCACTTCTCGTCAGCTTCTAATGATCTACAAGGTTCAGACACGACCTGTCTTGGAATACAGTTCACATGTGTGGAATTCGGCACCAAAACATTCATTGAGGCTTCTCGATTCTGTTCAGAGGAAGGCAATTCATTTTGTTGGTGGTTCTTCGCTCACTGACTCGCTCACTACATTGAAACATACAGAATTCCCACCCCTTTGATGTGAATTTGGAGACCTGTCGAACCTCTCTTGCTCAGGGATCTTTTTCCAATAGAACAGTTGAGCTTTGGAACTTATTGCCGAAAGAGGTTTTTCCTGAGGCTTACAAACTTCAAAAATTCAAAGTTAATGTTAATTCATGTCTCCTGTCCCTCGATTCACCTGGTGTTCTTTGAACATTACAGGGCTTCCCCTCCATGTGAATCTGCATATAAAAAGAACAGTAATATTTAAACCTTTTTTTTTCCTCTTGTCTGAAAATGAAAGAGCTTCAAATTCTTATGATAGATACCATGAAAAATGTACTCAGAAAAAATGAATTTGTTGATAAAACCATCCAAGAGTTTGAAATAAGCTTGTATAGACAAACAAAATATCCTCAGATGAAAATGATCATTACTTATATCCATGCTTCATCAGAACAAATCAAGCCTATAGGTAATCGATTCAAAAACAATATTCAGAACAGAGAAAACGATCAGATCCATGTTGAGTCAAAATAAACCTTCGAACACAAAACGGAATTTATAATATTGCGTGTATAGTATTTCATGTGTATGTGATGGTGTTTATACTGGTAAGAAATCAATACCATTAGAAGTAATAACAGCTGAATAAAAAAACAACTCGAGAGGACGAGAAATAGCTAAGTCGAAATCAGCTGAACACATATCAACAAATGAACACACATGGTGGAAAAGAATAATATCGATTCATTCATGACATATCAGAATGGATAAAAAAGGAAATTCAAAGAGGCTACTTGTATATTTTCAAACGGAAATAAGGAGATTGCCACCTGCTGCAAAGTTGAACTGCGAAGATTCGAAGTACGTTGTGACAAAATTAACACTCGGTAGAACTAGTGATGAGTGTCACATTTCGACACAACACAAAATTGGAATCTTCAAAAAAAATTAGAAAAAGGCTACCCAACTGACAAGATAGTCAATCGATTTTACTTTTTTTGTAATATTGCATTGACGGATATACCAGACATACCAATTTGACCTGTAAACAGATATATGAATTTGAAGCCTTTTCACTTCCAGGGGGAAGAAGACAACGAAAAATGGATTTCAATACATATCTTATCCTCGCAAGATATTCAAGCAACATACATAGTTTCTAGTAGTCACCTAAAATGTCTAGAGTCCCTGGTGTTGGAACTAATGGCTGTTCGAGTATAGGATAAAATTAGTAACACATGCATACCACTGAGATGAGCATATATTACTAGCTTCCTGTTGGTGGAAGAATTTTCATGATTAGTATTTCCGAATATTTCCCTCATATATAAAATGTCCCATAAGAGCAATGCAATTATCGAAAACTTACAGCGGTAATTGCATTGTATCAAGTCACCATAACAACACATTTGAAACCGTATCGCTAGACGTCAGTAAACAACACAATTAAATGTCAGATAGACTTCAAAAATAGAAAAACGTTTCGCGTTTAGGTGAGTACTCCATACAATCTATAGAGGAAAGTATAAATGAACAAAAAACAACATTTCCTTGAGAATTTCTTTATTCGTGAAATATTCTAATGAATTACGTTCGTGTATAAAAATGACCAGATAATTTTGCATTCAAGCGTGATATCTTATACAAATTGCATTCGTTTATTTTCATATTTTGTAAAAGAGCTTTCGCCAAAATATGAAAATGGACTCTTGCAATTTTTAGATATCACGCTTTCTTGCAAAATTATCGGTAATTTTTATGCACTCGTGCAATTATAACCGAAGATTACCCCATACAAATTAACAAACAAACTCAGAAACTTCACCTCTTCATAATAGTAGTATTGATTTGTATAGTATCTCGATGCCGCCCAAATTCCCCATATTGATGTTTATTCCATCTGTTTTCTTTATTCATAAATATGACATTGGATTTTGCTCATTTTGTTAACCCTTCGTATCAAAAAGTTTTTCTTGTTGATTGATCTGTCCCCACTGGAAAAAGAATTATAAATAGAGTTTTTCATGTGAACTGTAAATATTTGCAGAGAGAATAGAAGCACTTGGAAGAAAGCGGCAAAGGTGACGAGAAACGTGTGTTTCTCTGGATTTATGGTGCAAAAATAGCTATTTCTGATATCAGTATTGCATGTAAGGTTTTATTTTGTGTGTGAAAAAGTTTGCGAAACGTGGGTATAGCAATTTCACGAACAAAATAACAGTTACTTTTAACACAAATATAATACGAAGTTTTTTGTACAACTGCCCTGTTTTCATAATGAGATAGATACATTCAATATTTTTATAAAAACACATTTTGACATCTCTTGTCAGTAAACTAATTCCCTGTTAACACATTTGCTGTGGATGGCCTTGTCAAGTGACGCCGAATCACCTGGTTAGCAATAAACAGTATTGTTTGCAGCTCAGGCGTTTAATTTGAAGTCACATTTGAAGTTCTTGCTGGTGTTCAATGTCTTGCATAATGAAGAACAAAACTGAGGAATTGTGTTTCCCTGAAGGTATTGAGGAGGCTTAAAAAAAAGCTTCAATTCAATTGTTACCGAAAAAGTGAGCTCTCAGTACGACATCGCATATTCTAATTTTCTTAACTGGAAAAAAATCGTGGTAAAAATACTTTCAACACTAGTGTTGACAACCATTCAAAATTTCACTTCTGATGACAGTTGTACAAAAAATAATTTGTGACTCCCAACACCAGCAACACTACAAATATTACACAACAAATTCACCTTGTAATCTGCATGGAGCATGTTCATCCTACAGATTTGAGGTTCACTGAAAAGAATGCGAACAGAAAGTTATGTCAACATTCTGAAATCGAATACATCCTTTGAAATTTCATCACACATTTCGCCCTTGCACTAATCCGAAAGGTTCTAAAATTGTTCCTGAAAATCCCTCTCCTTCAAAGCGGTATTTTATGTTCTTGCTTCTCCCAACATCACGTGGGCTTGTCGGAAAAATAATTGTTGTTTCTGCGAGAAATTAATGATCTTGTGCAAAATATCAAATTGCTAAATCCGAAACGCTTTATCTGGAAGCGCTACATCTACTTTAAGAGATTTATTGTTTCTGCAGTTTAGGAGCATATTTAATCGAGTATTTCTCTCACCGTTCATTGTTCAACTCTTTTCTCCAGATGGATTGAATTCACAATTACTCCTTTTCAGATTGAAATTCAGAAAACATAAAATGTGATTCAGAGTAGTGGATTATTTAAGAAAAATTCAATTGTGATCGAAATCAGTAAACAGTAAATCAGACAGAAAATATAAATTGAAATACAGATTATTCAACAGTAATTCCCAAAATATGACATATGATTCGGATTATGTGGTTACGGGACATATGCAGAGTGTCCCAATAGTGCGTATATGCTTGATATATAGATAGTGGTCTCGGTAAAGGTGAGCACATCCTCCTTTCAAGCGGAAGACCGGAGTTCAAATCCCCGCCAGGCCACCGTGCTGGGTAATCGCAAGTTAAAAAGTAAGGCCTCGTTAATCCATTGCTCGCACAAGTTTCGATCTCTGAGGGTTGACGTTCTTCGAAAAGGAATTGGCATCACTGGAAAGGTAATTTTATGTGGAATGCGAAGACAGACTGAATCAGAATTCATGCAGGAACTATTTCCGTGAAGACATTGAGATTAAAATGAGATGGAGATCGAACATTGAAATATTAATGGCCATTTTTCAGTAACATTCTTTTTCATTCGGACATGAATCCTGCTTAATGCGTTCCATTTGAATATATCGCATAAACTTCAACATTCGGTGCACCCTTTATGAATATGAATGTTTCTTAGACTATTATATGCTATTTTGGTGTTCTCTGAATCACCTCACCGAAAAAAAGTATATATCATCCAACACCCTGTACATCTGAAAATAATGTTAAAATTTGACCATTGAGATATCATGTAACGTTTATCTGAAGCAGGCAATTTTTTACGGCCGTTGTCCATAGTAACTGCCGGCAAACTGAACGTTTAGATTGATATCGAGTATAAATTTTTTTCTCCAGAAGATGCTAACCTTATTAGCGAAACGCGCGTCGAGTGCAGAAATATCAGTTTCATGTTGGGATACTTGATCTCTACAAAAAGTTTCAGTACTGCAGTGTTTTGGAAGTAAAGTAATGGTGCCATAAAAGGAAAGCCAATTATTCGAACGATCTTCCCATTTCATCCCATCTTCTAGTTCTTTGAGATTATTCATATCAACATCCTGTGAGAAACAATTTTGATTTTTTTTTGTTACAGAGACATGTAATGAAGTAATTTTAATTGTTTTTTTTTCGAAAACAGAACAAGATACAAGGAAAAAAGATATAGATAAAAAAATTGTAGTTTCAGTAGCTTAATGCGGAGAAAAATTACGGAGAATGCAAAAAATCAGTGTCGCACATATTTTTGGTAAAAAATATTGTTTGGGGTACCTTCCTTTCCCACTGGATATAATGATTCCAATCTAGTTATGGTCAAATCAGACCCACGATACCCTAAATACCACCGCCAAATTTTAAGAAAATCAGCCTAAAGATTATTGAGATATTCTGGAAAAAAGTTTTTTTTTGAAATTTCGACACCCTGAATCTTGAAAAGAAAGCACTCATGTTCATATGAACTTCTTGTCGCCTCTCTGGAGTGAGTAAAGATTTGACATCAGGGACAGCAAAGTGGTATTTTTAATCAATCACAATTTTCAGCTAATTTGTACTCAAGTGACTTTTTCTTCGTTGCATTAACTGACCTCACCATCAAGTAACCCTTATCTTTCTCGATAAGATTGTTGTTCCCAATAAGTAGACAGCTAGACATCTCAGAAGGATCAATTCCTAGTCTGATGCATCTGGAAACGTAACTTTCATATCACATGCTAATACTTGAAAATATTCGTCCTGTAGAAATTTGACACCATCTTGCAATAGAACGAAACTCATCAGCTGTGCTTGTTTTCTTATTATATCAAATTCAGATTGACAAAGGGCAGGAACATTGTATAGGAATGACTCCTTTTTCAGTTTCGTGAGAACGGTACAAACCACCTTCATATGCTATTTAGAGGAACAGCACAAACAATCCAGGAAAAAGACATGTTCATCCTGATCTGATGCATCTTGCGACTCCTCTTGGATTGAATATAATATGATAAAATTTGCTACTACTGGAATATACTCTTCCTATAGCAAGTATGACCTTTCAACAAATTGAAAATCTCGTACAATTCCTGTGTTCTCATATCTCTATAGAATTTGGGTAGGAAAATGTCATGAACGTTGTATAGCAAAGTTCTCTTGAATGAGAAAAATTTCAAAAAAATGGCACAAACCGCTGTCATTTGCTATATATAAAAACTGCACAGCAGTCCAGAAAAAACATATGCTTGTCCTGATCTGATACATATGGATACATTCCTTTGATTTTGATCACATGATTCAGTTTCCACCCCGCTGGAAAAATATCAGTAAACATTGTATGGCAATATTTTTTTGAACGAACAAAGTTTCGAAAAAATGGAACAAGCTGCTGTCATTTGCTCTATAGAATGATCTTATGCATCTGGGGACTTTCCTTGGATTGTTAACACTTGAGTTGGTTTTCACCTCGCTTATATCTGCATCGTATTTGGGTTGAAACTTGTCATAAACATTGTATAGCAATATTCTTCTAAGCGAGCAAAGTTTCGAAAGAACTGCACAAACTACTTACCAGTTCGGCCACATACTCAAATAATACTCTGTATAAATAAATAACCTATATTGGCCTAACCATACAGCTTTATATTGCTTTTTGAATAGTTAACAAGTATCGCTGAACGTTTGAAATTTTCATGGCCACTATAATAAACCCAATCTTCAGCAGGTGTCTCTATAATATTGAATTAATATTGGTCTAACATGAGTTTGCAGCTTGGGAAAACCCTCAGTGATCTCCGGTCTTTCTATGTATCCGACTGGGAACCGTTTATCCCATTCTCACTTTTTTGACATCATCATATCTCACATCCAACAAATTATTTGCGGAATGTAACTCGTTAATATCCTGCCTTCCCTTCAGTCTTCCTTAATCAGCAACAAGCAACCAACCGGTTCGTGTGAATCCGCCACCAATTTACGACTGGAGCTCAAACGAGATTTTTTGTGTCGAAGTCTCGGGCGCTTTTCCATTTTGATGGGAGTAATAAAACCGCTTGCTTGAAAGTTGGGTGTTATTTGTGGCCTGGGGTGGCAATAACGAACCCCGATGCTCATCTCTCGATCGAACTTCTTCCGATATGCTTGTTCTAAGAACGCTCGGATTTCTCGCGATTGCTCCTCTCATTAGTGCTGATACGGACGAGCTGTCGATGGAATGCGATTCGTGGAAATACGACGAGTGTGTTGGAAATTATGTAATGCTTTGTTCCTGTGCGAAGTGGATATTGATTGGGCATTTGGGGTGTCGAATACGATGATTAATTTCTTTTGGTGATTTTCCTTCCATCAAAAACCTGTTTCACAATCATTTCTCATACATATTTGTGATTATGAATTTTAAATGAATCATGTTTTGTGGGGGAGATTTTTTTGGGAATCCAGTCGCTACTTTACTGTACCGATGGAGCCACAGAGTTTTTATGAAAAGGTCGACGAAGTTCAAATTTCTGTATGAGTATTCGAAATGATTTTGCTGCTTGCGAAATCTACAATTCGCGCTTAATCCCTTCCCAGTAGTAGAAGCATCTTGAATCAGGATTTCAGGAGTAACTATAACTATAAAATCAAGTATCTCGATGCTGGGAATCAGTGATAATCTCTCATGGGAGAACCATGTGAGATCGATCGCTAAAAGTGTTGCCCGGAAACTTGGATTTTTATTTCGTGCGAAGAAATACTTAATTTCTCGTCAGCTTCTAATGATCTACAAGGCACAGATATGACCTGTCATGGAATAAGGTTCTCATGTGTGGAGTTCGGCACCAAAACATACATTGATGCTTCTTGATTCTATTCATTGAAAGGCAATTCGTCCTGTTGGTGATTCGTCGCTCACAGACTCGCTCACTTTATTGAAACATCGTAGAAGGGCCTGAGACTTGTCTCTCTTCTGTATATACGATACTCTCAAGCTCGAAATGAAGTAAGAAAATTCGATGAAAAAACTGTATAATACCAAAATTTGATTGATGGTCATGCCCATTCGAAGGCAAAACTCTGACAAGTATGATTTATGTAATTTGTTTTCACTTGCACATTATCTGAAAAAATTCACATTTCGAGAAGGAATCCGGAAGTAATTCACTCTAGGAAGAATATGAGTGGAAATGCTATAGACTGGTAGTTGATTCAGACCGGTGAAAACTCAACGGCATTTCTTGAGCCATTTTGGCAACATGACTTTTCCGAAGTAAAAATGCCTGCTGAATCCGATTCTGAATGTTGCCAAGCCGAATTTTGGGTCCTTTCCCCGAAATTCAAGATGGCGGCCAAAATTTTCAAAATTGTATGCGCACTCAAATTCAGTCGAGTCGGGTGTCCAGACATACAGCTTGTCCAATCCATCTTGGCACAAACTCAGATAATTTTCCAGTTGCACACTGGTGATTTAGACCATGTCGAAAGAAAAAACACCTTCAACGAATGAATTTCAAGACAGTGAACACATATAATAGGTGTTTCTTTATTTTAGTATACTTCACAGAAATTGCTGGGCATATACGTTATTAGTTCTGTGCCAAGATGGATTGGATAAGCTGTACGTTTCCGAGGTCGGAGAGCTCATTTTTCATGACCGGAACTGTGCCCGTGCACCGAACGTGGCTCGAAACAAGATGGCGGCAATGTTTTCAGTAACCAAGCATATTTTCGTTTTCCTGCAAGCGGAGTTAGATGGTCGATCTGACATGTCGTTTTTATGGTCTCTGGGACCGAGAAACTCGAAAATAAACACCGGAAGTGCTTTCTGTGACCACTGGAAGCACTTCCGGTTACCGGCGACGAAAGTGCAGACTCAAAGTTGAACACATCCAGCAAGTTACGTATCACGTTTTTTTGTAGGTTATTCAACGGGGTTGAAGGTGAGTAGATAGTGCAAGCTGTACAGTTTTATTTGGTCGTACGGTGATGTTTTTAAATATTTACCGTACAACCACAACCTGACCTCACATTCTGTTTTTTCCTTTCTGTCTACTTGTGGGTACATGAATCAATTTATTCTAAATGGTTTGCACCATAAAAATGTTCAATTGATACAAAGGTTGGTTTAGAGGAACTGCCGATGTAACCAGCAGCGACCCTTGTTCCTGTGGATGCTGAGCCGACAAAATGTGTTCTATGCCTTAAAGAGACAAAGGGCAGTATTATAGAGAGCAGCGAAGTCAGTGCAGCTGAACTGATTGAGTGCGCCAAATCAAGAATATCATATCATGACACCAAATGGCCTGGAGGTATCGAGAATGTCCTAGAGCATGACGGGGCGACCATGCACTATCATCGCGTTTGCTACCAGGAATTTACTAACACGGCAAAAATAAAGAGGCTGAAACCAAATGTCAATTGGCAGACTGAACGAAATCCAGTACAACCAGTCTTGCGCTCTACGCCTGGTGCCAGCGTGGACAAAAGTCTCTGCATTGTATGCCAAGTAAGACTTTGTGAAATTCTGCGCGTTGAATTTCGTTTCGAAAAGGTATGCTGCTCGTAGAATTCTAAGAAATCGATCGTCGTCTGTTTGCCCATTCCGCAAGACAATTGATTCCAGAGCTGTGCCACTCCCTAAAAGCAGGACTAATTTATACATATTGGCTATCCACTCCCTGACTGGCTGTGATTCGAATGGTTTTATTGCAGGTACATATCCAATGATGCATTTGCGCCATCAAAGCAAACTGTACATTTTCATTATTCGAAACGTGTTCCTTTTTTTTTCCATTCAGGTATCGGCATACGTGGCGCTTGGGCCATATACCGCAGCCATTCTGAACTGCTCACCGGGATCAAGTTTCACCCGCTCAGCGAGGACACTCTGCCCCGTGCTGAGTAGTTCATTGCGCTACTCAACAAGTCCAAGGAGTCCACCTGCGATGAAGCACGCCACGCCATTTTTGGAACGACTCCGGGGCCTGCGTGCCAACACATCCTCCGGGCCCACTACCAGAATGCTGTATGGCGTGGTGCTGCTGAGGCAGACCCGCAGTTACCCATCCCAGCCGTCTCCGGGTACAAGGAGGTCGACGGGGCTTTTGTTAGCGTTCCGTCCCTCCTCCCGCACATACCTGAAGCCTGCGTTGCGCTCTTGTCGTGTGGATGCAAGGGCCGGTGTGCAACTCTCCTCTGCAGGTGCGAGCGGTCGGGGAAAGTGTGCACCAACATGTGCAAGTCATGTGGGGATGACTGTGTCAACAGGAAAGAAGAGGACGATCTAGTTTTCATTTGATTTGAATTGAACGTCTGCAAAGTTTTGTTTCTCTAGTGTTCCTCCTTCATTGCCGGTAACCGGAAGTGCTTCCGGTGGTCAAAGAAAGCACTTCCGTTATTGATTTTCGAGTTTTCCGGTCCTAGAAACCATAAAAACGACATATCAGATCGACCATCGAACGCTGCTTGCAAGGAAAACGAAAATATCTTCAAAAACTGAAAACATCGCCGTCATCTTGTTTCGAGCCACTTCCGGTGCACAGACACACTTCCGGTGCACAGACACACTTCCGGTCATAAAAAATGAGCTCTCCGACCTCGGAAACGTATGTCTGGACACCCGATTCGACTGAATTAGAGTGCACATACAATTTTAAAAATTTTGACGTAATTTTGGCCGTCATCTTGAATTTTGAGGAAAGAATCCAGAATTCGGCTTGGCAACATTCAGAATCGGATTCAGCAGGCATTTTTACTCCGGAAAAGTCATGTTGCCAAAATGGCTCAAGAAATGCCGTTGAAGTGAGAAAGGAAAGCGATTTCTGAAAATAGCTACCCGTCTACTATGCATTTCAGCCTATCTGAAGCTTCAGTAACCGCATGGAATACTTCATTACGAAAATAACTCACTTTCCACGATATTTTTCAGTGGAGTTCCAACAACTACATTGAAAAACTGACAGGACTGTTAAATTCCACTTACTCGGGTGGTTGTCATAACATCGTGTCGATTTGGAAGCATATGACAAGCTGAAACTATGGACATAAAATTTTCAATAATAAAGTCCTGAACATGAGGAAAGGCAAAAAATACGTTTAGTCTCTACAAAATGCTTAAATTTTACGCACCCGGTTGGTCAACTTTGGCGGAGGTGCAAATTTCAAATATTGGTGAAGGGAAATGTTCACGATAGAATATTGTTATTTTATCCACCACGTCATAATTGCAATTGTAAGAGTGATTTCAAATCAGCAAGCCTCATAGTTATTTATGCGGCTCATTACTTTCTGCAGTTGAATTTTATGAGTGTTTGATATTGTCATCATTATCCATGATAGAGTATATAATCAAGTGAAAGAGAGTTAATAATGAATTCAACCTGAAGATTATTCTCAAGAATAAGCTCCAATGGGGAAAATATCGAAGAATGATACATTGGAGCACCTTTTATTTGTGAATTAAATTATTGGCGATTTTTTCAAAATGAAATCATATTTGTGGAATTTTAAAAGATTTGTGGAAAAATAGTATGTTTACCTCGTTGGGAAAGCCACATTTCTGAACTCTGTGTCTCGGCTTGCGCTTCTTCACACTCGTCAAGGAATGTTAGGCTTGTCCTACCTGGTTAACAATATACTATCACTCAATTTCTTTTTTCTTCAATATTTTTTATGTTGATTTTCAATTTTTGCACATAATCTGATATCCACCTCTATGAAATAGTACCAGAAATGGATGATTCCTTATTGTTGGAGAATATATAATCTTGCCAACAATTATTTCAAGAAAAAAACGAAATTTTCGAATCCAGAATCAAAATTGATGGTAAGTTCTCGTAAATATAACTGATGGAGTGAGATAGATACAAGAGAGGATGCGAGATATCGAAAATTTGGGCTTACGAAGTATAAGTCAGTCCAATAGGGTTTTTGTGCACCTTACTATTATTATGCTTGCTACGTGACAGCTGATCTTTTTTTCTTGTATCATTGGAGTGTTTAATATCCTGAGTTTTGAAAATATCTTCACACTCGTCGATTCTACTTCTAATGAAACCAACCCCTTTCTCTGACATTATCCCAACAGAGCGACTGCATATTTCATCAACTTCCTAGCAGTTCCCAGTTAGTAGAGTAATGCTTCCCACAACTGGCTCTAACATAGATTAACTTCAGTGCACGCTATCATCATAACTAGTTCCCAACAGTAAAGTGTTATAATTACGTAGTTTGACACAATAGTTCTAGACGTAGTCATCCTCGCACGCTGCTCCCAAAACCCAACCCGCAATATATGCATGCATTCTTGGGGAACGCTGCATTGTTTGGATCTTATCAATGTGGACGCTGATTCGATTCCCACGTTTGAATACTCATATCGAGAGATTGGGTGATGTGATTGCTGTTCCACTGCCATTATATTGAATCAACAGGCAATCCGTCATTTGGATTGCAACGGGGAAATATATCAGCCAGAGAGCCGGCATTGATTCAGAAGAGACACTGGATTTTTTGCATCAACCATAATTTTCTGCCACTGAAGTAATATACCAACGAGTAAGCCCAATAATATAACCATAATCTCCTGAAATTCTCATGCCACTGACTTCTTGATAATATTTTTCAATTTGCAATGTATGAGCGTATGTATGTTCGATCAGGTGGAATTTCGCAACCAAGTTTTGAAGCATTTACCTTCAACCGATTGAGCTGAAATTTTGTATACACTTTCAGTTCGGATGACAATGTATGGTTAGATGTGTGGCGTCATACTGTTTTCAAAGCACTTCTACAATATGGGTATCAAATGAAAGGGCTCGCTAGGAAGAAAAAAAATCTCCCCATCGTCCCAACCGATGCGTTGAAAATTCACAAGAATTCATTAGATAAATTGAAAACATCATCAGAAGAGGGCGAAACATTGGTTTCATTCGAGCACAAGCTCTAGAGTATTTGAAATATCTTCTCGAATCGAATAACTTGGCAAATGATACTGTTGAAGAATACATTTAACTCAACAAGCATTGTATGGATCAAAATTGTTTTCAATATAATGGCTTCTATTATACACAGCACGAGAGGACAGCCATGGGTAACCCATCGTCTCCATTTGCGGCGAACCTGCTCATGAGAAGGTTTGAGACGGATGCTAGGGAGGAACTCAGTTACTTCCCTAGGGTCTGGATTAGATATGTTGACGACATATTTGCTGTGGTGGAAACAAGGATTACAGAAATTGAAAATGTCCTTTCAGCGCTAAACAGCAAATATAAGTGTATAAAATCCACGTACGAAGTTGGTTATGAAGAACGAGCAGAATGAAATAGAATTTGACTTTTACGGGCAAGACACGAACGCAGGAGAGTGATTAGGTACGTAGCTGAAGTAAACGGTTTTAACCCAGAGATAGTTGAAAATGTAAATTCAGAGAAACACTTAGTGAATCTTCGACTTTTCAAAAAGATGATAAAACTGAAAAGTTTATAGTAATCTCATATGACCTTCAACACACCAGATAATTTCAACAGATATTTGAACAAGTGAATATGAAAGTTGCAAATAAAACTTCTCACAAATTACAACAGCTTCTTGGTAACCCAAATGATGAATTGGAAAACTCAAAAAAATCGGGAAATTACGAAATTAGTTGTCAAGATTGCAACAACAAATACATCGGCCAGAGCCGACGAGCTATTCAAACCCGTTTCAAAGAGCGTTTTGCACACATGAAATATGGAGAGTAGAAAAATCCAGTGTCGATCAAAACGCTCTCGACAATGACCACAAAATTGGCGAGAGCATTCTTGAACTGATCTAGCATGTGCATGACATACCCACACTCGATGCATGTGAGAGTCTAGAAATAGCAAAATGTGAAAACAGCATAAACGGTGACAAGGTACCTATCCCTTCCAGACCGCTTTTTCGATTCATTGTTGAGAAAGTAATCAGAATAATAAATAATAATTGATGACGGACCAACAAACTCTGCAGGTATTGATTGCACTAGTTATCGAGAAATTGATTAGAATGATTAACAGTAACAAACAAAGTCCATATCGGACCAAAAATTATTAGGTAACAACCAACCCTAGCTTTAGATTTCATCAATTTTCTTCTCCTGAAGATGCTAACCTTATTAGCGAAACGCGCGTCGAGTGCAAAAAATGTCAGTTTGATTACGACACTTCAAATTCAATATGACTTGCTGAGAATATAAATGAATATAAATGTCAGTTGAACTCCCTTGCTCCAATCCGTCTAAATTTTGGAGGACTGGGTTTTTGGAGTCTTCGATTATGATAGTGAGGTCGAATTGTTCAAGTCTGTTGCATTAGAACTCTGACTTGCTTGATTTGGAGAGATGGGCGTCAACTGCATCGGATCAGTATTTTGTAGGGCACAATTGAGCCTTTCTCATGCCTTCCATATATATCAATGATATATTACCGACATTCTTACAGTTCATGTGAATAGAAACGATGAAAAATAAACGTAGGATAACTCTCCCAAATATTCAATTCAGAAAAAAGTGCCTAAAACGCAAGCTGTAATTCATTTTTCAAGTAAATTCGTGAAACCTGAATCATTTGAGAGAGTGCGCTACGTTGCACCCACATTTTGTTCTACCCACACTCTCCAAACATACCCAAATGATGCCTATTGCAAAATTCCTCGAATATTCTGCAATTTTCTATAAACTCAACCTCACTAACCTGACCCAACCTTATACATTCATTGTGAGCCTGTCGACAGGAAGGATGGATTTTGCAAAAGTTGAATCATTTGTAATCGGAGACTGTGGGTAGAACGAGGTGTGGGTGCAACGACACGCTCCCATTTGACATCTCTTCCTATCTCTTCAATATGAATTTCAGGTCCTTAAACTCGAGGTCTAATTATCTCTACACAAAATAACAGGAAAAACTGGTTTCAACTTTTATTGTGATCACTTTTTCGATTCTACAGCTTTGTATTCAAAATTCAGCCCAAGTGTTCTTTCAAGATACATCCCAGAAGAGAGGTTCTGAAATTTTTCCAAGTAATGAGAGTTTCCGACAGATTCAAGCATTTCTGTAAGTTTTTCAATGGATTGAATTCCAACTCCTCTTGAATAATTGAGAGGCTATTGGTTTACCACAACAGGGAAATTATTGAGCAAAAAATATCTGCCCCTTGGGGGATCGACCTTTTCATCACAAGCCGGGCACAGAACCACAGCGTCAACTCCCTTGACGAGTATATGTGAATTTTCATTAATTTCATCATCATGGGAATAGCTCAATGGACCGTTTGGTCGTCCCCACTGACGAAATCAATTATTGCCAGCCAAACACATTATTTAAAGAGATGATCAAACTCCTCCAATATTCGTATTATCCAGGATCCCTTGTGTCTGAAAGTGAAAATGATTGATTCCCACAGTTCAAATAGAACGTAATCGTGTCAGATGGAATTTATCGCGCCAATCGCTCCCAAGTTTTACAAATAACACCACGAATCCATCGAACGCACCCAAAGCCGTTCTTCGAATAACCTCATTCATTATTCACATTTTGTCAACTCCAATATTCATGAGAATTCGAAGCGGACTGATGTTTCGTAATGTAGAATCAATTCTCGACTGGCTGACACTTCGCCATATTTCGACAAATTAATATTCGAAAAGTTCGTAATTTGTGTGAGAGGTACGGCTAGAAATAATATTCCGGACTTAATTGAATTGTTTTTAAAGTTGGCGACTTTGAAGTTTTGTGATTGTTTCAACTTCCCGAAGAGATGATTTTAATTGGTAAAGTTGCACTGACTTCCATTTCGATATTTTCCAGTTCGGTTCGTCGCACGCGGAAAATATGGAAATTTGTTCGCAAACAGAACAATGTATTGCTTACATTGGGGAAATGATCGGCTGTATTCATTTGAAGTTGGGAAAGTTGTATTTACTCGAGGTCGATTCGGGAACTATTCGAAAATTCTCTTTCCATATATTTCTAACTGAAATATCTCATCAGTTTTTATACAAAATTTCGTGTACTCGAATAAAATTGGAATGGTGGAAAATGGGTATGATACTGTCATTTTATCTCATATTGCTTGAGAATAGGTTTTTTCCAGGCGTCACTTAGCGAGTCATAATATGTATTCATGTAGTAAAGTTCATCAATGGGTATCAAGCATTATTATAAAAATTTATTTTTTTGTTACATGTTCCTACATTTTTTCATATTTGATGAATATAAAGTTCATGTCAAGGCCTACGGGAGCTTTGTTGAGATCATTATATCAGATGAATTGTGCTTTTGTTTTTATTGTCATCAAGATGAAGCCAAGGCAATGCCAATTCGAAAATGAATGAATCATCACTATAAAATCATTTGCATGCTGTCTACATCTCAAATTCCAATCTTGGAAAAAACCTTCGGAGATATCATCTAATCATTGAACTGGTGACATTATTAAACGATGGTAGAGACTGATTCATATTTCGATCACGTCAGTACTCTCTTGAAAAGTCGAAACATCTTTCGAACCATTCGTTCAGACCTGTCTCAAATCTACCTTCGCAGTAGGTTTTGGCTGGCATCTGTCAGAAAATAAGTACTTTCCTGGCTAATACAACGAAGGGTATTTGTATCCGACCAGTGCCAGTGCAGGTTTCTTCACAGAAGAAAATCCTGCATTCGCTTTTGGTGATGAAAATGAAGGAATCGATTTTCAACTATACTATACGGACACAGAAAACAACTACTCCTCTGGCTAATACCACGAAGGGTATTGAATTATATCCAACCTTGTACTGACGAGAGGCCAAATAGCACGGAACCGGTCTACAAGTGTGTCCGTCCCTTAAATTGAAAAGCAATTCCTTCATTCGTATAGCCAAAAGCAAATGCAGGATTTTCCTCTGTGAGGAACCTGCAATAGCACCGGTCGGATATGATTCAATACCCTTCGTGGTATCAGCCAGGGGAGTGGTTGTTTTCTGACAGGTGCCAGCCAAAACCTACTGTGTAGGTAGATTTGAGATTGGCCTGAAAGAATTGTTCGAAAGATGATTTGATTTAACGCCAGTCTTCAAGTCTTTTGAAAAGTATTCTGTATATGAATGAAATAATAATGAATTCAAAATCCTCCATCAGGGACAGTTGTTATGACATCCACTCCTGTATAAAAAAAACCTGCTGATCATAATGCTAGATGCTCATTTCAGTTTCACCACGATATCTCTCGTGTAACTTCACATTTCGCTGTGGAGAAAGGCACTCGAATTATTTTAATGATGATGAAAACATAAAAACTGCTACGACAGCGTCAACAAGAAGCAATTTATGTAACGTTACATCAAACTCATCATGGTGTATCGTGGTGAACACTCGTTCGTTTCGAAATCGGTGTTCTGAAAGCTTCCATTATAATTGTTTTTGTTCTGTCTTCTATTCCTGTTATTCAATCGAATGAAATGTTTCAATTCAGTCTACGAGGGAAGGTATTGTATGGCAGCAAATCTTCGCCTAGATGTCAAAACTTCGTATCTCAAAATCCTTTGATTTTGAGTTTGGGTTTTATTGTGTCTGCAAAAATATTTCTCGTCGATGTTATAACCCTGCAATCCAATTTGATAACGAAGCGCCAGCATTATGTTATGTATAAACTCATATCCTATACCCTCAGGTGTAGATGTGAAAACCTCGTATCGTATATTTGAGATACGAGGTTTGAACATCTATGCCATTTACGGTATAAAATAATATGGATGTGTCCCCTGTATTTCAAATTCATGCTATTGTTAAAGTGTTTCCTTTCTAATGAATGTGGTTCTGTGAGTAGATGATATATTCTACTGTGTAGGTGGATGCGACTGGCCTGAAATTGTTCAAAAGATGATTTGATCTATCGTTCTTCACACTGTTTTAATTTTATATAGACAGACATATTTCTGATGAGTGAATTCCTGGGTAGATTGTACAAAAGTTTTTAACGGTTTGATGAACTCTTGATTGACTTGGTAGTCGTCGGTTCCGTATATTCATCAATTCATCTTTCATCCACTTAGAAGTCGGAACTTACGATAGCAAAGAACAAATGAATATCCTGAAGTAGATGAGCTTCAACATTTTTTTTTTTCATAATAATTTACAATTTGAAAATTTAATGTTTACAACAAACACCAATTTTTTCAATCGAGTTCTGAATGATAGTGTATTCGAAAAGTGCGAAATATCATGTGTGGAGTACTGAAATACCTATAGGTATATTTTTTTGGGGGTGTCGTTTCTAAATCTTCACTCGATTATTGCATTCAATCTGAAATGAGTAATTGATATTTATCGATTTTCGATTGCATGGATAGACCTCTTGCCATGTACATCTTTGATCAGTTTCAGACTTCTTTCACTAATACTCTGATCGTCATCCAGAGCAAGATGGAGAGGTCGACTTGTGGCGTATCAAAGACATAGAATTATTTTTTCCACTCCCACTAGTTTGAACAGTTCATTACGTATTTGACAGCTCTTAGGTAATGGCTCATTCAGAATACACGTGAATTCTAAATGAATGGCGACCGCTTCTGATATTGTTTTTTCAAAACGGTGGGATATGTAACTTGTTGAATGTCCAAACGGTTCTCGTTCGTTTTGGTCATTTGCTAATGCTTTCGCCAAAAATTTCACTTTTAGTTCATTTTCCCCTTTAACCCAAGAAGATGGATCACAAGCCTCCACTGCCCAACAAAAAGCCAATTTATTTGGAAATATGTTTGCTGGAAATTCTACTCTGGACTCATTGGGAAAAGATCCCCCGAATATCACGCCTGTCGACAGTCATATGCCTGAGATATTTTTTCATCAACAAACTATAAGAAATATTTTAATGGACCTGAAGACGAATGAGGCTTGCGGATCTGATGGAATCCCAGCAATTGTTCTGAAAGTGTGTGTCCCCGAATTGACACCAGTACTTTGCGAATTATTCAACCTTTCATATAACCCGGGGATTTCTCCTGAGACCTGGAGGATAGCAAGAGTTCAGCCAGTTCCTAAAGAGGAAAGAAAACTTCACCCTGTAATTGTATACCAATTGCATTGCTTTGTATCATTTCTAAAGTCATGGAAAAAGCAATCAATGAAGCTCATCAAATTCTAGAGAAATCAGGAATAATTAATGATCGACAATACGGATTTCGCCATAGAAGATCAACCAATGACTTACTGGCTTATGTTTCTTATATTTGGCAGCAATCAATCAAGAAATTCGGAGAAACGATAGCTGTTGCACTCGACATTTTGAAAGCGTTTGATCGAGTTTGGCATCGGGGTCTGAGCTGCCTGCCGTCTTATGGTTCACCTCCTCTGTTGTGTGCTTTGTTGAAAAGTTTCTTATCTGATAGGTCTCTATATGTGGTTGTTGATGGAGTATCATCTGATATTCTCTCAATGAATGCAGGTGTTCCACAGGGTTCAGTTCTGGCGCCTACTTCGTTTCTGCTTCATATCAATGATTTGCTCGAGAAAACATCTTGTTCTATACATAGTTTTGCGGACGACAGTACTCTTCATACCAGTTTCTCTTCCAGAGTCCCCATACCAGCTCGAGAAACGAAAATTCAAAGGAACATTCACGTCAATAAAATTAACTACGATTTGGCAAAAATAATAAAATGGGGTAACATGAACTTGGTGGAAATCAAAGCTACGAAAACCCAGGCATGTCTCTTCTCGAAAAAAGCCGATCTATCATCATCAAATATTCAGATGTTAGGAGTACCTATTCAAACAAAATCAAGTATCTCGATGCTAGGAATTACGATCAGTGATAATCTCTCATGGAAAAACCAAGTGGGATCGATAGCTGAAAGTGCTACCCAGAATTCTATTTCGTGCGAAGGAATATCAAAACATTCATTGAGGCTTCTCGACTCTATTCAGAGAAAGGCAATTCGTCTTTTTGGTGATCCTTCGCTCACAGACTCGCTCACTTCATTGGAACATCGTAGAAGGGTCGGAGACTTGTCTCTCTTCTATAGATATTTTCACGGTGATGCTCTTCCGAATTGTTATCAATCTTTCCCCCCTTTGCAATATCTATACGGATGTCTCGACGAGTTCAGAACAGCTGAGCTTTGGAACTCCTTGCTGAAAGAGGTTCTTTCTGAGGCTTACAAACTTCTCCCGTCCCTCGATTCACACGGTGTTCTTTGAACATTACAGGGCTTTCCTTATGCGTGAATCTGCACATAAAAAAATTCATTCGATGGCATGAAACCGAATTCAGCAAATTCTCGTTTCAAATTCTTCGTAAAATTGAAAATTATATTTCCAGGGAATTTCTTGTCTTACAGTTCGTGGATTGGTACTATATCTAGTTATATCCATGAAGCAAACAACTGTTTCACCTACATGCTGTCATCCAGTGTCTCGATGATCAGTGAAAATGAGTGAATAACGAAGGAATGTGGGCTACACCATCAGAAATTACCGCCCAAACCTGGTGGTAGTAGAAAACCTACAGTACGCAACTCGAGAATAAGGCCAATCACGTGCACTATCGATTTACCGCACTCTGCTAACGCCTCGTGCTAACAATTTTTCACCCATATTTGAAAGGCTACCCATCCTTCCCGATACGTAATATACTGAAAAATCATTGAAAGATAATTATGAAAATGTTCCGTCTAAAAATTGACAAGCGTTTCAACAATAAATACAGTACGGTAATGTGAAATACCAATTTGCTGCATTGTCAATCTGGTGATTTGGTGACAAGGAAATGGATATCTCATCGGCCGAAGTGTATCACCACGTATTCCATCAGAAAGACAATTTGACGCAAGATGTATTCTCGGTTTGGTACACCGGTAATGGAACAATCTCATTTCACTTTCGCACTCGGAGAAAGATATATGAGGGGAGTCGCAACTGACGAAGCAACTCTTCTGACTGTGGGCGAGAAGTGGCTCCAAATGAATATAGCAGGCGGCCTTCCTTTAATCGACTGCGTTAGTTGAGCGATGAATAATAATTCTGCTCAAACACTTCGGAGGAGCTCATTGGATGAAACTGTCCACTTCAATCATGGTTTCCACTCTCATGTTGTGTGATACAATAATTGGTGATTGCATGTTGATCTAGTTGTGTGAAGTACAGTCGGATGAAACACCAATCTGCTGCCTGGTAGAACTGGTGATTATACAACTATGCTGCAAAATGCTCTCGAAAAATACACACTATTGATTTATTTATTTTCATTTATTTATTTATTCATTTCAATAATCAACTTGTAAAAAGTACAGGAAAATTGTGAAAGATGTTGAAAGGTGAGAGTCTACAAGAAATATAAACACTAATCATCATGATACATTATAACAACAGATAGGAAGAAAAATTGTGACGTATGCATATTCACATAGATATAAATATACACCTAAATACACTGATTGATACATTGAATTGCACATGCATAAAAAGCATATTGACTACATATACATTTGAAATTAACGTTTCCTAGTTAAAAAATTCTTCTATGGTGTAGCAGTTTTTGTGCAGTTAGTGTTTTTTCAGCAGGTTTTTGAAAATTTGCAAAGAAGCTGCATTCTTCATTTCATCTGCCAGAGAATTAAAACATTTGCATCCAATATATTCGAAGTTATTTTGATACCGAGCGGTGCTATGCCGGTGGGGTAAAATCAGGTGTTTTCGTCTGGTATCATGTTCATGCTGTGTTCTTATCGCATTATAAGTGGCCTTATTTTTGAAAATGAAACAACACGCTACGAGAATGTATGTGCTCATGACAGTTGAAATATTGAGGTTTTTGAAGGTCTCTCTGCATGATTCTCTTCTACTTAGTTTTGCAATTGCGCATTTTTGTAATAAAAATACCCTTTGTACAGAAGAGCTTGCTCCCCAGTTCAAAATTGCGTATCTCATATGAGAATGGAAGTGGGCAAAGTATAAAGGTAAAAGAATATTTTGACTGCAATGACTCGACATGAATGTGAGTGCGTAACATCCTTTCCTGAGTTTGCCGCAGACAATGTCAATTTGTGAATTTCATGAAAGTTTTGAATCGAAGGTAATTCCCAGCATTTTGACAGATTCAGAAGAAGACACGACGTCTTTAGTATTTTCAAACAACAAAAGCTGGTGGTGTTCTCGACTATTTGGACAAAACAACAGGGCATCAGTCTTTGACTTATTGATTATTAGATGTTTTTTTTCTGACCACGTTATCACTTTAGCATAGGTAGTCTCAGCTAATAATTTCAATGACACTAAAGTGCGTAACATCCTTTCCTGAGTTTGCCGCAGACAATGTCAATATGTGAATTCCATGAAAGTTTTGAATCGATGGTAATTCCCAGCATTTTGACAGATTCAGAAGAAGACACGACGTCTTTAGTATTTTCAAACAACAAAAGCTGGTGGTGTTCTCGACTATTTGGACAAAACAACAGGGCATCAGTCTTTGACTTATTGATTATTAGATGTTTTTTTTCTGACCACGTTATCACTTTAGCATAGGTAGTCTCAGCTAATAATTTCAATGACACTAAATCTCTTTCTATAATTAAAATGTTTGTGTCGTCTGCATAACATGTTGTAATAGGTTTATTGTTTTCGTTCAAGTATGATATGAGATCATTGGCAAATACTAGAAATAACAGGGGGCCTAATATTGATCCTTGAGGGACGCCTTGACTAATGCCTAAGGGATTACCGCTTTTGTTGTTTATTTTTACAATTTGGTGTCTGTCAGATACATAAGATTCCAGCAAGCTATACGGAGTTCCCCTCAGTCCATACCTTGACAATTTTGATAATAAAATCTCATGACTAACACAGTCAAACGCTTCAGAAAAGTCTATGAAGAGGCCCAAAACAAGTTTTTTATTATCAAGAGATTGAATTATTGTCAATAGCACAAGAGTTAGAGTTCTTCAAATCATCAATCATACTTATTACATCATTTGCCGTAATTGAGTGCATGAAGAAGCTATTTGGATTGTTGTCAATATTCTGGTGTATAAATTGCCAGTCATACTCGCTGTTGTTTATCAGTGGTTTTGTGAAATGTATGTTGAATCTATTGGATAACTTTGTGTCATTTAAAGATTTGTTATTTTCTATTATTACTAGTTCACTATTATTTGCTGAGGTTTTTTTTGCAAGTTATTGATAATATTCCAAGTTATTCTCGACTTGTTATCAGAGGTTGAAATCAAATTGTCGTAGTATGACTTGGATGCTACCTGTAGCCCCTGCTGATATTCTCGATTCAAAAAACTACTTAATTCCCTGTAACGGGGATCATGTTGGGCTAGAATATTGTATAGAGACACATTGTTTTTGAGATTAACTAGAGAGGGTGTCATAATATATTTCTTCGCTTGTTTCTTTTTATTACCTCTTTGATGTACCTTCTTATTCGGAAATGAGGTCTCGAAATAGTGTAACACGATATCTGCAAATGCTTGGTAGGCTAAGTTGGGACAAGACTGAGTATGAATATCAATCCAGTTTTCATTTCGTTAATGATTCTTGAATACAATAATGTTATCTTCTGAAAAGTTTCGCTTATAATAAAATGGCTTAGATGCTATGTTCTTCGGCAGCACATTAAAGAACAAGTCAAAGAATTGGGAGAAGTGGTCTGAGAGATGCATGTTCACTACTATTACACTATAGATATTTACAGTTTTGATGGGGAAGTTATCAATACATGTTGCTGAGTTGCCCTTAACTCTTGTCGGGATTTTCAGTGTAACCTCAACATCAAAACATGATAATAAGTCTTCGAGTAATATACAATATGTTGTGTGAGAGATGAAGTTAATGTTGAAGTCGCCTCCAATTACAACTGTCATTTTTGGTAAACATATTTCACTTGAAATATCACTCAATAGTCCCAGGAAATCATAAAAATCTCCATCAGGAGGCCGATAAACAACAATACAGATTATTTTATGTGCAACAATTTTTATGGCACAAATTTCTAAGATACCTTCTTTACAGCAATCATCTAAGTTATATCTCTACAACTCCTTGAAAATCATCACGTTTATAGATTGCAACTCCACCATGAGTCTTTTCTTTTCTAGAAAACGAATCACAAAGGGTGAATCGTCCTAGTTTAAATCTATCAATCGATTCTTGCGACTGCCAGTGTTCAGATAAAAGCAAAAAATATCATTTAAACGTAAAGTTTTGTTGCTGATACATTGGATATTCTACGACCAGCAGATACTCTTATAAACGATTTGCTTCATAGATTCTCATTTACAAATCAGATTTTGAAGAATTGTTTATAATATGTAATATCATTGAGCTCTGTCAATCAATAATGAATCATTTTTGAATCATAATTTATTCAAAATGGACGAGTATATACACAAATATACTAACTACAAAATGACATGTATTCGATGCAATAGGAAAATCTTGTACCCTGACGGATGAAAATAATCAATTTGGAAGTAGAAAAGGGACGGGACGAAATGGAACATTATTCTGGTAAATCATTCAGATTGAAAGAAAATTGAATATGACTAATGAAATCGGAGAAATAATATCATGGAAAAATAATATATAATAAAAAATGTGAATGACCTGAAAAAAATGAGAACTGTATAAATAAAGAAAAATGAAAAGAAATAACACTGATAACTTCAAAAATATGGAAATATCAATGGAATATTGGGTGCGGGCGGTAATGGAACAACGCTATTTCAATCTCGCTTGAGTCAAAAGGCATGAGGGAGCAGAAGTACCTCAAAGGGAGCAGCTCTTCTGGCTGCGGGCGAAACATCACATAAAATAAATGAATAGGATGGCATCCTGTGAATTGAATGAATAATTTGTTCGAGTCTAATTTTGGAAAGAACAGGGAATGAGCAAGATTTTTTGTCATGTCATAAATTGATAAAATATATTTTTTGATGGGATTCAAAGCATTGAATGAAATTGATACGTTCAAATGTGACCATTCAGGGTGCTTAAGATGATGTCAAGTGACGTTTCCAATGTTTGATTACTGTGAGCATTCCAAATTCATTCGTTATACAGACCATGGAAATAGCTAAACCAACTCCTTATTTGCAAGCAATGCGCAAGCATGGAAACAATGGTGTCAGACAATGAAAAGGAATAATGTATCTCCAAAGTCGCGTTTATATTGTTGTGGAGATCAATTTAACGTAAGTGTGCCATACTCATATACAGCTCAATGTGAGTCAGTCAGAATTGAGTTTTGCATTAGCTATTTCGCAGAAGAATATTCGGTGTTGAACTAACCTAACCAAGTTCGGAATATTGATTGATGATATGCTGTGTGTATTGATGAATACCAGTCAGTCTATGTTGGGGACTCAAAGACATCATATAAAATGATGCTTACCTCGCAGCTTCCACTCATTTGATCTCTGTGTACTACGTTACATCAAGAATTGATGCAAAATATATTGTCATCATGAATATCTCTGTTTTCGATGAATTGTCCGATTGTGCTTGGATAACACCACTTTCAATCATCGTTCTAGATTCACTAGAAATCACTACAGGAATACAGGTTCGAAATATTTCACAACTAACACAGAATGAATATCGATGCCAATAAATCCACTGTTGTGTCGACTGTAGTCAAAGTTCGTTTCGGCCGAAGAAAAATCTCTGGCCTGTTGGTGAGGCAAACTTTTAGGACCTTTGGCGGATGCGTAACCAGAGCACCAACTCCCTCGCTTTCATATTAGTATATTATGCAACGATCGTGTAATGATGGTGATTAATACATGAGCATAAACCGGGATACGAAACGAGCCGAAGGTGAGTGTATTAATAACCATTACATGAGAGTTGCATACGCTATTTTATCTACACCCAATAAATAACGAAGAACTTAAATTATTTTATTATTAGGTACTTATATTGAACAGGTAATCAATCGTATTCCTTTGAAAAATTCTACAAACTCATAATTAATGGTATAACCAGGAAAAATACAACAATGAGAAACGAAAAGAAGAAAAAATTAAAAAAAAAAATCTGCCGAGGTCAGGAATTGAACCCGGAAGTAACTGATCTTTGCCGGCGCTATTGACCACTCGAACATGAGAGCTCATATAACTTAGTTGAAAATAAAAACATATGTGTTGCATTTGTCAAATGAAAAATATAATCTTTTTGATTGTAATTTTTTCTTGTCTAAGACATCTGTGGAGGGGCGCTGGTAATCCTTATATATAACTGCTATAAGACATTTTCATACGATTATCGAAAATTGACAAAATTCTTCAAAATTCAATACCTACTGATTTCGACTTGACAAACGTCGAAATGCAAAGCATGCACATCATGCTTGATTGAAAAATAATGGGTTTCTATTGGTTGAATATCTGTATCGTAATGAAAATCTGTATCGTAATGGATTTCATTATAAACCCATTATTTTTCAATCAAGCATGATGTGCAAGCTTTGCATTTTGACGTTTGTCAAGTCAAAATCAGTAGGTATTGAATTTTTGAAGAATTCAGTCAATTTTCGATAATCGTATGAGAATTCCTTATAGCAGTGATATAGAAGAATTACCAGCGACCCTCCACAGATGTCTTAGACAAGGAAAAAATACAATCGAAAGGATTATATTCTTCACTCGACAAATGCAACACATATGTTTTTACTTTCGACCAAATCAAATGAGCTCTCATGGCCGGATGGTCAATGCCGCCGGCAAACATCAGAAATGTCCGGGTTCGATTCCTGACCTCGGCAGAGTTTTTTTTATTTTTTTTTATTTCTCATTGTCGTAATATCCGTGGTTATACCTTACTATTATTGTATTCAATATAAATACCTAATAATATAATTTTTTTAGTTCTTCGTTATTTATTGAGTGTAGATAAAATAGCGTATGCAACTCTCATGTAATGGTTATTAACACACTGGCATAAACCATACGAAACTCACCTTCGGCTCGTTTCGTATTCCGATTTATGCTCATGTATTAATAACCATCATTACACGATCGTTGCATAATATACTATTATAGAATAAATCAATCGGCAAATAATAGAAATAAAAAAAGAAGGCAACATCCAATGAATTGGCGTTGATAATGAGATTGATAATGAAAATAATTGAAAAAAAATTATAAAATGAAGAGAAAAAAATTGAATTATGACGAAACGAATTGAATAAATATTGAATAATGTCCTTTGGAACTGAAAATGATTGATAGACTACGAAAATTAGGAAAAAAACAAAATAAAAATAGTAATAAAACCAAATTGGAAAAAACCGTAAGAATGAAAATAAAATATAGAAACAGGTTATCAAATCCTTTTCACCATATATATAGAAGAGAGACAAGTCTCCGACCGTTCTACGATTTTCCAATGAAGTGAGCGAGTATGTGAGCGAAGAATCACCAACAAGAAGCCTCAATGAATGTTTTGGTGCCGAACTCCACACATGAGAACTATATGCCAAGACGTATCTGAGCCTTGTAGATCATTCGAAGCTGACGATAAGTGAAGTATTTCTTTCACGAAATAGAAATCCAAGTTTCTGGGAAGCACTTTTAGCGATCGATCTCACATGGTTTTCTCATGAGAGATTATCACTGATTGTAATCCCAAGCATCGAGATACTTGACTTTGTAGGAATAGTTACTCCTGACATTTGAATACCAGATGATGATAGATCGGCTTTCCTTGAGAAGAGACATGCCTGGGTTTTCCTAGCATTAAATTCCACCAAGTTCATGTTTCCCCATTCTATTATTTTTGCCAAGTCGTCGTTGATTTTATTGACGTGAATGTTTCTTTGAATTTTTGTTTCTCGAGCTGGTACGGGGACTGTGGAAGAGAAACTAGTATGAAGAGTACTGTCGCCCGCAAACTGTACTGATCAAGATGTTTTCTCGAGCAAATCATTGATATGAAGTAGAAACAAAGTGGGCGATAGAACTGAACCCTGAGGAACTCCTGCATTCATTGGGAGAATATCAGATGATACTCCATCAACAACCACATACAGATACCTATCAGACAAGAAAAAAGAAGGCAACATTCAATGAATTGGCGTCGATAAGAAATTAATTATTCGATTAATTCAGAATGATATTCGAGAATGAGTTGGAGAATTGAAAATTTTGATAGTGGAATAGTGTGAAGAAATATTTCAGTGGGATTATTATAGGTCGATACGAATCAAATGAAAACAATTACAATAATGAGATAAAAAAAAAACGAGAATAGAAGAATTATCAGAAAAAAACAAACTTGAGGAATATGGAATAATTTTCAATAGAACTGATAAATTCGATAAGACTATGAGAATTAGATGATAAAAAGCATAAGGACTGAGATATAGTAATAAGACATAGACAAAATTGAAGAAATATGGAATAATGTCCAAATGAAATGATAAAATTTAATGGATTATGAGAATCCGATGACAAAAAGCACAAGGAAGAAAAAATAGTAATAAGATGGACAAAATAGGGAAAATTTTGGTAAAAATTGGAAAATCAGAAAAAATATGTGAACAGGTTTTCAAATCCGTTTCATTGTTAGTGTTGCGATTTTTTTAATCGCATTCGTGTTTTGGTGGTATTATTGGAATAAAATACGTGAAAAAATCAGTGGAAATCGAAGAGCCAGAAAGTTTTTTTGCGTGTTTTCGTTGCGTTGGAAATGAAAATATGCCACGTGCGTGGAAAGACATAAGGTAGAAAAAATAGCAATTATCAGAGCAGCTGCTACGACTGCCGAGGGAAAGTCACTAGAAATGAAAAAAGAAAGCAACATCCTATGATTTGGCGTTGATTATGGAATCAAATATTCGAATAAATCAGAACAATATTTGAGAATGGGTGGGGTAATTTCAAATTTCATTGGTAGAATTATGTAAAACATCTCTGTGTGGTATAGTATTTTTCACAGTAAATGGTATTGGCTTATTAACCGCAATAAACTACCCGATTTATTCCCATTGTGTAGAAAATCATCTGGTAAAAGATGCAAATGTCCTATAGGGTCGAACTTGAGAAATTTGTATTTTGCATAATGTAGGAGATATACGAGTAATTTATTCAAATGTTACAATTCTATTCTATATTTAGTTCAGTGTTGCTATCGCTATCCTCATCTGAATTAATTATAATTGGCGCAATTGATTTTACAGAAAGGTACGAGTTTTCAACATTTATAACATGACTAACAGAACTTTTCCAACTCTCGGTAGGAATGTCATTCATACAGTTCCTAATTAATTCTACCACACTACCACTTGAAGTCGGAGAAGTATTTTTTCCGCGCACGCTCGATTTAAGTTGGTGCCACATAAGCTCTATGGGATTGAATACGCAGTAGTAGGGAGGTAGTCCTAACACTGTATGTCCCAATTCTTCTGCAATTGTATCACAAACATACGTTTTTTTTTTAAGAAAATGACCGCAGCACTTGTGAAAGTTCTTTTTTTGTATAATTCTCCTCAAAATATATGTCATTTGCAACCATGAAGTTTTGAATCTCCAATTTCGTATTCTTTGAGCCAGGAATTTTTTGCAATTATCGACTATGATAGCTTGCGTTGTCCATTACTATAACGCTGTTTGGCGGAATGTTGGGTAACAGACAATTTTTATTATTTTATATTTATTTGATGGTGCTTTTGTTTTACACTTATCAGAGGAATCAGACCATCCTTTGGAAGGGGTGTCATGCTTGTCAAACCACGTCTCGTCGAGGTAGAGTATTGCCCGATTTTCAGACCGGTATTTTTTTATTGACGTTATATATTCAGAACGCAAGTTTATTAAACGTGTGGATTCCATTATTACTTGTCTCTTGTCAATTTTGCGATATTTAAAGCCCATTGCAGACAGAGCTCGCCAAAGAGTAGTACAGTTGATGTGAGTTTCGTCATTGATGAGCCGCTGTTTCAGACTTTTGATTGTAGGGACACGTTGCTCATCGTACATAGTGTAGATTTTTCGCCTTATCAAATCATTTTCCCAGTCGTCTAGACTGTGACACCGGAATCTTTACGCTTTGTTCTTGATTCCATGGAATTTTCAACAATTCGTCTAACTGAAGTGAGAGGCACCTTCGACAAATTACTGGTTACTTTTGCTGCAGCACCCGCGATATATCCTTGCTGAAGTAAGGAATTATACACATTTTTTATAATGATTGTCGCGTCTCAAGATAAGTGATTCTTCTTTAACGAACCACTGGAAAAAGCACTATTACTTTTTATCCACGGACGCCACATACTGCCTATTCTGTACGTTGGGGTATAAAATCTTTGCTATTAATGTCTCTAATAACAAATAAATGTTATAAAATTATTGCACGCCGTAACACAAGTGAACACTTCCAATGAAATACAAAGACTAAAATGAACAAGAAGTGTAAGCTGTAATCCTCTACAATCCCTCTCTGAGAAACAAAATTACCTGAATCCGGTCCTTTTACATTTATGATGTGCTTCTCGGATTTTACAACTTAAGGGTCTAATTGGTTTTATTATAATCCTTCAGTCAATACCATTTATTGTGAAAACTACTATATAATTATAGGATCAAATGAAAAAAAATTCAATCATCATAAGATCAAGAAAAAATAAGAATATGAAAATTATGAGAAAAAAAACTGAAGAAATATGGAATAATGTCCAAATAAACTGATGAAACTCGATAGACTATGGAAGATAGATGAGAAAAATATCTGAACAGATTCTCAATTGTGACGTGTTTCCGTTGCGTTGGTATTGAAACGATGCCATTTCATTTGTGTACTTGAAAAGAAGGCAACATTCAATGCATTGGCGTCGGTAATGAAATCAATTGTTCGAATGATCCATAATAATATTCTAGAATGAGTTGGAGAATCATTAATTTTGTTGGTGAAATAATGGTAAACTTTTCTGTGTGGTATAATTATAGGTTGATGAAAATCAAATGAAACCAATTACAAGAGTAAGATTAAAAAAAAGAATAGAGAATTATGAAAAAAAATTGAACAATTTGGAATAATGTAAGGAATAAAAAATATTGATAAGACATGGACAATTTTGAAAAAATTTTGGAAATCAGAAAAATATCCAAAGACGTTTTCAAATCCGTTTCACAATTCATGGTTCGATTGTTTCCATGCTCAATCGTCTTCTGATATATTTTTCAAATGAAATATTTTGAAAAATTAGTGGAAAGTTGATGGAAATCAAATCGCACAAAATTTGTGACGTGTTTTCGTTGCGTAATGCCATTCCATTCGCGTGCGTGGAAAGACATAAGGGAGAAGAGTCGCAATTAACGGAGCATCTCCTCTGGCTACGGGCGGGAAGTGACTCGGAATAAATAAAGGAGGCGGCGTCCCGTGTTATTTACTGACCGTGTCTCCGCTAAACGGCGCGTCGGTCGGAATCCGATGAGCCGGCGGCGGCGTTCGCACCCAACGAGCTTCACGTAAGTGATACGAGGTGGCGCGATGGTGCTAGTGGTCCTAGGGTCACTGGATCTAGTGAGCTTCGCTTACACGGGTACGGACATTGGGTGGAGCTAATCGGAACGATTCCCCAAAAATTGACCAATGGCATTGCACTTTAATTTGTTTAAACAATGTAGAAAAGAAGAAGATAAACTGTCATTTTTCAAATTGACGTGATATTGACATTTTGATGCTCGATGCAAAATGTAAACAATCACAAAGGTTTTCGACTAAAATTTTGGGTGTTTCCTATGGATATTTGACTAATTTTAATTTCCTTTTAATTTTTCGAGTTGAATTCCAATAATTTTGCATGTGCACGCCATATTGACAATACTGCAAGTAATATTTGTAACGTGGCTAGAGGAATGTTGAAACAATACCACGAGTTCTTTAGTACAGTTTATATTTTAGGTCGCTAGACATTAAATTCGATTGAATTCTGAAGATTTTCCTGGAATTTTCAAGAAAATGATTAACCTGATTTGGAAATTTAGGCAGTGAAGTAAGTACCTACTTTGTCAAACAATAATATTTGGCAATGAAACGTAGAGATGGAGTTCATGTTGACTGTCATTATCTATTTTTCTAGGAATACCTTCTATAATATCTATACCATAATAGCATATTCTAAAAAATTATCTTGGAAACTTCAAGAATGTTCGTTTTATAAAGATATATAGATGAAAGTCTAAATTCAACACAGGTTAAAAAATGTGAATGAACTAGGATGCCCTATCTTTTAGGGCTACCTAGGCTGACAACTGATTTAACAATTTGTATGTTTGATACTTCGGAAATGAAGACTATTTCAATCAAGTTACTGGGATTAACAGCAGATTTATACAACAGTTTCAAATAAGATGAAATGGTCATCTTTTTGAATAATAATTGTTCATATGGAATAGTAAGTAATGTTGAACTTCTTTCTTATAGTGAATGCTCACTTCGTAAATTTGTGTATTTGGTGATTTTCCCTCAGAATTTCCCATTTGAAGAAATAACTTCTACCCAAGTCCCAGGTAAACATCGAGAAAGGTCCATTTAATTCAAGGTGAAGTGTGTTTTCATTCGCGTTCTATACAAAACTATATTCGGTGATAATCTAGTAAAAAATAGTAAATAACTCATCACTTGGAATGGAAAATAGTTAGTCTGAACAAATTTTCATTTCAAAATTTTAAATTTCAAATCAGAATGAAGAATATTGTGTAAGTTGAACTCGGTTAAACTTTATACTCAACAACACAGACCACGTTCATTATTTTTGCTCAACAAGCATACACGAACACGAAAGGCGAGTTCTGAAATTCAACAGTAACTTCCGTCAGTTCTATCACCGATGCCTCTCTCTCTGTTTGTCGTTCGTCACAAACAGAGAGAGAGGAATCAGTGACAGAACTGATGGAATTTCCTGTTGAATTTCAGAACTCGCCTGAACTCAAACACTTCTTCTTCTCATATTCTCCGAATTCGTATAAACAAATTATCCTACATTGCGATTGGCCGATTTTTGGGTATCTTCTGGGATTTGCTAATTTACAACAATTTTCGCCAGGGCCTCGCCCATTGTCCGTACCCGAGTAAGCGAAGCTTTTTAGATCCAGTGACCCTAAGTGGTCCGTCCGGTTTAAGATGCCTAGGAAACCCTGGTGTATCTAGTGATTCGATATTGTTTAACATTTCTTGGCGAAAAACAATCGACGATAACTGAAGCTTTCCAATTTCTGTATAGGGGGCGTTACACGAGCATTTTCAAAAATCTGTCAAATGTCGGTTTTGTCAGATTGATGTTACTTTGAGGTTTATTGTTGTCGATGAAAACTATCTGGAATTATTTCTCCGCATTCAACAGAGTATAAAAGTCTATATAAGTAGAATAAGTTTTGAAGTTATTACAAATACTTTTTCACGATGTGTAGAAGATTTTGTATTTTGAGTGGTCAGTCAGAATCTGGAGATCCAGATATTCGTCTTTATTCAGTACCTAAGATAAGTACGAAACAAATCGCCCTAAAAAAAATAACATGAATGTAGCGTCGTAGCTAATTTTATTTGTTTCAGCGCGGGCGAAAGTCTTATTTCGAGAATATATTTACAGCTCTTATCAATGGGAGATTGAAAACAAAGTGTTGTTTAGTTAAAGGAAATATAGATGTGTTTCGTATTTTGAACCGTTGCATAACTGATGTGTGTATCCCCAATTCCAAGACTATCTTCAATACAGCATATATAGCATGTTTTTTCAACAGAAGGCAACTTTGTCGTACATTCTCAGGTGAATAAGCAAAGTATATTTTCTCGGAATCCATTATTTCGTCAACCAAGAATTTCTGAATGAAATGGGAATTTTATTTTGATTTCAATTCCAAATTTTACATCTCTTACGTTTGCCGATTCTCAGAATTTTCCTGAAATATTCATAAAAAATTATGTCATCAAAATTAATATTGTTATAACTTATTGGACAATATATATTTCCAATTGAAATTCTATAATTTACCTGAATGAGGGATGGTGAATCCAGTGGTGGTGTCGAAATTTCACGAAAAAATTGCCAATGAAATACAGCAATTTGAACAAAAAAAATTAAATTAAAATGTGTTTTAAAAATGAAAATATATTTTTCAAACGGTGACAACGTAGACTTTCTAACACTCTTCAATCGGTCGGAAAATGTAGAATTCATGAGCATTCTCCGGTGTTAAGTGGGTCACACTGTATTTGATTGTTTCACTGTTTCATTCGATTCCATTATCCGTGATTTATTGTATTTTTTCAAATTCTTTCAATCTTCTTTCTCTCACTCGGCAAAGACCAGCATCACATTCAAACGATAGTATCTTCATTTTGCCATGTATTTATTGTATTGGCTGAGCTCCCATTTCAGGTTAGGCCAATATAGGGATATCATAAGTGGAAAAATTTATATATGATAAGTGGAAAAGCGCCACTTTCGGAATTGGGCAAAGTGCAGAAGACCGAACTTTGCCTACTGCTCTGCAGTCTGTGGGTTTCAATGTAATTTTTTGTTTCAGCTTCTCCACTGTTCTTCAATTATTTTATTATTGCTCATTCACATACTCACCTTGTTTGTATGTATTTTTTGTATTTTTAAAATCGATATTGTCTCAATTGAATCTAACTGCATAGTGTTATGTACAATATTGATGCCATCTGGTTATGTTGAATAAACGGGGTTTAGCAACATGGATAGTTCGATATTGTTTGGATATCTGTTCTGAACTCGAATTCCATCATATTCCTGAGTTTACAGATGATTTTTTCTTCAGAAATAGAAATTTCGTTCATCGAAAATGGACCAGAGTCGAAAATTGAAACAATGATTCACAAAACCCATTATTCTATGGAGAAAACGTTGACACTTTTCTCACACGAATAACTTTCTCATGAAAAAGTACTACAAATAATGCTTCTCCATGTTAACTTTGTACAACCCTGATATCTTGTACTGTTGAAACAAATTCAGAAAAAGAAGGTGGTTGTTGGGGCAACCCCTTTCTATGATAACTTGTTTGCATCGCCGTTCGATGATAAATGTTATGAACCATTCCATTTAGACTATAAACGGTGGTGTGGTAATGTAAAACTAAACAAAGACTAGGTTAGTAATATGTCATACAAATTCTGCGGATATCTTTCGAATAACTTGGTACTGTATTAAATCTGCCTTTGCAATAATATTCTTAGCCAGAAGGAGACCCACTGGATGCTTGTCATACTATAGAGGCATAATACTCGGGAAAAATTTTATGCTAAATTCACTACACACCAATCAGCTTTTCATGTTGAATAACCCACTCCTGCTTTGAACAAATCAGTAGAATCAACAAAATCTGAAAATCTTGCAAAAATGCAGTGGAGTCATTTCTTTGTCACCATTCTTTCTACTTTTGATTTCAGCTTTAATTGTCGATCCTTCAATGCTTCAACAAGCCGACTGATATTGTTTTCTGATTTTATGTGTCAGAGAAGTGAATTTGAAGGAAGTTTTAATGAAACGCCGTCATCCATTTATATACTTGTTGTTCTTGTTCTTTCAATAAGGCTCGTATATCTCGTACTGTCTGGATGTTTCATTTCATTTTACCTCAAAGTTATCGACATGCTCTGTTACTTTTCAATATATCATAGCTTTCCAATGGACGTATCGAACCACTTGCTACACAAATACCTTTTGATGTATCCACAATCCTGTATGTCTCTGACCTCGAGGTCGTAAGCCGTACATACAAAAACCCGTCTGCAGTAGATATGAATGCTTGATATCCTCGAATGCGTACCTACTTCCATGTAAATCGGTCTTTACTTTGTGCATTGAATAGAATCCAGCCAAATAGGGCTCGAGCTTCATGCCGCTACGTTGCATCTGGAAATTTACAAAGTGCACGGAAGGTGTGTACTTTTAATTAAATTTGTATAATGTTTTAAAATTCGTTCATCAGGTTGTTTTAGGCTCTTTTTATAGCTGAGGGGGCTTCTGAATTAGTGTTTCGCTGGAGTTTATTTACGGTTGGTTGGGCGTTTGAAAAATGATTCGCAAGAAATGGAAGTTGAATTGAAGGAATCTAGCATTAATCTGTTGAAAATGGGTATTCCCACCATCAGCATTGCGAGGAAGAATTCTTGCAGTTGTGCCTTGGGATTTTTGTGATTGTGAGAAATGAAACTGAAGAAATAAAAGGATGTCAAATACAATTTACTAAGGGTACTAAGTGTACCTAGAAGATTGACATGAATTAATAATTGGCGAGATAAACAGAAAGTGGAAATCTTTGACAGAGATCAATCACCTCAACACCAAACCCATATCACTCGCAGTTGTGCGTTTCTCTGCCAAGTTAGTAACTTCAGAAGATAATACTGAACTTGAACGCTAGGATTAAATGTACAGCTTATCCAATCCATCTTGGCACAGAACTTATAACGTATATGCCTAGCAATCTCTGTGAAGTATACTAAAATAAAAAAACACCTACTACATGTGTTTCTAGAAGGTATTTTTTCTTGCAACATGGTCTACACCACCAATGTGGAACTGGAAAATTATCTGAGTCTATGCCAAGATGGATTGGATGAGCTGTATTTATGATAATCTGAGGGATTTAGATATTACCCGCAACATTCCACCTATCGGACCTATAGAAGAACTTACTCCGATTTGTGAAGGTACCTATTGGGTTTTCAATATTGATAAACTCGATTGAAAAATACATCGAAGAGTATTTTGTCAGGTACATCTTCGATCAGTCAGGAACTGTTTTCGCTAATTCGACGATAATCCTTGAAGCGAGTTTTATAGAACACCAAATTCTACCAACGTACTTACTTTTGGAGTCTTCAAAATTGATTTCGTGTGTCTCCGATTCAAGTTTTTTTCTCTTCATCTTTCGATTTGGCCAGAAGTCATTATAAATTATGAAAGGCTTTATATGCGCTTTCCATAAAATATGTATGAATACTATTTGCCCGAATAAAATACAAGATAATTAGATATATGTGATGTTCAACCACGTACAGGTTCAACCTTTTGTTACTTTCCATATATTTTTATTATCATTACTGTATTCACTATGTAATATTAAACTGTTTGAGGAAATATATTATTATTATATCCACATTAACTTTTTTCAAAATATGTTCGAGTCCACCGGTATACGAGGTTCATGAGGAATAAGTGTAAACCTAGCAGTATATTTTTTGAGAATTCAAAGAGTTACGAGGGGTTACTATCATTTGAATTCCCTCATTAGTTTATTTGTACAATTGTCGGGAGTAAAATCGTTCACTTCTGTATAGTACTGTACACTCACTACCCCATTTTCAGTATATTTTTGCTGATTTCAAATTAATAATTATTCATACAAATAACTTCCTGCGATTCATCATTCATCAATTACGAGAACTGCGTTGTCGTTGTGGTAGTAAATTCCGGTATCCGGTTTTATATTCGGATGGAGCCTCTGGCGATATTTGTTTTGTTGGTAATTCATCAGTGGAAAAAAGGAATCGATAGATGGGCTGTTATTCTGAATCGGCTTCAAACTGTACCGTTTTAAGATGGGTTTCGAAACGTATACGTTCGGTCTCGTTATTTTTTGGGGTAATTTATAGTGGAATCCATGGAGTAAAGAGACATTAAATAATGATATTTTATTGCATACACCAGAACAATTTTTGAGAGCAGTTATTTCACTTACTTATAGATTTCCCAGAAACCTGAATTATGAAGGCGTAAACTCTTTCAAGTGTTGATTGGACCAAGCTTTCTATTTTCTTTACTCAATGTTTCATAAATAATGTACTGAGAGATGGAAACTCTTGTAAAACCATTGAACTAGTGATGTTCATCCACTAACGTATAGCATTATCTACCTTTAGTAGTTAAAACGATGTAATGCAAACAGTTATCAGAAATATTCATATATGTACCAAGGGTATAAAATTGATGTTAATGTCCTGAGGCTGAAGGTCTTATGGAGCAGAAGGCATCTGGCCCGACGGTATACACATTTATTTATACACACTTCCATTTCTTACTAGTTCGTCGTTATTGCATCACCAGTATGAATATTTGAGAAAAATCTAAAATTGCATTCAATTCCAACTAGATATTTCGGTTGCTAGGGAGACACGGTAGAAATTGAAACAACATGCAGTAAAAACATGTGGTCCGTGTGGAGAATAAATGTTATGTAGTTGGTTATTGAGCAAGAGTAGATATATAATCTCATCTGTAACTATACTATGATTTCGAAAATCTAGGCATTTGTAATTATCAGATGAATGAATGATGAAGACTGGGTCTAATAGTAATGTGAATGAATGTCAGTTAGTTCAGAACATATTAGCCCAAAAGCAACTTTTGTGAGAGAGTTCTAAAATCCATCAATATGGCCACTGATAAGCTCAAGGAATTGTTTTTCTCTGAGCAGCACAAGTATATCTTACTTATGAGGAGTACTAAGTAGTCGGCTAGAAACAAATCTGTTACATAATCCTGTTTCTGAACGGTTTCATTCAACTTACACTCTTTCTTCATTAATTTGGGTCAAATTCAGTACAATTAGTACATTCTGTATCATTGTGATTCCAAGATGACCGCCGCTTCAATATGACGCATCACTAATTTATTCACAACACCCTCAACATGGGTTTCAGATGGAAGAGTATAATATAATCTAAAAAAAAAAAGAAAATCCAATACGCCTGCCAGAAAATTGGCAGGTTACATATTCTTCCACAACCCCGTCAATATGGGTATCAAATGAAAGGGCTTGACTGGTAGCTATGACACACTAATAATTTACATTTGTTTCGATATGGGTAATGGGCATAAAATGACAGGACAAGTCGAATACTGGTTGGTGGATCCTACAGTTAAGAATATTGTTACGAATCCGCTAGCGCTCTCCTAACGCCGGCCCTGACGAGATCGTAAACGCAGATGAGGAATCGCGTCGTAGCGAACGTCATTTTCCAAGAAACCGTAAATGCCGCCTGGAGAATTCGAGACACGTCATCGGGGCTTCTCTCGAGGATTCTCGATAGGTACGCAGGTGTATATAAACGGAACAGACTTCGCCGCGGGTAGAGTCAGTTATTCAGAGAGTTAGTTACGGGAAAGTTTCTATTCGGAGAGTTAGTGATTCGGCAGATTTATTCAGAGCTAAGTGACGAGAGTTATTGAGAGCTAAGTGGAGCAGAGCTTTGTGCGGAGGTAGAATTTTTACTACAGAGTTTAGTACCGAGCATTGGAAAGTTATCGGAGCGATCTAAGTGATTGTGTTTTATTGTATCGTGATAGAGAGTTATAATAAAAGAAGTTTAGTGTTGTTTGGTGTTTTAATTGACGAACCCAAGGATATATCGTAACAGTGTTGTCAGAAGTTGGGTTTTGAAAGGAATATCGTAACAATATCAATGAGAAATTGGAATGAAAACTAAAAATATCGAACTGAAATAGAAGGGAAAAAATTTTGTTGTCTTCAAAACGTAGATAAAAGTTTAATTCAACGAGGATCACTTTCAACATTCTTTGATTCGTGTTAACATGAGAACACGGGTACTCCAAAAAGAGATAAACCTTGTAAACTTGTTGTGTTTAGTTATACTAGTAACCGATACATTGTGAATTGCAACCAATTTGGACTCTGCAGAATAATTGGAACATGCTGACGACTAGCACGACCAATTAACGAAACCACAAACACACAAATCAAAAACCGGCACGCGATTGAAGCTACCGTTCATTCAGGAAGGAATTCGGAGAGCATGGAATTCGGCTAATCTATTTCATCCAATTATGAACATTTTCAAATTCTCTCTGGAATTCCCCAACTCATTATCGGTGGTAACAATCAGTCGTTAATGGTCAATTTTGTTTCAACAATAGGGACTTCCGGGTTGAAACAAATACGTCCCCGAAGGGTATTCGCGATAGAAAGTAAGATCGCAGCGCCAGCGTGGAAGAACGGGGAACTGTTCATGGTTAGATTGTCATGTTTACATTTGCATATGTATATATAAGCGTCGATGTTCTCGTGTTCCTTTGTTCGTGAAATTTTCCATTTCTCATTGATTTCTGTGTGAGAAGTGACTCAATCGACAGTTGAATACTTAAAGAATATTTCATTGAACGAATTCGAAGGTTTTTCAGAATCAAAACATTGTAAAATTCAAATGACCCGAGGTTGTTTCCAGATGAGACTTGGATTTATGAGTTTCTGCTGTCAAGTCGGGCTTACTGGACGAATATTCAATAATAAATAATGATTCAATGGTAAGTACACTTCTCAAATAATTGAAAATTACATCTCTCAGCTGGAAAAATTCAGTTGATTTCTTTCACTGGAATATTTCCAAACTTCTTGGACATCTCCATAATCGATATTAAAACTCGAATACACACAAAAATCAGAAATATCCAAGATGACTGAAGAGTCAACAAAACAGACCTATATAAACACATGCAAACTGAAGTATGGCGATTTAACCATTGGGTGCTGTCGCAAATGTCAATAGGGGGCGTATCGCTTATTTTCTATCGCGAATAGAAAAATCACCAGCTCCTTTGAATTTGACATCTTCAGCATTAGTTATATCCTCTGCAATATTTTATGCATAGTTCTATTACAACACATGTAACTAATGGTACTAATACTGTGGTACTACATTTTTTGTCGTATCATAACACACGATGAAGATTTTTTCATTCATGAAACTACTAACCTGTGAGATCAATTTCATCAGTAGCCTCAAGAGTATGCTAATGGACCTTGGTTCCAATCCCAACCACTTTTGTCGAAAGTAATACCAAAAGACGTCAAGATTTCGTCGATGAACTTTAATTTTTCAACGAGAACTTTTTGTTTTACCCTGTTATTTTTCTATTGCTATTATTCGAAAATTACAGTTCAAAAAAATTGACATTAATCTGAGAAAAATTTCAAGATCAGGTGGTGTTCATAAAAATCATGTACTGAAATATTGTTATCCGAATGCATCTATCTAAGAACAAAATATCAATTCTCAAATTGAATCAATTTTCATCTGTATAACGAGAAATCTCACTTGATAGATTGATTGATAGAATAAATCAATAAATGACAGATGGAGTCTAGAATAGATGAAATTAGGGCGGGAAGTAGAGGTTTGTAATGTGACACTTCCCAACTTTCAATGACATTAGTTATGACAGCATTACATATATGGTTGTGATTAAACTATCATTCACAATCATTCATGAATTTCCTTGTTTTCAACTAACTTTCAGGTTGGAAAGTGACGACGAGGTAGAAAATAACTTTCTCAAACCCTTTTGAAACTCTTCAACTTCTTCTTCTATTCAAAACGTCATTCTTGCTCATCGAAATTCATGAACTGTTTAGATCCCAGCGTGTACACACCAACGTTGTTAACTAAACAAACCAACCCGACACGATATTGTAGCTACCAGACACTACCCCAATCGCGAACGTACAGGAAAGGTATTGTTGTTTTTCTAAAATTGTTCATTTTCTCCATCGGAAATCTTCACTCAGCATTTGAGAATAAAACGTTACCTTTCTATCAGACATTTTCCAAGAACAGCATATTTCGCACTGTCACTCATCAGGGCCAGTCCATTTCCATTGTTCGAAATGCCACCAATATTTCAGTGGGTATTCTCAATATTGCCTATATGCAGCGAATCCTCGTAATACTACTGAGATTCCTGAAATAATATTGCTATGCCAAATGCATCAATTAGAACGAAGTAGATAGTTTAACCTCTACGTAGGTGAATGACAGTCTATTATTTCATGTTCTCTCCATGAAATTGTATCGATTGATTGTTAATGAAATACTAACAAACCTTCGCCGAAAAATGTAATTTCTCTCTCGAAGAAATACCTTTCATTGGTTTCTAGCCTCTAGGGCCTGAGGAAATGATTTATTCCTTCCTCTGTATGTAATACACAATTTCCTCCTTTTTTGCATCGAGGGAAATAATCAATTTCACGATACACTCATAACGGTATGCCGACGCGCATCTCTCTGTCCTGACTTGTGACGTCACTGCGAAGCACGGAGCCGGACAACGCACAATTGATTAGAAGGAGAATGAGATTCGATCGAATATCTCCAGGCATTTTCGCATGAAAATAGAATTATTAGTCTTGATGCATAAATACATACATGTTGATTTTTTCGGAAGTAGGAATATTTGTTTCCTGAGTCTACTGAATACTAAAATTATGAGTCATTCTCTCACCCTTAGACGAAACCGAGGGTGATAGATAATGTGATGATGTTTCCGACTTTTGACAATATTTTTGACAAATTCAATAGGCCAGGTAATAAAATACATATTTTTTGAAGTTATTTCGTTTTCAAAAAAGATAAATTGCACATGAGTCAAATTTTCAATATTCTAATTAATTGAAGTAACGAAACATATGACAACGAGCTACAAAATGAGATAGAAGCTATTTTGATAATTCATCGAGTTTTCTTTCGTTGATTTACGAACTTATTAATTTTTTTTTCCATCCTGTTTTTCAAATTATGGAAACTTATTTGTTTGTTGATCTCCCACAATCTTATATATGTCCTTGTTCTGCACAAACAATGTAATGCATCGTATGGTATTGGGTTTTCTATCTTTTCTATGGTTCTTTGCGTTAAAGTTTTTAAGATACCTTTTGCTCTGGATAATGTATTTCCATGCATTGTCTGAAATTCGGTTTCCAATATTCGTGCTGCTTGAAGGAATGAGTTATTGGGTCTTAGAAGACCTCCCCTTGATATGAATTGCAACCAATCCAAGTCTTTGGAAGAAGCTGGAAGAACTTCCGTTCCCAAATTATATTTTTTCTTGAATTTATGAGCCACATAACCCGCTATATAAGTTAATGAGTCATTGTTTATTTTTTCCTTCAATCTGAGTAACTCCAACGCCTCTACGACATATCTGGTCCATCAGTGTGACATTTTTCATAATATGGATTTATGAAGGAATAAGGAATCAAATTTTCTTCATCTTGGAATTCACGGGAGTTTTCCAGAAATTCCGCTCCCGTTGATATATTCCCAAACATATTAGCAGTAATGCAGTTTAACTCCTCAAACTCAGCATGTTCTAAAGTTTGTTCTAGAGGTTGGATTAAACATTGCTCTCCAGTTTCTTCGGTATTCCTGTTCTCAGTGAAAACTGATGCTGAGTGTTTTCCCAAAATGAACCAACGCATTCTATAAATGAAATCCAGAGGATTTGGATGATCATTAGATGACCCCATCCCTCTCATGTAAGAAAAGAAGTTTTCCAGAATATCCTGATTCAGTCGCGTAGTAAGAATATATTGGATATCAGAGTGCCTCTTCTGAAGATAAAGGAAGAGCTCAACAATTGATCTATTACTCAAAAGTATACCTTTCTGAAACTGAATCAAGGATTTATGTTTTCCCACTCGTAGTGTTTTAATCACATTGGAAGTTTTTTCTAGTACTTCTTTCTGATCCTCTAAATTTATACCAAATGCGTTTTTAGATTGTTCGTTAGCCCTTATTTTCGTTTTCGAATTCATAACGTCAAACCATCTGTTAATGAGCTGAACGAAGTCTGATACTTGTTCCCAGGGTAACTCTGATGGTATTAATCCGCTTTTTCCACAATATGAAACTGCCTTCGAAACAGAATTAGAGAACAGTTGCACTGCTGGCCTAACTTTTTGTCTTTCAGTTCCCTTCAATTCGATATGGTACTTGCTGACTTTATGTACTATAGAAAGCTCTGATGTAGATATATCCAGGAGACTTTCGAAACAGGATTCATCCATAAACGTACCATTTAACCAAAATCCTTGATCAATGAAGTGATTTCTCAATAACTTGATTAGATGAGGTACATCGACAAATAAAAAAATCCTCATAGATTCATTACAAGGATGTGGGAATGAACAATCCTTATCGTGAGCAATATTCATTTCCGAGAAATATTTCATATTCGTAGGACCCATGTCACTTACTATGGCTACCACGGTGAAACCGGCATTGAATAATGCAGATATAATTTGGTTTAAAATTTTTTTTCTCATTGGCTGATCAAAATTATAAAACACTGGTTGCTTCCAGTTACTAATCAGCCCTCGTGCCATTACAGTTTGGCAAGTCTTATGTGGGCCTATCACTTGTTAATTTTTTTCATTTATATCAATCCTATTGGATAAATGGATTTCGTCGAAGGAAAGAACACACAACTTTTCAATGTCTTTCAATTGAAATGACATTTTTTGCATGAGATTGATAACATTGGTCAAAAGTCCGGGGCTGAGATTGAATGAAGAAGCCCATTTCCTTAAAGTGGAGAGTGCTGGTAGGGGTAATGCGTTCGCTCTCAAATAGCGATAGGCCTTTGGACTAACACTTCTCAATGATATGGCAGATGCAATATCCTCTGCTGACCACTTTCTAAGATTCTTATGGGGATTCAATAGTCTTTCTATTTGACCAGACGAAAAACATTTCTCCAATGATTTTCTGCATGTCTCCATATCTTTCTTCAACTGTAAATTTTCATCGCACAGCTCCCTATTTAACGATTCCAAATATGCAACTTTTTCTTCTAGTTCTGCTATAAAATCGATTACAGGCTATATTCACAGTGACAATAAGTTCGATTGATAAAAGAACCTAACCTCTCTTTTTCTCTTTTTTGTTGTGCATTCGACTGAACTGAAGTACTGCAAGTGCTATCTACGTTTGTTTGTTCAGGTTGTTCCATCTCTTCAGTATTTAATTGTAGTGATGTGGAAACACTACCTTCATAATTTTCCAATTGTTGCTCTGGTAAAAGAGTGGATTTTCTCCTTTTAGCAAAACGAATTGTTCTTTCTGATTCTTCAGTTTGCTTTCTCTTAAATAAGAGGTTCAGAGTGGGCACAGCATCAGTTTTCAAAATACGGGCGTTTTTTGTTGAAAAAGTACCATATTGCTCTTTGACTGTGATGAATCTTCGAAACAATCTTTGTGGAAATGAATAGAACAAATAGTTGCTGAAAACCATTGAATACCTAATGAATAATGTGTCATCATTGCTTTAATTAATACACACCATTTTTCAAATTGATGTTGTCCTTCCTCCTACATGCTGAAATCCATTGTTCAGACAGTTCTTTGCTCTTTGGGAATCGAAAATACTTAATGTTGGTCCCTTTTGTCATTCTGTTGTAATTATTACAACCAAAAACCGCACAACCAGGCATTCTTAGTTTTATACCTACCTACTCGTATTTTTGTTCAATTATTGAAGCTTCGAATACGATACTGAACTGACGAAATCTAATCGAAAATGTTTGAAAACCACTCTTGAAAATAATTCAGTAATAATTCTTAAACTTCACAGCACAACAGAGAACTTGTGAGGAATTCAAATTGAATTTAGGCAAGTCTACGAAGTTGAAACCCCGATATGCTTCGCACTTACGTCATCTGCGCGAACTGGACGCGTTTGGAACTAACGAGTAGCATACCGTTATGAGTGTATCGTGATCAATTTATATTTCCAGTCCTCTCCTCTCAGCTGAACACACTGCGTTGCCATGTGCTGCTGACATCAGCCTAATTACTATGAAGTTATACGATCCCTAACAGCCAACTGAATGTTTTAATGTCCATCCCAAAATTAAACCGATATAAAACGTTTCATAAACCTCTTGTGGGCTGCAGAAAATTCTCGCGAAAACAGAAACAGAAGCTTTTACCGGCGCTGCTGCTCAGATAACGGTAATAATTTCCCTGGCAACAATTCATTAAAAGTGTTGTAATGATCTTAGCATTGCTCTGGTCGGTGGACTGAACACAGATAATTTTAAGAAGATCTCTCTCCAGAATATCTCAAGAATACAGCGGAATACTGTGAGTTGTTGGGAGCGGAATAATCTTGGGAGACGTATTTGCATTTTGCAAGAATTCTGTTTCGTTTTTGAAATGATGAGATAGACACGAAAAATGTTGTGTTTCTTCGACTATTTCTGAGTGTATGAAGTTCTGAGGAACGTTCTAGACATTTTCCCCTAAATCATAGCGAAACAACTTTCATAAAAGAACACAGGAAAAAAAAAATTATCCCCCTCAGAATTTAACAATTCATCAGTTTTGAAATACATCATAGGTCCCGTAATTGTTTACTTGTTCAAATGTGTCATATATTCAAACATATTTCTAGTTGAAATTGCTATACAGATCATATGAGGAACCATCAAACCTTCTCACAAGTATTTTATTGTATTTTATTGTAAGTGCAAGAACAATATTAGAAATATACTTTCGTATCCCAAGCAATGTTAAAGTATGAAAAAAAGTGTGATATGATTAAAAGGTATAATTTACCTCGAATATCGTATTCATATTGTTATGAAGACCATTCTAAAAATTAATAATATTGATAACTATAAATTCAATTCCGAACAGATGGTAGCAGTGTTCCCTCACTCTGGCGTCCATCGTTCCATCCTGGCAGATGTCTCTTCACACACCTGTTTCTAGATGTTCCATACTTCATGTCAATTCTGTCATTCCAAACTTCATTGTCAATGTCACTCATAATTCATATTCAACCGTTAAAGTTCGACTTTTATGTGTATTCACCTGTTGAATATGCAACTATATTTTTTTAATTCTGTTAATATTTTAATGGCGTTTTAAACAATTTACTTGGTGTGAAATTTTAATATTGGACTGTGAACATATTTTTCGTCTGTGACATTTTATATCACTTTACCAACGTTTTTGATACGACTAACCTCAAATACAGTAAGGTTCTTGTTACTGTTTATTTGATGTGATAACTTAAAATAATAATATGTAGCTTTTCCCTGAAGATGGTAATAAACATTATCGAAATATTGGAAAAACTGGTGTTATAAGGGTACACTTCCGTTCTGCTGATCACCCAAAAAAAACTACAGTTTTGTATATATATATATATATATATATATATATATATATATATATATATATATATATAATTCATTTATTCATTTACTAGTTCCTGTATTTTGAAAGGACAAAAATTGTCAACGAATCACAGGGTATATATGAAATACCATATTCTGATTGCCATAGAACATATGTAGCCCAGACCAACAGACGTGTGACAAGTAGAGTATACGAACATCAACATGCTGTCCGAAAATCAGACCCATCTTCAGCTCTGTCCAAACATCATCAAGAGACAGGTCACAATATAGACTTTGAGAACACTAAGACCATCGCCACAGCAAAAACACTACAAGCTCGTCTAATTCGAAAGGCCATCGAAATCGAGAAGCGACCTTGCTGCTTGAATAAACGTGACGGTCAGAGACTTCCAACCGCACGGAAACCTCTGATTTCCAGATTCCCAGTCCCCACCAAGACATCTGACGGTGCTTTAGCAGCACCCGCTGCTATAAATACCACCCAACATCCCTCGATACCCCAGTTCGATCTAAGGAGTAGGCAGATTGAGACCTTAGAAAGAACTTGTGACGAGACCTGGGGAGTAGACAGATTGAGACCTCAGCGTGAAGTCACATTGAAAACTAAATCCACTTCCGTTTTCAGAACCTATACGCAATTTCCTTTTGAAATGCAAATACCTTTTTTTGACAATTTTCGTAATTGACAGACATAACATCTTGTCCTTCAGGAGGGGTAGCCATCCGCGATCCATATCAAGTGAACTAATAGAAATGCAATCTTTCCCAGACAGCATGATGGCAGCAGATTGCTTTAATTTCGTTTCCTGCCATTGCTCTATTTTGCCATCATTTTATTGTCATTCCATTCTTCTGTGTGATCTCCATCGGCATTGAAAATGTGCTCTGATAATTCAGAACCACCTACCTGTTTGTTCCTGATGTACATCTTGTGTTCACTCGTTCGCACTTTTAAAGGTCGGGACGTTTCACCGATATATTATCGACCGCACGAACAAGGAATTTGATAAATCCATTTTTTTGTGTTTTCCGTTATGTTTTTCAGTTTGGTATATGTGAGAATTGTACGCAAAGTATTTGTTGTTTAGAATGTTAATTCAACATCATAGCTATCAACGATCCGTTTTATGTTTTCAGACAAGAAAGGGACATAAGGTTTAATGTTCGATACAAGTCGTGTATTTTGTGTAGGTTGTTTGTCTCCATTGCGGGGTGTGTTTGGATTTTCAATTTCTGTTAATGGTTTTGCTATAAATTCCTCTGGATATCCATTTTCTTTCAATACTAATTTTATGAAGTTGGTCTCTATTGATTTTGCATTTGTGAGTTACATACAATTCTTGTTCTTTTATGAAGGCATTTTACTATACCTTTTTTGACACTTGTTATCAATTATCAATCACAAAAATTGTTAAAAACGAATATTCGAATTTGAAAAGGAAATTGCGAAAATATTTATCCACAACAAATAATCACGTTCAAACAGTACTTAGTTCAATATTATATTGGAAATGCTAATTTTATTATGAACGGAATTTCCAATCCAGCCTTCGGCCACTGTATTGGATTTCCAATTGATTGAAAACATGTAGTGTTTGAAAAATCATGGAGGATCTCATTATTCATAAAGGATCATTATGAAACGGATTATGGATCTGTATCGTTATGAAAAATCGATATCATAATGGAGATCATTATGATATGAAATATGGGCATATAAGTGTGTTACGCTAATACATAGAGTAGAAAAAGTAATTCATGAATTGTGGTACTGTGGGGTTGATGTACCTTTTTGCCCTATTCAGAATCTGAACTTTCAACCAGTGGAAAATATACATTGAATCACTCACCACTTCCTGGTACGTAGATATTCAGAAACAGGCAATCTTCAGACTGGTTCACTAGGAGTGGCACCAGCTTCTTCAAGTACTGATAGCGACCTTTGGGCATGTACTGTAGCGCTGCAGTTCTGTTACTTACGTCCGGGTACTTCTGGGGACAGACAGCGCCAAAACTATCTGCCAGTCTAGTACCCGGCCACGGCAAGGGAGCTTGGGGAGAGCGGAACCTGAGCGGACCAACGGGTGGGGCAGCGTAGGGGACTCCTCGAAACACCTGGGAAAACAAAATATTATCAGACGTGAAAAGGAAATGAAAACCCAGTCATGAATGCACTCTGAACTAGTGCTTGATTTATGTATTGATAATATAAATGTGATGCAGATGACCTCAAAACCTCTAGCAATAGCTCAAGGTAGTTATCTCTGAATGTACTTCTTCCACCAAAAAACGTCAATCTTTTTCAATATAATAATACTCAATAAGCAATAGCATGGTTCACTCGAAAGATTTGGGCATCATCCTCGATCTTATAATGAGTTTTGTATTCAACATAAACTATCAGATCAGTGATTGTAGTAAAATTATGAATTATTGTACCATTGAATCGATGTACTATGTTTTCATTCTCAATAATTTAAGCACTGCAAGCACCATCTGGAACCCTTCGGATGATTTGAATAAAGGAGGGATGTTATAAATTTTCTTCAAAATTATTCTTATTCCCCCTCTCTACTACTTGAGTTTTTGAGTAATATTTGCGATGAAATGGTTTATTAAATACCGAGGCGGAAAGTGAGGGGGCAACTGAGTACTTATATCTTTTTTGTCAATTTGTTACAGAGATAATGTGCACTAATTGTAATATCATGTCAGGTATACCTCGTTCTGTGTAACTGCTTTGGTGTTATGTGTGGTGGTGGTGTTGTAAAAAGGTATATTTCTATGGACGGAGCCTTGAAATTACACATAACTTCAGAGTTTCATTATGGTGAAGCATTTTTTGAACGAATAGGTATGTGAACATTATTTTGGTTCCTTGTTAGTTCAGCTTCTATCTGGAATCTTTCATAAATGGAGCTGTAATGGATGGACTCACCTCAACTGGCTCCAAATGCCTGGAATTCAACTCCAAAATTATCCCACGAATGGCACCGGATTGGATATCAACTATTCTGGAACTATATCGAGGGCCACACTCAGCCTGCTCTATGAAGACCACGAGGAGGGCACAAAATGTTATAAGATGACGCCTGGGTAGGCATATGGAAAGCATGGTCTGATGGAACGACGATGATGGTTGGGCATCCCTTTGTTTCTTCGTTACCTTCGACGTGGTAGTTTCCGAAGGAAAAAGTCTGAAAAAAATCCAACTTTTTCTGGGATAGCGTTCATGGGTAAATCAACATAGATTGATGAATTGATGAAGGACACAACCTTAGAGATAAAAGAATGATATGGTAATCAATAAGATAGGACCAATTTATAGTCTTATTTACTGTAACCTTTTAATGCCCTGAGCAGGACATTATAAAAGTCGAAACGTCGGGAACGAAATTAAAGTGGTTTCAGTTATTCGGTCTAATGCCAACCAGCCCCCTGCTGAATAAATCTGCTGAGGTCAAAGAACGACATCCAATATCTGTTAAGATTTTTGAGGGAATATTTTTCAGGACAGAAAAAACTTTTATTTCATGAACACGAGGTAGCACTTGCATCTCCTCTGGGGAATGATTTTTCAATCCATGAAATGAGTTTAGTACATATGTGCTTTTTTTTCCGTCAAAATGACCATTTCGTCGAAAAATACTCTGATTTGTTATTTCCAACGTAGTTCTCAAATTTCCTCAATGCGATAGAGAAAAGAAAATAGGAGCATTTCATTGAGCGGTGGGTTTTCACGTGCTCCTAAATGAGAAATTGAAAAGGACGCCCTGAAAAAACGCTAATCAAATTTCATGCGAATAAAAATAATTGAGATTGTAATATACATATTTTTTCAATTTTCTCCTCAACTTGCAGGAATCATATCCCAAAGAAAGTGTTAAGTATATTGAATGAGAGAAAGTTTCTTACGGTAACTTTCATATAATTTTGGGACACCCTATAATTCATCCGGAAAGCATCGAAATGTGATTCATATCACTTCGAATATCAATTATTGTATGTATGCATTGTATTTTGATTTTCATCCTCAGAACTGATTTTCATCACCATAACACTATTGATTCATTGCTACAATTTTTTTCCCATTGAATTGACGACAGTATATTCCGTGTTATCGAAAATAATCTCGTATTGAGTTGTCAGAACAAATATTTTATGAACCTGATTGATCGTCGCATTATCAAAAAACAATCGTAGTCACAATGATCATCATATAAAAATGTTCAGCATAATTGGCACATCCTTGATAGTCGATTTCCTGCATTGATAATGTGAAAAACTGGGTTAAAGTGAATTTTTTTGTTAACCATCAAGAGTCGAAAAATGCCAGCACGGTGGTTTCAAGGTGGTGAATTGAACCCAGGTCTTTCGCTTGACAGGCGGATATGCTTACTTCCCTACCCAGAGAAAAGATAAACTGATAGTTCAAAAAAAACATTACTTTTTGGATGTCACATTACGGAATCAACCATTTGATTTTAGTAGTTCATATTTTCATTTCTGTTTTCATAATTTTTGTTAATTTCACAATGTTCAAGTATAAGGAGGCGTGAAGTGAATAATGCGTCTTCAAAACACTTGCAATTTTGAGCACTCCAGCTGTTGAGGACCTTCGAATCCAAACATAATTCAATATTAGTCCAGTCTATGACCATTTTCCCGTGTATTTATCCCATTCAGCACCAATTCGCATGAAAATTTGGATTCAGGATCTACATACACTGTTTTTCAAAATCTACCCTGTGCCGAGGGTTGCATTCTCCCTGGGGGTGGGTGCCACCCCTTCTTGGGGGTGAACAAATTTTCATTGGAAATAAGTGCTAAATCGATAGATTGACTGATTCTAAGCACTTTTTGTTCAATGAAGTTTTTTCTGAAAAGCAATACTTTTCGACTTATTCTCTAGTGAAATTGTCGGTTTTCAGTCAAAAAAAAACACGTTTTCCGATCTTTTTTCGCGAATAACTGGAAAATAATGCATCTAATCGAAAAACCTGTGGAGAGAAAAATTATAGCTTTTGAAAAAACAATGTATGCAAACCCACTACAAACGGAACAATTGCATGTTGAAAGTCGATTGGTATTTTCAAACGCCAAAATGGAAAGTTTCTACGTACAATAACCAAAAACCAATGCATTTTTCGGAAAAAACTAGTTAGGCCTTTTTTGAAGTCCTTCAAAAATCCTTTATTTTTGTTATTTATAAAAGTTTCTAACATCAAAACTGACCGAGGTATGAAGGCAATAATGTTGAATCCTATTTTTTTTATGAAAAAAATTTGTGAATAACTCATCCTCTCTTCCCCCCCCCCTTTGGAAAAATCGTTGCCTAGTGGAACTAGATGTATATATACATATATAATATACATAGGCCTTAAATATATGTACTATGTGTATTCTTCAATATACTAATGTACATACTCTAATTTCTACAAAAATTGTTCTTGATTTTTTCCATAACTCGCTTAGTCTTCAAGCAATCGAATCCGCCAAAAAAGTATTTTGTAGATTTTTTCAAGAGCTATAAGCTCATTCAAATCCTTTTTTGTTTCAGATTATATTTTTGAAAAGGTTCATGCTGAAAGGGCTCAAAAAAGGTACTTTGCACGAACCCTCACAATATTTAACTGGCCATATCTTACTCTATTTTCATCCTGCAGAAAAAATTAAACACCGAAATTTTCAGAGAAGAATAGCCTTTGATTTTGTACTCCAGGAAATTTTGCATGTGATCAATACTTTTCGAGTTATTTCGAAGAAATTGTGATTTTTCGCTGAATCACGTATATGATTTTTTCCTTCAATCTCAATTTTTTCCGAAACTATGTACTTTCAATTGATGAAAAACTCAGAACTCATCATAAGAACATGAATGGAGTGAATTATGGAGTAACAACGATTTTTTTCAAAGGGTGGAGATGAGAGGATGAGTTATTCACAATTTTTTTCAACGAAAAAATAGGATTCAACATCATTTCCTTCATACCTCGGTTAATTTTGATGCTAGAAACTTTTATAAATAACAAAAATGAAGGATTTTTGAAGGACTTCAGAAAATGTCCAATAAGTATTTCCCGAAAAATGCATTGGTTTTTGATTATTGTACGTAGAAACTTTCCATTTTGTCGTTTGAAAATACCAATCAACTTTCAAGAAGCAATTATTCAGTTTGTAGTGGGTTTGCATGCATCACAAATGAACGATCGCCTTTGTTTTTTCAAGAGCTATAATTTTGCTCTCCACAGGTTCTTCGATTAGATGCATTATTTTCCAGTTATTCGCGAAAAAGGATCGGAAAACGTGTTTTTTTTGACTGAAAACCGACAATTTCACTCGTGAATAAGTCGAAAAGTATTGCTTTTCAGAAAAAACTTCATTGAACAAAAAGTGCTTAGAATTAGTCAATCTATTGATTTCCGCACTTATTTCCAATAAAAAAATTTTCACCCCCAAGAAGGGGTGGCATCCACCCCCAGAGAGAAAGCAACCCACGGCACGGGGTAGATTTTGGAATAGAGGGTGAGTAGAACCTATATCCAAATTTTCATACGAATCGGTGCTGTATGGGATAAATACACAGTTTACACTTTTTTCACTGTCATAGACTGGAGTATATTCTATATTTTTATGTGAGCATGAATATCAGTATATTATTGAACAAATCAGCTGTTGACAATTAGTGTGTAATACAAAAAATATAAAGTGAATATCTTACCAAATCAACACGTGAAAATGGAGTTCTTTGTGTTTCTCTGTGATGTTAGTTCATTTAGTATGTGAAGTACCTGTTGTTTTGAATGTTATTCTGAATAACTGTTGCCGATCCATTTTATCTTATCAGGTAGTCAGGGACTCAAGGTATAATATTACTTACAGGATGTGTAGTTTGTGCAGATTGTATATCTCAACCATGGGGTGTGTTGAGAGTTTGAGTCAATGTGTTTTCTATGAAATTCTCTGGATATCCACTTTCCTTCAATATTGATTTTTAGAATTTAAGTTTTTCATCGATTTTTTCCAATGAATTGCGTATTATTTTTGTTTTATCATGAATACATTTCTTCTACTCCCACCATTTGAAACCATGTATCACGTATTTGACAGCTGTCAGGTAATGGCTCATTTAGGATACACGTGTATTCTTCGAAATGTCAACAACGATCTCAATGTCACTTCTGAACTGAAAATGTTCGTAACAAGAGCAGAAGGACAAGGAAGGACGCTGTGTCGCGATAAATGAGTGGTGAAAATAAAAAAGAAAACCTTTTCAGTCTGGATTATTCGTTCCCTGAGGTGTGAACATCTTCAACATTAGTAGTTGAATTCGTGAGAAATATATGACCTCATGCAGGGTATCTACAGGAATTGTTGTGTCTGAGGGGGGCAAGGCTAAGCATAATGAGGATTTTGGTAAAATTTTACGATTTAAAAGATGAATTTCTGGAGGAAAAATAATAAAATCTTTATGATTTTTATGGCTCCGTTGGGGCAGCATCCCTTGACTGCGCTGTAACTCTGAGTCGGTAACGTCAGGAGGGTTTTAACAAATCACAACTTTTTTTGTGGGCTTCTCTCAAAACTAATTGGATATCAACCAATACAAAGAGAATAGTGGTGAACGGAATTTCTTCACTGCTTGCGAATCTGGAGGAACCAAGGCATCGTTGTTCGATATTTGATGACAAAGCTAATCATGTCTTCATTATCGTTTTACAACGAACACTGCATAGATTTTACGGAAATAGATCGAAGGCGGATGGTTGCATTGTGATTCGAAATTGGATTTCTGTATTCACATGGAATTCCTCACATTTGGGTATGTTGGTATCACTTTGTCACGATATTTTTTGTTGAAAACAAGACCCTCATTATTATATGCTGTGCGGTTCCGAAGAGTAATGTGTCTTCACTAAATAGAAAAGATGTAGTCAACAGAGCGATTCGTATTTTGTTTTCGATTGTTGAGGAGGATATTGTGTTGAAAAGGAATTTCCTAGCTTTTTCCAAGATCGATTCACTTTTGAGATTATGAAATACCAGGAATCCTCCATTTGATAATTTTCTGATCATTATGCACCATCGTTAGACCAAAATGACCTTAAGAACTTTCAAGAAATAATACACTTCATTTAGTATGCATGTATTAGCTTATATCTTCATTTAAATCATGCTGGAAACTACTGGATTAGTCAATTTTCCTGTATTGCATCATAATGCTTCTAGAAACAAGTTTGCACAGCTCGTTGATTTTGTCCATTAAATTTTCTGCACTCTCTACTACTCAGTTCATCTGTTGGATTTTCTTGTTGTCTCCTTCAGTCACTTTCTCGGAAATATCATCCAGTCTTGCAGTGAATATATAAGCAAATTAATACTTCGGAGAAGCTGCTTTTCGATCTTTTATTGTCGATTCTGAAAGCATCCAGGAGCCTACTGGTTTTCGAACGTATGTTGAAAGATGACCTTACCCATTACTGCATGATTTTTTTTTTCAAATCAGCGAAAAAAATACATTGAGCAGGTCATAGTTACAGAAATATCAAAGAATTTAGGAAGAAAAGTTGGCAACTTCAGTTGAAAAATAAAATGTCTGCCATGTACCGAACTTGGCACGAATTATATTAACAAAAATGTGAAAATAATCGCGATCTCCATTGGGAAAAAACTTGCATTTGCATCAAAATATTTGAGAATTCCCCCTACAATCTGGGTTTTCACACCGAAGTCGTTCATCATTCAAGACAGGCAGATTAGATTATCCCTTCTTATCTCCTGAGAGGGCATTTGGTTCAGTAAATAATTTTTCTTTCTCAATTCCAGTTGTAAACTGCAAACTTGGATTCCCTCGTTTTCTCTGAGCTGTACTTGCACCTGTCAAAATGTCTGCTACTGTAAGTTTGGATTCTGAAAGTGTCGAGTGTTTTGGAGAGCAATGAATCAATATTTTGATGATCATAAACTGAATTTCTTCTTTCATAGAACCGCCTAGGATCTGAAACGGAATATCAATCTGCAGCAATCGTTTCTCAGTTTTACTTCACCCCAAAATATTCCAAATTTGGTACAAGTAAACAAAAGAGCGTTTTGCTGAATGGACCTGCATATGTTTTAATAATAATAAAAATGATAATTTTCAGGGAGATTCATTCATATTTTCATGATTATTTTCTGGCTTAAACTTTTATTTTCCGTATAAATTCCTATTGTCAACACTGCTTCGAAGCTTCATGAAATATCGACATATGTCAATCGTAATTTCGATTTGATGAGGTATAGGCGCACAATAATCAACTTCTATACAGAAGAGAATCCAATGACATAGTCGGTAAAAGCCACGCCTTCCCTAAGTGCACCAACGTGAGCGTAAATTTTTCTCTATCACTGTACTAAAATATTCTATTGCTTTTGCTTCAATGAGTCAGATGAAGACAGCTATTCGATTTGGCAGATGTCACTTGAATTTTCTCAGCGTTGTTTCCTATTGCTGGTATATATTTTCAATTTTCTCAGTGTCGATAAAAGTGTCAATGTTCGATCAAGGGACATTTTTGGGACAATTGTGTTTGACTACCGTTCCGCTCCCCTTTAGTTGTTCTGTGGTTTAGGGGTGTAGGGCAGGGGGTCGTAACCGTAGTATCGTATCATTTCGAAGAAAAAAGAAAAAAACTTAAATTTATACTGCAAAGAAATTGAGGTACAGCTTGTCCAATCCATCTTGGCACAGAAATAATAACGTACGTGCCCAGCGATCTCTGTGGAATATACTAAGATTAAAAAACACCTATTAAATATTGTCACTGTGTTCAAATTTATTTCTGAAAGGTATTTTTTTTCGTCATGGTCTACACTAACAGTGTGCAACTGGAAAAGTATCTGAGTTTGTGCCAAGATGGATTGGATAAGCTGTACTAATTTATACATCTCTGCTACTTGGTTCTGCCCAAGTAACCATCATCCAAACTTCGTACTCACTGATCGTTCTCACCTGTGTTGGGGACATGCGCAGATAAACTGCCAGCTTTATAAAATAACGAAGGTCTAGCGGCCGCGGATCTTGCTCTAGAAGCTGTTCATTCGTTACGCTGATCTCGATATTTTCTATAAACGAGACAGGAGATACGAATCAACATTCACTTTGAATTTTTGAAGTTTGTAGCATCAGGAAGAACCTCTCTCGGCAAGGAATTCCAAAGTTCAGCTGTTCTATTGAAAAACGATCCCTGAGCAAGAGAGATCGACAGGTCTCCAAGCTCGCAACAAAAGAGTGGGAATTCTGTACTCGTCGGGTCGCCCGTGTAGATATTGCAGAGGGTGGAACGATTGGAAACAATTCAGAAGAGCACCGACCGTGAAAATATCCAGACAAGTCTCCGACCCTTCTAGATTGATCCAATGGAGTCAGCGTGTCTGTGAGCGAAGAATCACCAACAAGACGGATTGCCTTTCTCTGAAGAGAATCAAGAAGCTTCAATGAATGTATTGTTCCGGGCTTCATACATGAGAACTATATTCCAAGACAGGTCGAACCTAAGCCTTATAGATCATTAGAAGCTGACGAGAAGTGACGTATTTCTCCGCACGAATTAAAAATCCAAGTTTTTGGGAAGCACCTTTAGCGATCGATCTCACATGGTTTTTCCATGAGAGATTATTACTGACCGTAATTCCTAGCATCTGGATACTTTACTTTTTGGGAATAGTTATTCTTGACATCTGAATGCCAGATAATGATAGATCGGCTTTCTTTGAGAAGAGACATGCCTGGGTTTTCGCATCATTAAACTCCACCAAGTTCATGTTACCCCATTCTATTATTTTTACCAAGTCATGGTGAATGACTTGACGTGAATGTTTATTCGAATTTCTGTTGATCGAGGTGTTATGGGGACTCTGGAAAAGAAACTGATATGCAGAGTACTGTCATTCGCAAAACTATGTACTGAACAAGATGTTTTCTCGAGCAAATCACTGATATGCAGCAGAAACAAAGTTGGCGCCAGAACTGAACCCTGTGGAACACCTGCATTTATATGGAGAATATCAGATGATACTCCATCAACAACCACATGCAGAGTCCTATCAGTCGAAAATCTCTTCAACAAAGCACATAACTGTGGAGGCAATCCATAAGACAGCAGTTTAGAATGGAGTCCCCGATGCCAAACCTGATGAAACGCTTTTGAAATATCAAGTACAACAGCTATCGTTTCTTCGAATTTTTTGATTGAATGCTGCAAAATATGAGAAACTTAAGCCAATAAGTCAGTGGTTCATCGTTGAGAATGAAATCCGTATTGTCGATCATCAATTATTCCTGATTTCTCTAGATATGTATAGAAAATAGTCCTTTCTGGTATTAACTGTTCGACGTTCCGACTCTCATGCTGGAGTCATTATGAAAACTCATAGACATATCTTTGAAGATAATGGCATTTAACCAATCTACTGCCCTACGGATTGACCAGCCAAATTCATGTACTAACTTCGATTGTGCGATATGGGTTACTTTCCTAAGTCGTCTTGAATTTTCTTTTATTTCAGATCAGATACTCGCGGATAGTGTTATGATTCAATAAAATATTTTGCGAAACATTGGAAATTTGAAAATGGCCGACGATCGAGGATTATCATACTTATCGCTTTTCGAACATTCAAGAGCCATGTCTCCACCCAGAATAACCAACCATAAAAACCGAAATCGAATTCACCGTTCGAGCTCATTTGTTAAAGCGACTCATCCAAGAATTCCCATGGAACTTCCGCAAAAAATACCACGACACTTGCTCGTAAAAACAAGGGACAAATCCGCCGCCAACTTACTTTGTATCACGCTCTCCTAATAAACAAGCTCCATCGGCAGAGGGAAACGACCTTCGGAACTTTTAGCGACCGATAAAATCCACGAATTCGTTTAGTATGCATCCACTGACATTTGTTCTTCTGGGCGCACCTTCCCAGTGGAAGTTGTGAAGTAGTAAGGTTTCCGTGGGGCCGTATTTTCCATGTTTTCACCCCCTATCACCACCGCGCGATATTTCGTATGGTTTATACCCCTAGATTAGGGAGTTGTGCTCGTTTTGCTGCTGGAACTTCGGAGTTGCATCTTCGAGGAGTTGAGAGGACAGGAGTTTAATCGGCTGCATGGTGTCTCTGGGATTTCCGGAAGTTCTGATGAGGTAGAGATCTGAAACAAAACATTTCACTTTTACTACTGCTTGAGTTGAGACACAATTTGTGAGGGGTGGATTATGCGATGGTAAACTTTCGGCTCGAGCGCATTGCTACTTATCATGAAGTGTTAGATCCCGTTTTCCAATCAGACCTTCACACGTCTCTTACTCACCAAACTGATATTACTTGCATATTCAGTACTTTATTCTCAACAGGTATTCGCCCAATTACAGAAAAATACAATTAATGTACATGCTGAGTATTAATAAAAGTTTCCAAAATAATTGCTAGGCTATTATAATTTATATCACATAAATGAGAGATACTATTGAAAAGATGACACATGGAATATATTGTAGACTTTTGTAAGAAATTAGTTCTAGTAAATGTATTATAAAATGTTACAGCTTGTCTAGATTGTCTTAGAGGGACCAGAAATTGTATTTTTCAAAGCAGATAACCACAATCGATTTCGTTATTGAGAAGTTTATACAGGAATGTTAATGCCATGCATTGTCTTCTCTCGACCAAAGATTGTGAGTTGAGAGAGCTTAGCAGAGTTCAATTCTCATAACCTGTTGAGGGATAGTAGCCATTGCATTTGAATAAGATGCCTAAAACCCTTGTGATTCCACTGATTAGATTTTGTTTAGATTTTTGTGGCGAAAAAAACAATCGACGCTTTTGAAGGTTTCCCCTATTTTTTGGGTAGATGGCGCTATGTTCTCATTTTTCAAATTTGATGACAAGTGTCAAGTTGATTGTCATATTGTCATGTCACTTTGAAATTTTGATTGTACGATGTTTTTATCATGTTTATTAGTTGATTTAATTGCTTTCAAATATCGAAACGTTGTTACTGGTAACTCATTGGCCACCCACTGACAAGAGCGTGTTGGCGACATCTGTACGTATTGTACGGAAACCTCCGAAAGCTCAATTATCGACCTGAAATCAAGTAATCCAGATTTCGCCACTTCTATCCCAAACTTTCACAAGTATAAGTAAACACACCAGGGTTTCTAGGCATCTTACATTTGAAGTTTGCAAAATTTCTTTTGAACTTTTTCTAATCTTCGGACGGAGTTTCGATATACTGGAGACCAAGTAATTGCTGCATATTCAAGTTGGGTTCTTATAAAGGTCATATACAATAATCTCATTGTATTTACATCAGAGAAATTCACCCAGTTTTTGGAAGAATAACCCAACAGTCTGAGCGCTGACGATGAAATTTTATATAATTGATTATCAAAAGTTAATTTTGTGTCGAAGGTCACTCCTAAATCCTTGTAAGTTATACATCTTTCAAGAGAAAAATCATCAATTGCATAGTCGTAAATAATAGGCGTACGTTTTCTATGATATGAAACCATTTTACATTTTTCCAAGTTGAGATTAAGATGATTGTTATTGCACCACTTATTAACATCGATAAGGGAATTCTGGAGAGTTGAACAATCTGTTAGATTTTCTATATTCAAAAATATTTTCAAATAATCAACTGAAAAATTTTATCGAAGCAAGCGAAGCTCGTGTTTTATGGAAAATTGAATCTCTACATGGTAAAGTGAAAACTCTAGAGAAAGAAAACGAAGAGCTCAAGAATAAAGTTGTGATATTAGAAAGAAACGGAAAGAGAAAGAACCTAATACTTTCTGAAATTGAAAGAAACTCACCATGCAGGAGTACCAGAGAGTTTTATATATGATCAATTCAAACAACTATCAGATATCCAACTAAGTGAGTCAGATATCAGCAACCTATACACCCTTGGTAAAAATAGTCCCGTCAAATAAGAGCTGATATCTGAATTGACGGAACAGGAAATTCTATAAAATTGCCATAAATTGAGAGGATCGAAAATCTCCATCTCTCAGGATCTTACTGACATCCAAAGAAGTGAGAAGAAAATTTCAGGAACCCATCGCCTTCAATCTAGAGCAAATACTGAGGATCAGTGCTATATCAAAGCGAATAAACTCTACGTGAATAATATTGCATACACTGTTGAGGACTTGCAATACGAAAATAATCTGTACCGAAAAAACAATAGTGCCCCCTCAACACCGAAGCGCTCTGGGATTCCTTTCTGATATATACGGTGGCGCTTTTGCTCTTTCAACTGTAGAGAAAACCAGAGAACCCACAGAGCTACTGTGTGAGATGAGGTATTCAATACAAATATCCCAACTACCAGGATTGGTATCTTCAATCCAAATAGCCCCCCACCAGGATTGGTGTCTAGGCAACTAACAGTTCCTTATCGCACCGAGCCGGCCAGAATAATTCTGCCCTGACCGCCTATTGAACCAGCTGTAAAAAAACAAATTGGATATACGGATAGCGTCGAAGATCTCTCGGCTACACCGACCGACTGTTATGTATCATTGAGAGAACCAAATCTTATCTGGAAGGACATGAATTGATCAATTCTCTGAATCCTGAGAATCAGACAAAAATTCCTAATCCTCTCAGTGCGTTGAGGAGCCTGTATCATATTTTCATCACAATCTGATCCTTACAATTATCAGAAGACTTCTTCTAGTCATGAAAAAAACTCGTGTATATTGGAAAATGAAAGAGGTTGACAAATTGGCAAAATATACCAGGAAAAACGTATTTCGCCATCTCCAGAGTAGTTGATAAAACTAAACAGTCCTTTGAACGAGACAACAAATATCAGGCTCAGAAGAATGATTTCACATTCAATTTGACAGAGGTATATCATCAGAATAAACGATACGAACCCACCTATATGCATAAGAACCCTGTTGCGTTTATCGATATTTATTTGTTTGGTCATAACCTCTCAATCTGAGAAATACAAATCAGAGTTGGCATATTTTGAAGTGGTTATTGAAATGCCATCTCGCAAACCTGTAATTTCAATCAGGCGGCATCTCACAAATGTATTTTGCCACCGGTTCAGAATATTATCAGCATTTCCAATAAAATAGTGAAATCTATTGAGACTAGCAATAATGAAATTAATGTGAATATTCCTTCCAGTTCCAGATAAGTGGGACCTGGAATGAACATTTCAAACTCTACAATAAAAAATCTCAAGACTTTTGAGAAGTCGGATCGATAATATTCATTTTGTTCAATATGATTGAAAATAGAATGTTAATAGTTCTAGAATACGAGTAATTACTGTTATTGTGTTCAATCCAAATATAAAAATAATATTTATAGTTCATTACTCATCGGGAGTTAAAAACTAGCGTGTGCAACTCTCATGTAGTGTTTATTGATACATTCGCATAAACCACACGAAAAATTGGTGCTCCCTCAGTGTTTTTCTATCCTTCATCAAACATTTGTATAGTGTATGTTCAAGATACACGAAGTTAATACTGAATTTGCAGATGAAATGTCATGAAACCAGGAAAATTTTTGTTGTTTCCCCTCATCACGTGATCTGGAATGCCTAATTGAGAATTGTTAAAAATGACGTGACAAATTTATTAACATAACCTATAGCTCACAATTGAGCATTCCAGATACTTGTCAAAAATGTCAAATGAATCGAAATGAACCAATACCCCCCCAGAAACTATCGTTTGTTTTTTGCAAACGAGTGTGTGATTGGTTGAAACTTGTGTTAGCCACCCAGACATCACGTGATCTGGAATGCCTAATATGGTATGTGACAGGAGGGAAATGTTTCAAATTGGTTCTTTAGGTTGAATTTGTTGAAATCCTCGTTTTTCAAGAAGGCGACGAAAATATTTGTTTGTTGAATCACGAAGCCTCTGAATATGTGCAACGAATCAGATTGCACAAGTTGATGGAAAATGAATTTCCGAAATATAAAGGTGTATTCACTAGAAGCAGGATACCGTTTTATACGGAAACATATTCAATCAATAATTTTATTCTCTCCAGGACAACTGAACTAATTTAGCAGATTCATCCCAAGAGATACACGCACCCCACGTTGAACAACCCCAAACACTACATCTTAATCGCATCCCCATCCGAATAGAAAGCAAGCCTGTTGTCGGGAGAGAATTACCAAAACTGTAAACTGCTGAAGAAGGTCGCTACCTTGCGAATTTACGGTTATTGCTGTTCCGAGGAAATCTAGAAACTTTAAATGTAGAATGTATGGCAAGTTTTGTGTTTCACTTCGAGAAGTGGCGCTACGAGCGGGAAACCATCTTCTGGTGGCTGATTTACGGCATTCTGAGGCGAGACGACGGTGTGCGAATTCGAATTTGTGGAAAGAATACGGTAAAGTTTGACATAATGCCATGGGGAGAAAACATTTCTGCAATTTGATGAGCTTGCAAACAACAAACTATATTTCAATCAGAAATGATAATTCCAGAGAGATTAAAAAAGTAGTTAGATATCAATATTTCCTGAACAAAAATGGACGAATAATGGAAAAAAATCAGAATATCAGACACACTCTGACGCCTCGCGTCTAGTGTTTACAGAAACTGGTGAAGTACTCTACGAAACAAACCTGTATACATGCTGACTCCATTCACGAAGGGCCATTTTGAAGTGAGCAATTCTTGTAGGAATTGCTGATATTGTTGGTTGTCCACATACGTATAGGTTTCTTTCGTCTTTTGTCAGTTGTTGCCATGCAAGTTCAATGGGAGAATTGCCAGCAATACATCCCCTGAAATTGAAGTTGCGTACTTTAAAGCGATGCTACTAGTTGCCAGTAGTCAATGAGGAGTTTCATCTTGATTATCATCATTTACAATGTTTCCTATACCTAGAACAGTTTAATTTCAGCGTGCCCCCCTCGATGGCAAATGACCTCTGAATTTCAAAACGCATTTCGTTCTACTGAAAATATTCCTGGCTATTTTGTTGAGTGACCACTATGGTTTGATATTTGATTAGTGATTACTGGTAGTTGCCCGTTCACTTCAGAGCAAATTGACTTATAAACAGTGTATCTTGATTTGATTCCATATGCTCTATGGCTCTCTTCATCTACATCAGCTCGTAGTTCATTTGTGATGAGTTCCATGTCCAGTTTTGGAGAGAAACTTCCTGGGTAGAGGAATTTTTGCCGTAGAATATTTACCTATCTGAAACGGGATCCTTCTCATCGGGGTTGTAAGATATGACTAATATGAATAAAGAAGCGAAGTAGATGATTGTGTAATGCATATCGAAAAAGAGGATTATTAGTCAGTCGATCGTGGTCACTTAGACAGTCAACTGCTGAGCGATAGTTAAACATACGAATATTGTGTTTTATTTCAAATGTGAATAAGTGACATAGTGAAGTATTATTGAGTGAACACTATAATTGGCGACGAGGATAAAAAGAAAATACGAGTAAGTAAAAACAAAACTAATAGAAAAGTAAGTAATATAACATCACTGGCAGAAAAAATGCATGGTTCCATGAGGTGTCGGTCTTCAAAACAGAAAAGGGCATGCAGGCAAACAGCTGCCAGTCTTCTGGACAGAAAAGGGCTAATAAAAACCACTGAATGCGTCTTCTGAGAAGAAGGGTCATATAAAAGTGAGAAAATACTGCCGGTCTTCTAAGTAGAAAAGGGCAGAGAAACAAATGAAATTTGTGATTTTCTAGGAAGAAAAGGGCAAGGAACAAGCCGGTCTTTCATAATGAAAAGGGCAAAGGAACAAGCCGGTCTTCTAGTAAGAAAAGGGCAAAGGAACAAGCCGGTCTTCTAGTAAGAAAAGGGCAAAGGAACAAGCCGGTCTTTCATAATGAAAAGGGCACAAGAAAAAAAAATTCATTAAACAAGGAACAAGCATGTATTCAGAAAATGAAATAAACCAGTGACGTTATATGTAACAGAGGCGGTTCAGCATTTGCTATGAAAACAGATGTATAATAATTGTATACATATATGTGGTTACGATGTACGTATCGAAGCATATGTGTTTATGAGTGATTTAATTAGCGATTTAACGTAAAATAACGGCAAATTACTTCTTTCAGAAAATGTCGAACCTGCCGTCACTTGAAAATTTTGATTGTGACGGAGATGTTAGTTCTGTGGGACTACGATGGCAAAAGTGGAAGAGGGCTTTGTATATATATTCAGATGCCGCTAATATAAATGAACCCTTGAAGAGAAGGGCCGTACTTTTACATTTTGGAGGTTTTGCACTCCAGGAAATTTACTATAACTTACCTGGTGCCAACGTTGAGGATTCGGATGAAGATGGAAATGACGTGTGTACCGTGGCCATTTCGAAGTTAGACGAGTATTTCTCACCCAAACAGAGCAAAGTTTATGAAAGACATTTGTTTAGGCTTCTTAAACAGGAAAATGGAGAGAAGTTTGAAAAATTCTTAGTAAGACTTCGTCACCAAGCTGAGAAATGTCAATTCATGAATTTGGAGGAACAGCTTATTGATCAAATAACGGAAAAATGTTGCCCTGTGGACTTGAGAAAAAAGATCTTAGCTGCGGGGGATGCAATTACATTGAGCACGATCATCGCTGAAGCGAATTCATTGGAAGTCATTGAGAGACAATTATCAGAATTCAAAGATCAAGCTGCTACAAGTTCTATGAGCAATGTCAACATTATTGCGTCATACAGGAATAAAAGATACACAAAGTCGAAAAATTGCTCTCGATGTGGATATGAAGAAAGAAAAGGCAACCACCATAAATGCATTGCAAGAAATGCAATCTGTCGGCGGTGTAATCGAAAGGGACATTTCGCTAAATATTGTTTCAGCAGAACAACGCCTTCTTCAACAGGTAAACCAGAAGACAAACAATCGGTGTCACTTAACAAAAGGTTCAGACCATCCAAACCATACACTGCAGCCGAAGTCGACTGTGTCGAAGAGGAGTACGTGTTCCATATCGATAACGATGATTCAGTTGAATGTGAGGTAGGTGGAACCAGAGTAAATATGTTGATAGACTCGGGCAGTAAATGTAATATCATTTCTGAGAAAACTTGGGAACTGCTAAAGAAATCGGGAATAAAAGTGTGGAACCAAATACCAAATCCAAATAAGATTCTTTACGCTTATGGCTCAAAGGATCCTTTACAAATTATTGGATCATTTGAGTGAGTTATTCAAATACTTGACAAAAAAGAAATTGCAACTTTTTATGTCATCAAAAATGGTAAACGAAACTTATTGGGTAAATATACAGCGATTTCTTTGAATGTTCTCAGAATTGGGTTGAGCATCAACAACGTAAATGCGTCATCATGTTTTCCAAAAATTAAGAATGTTGTTGTCAATCTAGATAGGTCGATATCTCCAGTCAGTCAACCCTATAGAAGGGTACCCATACCGCTGGAATCGAAGATCAACAAAAAAATTGACGAATTGATTGAATTAGATATAATCGAGTTGAAGAGTTGTTGAAGAGTTTCTTGTCTGATAGGTCTCTGTATGTGGTTGTTGATGGAGTATCATCTGATATTCCCCCAATGGATGCAGGTGTGCCACAGGGTGGCCACTTTGTTTCTGCTTCATATCAATGATTTGCTCGGGAAAACATCTTGTTCAGTAGGTACATAGTTCTGCAGACGACAGTACTTTTCATACTAGTTTCTCTTCCAAAGTCCCCATACCAGCTTGAGAAACAAAAACTCAAAGAAACATTCACGTCAATAAAATTAACGACGACTTGCTACGAAAACCCATGCATGTCTCCTCCCAAGAAAAGCTGATCTATCATCATCTAGTATTCAGATGTCAGGAGTAACTATTCCTACAAAATGAAGTATCTCGATGCTTCGAATTACGATCAGTGATAATCTCTCATGGGATAACCATGTGAGATCGATCGCTTAAAGTGATTCCAAGAAACTTGGATTTCTATTTCGTGCGAAGAAATACTTCACTTCTCGTCAGCTTCTAATGATCTACTAGGCTCAGATATGACCTGTCATGGAATACAGTTCTCATGTGTGGAGTTCGGCACCAAAACATTCATCGAGGCTTCTCGATTCTATTCAGAGAAAGGTAATTCGTCTTGTTGGTGATTCTTCGCTCACAGACTCGCTCACTTTATTGGAACATCGTAGAAGGGTCGGAGACTTGTCTCTCTTCTATAGTTACTTTCACGGTCGATGCTCTTCCGAATTGTTATCAATCGTTTCCCCCTTGGCAGTATCTACACGGATGACTCGACAAGTACAGAATTCCCACCCCTTTGTTGTGAAATTGGAAACCTGTCGAAGTTCTCTTGCTTGGGGATCTTTTTTCAATAGAACAGCTGAGCTTTGAAACTCCATGCCGAAAGAGGTTTTTTCTGAGACTTACAAATTCCAGAAATCCAAAGTGAACGTTGATTCGTATCTCCTGTCCCTTGATTCAGGAGGTGTTCTTTGAACATTACAGGGCTCCCCTCTCGTGTGAATCTGCATGAAAAAGACTTTATGAATGCCTTGCGTTGTGGGTGTGCCCATGAAATCTAGCAAAAATAACCGACCTTTGTGAGAGAACCTAGTAAACCACGACAAACCCTGATTTGCCTAGTTCGTAGTATCAGCAGATCTGCTTATTTCCATCGGTATTTGCTCATTGGCCAATAATTTTCATGAAATAACGCAAAGTTGTCTTGAAATTTTTGTTAAAACTTCTCATAGTAGTTATTCGGAACTAACAACTTCATCTTGGGATTCCTTAGGTTTTTTTTGATCTGTGAGAAGGATTCACGCATCGTGTATTAGATATATTGATTTCATTTAGACTCTCATATTCTCACAAGTACAGTGGCTTCCTTGTTTATTTGGTATTGAGAATTCACTAGCTATAAACACGAATCCTCTATCATCATTTGCTGTGTGCTCTCTACATAAATCAATTCGGATTTTTTTTATTCGTATATCTCTATCATCATTTGCAGTGTGCTCTCTACAAAAATCAATTCAGATTTTTTTTTATCCGTATATCCCTATCAACCTTTGCTGCGTGCTCTCTACAAAAATCAATTCAGATTTTTTTTATTCGTATATCTCTATCATCGTTTGCTGTGTGCTCTCTACAAAAATTAATTCAGATTTTTTTATTCGTATATCCCTATCATTATTTGCTGTGTGCTCTCTACAAAAATCAAATCATCATTTTTTTTTATTCGTATATTCCGACTTTTGCTTTGTCTGGTTTGCATCATTCTAGAATATCAAGTAATACAATTTGGCAATGCCAATTTGGTAAAATTCTATTTATCGGGCGCCACCTGATTTTTGAAAAATTTTTTTTTTAACTTACGTATTTCGGTCTCCTGAACAAATAATTCTTATGAAAATTTTGGCGGTCCCAACTAGTTTCGGAGATACGGCCCTATTTTTGGTGGATCGGGAGCACTATCTGACACACCATTATACACCAACGTAAACACTCAAAATGCCTCCTTCTTCTCAACAATACCATCTACACACCCCAATTCACCCGTTTCACCCTTTTTTTCAATTGAAAACGGCACTATTTATCAAAAATTTCGCCCTTTTCTGGAAGTCAACAAATAAGACGAAATCCGAACTTATCCCGGTACCGGCTACTAAATTTGACTTGACAGCAAAATGTTTAGAGGATTTGTCATGTTAGGTTGGTATTACTGCAGCCTGCAAGCACTAATTGTCAATTTTTCAAATTCAAAGGCGACTTGATTTCTTTATTTCCGTACAAATTTTTTATTGTTGAAGTTCGTAATCATCTCAAATTATCAAAATGATGAAGCTTATCGAATCTACGACGCTCGTTCAGAATAAAGCAGCATTCATTAATTAGTTACTAACGATTGGTATTTTTGCCGTATCATTCCGATGTCCGGATTGTGGTGGAGAATGCACATTAAACAGAGAAAATTTGCAATATCGGTGTTGGAGGAGACGCGGCACCATCACAAAAAATAAAAAGAAAGCGGTACAAGTTAGATGTAACTTCAAGAAGTCAGCAAGGATAGGAACATTTTTCGAAGGGAATATTGGTCTCCAGAGGATGGCTCTTGTCATTGGCTATTTCCTTGAATTACCCCATCCGCGAATCCATTTCATGCAAAGGGAGCTGAGTTTGAGTTTGGGTGCTATTGTGGATTGGTCTAACTATTGTAAAGAGGTAAGTGAATTGTTTGAAAACATTTTTTGTAATCTTCCTTTGTAGGTTTGCATTAAATGGACGGATGTTAATCTTTCCAAACTTGGCGGAATTGGCAAGACCGTGGAAGTGGATGAAGCCAAGTTTGGAAGGAGAAAATACAACCGCGGACGGGTAATTGAAGGACAATGGCTATTTGGTGGTATCGAGAGAGAGTCTCGCAGAATATTCATTGTTCCTGTAGAGAATAGACCTGCCGAGACTCTCATTGATATCATCCAAAAATGGATTGAGCCTGGGACGACAATAATGTCAGACTGTTGGAAGTCCTATGACAGGTTGGAGGAAGAAGGATTCCAACATCTGACAGTCAACCACTCTTATAATTTTGTCGATCCCGACTCTGGTAAAAACGTTAAGAATCATTGTAAACGTTAATACTTATGAAAATTTTAATTTTCAGGAGCCAATACTCAATCAATCGAAAGATTGTGGAGGGATATCAGAGGGCATATTCCTAAATATGGGACGAGGAAGGCCCATTTTCAAGGATATATTGCCGAATATATATTTAAAAGAATTGTTCGACCAGGTCGAAGAATTGTAATCTTTCTGGAGACAACCAAAGAAATGTATTGAATTTTTTACAAAATATTGACCATATTGTCGTGAATTTTATTTATTAGTAGGTGATAAGAATATTTGTTTAAAAGTTTATTTGAGGTGTATCTCGACGATTTCCATTCAAGGTTTCATAACAATTATGAAGTAGGCATTTGCTGAAATATCAATCTCTTCTTTCCCTTCCGAACTCATCATGATCCCAGTAATTGTATAAATTTTTTATGGTTAGGTAATGCTGATCCATGACCGTCATCCCTTTTATTCTGACAAGAAATCTAACAAGCGTCATGTGCTCTCTAACTCCATTCAGGTAAAAAAAAGAGCAAATTTTGACCCTTTCTGCGTATTTGAATGTTGGTGAACTCAACACATTTATTACAAAATCAGGCCACATTTGCGAATGTCCAACGATGTCTTGAATAAGCCATAAAGCGTCATCTGAAAGTATCCATTTTTTTCACTTAATTCATTAATATATATAATAATCATATTTACTTGGCTTATATTCCGGCTCGTACGCTTTTTTCAACATGGTTCTGATATCCATCTCAATAAAATGTTGATTTCACCAGTTAAGCGATAAAAAGAATTGTTGATGTAATAATTTGAGAAATTATTCGTTTACGTTTGAATTTGAATAGTTGGCGTTGGCAGTGACTGATTTCCAAGAAACCAACCTGATAAATGAGTTTGGCAAATTTTTTTCCTAACGCGCGAAAGAAATTATTCAATCAGCATGGTTTTTGTATATTTCAGCGCCTGTCTCGAAGAAGGGAGAATTATTCGGGAAAAAAGAGTCTTATTCAATTAAAAATTGTTGAAAACTACTTAATTCGGGTGTGCGTACGTCGTGTCGGCCCCAAGGCACACCTTTAAGCACGCGTTTCTATCGCATAAAAAAAGTAAATCAAAATGCATATTTTTTTGACCTATCAGTTCTACCACTGTGTCTTTCTCTCTGTTTATGTTACGTTACAAACAGAGAGAGAGCCATCAGTGATAAAATTGATGGAAGTTACTGTTGAATTTTAGAACTCGCCTTATTTTTCGGAGTGTATAGCAAAGAAGGGAGAATTTTTTGGAAAAAAGATCCGTATTCAATAAAATATAATTTAAAACGGCTGAATTCGGGTGTGCGTACGGATCTTTTTCCCAAAAAATTCTCCCTTCTTTGCTACACACTCCGAAAAATAAGGCGAGTTCTAAAATTCAACAGTAACTTCCATCAGTTTTATCACTGATGGCTCTCTCTCTCTGTTTGTAACGTAACATAAACAGAGAGAAAGACACAGTGGTAGAACTGATAGAAGTTCCTGTTTTTCTGTCAAATTTAGTAGCCGGTACCGGGATAAGTTCGGATTTCGTCTTATTTGTTGACTTCCAGAAAAGGACGAAATTTTTGATAAATAGTGCCGTTTTCAATTGAAAAAAAAGGGTGAAACGGGTGAATTGGGGTGTGTAGATGGTATTGTTGAGAAGAAGGAGGCATTTTGAGTGTTTACGTTGGTGTATAATGGTGTGTCAGATAGTGCTCCCGATCCACCAAAAATAGGGCCGTATCTCCGAAACTAGTTGAGACCGCCAAAATTCTCATAAGAATTATTTGTTCAGGAGACCGAAATACGTAAGTTAAAAAAATTTTTTTTCAAAAATCAGGTGGCGCCCGATAAATAGAATTTTACCGCCAATTTCACCAATTTGTTTTTAGTTTCCTCGTGGCTTACATTTTCAAACGTTCCTAGACAGAGAGCTCTGAGCTAGACTATCTTTAGATGAGAAACGAAATAAACAAAGCAACAACACATACATAACAAAATTGAATTTATGTACTCGAAACCTAGTAGGCATATAGATGATACCTGTACTGAATTGATCGGAAATCAATAGTGATTTTTTGAAGTGGAGTTGATTACCCCCATCATCCAAGTGACTACCCATTTCAAACAGATATCGAAGTTTGAACTCGGCAAGTAATACATTCATTCACAATGGATTACTTTGTACGACCCCCAAGAAGTAGAACTTAATTTTAAACTTCTGGTAGAAAACCGACGTATTGTTTCCGAACAGTCCGGAGTAAAGTCAAGTTGAATGCAGATCTTGGTAGTTTGTATGAATGCGAAAATTCAAGAACGTCGACGATACTTTCAACAAAGGACTTCCAAACTCCGTTCAGATGAGAGCAAGTTATTATAGAAGTTCTATAGATGCCCAAGCGGTTCATTTCATTTCATTGTATTGCGCATAAACATTCTGTCAATGAGTGGTTCGAGTTTCCTCAATTGAATTTTAATAGGATTTAGTCTATCTGTGGGAAAGTTTGAGAAACGCCACGTAAAAATTTGAGCTGGGACTTTCTTGACATCAGCCCCGTCTCTATTATTAATTTTTATTCCTACCAGTTTACTTTTACATGTTGAGAGCCTGAACAGGCAGAAAGATTGGAACCGAAACTGTTGTTTATTCTGTTGATATATCAGCATCGTTTGTTCCTTCCCACCATATTAACTCACGAATCAAACTCAACCCCCTATAGATCAACAGAGTTAGCTCAAGAACTATTGAATCAAGAATACCTCATCGCTCGCATTGAGGAAATGTCATTGGGAATGCTGTACTAAGACAGCATTGCGACTTTTGTCTTGCTCGTAGCAAAATCAAATATTCATAGAAAAATAGGACGCCGGTTTTCAAGAAATGTTTTCACTTCACTTGCGAAACATCTATTCATAGTGGAAATAATTGACTCATACTGCTTATAGTGCTTGAAATTTGCAGTTTTTTTTCTCGTTGCTGCCACAATCGTTACTAATTATTGTCAATGTTTATATCAATTTCAAAAATTGCTTATATCAATTTCGTGCAAGCGGACGCCAAACAAGCATTTTCAGCCACAACGTGACGACCCGCAATTTTTTTACGGCCGTTGCCCATAGTAACTGCCGGCAAGCTGAACGTCACTACAGCATTTGAAATTTCTGGAATATGACAATAAAAATTCATTTTGATATATCAAATTGGTTTGTATTACAAAATGTTTCATTACCATAAAGATATTGAGGCCATCAGTTTACTTTTCTTCATTCGCGTTGAAACGATGTCTTTTCAAAACGACATTATGTTTATTCGAATCATATAATATTCGCGGTTGCATGACAAAATTTTGGAACAACCAAACAGAAACCTTGAACTTTCCCAAAGTTCTCACACAAGATTGAGATTTACTGTAGGATTAGAAAAGGACAACTCTCAAGCTTTCTTGAGCAATATATGATTTCAAAGATGAATGTTTTCCGCTGGAGTCCTTATCAAGAACCTGAATACATATCTCCTTCAATACAGCAATCCAGCTAATCCACCCAATTATGGCTAGATCAACAAAACCACAATATCAAGTCCTGCGTTTTAGTAACTGGCATTCGAACATACTCCAATTCGGTCTGAAGTGTGTGAGGACCGAATTGTGAGAGGAGTATGTTCAAATACCAGTTACTCAAACGAAAGATTTGATATTGTAGTTTTTCTGGTCTAGCCGTAAGGGGGTAGATTAGCTAAATTGCTGTATTGAAAACATTAATCTTTAGTAACACACCTTGACGGGAAGGAAAAAAAGCGGAGAGAAAGCTGGTCAACTAATGCTGTTGACCGCTGGAATCGTGATTGATTTACCAATAGTTGTACCAAATTGTGAGAGGAGTATGTTTGAATACAGGGATTACCGTCGAAGTTGATATGTATTGTTTGAACGTCATTTTTTGTGGTGGATCAATATTTGTTCCGTAGTTTTTTTTTGTGTTTGTAACCTACTACAATTTGAAAAAGATAAGCATTAATATTGGAATCTATAGAAGTGTAGAAGGGCAGATTTTCAATCTACCCCGAAAAGTTGCTGCGTCTTTTGAAAAACAGTTCTTTCTGGATAGAACAAGTCCAAGATAGTATCTTTACCAGGTATTTGCACTTGAAAAAGAATTCGCCTAGAAGTTTTGAGAACAGATTTAGTTTCCGAAACGTTAACAGATAAGTATTTTCATATATATATATATGTTCTTATTACTTTTTTGATGGGCAAAATTTGAGTTATACGAAAAGTTGCTGTCTCGGTAGTGTAGTGGTTAGCATATCTGCCTATCAAGCGGAAGGCCGGGGTTCGAATCCTTGCCGGGCCACCGTGCTGGGTAATCGCACGTTAAAAGGTAAGGCCTCGTTGATCCATTGCTCGCACAAGTTTCGACTTTTGAGGGTTGACGTTCGTCAGCTGGTTAACGGAACGAACAATTTCAGAACAATTTTTAGAACAATTTGACTTGTTATATCCAGAAAGAACTGTTTTTCAATAGACGCAGCAACTTTTCAATCTGCCCTTTTACACTTGTATAGATTCCAATATTAATTCTTATTTTTTTCAGACTGTGGTAGGTTACAAATCCAAAACACTACAGAACAAATATTGTTTTGAGTAATTGAAAAGTGGACTGTAAACTTTAATTTTCGACCAAGACAAAGGTTTAATCCTACCTTGATAAGACTGGTAACTTCTTCTGGCCGGCCGACTTCTTCGATGTGGGTTTCTTCAACTTCCTTATACACTTGTGAACTAACAGTTTGATCACGAATCCAAAGAGAGTTTGTAACAAGAATTATTTTCCCGAGTAGCACATATGCTTAATAAAAGAGTAATTACACAAATTTTTGCACACCGGAGAGCGGAAGTGAGTCTCTTGTCCCTTGCCCAGTTTTTTCATACACACGATCTTCGTCGCACCTTTCTTACCGTGTAGGTTAGGAAAAAAATACCCCTGTCTTGGCATAGGCGCAACAAACACAAAGAAAAAGGGATTTCAACTTATTTCTAATTTATGATAAATAAACTGAGCTTTACTAGGAATGAACATACCGCTCACCTAAAATGGATACATTTTATTGAAAAGAGGAAAACCAAAAACTTTTGATATAAATCGAAACGAAACAAACAAAAATGTCAACAACTCGTTCGCAAAAAATTCATTAGGCAATTGCCTCATCAACAGGCAAAGGACAAACTTTCGAAACTGACCTTTTACATGTGCCGTTTACTGTGCGAACAGTTACCACGCGAATAATTCCGTCTTCACCGGGGTGTACTTGTTCTACACGTCCGATGTGCCACTTCAATGGTGGAGCAGAAGGTTCCTTGAGAAGAACCATATGATTGACTGAAATAGGCGTAGCCTGGTCTGTCCATTTATGCCGTTGCGTAAGCGTATGTTGGTACTGTAGATGCCATTTTGACCAAAAATCTTGTTGCATTCTTATTAACAACTGCCAACGATCCAAACGATTCATTTCAATATCTTGAAAATTTGGATCAGGTAAGGAATTCAGTGGTTCTAAGGTAAGGAAGTGACCAGGGGTGAGTACTGAAAAATCGTGAGGGTCACTACTCAAAGGATATAAGGGCCTTGAGTTTAGAACGGCTTCAATTTGCACTAAGACTGTATAGAATTCCTCGAATGTGAGGATTTGTTCTCCAACAACTCTGAGTAAATGGGTTTTTACGGATTTAATACCCGCCTCCCACAATCCTCCAAAATTGGGGGAGAGAGTGGGGTTGAAATGCCAGAATATTTTTTCACTAGAAATGGCGTCTTTCAGGGAAGCTAGATATTTAGAGGCTCCAATGAAGTTGGTGCCACAATCAGAATAAATGTGGGTACATCTTCCGCGGCGAGATATAAATCGCCTAAAGGCTGCTAGAAAAGCATCCGTGGAGAGAGATGAAACACGTTCTATAAATGGATGCATTTAGTGGCCATACAAAGAAATAGGCATATATAAGACTTGAATGTTTTAGCACCCCGCATCTTTCCTAAAACGGTCTGAAAAGGGCCACCAAAGTCTACTCCAATTTGTGAAAATGGTTTAATTTGGGATATCCTTGGCGAAGGCAAGTTTCCCATAAAAGGCTGAGAAAATCTAGGATTAACACGGAAGCATTTCAAACATTTCGAAATAACCTTTGAAATTGTTTGTTTGGGGGAGAGTATCCAGTATCTTTGAAGTAACAAATAGTGAAGAGTCTGACGACCGGGATGTAAGTAGAGTCTATGTGTGTGTTCAATTATTAATTGAGTCAAACGATGTTTAGAAGGTAATAGGATAGGGTGTTTTTGTGCAAAAGGGAGGGATGAGTTGACCAAACGTCCGCCCACCCTGATGAGACCTTCTTCATCAATGAACGGATTCAATTTCCTAAGAGCTTTAGGAAAGATGTTTTTCTTTGTGTAAGAGAGTGAGTTCTTTAGAAAATACATCTGACTGAACATGTTTGATGATTAGAGTGAGAGAGGTTTCCATTTCAAATAAAGTAAAATGACCCTTTTTTGAGTTAGGATGTTTACAATTATGAATGAATCTGAGAATATAACAGAGTGTATTTTGAATTTTGAGAAGTGATGAAAAGCGGTTTATGAGAAACATAACAATATCGGGTTCTTTCAGTTGTGTGAAGAGAACAACCTTACGCTTTTCTTCTTTGGTCTCAAATGTTGCTTGGTTGGATGATTCGGGGGGCCAATATTCTGAAGAACTGATAAGCCATGGAGGCCCCACCCACCATAAAGTATTTGTGGCTAAATCAGAGGGAAGTAATCCTCGAGACGCTAGATCGGCGGGGTTGTCGTGGGAAGCAATGTGTTTCCAGTCGGAAGGAGCAATTTTTTCCTGAATTTGAGATACTCTATTCGAGACAAATGTATTCCATTTATGGGGAGCTGATTCCATCCATGATAATACTATAGAAGACTCTGTCCAAGCTACCAATTGAGACATTTTCAATTTGAGTGAATATATATCAACATACAATAAAAGATCTGCTAAAAGAAGAGCTCCACATAATTCTAATTTCGGAATAGAAATAGTTTTTAGAGGGGACACTCTCGATTTAGCACAAACTAAGTGAACAGAAATATTTTCTCCTACGGTTCGTAGGTATACAGCAGCAGCATAGCCTCGTTCAGATGCATCACTAAATCCATGTAATTCGTAATAAAATGTATTAGGGGGAGATATATGACGAGGTATTTGAAGCTGAGAGAGTTTGATTAGCCCATCCTTGAATTTAGACCATAGGAAAATTATATTTTCAGAAGGAGTTTCATCCCAGCCAATACCATTCTTCCAGAGATCTTGAATGATCACTTTCAGAAAAAGCGTTACAGGGGTAAGAAAGCCCATAGGATCAAAAATCCTAGCTAAATGAGACAACATTAATCGTTTAGTACAGAACGAATCGTTAATTGTAGACATCGAGTAGGAAAATGATTCTGATGAAGGATTCCATTGAAGACCTACCATTTTCAATGTAGAATTAGTTTCTTTGTCTAATGAGAAAGAGTCGAATTGTAAATGAGAAGGAGGGAGATGTTTTAATAAATCAGGGTGATTGCTGGACCATTTTCGAAGTTCAAAACAGCCCTGTTGCATTCAATCAATCAGCTCTTTCTGGGTTTCTATAGCAGATGATAAAGAATCACAGCCTGAAACTATGTCATCCACGTATGTGTCCTGTTCCAGAATTTTTGAGGCACGAGGATGAGAATTGATATGCTTACTAGCTAGTTCCAGTAAACAGCGAATTGATAAAAATGGTGATGAGTTTAGACCATAAGTAACTGTACGTGATCTATAATCTTGGATTGGATCCGATTGGGAAAATCTCCACAAGATTCGTTGGAAGTCTCTGTGATGTTCAACGATCAGAATTTGTCTAAACATTTTTTTCACGTCTGTGGTAAATACTATGGCATGTAAACGGAAACGTAAAAGGATAGAGATTATGTCTTGTTGTAGCTTTGGACCAGGGAGCAAAACATCATAAAGAGAAATGCCATTACTGTCACGAGCACTTCCATCAAAGACAACACGTAACTTTGTAGTTGAGCTTTCTAATCTCTTTCCACACTATGATATGGTATATAGTAGGTCGAGTTGCTAGATACAGAAAATGGGTCAATGATCAATTCCATATGGTTTAAATCCAAATATTCTCTGAGGAAATCAGAATATTGTTTGTAAAGAGATTGATTTTGAAGAAGCTTGCGCTCTAGACTTGAAAATCTGCGAAGGGCTAGCTCACGTGATCCCTCAAATGAAAGATTATCAGTTTTGAATGGCAACGCTACCATTATTCGCCCATCGGGAAGACGAGAATAATTTTCCTTGAATAATGTTTCTGCTCTTACATCATCGGGTGCAACTGGGACGGCTTTGGAAATATGTTCCAACTCCCAAAATCTAGAAATGGTATGGATTCAAAAATTGAATCTGGAGAATAATTTATGTTACCCGTTATAACCCATCCGAATATAGTGTCGAGTGCAACGGGATCATTTATTGTGTTGGATATAGTATTACCTTTGAAAATGAAGCCGAATATATCGGCACCCAATAACATATCAACAGGGGCGGAAATGTTAAAATGCGGGTCAGCTAACTTCAAGTGTGAGAACTGCCTCACATGATCTGAAGGAATGTCAAGACAAGGCAAATTAGAGCAAATTTTTGGTAAGACAATGAAGTCCAACGAGAAACGAGGTTCGGGATGATCAGTGGGCCTTATTTCACACGTAACCATGTTACTAGAGTAAGTTTTGGTTTGACCTATCCCATTTATGGATTAAGATAAAGAGCGTTTAGGCAGACCGAGTTTTTGAATATATTTATGGGAAATAAAATTTGATTGGCTGGCCACTATCTGAAATAGCTCGAAGTTTGTGACATTTTCTAGAAGAATCTATTATATCAATAATAGCTGTTGACAAAAGTACGGTGTTTTTTGCATGAGAGAATAAGGAGTTGCTCGATTGTGCTGCATTTGCAGAAGATAACTGAGAATTTGATGTTGAAGGGGTAGAGGTGACAACATTACCAGAAGAACTCCTATTTCGAGGCGATGATGTTTCGAAATGAAGCAAAGTATGATGTTTCAAAGAACACTTCCTACAAACTGAATTTGAAGAACACGTACGGGAAGAATGCTTGACACCAAGACAATTAGTGCACCAGCGGTTATCTTTAATGAGGTTATATCTTTCAGTAGGAGTTTTGAATTCAAACGAAGGGCAATTATAGATAGTATGGTCGTTTTTACAAAGTGGACAGACTGGTCGAGAGCTATTTGTAAAAAATGCGTTACTAGATCTTACTCTATTGGAAGAACTTGAAGGAGCTGATACTTGTCTGAATCTAGAATCAGATGACTTTGAAAGATTTGAATTAGAAAACGCAACTTTACTAGCTGCAGAACACTGTTTTTCCAAAAATTCTCTGAGTTTTTTATAAGTATCCGTATCAGTAGATTTTATTTCACAGCTGAGTTGAAATCTAGTAGCAGTTGCAGAGTCTAGTCTATCAAATAGCATATTAAAGAGAATGAAATCCCATTGCTCTTCGGGGTAACCCAAAACTTGTGAAATAGAAACATTTTCACTGAAAGTATCTACCAAATTCCTCAAAATCGAGGGGTTCGATGTGCTGTAGCTATAAGTATATGATCATCATAACGCTTTTTCAAGTCAGCGTAGGGTAATTTATAATTTTGAGAAGTCAAAGGAGTCCTTTTTACTAGAGAGTGTGGTTCATCTTTGAGAGATCTTGATAAGTAATTGAATTTTTCGATATCTGAAAGACGATCATTATTGTGTATTATTGCTTCAAAACTATCTCTATAAGTAGGCCATGTAGCCATATCACCACAAAAGGTAGGTAATCCTATTTCAGGTAATTTAACGTTATTCTGTTTAATATTTGCAGACGAGGTTTGTTCCAATATAGTTGAATTTAATATTCTCTCTTCCGCATCGAATAATTGACCGTAAATAGCTTGTATGTGAAAGTAATTAGACTGAAATTCAGTTTAAGTACTATTATGTGTACTGAGATCCCCATTTTCTTGAAGAGAAACTATTGCAATAATATTTGAATTGTATTCCTCAAACTTCTCTTTAATATTATCAATGAATTTGTACCTACATTTCAAATTATTATAAAAATTTTATCGAGAAGAGCTTGATCAGCAATTTTTTTCATTCCCCTCAATTTCAATTCTTCAGTATAACGCTGGGCAGTATATTGTTTAACCTTTATAATGTTGGCTTCGGAAGACATGTTGAAAACAAATAGAATATAGGTAAGTGTAAGATAATAAATAAGTGAATTCAAATTCAAACTGAGCACTCCACTGACTGAAGTTCTAAGAAGCATAAACTTGCACTACCTTTTCGAATAAATATATATTTATACGTATGAAAACTATTGAATAGGCGAAAAGCGTCTTGAGAATAATGCAAATAAATAAACACGAGAGGAGGCAATGCTATGTGATAGTAGTAACCGCTCGCACAGCAATATGTCGATAACAAATCGAACAAAAGTAAAAATGTATTTGTTTTCACTTTAAGTATTCATAATTATTTTAATCGGAGATGAGAGTTTATTCTATCGAGAATATTCGAAGTAATAAGAGGAATGAGTGAGAGAGAGAGAGAATTATTTGCGAACTATTGATGAGACAAGCTACTCGTATTTCGAAAATGTAAATTAATGATTTTACCGACAAAAGGTTTCAATCGACTGAGTTCTACCAATTTCATGTGAGTGGGCGTGTCTACTTGGAAGAATATGAGATGCGCATGTGACACTAATTGAACTGATCGACAGGAACGCAACCTTCAATTTACGCTCCAAATATTCTACAGAAAAATGGAAATCGAATTTAAATCAACAAAATTGATATCAAACCTTTTTCGAAGGCAAACCGTCACAAAAATTGCATAAAAAAATCCTGCTCGTATGGACCAATGTTTTGAGTAATTGAAAAGTGGACTGTAAACTTTAATTTTCGACCAAGACAAAGGTTTAATCCTACCTTGATAAGACTGGTAACTTCTTCTGGCCGGCCGGCTTCTTCGATGTGGGTTTCTTCAATTTCCTTATATACTTGTGAACTAACAGTTTGATCACGAATCCAAAGAGAGTTTGTAAGAAGAATGATTTTCCCGAGTAGCACATATGCTTAATAAAAGAGTAATTACACAAATTTTTGCACACCGTACACCGTGTTCGAGAGAGCGGAAGTGAGTCTCTTGTCCCTTGCCCAGTTTTTTCATACACACGATCTTCGTCGCACCTTTATTACCGTGTAGGTTAGGAAAAAAATACCCCTGTCTTGGCATAGGCGCGACAAACACAAAGAAAAATGGATTTCAACTTATTTCTAAATTATGATAAATAAACTGAGCTTTACTAGGAATGAACAAATATTGATATTGTAGTTTTCCTGGTCAAGCCGTAAGTGGGTAGATTAGCTAAATTGCTGTATTGATCGAGATATGTATTAGAGTTCTTAATAAAGACTCTAGAATGAGAGTCGAAACATTTCAACAACTCGCACACGGATCAATAGTATTCCTATTAATATTGGTACTTTTTTCAATATATAATATTGTCCTCGGTAGAAAGGTTGGCAAGTCTGCCTATCAAGCGGAACACCAAGGTTCAATTTCACGCTTTGCTAGGTTTAACACGTTAAAAAGTAAGTCCTCCAAACTAACCGAACCACCTATGACACACAAGCAGAAGAAAAACGATTGGCATCACAAAACCGCTTTTCGAGAGAGGTTACACTATAACTCGAAACAGATTCAAAAATGAAATGTTTGTTACAAGAAACGTCGAATCAAGAGCACTCACAATACCTTATACTGAATATCACAATAAGAGCATTGAAATGAACAAAGATTTTCTAGCATGAAAAATTCCCCAATTGCTTTGCTGAAACAAATTCTCAATGAAAAGAAACAACTACTAGTTGACCAGAACGAATAACTCAATTTGTTTTAAAATTCTTCACAGACAAAATCTTTCTGAAAAAATTGCGCCAGTTAAGATAACGGTCATACCAGACTTGCGTTTGCAAATGACAAAGATGTCAGAAAACGATTATTTCACAAACAAAAAATTAAAACTCTATTTATCGTACAAATAATTAATACATCTTATTCCCATTGCCAGTCTCCAAGAGAGCATTTTCGAAAGAGTGTTATTAGGTTATCTGAATTTCTCGCTGTCTTTCCCTTATTTTCGTTTTTGTTTTCTGGTTACATCTGGTTTTCAAATTTTGTATAACAAAAAAAGTAATGACTCAAAGCTCTGAGGATGCACCAAATGAAGATCGAAACCTAGGCAAACACTAATTTGTTTCTCTACGACTGAAATAATCACTCACCGAACTGACCAATAAGGTGAAAAATGTGTTTTATTATTTTTGACAGTATTCACTAAAAATCACCATAGATGATCGGGGTATCCTCCTCAAAATACAACTCGACTGGACTACAAAACTCTCTCAGAGTTTTCTTCCTATGTAAACCTAGTCCATAAATCACCGAATAATACCAACACAATCATCGACAAAGACTAACAAACGGCTGAAACGATTTGTTCTCCCCCATTTCCCCATTCACAGGGTTCTTTCAGTAATGAATGGCTTTTTTCTGACTCTTATCCCGAGAAATCCCCAATCAATAGGCATAAGCTTTCCTCTAGAGCCATCGATAGGGTCGTTTGTTATTTTCATGAGTTTTTTTGATCTTATTCCACATTCATTTGCCTTCAAAGGGGAGTTGATTGCTTCCACACTGGCAGAAGCTGGCGGTGTTTTTCCATATTTCAAGAAATTCTGGTTGATTGCCTGGGGCCCGAATGCACCAAAAATTAAAACTGAGCTTGGATTCGAGTGACGCACAAGAACAAATCGCACGCAAATTCTTCTCTTGCTCAACTTGGAATTCAAACTAAGGGAGTTTTCATGAATTCGGGGTGCCTTATTCCAAAAAGTGAACTGGAAGTATTATCTGTGATATGAACGTATAACTCTTGTGTTTCAGTAATATAGTTGAGACTTTCGAATCTCTTTCATTTGATCGTTTTCGAACTGCATAGTATCTTCGGTTCTGCCTTCTAGGCACACTCGAAAAAGTATTCGATTATGTATAATTGAAAAATGCATTCGAAAATGAGAATAATAATGTATGCTGATTGGAGATATGTTCAAATTCTCGTCAGAAATCGAGCAAAGACTGGTTTCTCTGATGACCTGAAAGTGGTAAAACAAACGAAATAACTAATAGGACAAAGAATATTCTATATGATATGGACAGTTCAGAATCCCACGTTCGAGAACAGTTTACGACACTCAATGTTTCAGAAAAACAAACTTGTGGGAACACTTCAGAACTTCACTGGACTATTATTCCATAAGTATAAGTATAATTTCTTCATTTTCAAGTGAAATACAATACAAATATACAAGAACAGTCATATCAATGAATGAATACAAATCTTCAGAAGGGACGAGCCCTTGTGCGTGGGAATAATCGATTCATTGAAAAAATTTCTCAACATAATATCCTACTAGTAATTCAAATATGTTTAACGATAGTTGGGAAATGAATAAAAATCAATTGTTGAAATGATATATACAAGGTAGTAAATAAGTAGAATTACAAGGATAAAAGTATAGATACGTGAAGTGAAGTATTTCCATCAAAGTTTATGATAGTTATACTATCCAATTTTCAAAATATCCGATATTCTCGAGAATGGCAATATTGGGGTATCCTCAGTTTCTATCAATGGTATTTTGTGTCCTCAAACTAGATGATTCCAATATATATCGAGTCAACAGTTTTTAGAATTCTGATACTTTATTGCAATTTCGTATACGTAACGGTAAACTATTGAAAACTGTCGGCCCTAAAAATTCGTAAGATCTTGATATACTTGTCCCTACTTAAGCAATCAGTTGGAAAATTGATGAATCATTCGGAAAGAAATCATGATCATCTTCGATGCTTCTGAGTTCAAGATTGACGATGTTCATGCATTTTCATATGAATCGGAGTTATGCAAGAAATTCATCTCGATTTTCGAGAAATTCGATTAAATAAAATTGTCTTTCATTATCAATAGATTACCAAATGAGTTGAAACGATATGAATTCAAATCCCTTTGTATTCTTATCAATCATCCATTTTCTCTCTGGGTTATTTTTATATTTGGTGGATTGAAAGGTGTAAATGGAGTGGATTATCAATTTTTATTAAGTTGCAACAAGTTCAGATAGGAAATAGGAACCAGAAATATTGCTCCACTTTGCTTCAGCGTCTGTTGACCTCAACTATAGAACAGAATTGTATGAAACTTTGAGAACTTCAAATGCAGAAAATGTTTTTATGGACCACTCAGAGATAGGTTAAGGTTTTGCATACTTGAATGATTATTTGCTTGAAGAGAAATAAAATAGTAAGCAAATGCCTATGTGAAACATTTGAAGTGTTTTGTTACTCACTCTATATGATGCCAATATTTTCGGTCACATGACTATCCACGACACAGTTTGATAGAGATTTATGTTTTTCTGTTCGAAATAGTGATGACAGTAAAACTCCATTTACGATATGCAAGTTTGAGCTTCAAAATTTCCACCAAATACCTATGCGATTGAAGCTACCATCCATGGAAAAAAGTTGAAAAGTACCTGACTCCCTTGTAACACTTATCCGTATAGTTGCCATCTCTTCAGATGATATTTCTCATGGTTGGCCAACTATCTTGTCTATATGAACAATGCTTATATGAATCGAATCGTACCAATAATGAATAAAATTCGTTCCCGTCACCAAAATTACCATCATTATCTTGGATGAAAAAACAATACTTTTCGAAATCAATGGTGGTAAGAATCTATATATGATGAAGTTCTTTCCGTTGCAGGTGGGTTATATTCCTTAGCTTCTTCTCAATAGGGTAATTTTCTGTTAGTGGAAGAATTTTTATGATAGGATGAGTATTTCCGAAGATTGACCCCTACAAACGAACAAACAAAATTTAAAGCTTTTCCTCTCTATAATAGTAGTTAGTATACACTGATTCCAAGAAACATTCTTCATCATAGGGGGATGGTAGAAGATTCACAAAACAAATGAGAAAATACCTTCGATGTATGGAATATTTGGAAATATTCCTGGTTATTCTTGAAAGAACTATGACTTTTCTCATATATATTCATAGTTAACTTCCGGCGACCTTTTTCGAAAAAAACAGAAAAAAATTCAAACATCACACATTCATAAAAACTGCTCAAAACTCGTAAGAAACGATTTTCTAGATAGCAGCAATAATTCATATATATGATTTGGGTCTTGAATTCGTGATATCAATATAATGATTTATTGAGTACTTCTGGGACAGTAACATGAAACGCATAGTTATGGAGCATATGAAAATATCCCAGAATTTTGACGTTTTTATAGAAAAAGATGTATACTTCAACGTTGAAGTTGAAAATATACTCCTTCCCACTTTTGACTTTAGAGGAAAATGAAGGTAGGTAAGTAGCACCTGAAAATAAAACTGAAATGTATGTGATATGGCCAGAAATCAAAATTTTAATAGTGTTCGTTAAAAACTAAACGAATTTCTCCTCTTTAACAAGTTGTTTGACGATAGGTTACTACGCTGTTATTTGAAACGGAAATGGCCACTAGCATCGTTGGAGAGAAAAATATTAAATCGGGTCGTTTCCTGGTCAATCCGGAAGTAATGTGCAATTTGCTTATTGTCAAAAATATCAGCCTTATTTTGTCATTCCAAATTTTTAATCTATAACCCTCCGAACAAAAGACATCGCGAAAAATGATTTCGTCTACATAATTCTTCATTCAAAATTTAGCAAACCTAATTAAAAATAATCATAACACAATAAAGATGAATTTGAATGACATTTTCATTTTCCATTTTCAGTAGATAATAAACTCCATTTTGTTTCAGAAAATGTATGTTCGGGAGTAAAAGAAAAGCAGTACTTGTTCAAAGGTCCACGAAATACCTATTTCCATATAGAGCAATGTTGATATTTCTCATCACTTTGGGCAACACGCGACAATGAATATAAGTTTTTGTTACATTACAATAGTTATTTTACTCATCATGTCTGAGTTAAACTGATTATTTTGAGTGAAAACATGTATTCTATTGAAATTTGACTAACTTACCGTGGGCAAAAAATAACTGCAGATTAGGATATTTGTAGATTATTTCTTCTCCTGTTACTTCTGAACAGGAAAATATATCAAGACTGGACATAGTTTCAGATGAGAAGGCCTTCTTTCTGACTGAATATGACAGATAAAAATTTGTGAAATATACCTCGAATGGAAGAGAAGGGATTGAAAGGACTTGTTGAAAAATTGTTTCTGTTCTCTGTCCAACAAAAGTTAACTTGCAGGAAACGTTTTTCCTAGCCGTGTTACCAGCCCACTTTTTTTGAAGAAAAAGTTGATACCACCCTTTGGAGGAACGTCTACTCTCAATAGTTGAAACTTTACGAGCACTGAATTAACGAGGCCTCACTTTATAACATCTGAATCCCAGCAAGGTGGTTCCGAAACGGGGAGCTGAACCCTACTTCCACACTGAACAAACAGCTATTCCACTAATCATTAACTTTTCCCCTTTTCAATTTCCCAAATTGAATTTATCCTATTCACGGGTACTGTAAGTTTTCAATCACAAGATAAGTATTGTACATGATCTAAGATGGTTGAAATGGCGATTTTGTCCTAGTACGTCATCATAAATATTGTTTTTTCACGCATTGCTTCGCTCAAACTTCCCTATGTATAATTCCAGGAAAAATCTATGAGGGATTATAAATTCATGTATTCCCCTCAATAATGTTTGACAATAATATCGTGTTATGATGGTTAGTAATAATAGTTGACTACCATTTATGCTAGTGTATCAATAACCATCAGATGAGAATTGCATACGCTATTTTTTCTACACCCGATAAATTATGAACTATCAAAATTATATTTATATTTCGGTCCGACTGATCTGAAAGTGGAAGGAATAATAAAATGAATTCCATTGGAACTTGATGATAATTTCAAGTTCCAAAATCATTGTAATGAACTCTGCAACAGTTTGAATAGATATTGTTATCTATTGAGACACTTGAATCGTGTTTTAGATCGATCGGCAATGATTTCATTCTACTTCGGTAAAATTCAATCAAGATTAACTTATGTCCTCATCATTTGGGGAAATACCCGTGCTGCCCATAAGATATTTCTGGTACAGAAAAACGAATTGTTGTAGTAGGTACTAGCAGGTGTTTCAAAAATGGTTTCCTGTCGCTATTCATTCAAAAAAGGTTTGGGCTTCTGCCTCTTGCTGGCTTTTATATATTAGAGTTATTATTGTACATGCATCAAAATAAACAAAATATTGAACGGAATAACTCAGTTCATAGTTATGACCCTTGAATGGAAAATAATGTACATCTACCAGTTGAGTCTTTAGCATTGTGTCTCAAATCATTTGGTCATCTTGGCCTGAGACTTTACAATATATGTGAAAATCTTGACGTACAGGCTGTTCAGAAAAGAAATAAAAAAATGCTGCTTGTGTGATGTATAATACGAATGAGGACTTCTTCGAGTTTCTACGTAGTATGTAGTTAGGTTATAATAATAATAATAATAATAATAATAATAATAATAATGTTTATTTACCAATTTCATGAAATATAAAAACAGAGGGAGAGTGTACAGTAAATAAACAATGATTTTCACAGAAGCTTTAGTTTCAAGAAACTATCGCTTGTACGTGAGTTCGCATATAAACTAAAATGTGTGTTTAAAATCTTACAAGTGATGAAACATTATGGCAACTTAAGACTAATTTTTGTATATAAACCTCATCATTTTCTAAAGGTCTCATAAAAACAGTTTTCATCAACAATTTTCACAAACATCTACACATATTTTTGTATAAAAACCTAATACATAATATAAAAAGTGATAAAACATTTAAAAAACTTACTTTTGTATAAAGAACTTGCACAATGTCTAAAGGTATTATAAAAACATATTTTCACCAACAATTGTCACAAACATCCACACATATTTTTGTTTGAAAGCTCAATATATAATCCAAATAGCAAATTTTCTATTCGAAATGAAGCCATCCATAATCGCATTGAGAAAAAAAAAACCAAAATCTCATTGAAAATTCAACATATATATCACGGACTATTTTTCAGTTGACTAGATTGTAATCTTATTTCTGAGTATTTAATATTTGTACTTTTGGTTCACAAAATCATGTATTTCTATTCTTTGGCGTGTTGCAATCCAGTTTTTAATATGTTTTTTATAAAGGTTTATATTATTCATATTTTTTATTTCAATAGGTACTGAAGAATATAGTCTTGGCGCTAAGTAATTGCAATGACGTTGGCCTATTGTTTTGCCGCACCGAGGTGCGCTTAAAGAGTTTGATTTATTTCTGGTGTCATAGTTATGAATAACCGGATCAGCAGTTATTTTATTTTTCTTCGTGTTTATGAGCATATTCACACAGAAAAGTTGCCTGACATCAAATATACCTGAGTCTTTATATAATTGATCATTCGAATATCTGATTGGTTTACCAAACATTATTCTCAAGATCCATCTATGGATAATGTTCAAGCTCTCCAAGTGGTTGTCATGTACACCACCCCAACCCACGATACCGTAATTTAACTGCGATTGGACGAATGCATGATACAGTATTCTGAGGTGTCTTATGTCAAGGTAATCTTTCATGTATTTGAATCTGAAGAGCATTCCTCTCAACTTTTTAACTATATGATTAATTTGTAGTTTCCATTTTAGGTGACGATCAATTACGATACCTAAATATTTAATTGATTCAGCTTCAGGTATCTGAGAGTTTGGTCCAATTTTCAGAGGTCCCATGTCAGGAAGTCCACTGGAGTATGAAGAGAATGGTAAGTATTTTGTTTTATCCAAATTCAGTGTTAGCATATTATATCTGAACCACTTTTCTATAATCTCAAAATCATGTTCTGCTTCTGATTTCAAAGATTTCCACGAACTAGCCTCGTAATATATCGCAGTATCATCCGCGAAGCTTAAAATTCTGCCTTTAATTTTAATGTTCAATAAGCTGTTTATATAAATAGTGAATAAGAGTGGGCCCAAAACTGTACCTTGAGGTACTCCGTATGTAACATGCTTGGGATCACTCATTTCTTCACTTATGCTTACTCTCTGTTCGCGTTTTGTTAAGTAACTTGTGAGAATTTTGAGAGTATTTCCCCTTATGCCATAATTGTCCAGTTTTTCAAGTAGCCTTCTATGACACACGGTATCGAAGGCTTTAGAGAGATCAACAAATATACAAAGGGACGGCGTGCTTTTATCCAATGAATTATAGATATATGTTGTAAGTTGATGTATTGCATCGTCTGTTGATTTTGCCTCTCTAAAGCCATATTGATGTTCAGAAATCAGGTGATATTTATTTAAGAAGCTCACGACTCTTATTTTTAAAACTTTCTCCAGAATTTTCGCGATATTAGAAATCAATGAAACTGGCCTATAATTTATCATTTTCAATTTGTCTCCATTTTTGAAAAGTGGTTTCACAATTCCAACTTTGAGCGACTTTGGAAAGTGTCCCTTTTCAAAACAACAGTTTATCAAATGACACAAGGGAGCTTTGATTTCTTCAACTATATGTTTCAGCGTTTCTGCTCGTAGACCATCGTGGCCAGGTGATTTTTTCAGTTTCAACTGCATTATAATTTCCTTAACCTCACTGGTATCAGTAGGATATAAGTATATTGAATTTTCTTGTACTCTTTCATCCTCAGTGTATTCATCAGGAATTTTGATTTTACTTGCATATGTTTCTCCTAGTGAACTGTAATATTGGTTGAAACTATCAGCAATATCTTTTTTATTCTGTAAAAGGACTCCGCTACCGGAAGTAATTTTTTCTATTTTTGTTTCAGTTTTGGACCGGTTGCAGATTTCATTCACGCAATCCCACAGAGCTTTGGACTGGTTTTTATTGTTTTTAATTATTTTTTGTGCATAATTTTTTTTGGAGATTTTGATGAGTTTATCCAGTTTATTTTTGTAGGCACGATATTGTGTCTTTATGAGAATGTTGTTTGGGTCAGATAGTGTTTGTTTGTACATTATTTCTTTCTTATTTATTGAGTTCAAAAGTGCGGGAGTTATCCATTTTTTTCGATTTGTTTTTTGTTTTTTCAGTTTGACACTTTTCGTGTTTTTATTAATATATGACTTTATTTTTTCAATGAGTTTGTCATTCATTTCATCTATATCTTGTAGGGAATAGAAGTCATTCCAGTTTTCTTTCCTAAGATCGGCTTTTAGTGAAGAATAATTTATATATTGTTTATATTTTTCTTTGCGAAAGTTGTTTTTTTCAGATGATTTTGGTTCGAGCGTAATATTCAGTGCTATAGGATAATGATCTGTTATACAACATTGAAAAACAAAGGATTTAATCTCAGCGAGTATTTCAGATTTAACGAAAAAATGATCAATGCATGTTTTAGTTTGTGGTCGAGTGTATACATTAATATAGGATTCGAAGCCATAACTGTTTAAGGAATTTTTGTATTCTTCGACGAAATCAGACTCAGAAAAGAGGTCTATATTGATGTCACCTGTTATTATTTGCACGTCGCTCTTTTCATTTGCCCGAATGTAGTTCATAAGATCTACATTGAATTGTTTTGGACAATGGCTTGGTGACCTATAAATAGCCGTTATTTTTATTTTTTTATTATTTATATTTACGATAATTTCTGGTACTTTCATCTCTCCTATTTTTTTTATCTTACATGAAAAGTTTAATTCTTCTTTTATATATACTATAACGCCATCATTTCTGTTGACTTCACCTTCATTATAAAGGGTTGTATAGCCATCAATTTTCAATATATCCAAGTCATACACGATATATGTTTCGGAAAGAACTATTATTTCAAAATCATGTGAAAGCTTATTCAAGAAAATGATCATCTCATCTATATTTTTAACGATACTTCTTATGTTGAGGTGTATGATGTTCAATGACGAAGGAGTTTGGAGCACGAAGTCATCGGTATTGGAAATTACTTGTGTAGCTATTTGTTCGTTTTTATATTCCCTTATGAATGGATCCATTTGTTTCTATAATTATTAAATAATTCAATGTATGAAATTAAAAATAACAATCATTAATGATCCAAATGGAATACATGAAATTAAATAACTATTCTTTCTTTTGAGAGTTTGATCGCAGTCTGGTATTTTTTTCAGTCTTATTCAATGTTTTTTTCAGTTCTCCGCTAGATTTTGGTGTACTATTGATTTTAGAAGTTGTTCTAATTTCTTTCAAATTTCTGAGCTGTTGAACTTTACCTTGATATTCTATATCTTCTGGATGTACTATAAGAGGTTGAGTTGGAGTCGCTGGAGTGCTGTTCGACTTTTCTCAGGCTGGTATTCCGCTTCTTCTTCTAATTCTTCCAAAGAATGTCCTTTGCCTTCGATTATGAGTTTGTTTCCTTTTATATAGCAGTTTTTTCCGTTTCTTCTTTTTTGGAATAGATATTCCCTCAATGATTTATATTCTCTGCGTTGCTGATCTGTCAAATCTTGAGCTATTGAGATACTGCTTCCCTTCAGCTTCTTACAATTTTTTATGATTTCAGTTTTCTTGAGGTATGATATCAATTCTATTTTCACTGGACGATTATTATTTCTCCCAAGGCAATAGAAGTTATTTATGTCTTTTTCTTCAACTTCCACACCTACGTGTTTACCTAGCTCTGAACAAATAAATTCTGCGGTAATGTTTTCGTTAGGGGCAGTCCACCCAAAAACAAGAATATTGTTCAGCTTTTCCTTCCTTTCCAGAGTTTCAAGTTTTCCTTTGAGGAATGAGTTCTCTTTTTCAAGATGCTGGACTCTAAACTTCAAATCTTCTATTTTCATTAGAATATTTGCCTCACTTGCTTCTATAGAATTTTTCAACTCTATTTTTGTATTTTTGATCTCTTCTATAATTTGTTGAAAAACTTTATCTTCCATGCTAATGGTCAACTGGATAAATCCTCCAAACTCTGTGCTGCGACTCGTTACTGTACTATGGTGAAATGGGTCTCCAGCCGTATTTCTTATCAGAATACTCCTTTGTCAGTTAGTGAACAGTGGGTTCATCGACAATTTTCAAAGGATTTATAACCTTTTACTCACATATAACATATAGTTCGGAGACACTTTCACATAACTAAACTGCTGGCACTATTTTATTGAATTAATTTTGTTTGAAACAGATGTTTGAATGAACAGTTTCAGAGACAATAATATAGGTTGTTGAACTATTCCGCCAATCTGCCTGAACTATTCCACTACTACTATTAACTAGTAAGTTATTTCAACTAATTTCCTTTCCAACATTCAGCGCATGTAAACACTGTTTTGATGCAGATGTGTACTCAGATTCAGTGCGAATAATTGAAGGTAAAGGTGGATAAAGGTGTCATATCACAGTTTTTCTAAAAGTTTAAACTTTCCTGGTATAGATTTATCTTTCATTAATCCCTAAATACATTTTTTGCATATTCAAAAAAATTATTCTATGGATAAAGGTGTTAAGTCACACAAATAAGTAGCATGTCATAGTAGATGAAGGTGTCATATTACTCTTTTGTTACATGTCACCTTCATCAACTGAGTAATTCAATAGTAGTTCTCACAACAAGGGTGGGTATGGTGGTATATCGCATTAGAGTTATACAGTATACCAGCTAATTATTGCAAAACTCTCTTTCAAATATCATATTGATAATAATCAATTTTAGATAGAGAGTATTTTTCTTAAATTCATGAACTCAAAGGAAAGAAACTTCATTAAATTAAATATTGAACGATAAAATTCAAATTAGTAATGTCAAATTATAAAAAGTACAAAAAAATCGGTATTGGTGAGACTAACCAACTACTTCAAAGTGGACCGTCACAAAGGACGTACGCTTTAACCAACTAAGACATTCGGACTGTACAATTTCAGTTGATTATTGGTGGAAAAGGTAGATGTAAGTCGAATTCAAACTTAGATCCCTTCACCCCATTTCTGCATTTTGATTTGCACACAAAAGTGATGAAATAGAGTTGAGTGAGTTACCAAAATGTGGAGGTCCAACTATTGTGAAAATAAATAACTTGAGAGAGCAGCTGAAGTTGATTGATAAAGACTATCTACAGTTTCATAAAAAAATTCTGAATGGAAATGTTGAGAATCCGAAGAAAAACTATCAGATTTTTGTTTAATGTTATGTTTCCAACGTTTATTAATTGGATTTAAGATTTTATACCTTATTTTGTAAGAGTTTTCACATTTTATGATATTGAAAAATTATTAAAAAGCAACATGACTTCTTTATCCAGAATGAATCCTAAATCATTTTTGATTTAGAGTTGGTGGATGAAAGTGTTATGTACAGAAAAATCTAAATTGTCTAAGACATTTTACAATTTTTTCAATTACGGTATTCATCCAAGATATTAACTTATTTTTAACAGATTTATGAGATACAAGAAAACAATATTGAACGTTAAAAAATGAGTTGTAGTTCAAAACGCTTTTTATCTGAAATCTGTAGTTCAGAAATGTGACAAGACTCCTTCATTGTCTTATATCTTCAAATGTATGGTTTGGATTGCATATTTTGTAATCCATACATCGTAGTTTGAATATTGTGTTTCATTTTTGATACTTTCGAAGTAGGTATGTCAGTTAACAGTATTTTTGCTTCTTTAATATTTACGATGCAGAAAAACTCAAAGTCGTCTCCACAATTTAATATTCGAAAGATGTTCAGTACGGTGATTCAGTACATGTTTCGAACCCACATAGGTTCATCATCAGCTGAATTTACATTGAATTATGGTGATGAAAAAAATAGCAAATTCACATGAAGTTCAAAAAGACATAAAAAATTTTCAGTGACAGTTATGATATTAGGGGAATTTGGGACATCCCTAACACCATAAATACATTAAAGATTGGGGGGCTTGGAGCCCTTATGCCCAATATGCAATATTAGAAAAATCCACATTAAAGAATACTTGGAAAACACTACCGTTTACAGATTGAATTGAGTAGGAAATGGAGGAGAGTCAGTCCCAAATTCCCCTAATATCAAATTAATCATAATGGTCAATAAAAAATTTTTTATGTCCTTTTGAACTTCACCATGTGAATTTGCTATTTTTTTCATCTCCATAATTCAATGTAAATTCAGCTGATGATGAACCTATGTAGGTTCGAAACATGTACTGAATCACCGTACTGAACATCTTTCAAATATTAAATTGTGGAGACGACTTTGAGTTTTCCAGCATCGTAAATCTACTACACTCCACTTTGAGATACAATGGACTTCTACCACTTCTTTAATATTCCTAAAATTCCTTATTAGAATACCTACATTGAAACTATATTACAATAATATTTTTCCTCATTGCGGCCCTGGTCAAAAATTACGTGCACGTGATTTTGCTTACATCTACTGAACCCTAGATTGGAATGAACTTTATTGTGATGTTTATGAATTTGTTCATATTTTTGACAGTTTTTATATGACTTGTCCGATATGTTCTTTTTTGGATAAAATGAAGAAATGAAAAAAAATATTGCTAGTTTCAATAGAGATCATTATTGTAATGGAAATGTTGATTTTATTATCATTATTTTCAATGTGGCCCTCCGCCGCTGAATTGGATATTTGATTGATTGAAAATCTGTATCTTAATGAAAAATTTGCATCATGATGAGCTAATTATGATAAAGTTTTTCATTACTATACAGATTTTCAATCCATTTCTTGATGAATCTCATTATGAAACACAGTTTGAACATATACGTGTAGCCAGCTAGCCTCTCAAGAAGGTTTTTGGTTTGAAAGCAGGTATTTGAGAAAGAATTTCGAATTCCTGTTTCAGTAATATTAATTAAATGTGCAGTTCCATACATATTGCGATGAAGAAACGGCGTTTTGAAGCGAGCATCAAAGGATTTTGTAGCAATCAGCAAACATTTGAGCAGGCATCTCATTTTCAACAAAATGTTTGACCAGTGTGAGTCAGTTATTTTCTCATTATTATAGCCCTCTACGAAGTTCAAATTCAAGCATAAAAAAGACATCTCATTCGCCTTCCTGATCCTGAACTAATTGCAAGAACTCACGACATCAAATAGAACGAATTGTTCAAAAAATGATTTCAAATAGAATTGGTTGCTACTTGATGAAAATTCCATATCGAAAGAGTATTCAGACTAAGAATATCCCTAGAGCAAAAAATACTTTTTTCTACCTCCACCCATAAATATGACCATTTCTTGAGTTTACTAAACGGATCAGTAGATCATATCCACAAAAGGTGGGATATGAATTCCATCAATCACAGAGAAAAAAAAATACTTGGTTAACAGGGACAACCTTGTAAAAACATCATTATTCTGATCTGTCTACCTACAAACACGAAATCCAAGTTGTTCCATTTGAGGATAAATAAATGTACTTACATCTGAAATATTTTCTTAGTTTGAGTCCAGTTTGAATTGTCAGAATCGATGTTTTTTTTTGTGGAATTGAAGGGATTGCATCTATTATTCGCATCAATAATTATTAACTAAAATTGTACAGTCCGAATAGCCTAGTTGGTTAAGACGTACGCCCTCTGAGACGTTGGTTCGAGTCCCACCAAATTCGATTTTTTTTTGACTTTTTTAGTTTGATATTGATAATTTGATTTGTATCGTTCAATATCGAATTTGATAAATTTATTTCCTTTGAGTTCTTCATAATATTCCTTTGAGATGGTAAACAGATATCCAGTGCCAGGCAGATTTATTAACTCGCCATGGTTCTCATGAGTAGCATTCAGTTGGACTGACGGATACTATGGAAAGCGAACTTCTAACAAAAATATAGTTTTCTGGGGAGAAACTAGAGATATGCAAAATCAGTCAGTTTTGCCGAGTGCCACTGATGATAGCTGAAATAGATTGAAACATCTCTCTTGCATATCAAATATCTATGTAGATAACGCTTTCGTTGTGGTGAACAAATTGTGCAACGTAGGAACAACTATGATAATTCACTGAGGAAAAAAATCATTCCAAATGATTTAGAAAGGTAAGTTGGCCTCCTATATTGATGCAACTGATAATTGCCATCTGACCTTGTTATGTCTGAATTGGAGATGATGATACAGAATGATGGATAACTATTTTTTTCATGAAGAGGCATCGAGAGTTATTGAGTGCTTTGATAATCGTCATATATAGATCTCACTGAGTAAAAAACGAATTTTTTACGATAGTTCCTGGCAGATAGAGATCGAGAATAGTTGAAATGGCCACAATTGAGAGTGAGTAGACTAAAAACTATACAGATATATTAGATTCAAAGTTGTGGATGAGATGAAGGTAGAAGATAGATTATTTAAACCTCAAATCACAGAACTCTTCATAAATGTGTGATTTATTTCACCAGTTAGCCACCACCAGGTAGTAACTGCAACATTCTGAATAATTCCAGTTCAAAAAGAAAGTGATGTAACAAGCTTCAAAATTTACCTGTTTTACAGGAGCAGTTTTTGCTGCTATTGCAGTTCTACTTGCAATGAACATCGGTGAGTAGTCTGAAGTGATACCTGAAATCTAGTGAGTATTGCATCTGTGATTGATGATTGTGATTCATAAATAGACCATGTATTGTTCATAATTCTGATGATTACGAAGTGAAATCCAAAACAGCATATGTACTTTGGAACCGATCACATATAGTCAAAATATCATTGGTAGATTTTATAGTGGTAAATGTTATTTGTGGTATATTTCATATCTGATAAAACTCAGAATGAATCACAAATAAGTTAGGTCTGATGAACATGGTGACAGTTACACTAGTCCTCTTCTACCAATTCACTTTGAGAATTACATTTTACTTGTTATGAGTGATATCTTCTTTTATATAGTCTATATCGATTGATGATGGAATAATCATGAAAAAATCATAATCAATCTTCCAAGAACTCTGGTATGAGTGGTCCGTTTTTCATTTACGATATATTATACAGTTAAATTTTAATTGAATGCAAGTTTGAAACATTTTTCTCATGAGTATTTCGATAGAAGCTGTAGCAAATAACTAACAATAATTTTTGTTGTAGAAAATGTAACTTCATGGAATAGAGCATGTTTTGCCCAAAAATGATCATTATGAGCAATGCTAGGCGTTCCTCTAAGGAAATCTTGCAGAAATGCATTTACGAGGTACACCATTTCGACGTGCCTCGTCTCTTTATATTCGAGTGCTATCTGTACGTACATGAAAATGTCGACAAAAATTGTCTGTATAACAAATTGGAACATAATGTGAATACCAGATACAAAAAGATATGTTTGTCCAGTTTGGCAAAGGTGAACTGGACTACAATTCTCCTAACTCGATGGCTCCCAGAATTTATAACTTACTTATAATTGTTCTAAAATTGTTGTTCGTTCTAAAATTGTTTGTTCCGTTAAACAGCTGACGAACGTCAACCCTCAGAAAATGAAACTTTTGCGAGCAATGGATCAACGAGGCCTCACTTTTTAACGTGCGATTACATAGCATTATAAAGAACTGTGCAACATTGTCTGTTTTTTTTTTGAAAAAAGATAATACTTGTGTGTAATTTATCTATTTAGTTTATATAGGGCTAAAGTGAAAGTTCATTCACAATGTTGAACCTATTTGTCAAAGGAAAGGAAGCTTATTTATTGAATTATTTATTAATTTTTGAGCTAATAAGGATTCATATGGGATAATCAATATTTTTTCTTACATAGCCAGTAGTAAATGGATGGATTTCGGAACGGTTACCCGAGATCCGGAATGCCCTGATGATAGCTACAATGGTTCATCAGTTTACTATCCAGATTATACAAATTGCAGCAAATACTACGAGTGTTCTGAGGGAGCAAAGATTTCCATGAGTTGCCCAATCGGCCTCGTCTGGGATAGGACTAATGAAACCTGCAACTATCCTGAATTTGTGGACTGCTGTAAGTTCATGAAGCCAGTGGAATGATTATTACGAGTTTTTTTCCTATCAATTCGCTGTTTCATTCCGGTAAAATTCTGACGAATTAGTATATTAAAAATTGTGAAATATGTTCTTAATGTTATATCCACAACTAATGAGATTTTTTTTGCAGCGTACGTGTCCACTACAATTGGTGAGTATATCAAACATTTGAAATCTTTGTCGATAGTTTTGTGTTGTTCGTGCACAGTTTCCAGAACTAGTTTGGGTCCATGAGTTTTTTTACTCATTTTTTGTATCAAACACTCTACTTTAACAGTTTCATTTTTGACCCACACAGGATTCGAATTGTTTGCTAATAAGTAACTTTTTATCAGTTGAAATTCAATTCATTTCCATTGTTCATCCAGTATTTCTCAAATATATTTCCTCTACATAGTGTTATGTAACAGAAATTCACCACTATCGATTCTTCCACTCGAAAGTCTAGTTCAATGTGTAGTTTTTATTGAAGTTAGGTGGATAACAGAACTAGATACATGAATCAATTCTTTTTCTATCGTTGATAAAGTTGTGGTTGTTGTGTTTCAATCTTGTGAGAAACTCAAGTTTTCGAAGATAATGAAGAAATAGTGGACAAGTTTATAATAACACATTGTTGTTACTATCGACATTATCATTATACCATTGTTGTTTTCTGCGGAACATATTACTGCATTTTCGTTTGGAGTCAATTCGAGGAACTCTCTAGATTTGAGATTATATAGGATGTATTGGATTTCATCAAACTATCTTCTTTTTAGTAGCCGAGAATGATTCTGACGTTATTCATCAAATTCTCGTTCAGCATTTCACAAGCTGAATTTCTGGACACCTCATTGTGTTCCGTGATCCACATTGGGCGAAAAATACAAATCATGACGCGTTCATTATCTTCCCCACTAGATTTATAATTCCAACGCCAAAGGATATTCTGTTGACAAATGCATCCACTAATTTCAAATGTCAGATCACTAGATTTCATACTTGTACGTGTTTGTTCCATCTTCCTGAATAGGACCACCTACGAATGCAACATCAGCTTCAACACCTTCGAATGTAACTGTGAACCCAACATCCTACACTTCTTCTCCAGCACCAACTGTGGTACCAACAACAGCAGAAGTTACAACACGTGGTCCAACTCCAACAAGAGCACCAGGTAAAACCAAACATTTTTCAAAGTAATAATAGCTAATAAAAATAATAAATGGCGAAATATGAATATATTTTACATACTCTTTCTCATTCCATTCACATAAAGGATATAAAAATTGTCTTAAAGCACTTTCCTCATTTTTTTTTTTTTGTCTCACCTGGACTTGAATCAAACATATGGAGATTTCAAATTAGGATTACTTTGCCACTTCTGACACACTACAACTACCGCAAACTTGTTGAATCTTTAACATTTCTGACATTGTTTGAAAACGGTATTCGTTTTCAGTTTTTTTTCTTACTTTTTACGTGGATTGTAGTCATATTCATTATTTCAGGTATAATTTTGATGTTTTCTTGAATCTGGTTGACATTGTAAATTGCTGAGTGTTGTTTAAATAACTAAATTTATTGAAAATTGATTAAGGAAATTTTGAAATCTCAATCATTTTCCAGAACTTTCAAAGAACATCGCCCCGCCCTTCATACAATATTTCTCAAAATTTGTTATACTTTGACATTGGAATTTCCAACTAGGGGGATTGCCTCTCCTGAAATTTGATTAGCATTGATTGCATCGTCCAAATCTTTCTTGCGTTCCTTAGACCGATTAGCAGGGTTGTTAAAAAAAGGTAAAATAATAACTATGGAAATTTTTTCTTCAATCTACGAGAAAATCAATCAATGAGAATGAAATGTAATCTGAATATTATCGATTGGAAAACTGTAACAGATTATGAAGGTGCGTATTTTTGAAATGGAATGTTCAAGTCGACCGACACCCTATATGACCAAGTAACTCAAGTATCAAATGGCTTCTATTTTTATTTGCTTAACTGTATGCACCGTATCTGGTATACCCAGGTAGGGCAGGTAAACATTCATTAACCTTCTTATCTATTCGATTGATACTTCCATACGAATAGAAAAACAGGATTTTCAATAAGAAATTGAACCAGCTAGAAATTATGGATTTGCTAGCGATCGAAGTACTGTGAGGGACACGGTGGTTCAGTTGAAAAGTTGATATTTCGATAACCGATAATTACTTTGCACATTTGTATTCTAAGTTTCATGACAACAAGTCATGGAAGGTGCGTCATATGCTCTTGAACTATCAGGATTATAAATCATCATCCAGTTATTCATTATAATTCATTCATTATATTTTTTTATGTACTTATATTACAGGAAATTTATGTGAGGGGATCGAAGATGGGGAATTCATCCCTTATCCACAGGACTGCTCCGAGTATATCGAGTGCGTTGGAGGAAAGCAATACTTCTTCAAATGCCCTCGCGATAGATATTACGATAAGAAAACCGGACGTTGCGACTCTAATTCTGATGATCAATGTTGAGGATATTGAATGTTATATTTTGTGATAACCACCCATTCATTCGATGAATTAAATTATTCAACAGCCTTGATGTCACATTCATTCATGCTTTGAGCAGTTGTTCATATTCGACAAAATCGCGAGGTTCAAGGCCTTTAGCTCAATGTGTAATAAGTTGCCCGAGATAATTGAACCTCAAGTAATGACCGTGGTACGGCTCATTGAACACTTCAGAACGGAATTAGGAAAGTCTCTGCTCTATGAAAGCCGATTTATCTCCATTCAGTATTCAGATTCCTAAAAAGTCTGCTTAAAGATGCTAGGAATTACGATCAGTAATGAAAGCATGTGAGATCGCGGGCTGAAGGTGATTGCCAGATTTCTATTTCAAGCGAAGAAATGCTCCACTTCTCGTCAGCTTCTGATGATCTACAAGGCACAGATACGGCCTTGTCTTGGAGTATGGTTCTCATGTGTGGGGCTCGGCACCAAAACGTTAATTGAAAATTCTTGATTCTATTCAGGAAAAAGCAGTCCATCTTGTTGGTCATTTCTCGCTAGCAGACTCGCTCGCTTTGTTGGAACATCGTAGAAGGGTCAGAGATTTACCTCTTCTTCTATAGATATTTTCACGGCCGGTGGTCTTCTGAATTGTTAATCGTTCCACCCATGGCAGTATCTACACAAATGATCCGACGAGTACAGAATTCTCACCCCATATTTGTGAGCTTGGGGACCTTTCGAACCCCTCTTGCTCAGGGATCTTTCTCCAACAGAACAGCTGAATTTCGGAATTCCTTGTCGAGAGAGGGTTTCCTGAGGCTTACAAACTTGAAAAATTTAAATAGCAGGTTTTTCGTATCTCCTGTTCCTTGATTCATTCAGTATATATTTTTTTGAAAGCAACGATTTATTACATTCATTTGGTAAAATGCATAAAATATAACGAGTATGATGAGAAGAACACTCCACGATATTCTTCAGAAAGACTTCGAAATCTGGCGAGAAAATACTCCTGTTCGAGAATGGAACCATACAAATTTGAAGACAGCAGAAATGAACCTTCAAACCTGTCAGCATAGCATTAATATCAATCAATATCAACTGTTTCATTTCTGATGATCCTATCATTGGTCCCTCAGTACTTTTACTTCGTTCTTGCTAGGACTAAACAAAAGATCTATTCTTATCACCACGTTTCCTGGAAATCATCAGGCTTTTTATTCATATAAAAATGAAAAAAGTGTCTGAAATCATTTGAAAAATCCAAATTTTTGACAAATCACATATGGTATGCATGTATATATTTTTTCGAATATCGTGTATATTTTTTCTGGAAAAGATGAAATTATTTGCAAGTTCGTCTTTTAAGGATCTCTAAAACTGGAAAAATAAAACAGTACTCAAATATAACTTCCGAATTCTGACCCTATAACACCAATAAAGGAACAGAAACACAAAGATAACTAGGTTGCACAAACACTGATGAAAATACGATAACAGGCGCCTTGCTAGAAAACATCAAATATCGATTAATGAGATAACAATTCTCCTGAAGTGTGACGACAATCGAACAATTCAATCATGTTTCATCTCGAACATATATATTATGTCGCGACGGTTCTGATAAATATTCGACCTGTGGATTGTGCAATCGGCATCAGGTATTGAAACTCATTTCGATCATGAGGTGTAAGTATAACAGAATGAAATAAAATAACTGCTTTCTAATATTTTTCTCTTCCTTAGGTGCTGTTTTTACTGTTTTTGCAATTCTCGCGGTTAATGTTGGTAAGTGGTATTGTTTCAATAGCTTAGTGCTTAGTGTCCTTTGTATCGATGATTTCTTTCTATCACACAAAAATGAAGGACTTATTTCAGGAAAGTATACTGAGCGGTACAATATACAATAACTGTTAATGAAGTTTTGAAGCATCGACAAACTTTTTTTCCATGAATAGATTACTTCATTTATTGTTTTCACCTGGTTCTAATGTCATACTCCCGATTATAAATGAATTTCACATCCTGTTGATTCTTTGATGTTTGCTGTGAAAAAGCAGTTCATTCCTTGAGAACATAGACTGTTGAGCCTTGATACCTAAAGCTTCTAATCGCTAACCGTTATGTGAGAAAATTGAAAACCTATATCAAAAACTCCTCTTCTCTACCTCGAAGTCCAGAAGAGAGCTTTGAATCAGAGATACTTTATGTGTTCATTTCTTTGGCAGTATATTTATAATCGTTTTGATATACTCACTCCAAATCAGTTGAACTGCTTTTTTTTCAATTCGAAAACAAGACGTATATTCAACATCATGTCAATGTTCATGTGGTCACATGTGTTAAGAGAAAAACAGTATTTCCTGAATAACTATAATGAATTTCTAGCAACATCGAGTTTCCTTTCAAGTTATGTTGAAAGAGTCTCCAGGGATCCAGACTGTCCTGCAGATGATGACAACATATCGGTTTACTACCCTTACCCATACGATTGTCAAAAGTTCTACGAATGTTCAGATGGAGAAAAAGTACTGTTGAACTGTCCAGAAAATCTTTATTGGAACATCGATCTCAACACGTGTGACTACCGTGAAAATGTGAATTGTTGTAAGTATCTGATTCTCTCAGGATAAATGTATATATAATATCGATATGATTGTGAGGAATTTTCTCGCGAAATATTTCTCTAGCTTCTCATTGATCTTTTAAAAATGGTTAACGGAATATTCCTAAAAAGTTCATATACCAACTAACGAAATATAAAAAAATTGGCGGAGGACTTCCAATGAAATGATGAAGTGGAAAACGTTTCAAACTGAAATGAACAGGACAGAAAATCCATGAAGATATGCGAATTTTTGACAGACACTAAAGTTGTATCATATATCATCTTCCCATACGTAACAAACATGAATTTAAAAAAATAATTCCTAGAGTGAGGTAGAGAACAGACATAACTATCATTAATCATGGAATGAATTCTTGATGTACCAATTTAATTGATGTTTTCAGATCACGGAAAGAAAAAAATATGACTTTGGCCTATCTATATTACTATCGTATCGCTCACTGACTTCTCGAACATCATAAAGTGTTTCGCATATTCTATACCAAATCAAATCTCAATTGAATTCCATTGATCAATATCATAGTCTGTCGATTTTTTCTTTATAGACTTCTTATCAAGTTGTTTCTTTTGCAGCATGGGTTGTGAGTACTACATCAGGTACGTAGCAAGTGCAATCCTTCAGGAGAAGATTGTGGGAAGTTTCAAAATTATTGATTCAATGCAAAAACTGCTGTTACATTATGTACTTTACTGGAACATTCTCGGAAAAATCGTGAATCATCAAACTGAATCGAACATAGTTATTTCAAAAATGAAGTAATCGAAAAAGTAACAATACGAGAGTATTCAGGAATTGTTCTGTTTGAAGTAATCCTGAATCATGAGTGTGGCCAATAGAATTAGCAAAAGCCACATGGCAAGAAAAATCAATTGTAACAGTATCATACCAAAAAAACATAATATATCGTAGTAGTAGAGTGCTGAAGTACCTTGGGGAGTGGAGCAGTAGAGTACACTCAAACCAGTAATATTTCGTGTTCTTTTTTTGAATGAACTATCAAAATATAGTCGATCTCAATTCCGATACTGGAGATATCGATAGTAGCAAGTGTTAAAATCCCTTTCACATTATTTCTCCAGAAAAACAAAGCAATAACAAAGCAGAAACACAAAGTTGAATATCATGCTTCCAGGATTCCAAAACACTTCTATGTTCTGAGCTGAAAATCCTATAAAAAATTAATCTTCATTTCAGTTTTGAATCGTCTCAATAGAAAAGGGAATAAACGTCTTATATCATCTGAAATTTAGAGGGAATTCTATTTCTCTCCCCACTCTTAGTCCAAATGGATAATATAGAAGCAAGAACGATAATAATATCAAAATGATAATAATAATCAGAATGATAATAAAAGTCAGTTTAGAGTTGCGATGATTTTACATTCAATTTCTCCTTTCAGTGGCATACTCTCTTTTAGATGTAAAATCCACAGAAGGATTACCTACATGATTTTTTTTATATCATCATGATGAGAAACGTCTCATCAAATATTTTTATTATTATAATGTTATACAAGAAGGGAATGTGGAATAGAAGAATTGGGCATAAGTCGCAGATTTTTCTTTTACTCTGAATTTCGATAATGAGTAATAAGGAATATTCTGGTTAGGTTTCCCTCCTTCCTATCCTGAACATTATCTTCGCTCGAATTCTTCAGCATGTGGAGCTTAGCAGAATAGTTTTCTGGAACAACCAGCTTCTTTTTCCAAATCTGCTTTCATAGACCAGTGAAAATCCAACTGAAATAGATATTCACCCGGAAATGCTGATTTTTTGATGTAGTATTATTATTGATTTGAAATCGTCTAGCAAAGTTAAAATGTACAGGAAGTGTTGAAAGTGAGTACAATTTTTTTTTTCGTGAGTGGAAAACGATGAATATTTTATAAAAAAAAAACAAGTATTTACCGTTTTCAAGGTGATTAATGATTGTCATTCGTATACTTCATGAAAAAATCAGAATTTCCAGATGAATATCTAACTCCTGATATTCTGCATATCATGAAATTGTGCAGGAAATCGAATAATTCAACACATCATGCGATGAGTCATACCATAAATAACTAACTGAAGCTAAGCCTAGCAGGACATTCTTGTCTCGGCTTCGAGGACCAGTATTTCAATCTACTGTCAAGAAACTCAGCTGAGTCTTCAATAGTCATTGGAATGTTCCTGCCAAGCACCATATTTCATTTTTTGAAGACAAAGCTGACAGCTGGGTTCCTAAATAGTAGATTGAAAAACAGGCCAAATAATAGAGGTAATAGAGGATTTTGTTTTGCAAAATTAGGCAGGAGTTATTTTATTGCATGGATAGTTGCAGTCTGACGTACTCAACCTAAAAACACAAAATACTTACAAAAATGGCGAACTGAAGTGCCGCCATTTTGTGAAAAACCGTTTGGGCCTGTATCTCCGTAACCGCGCACTTCAGGCCCACAATTATAAGGACCTTTTTTATAGATAATTAGATTTCCTATCTTTTTTATTCGATAATTTTTCTCGTAGCACCTACCATTCACGACTTATATTATTATTACTTTTTGTTCATTCATTTTTTTACCGATATCTCTTCAAACAATTGTTTGAACAATAAATTGTTCATGATAAAACTTTTGAATCGATAAATTTTCTACAACTTTCAGTCAAAACTTTTTTCTCTGAAGTTAATATTTTTTAAGTAACAACGTGTTCAATGTTGTACTACCGAGTACAAGGTTATTGAGAACGAAGTATGCATAGCGTAATGATGCGAATCCGATACATAATAAAAAAAATATGAATTTTGGAATTTTTTTGATTTAATAAATAATTAGTAATTCAAGTTCTTACCTGCAAGAAATAGCGAATACCCATTAAAATTTTTTCTTTGTATTTTCTTTCATACAATTAGATATTACTATAATTAATTCGAAAACTACTGCCATAATTAAACAAGCAAATACAAAAATGAAATATTTATTGGAGAATATATGTGAAATTTATTTTTACAAATGTACACCAAAATAAATCATGTCTTCTCTGACTCTTTGGCGTTTCGAGGGTGGTGAATTTTCGATGTTGGTTACATTCTCCTCTTCCTCTTCGTTATCTTCGTCAGTGGCATATAAAGACTGTAACGCCTCTATTAATTTGTCGTTAGAATCATCACCAATATCTTCATCGAATAAGTTTACTGACAAAACCTAGGTATACTGAGTATAAAAAAACTTAAATTCACTATAATCAAGTGAATAAACAGAAAATTATTTCTTCATAACCTCACTTTACTGATGTAAATCATTTAAATCAATAAATTAACAAAACGAATAAAAAATAAAATAAAAACTGTAACAATTTTTTTTCAGTGTATAAAAAATCATTATATTTTACCTTAAAGTAGCCAGGTCGATTAACATGCGTTCATGTTGCCTCTCTCCTCTTTCGATGCTAGCTCATATAAGACTTTGGATACGTTTCTTTTGGACCGATTTTATTAAAACCAATTTATTGTTCAAACAATTATTAAATGAGATATCGGTAAAAAAGTGAATAAACAAAAAGTAATAGTAATATAAGTCGTGAACGGTAAGTGCTACGAAAAAAATTATCAAATGAAAAAGATAGAAAATTTATTTATCTATAAAAAAGGTCCTCATGATTGAGGGCCTAAAGTGCACGGTTACGGAGATACAGGCCCAAACGGTTTTTCACAAAATGGCGGCACTTCCGTTCGCCATTTTTGTAAGTATTTTGTGTTTTTAGGTTAAGTACGTCAGACTGCAACTATCTATGAAATAACATAACTCCTGCCTAATTATGAATAATGGACACGAGTAGCTCGCTCCCTATTACCTGTTCTAAAACGACTCTATGAAATTATGAAGTAAGAAAGAGAGACTGAGATGAGATTATTATATTCAAAATAATACGACATATTATGAAACAAAATACTAATATATTAATAGAATGTACTGTGAATGGCATTCGACGTGTGAAAAATACATCTAGTTGTCATTTATTCTTTAGCGGATTTTTTTCAGGACCATATACGCCAACCACAGTTACACCAATTCCAACCGAATCAACACCAGGTAAATTATATTAAAAAGGTTCTATCATAAAGTACTTCAAAGATAAAACTTTTTGTAGACACAATTTGCCCTAACTTATATCACTTATACTACTACTTATACACTCGGCGCACGTTTTGCTTACAAACATAGCATCTTCAGGAGAAGAAATTCCATGTCACTCGTTGTTGTTCGCGAAACTCGCATCGAGTGCAGTTAATATCAGTTTGGTCTTAGAGTAATTGATCCCTACAAAAGGTTTCAACTTATACACCGAATGTTTGAATCTAATCGTATATACTCCCAAATATAATCAAAAACTCGGTAGCATTCAAGTGATTTTTATTCGAAAAAAAATTATGGTATGGTAATTGTTATTCAGAGCAAATATATTGAAGGAAATACAAGGTTGCAATTCACATGTTCTTCAATGTGATAGTTTATTTTACACATCTCTGTTTTATTTCTATGAACTAACTACTGGATCTCATATATTCAAGACTGATTTCTATATTCCTAGATATAATTCTCGAATCTGGAGACCTACGAAGGAGTCTGGAACTTCGATCATTTGAAATAACTGACGAATTGATTTTTGACTTTCTTCTTCTCAGAAGATTCATTATCATCATCAATGTAGATAAAATTGACAATTGAAAATATCGCAATAGTAAGCAAATGAAATTTCAATAGTCAAAACATATTGAAAATACATCTGAATGGTGAGATGTTATTCGAACAGCATGAAAAATCTTTTGGAATGGAATTGTGGAAATGGATAACGAACACCTTGAAAAAATGCATCAGAAGAAAACATTTGAAATTTGATAAACACATTTCTTTATCTAGCATTCAACTGCAATGCATAGTTCGGAATCCAACTAGCTCTGGTTATTCTGATAACCATCAATATCATTAATTATTCGAAGAATGTAATTTATAAATAAGAAAAGACAGCCGTCTGATATCTAATCGCACATGAATATTCTGATAACCATCAATATCGATTATTCGATGAGAGTCATCCATGGTTGAGAAAAGGGAACAGCAATCCGAAATCAGAACCCTGAGGGATATCAGAAAATGAATAGTACTATATAGATCAGAAAACACTATATCAACAAACTGAGGCTTTAAACAAATAAATGATTCTAGGAAAACCAAAATATTATCAGCATTGTTTTTTTGTCGACTTCAGTTGAAATGGTATAGAGAACATCAACTTTGCTATTCCTATAAATATTTTGCTTCAGATTCATATTGCATTTTTTTCGAAAGATTTGTGATGGAATCGTTTAGATACAAAAGAGTCTTGATGTTATGACATGGCCTTTGGCGGTATAATACTTTTTAGTTTACCGTTGATGATTGATTGATGTTTTGGATTTCATAATATTTTTTTTCCGACACCGCCAGCCCCACCTTCTACATCAACAGAATCACCAGACACAACTGTTACACCAACGACCAAATCGCCAACTCCAGGTAAGTAACTCGATACTACAACATAGCTATTTATGTAGTTGAATTTGGTGTCGCATCTGATGTGTTTCTCTTTTTTCGGAAGCCAAACTGCGAATATGTTAATATTTCAGTTTTCTCTATTCGGAAACTAAAGCAAAACTTTATTCTACCTTATACTACTAACGTTGTTGAAGTAGATTACTTCACATCCATATATATATATATATATATATATATATATATATAAGTATATATAAATATTGAGTTATACGAGTTGCTGAATAATTGGACTTGATCTATCCAGAAAGTGGTAGGTTACAAACCCAAAAAACTACGGAAAAACTACTAGTATTTTTTATGAGTTTTTTCAAGATTGGATGAATCTGGTGAAAGTGTAGCTGTTCTATAGTTCGAAATAAACTCTTCATTTCCTTTTTAGAACAATTATTTCACAATTCCACTTCGAATCATTCTGAGAATATACCAGTGCTCAAAGGAGGATTGAAGATATATGTAAGGGTTGCAAATGTATCATTCAAACACTCCTTAATTAGGGGAATTGAGATGTTATCGATCCCGCTGGAATTTTTATTTTTCATACTTATTACGATGATTTCGATATTTTTATCCCCATCAGAGTGAAAATAGAAAGAATGTATGTTATTGAACTCGACATTTTCAAGGAAATCTGAATATTCATGGGGCTAGAAAATTGTGATGTCATAATAGATGCCTCATTAGTAAAATTGAAATTGCAGAACTGTTTGCAAACTTCTTATAGTCCGCGAGCTGTTAACCGTTATGTGACAGGTGAATTTCATTTTCATTATTGTAGTTTTTCATTTACCCGAGACAATCCTTCACTATTTCCTATGTAGTTTTAATTCTGTTGTCAGAACCGTTCAGTATATCGTTGATATATATTCCTTAAGCATTCTTGATGAATTTTTTCAAAATCCCGCACATCATTGATGTATTGTTTTGAGCTTCCCTTTTGATTTTGATCAGAGGACTTTAATTTTTGCAAGATATTTTCATTTCTGTGCTTTGTCTTGTTTTCATTACGCGTTTTTCTGAACAGAATTTATCAAAACATGAAGAAAGGAGTTCATTGTTAATTATGACAGTTGCTTCGTTTTATCGTTCAAGGCATACACAAACACAAACCAGCTAATTGATTTCAACATCTCTTTGCAATATTCTTTTGCAGTTAGAAGCCTTTTTATTTCGAATTATGGAACACTGGATTCAATACAGGGAATATTCAACTCAAGAGTTGGGCTACAATGATCAGAATAGAAGCCTTTCTCAGTTTTGATCAAAAAATTATCCAGGAGTGTTTGGGATGTACTCGTTATTCTTGTTGGTGTATCTATTGTGGTTCTCAACCCGTACTGATTCAAAATAATTTCTCTTTCCCTTTTCATTTTATCATTTTCAAAAAAAATTATGTTGAAATCTCTTTCTATAATAATTCATCTAAATTCGTGCCCTTGTTCGATTTCATGTAGAAAATTTTCAAATATGGTGAGGAATGTAACCTTATCTTAACGTGTTTGGGTTGTAATAAATCGCTGCGAACGTACTTTCTTTCTTCACTGGTTTAGTTTTCCAAATAAATGGTGAATAATTGAAATCAGGTCTAGAGAGAATAACAACACCGCCATGTTGAAATGCGGCTATACTAAAAAACAATGTTGAAATTAGTCAGCTTTACCATCTCTTACTCTTATTTATCTAACCAATGTTTTGTGAAAATAACAAAATCTATCACTCTTCGGTGAAATCATCTATGAGTATATTGAGTTCATCTATTTCATTATTGATACATTTCACGTTCTAATGTAACAATGTGGCACTGGATCTTGATCGCTATTTTCGATCTGAATTTGTCTTACATTGGCGCATACCTCCTCTGGCCCCTCCCGATTCACATAAGATTTCAATTTTGTTTTTCGAAAACAGAGCTTGGTGTCATATTACCTTATAATCCTTCGTGAACTCAGAGGTAGATGTCAACACAGCCTTCAATATCATTTGGCTGACCGGCATTTTTTCCTTCATGTTCATCACACTCTTAATGTGAATTATTACAGAAAAAACTTGATGATATACACATTTTTCAGGTTTAAGCTGAAAATTACCCCAAGCGTTAGGAAAAAGGCTTTTTTGAAACAAATTTCCCTTTCCCACAGCCGTAATGAGTGAGGATTCACCCTTGGATTTCAGATAAACAGGAAGAAACTAGTCATTGTATCTATTCCTTCCGATTAACTCTCGGAGAATGTTCATTTTACTTTTATATAAGGATATTTGAGTCTTTCTGTTGCATGTTGTTGATTGATCAGTGTTCACTTTCATAAAGAAATCAAAATTTCTCTTCAATTCCTGGATATTTCAAAAATATTTGATTTGCAATAGGGCAATTGATTACCCTTGACGATCGATTGACTACAAATAGCACTCCGAGAAATTTCACACAGAGATTCGGGTTGGAACACCCCAGTTCATCAAAAACTACAAGATATGTTGTTTTCAGGAGTTTCCTGCGTAGGAGTACCGGATGGTACCTATTTGGCAGATCCTGAAGATTCTTCTAAATATTACGAATGTTCCCACGGAAGAGCCTTCCACTTCCAATGTCCGGATGGTACCCTTTGGAATCAGCACATATTGAACTGTGACAATCCGGTGTAAGTCTGATTGTTGATCTACAAGACGTGTTTTGATAATCTTAATAAAGGAACAATAAAAAAATATCGAAATAAATTCGAACTTTTTCCACTATCTTCCCAAACAGATACGCAAGACTCACGTTATACCATGGCCAGTGTCCAATTGGGCTATTCTCTGACAGGCTTGAAATAGTCCAGGCAGCGAATCAAGACACACATTTCATTATGCATAATGTGCTAATGTACGTAATACACCATCTTTTTCTATCTGTCCCCTAGTTGGTAGACTCATAACGATCATGAGCTGGACAGAAACATATAGACGGAGTTTGAATATAAAAAGTTATTCACTAAAATGTTCACTTGGGAACGGTGTGATCACATACAGCTAGGAAATTTAATCTTTTTTAATATATTGATGTTCAGATATCCTCATTTCAAAAGAGTTATCGAATTTGTGAATCTTTCAGAAAACATTTTACAGATAACTTAAAGATGGTACCTATCTATATGTGTGATCAACTTCAATAGAAATGAAAAGAAGGCATGGTTTTGAATTATAATTCGGAAAGGAGGTGAAGGTTGCAGATATTTAATGAGTCGTTTTTTTTCAGAAAAGCAAGATACTCATGAAATATGGGTTCATCTGATGGTACTGCAAATTTCTTGTGATTTTCGAGGTCTTTCAATACTATATTTTTTTCATTCGGAGAGAAGAAAAGGCGAAAATAGTTCCACAAACTGTGAGGATCTTCCTTTAAGTTACTCTAGGCAATTTCAAAAATGATCTCTCAAATTATAAAATGTTTATACACTCGACTGGGACGAAGATACCTGGATCTTCAATCCAGATGATCATGTCGGATGGAAGTGAAATTTGAAATTCCATTATTTTTATTCTGTGTTGTGAATGTTGTGATATCATCTTTTCTTGTGTTTGAAATTCTGGTATGAACTGTGGGTTCCTCTAAAAAGATACAAATTATGAGCTGTTCGATTGATTGATAATCTATCAACCCAGAAATTACAAATTGCATAGTGAACAAACAAAGCTACAGCAGCGTCAAGGTGCTTTCAATCTGATTCTAGCTGTGGGAGAATAGCTCGCGGCGAATCACCGCATAATAATACCAGCTGGTATTCATCTTTAATGGAAAAGACCGCATGGAAAGCTTGTTTATATACTATAATTCAATAGTATCAATTCCGCTTAGCATTGCATACTTCAACTTCTGTGCTCAATTAAAATATCACGGAGGTGTTTCTGTGAATAGTTTCCTCATATATAAAATGTCCCATAAGAGCAATGCAATTATCGAAAACTTACAGCGGTAATTGCATTGTATCAAGTCACCATAACAACACATTTGAAACCGTATCGCTAGATGTCAGTAAACAGCACAAATAAATGTGAGATAGACTTCAAAAATAGAAAAACATTTCGCGTTTAGGTGAGTACTCCATACAATCTACAGAGGAAAGTATAAATGAGAATTTCTTTATTCGTGGAATATTCCAATGAATCACATTCGTGCATGAAAATGACCAGATAATTTTGCATTCAAGCGTGATATCTTATACAAATTGCATTCGATTATTTTCATATTTTGTAATAGAGCCCTCATCCTTCGGACTCGGGCACTTTCGCCAAAATATGAAAATAAACTTTTGCAATTTTCAGATATCACGCTTTCTTGCAAAATTATCGGTAATTTCTATGCACTCGTGCGATTATAACCGAATATTTTTCTCATATATAAAATTGTGTCAAGTCACCATAACAACAAATTTGAAACCGTATCGCTAGACGTCAGTAAACAACATGAATAAATGTCAGATAGACTTCAAAAATAGAAAAACATTTCGCGTTTTGGTGAGTGCGCCATACAATCTATAGAGGAAAGTATAAATGAACAAAAAATAACATTTCCTTGAGAATTTCTTTATTCGTGAAATATTCCAATGAATTACATTCGTGCATAAAAATGACCAGATAATTTTGCATTCAAGCGTGATATCTTATACAAATTGCATTCGGTTATTTTCATATTTTGCCAAAATATGAAAATAAACTCTTGCAATTTTTAGATATCACGCTTTCTTGCAAAATCATCGGTAATTTTTATGCACTCTTGCAATTATAATCGATAATTTCCAACAATATCTGTTTCGAACTTTGAACATTGAAGGGAGGACAATTGGATGCATGGTTTCTAGTATGCTAATAAAATGAAAAGAAAAACCACTGAAGGAATATTAACAGAAATATCCCTTGTGCGTGGTGGGGTGTAAGTGAATATAAAGCTAAATACATTTTCACATAACTAAACAGGAACAATAACAGTCCAATATCGAGTACAATGATTATCATTATGATAATTATAATCAAAGAAAAATAAATGAATAAATAAGAAGCTATCTGTGTGTTTTTGAATTTACTTCTGGTTTATCATATCATGGATTATATTCCTTGTTTGACTTCTCAGCCATTGTCTCAAGCAACGTTTGAAATCATTTTGGGTCTTATTTTTTCGTAATTCATCTGGTATGAAATTAAAGATTCTAGGTGCCAAATATGATAGCGATCTACAACCTATGGATTTGTTCATTCTAGGTAGGTAGTGGTTCTTAGATATATTCCAGTTCAATATGAGTGAGAGTTTTTTTTCATTTTAATCTTTCCTTTGAAAACATTCAGAAGATATAAATTATTAAAAAACATTCGACATAGTCAGTAGGCATATGTTTTTATATTTTTCTCGCAGTAGGAATGGGCGAATTCAATTTGCTTTTGGAATACCTCGTCCATGGGTAGATGGCGCAATAACTTCGTTATTCGCATCAGCTTTGGTCGGGGCTTGATACTATGAAGGATTTTGATTTTTAATCATGGGAAGTCATCGACTTTATGTTGATGATGGCACTGCCTTGTACTGACGAGTGGCCAAATAGCCCGAAACCGGTCTGCAAGTGTGTCCGTCCCTATAATTAAAAATCAATTCCTTCATTTGTATCGACGAAAGCAAATGAAAGATTTTCTTCTGTGAAGAAACCTGCACTGGCACCGATCGGATATAATTCAATGCCCTTCGTGGTTTTAGCCAGGGGGAAAGTTGTTTTCTGACAGGTGCCAGCCGAAACCTACCGTGTAGGTAGTTTGAGACTGGCCTGAACGAATTGTTCGAAAGATGATTCATGAATTATTTTATTTACGATTGATAAATAATGTGAATATTATAGTCATGGTTACCGCAGTATGATGCCATATATTATTTCCGTAGGAAATGAAGGCGAAGGATTAATAATAATAGTCTTTATTTCCTCTTGTATTCCTATAACAAAAATTCTCGAATTGAATATTACCATGGAAACGATATAACCAAACTCCAAAGTGTCAGTGTCAAGTGACTAGGTAGTGTTTGTGTATTTGTATTGAGGTGAATTAAATTGAACAGTCATTTATTCATGATGAATAAATTAAAAATGAAGTAGAGTATACTACTCGCAATAATAACTATTATTATTGACTTGTGGTATAATCAACTATGAATTACTTCACGTAGATCATTGGAAAAGTATAATATTGAACATCCACACAGAACGTGAAATGTATAACATATCTTTCACGCCCATCGCTATGTAAATTCATTAAGAACAGTTGAAGGGACCATCAAGGCCATCCCGATCCGGACGCCAAACATCCTGTGCAGGTTTCGCCGGCACCGAGTGACACTTTAATTAAACGTCTTCCGGGACCCGGATCGGTTACACGGGCGATCTTCGACGCTAGTAGCGCTCTAATTGCAGACTTGATAGTTGTAGTCAAGCAGTTCGACCCTGAAAAGTAACGTTTGCCCTGAAAGTGCTGTTTAAGTCGTTCAAAGTCGGAGGTCGAATGTTTTTTTTTAATCTGGGTGAAAAGGTGGGTGGATGGATCTTCCACTTCCTGACCTATTCAACTCTTGTTGAATTTCTTTTTGACAATACATGAATAGAGCTGGACGAAACACGAAAAATTAACTGGGATTGTTGATGTGACGGAATTGAATACAATATGTCAAAGAATTGAAGAGAGAACTGACAATGTTAGATCAGAAGTGGCAAAATCACAAGAGATTTCCATCCCAATAAAATGTAGTCGGAAGAAGATCGGCTGTTCAAAACAAAGGAGGAATCAAGGGACAGAAGATACGAATTAACATAAACTTCGAATTTTAGAAAGTTTGTAAGCCTCAGGAAAAATTTGTCTCGGCAAGGAGTTCTAAAGTTCAGCTGTTCTATTGAAAAAAGATCCCTAAGCAAGAGAGGTTCATAGGTCACCAAGCTCACAACAAAGAGGTGAAATTTTGGGAACGAGCCTGATCGATACATTCGAGAGCAAACAGAAATAGTGAAATATGAAATTAATATGAATGGCGACAAAGGGGATATTTCATTTAGCCCGTTTCTGAGTTTCATGTTGTAAAATCAATTGGAATGATCAATAGACGAAGTCTTAGTAGGATCGAGTGAAAAATTTGCAGGTTGTGTCTGCCTGCACTACCCCAGATTGTAAGATATATAAATTACTAACCATAGTCTCTACATTTAGTATGAATTTCCTTCCCCTTAGGATGATAACTTTGTTGTCGGAAGACGCACAGGGTAGGGTGCAGGTAATATCAGTTTGGAGTCATTGTCTAGAAAAAATACCAACTTTGACGCCGAAGGTTTCAATCCCATCGTTTATTCAATAAACACTATAACATTTTTTAATTTTTTTGGTATTTCGACTGGAAATACCATTTTTTAAACTGTTACTACCTACTTATGAAAAGAGGTTTCATAAATAAACATCACATCTGTTTGGTCAATTTTTTTTGTGATAGATAATTGTTTTCTGTAATTTTTTGGAGATATGAGAAAGTAACAGAATAAATTGTGAAAAAAAGAACAGATAAATGCAATTTCGAGGCGAATTGAATCACGAAGAAAAAAGATTCGAGCATAATAACAAGAAATATATCTGAAACGAAGTTTCATATCACTTTAATCACAACGTTTCTGTCAATTGTATCCGCATCCCAATCCTATTTTTCAGATTCAGATCAATTTTCCTTCCTAGGAAATGCTAACCTTCTGAGTAAAACCCAAGTTGAATGCAAATGATATCGGTTGGATCTAGGGGGAGTTTCGAATGAAACGCTTTCAAGAACTATATCTGAGAACTTGTGGCCCATCCGCACATCTAACAAGGTGATTAACAGTCAAGCAGAACTCCCAATCGGGTCCTGATAGCGAATGCTTGTCTCGTCGTTTTCTGGTTGTGACGGTGGCGCTTTTTGTTGTTTCATCGAGTTCGTGACATTTGTCGAGACCGGAATTAGAGCGAACTTCTCGCTGACCACAATGCAGAAGGGTCAGAGGCTGCGGCTTCGTCTCGACATCAGTCGCAACGGTGTATTTGATTCGTTTTTGTTCGCTCCAGGCTGGGATTTCAGACTCCATTCTCTTGCTCGATGTCAGATGTCGTCTAGGAGTGATATAAAGTGTGAGGATTACTTACTGTTGCAAGGTTTTCATATATCCCTTGAGGTGCTTACTCAAGATGTAAGAAAATACTTGTGGTATGAGTAAGTGAATTCCCGATTACTGGATACACAATGTGAAAGAAGTGACAAGGAAAAAATGGGGACCATTCTCTCCCACACAACACATAGACATCCAGTGGATATCTAATGGATATCCATTAAGGATATTTTGGACATCCGATGGACGTACAGTTTTTATCCAAAATATATTCAATGAACGTCCAATGGACATTCTTAGGCCACCAACCTGTACGTCCATGAAATAGCCTTCATGGACATCCATTATCGACATCCATAAGATTTCCTTCATGGATACCCATAACATATCCATCATGGATATCTACAAGATATACTTTATGGACATCCATGAGATATCCATCAAGAACGTCCATATAAGATATCGTTCATAATTCTACATAATTATTTGTGCAATTCGTTACAGAGAAACCAACCTAGTTTGAGATGTGAAAAAGTGCTGCACACTTCTTGGACAACGGATTATAGTAAGTAATATATCCTGTGATAAGGCACTCAACGTGACCGTATGTGCAATTCAAAATGTTCTGCTAGATTTGTTTCACTGTATTCAAAAAATGTAGACAAACTAAGGTAAACTGGAGAGTGGTAGACCTACGATCAAAAAACTTATGTCGTTAATAATATTTTTTAATTTTTTCATGACTTTTCAAACCAAATACTAGATATAGTTTAAATTTGAGAAATAGTTTGCCAAGAGTTCTCAACAGAAAAGTTATTGATGAATTTGAATAGTTCTTAATTTGAATAACATATGAATATAGTACTCGACAATTCACTTGCTTCCTTCCAAAAGTTCCCGTTCACGGTAAATGGTAATGATCACAGTTTACAATTATTAACTAACACACCACTATTTTTCGTTTCTTTATAAAAACAATTATATTGCACAATGCACACCACAACGCCTCAACTCAGTTGAACATATTTTTTTCAAACCGACCCAACACTCAACGACTCTGAAAATTACGACATTTGACAGACGCCATAGACTATTGTACTTCAGGAAACCGAGTCAAGGTGAGTTCACAATGCAGCGCTTTTGCATTTCGCGTCGCGCGTCACGTCTTCTGAGGTGACGCTATATTCAAATATTATTCAAAAGGATAAAAAGTTATATATATCAACTGTCTTGCTGGAATGTCCATGTAAATGGCCCAATCACGTTGCCAATTCGTAGGGTGCCACTGCGGAAGAAACATTAATTATTTATACAATAAATGTACGAAATGGATGTCCATAAGATATCCTTCATGGATATCCATCGTGGATATCCGAAAGGATATCCATTTTGTACATCGTATGGATATTTTTTACTGGGAATACTTTGGATATCCAAAATTTGGATATCTTATGGATATCCAAAATTGGTCCAAGGATATTCCGACATGAATTGGACATGAATTGGACGTCCATAGGATATCGGGTGCTGTATGGGCTGTTGATATTTGAGTTGTTTTATTCTTTCACAAAAAGGTTGGAGTTCAGCTGAAACACCTACTGTAGTCCCTATAAAATATGTTATGTTACCTCGTGGTATTGATTCGGAGAGGAACTAGTTCTTTTGTGTTCGTTTTCTTCGCAAAATGAGCATGTTTCTAAACGCCTCAGCTAGGAACTACCATCTGAAATATTGGCATTTTGCTGCATATCACGCCAAGCTCACTCGCACTGACGTTTGATTTTTCAATTGGAATTGTATCCAATATCAATAACCCAGAAAGATGATATTCAGTAACTCTTTCATCTTGCTGGATTCGAAAGAGAAATGACGGAGAAAGATGATGGCTAAATCGTCAAACCATTAATGAAAAAATAATAACTTTCGTAATGATTCAATATGGTAGTTTGTACAACAAGGGTGGATGTGGTGGCTATATCGCACGAGAACGAACTTTGAGCACGTGTTGTAGGTGAGCTCCCAAACGTGTAACAGATTTATTTTCCTAACGTAAATAAAAATATAACATGTATATATAGTTGCCTAGTTCGCCATGTATTTGGAAGCCTGAGAAGTTGGTTTCCTTCACGGTAGTACAGCGCGTCTATTGCTTTACTCGATAGAGGACGCCACGCCTTCTGCTCTTGCGGAAAAATGTTTTCATATTGAATTGCAAAAACTAGACAAATTCCTGGACGAAATTATCTGCGTCTTTGCGTCCTTTTTAGTGCTGATTCCCCAGACAGAAACATATCTGGCTATAAATGTGCTTGGGGTTTTTTTCTATAGCAAAATCTCGAAGGTTTTCGCTTGTACCCGTATTTTTTGTAGGTAAGTCGAACTATGTAAAAATTAACTTTCTATAATTTTCCCAATATTGTCACATTAAGTTCTATAATACACTTTGCTCTCAAGATTCGTTGAGTTCAAATGTTAGCTATCAAAGCTTTTGTCACTGGGCATACTTTGCCATTTTGTTATTTCAAAGTAAATTAGTTATAACTGTGATTTAGTATTCGTGTGAAAACGTATTGGTATTTTTTGTAGCTGTTGATGAAAAAACTGTTCCTCCATCAGTCTCTCAACATCGGGAGAACTAAGGTGGTAAATAAATATACTACGGTTAAGGAGACCTAAGGCTTTCAAAACAAAAACCTCGGAAATCGCGCCGACCCTGTGAATATCCTCTACAAACGTTCGAGGGCGATATAGCCAATATATAGTTGTACAGTTCCTTTTTTTCATTGACCAGGTAAATATATCAGAATACTCATACATCATATTGATGATCAATTTCAGATCTAGAGTATTATTTTGATATTTATGAAAAACTCAAAGGAAAGAAACTCAATCAAACTCAATATTGAACTCTACAAATTAAATTAGTAATATTGTCGGGAACAGGGCTTGCTCCCGGTAATTATTCGCAAGTGAGCTTAGGGCTCAATGATTCATCTCGGTCTGTACTCTCTGCTCACCCCAAATCATCGAAACGCCAGCTAAACCTGGTAACATTTATTCATATAAAACACAATAGCAAATAAATACCATCGGAGAAAATACACCAAAAATTGTTAGGATTAAATGGCTCTTACATTGAGATAGGATGCATTTCGGGCTCCTCTTTCTTCAGGAGATAAGTCAGCAACTCAATCAGTGAACATAACAACTAACAGTTATCCATGCTCCGGTTAATTAATAATGACTCTTCAAGTTCGAATAAACGTGACAAGTCATTACCACTATTGTTTTCCAAAACATGGACGGGCTCGCAGTGCGACATGATGGCCTGATGTTTTTCTAAACATTAATGAACTTGTCGCAAGGTTTTTATAACAAAGTTATACTCGCCCTGATTTCCTCAATAAAATGATAGCAAGAATAATTTATGATTTTTCCCAAATTTGGGCATTATATAACAATATATATTTGAGAAAAGGTCGGTTCTGGTGAGACTGGAACCCACGACTATAAAGTGGATCGCCTACGAGGGCTAACGCTCTACCAACCAGGCCACTTGGACTGTATAAGTTCAGTTAATCATTTTGAGTCAATGTAAGTCCTTCAATTCAATTCCAGAAGAAAACATCAATTTTGACAATTCAATATCGACTCAATGAACTGAAAAATATTTCAAATATGAGTATATTTATTTAACAATTTGGATTTCGTATTTGTAGGTGGACAGATGAGAATTTTGACGTTTCTACAAGGTTGCCCGTGGTACCCAAGTATTTTGTTCTCTGTGATTGGTGGAATTCATATCCTACCTTGTGTTGATATGAAATCATATCCATTCAGTTTACTGGAATCGCTTACTTATCCGTTCAGAAAACTATGAAGCAATCAGCATATTTGAGGGTTGGGCTAGAAAAAAAAAATTCTAAATAACCACTGATATAAGCTCCATTCTCACTGGAATTATCTGCTACGAGCTCTCCAGAATACATGCTATTATGGATAATAGAAATGTCAATTCCCACTTATCTTACCGAAAGTGGTTAAAGCTGATTAGTGATGTCGCGAAGGAATGGGTTTTCAGACAATTGAGCTTCTATTGCACCGATTTCGATAAATCTTCTGAAATCGCCAAATACGAGTGGGAAGGATTAGATTAATTTCCTCGGAATAATTATGAATAACTCGAAAATTTTTGCGAGGAAGCAAACTGGGTATTCTCACTATGGAAAATTCAGGTAGACTATAAAGTCCTAGCCCACAACAATTATATTGGAATTTGTCGTTATTAAGGTAATAAAATTGATTAAATTTAAGAATTGATATTTTGTTTCCGGATCGATGCTTTTCCCAGAGAATATTTCAGGAAATTATCTTGACGAATACCAATCGAAAATTTTGACAGATGAATGTCCATTTTTCAAACTCAAACTATGTTATTTTTGAGCAATACCAATCAAACAACCAGTAATAGATAAAACCTCTCATCCTTAGGAATCGTGGTTTCATCATGGTAGTTGATCTCTCAGAGTAGGTATTGCTAAAAAATGAAGTTTTCGTTGAGAATGTATTGAAATCTTAGGTCTTTTGGTATTACTTCCGATAATCCCTGAACGTAATTTGGAGTCGCTACGATACATCTGCATATTCACTTGTCATCTATAATCTCCTCGACAATGCCCCCCATACGAACTAGCTCATGCGACCTCTATACTCCAGTAATAGCTCGATATCACAGAAGGTAATAACATAACTGTAACTGCAAAGTTATTGCAACAATGGCATTCAATCACAGACAACAGAGCAATTCAATTCCGGTATTATATCCATTCCCGTTTATGTGAGTGTTCATTATCTAGATGCAGCGAGGGTAGAGGATTGGTCACAGTTTTGGGATGCGGTTGATAGAAGAGAATCAACCTGAGAATAAACGTCTGAGTGTCTCTTCGAATGAACACTCCAAATTGGTCTTCGTACATTGAGGAGATCTGTTGAAATTAGTACCCGATTCAAATTTTGTTTTCAAATTGTTCCCAGGAGTTGCTTCGACAAGAGCTTCACAGATTGGAAATGGACAGAATGTGAAATAATTTTCGTTAAAATGATTTATATGATTAACACTGATAACACCTGAATAATCTCTGGATATTTGTGAAAATCAAAGTTATATTTCAACGAATCGTGCCAGCATCAAAAATACCTTGGGATAGCTACACCGGACCTTAGTTTTTCTTTGGTATGCTCAGGTTCCCAGATAACAATAATATTAAAGCATTCAGGGGTCAGATAGCTGTGACAACGGTAGAATACTCCTTGATGTTGTAGTCGTCCTCAACATCAATTTGCATTCAAATAGAAATTGTTAATTCCGTATACATTTTTTTCCGTCTATGATTTTTTCTGAGGGTTCATTGAAGATTAAGATGTAAATGAGCAAATCATGAAATGTTAGTCAGCAAGATGAGCGTCGTTATCATTTGAATTAACTTGAAATGAAATTCAGTAAATAGTATTCAACTTGAAAACGTAAGTACTTTTCAAAGTAACAGAAATTATTTTCAAGGAAATATGTGAATACATGCCACTGAGTATAATATAGGCCTGTCTATTTCGTATTTGATATGTAAAGCTGGTTGGATCTGATTATGTAGCTATGATATACGATAACAAAATTTCTACTCCTACTATTTCAAACCTTCATCTTGTTTTTAACGGCTGTTAGATAATGGCTCATTCAGAAAACACATGTATTCTGAATTATTGGCAGCCACTTCCGAAATTGTTTTTTTTTGAATGATGGGATATCTACCATTTGACCTGATGAATTTGATTCCTTGAATTCATTCAATTGCAAAAAAAAACAAATTCAGCGAATGTTCGTTCCAATTCTTCGTAGAATTAAATTGAAATTAATATTTTTAGGAACTTTTTTGTTGAACAGTTTGTGGATTGGTAGTGTATCTAGTTATTTCCATAGAGCAAGCAATTGTTCTACTCACTTGCTGTCATCCAATGTCTCTTTGATCATTAAAAATGAGGGATAACAAAAAAAATGTGATTCACAGAAATTACCGCAGGAACATTGTGGCAGTAGGAGAAATGTCGCACTCTGCTAATGCCTCGTGCTCACAATTTTCGCTCGTGCATAAAAGGTTACTTATCCTTCTCGTTACTTAATATACTATTATGGAAATTGAAAGCTAGAAGAGAGTGTAGTGTGTATTCTTTGATACATGTGCCCTATAAAAACAAGAAGCACAAAGTTGCGATGGGAGTTTTTTTTTGCTAAGCATTTCAGCTTCCCAGGCTTACGAATCGGCGAATCTATCTCGATGTAGCATGTCCCTTGGTTCAACTCGAAGCGAAAAAAGAATTCACCAAGTGAAGTACAGAATTTCATTCAATACGAATCGAATTTGAATGTGCGTTTGCACAGTTATTAGGCAAGATGTACAAGATAACCAACGACAGTATATGTCTTTGCTTGGTGGAATTTGAGTGAGGCTGCATGATAGGAATTTCAATCATCGAACTTGGAATTTCCAATAGTTGTATGGTCGTGTTGAATTAAGTGAGCATTGCTTCCTGGGAACTCTGAAAGGATGCTGTTGAATATTTCATTGATTAAGAGAGATTTCCCAGTCGACTGATGAACGTTGCTTGCTAGAACACAAAGAGGTCATTATGACTATTGATCATTGAAGATAACAACAATGTATTGTCGTTCTGGCGATGGACCACTGAAATCACCTCATCCTGACACTATCCGAAAAGTAATTCACGATTATCCACGTGTGGTGACAATGAATTGTTTTCTCAAATGTCGTTTAGAAGCCATCGATGAACATCATCATCAAGTCTATTTGAACTGTTTAACCTCCAAACCGATTCGAGAACATTCCACCACAACTATTGCACCTTACATGTACTTGTACAAGACGTACGTATACATACTAATCCGGCATATGTCCCCTACCCCTTCTAACCCCCTGGACTCGAACGAGACAAATCTATTAAATCGAGCATGGCCTACGAGGGTAATATATCTGCACCTGAATGGTATGCCCAGAATGATAACGAAAGCTGATACCAATTTGCGACAGGCTCTCATCCTCGCTTAGAGATAGACGAACAGTAATGTTTTACAGGACGACAGATACAAGAATCACCCTCGAAGTTTTCGAAAACGACGAAGATTTGTGTACTTGTTCGAAAAAAATAAGTCAGTGAATTTACATAGAGTATGAAATCAACGCAAATTACACAAAATCTAAATACGTTTTTGTACGTGTAAATGCTCTTTCAGACAGTGTCTCTACTTGGGCAGAATTTTTGAGAGCTTTCAGTAGTAGCATAAATAACTATTCTGCATATAATTGAAATTGATTGTATTGTTTGGTTCAATGATTTCACAAGGATGTCAAACAGGTATTTTGGAAAGATTGTAGGAGAAATTGTTGCTAGTAAGAAAATGAATTAAAGATCCATCTCAATCGGTATTTGATCAGTTATAACTTGTGATTGGAAATACTTTAATTTCATTTCTGTTTCGACAGAGGCATTTTCAGTGATATTACATCTCAGGAAGACTGAATTTCACGAACATGGCATGAAATTAAAATGTCAGGTTGAAATTAGAGTGACCTAGACAAAAACATATCATTAAGTTTTTTCATTGCTCACTTAGAATCTTATCTCAAGTGCATAGTTTCAAATGTTTCCAGTCGTTCTATCCGGAAAAACTCTCTAATGAGCAACAGCCATCATTCACAGCAATAAATTAATCACACATTCAGCCCTAAGATCTCCTGGAGAAGCTGATAAACTTCTTCACGTCGGCTTTTCACCGTCTCAGAGCCACTTCCCTTCTAATTTGCATCAGAAAACCGCTTATCCAACGTCTGTCGTCCCTTATCTACCGACTGCTATCCTATAAAACATCGTTGCACATCCCTGTTTACGAGGGTATCATCGAAATACCTCCAACAAAACTCCATGGAGAAATGTGAAATTCATTTTATAGCACTGATGTTCATGATTGAAATTTTTAGATGAAACTCGATCGATTTCAGGAACGTGACATATTCTGAAAACTGTATAATTCCAAAAATTCCCATCAAGCTTACATATCAATAACAGACTTTCTGTCAATCATACCTTGGGCGTCTGCTTACATTCGGTATTCTTCAGTTCCCAGATAGCTATCAGACGGAAGAATACCTAGGCCTGATAATTATGTCAACTACATAATGAACATCTACGTAGATTTTTTACTTCAACAATAATTTGTATTCAGTTTTAAGGTGCTGAATTCGTATATAGATTCTTTCCTGTCATGACATCGTTTTTTTGTTTGAGAATAGGTTCGAGGAATCAAGTGACATCCTATGAACATTGTATACATATAATATATTAAAATAAGAGTCTATGCATGAGGATCTGTATTATTCGAATTTATCAGCGAGTAGAAGAGGGTTACCATTTGCCAAAAATCTAGAATAAAACTCAAGCAACACCAAATGAATAAAAAATATCAAAACTTTTTTTCTGGAAGAAGAAGGATATGAAGAGTTGTCACTTTGTCTATAGATCTGTCTGTTTTGTATTCGGAGAGTTTGTTGGTGGAGTATGAATATACAGCTTTCATCCAGGCGAGAGCTGAAATGAATTAGATTATCTTCTATGAAGGAAGACTGAATTCACGAGGATTACCATAGCTCATGATTCTTTCTTCCATGATCCACTAAAGAATTGTTACATAATCTGAAATTGAATTGTACTGACTGATACTTGATGAAAATCCATATCAATAAAATATCACAGTTTCCTGCACGGTTCTCACTGACAACGGGTCAACAAAACCGCGATTTTTGTTCCGCTATACAATAGCTTTCTCAAGCAGGATAAAAAAAATATATTGAGAAGTGAGTTATGATGATGCCATATATAAGAACATATTGGGTGTTAGAAGCAAACCCCAAAGTTGATCATCTTATCATTTCAAATCCTAATAATGATTTAGAAAAACTCTTCATGTGTCTCATTCGACCTGCACATAATCCTGATCCTCTCGAATATTACTCTCCTCAATCGTTTCATCCGAAACAAGAGCTATCGCGCAGCCATCACAAAGTAATTTCTTCACGTCAGCTTCTCGCCATCCCTGAGCTACTTGTCTCCTGAACCACATCAAAAAACCGCCTTCATCCAATGTATTTCGTTTCTTTTCTGGCGACTGCTATCCTGAAAGATGAGGGGCCCGTTTACACAGGTCGTCAAAGTTCAAATTTCATCTTTCGAAATATTATATCAAGATTTCACAGATGAAGACTGCTTCAAATTGAACTATCAGATACGTTGTTGTTGCAATTAAAATGTGTCATTGGCTAGAAGGAATGAACAAGGCATATCCGTCTTATGTCAAAATTACATATAAGCGAAAAATGATATTGCAAGAAATTGCTTTCAGGAAGAATTCGAACGTGACACTTTCAACAGAGGAATTGTAAGCTTTCTCAATCGTCGATTGTTCGACCAATAGATTCAGGGTTCCTAGACATCTTAGTCATCCCAATGCAACTTTCGGGTAATCCACCCTTTTTGGGATGTGATATAACTGGGAATGTTTCTGCCGAATCAGAAATGGAATCAGTTAAGGTCTGATTACATGAAACGATCAAACTACAACCAATCAAACGCTGATTGGGGTAGACTTTTCAGTATTTTCTATACTCGGACCAACTCTTCGAAAAAACTTTTCAAAATTCCTGTTTGACATACCAGTGGAACTATCGAGCCAAATAATACTATCAATTGGAATTTCATGCAGAAAATTACAGATATTATTGAAAGCTTCCAAAAAATCTGCACAAGAAAATACATTGTCTGAGAAAGCGATTACCGATATAGAAGCCTATTTTTGATTGTATATAATTTGCATTGATATCATGCTTTATGTAATTCTTGACTGAATTATACCAATCGAACAAAGTACACACATCTTTGGCGTTTTCGAAAACTTCAAGTGTGACTCTCGTATCTGTTGTCAGACTCTCCTTATTTGCCGACTGCCGTCCTGTAAAACATCAAAGCCCATCTACGTCTATGCGGGGATGAAAGCCTGTCGCAAATTGGCATTCAGCTTTCGTATTCACTCTGGGTAGACCCTTTAGGTGCAGATATATTACCCTCTCAAGGCACGCTCGATTTGATACAACGCGTGTGCCTTACCTAGAAGATTTGTCTCGTTCGTGTCTAGGGGGTCACAGGGGGTAGAGGTTATATGCAGGATTGGTATGTGTATGTACGTGTACATGTGAGGTGGTAAAATGCGAAAGTTGTCGTCAATAAACTCGGAATGATCTTGAATCAGGTCGGAGGTTGAACAGTTCAAATAGAAGTCATGATCATGGATGGCTTCAAAACGACGTTTGAGAATACAATTCCAATTCACTTCAAGTAGATAAGCGTTCATTTATGTTCGAATAGTTCCAGGGTGGGGTTATTTCAGTGGTTCATAAGCAGATCAAGTATACGTCGTTGTTATCTCCAATCGTCATAAACTATGTTGTAACGACCTCTTTGTGTTCTAGCAAGCAACGTTCATCAGTCGACTGGGAAATCTCAATTTCTCTATTCACCACACAATATATAACAGCATCCCCTTTGGGTTACCAGGAAGTAATGCATACTTGATACAACGGGACCATACAAATGTTGGAAATGCCAATAGATGATTATAATGCCTATTATGCAGCCGTACTGAAATTTAACCAAGCAGAGCCATCTGCTTTTCAAAAAAATTCTCATTGATTTCGAAGCATCGGCATCTGCAACGCTTTCCAAAAAGCATCCCAGGAACTTCGAAAGATGTTGGGATCAATCCATCAACTGCAATCTCTCTCGAGAGCTATTGTGCTACTCCTATGCAGAAAAATGTCTGTCAGTGTCCAGAAGGAACCTTCAGATAACTACGAGTGTCCTGAAGAGATCTCGCTAGGGACGACAACATATCTTTAGAAGACTTCAGCTCTTCACATGAGCTGCGAACAAGATGATGAGAGCATACTCATCTTGATTCAGCAAGTTAGTTGATTTAAGAAGGAACAACATATGCAAGATTATCAGAAAATTTGAGCTGAGAATGCTCAAAAAACTCTAGTGGGGTACCCTAACTCATTAAAAAAAAAAACGTTGGGTCTGAGAAAAGTCTGAGTGCAGTAAACTCTGCTTCAACTTTTTCTAGATCCAGAGTGTGTATATGGTACAAAGTTCAGTGTTGGTACTCTTTCGAAACATCTTTCACACTGAAACTAAAACTTTGCAATCACTGGATGATTTCCCTTTCACATACGTGCATCATACTGGTTGATATTCGTGAAGGAATTTATAATCCGTAATAAAAGAAAATTATCTAGGTGATATACAGCCATGTAGAAGTTTTTTGCATTCATGGATAACTACATTGTAGGAAGAAAAGCTCTTGGAATTTTGTACCGAACATTGCCCCCAAGCATAGCTGGAAATGAACTCTGAAATTAATATGAGAGCGGCTATGCATACTGAGAAACTTTCAAAACTGAAATGTGATACGTGCGGTGAAATTCCTGCAGGCATAAATCTAAATGATACGCAATAACACTTTTAGTATTTCATAGAGAATGAAACAATGTAACATTTTCATATTTTTAGAGACGTGAAGGGGTAATATATTCTGCATTTCGTAGACATTTCCCTACTTCACTGCAATTGGAGATGATGTATGATGTTGGTAATGGTTATTCCGTATTATGTTTGTCTTATTCCTTTCGTTTCATTTGTGACAGCAAAACAATTTCAAGAGAAAAACTTAGTGAAAATAATAATTCTGTCTTAAACAACAATCGAAATACTAAAATGGTACACATCCCCTCAATCGCATGTAGAAACTCATGAATTTTGATGAGATAGAACTAAGGCATATAGAATTGGACAATACCCTACAAATATAATTGAATTAAAAAAGACCTGATTGTGCTCATTAAACAAAAGCTGTTTTTTCAGAGTACACACGTCTGCGGTTACTGTTAAGTATTATCCAACTATAGAAAATAATTTTAGGTTTTGAGCATATAATGAAAGTTTTTTTTAGTACTAGAAAAGTGTTTCTCGCACATAATATGGCAGTTATGATCAGTCGCTACAGAAAAGTAGTGCAATAATTCCTGGCATAAACAGATATTCTGTTGATTATCTGAACTCATCTGTGGAGTGGATTCAAGAGACTGATTCATCTTGCCAGTTTCATCAGTTTTCTCTCCTTCCTCTTTCAGTTAACCCACTTGCTTCAATCACCCAAGCAAAGAACAACACAACCTTTCCAATTGTTTTTCCAACTCCGAACTTCATTTGAATTAGCTGAGGGTATCAGGAGTGTTAAGCTTATATAATCTAGGTATTAAAACAGGACGTGATGATAGTCCGGCAAATAAGGACACATTTAATCCGATTTGCACCGTCCGTTCCCTGTTATGCAGTATAAGATCATATTATAACGGTTTATGTTTGGAGAAGGTTCCTGTTGAACTATGCCGTAGCTTCCCGCTTGATGTTATTAGGGCGAAATTGAGTATGGCATTATGTTTATGTAATGTCCACCTGGTAGTGCGCGATAAGTTAATAGGTAACTGAATTGCGGATGATTCTTAATATGTGGCACTGCCGCAATTGTAGTTGCACTAATAGAGATTGAGTATCCCTAGTGGTTGTCATATAAGAGAAGGGGAACGGCCAGATAACAGAAATTTTTTGTTGCAGATCATACCTGTGAAAATTTGGTGTAGAATTGCTGACACATATCTACTATGGTGATAGTAGTAGACTCATCATTTGTATAGGTTCAGATGTCGCTTGCAATGACTAGAGTAACATAATTTAGCCAAAATCACCTCTATGTATGTCAGATGACCAATTGGCTAACTTTTGAGAATAAGTGTAAAACATTTAAGGAGGTAATTCCTCATCGTAAAAAAGATAGGATCTTCTATATAAAAAAACTTCATTCATTATACAAATTTTATATATCCCCTTTCAGGTGCTGTATTTTAACAAACAAGGGATGCTTCAATGAAGTTTCTTTATATGAAAGATCCTATCTTTTTTCCGATGCGGAATCACCTCCTTAAATGTTTTATACCTATTCAGCTACACCCTGTATAATAGCGTTATTCATGAGTGCGGCATATGATTTTGTTGACTACTTGAATCAAAAAGAAAAGTTAGTCGATTGGTCCCATCAAAATACACTTACCATTTCTTAGCTTAAATAATTCCAAATCGTACTTTTCTCCACGTGAAATAAAAATATTAAGGAAGAATACAACCTAAGAATTGAAACAAATTTCAAAATCGATCATGAACACAATCCCATTATGTTCGGCAAAGATAATATTATAATTATGTGTATATAAATGCATAATATTATCTGCCACATGATTCTTTTTCATATACAGATAAAAATTCAACCTGAAACTACGATAAACAATGGGATAACTCAGATTATGCATAAGCTGCCTTCTAGAAAAAACTTCAATTAACATCAAATCATATTACAATAGTGATTCTTTTGATTTTTGTAGGTTATATATATATATATATATATATATATATATATATATATATATATATATATATTGTAGGAAAATAGCTTACTCTTCAAGAAATTTCAAAACTCAGTCATTCAGATGAAAAATAAAGAAGAGCTCCGTGAAATATCCAGCAGTCTGACTGGCTGTTGTAAAAAAGAAACATTTACCTTCCTGCGGTTTTCCAGATCGGTAAACGCCTCACAATACTCCGTTGATGCTTCGACGTTCATTTCCAATAGAATATTTAGCTAGTACATAAAAGCCCCTTTCGTCTTATGTAGTCTTCCCATTAATATTCATTTTTCATTATCCGATGTGTTTCGTTACCAAATGATATTTTATATTTTTTTATATTTTTTTCTCAGATTTGTTTTATGATTATTTCATAAAACCCATTCGGTCACTTTTTTTTCCGAAAAACGATTGTTCCGACTGACATGCGAGGAGCAGAGAGTGTAGTAGTGGAGAAACTTCTTCGTCAAGAAACTTCTTCGTCTTCGTAAAATTGACGTGATACAAAGATACCTACCTAAATCACCGGTGGTGGAACTCTTCGACACGGGATAAGGGAAATTCCATTTTCGAAATTGTTCGGCATGTTCACAAAAGGAATTTCGTTAGGGAACGTATTACCATCAGAGCTAGAAGACAATGTTATTCCCCAGTTATATTGCAATTTCTTTTCAAGGCCTCTTAAACCCTACCAATTCCCAAACATTAACATTACGAAACTTCTCGGAGAAACCATTTCTATAATTTTCATAGTGCACCGAACTCCGGATGCATCCACTTCAGAAAAGATCCTGATCAAAGTCTTAGGTTGTACATCAGCTCCTTTGTACCATTCTGATACGGGTATACATTGGGAACATTGAACAACTTTGTCATCATGGATTGCCTTGGAGAAGTTGCAGCGTCAAAGAGCGCCGCCATAATAATAAACTCGCTATCTCGAATGGAACAGAAAGGGGAAAATGCGCTAGGATGGTGTTGTACAACGGAAGGGAGTTGCTCGATTGGAAGTTGTCACCCGATTTATAGAAGTATCAAGACGTTTTCGTTCTTTATGGCGATCAATAGGGTGGTTAATGTGGTTTATGTTGATGACTTGTTCAAAAAGATAAGAAGTATCTTTATGCTTGGAATCCCAATGAGAGACGGCTAGGCTTTACTGAAATCGTCCTCTCTTCAACTGAATTGTGGGGAATCTTTCAGTTTGGAGGAAGTATTGAAAATAAATGAAACATACTAGCAATTTTTTTTTCTATTATCGGTGTGAGAATTCAATAGAACATGAGAATGGTATTCATCCGTATCTCCATTGTCTATATAATTAACACTACCGACACTTGATGAAAAATTTTTCAAGATGGAGAAAATTTGAATTGAAAAATGAATTACTGGAAGTGTAATTGAATCGACACCAGTACTTTGCGAATTATTTCATATAACCTGGGGATTTTTCCTAAGACCTGGAGGATAGCAAGAGTTCAGCCAGTTCCTAAAAAAGGGAAGAAAATTTTATCTTGTAATTATAGACCAATCGCATTGCTTTCTATCATTTCCAAAGTCATGTAAAAAGCAATAATGTGAAGCTCATCAAATATCTAGAGAAATCAGTAATAATTAATGATCGACAATACGGATTTCGCCATCAGAGATCAACTAGCGACTTATTGGCTTATGTTTCTCATATTTGGCAGCATTCAATCGAGAAATTCGGAGAAACGATAGCTGTTGCACTCAATATTTCAAAAGCGTTTGAACGAGTTTGGCATCGGAGTCTCCTTTCTAAGCTGCCGTCTTATGGTTTGCCTCCTCGATTGTGTGCTTTGTTGAAGAGTTTTTGGTCTGATGGGTCTCTGTATATGGTTGTTGATGGAGTATCATCTGATATCCTCCCAATTAATGCAGGTGTTCCACAGGGTTCAGTTCTGGCGCCCACTTTGTTTTTGCTTCATATCAATAATTTGCTCGAGGAAACATCTTGTTCAATACATAGTTTTGCGGACGACAGTACTCTTTATACCAGTTTCTCTTCCAAAGTTCCCATACCAGCTCGAAAAACAAAAATTTAAAGAAATATTCACGTCAGTAAAATTAACGACGACTTAGCAAAAATAATAGAATGGGGTAATATGAACTTGGTGGAATTTAATGCTACGAAAACCCAGGCATGTCTCTTCTCAAGAAAAGCCGATCTATCATCATCATCAAATATTCAGATGTCAGGAGTAATTAAAAAAAAATTGTTCTGAAATTGTTCGTTTCCGTTAACCAGCTGACGAACGTCAACCCTCAGAAGTCGAAATTTTTGCGAGCAATGGATCAACGAGGCTTTACCTTTTGACGTGCGATTACCCAGCACGGTGGCCCGGCGGGGATTCGAACCCCGGCCTTCCGCTTGACAGGCAGATATGCTAACCACTACACTACCGAGACCTGTTCCTACAAAATGGAGTAACTCGATGCTAGGAATTACGATCAATGATAATCTCTCATGGGAAAACCATGTGAGATCGATCGCTAAAAGTGCTCCCCAGACACTTGGATTTCTATTTCGTGCGAAGAAATACTTCGCTTCTCGTCAGCTTCTAATGATCTACAAGGCTCAGATACGACCTCTCATGGAATACAGTTCCCATGTGTGGAGTTCGGCACCAAAACTTTCATTGAGGCTTCTCGATTCTATTCAGAGAAAGGCAATTCGTCTTGTTGGTGATTCTTCGCTCACAGACCCGCTCACTTCATTGGAACATCGTAGGAGTACAGAATTCCCACCCCTTTGTTGTGAATTTGAAAACCTGTCGAACCTCTCTTGCTCAGGGATCTTTTGTCAATAGAACAGCTGAGCTTTGGAACTCCTTGCCAGAAGAGGTTTTTCCTTAGTCTTACAAACGTCAGCAATTCAAAGTGAATGTTAATTCGTATTTCCTGTCCCTTGATTCACGCGGCGTTCTTCGAACATTACATGGCTTCCCTTTCGTGTAAATCTGCATATATAAAAAAAACACGGTAAAAGAGTGAAATATATCACTCCCAAACAAAACGAATGAGCAGAAGTTTATCAGCAACCAATAATAAATATAATATACAATTGCCTGTAAGATCTTCACGTAATATATTATGTGAAGATCTTTCAGGCAACTGTATATTATTTGTTTAATATGGATTTTCATCGAGTAACGGCCACTTCCATTCAATAATAAATATGATGAAAAGCTCGTCTGATAATAGGGTTAAGAAATCAAATCATATAAAGCACTCAGAAATTCAAACATAAGAATCGAAAAGGAGTTTGGTTAAAAATTGAAGATGAAAAATTCAATCGATTGAAAAAATATGAAAGATTCCGATCAGTTGAAATTTGTTCAAAGACATGTACATCAATAAAGACAAATTTTGGGAGAAAGTTTCAAGTTGAGTGTACTGACGATGTTTTGATCGATGGTATCCGCAATCGTCTTTGGGTGGTTAGGTTAGTTAGGTTAGGTCAGAAGTGAATGGGTCTGGTCGGCTCTCCACTGCAACCAACAAGGGTTTATTGTGGCTCACATCTATTCAAACTCGACCAAATAAACCCAGCTTCCTAACGAAGCCGATTAGTTTGTATGGTGAGTGATCTTTCAGGTCAGATGGTAAGGGTGAAGCCTTGCCAAACTCTGAAAACCTGATTCGGTCCGCAGCGGGGCAGGCACAAATTATGTGCTCTACTGTTTCATCATTTTCCAGACAGAGACGACACAGGCTGCCTTCTGACAGTCCGATTCTCTGCATATGATGATTCAAATGGCAGTGACCTGTGAGAAGGCCAGTTAGACATCGTAGTTCGTCCCTACTGTAGTCCAACAACTGTTTGGTTTCCGACTCCGAAGGGTGAATAAACGCCTTGGAATGAGCCAATCCTGGAAGATTTTGCCAGAAGTCCATAAATCTTCTTGCCATCCAGGTATTCAATGTTTGTTTGACAAAGCCCAAAGCGATGCCAATGACAGGTTCTGGTACGATGAAGCTGCTTGCAGCACCCTCCTTTGCAAGGGAGTCAGCAGCCTCATTGCCTTCCAGGCCAGTATGACCCGGAATCCAGCCCAGAGACAATTTGTTAAATCTTGCTATTGAGGAGAGTCCTTTTTGGCAATTTGTTACCAGTTTGGACGTTGATCAGTAAGAGCCAATGGCTTTCAGCGCCGCTTGACTGTCCGAGAATATTTTTATTGACTTGTGTGTGAAGTTGGATTCTGCCAATCTTTGGGTGATGACTGAAAACAGATATGGTGGGTTATATCCTATTAGTTCACAATTTTGATTTATTGGCTTCCTATATATTTGTGCAATTTCAGCTGCTTATTCTACCTATCAGATTGCTAATTGAGTAGATTGGGAAAGAAGATGTGATGATTCAATTCGACCATAAATCATAGGAACAAAGCAGATGTTTTTGAATGATCATAGCCTACTAGCTTTTTTAATGTCTATTCGCGTGCTTTGCCATACAGACGAGGTATTATTTAATGCCTCGGTTTTCCACTATTCCCCTGTTTGTTGATATTATATAGTGTAATTTCAATTTCAACTCGGAAATTCACTTCAACCTACACCCTACAGGCTCATTAACGCCCAAACCCTTACGGAGAGGTTGACATATTACTGCACGTTTGGATCAAGTATGTCGCTTGCGTCGAAAGACATCTTATGCGTTACTGGAAATATTTATTTTGATGGTGTCAGCATTGTAAAGGCTAGACCCAGAGGAATATATTTCGAATAAATGTCATTTTAAAGTATTTTCTCTCTAGAATGAAATATTCGTGAGCTGTATGGAATGTTGAATTCGAAAATGGTTGAAAATACTGGGTGTTCTATTTGAAATTCAAACGTTGCTTGATTCCTATTGAAACTGATAATGCCACAAATTTTGAACCACTTCAAATTATGATACCATATAAAGTATAATAATTCCTTATTCATAGTAAAATAATATAGGGTCGAGTCTGAATCGGTTTATACTTACTTCGTATACACTATTTGAAAGCGGCGCTACGATTAGAGTTAGAATGAAGAGCTGCATTGACATCACGGAAAATTGTTCAGTGCTACGTGAAGTATCGATTAACACCTCGTTAAGGGATATGCAGACCATTATCGATTCGAAACTAGTATGACATAGTTTTGGAGATTAAACAGAACAGAACTGGGAATGCGATACCAGTTATATCGTTCAATCCTCCTATCGGATAGGTATTTTTTTCAGAATTTCTCTCTGTTGTGTTGGAGATTGGGACTTCAGTAGAAGTAAGTGGTGTTTGGTATATAAAAAAAAAGAATTTTCAATTAACCAAGCCCAATATAAACATAATTAATGTACTTTATCGATATATAGTACATAAAAATCAAAATAAATTATTCTATTTTAACACAGTAACAGAAATGTATGATATAGTTTTACATATTTATTAAAATATTCCCCAAAAGCAGATTCCAATTTATTAATATATTTCAAATGTGAATTGGCTTTAATTTAATTTGTCGTTATAAATGCTATCAAGTTCCTCTGGAACAGACAATGAATTTTTTATATTATTTGGCAGATTATTGAAACTATCCAAGCCCTTGCAAAATAATGAATTCATACTGCTTCGTGAGTTTGTAAGTATTTGGAATGTGAAAATTGGTGTTCGATCTAGTATTCTGATGATGTACTTCACTATTTGTGATTAGAGGAGTTTCTGGGTATGTTGGTCGCAAATAATTTTTTATTTTAAATATGAATATCATAGTTCGACAGTAAAGTCGTTGAGAGACAGTGAGCCACCTCAAACTACAGAGCATATCTTGTATGGGTGTCATTCTATATCGCACCGTAATAGTATTCGCATTGCACGATTCTGCAATTTTGTAAGTGATTTAATTTGTCCTGATCCAAGAGATATAAGAGAGTCCCACAGAAAGCATAATGGGGATTAGTTATGCAATTATAGCACTTTATTTTGGCATACATTGGAAATAATGTTGACACTCTGGAGAAAAAAATTGCGTTTCTTTGACATTTTACTCATTACATGGTCTGCATGAACATTTGATGAAATTGTGTTATCTACAATAAACTATAGATATTCAATTCTACCAACAATTTCTTTATCATTTTCGTTTATTTCAATTTCAAATGTATTTCTCCCAATTTTGTTTTGTTTATACTTTGTTGTAATTATCATGGATAACATTTACTACTACTGATATCAAGTATGTTCTTCCCTTCCTTATGAACAAGAATACACATAGAGAATGGTCCAACGACAAGGATACACCTAGCTCTTCTTCTTCATTTGGAAATTGAAGCAAAAAGGCTCGGACTCGTAAAACTCCAAATGGAAAGTGGGGTCGAGTGATTAGTCATGATTAAAGGTAACAAATTATTTTTCCAAAGGTACTCTACTCAATGAAATTTACCCAAACATTCAATGCAAAATCAACCTGATAATTTTGGTACAAATTCAAATGAGTTTTAAGATTTAAGAATCAGAATAACTACAAACATCTCAGAACTACTTCATTTTGACGAAGATTTCAATGTTGGAATTTTCATAAAAATCAAATTTCCCATTTATTTTTCACTTTTTTTGTTGGGAAAACTGCAGATGAGTGTAGGGAAATAATGTAGACAAACGTTTATTTCAGTCTTGTCACTGATTCAGTTTGGTCTCTTTGAAAATTATTTCACCATACAATGTGGTTGATTCCATTCTATTCGAAAAAAACGTTTTGCTAGACCTAGGGCTCACTTGTTTGAGGACATCCATCCCGGTAAAATGATTCGTATGTTGCCAAGATAGTTAGGAAATTTGTCTGCTAATGTGAAACCACAACCGCATAACCACATCAGAATAGAATTTCAGAAATGAATGTCAATGAATTCTATAATATCGTATACAAGAAAATGAATCACATTTTCAACTCTCGTTGTAGAAACGTTCAATAGATCGAGTCAACAACTTGTTCATTATTTTTTTCACAAAGCACCGTCACAAATAACAAACATTGAAACTTACCACTCGCTGTGATTGTTTTGATTCCTCCTATCCAAAACTTATTTGTATTTTTCATCGATATCAAGATTGAGGTCGTTTTCGCATTGATTCTTTTCGTAAATATTAATAAATAGGGTATCATTAGAGGACGAAGGCACTTTGAATCAAGAGACAAACATCACATTCAAGCTCAATCCCTATCTATAAATGTTCAACCATCCAGAAGAGTTGATTGAACAAGTTAGAACAAATAGAAAAATATTAATACCAGCGAAAGAATCAATAAAAAAAAATGAAACCCATAAATTTGTTCTATCGATTGAATAACTTGAACTATATCTTCATAAACATTTGATTTGGGATGAAAATAACAACTAACTCATTTAAATAACTGTCCTTATCTTGCTGCACATCCCGAATAATTTCTAGACAATGTAGTAGCCATATTATTTGTTCACTCTGCTTTGATAACTCTCACAGTCAGCTCTGTCTGAGTATTATCCACTGGAGTATATGCTGATATTTTGAACGAATCTTCATCTCACAAAAATGCACCTTCAAGATCATGACCAATTCGAAAGCATATTTTTCCTGCACAGATTCTTTCAAACAAATGAATATCTCTTCCGTTTCTGTAGTATATGTATATGGAATATTATATTTCGTTAAAAACATTATCACATTTTTCATGAAGACAAAATACAATATAAATACGATACTAGACTTGAGTTGAAAAAACGTATTACAACTCATTATCACAGACACTGTTACTTCGATGGGTATCGTTTATTTATTCCTCTTCAGGATGAAACTAAAATCAACAACACTTTTAATCATCTCAAGACTAAACTGATATATTTTATTTCCCAGATTTCTCCTCATTCAGTTGACAAGCTCTCTGCACATTGTGATTGAAAGTTATATAATAATTTTTTTGCATCATTTCAAGACATTGTATCATATCACTTGTTACCTAGGTAGTATTCCTATGGAAATAAATTGAGATTTATTTCGAGCCGCTGAATACAAATCTGAAGTCGAAACGAGGCGCTCTCGCTTCATTCCGAAGTTATGCCCTCCAAAGATTGGAAAAACGGGGCATATTTCGCCTTCTTCTTCTCAGGTACCAGCTACCTACACATCAATCCAACTTTCTCATCACTTTTTTCATTTTTCAGTACTCAATAGAAAATTCCAGAACCATGTGTTTACCATCGTTTTATTTTAAGATGGCTACATATTTTCACTCCATATAAAAGATTGTCAGCAAATCAGACGACCGATCTGGCATACTCGATCAAAAATTGATGACGTAGACCGTAGTGATAACTCAAAAAATTTGCCAAGTATCGTCACTCTCGCAGTTGAGATGACAGTAATATGCACGTCCTGTGTTGCCAAGTGGCTATGTCGTTGCAAATTCTGTCTATGTGCTGGAAAAATTAGTTGATTGTTGATATTTTCATTTGAGCAATATAATATTGTGATCTCATTTCAAAAGCTCGGTTTAGAAGCAGTATCACAATTCAACCGAATATTATTCACGTTAATGCGTGTGAGCGAATAGGAGTGAGAATTGTGATCAAATTTTATGGATATATGAAGTTAGAAAATGCCCCTTTTTATGGGGAGTAAAATCATTATTATTTTTTATAATCTTCTGGATTCAGCTGAAAATATCTAAAACACATATCACTGCATTTATAGAATATTCAGAACGCGTGGACACTCTAGAATGTTGCTGCTAGCAAACTCCTCCTGTTTTTTTTCTTATGATCACTATGAAATTTTCAAGTGGTTATTGAATATACTAGAACGTGGATTATTCTTGGGGGTAAGTCATTGAAGATGAAGTTTGTTTTCATCAGCCTCAGAATATTCTCGAGTTCTATCCTCTGTTCTAACCAAAAGTGATCTGTATTGGCAACAACGTGTTCCATGGATCGAGTGATCTCGAAAATTTTTAGGAATTTCAACCACAAGCGCACCCTCAAGGCGTAATTTTGAACAACTACACCCTGTCTACAGGTTTGTCTGAACCAATATCTCAACACTGAAAGCACCAGTATATAGCCAACTTACTTTTTTGGTACATAAAAGGCGGAATAAGCTCATCTGTCGAAGGCCATATCTTCGAAACTAAGGGAGAATTCCGCGTTTTGAATACAGATTAGTAAAATCGGAAACTAATGGGTTAATCCGTTAAGGAAGAACGCCATCTGTTGTTGTTGTTTTTTTGAACAAACACTCGAAACCCGTACACCAAGTATACGCAAATCTCAATACGAACATCAATATTCTGATTTCGTGTTAAGGTTGCAGCCATAACTGCAAGAGAGTGAAAACGATTCACGATGGCGACGGAGCCAACTAGCATCGCTGTTCAGTTGGCTCCATTTGTTTCCAATTTCAGTAATTTGTCTTGTAAGAGACAGTCAGTTTGAAAAACATTGTGTGAAGGGATTTTTGAAGGTAATGTTTTCAAACACTACAACTCTGATGACGGATTAGTATTCAGCAGCTCGTACTATTTTAATTTTTCTAAACTATGGTGATGTAGTGTAATCGAACTTTCATTATATTTGTGAATATAATTCTAAATGTTCCTGGTATATCGCTTTGTTGACTTCTTTCGACAACTGCTTCACCAAAATTATTTCATGACCTGCATTTCAGAATCACGAAAACCATTTAAACTTGATAAACCGCGAGCTTATGCGAAGGAGGTATTGATTTGCTGTCAGTACTATTAGACGTCTGGGTATTGAAAGATTTATGTATAAAGAACATGAAATTATAGAGCACGGAGAAGGATCGTGCATAAAACAGGTTTCTAATCTTACTCCAGTCTATGAGGGTGAAAAAAGTGTAAACTGTGTATTTATCCCATACAGCACCGATTCGTATGAAAATTTGGATATAGGTTCTACTTACCCTCTTTTTCAAAATCTACTCTGTGCCGAGGGTTGCTTTCTCTCTGGGGGTGGATGCCACCCCCTCTTGGGGGTGAAAAATTTTTTATTGGAAATAAGTGCGGAAATCAATACATTGACTAATTCTAAGCACTTTTTGTACATTGAAGTTTTTTCTGAAAAGCAATACTTTCCGACTTATTCCCGAGTGAAATTTTCGGTTTTCAGGCAAAACACGTTTTCAGATCCTTTTTCGCGAATAACTGTAAAATAATGCATCTAATCGAAAAATCTGTGGAGAGCAAGATCATAGCTTCCGAAAAAACAAAGGCAATTGTTCATTTGTGATGTATGCAAGCCCACTACAAACTGAATATTTGCTTGTTGAAAGTAGATTGGTATTTTCAAACGCCGAAATAGAAAGTTTCTATAACCAAAAACCAATGCATTTTTCGGGGAAAACTATTTCGACCTTCTTTGAAGTCCTTGAAAAATCCTTCATTTCAGTTATTCATTGAAGTTTCTAGCATCAAAACTGACCGAGGTATGAAGGAAATAATGTTGAATCCTATTTTATCGTTGAAAAAGAATTGTGAATAACTCATCCTCTCTTCCCTCCCCCCTTTGAAAAAAATCGTTGTTACTCCATAATTCACTTCATTCATGTTCTTATAAGGATTTCTGAGTTCTTCATCAATTGAAAGTACGTAGTTTTGAAAAAAAATGAGATTGAAGAGAAAAAATCATATACGTAATTCAGCGAAAAATCACCGTTTCTTCGAAATAACTCGAAAAGAATTGATCACATGCAAAATTTTCTAGAGTACAAAATTGACGGTTATTCTTCTCTGAAAATTTTGGTGTTCCATTTTTTTCTACAGGATGAAAATAGAATGAGATATGGCCAGTTAAATATTGTGAGGGTTCGCGCAAAGTACCTTTTTTGAGCCCTTTCCGCATGAACCTTTTTAAAAATATATTCTGAAACAAAAAATCATGTGAATGAGCTTATAGCTCTTGAAAAAAGCTACAGAATACTTTTTTGGTGGATTTGATTGCTTGAAGACTGAGCGAGTTATGGGAAAAAAAACAAAAACAATTTTTATAGAAATTAGAGTATGTACATTAGGCCTAGTGGAACTATATGTATATTTTTTTTCCCATAACTCGCTTAGTCTTCAAGCAATCGAATCCACCAAAAAAGTATTCTGTAGCTTTTTTCAAGAGCTTCAAGCTCATTCACATGATTTTTCGTTTCGGATTATATTTTTGAAAAGGTTCATGTTGAAAGGGCTCAAAAAGAGTACTTTGCGCGAACCCTCACAATATTAAACTGGCCATATCTTACTCTATTTTCATCCTGCGGAAAAAAATGAAACACCGAAATTTTCAGAGAAGAATAACCGCCAATTTTGTACTCTAGAAAATTTTGCATGTGATCAATACTTTTCGAGTTATTTCGAAGAAACGGTGATTTTTCGCTGAATTACGTATATGATTTTTTCTCTTCAATCTCAATTTTTTTCAAAACTACGTACTTTCAATTGATGAAAAACTCAGAACCCATTATAAGAACATGAATGAAGTGAATTATGGAGTAACAACGATTTTTTCAAAGGGGGGGAAGAGAGGCTGAGTTATTCACAATTTATTTTCAACGAAAAAATAGGATTCAACATTATTTCTTTCATACCTCGGTCAGTTTTGATGCTAGAAACTTTCGAAAATAACAAAAATGAAGGATTTTTGAAGGACTTCATAAAAGGTCCAATTAGTTTTACCCGAAAAATGCATTGGTTTTTGGTTATTGTACGTAGAAACTTTCCATTTTGGCGTTTGAAAATACCAATCAACTTTCAACAAGCAAGTATTCAGTTTGTAGTGGGTTTGCATACATCACAAATGAACAATCGCATTTGTTTTTTCAAAAGCTATAATTTTGCTCTCCACAGGTTTTTCGATTAGATGCATTATTTTCCAGTTATTCGCGAAAAACGATCTGAAAACGTGTTTTTTTTGCCTGAAAACCGACAATTTCACTCGGGAATAAGTCGAAAAGTATTACTTTTCAGAAAAAGCTTTATTGAACAAAAAGTGCTTAGAATTAGTCAATTTATTGATTTCCGCACTTATTTCCAATAAAAAATTCTTCACCCCCAAGAAGGAGTGGCATCCACCCCCAGGGAGAAAGCAACCATCGGCACAGGGTAGATTTTGAAAAAGAGGGTATGTAGATCCTGAATCCAAATTTTCATGCGAATCGGTGCTGTATGGGATAAATGCACGGAAAAATGGCCATAGACTGGACTATCTATGTCATAATTGAAACTGTCACGATTTCATGCCTGACAGGCTTTGAATTGGAATGTAAGACTTGTGTGGTTTGTTCCGTGAAATGATTCAAGAAATTGAGGAAAGTGTCAGTCATAAGAGGTTATTTTAGTGTTTTTTTGTGGAGATTGAATGCCATTTCATTTATTCACAGATGATCCATTCTCACAAACAAGAACTGTATTCAATAACTGAGTCTTTCAGTTTCACGATATAAAAAAAGTTAGGTGCTAAATTATGAAGCACAACCAGCAGAACACAAGTTTCACCTATGTAGTTACAGAACTGTGTCGAGCACTGACCAAAAGTGCTTATAGCACTATGCACTAAGCACTCTTAAAAAGTTCTCTCGAATCTCGAGCACTAAGCACTTAAATTGACAAACTGCTCGCGATTACTGAGCACTTTCAAAAAGTAATTCGAGATAGCGAGCACTAAGCAGTTTTTTCTATGGCAAAAAAGTATAAGAGTTGTTTTGTTTTGAGATTTTTTCTGTAATTAAATAATTCCTTTTTAAATATTTGTGATACGTTTTCATTACTTTCACCTTGAATTTGTTAGACGGATATAGATTCTTCGTCAACAAGATATGATCCGTTTTTTTATCCTCCCATTAAAGGACTGACCTTATAGAAATCTGAAAAGCGATGAAAAGTTGAGGTTGTGTTTCTCTTTCGACGTGAATGTTTAATAATCAAAATGATAAAAAGTGTGCATCGAAATGCATGATAAAATAAAAATTAAGTTCCTTTTAAAGGAATATTATTTTACGAGTTATTTTAACTATAATTTTTTTGTATTCAGCATCGAGAAAGCCATAAAAAATGTCACTACTTCGAGGCGCGAATCGAACATCTAAACTTCTAGATGAATCGATCAGACTACATAAGGATGTATTTCATCGGGTAGCGGCAGAGTATACAGTGTGTAACAACGAAAACTTAACAAAGCCGTTTTTGAATGTAAAAAGTAAGAGTTTTAAAAGAAGCTCGGACACGTCGATTTCTAATTAAAGGGGGACATCTTTCAGACAAACCAGATATTTTTTAGTACGCACCCCCTCGAAGTGGAAAGTGGGTCGAGTGGCACCTTGTTTTGAAGGTCTTTCAAATACCGTTATAACTCTGTTGAAATCACATAGACACGCATTAGCAGGTTGTCATAAAAAGCAAAAATTATTTTTTATGAAAGTTCTGAACGTAAATTGTACCTTAAAAACAATTTGATTTATTTTAAACAGCGTTGAACTCAATACAAATACCTTCAAAACTTCAAATTATCTCGAAAACTAATCGTCACAGAAATTTTCTGTTAACAGAGTTGTAAAGGTATTCGAAAAACCTTTGAAACAAGTTGCCACTCGACCTACTATCCCTATCTAAATAAGGGTCGTCGGACGCACCCCTACGAGGGGGTGCGTACTACAAAAAATCTGAGAAGTGTGAAAGGTGTCCCCCTTTAATTAGAAATCGAAGTGTCCGAGCTTTTTTTAAGAAACTTACTTTTTATATTCAACAACGGCTCTGTTAAGATTTTGTTGTTACACACTGTATAGTAAAGAGCGTTAGATGTTTCAGCTGAGCGGTTAGAGTGTTTTAAAGTGCAGTGCAGCAGTTGTATTGTTACAAGGATTTAACAAAAGTTGTTTGGTGTTGTTCGTAGTATTATTTCAGTAAACGAACCCAGGAAATATCGTAACATTGTCATCGAATTATTTCCTCATTTACTGAACCGTAAAGTTCTCTCATGAACGGCACCTCTCGAAGTCATAGTATATTATAGTGTATACAAGTTAAGGAGAAGGGGTCACTTTCATTGTCATACATTTTCAAGTACCATTTCAAACAATGAGAAGTCCGCTCAAGTTCCAGTAATAATGAACTCCAATTGTAAGTTCTATAGTGTATCAACAACTCTCATTCCCGAATAAGATTAAAAACGAAACTCATGATTAATCTGAAATACCTGCAACAAGTCATGCCCGCTGCCTTACTCGCTCTGGGGCATGCACCCCTACCAATTTGAAACTTCGCCCATTTCAGGCACTTTTGAATTATTTATCTCAGCTTCCCCCTAATCACGAGAGAAGGTAATGAAGGTTAGCGCAAGTTCCACAGCCTCTAGTAGACACTCACCGTCACGAAGGGCTGTTAGCCACTTTCAGCCCTTACGTACTCCACATAAATATGGAGAATGTTTCGGGTCAGATTAGATCTGACGACGAACTCTTCGCAGGGATTATTTCTCTGAAGTTGCCACTTTGGAATTTGCTAATTCGTGGAATGGGAATTACGTGACTTGATCGTTTCTCTGTCGATATTGGGCCTACATCGTGGAATGTTACCAGGCGCCAAACTTTTCTTTGATTGCAAATAATCGTTAATGCTAAGTATTTGACCACAATAGCAGTGGAGTCTATAAAAAGGGTTTTTCTCAGGGCGAAGAATACGCTCAAGTAGAATATAAATTACAACAGGTCATTTTGAAAAGTGATTTTCTAAATTGCATTCTTATTCATTATGACCGAACTCAATGATTCAAAACTTCAACATGTATTGAAAAATGAGGATCAAAAAAATATCTTTCACCCTGAAGTATTGTTCACTCGAACCATTATTCGTAAACAAAGATGAAATTAGATTGACAATCTGTGCATGAAAATAGTTTATATTGTCAATTTCAAATAAATAATTCGTATGTTTTTTTTGTTGCACGCACCGTTCAAGGTAATGGGTTCGATATCTCACGATTATTTGGCCAACGACTGCTGCATGAATCAAGCACAAGAACCATCATAACTTGGAATTTCGGTTGAAGATATTTCTGACAAATAGTAAGACAAGGATAATAGTAAGTTTCCATGAGTCCTAGATTCCGAAGATTGCATGCGATTTTGAAATGGCTGATTAGTATAAAAACAGTTCCCGAGCAGAAAACTTCAATTTGCTTCCCTTAACATTCTTACCAGCTCAGGGATCTTTTTTCGATGGAACAGATGAACTTTGAAACTCCTTGCCAAGAGAGGTTTTTCCTGAGGCTTACAAACTTCAAAAATTCAAAGTGAATGTTGATTCGTATCTCCTGTCCCTTGATTCAGACGGTGTTCTTTGAAAATTACAGGGCTTTCCTTTCGTATGAATATGCATATACAAAAAAAAAAAACATGAAATTGGGCAACTGATTGAACATCCCTGATCCACGAGGATTCCGAGATTTTGGGTTATTCCATATCTAGGAACGAGAATGATTTGAATTCCTACTACGGATATCTATATCGTGTGACTATTCATTCTACTCCAAACTGCGTATAGTAATAAATACATAGCTCAAATATTCGTGATTGAATGAAGAAGTGAGAGTGAAAAAACAACCAATAAGGTATACAGTTCCACAATGATTTCTTCTGGAATTAGAGGATTTAGCACTGAAGATATATTTTTCAGCTATAAGAAAATTTTCGATCATGTGGGAGAAAAATGAACAACTATTCATGAATTGACCTTGATACGTATCAGAGAGCCATTGAAAGTTTTTTGATAAGATCAATAGGATCAACCACTCACTTCGAAACCTGGAGATTACCTTTTACATTTCATGACTTCAACTTTCGCCTGATTGGAATGAGATATTCCCATAATATTATATCGAAAATGCTGCCATCTTCATCATCAGTACAAATTCATCTCGATAAAAAAAGCCAAGAATTTGCTGCATGAATCCGTGTTTATACAAGTTATTGAGAATAATCAGTATAATAGTCATCACTTTTTTAAGGTTATTTCGTCAATCAGAAACTGATACATCAGGTCGAAGATCCTTGAGGAAGCAATGCAAAATTCATCACATTGTTGCTCAAAAAAATCATGAGGACCTCGTTCATCCTTTGTTTCGATGTATTCAAATATTGACTTTTTGAAAAAGGAGTTCCAATACTTTCAGGCGTTTATATAATAATATATCCTTGGGGTTCAGAAAGTTGCTTTGAATGCTCCTAAAATATCGATCATTTCGTTTGTTCTCATCAAAATTTCATATCCAGGTACTCTGGGGTGACAATATTTTGTCTGTTCTGCGAAGAACTTCAATTCCTGAAACGGATTTGTTACCTTCCGATATAATGGAACAAGCCCCCCAGGAATCTGAAGCTCTCCATCAGAAGCCTCAGCATCCTGGGCCTCAAATAGATGAGGAACATGTGATTTTTGTAGATAAAATGAAGTTTGAGGAATTCATTATTGGCAATCTGTTCCTAACCAAAAAATTGAAATTACAAATTTTATGAAATAAGTAGAGAATAAAAAAATTACGAACACTCTCTCTTGATGGTACGTTAGTGAAACAAAGTTAAACCCAAAAACTCTGTGTTGATAGTAAGGTTCCTATAACAGAGAGTATTCATGAGTTTTTTCGATTTGACCTCTTTCATAACTACTCAAAGGGTAATGTGCAATAGATCTTAAAGGTAGCAGTACTGAGAGGCTTAATGCTCAACCGAGCCCCTATCATCTACAATCTTCAATGTCTCTTTACTATCCTAGAATATGGAAATTTCACAATCGATAATTTCAGACCAGTAACTGTTCCTCAAAGTTTTGCAAAAATTTTTGAGTATGCATTTTTAGAACGCCTGATGAATTTCATTGAACGGCATAATATTCTGATACCTATGCAGCATGGTTTTCGCGCCGGAAAATCAACACAATCCGCAATACTTCAATCATTTAATAATCTGATAGATTTTATTGACGCAGGCGAGTGCCCTGCTGCGATCTTATGTGATTTGAGCAGGGCATTCGACTGTGTCAATCACGATAAACTTCTGAATTATTTGGAAGGATATGGTCTGAGAGGCAAGGCACTGACTTGGGTTTCTTCGTTTCTTACTGATCGATATCAATGTGTTTCCTTTGAATTTGATAATGATGGGAGTGCCTCAGGGATCTATCCTGGGGCCAGTTCTATTCCTTTTATATATTAATAACATAAATAACGAAATATCATATCCTTTGTTCACCGCTTACGCCGATGATATCAGTTTTCTGATATCAAGTAAAGAAACACACTCATTAACCCGAAAATGTGAATGAATTATTATGTTAGGCCACCAGTTATTTCAATACACAGGATCTATTTTCCAACGCTGGCAAAACACAGGTGATTCGGTTTCATAATCATCAGAATAGAGTCGATGCACTCCAACTCAATGTTAACGATAGCATCATAAGCACTTGTAATAAGGCAAAATTCCTAGGACTGTATATGGACGAATATTTGAACTGGAACACTCACTGCGAACACTTAGTTTCTTAGTTGAGTTCAATAATTTATATGTTCAAGAACATATAAGTTTTCAATACTAATCAACTAATGAGCATATATTATGCTCGAAGCCAGATTACGCTACGGTGTTTGTTTGTGGGGCAACTCATCAATGAGCAACAACGTTTTCGTCAAACAGAAAGCCATTTTGAGATGTATATTCAGAATTCCAAATCGCAGCTCATGCAGATCACTTTTTCAAAGTCACGATATTTTTACTCTCATCAGCATATTCATTTATGAATCGTCTTTATACGTTTTCATCAATAGAAAGGACTTCACACTAAACTATGATATCCATAAGATCAATACCCGTCAAAAACACTTTATCTACACTAATATGGCTAAGTATAAAATCAGTCAAAATGCCCCAGATTTAATGGGTCCCAAAATCTTCAATCGCCTACTAGAAGAAATAAAATCGAATACTAATCTTACAACATTCAAAAGATGTCTGAAGTCTTTTTTAGTCGAGACATGTTTTTATAGACTCGACGAGTTCTCAAACGACCCACTGTGAATACATAGAACAAATTGTATTGTCTCATCTCTTTGGTATGTTTTAAATTATATCGCGTCTTGTTTGTTTGTCATTGTCCACTAGTTTCAAGTATTTCTTGACAATTCCTATACAAATTATGTAATTTGTTAATTGAAGGAAATAAACTGAATTGAATTGAAATGGTTTAACAATAATCTGACTGAATAATTCTCCTGTAGAGTGTTCTATCTGTTCCAGACCGTTAACCGGTTAGGAAAACTGCTATCGACTTCTACAGCTCTAACAAAATGGTTTCATGACAATGTATCGAATGCGTGCATCACGTTCTACTGCAGCAATCTACCTCAAAGAAAATTTTTCCAGCACTCATTCCCCATAATTTTCCAAACCACGGTTCACAACACTTTCAAATTCCCTGATGCAATTAGTCATTATAGCTTAATACACCGAATTATCCCATGCATATTTTTCCAGCGTGGAAATTTCAGTCGCGCAATTTCCTTTGATGACGGATACATTTTTCATCGTCGTTTGAATTTCCTAGTCTGCTGTGAACCGACAAAAAACTCCGAATTTGTATCACATCATCCGACGGAACCGTGCCAAAGGAAAATTCGGAAAATTAGAAGAATCAATGATTGCTGGAGCGCGAAACGTTTCGAATATCCTTTTTCGAAACACATTCCATATCGCTGCCGATAATGGCGAGAATTATTATTGGAGTTTCTACTCGTGAAGGTATATTTACTTTGATTTCACGCCATCATGGCAATTCGTGCTGAATTTTTCGGTTTAATAAAGCAAATTCAGCGAAATAATTGGTCCCCACGGGTGGATGTTTCTCTATTCGCCGATTATATATAAAGCATAAATGCTTGTTATTCCATTGAAATCGTCCTGGTGCAGAATTGAGTAGTACAAAGAGCCTGTTATGGCTGAATATTGGTTTTTATTATTGATTCGGGTTTGATACGATTGTATCCAATATTCAATCTTCATGAGTAAGGTCATTTATTTTCAAATAAATGGGGGAGAGAGACAATAGAATATTGATCCAAGTCGAAAAGGAAAAAGTTGAATACGAGGGTAGGAATTTGATTTCTGAATATAAAATCGAGCTGAAAAGATCATTTCTAAAAAGCTTGAATACAATGTAAAATAGTGATTACATCAATATTGCAATGTTTGGACTAGTAGATCGATAAGCCCAATAAACGTATTGAAATGCTCGAAAATTCATTTTTTCTCCTTTGATTTTGTTTGATTTCATTATTTTCATATTCATATCTATTTCCACATTATATTTTTTCATTTCCTGTTTCAATTTCCTTAATTTTATTCTTTGACTGAAATTCATTTCAATCCCCTTATAAAGAGAGCGCTTTCCTTTCAAATAAGTTACTTGGCCTGATGATATGACAAATATCTACCCCAACTATAGCGTTCGATTGATTTCTTCTCCTTCAATGTCAATTTTGAAGTGGATTTTTTTTTAATTATTTTGCCCACCGCGCATTTCATTTTTGCTAATTGGATTTTATTTAGATTTCATCAAGATACTGTTTTAAAGTCATTATTTTGTGGTGAATGAACGATTTCTCCGTAGTTTTTTAGGTTAAAAATTTTTCGGGGTAGATTGAACATCTGCTCTTTCACACTTGTATTGATCTCAATACAACTTTTTTATTCCTTCAGATTTTTCAACATGTTTCCATAGAATGCATGTTGACAATAAAAATTTGAACCGATATCACTTATTATGATAATGCTTGAACTATTTGGGTCATTCATTCTGAAATATATTCATGATGAAAGTTGAATATTTCTTTTTGTTCAGTTAAAATACTATATGTATGTATATATAGTTTAATATTAGTATAAATTTAGTAACTTATACTATATTTTAAGTTAGCTAACCTGTATATTAGGGAATCCTATTTTAATAAATTCTTCTTCTTCTTCATTAATCGATAATTATATATTGAGTATTGAGATGGAAAAAAATACCCGATGAAAAATGGAATACAAAAAAAATGAAAATGGAAATGGAATAATGAAAGTATGTCTAACTTGAAACGGAATAATTTGTAAGAATCGAAATGTATGAATGAAGATAGTGAATCTCAGTGTTTTGTCTATGACGAGTCTTGAAAATCTGGTTCGATCTACATTTTTCATTCTCAAACTGACAATGGCAATGAATCATTTGATTTCAATTTCGGAATGTCTAGATTTTTCTTTTTGGAATTTTCTGGGAGCGGAATGAGTTTATCAGCTATATTAACATTCAAAGTCTTATCAATATACAATAATATACGAAATATACATTATCCTTCCCAATCAATGGCAGTATTTTGCCATCGAGTCTAACGTTGTTAAGCTTGTTCTTTGCATATGAATCTTCTGCAAAAGATATTGTTGCTTACATAGCTGGGATCCCCAAAATTTACTCCAACTAATAGTTGCAAAAATCACCAACATTATCAAGGCCGTCGTGATAAGATCCAGCTCATAACGGAGCCAGCTCAAAAGCCGACTCTCACAGCAACTTTATCCTGTTTCACCTCCTTTCCGACTAAGCCGCCGACAAATTTCGCAACCATATTTTCCGGAAACTACAGCCCAGAAATAATATTTTCAATATCGGAAAGATCAATCAATGGGACAATGGAGCCCCTTTGAATACTTAGACACTTTGTAACTGGCGCACAAAGAAGCGTGGCGGTTTTTGACAGGCACGGTGCTAGAATTTAAGGTGGCAACGTGAACACCACAGGCGAAGACCTTCCGCATTATACGGCGTTCCAGGAGCAATAAATTCAGTTGGAAATTCTGCATAGAGGTGGCATTGTATAGGAGGTCGTTTTTCGGCTCGAATTTATCGGGTTTACGAGACGTTGGGGGTACAGGGATGCATTCGCAGGCTAATAGTTTTGTGGACTGTTTTGTATGGGAGAGAACCGTTCTTGAATCCGTTCATGCAGTAACATTCAGTCGAATCAGGGAGATATATCAGTGGTGCAGGAGTTTCGAATAGAGAAAATGAATTTATGAACAGCAGGTGAAGGTTTATAAATCAACTTTTCTATTCGTTCGATTCAATGATCAGCCAGTGACTTAGTGGCTTATGTTTCTCATATTGAGCAGCATTCAATTTTAAAATTCTGAGAAACGATAGCTGTTAAACTCGATATTTCAAAAGCGTTTGATTGAGTTTGGCACCGGGATCTACCTTCTAAACTGCCTTCTTATGGTTTGCCTCAATTGTGTGCTTTGTTGGTGAGTTTCTTGTCTGCAGCAGGATGTGACAATCTAAACATTAGATATTACGTTGCTCTCACATCATATCTCCCCTATAGTAAAACTTTGCTATAACGAATAATGCTTTCCCAGCAGCATGGAGGAGTGCAGTTGTGAAAGTGTTACCTAAAAAATCTAATCCATATGAATATAATTATCTCCTACCAATCAGTATTTTACTAGAGACAAGGAACATCTTGATCATTTCTCGTTATTACCTTCTATACAATCGGGCTTGCGCAAAGGATATAGCTGTACAACTGCTCTTCTACATATTGTACACGATATAATCAGGGCAGAAGATCAGGGAAATTGTAGAGTTCTTAGCCTAATGGATTTCAGTGGAACGTTTCGTTGAATCATTTTGCATTACGTTGGTCTCTCTGGAAATGATGTTTCACTGATTGAATCATTTCTGAATAATCTTAAACAAATAGTGACTATTGATGTGACTCACTCTCAATATCTTGATGTTCATTCAGATGCTCCACAAGGTTCTATTTTAGGGCCCTTGCTATTTGCAATTCATATTATCAATTTAGTGAACAGTCTTCAGAATTGTGAAATCCATATGTGTGCCGATGACGCCCAGCTTTATTACAACTTTCCACATCAAGCAGTAGAAGGTGTTTGTTTACGCATAAATAAGGACCTTGCGGCTTTCACTCAAACAGCCTCAAATCAGGACTTGATCCTAAAATTGTTCCTAAATAATGATAAATCGAAGGCTCTTGTATTCGGCTCGAAAAACAACCGTACCCCCATTCTTCATTCCGTGATTATGAATATAAACAAAGTGAATCTTGAAATAGTCGAGAGTGCGAAAAGTTTGGGCCTTCGGCTCAACTCTGATTTGAGAATCACATCAATAAAATATTGCATCGTGCATATTTCATGTGAAATGTCATCTATGGTCAAAGGCATTTCCTTCCGTTGAGATTGGAAGCCACAAAGTGAAAATCCCTCATATCTGTATAGTAAAATTACCTATAGAGCCGATGTACACAATCTCAATGTGATAAATGAAGGATTGCTCACCCCTTCAAGAAACAGATCGGAGTTTTTCAGACGTTGCTTTCAAATATGCACAATACAATAGCATAACTGAACATATAAAAGGAAGTTAGTTACACCGATTTCGACTGAATTAGAAAACTTATTCATTGAAATCACAATAAAATCTCGATATTTCTCTCGTCTCTTTCTCAATTATGTATTATATTGGACAGATAAAAATGGTTTCATAGATACCGCAACGCGTTTAAGGTTAGGTGGAAGAATAATTAATAGCGACTAGTCCCAGAGTTAGTTTCTGTGAAAATTTGCCTTTCATTTTCATTTCGTAACACTATATTCACATTCACATATTCACATTGGAAATAATAAAGACGGTTATTATCAATATAGGTTTCTGTATGTGGTTGTTGATGAGGTATCATCTGATATTCTCCCAATAAATGCAGGTCTTCCTCAGAGTTCAGTTTTGGCACCCATTTTGTTTCTGCTTCATATCAATGATTTTCTCTTCCAGAGTCCCCATACCAGCTGGAGAAGCAAAAATTCAAAAAACATTCACGTCAATAAATGGGGTGACACGAACTTGGTGGAATTTAATGGTCGGAAAACCCAGGCATGTCTTTTCTCAATAAAAAAGCCGATTTATCGTTATCGAGTATTCACATGTCAGGAGTAACTATCCATACAAAGTCAAGTATCTCGATGTTAGGAATTACTATCAGCAATAATCTCTCCTGGGAAAACCATGTGAAGGTGCTCCCCAGAAACTTGGATTTTTATTTCGTGAAAAAAAAATACTTCACTTCTTCCCAGCTTCTGTTAAGTTCTTTCAACATCTTTCCTACAATTTCAGAGCATACACGAGTATGCAGGAGCTCGGCAAACTGTATTGATAACATATTCAGCAACTGCAACTCCTATAGGGCAGAGGTACTGAACACACATATCTCTGATCACACAGGACAAAAGGTTACTTTTGAGAGTGAGGTTACTATGCACAATTCAATAACAGTTAAGAGAAGATCTTTCGAAGTAGAAAATAAAGATGCTTTCAAAAATATGCTAGCTGAACAGAATTGGGATGACATCATTTTGATTTCTAATTGTGATGTAAATAAACAATGGAAGTTTCTTGCTTATCATACTACCCATCTTCAATCACTCCTTCCCACTTAAATTAGTGAATTCACAAGCAAAAAAATCTCATTACCTTACACCAGAATTACTCTAATGTAAAAATCGCTTAGATATATTATTGATCCTGAGCAGAACCGAAGAGGGGTATGATGAGGCATATAAAGAAACAAAAAGGACCTACAATCAAATGCTCATAGACTCCCAAAAAGAAAATATAGGAATCAAATATTTAACAGTGAAAACAAATCCAGATACCTGTGGAAAATAGTAAATGAAATTAATGGTAAAATTGGGAAAAACATGGAGTGCAAAATATCTGGTCACCCAACTGTAGTGAGTGATGACTTCAATAAGTTTCTAGTCAATATGGCTCCAAACTTGCTGAAAGATTTACCAGTAGCAGAGTTTTCTTGTAAGATTTCCTATAATGAGAGATCGCTCTTTTTGACGGCTGTTACTATCCATGGAATTTTAAAAATAATACTCAAACTGAAAAACAAGATGAGTGCAGGCTACGATGAAGTACCCAATAATGTTATAAAGTATTGCGTTTATGAATTAGCTATGCCTCTATGTCACATAATTGATAACTCTCTAGCAAATGGACTCTTCCCAGATAGCCTGAAACTCGCCTTGGTAAAACCACTCTTCAAAAAGGGGGATCAAACTATGATGGAAAACTATCGCCCAATTAGCATTCTTTCATCTTTCTCAAAAATTTTGGAAATATCAATGTGCACTAGACTTCTAAGTTTCTTCTACTCACTAGAATAGAGAAAAAACAAACTACATCTGTTTCAGAACAAAACCAAAAAACGTTAGTATTCCACATGAAGTGACCATTCAATCTAACACAGTAAGTTTGGCAAGAAATACAAAATTTTTAGGAATCCATATCGAGCAAAACTTGGATTGGGAAACACACATAACAGAAATGTGTAAAAATCTAAATTCTGCTTGTTATTCCTTCAAAGTAACAGCACAATATCTGGATCCAAGTAGCTTACGAGTTTTATACTTTGCAAATATATACTCGGTGATACGTTTTGGGGTTATCTTCTGGGAAATAGTAACCACGCACAACGAGTCTTTGTTATTCAAAAGAGAGTCATAAGAATCATGCTTGGTCTTGATTATACAGAATCATGCAGAGGAAAATTCAGGCAATTGGGCATACTAACATTACCAGGAATTTACATATGTGAGTGCCTAGTCTTTATGTTCAAAAACAGAGACAAATTTGAGAATTTGAGGACACAACATAATCTCAACACAAGAAATGTGGACCTAAATTTACCAATACATAGGTTAACACAGACTGAAAGAGCTCCTTCATATTCGTGTATCAAGTTCTTCAATAAATTGCCAACAAACATCAAAACCGAAACACGTTTCAAAAAATTCAAACACTTAACAATGGAACTTATTTTAAAAATAGAACCTTATACCATAGAGGAATTTATGACCTGCAATATTTCAAATATGCAATTTTAATATGTTGTATTTTTCAATTTTCATATGTTGTATTTGTCAATTATACCTTTTGTTTTGTTTTATCAAGACATATACCGAGACGCATGTTCATTTAATTGCAGGCTCTTTATATTCATTATATTGTGGATTGCAATTCTCTGAATAAAGATATTTCTATTCTATTCTATTCTAATAATCTACAAGGCTCAGATACGACCTGTCTTGGTATACAGTTCTCATGTATGGAGCTCGGCACCAGAACATTAATTGAAGCTTCTTGATTCTATTCAGAGAAAGGCAATTTGTCTTGTTGATGATTCTTCACTTACAGACTCGCTCCTTTCATTGGGGCATCTTATTCTCCGGAATAAGAGTCAAGATGAGTGAGATTCTGAAGAAGCTAGCCACTTGCGCTAGCAAAACGTCAGAAAGAAATTCCAGAGAACGACGGCCTTCAAACCCGAAGAAAAGTAGTAATACTGAAAACCTCGGCCGCGAAAGCCTCAACCATTTTTACTCCAGTCTATGACGGTGAAAAAAGTGTAAACTGTGTAATTATCCCATACAGCAGCGATTCGTATGAAAATTTGGATATAGGTTCTACTCACCCTCTATTCCAAAATCTACCCCGTGCCGAGGGTTGCTTTCTCACTGGGGGGTGGATGCCACCCCTTCTTGGGGGTGAAAAAATTTTTATTGGAAATAAGTGCGGAAATCAATAGATCGACTAATTCTAAGCACTTTTTGTTCAATGGAGTTTTTTCTGAAAAGCAATACTTTTCGACTTATTCGCGAGTGAATTTGTCGGTTTTCAGTCAAAAAAAACACATTTTCAGATACTTTTTCGCGAATAACTGGAAAATAATGCATCTAATCGAAAAACCTGTGGAGAGCAAAATTATAGCTTTTGAAAAAACAAAGGCGACTGTTCATTTGTGATGTATGCAAACCAACTACAAACTGAATAATTGCTTATTGAAAGTTGATTGGTATTTTCAAACTCCAAAATGGAAAGTTTTTACGTACAATAAACCAAAAACCAATGGATTTTTCGGGAAAACTGATTGGACCTCTTCTGAAGTCCTTCAAAAATCCTTCATTTTTGTTATTTATAAAAGTTTCTAGCATCAAAACTGACCGATGTATGAAGGAAATAATGTTGAATTCTATTTTTTCGTTGAAAAAACTTGTGAATAACTCATCCTCTCTTCTCCCTCCTTTGAAAAAAATCGTTGTTACCTCATGAATCACTTCATTCATGTTCTTTCAATGAGTTCTGAGTTTTTCATCAATTGAAAGTACGTAGTTTTGGAAGAAATCGAGATTGGAGAGAAAAAATCATATACGTAATTCAGCGAAAAATCACAATTTCTTCGAAATAACTCGAAAAGTATTGATCATATGCAAAATTTTCTACAGTACCAAATTGAAGGCTTTTCTTCTCTGAAAATTTCGGTGTTTCATTTTTTTTTGCAGGATGAAAATAGAGTAAGATATGGCTAGTCAAATATTGTGAGGGTTCGCGCAAAGTACCTTTTTTGAGCCCTTTCAGCATGAACCTTTTCAAAAAAATAATCTGAAACAAAGAATAATGTGAATGAGCTTATAGCTCTTGGAAAGAGCTACAAAATGCTTTTTGGTGGATCTGATTGCTTGAAGACTAAGCGAGTTATGGAAAAAAAACCAAAAACAATTTTTGTAGAAATTAGAGTATGTACATTAGTATATTGAAGAATACACATAGTAACTATATTTCAGGCCCAGTGGAACTATATGTATATTATATATGTATATATACATATAGTTCCACTAGGCAACGATTTTTTCCAAAGGGGGGGGGGAAAGCAAGGATGAGTTATTCACAATTGTTTTCAAAGAAAAAATAGGATTCAACATTATTTCCTTCATACCTCGGTCAGTTTGAATGCTAGAAACTTTTATAAATAACAAAAATGAAGGATTTTTGAAGGTCTTCAGAAAAGGTCCAATGAGTTTTTCCCGAAAAATGCATTGGTTTTTGGTTATTGTACGTAGAAACTTTCCATTTTGGCGTTTGAAAATACCAATCAACTTTCAACAAGCAATTATCTAGTTCGTAGTGGGTTTGCATACATCACAACTAAACAATCGCCTTTGTTTTTTCAAAAGCTATAATTTCGCTCTCCGCAGGTTTTTCGATTACATGCATTATTTTCCAGTTATTCGCGAAAAAGGATCTGAAAATGTGTTTTTTTGACTGAAAACCGACAATTCCACTCGCGAATAAGTCGAAAAGTATTGCTTTTCAGAAAAAACTTCATTGAACAAAAAGTGCTTAGAATAAGTCAATCTATTGATTTCCTTACTTATTTCCAATAAAAAATTTTTCACCCCCAAGAAGGGGTGGCATCCACCCCCAGGGAGGAAGCAACCCTCGGCACTGGGTAGATTTTGAAAAGAAGTGTATGTAGATCCTGAATACAAATTTTCATGCGAATCGGTGCTGTATGGGATAAATACACGGGAAAATGGTCATAGACTGGACTATTTGTCGATATTCAATACTTTGTAGCATGGTTAGCCTACTTCCTCACCTGAATTTGTTCCTGTGATTGATACACATACATACACAATTTTCGGTGTTTATTGGCAATGGAGACGTTAAGATATTTGTAATAGCAGCATTGCGATGATAATTGACTGTAGAGTACAGAAATTTGTTTTTTGTGAAAAAGTTATTGCAGTGTAGATGGGGGTGTACTGCAGGTAGAATCATAGCCCTGATTGGTTAATGAGAATTGTATTTTCAGCTCTTTGCTATGTGCTGAATAATTTCAGTAATGAGAATGCTTCACCATAGGAATAGCGAAAATCAATTACAGTTGTTAATCATCACCATCACAAATTATTTTTCTGACTCGATAGTGAAAATGTCACGTTGCCATCTGATTTAATTATTGGAAACTGATATACCTTGTGCGTTTCATATTCATTCAGTGAAAGTTTTGAAGTGATTTAATAACAACGAGATAATTGTTATTCGTTGAGGTGTTGAGTTGCAATTTTATATATATTATTTTGAAAATTGCAAGGAGGGAGATTTTCATGAGAACGAATATTTCTCACCTTGTATACAGATTTTATGAAATGAATGTGGTAGTTATGACAATTAATGAATAGTGCTCAACTGTAATTCCTTGAAAAACGTTAGAAGTTAGAACAATTGTTGAATTTTCGTGAAGAAATAAAGTTGTTGCAACTATTTAGTGAGCCCTTTTTCCTTACTGGAAACGTAAACAGGCATATTTTCCATCAGTAGACCCACCACTCCCCTTACAACCTTGCGGTTGTGGTTGAATAGGTTTTCAATAAATATGGACGAGGGTTTCATCATGAACTTTTGCACCTGCTTCATTCATGGGAGCTTGTTACACCAGTGTTTCTTGAGTTAGTTTGCATTCTTGAGTTGATGGATGTTATCAAATTTATTTCGCTCTAAGATGCCCCTTCACGAGCTAAGGCATCGGTCTCCTTGTTGCCAGTGTGATCCTCATATACGGGTATACAAGCTATCGTGAACTTATTTTGGGTATTTTGCTCATTAAGTGCGCTCATGCAGCTTTCCATCAGTTGCGAGTTGGTATGAGCTGAACCATGTGATTATCACCTATTCTCTCCAATTATGTTTCAGCCCACTCCTAATATTCAGTTTTTTTTATATTGTTCCACTGCAGACAACTGCTGATTCTCAAGTTACATTGTCAATCATGTTCAAAGGATAATGAAAGTTTAAAAAATTCTGAGACTAACATTCCTAAAGAAACTGCTCCAATAAATTTATAGGGAGAGAATGAAGGGTAATATAGGTCCATTTTGTTGTAAAACTTCACAATTTTTCTTATCAAATTTTTTTCGTTTGAACACACAGAATTCGTCCTTCTGATAAAACACCACTCACTCGTTTTCAACATTTTTGAGCAGAAGAAAACCATTATTTCTTCAAAAAATCCAACTTTCTCCAAAAGTAAACATGTATACATTCAGTTCTCAACAATAACAATGAGAACGGCAACACTGCAAATACATCACTCTCGACTGTCATTGCATTGCCATTTTGTTGTAGAACTTCACCATTTTTCCCATCAAATCTCTGTCGTTTGAACACAGAATTCGTCCTTCTGATAAAACACCACTCACTCTTTCATTCACTCGTTTTCAACATTTTTAAGCAGAAGAAAACCATAATTTTTTCAAAAAATCCAACTTTCTCCAAAAGTAAACAATAATACATTCAGTTCTCGATAATAACAATGAGAACGGCAACACTGCAAATATATCACTTTCGACTGTCATTGCACTATGACATCACAACAGATTGGTTGTGGTTTGAAAAAAGACGCATGTTTTGAAAAAATAATGATTTTTCCTGCTTGAAACACTTGAGAACGTGTAAATAAGAGAGTGTGTGGTGTTTTATCAGAAGAAGGACGAATTCTGTGTGTTCAAGTCATCTCCACAAAATATTTGAATATTACAGGAACAATGTCCTAGTTGAGACATGTTTCGAACATATATATATATATATATATATATATATATATATATATATATATATATGTATATATGTTCATCTTCAGTTAGGTACAAAAATCGAGCTGAAATAGAATTAACAATGAGAAAACAGTAGAAGTGATTTTTTTACATGATTCTTACGAAAGTTGGGAGATCAAAAATAACAAATTACATATTAAGTATCATAAAACTACTATCAAGAACCACAAAGTTATTCTGGGGGTCCACTCCTATTTTATAACAAACATTTCAACTTCTTGAACCACTTTGGGGTTCTTGATAGTAGTTTTATGATACTTAATATGTTCCTAGTTTGTTATTTTTTGATCTCCCAACTTACGTTAGTATCATGTAAAAATATCACTTCTACTGTTTTCTCATTGTTAATTCTATTTCAGCTCGATTTTTGTACCTAACTGAAGATGAACATATATATGTTCGAAACGTGTCTTGACTAGGACATTGTTCCTGTAAGAATTGAATATTTTGTGGAGATGACTTCGTGTTTCCTTTTTCAATAAAATTGGTCTTCCACTTTGAGTATGGACTACTACCTTCGTAAAAATTGTCAAGTTTTACAATAAAATGAAACTATATCTCTTAAACCATACGAGACCGCCAAAAATTTTATGAGAATATTTTATAGAGACTCTGAATCACGTAAGTTCTACAAAAAAAAAACAAAATAAAGGTGCTCATAGCGACCGAAGTATTACCGAATAAAGAATGCTATCTCAGATATAATGTTGTTGACATGGCCAACAGTTCATCCATCTACGCTATCAGTCATTCAGAGCATGATATGTTCCCCACCCTTCTGATTTCGCCTGTCTCAATTTCCATCAACCACCCTATATGTTCTACATTTACACCTAATTCCACGGTTTCTAAATGGTCCCCATCTGTATCGGATATTCAATTGTTAGTAGCGTTCAAACATCCCTAATAGTCGCACTATTGAGTTGATGAGGAGACCAATTGGACAGAATAGACGTTCATTACATCCCTGAATTCAAATGGAGTTGATTGCTTTCCTCTATCAAACCCAAAGGGTCGGGGCATGTCTCTAGTGATAAATTACATATCATGTTTCATATATCATATGATGAAACAAAGTACAAGTGATTATACGAATCATATGGAATTCCTTTTTCACGAGAAACTTTTTGCGTTGCTTGAATACTGATTCGGTTTGATAAAGTTCAAAATGCAGTTTGAATGTCATTATTTTGTGGTGGAGGAAATTTTCTCTTTAACTTTTCTTGAATCGTCAACCCACCACAATCTGGGAAAATGAAAAAATTAAAACGGTTATTGGAATCTATATAGGTGTACAAGGCCGTAACCAGAAAAAGTTTTCGTACTCAAAAAACGGCCATAACTAGAAATGGTGAACAGTACTTTTCACAGACAGAGTCCATTTCGGTGGGCATACCTCAAGGCAGTGTAATGGGTCCATTGCTATTCGTATATTACGTGAACGACCTCGCCGCAGAAATTTTCAATGAACAAACACATTTGGTCAATTATGCCGACGACACCAATATATTGATAGTAGGAAAATCAGTGAACGAATTGTTAAACATTGCGAATACCAAACTGGAAAAAGCCCAGGAGTGGTTTGCTAGAAACAAACTGGTTCTGAATAGAGAAAAAACAAACTACATCTGTTTCAGAACAAACCCAAAAAACGTTAGTATTCCACATGAAGTGACCATTCAATCTAACACAGTAAGTTTGGCAAGAAATACAAAATTTTTAGGAGTCCATATCGAGCAAAACTTGGATTGGGAAACACACATAACAGAAATTTGTAAAAATCTAAATTCTGCTTGTTATTCCTTCAGAGTAACAGCACAATATCTGGATCCAAGTAGCTTACGAGTTTTATACTTTGCAAATATATACTCGGTGATACGTTTTGGGGTTATCTTCTGGGGAAATAGTAACCACGCACAACGAGTCTTTGTTATTCAAAAGAGAGTCATAAAAATCATGCTTGGTCTTGATTATACAGAATCGTGCAGAGGAAAATTCTTGGGCATACTAACATTACCAGGAATTTACATATGTGAGTGCCTAGTCTTTATGTTCAAAACAGAGACAAATTTGAGAATTTCGGGAAACAACATAATCTCAACACAAGAAATGTGGACCTAAATTCACCAATACATAGGTTAACACAGACTGAAAGAGCTCCTTCATATTCGTGTATCAAGTTCTTCAATAAATTGCCAACAAACATCAAAACCGAAACACGTTTCAAAAAATTCAAACACTTAACAATGGAACCTATTTTAAAAATAGAACCTTATACCATAGAGGAATTTATGACCTGCAATATTTCAAATATGCAAATTTAATATGTTGTATTTGTCAATTATACCTTTTGTTTTGTTTTATCAAGACATATACCGAGACGCATGTTCATTTAAATGCAGGCTCTTTATATTCATTATATTGTGGATTGCAATTCTCTGAATGAAAATATTTCTATTCTATTCTATTCTATTCTATTCTATTCTATTCTATTCTATTCTATTCTATTCTATTCTATTCTATTCTATTCTATTCTATTCTATTCTATTCTATTCTATTCTATTCTATTCTATTCTATTCTATTCTATTCTATTCTATTCTATTCTATTCTATTCTATTCTATTCTATTCTATTCTATTCTATTCTATTCTATTCTATTCTATTCTATTCTATTCTCATTCTATTCTATTCTCTTCTCTTCTATTCTATTCTATTCTATTCTATTCTATTCTCTTCTATTCTCTTCTATTCTATTCTATTCTATTCTATTCTCTTCTATTCTATTCTATTCTATTCTATTCTATTCTATTCTATTCTATTCTATTCTATTCTATTCTATCCTATCCTATCCTATCCTATCCTATCCTATTCTATTCTATTCTATTCTATTCTATTCTATTCTATTCTATTCTATTCTATTCTATTCTAATAATCTACAAGGCTCAGATACGACCTGTCTTGGTATACAGTTCTCATGTATGGAGCTTGGCACCAAAACATTAATTGAAGCTTTTTGATTCTATTCAGAGAAAGGCAATTTGTCTTGTTGATGATTCTTCACTTACAGACTCGCTCCTTTCATTGGGGCATCTTATTCTTCGGAATGAGAGTCAAGATGAGTGAGATTCTGAAGAAGCTAGCCACTTGCGCTAGCGAAACGTCAGAAAGAAATTCCAAAGAACGACGGCCTTCAAACCCGAAGAAAAGTAGTAATACTGAAAACCTCGGCCGCGAAAGCCTCAACCATTTTGTCGATATTCAATACTTTTTAGCATGGTTAGCCTACTTCCTCACCTGAATTTTTTTCCGTGATTGATACACATACATACACAATTTTCGGTGTTTATTGGCAATGGAGACATTAAGATATTTGTAATAGCAACATTGCGATGATAATTGACTGTAGAGTACAGAAATTTGTTTTTTGTAAAAAAGTTATTGCAGTCTAGATGGTGGGAGGGCTATGATTGGTTGATGAGAATTGTATTTTCAGCTCTTTGCTATGTGCTGGATGATTACAGTAATAGGAATGCTTCACCATTAGTACAGGTAATAGGGAGCGAACTACTAGTGTCCATAATGCATAATTAGGCAGGAGTTATTTTATTTCATAGATAGTTGCAGTCTGACGTACTTAACCTAAAAACACAAAATACTTACAAAAATGGCGAACGGAAGTGCCGCCATTTTGTGAAAAACCGTTTGGGCCTGTATCTCCGTAACCGTGCACTTTGGGCCCACAATTATGGATCTTTTTTATAGATAATTGAATTTCCTATCTTTTTTATTCAATAATTTTTTTTGTAGCACTTACCGTTCACGACTTATATTATTATTACTTTTTGTTTATTCACTTTTTTACCGATATCTCTTTAAATGATTGTTTGAACAATAAATTGTTTATGATAAAACTTTTAAATCGATAAATTTTCTACAACTTTTATTCAAAACTTTTTTCTCTGAAGTTAATATTTTTGAAGTAACAACGCGTTCAATGTTATACTACCGAGTACAAGGTTATTAAGAACGAAGTATGCATAGCGTGGCAGAACTGGCTATGGCAGAGCCTGTGGGTGCCGAAAAGCAAGATTGAATTGTACGGTAAACTGTGAGAACTGCACAGAGGAAACGTGCACTAATTAGCTGAAAGTAATCGTCAACAACACAGAATTGTGCGACATCGATGAAGATATTGGTGATGATTCTAACGACAAATTAATAGAGGCGTTTCAATCTATATATGCCACTGACGAAGATAACGAAGAGGAAGAGGAGAATGTAACCAACATCGAAACTTCACCACTCTCGAAACGCCAAAGAGTCAGAGAAGACATATGATTCATTTTGGTGTACATTTGTGAAAATAAATTTCACATATATTCTTCAATAAATACTCCATTTTTTTATTTGCGTGTTTGATTATGGCAGTAGTTTTTAAATCAATTATAGTAATATTTAATTGTATAAAAGAAAATACAAAGAAAAAATTTTAATGGGTATTCGCTATTTCTTGCAGGTAAGAATTCGAATTATTAATTATTCATTAAATCAAAAAAATTCTAAGATTCATGTTTTTTTTATTATGTATCGGATTCGCATCATTACGCTATGCATACTTCGTTCTTAATAACCTTGTACTCGGTAGTACAACATTGAACGTGTTGTAACTTCAAAAATATTAACTTTAGAGAAAAAAGTTATGAATAAAAGTAGAAAATTTATCGATTTGAAAGTTTTATCATAAACAATTTATTGTTTGAACAATTATTTAAAGATATATCGGTAAAAAAGTGAATAAACAAAAAGTAATAATAATAAAGTCGTGAACGGTAAGTGCTACAAAAAAATTGTTCGATAAAAAAGATAGGAAGTTTAATTATCTATAAAAAGTTTCTTATAATTGTGGGCCTAAAGTGCACGGTTACGGAGATACAGGCCCAAACGGTTTTTCACAAAATGGCGGCATTTACGTTCGCCATTTTTGTAAGTATTTTGTGTTTTTAGGTTGAGTACGTCAGACTGCAACTATCCATGCAATAAAATAACTCCTGCCTAATTTTGCAAAACAAAATCCTCTATTACCTGTATTACATAGGAATAGCGAAAACCAGTTACAGTTGTTAATTATCACCATCACAAACTATTTTTTTTCAGTCAATAGTGAAAATATAACGTTGTCATCTGATTTAATTATTGGACACTGATATACCTTTTGCGTTTTATATTCATTCAGTAGAAGTTTTGAAGTGATTTGATAAAGACGAGATAATTGTTACTCGTTAAGGTGTTGAGTTGCAATTTTATATATACAAATATATTTTTTGAAAATTGCAAGGTGGGAGAATGTTATTTGAACGAATAATTTTCACCTTGTATACAGATTTTATGAAATGAATGTGGTAGTTATGACAAATTATGAATAGTTCTCAACTGTAATTTCTTGAAAAACTTTAGAAGTCAGAACAATTGTTGAATTTTCGTGAAGAAATGAAGTTGTTGCAAATATTCAATGAGTCCTCTTTTCTTACTGGAAACGTAAACTGCTTATTCTCAGGTAACATAGTCAATCACGTTCAAAGGATAATGAAAGTTTCAGAAATTCCGAGAGTAACATTCCTATAGAAATTGCTTCAATAAATATATAGTGAGAAAGTAAAGAATGTTATCTGAGATATAATATAGTTGGCATGGCCAAGAGTTCATCCATCTACGCTATCAGTCATTCAGAGCATGATATGTTCCTCACCCTTCTTATATCGCCTGTCTCCATTTCCATTTTCCATCAGCCACCCTATATGTTCTACATTCACACCTAATTCCATGGTTTCCAAATGGTCTCCATCTGTCTCGGATATTCAATTGTTAGTAGCGTTCAAACATCCCTAATAGTCGCACTATTGAGTTGATGAGGAGACCAATTGGACAGAATAGACGTTCATGACATTCCTGAATTCAAATGGAGTTGATTGCTTTCCTCCATCAAACCCAAAGGGTCGGGGCATGTCTCTAGTGATAAATTACATATCATGTTTCATATATTATATTATGAAACAAAGTACAAGTGATTATACAAATCATATTCCTTTCTCACGAGAAACTTTTTGTGTTGCTTGAATACTGATTCGGTTTGATAAAGTTCAAAATGCAGTTTGAATGTCATTATTTTGTGGTGGAGGAAATTTTCTCTTTAACTTTCCTTGGATCGTCAACCCACCATAATCTGGGAAAATGAAAAAATTAAAAAATTAAAACGGTTATTGGAATCTATATAGGTGTACAAGGCCGTAACCAGAAAACGTTTTCGGGGGGGGGGGGGGGGGTTGTGGAACCAGGCGGGGCCGAAGGCCCTCTCAAAAGAACGTTAAAACTAATTGTCAAATATCCGATTTTTACGCCATCTCAAGCTTCATTAACAAAAGTTAGGACGACACTAAATAATAAATATAGAAATAATAATAACAAAATAATTTTCCCTGTTAATTTGGTCTAGGAAAATAAATAGATTGACAATGCAAATAGACTCAACACTGTTTAGTACAATACAGTACAAAATTACGTCTGTAGACAATAACAGTTACATTACAAAACAAAATCCATTCTTCTGTTCTTTTTTCTTGCGAATTCATCGATCACCTTGTCTGTTGAAATTTTATGGCTTTTATGAACCGACATGAGAGCCAGTCCGCTTAGTCTGACTTGTCCACACGGATTTCTCAAGTACGTCTTCAATCGCTTGAGAATGGAGAAGGTCCTCTCAGCAGTTGCAGTGGTCCCTGGCAAAGGAGCAAATATTTTCAGGAGGGTGAATATGTTGGGAAAAAGTTCCCTATTACATTGGCTTAATGCCTCAATGGCACAAGGGGGCTTGTCGAGTTCCATTTGTTTTTCCCAAAATAATTTCCACATTGAGTACTCACTAGGTACTAGTTCTAAATCAACCATCTCTTCATAAAGTTTCAAAAATTCAACGTCTATTTTCTCGTTCGTTTAGTTTCGGAGTAAGCCCCCAGTACTGTACTGCCAACATATAAAAACAATTTTTTTTCCGAAAGTAGTCAAAGTCAGAGCTTGGGAAAGCGAATGGCGGTATTTTTTCGTGCTGCTACCTATCGTGATAGCGCCTAACTATATGCTTTACGGCAACTTACGTAATGAAATGCTTCGGTCTACGCCATTAGCGGCGGATCACGTCCATCCCCGAATTCCACGTAGGTGAATGGGTTAGTAAAATTATAATAAATTTGACAAATTATTTACATACATTTTCAACTAGAAATTGGTTTGATCTCTTCCTTATTTACCTATGAAGAAGAAAAAGAACAATTATAACTTGAGTAATGCGTTTGAAAACTCTTTTTTTTTGGAAAGTTTCGGGGGGGTTTCAACCCCTCTGACCCCCCCCCCGGGTACGGCCTTGTAGGTGTACAAGGGCAGATTTCCAATCTATCCCGACAAGTTGCTCCTTTATCCAAAAACTCTCTCAATGTTGCAGAAACCAAATTTGCTTCCGTTTTAGGAACTTGTTCACAAATGTTCCTCCTAAAAGTTCGTTTTCTATTCTTATTAGATTGTGGTAGTTCAATAACCCAAAAAACTACGAAGATGAAATTCAACTTCCTGAAGACAATGAGCATGGATTGAAATTGAATAGGGAAAAAATAGTGCTTCTCATAAATTAAATAATAAAATAATTTGAATCTGGTTTGCCTTGTGGAAAATACCAACAACTGAAGAAGATTATTCGATTCTATGAGTATTAAAAACCACTTCGAATTCTGTGAAACTGCCGGACACATTCTTGTTTCAAATTATTATATCATTCTTGATTATCAAATTACAGTTTCTATTCATCTATTCATATTATGCTTCTGCGAATGTTGACATTCAAAGATCCTTCTTATCTTTGCAGTTTTGAATGCATTTCAACGTGATATTTATATAGAAAAAAACGTGAATGGGACAGAGTGTGTACCTTGCGGTAAATATCTCCAATATCTCGGAAGAAGTATAACTCATTTAAGTATTGCCCAGAATTCGCTTCATAAAAGATAATAAGAGGATATTGAAATTCAAAGAATGTAAGTAATTCAATCGGTGCAACTTCAAAACAAACACCTTCTTTCATTTTCGATTGATCACCCTTTATATTATCATGCAAGAAATATTTACAGACTCCACCCCATCCTTTTCACGTAGTAACAGTCAATATACGCTATAAGAATGCTTTGAGCATATTTTAAATATACGAGAAAATTACCCTCGTTTCCTCACATATAAAAGGGCGCTTTTCGTTTGAATTTTTCATGGAGTTCAAGCGAATTTTTAGAGGCGAATGCAACGTAAGTGAGTTGTGTATTTCTCGCAGAATATAATATCAGTAGGTGACGCTCCGATGCTTTCAACATTGTTCACAGTAAAAAAGGTTCTGAAAATAACACACCTGAAGACTATAAAGAATTGAGAAAATTCATTGGTTATTATTGTAGAAGATAAAATTTGAATGATTCGTGATGGGTGAGCTGTTTCGGTCTAGATCTGTCATTTCCTTGAATGTTACAAGAAAACTGAACTTTCGTCAAAATTGTTACCTCCCTTTGAATCATTTAGGTATCGCTCATTTCTGATAATACACTTCCCAAGCTTGATTGTTGACCAAACACATTTTTCCCGAGTGCGTTATTTTTTGTTAATTAGAAGAAAATCCTGTCAACATTATTTTGAAATTTATGAAGTTTTTATTATGGGTTGAAGCACAAAATAGATGTCAATATTCAGTAAACGAAAGAGCTATCTTCATTTCATCTTGATGCGATTCTATGGATTATGTAGTGTCAATACTTTTAACAAGACTGTTTCAATACTAGTCTAAGAGATAGCGACCAAATCACCGGCTGATCGCATAATGGATGGAAAAATTATATAATGTAGTCCCGAACGTTTATTATATGGAAACCGATGACTGCCAGCTCGGGCACCTTGCGTTCATTGATAAAAAAAAAAATTAATTGCTGTTTTGCAGGTCAAAATCTGACTGATTGCGTTTCGCTTCAAAATCCGTTTATACATAGAAAACATAGTCTTAAATATGATTTTTGGTGACTGCCACTCGAAATCGGTTGTTAAGCCGTGACTGCCACTAAAAAACGGGGTAATAAAAATGTTGAAAATCCAACTCATCGCAAAGTGGATGAAAATCGGATATGACGTCATTGAACACATTCGAAGAGCATTGCCGGGTGACTGCCACCTCAAGGCCGTTGCTTTCGAGTGACTGCCAGCCCTCAAAGTTTGCTCTGCATTGCCTGGCTCTCATTCACGTTTGGTCCATCGCGTCGCGTCTGCCGGGCCCCTTCGTAGAATCACTAGAAGCAGTCGCGCTGCGCTTCGTCTAGGGGTGTCCACTTGGGAAATACATCGATGTTTTTTTTTTTCGATGAAATGCATCCAAACTGTGCATCGATGTTTTCCGATACATCGCGCATCGGTTAGAAAACATTGATGTTGTTCAAAGTCGATGTTTTCTCACAAACGACTTTTTAAGAAAATCATCCACAAAAAAGTATGAAATTAGGTGATCAAAGATCACCGAGATCAGAGGTAAATAAAAATAAAGTTTTTTTAATCCTCTCACGCGGTGTTACCCATTGCAATTTCGACATTCCAATAGTCATCTAGCGCCACCAACAAAAAGAAAGTGAAGTTTAAGTTCATAACTCCTGTATAAGTTTTTTTCAAATCTAAGCAACTCAAATATCATTTGATTGACATATTCTGAGATCCAATTTAAGTGCCTATAACGTTCGATACTGCACCATTCAGTAGTTTGTGGGGATATAAATTTGATATATGGAATGACGAAACAGTTCGTTGAAGCCAATATTTTCAACAATGGAATAATTACCCATATCTTCCAAATTGGCCGGAAGTCGATCCGAGTTGAAAATTTTCAATGGAATTGTATATTTTCCTAGACCTTATACAAAACATGAAACTATCTGTTCAACTATATGAATTCAAAATGAAAGTTGTAATAGGAATATTATAACTTCAAAGTATACATATTTTCTATGCAAAAATGCTTATTATAGTTGAATACGGTGGAAAAACTTCAAGTCTTGACGTTGTTTGGTATATCAACTACTTCCGACACAGTAGGTAACATGAATCCCACAGTATATTCAGCATTTTTCAATAGGAAACATCGCAGACTCTAAGATTAACGATTGAAGCATACTTTTTCCTATTGTGATTTGGAAAGAAATTGAAGATGAAAATGGAATTCCAGAAAATAAAAATAAAATGTGTGTGAATTCGTAAAAAACTAATGTTCGAAGTTTTCGTCAAGAACTGAACAAATCTCGTTTTCCACAAATCGCTAGGAAATTTTGACATACCAGACAAAATTTTTTAAATAGAAAGTCAAGATTGATTTCCTTACTGTAAGGAAATGATATTACCCCATAGTTGCTAGTGTTCTACATACATGATTGAAAACAGTTTCCATAATAACCCAAGTAATTTTATTATAAATTTGAAAGCACCATTTATTTGTGAATTAAATTATTCGCAATTTTTCCAAAATTATTTAATATTTATCGAATTTGCGAAAAAATATAGTACGTTTACCTTGTAGGAAAAGCCACATTCTCGGGCTCTGTGTTGATAAGCAAATCTTCACAGCCGTCCAGGAATGTTATTCTTTTCCTACCTGGTAAACAATATACTATTTTTCACTTCAACAAGCTGTTTCATGTTTTATCCAATGGTCTAGGAAAAGGTTCACTCCAATATTTCGAATATCAAATTTCTAGCCCTACAAACAAAGGAATCAACTATGGTGTACACTGATTTCAGTATTTCAGTAGGGTGAAAAGTATATCGACAGATTCTTGAAATCTCTGTGTTGATTTATTTTTTCAACAATTAATTTAGAATGTGTTTGAAGTTAGCAACGAAAAGTTAGCAACGTTTCTGTGAAATTCGTTGCCAGCCACGATTCCATAGGGCGGATTTCATGCAATGAAAATTGAACGTATTGACCAAAATCCAAGTTTTACTTAGTATGAATCGTAATTATGAGCATGGAGGACGACTGAAGAAACTTGAGAAAGTAGAAAACACTACTAGTAGACTTTTGAATAGTACGGAAAACGTTATCGTTATTGATGTTATATAGTCCTTTCATATATAAAACAATTATATAATAATATTGATTTATAATATTATGATTTTTTTATTATGAATATTCCATTTTACAATTGGTCTATGATATACTATATGTCTATTATAAACCATTCATCGTATATTAATATCTAGCCGAAATGCTATTATATTAAAGATTACTGATATCTTGGCAATCTTCAAGTGCGCCAGGCGATACAGAGAAAACTTTGAGGGCCGGCAGTCACTGGAAAGCAACACCCTTGAGGTGGCAGTCACCCGGGAATGCTCTTTGAATGTGTTCAATGACGTCATATCCGATTTTCATCCACTTTGCGATGAGTTGGATTTTCAACATTTTTATTACCCCGTTTTTGAGTGGCAGTCACGGCCTAGCCGATTTCGTGTATAAACGAATTTTGAAACAAAACGCAATCAGTCAGATTTTGACTTGCAAAACAGCAATTAATTTTTTTTATCAATGAACGCAAGGTGCCCGAGCTGGCAGTCATCGGTTTTCATATAATACACGTTCGGGACTACAATATATAATTTTTCCATCCATTATGCGATCAGCCGGTGATTTGGTCGCTATCTCTTAGACTATACAGTTCGATTCATTCATTTGTCCTTTTGGACATATAGTTCATATACATTTCAATCAATCACTTCCATTTTTGGACATAATAACAAAGTTGCATGTTTGGAATTAATTTATTTGTTGATCCCAAGATTTTTTTTATAGAAGGATGATTGAAGGATATACACATAAACAATAATTATTGAAAGAATAGGTACTTAAAATGAAAACTAATGAAATAATGACATTATATGAACGATAAAACGTGAAAAGTTAAGACATCAGTACAATGTATGATGAAGGTCAAAAAAATCAATATAATCAGGTTAAAGCAGTCAAATATTGGAATAAGACATATATATTCATCGACTTAGTATATATTTTTCTAGTTTTTTCAAATTTGAAATCATTTTCGATATTTTCAATGAATTCGGTATCTTATTATATACTTATGTCATATCGTGAAATACTGACGATTTTCCAAGACTTAGCCATATAAATTAATTAACTAATTAAACATTAATTAACATTAATTAACTCGTGACAATGTATATTCGAACATGATCAGAAGTGGGTACTGGATGTTAACCTTTAGACTCAACAAAGTGAATGAAAAAAGACATTTTCATCTCATATAATGAGCGGAGATTCAATGAATTATAAGGTTTATATGAATTACTAGTAGGTTCTGAAAGAGGTAGACTATATATGCAATTGCTAGTTATTTTGAGAAGTTTGTAATGGTTTCAACGCAGAAATTTTAGCTGAGCCTCAGACAGAAACAACAAACAACAACAAAAGCAACAAAAGATATTGCAATTTGAAATAAATCAAACTGACATTAATGGGTTTTAGATATTTCAGAGGTGTGAAAAAATCCCAATTGATGGTGAGATATTTTTTCTTAAAGTAATGATATGATCAGTATAACAGAGTTTTGTGTCGCTGTATAATCCGAAAAATTTAATACTGTTGGAATATTGAATGGTTTTTTGAAGGTTATAAGTCTTAGAAAAAGAGTGTTAATGGTTCATTTATCAATGAACAGAATTGAGAATGGAAAATTTATCGTTGGTTTGTGCATTGCAAGGCAATGAGATAAATATTTGCAGATCATGTTCGATATTTGAATACGCAGTTATTTATCAACTTACTGGAAGGCATCGACTTGCACTTATGAATGGAAGTGACGCTTCCCTCTTGAAAATTGATGTATATAGACTAGGATACTCGTGATGTTTTTCAGTTTTTTATTGAGGTGATTCTCCGCTGTCGTGTGTCTGGGATACATTGTAACACAATCTAGCTAAGGTGCGTGAATCAACAAGGGCTTTAAAATGACACGCATATCATAAAAATGCACAAAAATCTCAGTAACATCGCAAGATGATGGTTGTTGAATAATATTCAAAATATTGAAGTTATACGTACGTATTATTTGAATGGTAATGGTTCGGACTTTCATTGGCTATAAGTATTATTAATTCTATTGAAACCTGTTGCTGAGAACGAAAGGATAAAAATACAAATCGAGATAGGAAATCAAATCTAAAAAAAAGCTTGAAATGGATTTTTTGGTCAGCAATGAAATTAAGGTTTGATGGATCAAAAATAATGTTGTTACAAAAAAATCGAATAGAGAATATTAGTCAAAATAACCGAATGAAGAAATAAATGAAATAATATTTGGACAAGTGAGTTGATATCGAATATAAAAGTCGAAGAATTCATATAAAGAAATGAATGAGATAGTATAAATAAATGTTGAAACCAAGTTTCAAGTTGATTTTACTCACGACGTTTCGATTGCTGGTATCCGATATCGTCTTTGGGTGATGACTGATAATATTTCGAGGTATGGTCGGTTATAAAGTCCCGATTTCCCTATAGGGGAGGGGGGGTATGGGCGATACTAACAATGAGGCGCAAGTGTTATTAGAAGTGTACTGATCGATTTCGGTCCATGCCTGGGATAAGCGGCCTCCACACATTCCGGATTCTTCTCTGTTTGGATTTGATTTCCTTACTCGATTCGTAAATGTATCCTTTTTGTTTGGACATCCTTTCGTTCTTAGCAGCAGGTTTCAAGTTTTTCAAGCAATCATACGTATTATTCATTTCACCAGTTATGGTAAAACAGAAATGATTCGATACAGTTCATTATTTCACATGACGACAAAAGCCAGGTGCTAAACTAGGCAGAATTAATTTTGTAGATTATACATTCCGGAATATAATGAGTTATGGTTCTCCTTCCGTGCTATAGTGTTTCGAGTGTTTTGTGATAATTATTCATTTCTACGTTATTAGCTATTGCTAGTTTGCAAAATGTCATCCTGTATTTCTATTTCCGTTGTATGATCTTGAATTTCACCACATTATGAAATCTGAAGTCTCTGCCACAACCCCACAATCACAAACAACGTTAATGAACCGCTCCCAGTTGCAAATAATATCAACTGGAATGCCTCATCACCATGCAAAATTGACAGTGTGACGACGAGATCATCAACAGACGTATATCCACAACTCCTTCGAGAGCTCGATGAATAAATTAATCCCAATCAAAGAGTAATCATGTTCACATGACTGTCTTTGATCGAGATGAAGGGAGCTGATAGCTGTTTTCGGAGTGCATATCTTCTTGACGTTACAGAGACGTTAATTAGTGGGAAGTTTACAGCCTCTACTAGGACAAAGAAGGAAAGTATTGCCGAGACGTAATTGGTTTGAGAACAAGGAAGCTCTTGAGGAGCTTAACAAGAGAGGAGTGATGGAATGAGAGATGACACCATGGCAAGAAACAAAAGCTCACACGAAAACTTCTGCTATTGAAAATTAAGATTTATTTGTGTTTGTAACGACGAAAGGACACCCACGTGTCCCAGGGGAAGGTTCTGTGAAACAGGCCTGTCTAGTTAAACAGGATACCCTGTTTCAATTAAAACAGATGGTACAATCTATCGGGTACTGATTCTCTCAGTGCCTACCGATGTCCAGCAAGTCTTCTACCGATCTTATTTCAGACAGCGTAACAGAAGGACATGTCGAATTGAGAGGTTGAACCAAATATTTGTAAGCCTCCCTCTATCCAAAGCACACATTTCCTGTCTTCATTATTAGGGGCCAAATCGTTCTTTCCTACCTAGGAAGGAAAAGTAAAAGTGTCGTTCAATATGTCGGCAATGAAATAACTTTAACGACATTGACGACCTAAACTATATTCTCTTGAATGAGAATAAATTTTACCGTTAACTTACAGAACACCTTGTATTATGCAAAAAGGTACAACACAGTGAAGAAGGTGAGATATGTTCAAGAAGTGAAGGGAAAACCCAGGCATGTCTCTTCTCAAAGAAAGTATTCAGATGTCAAGAGTAACCATTCCTACAAAATCAAGTATCTTGATTTATCACGATCAGTAATGATTTCTCATGGGAAACCATGTGGTATCGATCGCTGAAGGTGCTTCCCAGAAACTTGGATGTCTATTTCGTGCAAAGAAATACTTCACAACTTGTCGCAGCTTCTACTGATCTACAAGACTCAGATACGACCTGTCTTGGAATATAGTTCTCATATATGGAGCTCGGCACCAAAACATCTTTTGAAGCTTTCTGATTCTATTCAGAGGAAGGCAATCCGTCTTGTTGGTGATTCCTCGCTCACAGTTTCGATCACTTCATTGGAGCATCGTAGAAGGGACGGAGACTTGTCTCTCCTCTATAGGTATTTTCACGGTTGGTGCTCTTCTGCATTGTTATCACTCGTTCCACACTAGGCAATATTTACACGGATGACTCAACGGGTACAGAATTCCCAATCCTGTGTCGTGAGCTTGGAGACCTGCCGAACCTCTCTTCCTCAGGGATCTTTTTCCAATGGAACAGTTGAACTTGGGTACTCCTTGGTGAGAGAGTTTTTTCCTGAGGCTCACAAACTCCAAGAACTCAAAGTCAATGTTAATTTGTATCAAAAACAAAAATATATTACAGTTTCCTGTATGATTTTCACTTACAATGGGTTTACAAAACCGCGACACGTGTTTCGCTATTACAATAGCTTCTTCAAGCAAGATAAATAAATCACTATTCTATAATACGCTATTTATATACAAGTAGGTCGAACGTCTCTTACAATAAAGGTCCGACTTAGGTCCGATATTCGACCCATAATTAATACTAATTAGTTACATACAAAGATTATTCCTAGAAATAGAATCATTAGCCGGGAACATATTCAACAATGAGGAATCATTTAATTCAAGCTGATCATTCAATAAATATTCTGAATTTTTCCCTCTATTGATTTCCAAGCTTTCTAGAAGGTTAAGTTTCCCACCTTTTTGCTCAAAATGCCTTATTTTGAACTCGTGGTTGAACTCATGACCTTCCAGAATGAGGTGACTTGCATGAGTAGAATATGTTTTTCCATTCTAAAAACTAGCTCTGTGTTCTTTTAGGCGAGTGTTGAAAGATCTTCCCGTTTGGCCTACGTAGTACATCGGACATGACCCACATGTTAATTCATAAATTCCTGATCTTTGTGACGATTAATTTTTGTCATATTCATATCCCCAATTCATTATTAGTTCGAAAAGCTGTATTAATATCATTATTTTTCAAGGATCTAGAAATATTTACGCTTGGTTGGCCTAAATAAGTTATGGTTCTGTAAGTATCCGGCTCGGTATTGACTACTGGATACACCAACTTGAGGGCTTGACTATGTTATTTCTTCCTCACAAGTGAGTCTATTGACTGACCCTCATATCCATTGTTAATCGCAATCTGTTTTATTATATTGAGTTCATTAACATAATTCACATCAGATAAAGGGACATTCAACAGTCTATGAATCATACTATTGAATGCGGCCACCTTATGCTGATATGGATGACACGAAGTATTATGAATAACAATGTCCGTGTGGGACGGTTTACGGTAAACCGAAAAATCATGTTTGTGATTTATTCTTGTGATAGTCAAATCCAAATAGTTAATTGCACTATTTTCTTCCATCTCCATCGTAAAAACAATGGAAGAGTGAAGACTATTCATGAATTCGAGAATCTTGGTCAGCTGTCTGTTTGTACCTTTGAAACATACCAAAATGTCATCAACATACCTATACCAATAAACAAAATTTCCTATCAACGGATTACAGTGAATTTTACGCTCCAACGTATCCATGAAAATCTCTGCTAATAGGGGACTTAGAGGGTTCCCCATTATCAGGCCATCACAGGATGAGTAGTACGTGTCATTGAATTGAAAGTAATTATGTGAAAAACACACTCTAAGTAGTTCCAGAATTTCCTGTTTTACTATTGGGTTGGTATTGTTTCTTTCGAGCAATGTCTCGACCAAGTTGATCGTATCAATTGACGGGATACTCGGAAATAGATTCTGCACATCAAACGAAATCAATTTTGAATCAACCGGAAGGGTTATATCTTTAATATTGTCTATCAGTTGATAAGAATTCTTCAAACTGAATTTTGGAACAAAATTACAGTATTTTTGTAATATCGTGATCAATTTTTCCGATAATCTTACTGACGGTGCTGTCACAAAGGAAACTACTGGCCTAATAGGATAATTACTTTTGTGCAACTTAATTAAAGAATACAATTTAGGAGGTTGCGGATTCATAATCACTGTTCTCGCTTTTTCTCCTTCGTTCATGATATGCTGAATCGACTTCAGAGTATCTTTCACTTCTCTTTGGTAGAATTTAGTGGGATCGTTTTTAAGAATTTGGTAAGTTTCCGTGTCCAGGAGATCTAAAGTTTTTCTTACATATTCTTCTGTATTAATGGCAATAACTGTTTTTCCCTCATCAGCCCGCGTAAAGGTTAGATTGTTTGCTTTGGATTTTTTTTTGATGGATTTAACAAGTTTCAATTCCGGATTGATTCTGTCATCATCCATCGATTCCGCTTTCAGAATGTCCGCAGCCAGTTGTTTATAACCATTAGTTTTTTCCGTGAGTGCAATTTTCTGTATCTATGCCTAAATGAAACCTATACAAGCTTAACTATCCCGTTTTATCATACTAGGTCGCTAAAACTGAAAACTTGTTACTTTTTCATGAAACATATTTTTTTCTAATGTGACTTCTGTATTTCACATGAAAATATGGTATCGATCAAAAGACCATCTATCATCGAAATTGTAGATAAAAAGTAGTCCCCAGTATCGCTTTATTAAAAAATTCAGGAGAACCAGAAATACTAAGTGTCTCATTTCACCCACCTTTCCCCTACAGAAAATATCGCTTGTAACAAGAAAGTAGGCTTTCAAATCATCGAGAGCTGATGTGATATAAGATATTGCTTAACATGAAAAAACATGTTACTGATAATCCCTCTTGAGAGCTTTTCCTTCATGGAAAAAAATTTTGGTAGCCGTAACTTCCAGGACCGAGAGATATGATGGGGGTTCTGTTCGATTCACAGGTACAACATCCATACAATGTTCAACATTTTTTCAAGCCACACATTATCGAGGAGAGTATTTCTCACTTCCTACAATTTCATGTATGTATTGCCATTCGTTGAGGGAGTATTTCCAATAGTCGATTTTATCGCATACTGACGGTCTTTTTTCGAAATGACCTGTCCATAAAACGCTTGGCTGAACGGTTTGAAACATACATGTGCTTCAAGAGAAAATACCATCGACTTCGACTGAAATCTTTCAGCTCTGTTCTTGGTTCTCTGCTCCATTCCTCAAGAGATAACTCATACTTCTTTTTCAACTATTTTCAATAGAGTGGTTTGAATTCTTTCAAGAAGTTTTTTATCAGCCCACTGTTTTGTGATTATATGCATTATTCACCATTATTAAGACGATAGAGGTTTCGACCTATACTATAGAAAAAAATTTATGAATCATATATTTCATGAAGGGTATTACTGGTAACACGGAGAACATAGCCTTTGCAGACAAGCACTGCTCTGTCGTACAAACAAGAAAAGTCCCTATTTTTTTACGTAGTTTTCTGGGTTTGTAACATACCACAATTTGAAAAAATAGAACTAATATTGAAATCATACAAGTGTAGAAAAACAGATTTTCACCTCAAAATAATGACGTTCAAACAGTACTAAGAAAAGTCCTATCTGCAGAATTTGCTGAATCTATATTCATGGCTCATAGTAATCGTGAACATTTTGTCTTTATATTCACAAAGTCACAACGTCCTATCTGCGTTTCAAATTCTTCAATTCAGATCAGAATGTTTTGTCCTAAGTGAATAAAAAGCCATCTTTGCTAACATAAATTGTCCTATCAAACATTAACCAAGATAAATAGTCCGTTCTGCCTTCAAAGAAGGCAATTAAGTTAGCGTTTTGTGCTGAGCGACACCAGTTGGGACGATTGAGGGTAGCATGACAGAATCATAATGTATAACATAACCTCAACAATGTGATATGGACCGTGTTTTTTCCGGTAATTTTTTGCATTTTCAAGTGGATAAACATTGTGTGAAATGGATAGATGGTGAGGTAACTTTTTCACCTGTATGCATCATATGAAACTATTTCCTTTCCTAATTCCAGGTTATTATGCTGCCTTGTTGAGAAACTTTTGAAGCAATTATATTCACTCCGCGTATCGTAGTATACAATGAGGGTTTCGTCTCACTTGGAAAGGAGTCTAAAACTTTCCCTTGGGTTGTGTTGTGGCGTGAGGGAGTTGCTGGCAGATCCAAACATGATATTATTTCAACATTTCATTCATTATTTAGGGCAAATAAGGATATTGGATTTCAATTTTCATTGACAATGTTTCAAGCCAAAATGAAAATTGACCACTCTTTGGTTTCTTCATTTAGTTAACATTTCAGAAGTAAATGTGAACATTTAATAATCAAATATTTCGTGACAGGTCATACTTTCATGGCACCCGACTCTATTCATCATCAAGTTGAACTTGCCCTGAAGAGAAAAAAAAAGGTACACGAATTTGGCAATTTTTGTGATGGGGTACACCAAGCCAATTCGTCGTAAGTTAATAAAAACGCAAATTGCACAATTTTTCTTCTTTACAAAATACACTACTGAATACAAGTTACAGAAACTTTCTTCCCTTAGTTATTTGGGAGTCATGGTTTGTCTTCATTTTGAAAGAGTATATTTTTTCTTACCGAACAGAATTTGAAAATGAAGGATGTTCTTATAATGGAGTACGTTAAGGGCAGGCTCGTAACACATGTCGTGGTGTGTCTAAGATTGAAGAAATAATCCTATATACAAATTGAAAGAGCACATTCCTCAGAATCGTTTAAGATTTTGGAAAGACTTGCCGGTAAACGAAGATGGTTTCGATGAAGAAAATGGTTAGTTTCTTTATCATCCCTTCTTTTTCTTGTGCTATGATTTATATCATTATATATATATAATGTTTAGTTCTTCTTTATTATAATTTATTCGAAGTATTCAGTATTAAAATATTAGTTTCATTCAGTTCAAATTCAGTTAGTAGGATTGGAAATAACCCAATTTCATATACTGAAAAGCTAAATCAAAATTATTACTAGCAATTAGTTTATATTTTCCAACATAATAATATATGAAATATAAAAAGTTTCCTACAATACCATATGTTTCAGAGTGAAATGAAACATAACTCGAATTTTCTCAAAACTTAAATACAGCAGATAGAATCGTCCTTGTAAGGACGGCAGTGCCAGTACCCTAAGTACCATCAAGACTTGTACCGAACAAGGGGTCTGATGAGGCCTGAGTGCAGTGGGCCATTCTTACCATCCAATTCTTCCAGATCCAGAATCAAATATTTTGCGATGATTCGACGATCACGGGAATATTTACAAATCGAATACATGATATTTGACTTGATAAAGATTTATAGAATCATCAACAATTCGTCACAACTGTGACGCTCTTTCTAAGCTCCTGTCACTTTGGCGCCCTGGTCAAGGTTCTTCTCGGGCGCCACCTTCTGTTTAGAGTGTGAAGGACACTGCTCCGAGCAGCTTCAGTGGAGTAAAATAATTCCAGGGGTCACAAGATGTTGAATATTTGAATACGTAATTTACGTCCTGGTAATTTACTGCTAGGTAAGGAGTTTATCAATAAATCATAAGTAACTTCGGACAAATGTATAATTTATTATCAACTCAAACAACACGTTCAACAAATATCGTGCAAGCACACAGTCAAAACGGGCAAAGCAAGAGAAAGCAAGCGGGTCTTACGGAAAGTCGAAGCTATGATCTAAGCGATATATTACAGTGTTAAGCGGCAAGCTCTACGGTATCGGTTAAAGCTCTGTCTACGGTGGTACGACCCTCAACCAATACAATATCAATTCTTTGTACCCTCTAGTTTACAAAACGACCTCTCAGTTCCGATTTTTCAATCTATTCAAGGAAGTAATTGATAATGATGGTCTAGAGCTTTCTGTCACCCGAGTTGTTCACAACAGGTCCAGAAAACTCTCCTCAAGGCTTCTGCTCTCAACACCCGAGTTTTTCACAACAGGTGTTGAAACTCAGAGCACTCAAAAATAAAATACCGGTAATATCAAGTACAAGCCTTCTGATACCCGAGTTATCCACAATAGGCACCAAAAAGCGTTCCTTACGGTTATTGACCTCAATGCCCGAGTTATTCACAACAGGCGCTGAGTATCAAAACGTTCAACAAACTAATAACGGAAATTCCCAAAATAATAATGAGAGTACGGATTCTTCGATACCCGAGTTATTCACAACAGGTACCAAAAAATACACTCTTCAGGGTTTTTGCTCTCAACACCCGAGTTTTCACAACAGGTGATGCGAAACGGTCCACCCTTTACCGGCCCTAATAATTTCGGATATGCAAAACTAAATTAGAACTGAGTGAATTAAATAAAGATAACGAAAATAACTACCTTGGTTGAAAGTCTACCTGGTTCACTCTTACCACCCACTTACAAAAAGTTACCAGTACGGTCCTGGACGGTTGTTGGCTGGCGGAACGGCTGAGCGGTTGACTGGCGGAACGACTGAACGGCTGTTCGGTACTCTTTCCAATTAGCTCTCTGCTTGTCACCTTCTAGACCGCGACTGCAGAACTGCTGTCGAGACGATTCAAATTTCTGCTTTCGTAGTCCTCCGCTATAGTCACGATATCTAAGCGTAAGTGGTTCCCTCTAGCAGTACTACTCACTAACTACTCGGGTCGCAGATATCTGGTGTTGTCGGAGATTCCGAGATTCCAGTGTCGTGCGCGATAATTTTTATTAGGTGATAAGAGTAAACCGAGAGTGCTTTGTACATTGAACATTGGTGACTTCGTCACACAACGATAACGTTATATGTATGTTTTTCCTAGATTCACAACGCAGTCCATCCTGAAAATTCATTATCGCCCGAAAGAAGGAGAAATAATTTGAATCAATTCAGATAGAAGAAAATGTGATTTACTGTTTTAAGATGAAATTGTCGCGATGAATATACGAAACACCAGATTCATGTGACAGAACATTATATTCACCTACCAGCAACCCAGTAAAATCGACTTCTAAAAAATTGAGTTCATGTGAATAAGATGACTTTTACTATTTCTGTATTTCTGTTCCCTAACTGCTTCTTTTGTTATTGTTCATCAACCTTTATTATGCAGTGATAGTATATTACACACCGAGGTGGGAGGAGAGTCATTCCTGTCGTTTGTATACTATTCTATTTACTAAGATCATATTTCGATTGAAATTAATGAATCTCTGTTTCGTTCTGAACATATCTAAAATATTACATTCAACGACAAATTACCAAGAATGCGGTTTTCTCAGAATGATCAAGAAGATATATTGTTACCGTGACTACGGGGTATACAATTGTCACCAATATAAATACATGTCAGATAAAGTCAATGAATGACAGATAAAGTCTAGAATAGACGAAATAAGGGTGGGAAGTAGAGATATCTAATGTGACACTTCCCAACTTTCAATGACGTTAGAAATGAATATTACATATATGGTTGTAAATAAAAAAATATGAATCATGAGTTGAGTCAATTCGGCTCATTACGGCACTACAAATGTGTCGAAATCCCCTTCGCTCTCGGAATTCCCTGAAAGGTATGGATCGATGGCGCCTCACCTTCAACCCTACGGCTCCGCCAATGTTGAGGTCAACCCCTCCGTAACGACTCGACGGAAATTGCAGCATCCGCAGAATTTCCACGGTCGCACTTCGAGATTTCTATCAACGAATCGGTGCATATGTGCGGTTGTAAACCTGGCACTTGCTGCATTAATATCCTCTCCTTCAGAGCGGAAAACGCCCGGTGATAAGCTCGCACACTGGGCCATGAAACGTCGCAGTTGATAAAACACCAAGGCATCATTTTTGTTATGGCCTTGAGGTTGGTGTAAAGTCGAAGCTGATAATGTTAACTGTTCGAAAAGAGCATACTTTTGTGATGAAGAGTGCTGATGTATTTTGAAATTGTTTATTTTCCAGTAGATTCTGTAGAAAATATAATCTCGATTCTAGAAAAGCAATCCGTTTTGTTGGTGATTCTCTGCTCAGGAACACGCTCAATTCGTTAGAACATCATAGAAGAGTTGGAGAATTGTCTCTCTTCCATAGATATTTCCACGGTCGTTGCTCTTCTGGCTGCTTTTTGGCAGTATCAATACGGATGACCCGAAGAGTGCAGCATCTCCACCGCTGTGTTGTGAGCTTGGAGACTTGCCGAACCTCTGTTGCACAGGAATATTCTTTCAATAGAACAGCCGATTTCTGGAACTCCTTGCCAAACGCAACCGCAAAAAAGAGAGCCCAAACATCCACAGAACATGGATGCTAGCTGTTCAAAATACACGGATCCTCCCAAAGAGAGAAGAAAAGGTTTTGGAAAATCAGTTAGGGTTAATTGACAGTTCGATTCTAGGTCCGACAAATAATGACACGTCATCTGAACCTCATCAAATCAAAGCCTCGCAGCAGGGAAGAATACTTCGACCATTGCTGCATCGCCTTCGAAAATGTCTGCCGCAGATGCAGATGAAACGTCAGGCCCAAAAACCTGCGGATCACGGCTGAGAAGCCCGGAAACTTCTAACAATTCATCAGTTGCCGGCCGTGACAATCTACAACATGCGAGTGATATTACAGTTGAACGTACAGGAAATAAAGAAATCCATTTTTATCATTGAAAATAATAATTGTAATGGCCCTCATTGATAGGAAAATATCAATGAAAATATTAGAAGGCAGGATTCAATGAACAAAATAGAGACTTTCTTGGTCTTCCATTCAACCATAACATCAAGTAATCCAAATATACTCGTGATACCGTCTCTGTGAGATGTTATCAATATGCCGACAGCATTCATTGAAACGAAGACAAAATATATAACATATCTCGACCTTCACGTGAATGACATACGGAAATAATGACTTTCTAAACATTGTGAATAAAATAGTATAAATCCTCGGGAAAAGATAACCTCTCTCTCTCTCGAGAAAAAGTTTACCTCGACCTCTGACCTCAGTGAGCAATATTTTTTTTCGAATTTACTTTCGGCGTCTGTACCTGATATCCTTTTGAGAAGCTCACGCTTGCAGAAAACAAGCTGTTGTACAAAGAGAAAATGGTTAGATGGAAAGCTAACATGATTTAAATCAGGGTCAATTGTTGAGTTGACGATATTTTTGAAATATCGAAAATATTAGTAAATTTTTTGCGAATAGTTCTGGGAGACTGATGAAGATGTGGAAATACATTTGTAGGTTGATTCATTAACTTTGATATCAAACTGGAAATGAATCAGAGTTAATTACAGGAGTCAGCACTGATGTACGGTCTACTACTTCATTTACCACAACTCCAATCTATAATGCACTTTTTGAACTCAACCTCATTCTCAATCTTTCCGTGGCCGCCATATCATTCCAGAGGTGGACTTCCCTGAAAGACCTTATACCATTACTAGCGCGAGCTGGGGAAAAATCTTTGTCATTATCTTGCTCTCATCTACACTCTGCTCAGCTTCTTTGAAACTGTTGGTGGCAACTTCTTCTTTCAATGAAGAAAAAGTGTTATCATTTGGAAAGAGTTTTTTTATTGAAAACATTGTGTTGGCATCGGTGCACGCTTATTATGGCTTTCATTGAAATTGAACGATTTTTTTGTGTTTGGTGCGTTGAGTTGTCGTGTTCATTGCTGTGCATGAGTGAAGACTGGTGACATATGAGAAGCAAGTGTTCTTCAACCCACAGATTTTCTCGTTTGAAAACACAAACAGATCGAAATATCATGAATCACAAACAGAATTTATTTTCGAATTCCTTCAAAAATGATAATTATCACGAATCGAGCAACTTCAGTATATGCTTCGGTTCTGAACTCCACACTTATCAACAGTAATCCATGGCAAAGCGGATTTATACTTCAGGAAAGATCAGGAAAAGCAAGAAAATAATTTCTTGCAACGGAATAGAAATCTAATGCTATTTTCAGGTGATTGCGTGTAGATAGAACTTGCTCTGATTTTCGTGAATTTTTGGTCATTTTCAGTGTGGCCAATAGACCAATATAGCATTTCAATTTATCTGATTAACTGTGATTGCTGTAAAGAAAAACTGATTTTTGGTATTTTAAAAATTTTTTTTTCATTAATCAACATTTTGAACCCCTGAAAATGTTCCAATAGTTTGTTGGCATTTTCTTATTTTATTTATATCCTACCACTTTAACACGAAACCCATTGTTATAGAGCCCTGATGATGAATTTATTAAAATTCGAAACGTTGGCAAAGAAACAATAGTTTTTCCTCAATCAAATTGATCCCAATCTCACCAATACCACCATTGAAGAATGAAGATTAAATCATTTGGAAGTTCAATCGTATAAAGCAGATAATAGATATGGTTAGCGACCAAAAGTGCGAGTAAGTATAGAAAGGAAAAGTAGATAATCTGTGGAGAATGTGATTGATATTGTTTTTTCGGCAGAGTCTATAAGGGATAAAGATATTACAACGATGAGAGGCAGCAATATTGGATATAAATTCGTCTTATTGAGCATTTCTTCTGAAAATATCAAAAACAACATAACCTGTTGATACTGTCAGAATTGCTCGTTCGTCTGGTTTACATTATCATTGTTGGTAACAGATGACAGGTAGAAAATCAATTGCAGTAATGTAAAACGGTCTGTTATTGGTCAATTTATTGCCTGAATAATTTTTCATTTTATTGCCCAAATGTGAAATGGCTTTTACCGAAACAATCACTTCTTTCATTAAAATATTTGTATTACTACCAATTCCAAGATAATCAACCGTTCGCCGTCGTCTCTTGTCACTCGTCTGTTTAAGTGACATTCTGGCCTGATTTGAGTTTGAGAGTAGAACGCAGTGAGTAATCGCGTGTCAAGACTGTCAGGGATACAATACAGCACACATCATTTTGTGCGGTTAGAGTTAATCTTGGCGAGAATTCAATGGAAATGCGACACGCCACATCTGTTGCACCAGAAATAACACGGCGTTGATTGAGTTGGGAGTGCTGGTGATTGGCACGGGTGATGCACCACACGATCTGATGTGGTGGGTTTTCGATTGAGTGTTCGGAAACAAGCCACGAAATTGTGAGTGGGAGAAAATGGGTATTGAAGTTTCCGTGAGTTTGGGAAGAAATGATCGTTTCTGCTATCAAACACAAGTTGATCAAAATCAACGGTACATCCCAACTAGCAATTCTATATTTTATAATAGTTGCGAAAATGTTTCGGAGAAACAAATTGAAAAACTGTATTCCTCTCAGATATGTTTTCAATGTGTTTATAAAACAGCTATTAGTGGTAAATTGGCACCGTTTTATATAACATTATAGTCTTTATTAATATTTTGTTAAGCCTTTTACAAACACTACAAAATAGTTTTATAAACATTTCGACCGATACTATAAAAGTTTTCTAACACTCTTAAAAAGTAGTTTTGTAAAGACTTCTCTTACTGCACTTCTGCAACATATTTGAGCGATACTTATAAAATAATTAAGAGACAATTTTTAGTAGTTTTAAGTAAGCGTTATGAAATATAATGCAGCCTAAAAAGATACCGATAAAATAAAAAACTGTTAAAACTGTTTTGTTAAAGGCGAAAGAAGTAATTTTGTATTGGACACTAGGAAAATATAATAGATATGTCACCAACTTAAAACCAACAAATAGAAAGGTTGAAGCTATTTAAATAATTTTCCCTTTTGGACTCATAAAACTGTTGAAGACATTGTTTGTGCTTTAAAGATCGATATTTTTACTGCAAATGAAATTTTATTGACAATATATATAGCGTATTATTCAAGCGCGCCACTCATTTTTTGATGTTTTTGGAAAAAAATATTGATTATACAAAAATTTACACTGTCGAAATATCAATTTTCTACTTGCAAACTCAACTCAGTATGTTTTGGCTAGGAAGCTTCTTCCATTGGTTATGGAGGCTAAATTTCGAAGGAGCTTTTAGCTAGTAGTTTGAGGGTATATAAAGATGGTGTCACACTCAAATCGACGGATTTTATAATCATTATATTAACCTATTCCTGTTTTAAGCAAGAAAAAATTATGTAAACACTATGTATTACGTGGGAGATTTTGAGGTGTTTTGTTAGTATTTTCAATAAACAGAGTGACTCAAAAAGTTTCCAAATATTTTTTTAATGGAACACCTACGCTTCGAATTGAGTCTAAAGCTATTACTGTATGATATTGTTTGTTGATTCTTTTGATTCACCTAAGTGAACCTGTTTTTGAAAATCAACGTCAGAGATGCCCCTATCACTGTACATCATATTATCGTAACATATTTCCAGTCTTCGTCTAAACGAACCACTTTCCTTAATTTTTTTCCAATGACCAATATTACACGACATCATGCGTTAGGTGAGTTATTGGGACACACTTGTCAAATAAAATTCACAAATTATACCTCATTGACCTCTAAAATCAATGACAGCTGGTTCTTCTTAAAAGCTGCATTTCATTCTTGGCAACAGCAAATGTATATTCGCGGAAGCAGTTATTTTGTTGTGTTAGAGTAGTAGTAAATATACCACACTTCAAAATATTTGTGAAATTATCATTAATGTGACGATATGGTAATAAAAACAAAATTGTGTTCGAAAGCATTCCAATAAAATAATTTCATTAAAGCTACAGGAAGCAGTTACAGAATAAGCTTCAAATAGTTTTATGAAGATCATAACAAACTAACAGGAAAGTGCTATAAAACTGCTTCAAAATGACTTACTTTCATAGCAAAATATGTTTTATTATTTAGTTGTTGAAACGTTTCTGCGATAATTTCGTGAAAATTTTATACTTAACGGTTTTTTAATTTTATTTTATGAACGTTTCTATGACATATTTATAAAACACTATTATTGCCTAGAACTATATTGTGTTCACAGGTCGTCTAATATAATCTATTTGCAATTTGGAAGTAATTATAAAATAACAACACCAAAAAAAAACTGTTGCAGCACCATGAAATTATAAAACAATTTTGCTGGTTGGGATGGCTCTACAACGGAAACTTCATAGAATGTTTACAGAAGAACATTTCCATACTCTTTGCCTTTCAGAGAATTTTATAAGGGATACTTTTCCAACCGAACTGTATACTTTCGTTGCCTCTTTCTCTGAATAAATAATGGAAAACTAATCCCCCTCCCCCCCAATCAATCGTTATGTACGAAACTACAGTCGATTCGAACAAAACAAATCCACAAAAACGATCGAAATTTCCCTCGCAATGTGAAAGAAGTCCGAACAAATAATTTCATTCCTTTCAATTCCTTTTCCGAGTGATTCAATTAACTCAGCATAATTGAAAATAAAGCGGCCATCTCGACTAGAGTCCCTTCTATATTTCAGAGCCGAAAGATGCGGTGAGTAGTACAAGCGGAGGGATCGTCTTTTGAAATCAAAGAGAGGAAAAACACAATGAACCCATCGGCAAACTTGTCACGATCGCTACACTCCATGTCGCCGCATTGAATTTACCTTGAGCCTTTTTATTGAAGCTCATTTATTCCAGAGCTTCATCAGAGCGCTGCCTCAGAGGTTCGTCTTGCACCAGCTATTGACTAGAAATTGGATTGCACTCCATTATCCCTACAATGGAGTAAGAATGTACTCATGTAGATGGCACATAAAGAGGAAGCGAGTTCACTTCGGGCACTGAGTTGGCTTTTCCGGATGCATTGACCTACAAGATGCTATTTTTACAAACGGGATACTTCGATAAAATGGAGCAAGAGATGGAGGCATTGAAAGTGGTACTTTGAAGATACATGGCTTGAAATGATCCATCAATTTAGTGGGGCACTGAATTAACATTCTACTGGTGCAATCTGAGGTATTGAAGTTTAGCGGGCGCCAAAGAAATTCCATACGTAAATTTCGTTAGTAAAGGTGAAAAGAGTTTATTATGTCAATATTGTAGAAAATCTAACAGCGTTGCTTCCTTTCCCGAGTTACGAGGATTTTTTTAAATGACCATTTATTTATTGCTCTGAAACCAGTCGGAATATGCAGATGAAATTCAGTGGATATGCAGATGAAATTCAGTGGATATGCAATTGGGAATTTTATGATCATCAGTGGCGCGCATAAGGTTAACGATGGTGATGTTTTGGAAAAAGAAAATGGTACGGCACTAAGCTATCCGGATATAAAAATTATTTTCAAATTCCTCATTTGATTTGTGACAAACAATCATTCTCGTATTTTTTGGTATGAGACGCCGTTTTCATGCGAAAAATAAAACACCCTAATGGATAGTAATTTATTTATCCTGCTTGTTATTGAGAATCTGTGATATTTTTCGCTACGTAGGTATTTTTATCGGTCAGTTCGATTCAATTTTTGAAATATTCGTATTTAACAAACCATTGATACTAGTCTACTATCGTCGCTTCTAAATGTTTCAAAAATAACAATTATATGTTGTTGAGATTTTTAATTTTTTGCATTAAAACGGCGCCACATACAAAAACAATGCAAAAGAGATTGTTTGTCACGAATCGAACGAGCAACTCGAGATGATTTTCAGTTTGAAATGAATCAGTTACGTACCATTTTTTTTTTTTCAAAAACATCGAGTTATCTGAATGCGTACCACTGATGATTCTAAAATGTCTGATTTTATGTCAAAAAATATGCAAACACTACTTCTCAACACCCACCAAATTTCATTTGCATATACCGACCGGTTGCTCTGAGCAATACACAACTAGTCAGTTTTATAGAAAAACTTCTACACCCCGTATCTTGAAATACGATGCATTATTCATACCGAGGCCTTCATTCATCAACACCCTTTATATCAATTTTCGAAAGTAACTGTGTTGCATATGAATCGAACATTCCTATTGCAAACATTGAAATTTCAGCATGAAAAGTGCGCACTACTGTCTTCTATTATAAAAAGAATCTGAGTGTTCCGTTTCAACCCCAACTTCTATCACTTTCCCGATGTAAAACATTTGACAATGGTATTTGGAGTCAAATGTTCCACAGAAGACACCTCTATGCCAGAATTTAGGATCATAAAAAAAAATTCTAGTTGAAATCGGCTGCCACTATAAATTGTTTGTATTTGCTACCATCTGTAGACTGAAGTTCTTTGACAATGATTTTTCTTCTTTTTGTATTTTTCAATTCGTAAACGATAGTATATCATCTTTTGTAACTGCCTAGGAATACCCACATTTCAGGATTTTCTTCTAGGAATTTTCTTTGGTTTTTGAGATCTTCTCTTAATTTTCTGAGAAATACAAATGATGATCTTTCGAAGATGACAACCAGGAATACCGCGTGCAAATACTTAATTCGTTCGCCAACCGAGATAATTTCAAGAAATACATGAATTATTTTCACCGTTGAAGTTGTGAGACACAAAACTTACCCCAATGGTAACGTATTCTGGATTTTGATTAGAAGATGCACATCTGAAACATAATGAAATTTTCAATGTTTTCCTATTTGCGACGAAAATTATTTTATTCATTGTCTTTTATAGAATCAACTCGATTCAAGTAAGTTCTTGGTTGAAATGAAGAAAACTACATTGCACAAGTCATTTCTGGGTTTCCTCTCTACGACGACGTATTCAAGGTCATGTAGCCAATATCATAAGTTAGAAAATTCAGAAAGAAACTACAGTGTGGCTTGTACTCCACCCAAGGAACGTTATGAAAACAAAAACCTCATTTCATTGATACATTTTTCAATTTGCCCCCAATAATGAAAGAGTCTGCTTCACAACTCAGAAAATTATTGGATATATTGTCCAGTTTCGAGATAAGTATTCAGCATTTTAAAATAATTGAATCAGCGCACATTTTCTCTCATCAAAAAAAAATGTTTCGTGTTTAAGTCTTCACAGGGTAAAGATGTTTGAAGTTCATTGGATTCATTGAATATTTGGATATTCAGTTGGAAAACTGAGATACGCCCATTCCGCTAAGGATTTTGATGCAACTACAATGAGATACGCCGACAAATGAGAAATGAACAGTCATAATGGTTGGGAACAACGTTTATTTTCCAATTTTACATAACGGACATATTACTAAAAGTCACTTAATGTTGTTCGTCTACAGGAACAAAACTTTACTGCAAACTTGTAAACAGAAAGACTAACGGCTAAAATTCACGGCTATGTACTCCGTATGTTTATGCAAAACTCGATGCAAAAGGTAAAATATCCTAAGCAAATAAGACGTGTGTCAGAGATGCGCCCATTTCGCTTATCACGACTGAGTTACGTCTAAATCTAGCTTAGGATTTCCGGTGATTTTCTATATACATCTATTTTAACTAATATTGCTTGGCACGATGAGATCCGGCCAAATTTCTCATCAAAATTAATAGGAAGGTTATGAAGGAGTCCAAGCAAGTAAAATCTAAAATTCGTAAAGTATTGAGATACGCCCTTTGGGCTTAGGACGGCAGCATAGTCGAAGAGGATTAAAGGGATTTGAAGAAGTCAGGACAACGAATCAATAAATGGGATTTGCTTTTTATTCTCATTATAGAAAATAATGTCGATTTCAATAGTAAAGGGGATTGGCAAAAGGAGTTTTTCGAGCAATAGACTTCCAGAAATGAAAAAGTTATTGGATTTTTTTGAACCAGAGGTGGATAGAATCGCGAATTCAATTCATTTGAAGTTTATGGAATTAATTTTTAGTGGATTCAACTCATTGGCTACAATTCACTTTGAAAAAAAGTGTCAATTGACAGCCGTCGTACCTCTCGCCTGGAAATGAAAGAGTTTTTTATTCTTAAATTATCAGTTTTTTGGATGATTTGGCCCAATACGTAACTGCATTATAATAAATGGGACCAATTGGCCAACTGTTTCATCAGTTATATACAGATATTTTCAGGAGTGGAAAAATTAGATGAATATCATACATGAGATAGATCATTCAATATCAAAACTATATTTGAAACAAAAAGTACCAAAAGATTGAATCGGGAATGTGTTTATAGTATCCCATGAATATGTGATGGGGTATATACTGGTGAAACATGAACAACATTGAAAAGTAGAACTGCTGAACACAAAAGCAACTTCAGAAGACGAGAAGTACAAAAAAAGCTGAATATTTGTTATCAGCAGCTTGTACACAGGTTTTTTCAATAATATAAATTTTCTTGTGACAGAACAAACTGAAACGAGAATGAATCTGAGATAGGCCACTTGTATTTTGCTGAATATATCGATACTTGTTATTTGAATATGAATTAGTGTTGGTTGCATCTTTCAAACAGGAAAGTTGGACTAGGAAGATTCAATCAGAATTAGGTTGTATCAAAGTGAACCCTTGCTGAAACCATTCACGAATTAGTCATGCCAATGTGATATTTCGACACAAACAAGCGAATATGTAATAAAAGCAAAAATGGATGCAAGGCCTGAGAAAGAAAGCAGATAAGCTTCCGTAACCTTTCCAGAGGGAAGTATTCAAGTTTTTTCATGAACTCTTCATCCATTTTTCCTATCTTTAGAATTTTGGTGCGTAACTGATGAAATGCACCCTATTATCAGGGTAAATATACATTTTGCTTTTGAAACAGATGATATCAGAATTTAATTGTTCCTTTTCAGAGGAGAAAAAACCCAGAGATGAACTCTATAATGTTCGACCTTTAACAAAGACAGTATTAACAACATTGAGCTTCGAACCAGGATTTCAACTATGGAATATTTTGTAGATGGTTGGTATGGTGACTCGTCTTCCTTCCAAAACGTCACTATACCTCCAAGTTACACTACTAATATAGTGTCTGTTGACTGAACGTTAATTCCAAATTCCCGTTTCCAACCTAGACGCGCAAAACAGCGAACGCTCACGATAAATTTGTCACAATGGCAACGGACTAACGCTAATAGCAGCTTTCCAAAGGAATGAACAGCACTGCAAGGATAAGAGGATTATTCCTGTTTCCTGGAAGCCGTCGTCTATTTCTACGGAGGTATTGTTTCTGCCGACTTGTTCATAATTAACCGATACCGAAGAAGATTATTGAGTTTCACGTTGAAAATCTCCTTCATTGCTAGGTCAGACATCTAGGGTTTCTACCATAAACGTCACTTTGCATTGAGAGAACGAGCTCGATAATGGAATATATGGCTTCCTCGTATTCACATGATCTCGTAAATGCACAAGGATCTCTATGTTGCCATTTTTTCCATTAGTGTCATGTCATGGAAGTGCTCATTTCAGGATCCACAGGCAGCCTCATTGACTACCCTAGAATCCCCCAAAATACATGGATATGAATCAAAAGTTGTCACGCAGACTCCATTTGATTTGCATAAACTTGTACCACACTCATTCCTCCCAACCGGATAGATGATGTTTCGAGTTTTTGGTTGGGATACCCTTAGAGCAAACTTCCTCACGGGAAAACTGTTTGTCAGATGCCAGTTTCCTATTAGACCAAGCGAGGTACTGAAAAAAAAAACAAAATTGTCGTATATTCCTTTTTTTGGAATGATGAAGCAAATGGTTTCAAAGATAACAGACTTTTTTTCGCCAAATTTCTTTTTTCAAATTCAATTCCTCCTCCAGCGATTATTCATGAAATAATTTTTCAGGGCTCATTCTCTTCCTTCTCATCTATAGTGAGAAGAAATGGAAGAAACTATAAAAATGGCCGGCGCAACTGTGAATTAGTCAATAAATGTCGATAAATTATTGGAATTTCCGAAATTCGAAAAACCAATCACACCATTTGACACTACGGAAAAAATTTCATAGATACTATGTTTCATTTTTCGAGTGGATAATCATTTTGCTCATCGACATTGCTGTAAGCACCCAAATCGAGTAATAGGAAATATGCATAAAATATAAATTTGTCTCAAATATTTTTTCTCGTCACATAATAATCACTTTTCGTCAGGAATTGCGATAACATTTTTACTCCTTCACACCCCCAAATATTTATTTCGAACCCCCAGCTCACGCATTTATTTCTTTACATTCAGTATAGACCACTTAAAGTACAACTTGCCTGTTCTATATATGGAATCATCAACTTTATTTCTACCAGAAAAAAAAAAGATGGGAAATAACTCCATAATGGGTTCTGTGTATCATAGGATACAGGGTGTCCCAACTGCTATAGACTACTTACCATCAATATATGCTTTTTAGTCTTGATAAAGGTAATCAAGCAGTCGAAAATATACACAGAAAAAATGCCATGACATTATTTTGAAACCAGATATACAGTTAGTTGTGATGAGGAGTTGAAAAGGCCAAGAGCAAAGGGTTTGCGCGACGAATTGGATAATTTCGAAAATATGTCAGTATGAATGTATTCGATACAGCTCATATCAAGAGATTCAAGTTCCGAACGCTTCCGATCTTGATCTTGAAAATAGTTCTTGAAATATTCCGCATTACATTTACAAAATGGCATTCGCGGGGCTTTTTTTATTTGAACATATTCCTCAATACTATTTGATTCTCGGTGAATTCGATTATGAAACTGTGAAGTATTTATTTGGACTGAAGATACAGTTCGAATCGGTCATGCAGGGTATCAAAACAACAAAAATATTGTTGTCGATACTACGTATAACTTTATATTGATGAATGGTTTGACATTATGTCGGTAACTGAGACGCAATACAATAATTTCAATCACCAATTTTACGGACTGGTTACTGATATTTGAGTTCTGATCAAGTCGGAGAATTTTGAAAATTTTTCCACCGTCAATTGACATCTGAGTATGATTCAGTTTGATGATATTGTAATCAATTCTAAAAACTGGGACATATGCCTTGTTATTATTTATTGTATTCGTATTATTTCACCATTTTTCGATTTGTCTTTTTGTAGAAGATAAACGTACAAAGATTAGTAATATGTATATCGCAATGACCTAAAAATTCCCTTTGAATTCGAAAACTATTCACCATTCTCACGAATACGCTAATTTGTCGATAACTGGAACTTTTACCAATTTCAATTCAACCAATTAGGAAATCATTTCCCTGGACTCTTAGTTCGATTTGTTCCAGAAATTAATGAAGAGTATATGATATCATTTACCCTCATAACCCAAAATGGCCTGTTCCAATCGTAAAATCGAATCCTTTCAACCATTTACACCATCATGAATATGAGCCGGGAGCAAATAGGGGCAAACAGTGTCATAGGTCTCGATTCAGTGTCGACGTTGCCATTCAAATAATACTTCATGAAATATAGGGTTTTGAGTCGCAAGTGATATATTTCCTGTTTTTTCCCTGGAAATCAATAAGGGCTGCCTCCGAAGTGTGAATGCTTCGGCTGTTGGTACACGCGTATGATTCAAAATCTTCCAAACCGTGCATCACAAATAGCACATTATCTTCATGAATATACTGACAATGTTCGAATATACTTATATCTGAATATCATCGCAGATTTTTCGAGGAATGTACCAGGAATACTAACTCTTATCCTCTATAGTGCATCCACGTTGAAGATAAAGTGCTCACAAACAAATACACGTGATGGGTCGAGTAGATCAGGGCAGGACTGACTACTGAAAAGAGGAATTTGTCATTTTCATTACAATCATACACAAAATCCCTGATTTCAAATCGACTTCTTTGCTTTTTTGAGTTGGATAAAGTTACGAACAAACCTAATATACACCGACTTTACATACCCATGTATGACTGGATACTTTCGTAAAAATCGTAAAAGTCATAGTTGTATGAGATCATATTCTCCTAGATACTACTCAAATGTCTCATCTTCATTTTTTTACTAGGACGATTATCATTGGATATGACATCGTTATCAAATCCATCCATATCTGTAGTTAGTGGACATATTGACACATGCACTGCTAACGATAAGTTAATACTATTCAGTACTGGACTATGCATTTCTCGATATCACAGTCGAACAACCTAAACGCGAGGACTAACTATCCAGGTGCCGATCACTCTAGATGCATTGTTTACGCGCACTCTATCTTAAACGTGAATAGACTATAGCAAATAATCTATGATTACTTTCCATAGAACTGGCGACAGTAACATATTCTTGAATCATTCTTTACTACCTTTAAGTAAATACTTGGAGCTAATACAAATCAAAATCTGCCAAAATATTAGCGATGCATGTAACTTCATGTCAAACCCAGAATTTTCATTTATTGGAACACATTGTATGAAGTATACCCAATAAAGTATGCGAAGTTGTAATTGGCATACTGTGGAAAGTTGGTTTTCATTGCATATTGCATTGCATATATAACAAATAGTATATATGCATGATTTTTGTACTGATAGCGACGTCTTCATACGTAACGAATGCAAGGCAGCCTCCTATGATTAGCAAATATTACTTATTCCTGATACATATCAATCATCAAAGTATTACTTTCCCTGCCTAGGCAGCAAAGTAAGGACTTTCCTGCATAGTGGGTTTTTCAATGGGAATCAAGACATCCTGGCAACAAACTCAACTGAATATTTTCCATCTCCCTCATTTCTGGAGGAGTAAGTACTTCTCCGTTACGAAACTATCAGAAATATCATGAGTTGACTAACTATAATTTCTATGCTGAATGGTAATGGTTCGTACTTCTATTGTCTATATTTTTAACTCTATTGAAACCTGTTGCTAGGAACGGAAAGATTAAAATACAAATCAAATGAGAAAAAAAATCAAATAAAAATCGAATTTTCGGTCAATGATGAAATTAGGGGTTGATTGATCGAAGAGAACACTGTTGTTACAAAAAATCGAGATTTCGTCATTGACCGAAAATTCGATTTTGATTTGATTTTTTCTCATTTGATTTGTATTTTAATCTTTCCGTTCCTAGCAACAGGTTTCAATAGAGTTAAAAATATAGACAATGGAAGTCCGAACCATTACCATTCAGCGAAGAACATTGTCAACCACTTTCAAGCAAACGATATAATTTCTATGACATATACACTTCCATAGCCACCAACCACTGCAACACTTGCGATTTCTATCAAATTTTGTTTTGATTCATCACTAAAGGAAAAATAAAAAGATTGTGAGAATTGACTGCCTTAGCTGGATTCCTAACTATTAGCCGCGGCAGTCAATCCACTACTTTGCTGCCTAGTGAAACAAATAACTATTATAAGAGTCGGTTGCGCGAGTTTTCATACCTGAGCTGTCAGTTTTCAAAATTGTTCTAAAATTGTTCGTTTCCGTTAACCAGCTGAAGAACGTTAACTTTCAGAAGTCGAAACTTGTGCGAGCAAATGAATCGACGAGGCCTTACCTTACAACGTGCGATTACCCAGCACGGTGGCACGGCGGAGAATCGAACCCCGGTCTTCCGCTTGAAAGGCTAATGTGCTAACCTCAACACAACCGAGAACCATATTATGGATTTCAAAATGAAGTCTCAAGGAATAATTGCATTATGTTGTAAGAATATTGGAGTATTCTCAAAAATATTCCATGAACGATCTAAAGATATTATGTGTGGTCGTAAATAATTCTCTTCATAGGAGATGAAAATTAATTTATTTCATGATCTCTTTTTTTCGTACAATCAACACTTCAGGAGTTGCAAATATACGTATTTTCCGAAATATAGTTGTTATAATTGATACTACATTGAAACACAAACTTTGTGTAAAACTTCAATCTATTGGGCCAATTGTGAGGAAAATGTACAACATCAAATGTCAAGGGCAGGCACAGAAGACATAAGGAACGAGTATTGAAGCTCATTACGACATGAAGTTTCATTCATGGAAACATTCAGAAGGATAACTGTCACATAATTGACAGAAAAGAGTTTCAGGCGAAATTTTATGGAAATGCTTGTCAAATATAGTCTGTTTCCATTTGAGGAAACCAGACATATTTTGAAAAATACGTCTATTCAGAACACTCATCTGAAATAACTCAAGAAAAATAATAGAACAAGATAAAAGAGAGGGAAGGTTTTTTTACAGAAAAATTCTTCATTTCAAAAATACGACGCACCGTTCAAAAGATATTGAACCAAAGGCTTTTTTCAAGATGACGGTAATAGGATATCGGTCTAGCGCGCCAATTTCAATTTACGTTCAGTAGGCATCTTCTTAACATTCCCAAGAGATGGAAAACATATCAATTTCAGTGAATTTGACTCCTTTCGCTATTTTTCCTGGACTATTATTGCCCCGTTCGACGTGTCTCATGAAAGCAACGACCTTTTATTTGCTAATTGTCGGGGACCCAGTATCACGGCAATGAAAATTAATTGAGACCCAGCAACATAATTACGAATTTCACTAGGTTACTCCATTGGATGAGCTCGTATGTGTGGAATTGATCGATATAATGAGGAATAAATGGTGATGAAATGATAGGGGTGACGAGACGAATGGACGTGAAATGTATCAACATCATTTTCGTGCTTTTGATGTTATCCTAATTCCGTCTGCCTATCATGAATTCAGTAGTTTTCAAATCCTGTCCCGAACAGATAAATATTCATACTGGTTCATTCTTCTCGATTACACTCAACTACATGACTACAAGTCACTGAATATTGGTAAGGAGTGAAGTGTGCTTTATATGTTATAATAAAGATGTTCCCAAAAAAAATTATGTTTGAAATGTGTGAAACGATAGAGAATGATAGTAACAATGAATATCCGAGAGATTACACAACTAAAAAAATACTTACCCTATAAAAACTCAAATAGCAGTCCTAGCATTCAATTGAATTTAGGAGCGCTCTGTGAGGTCAGTACCCTTATTGAAGGACCCGCGGGCATTTTACTGCTATTGTTCACCTACTTCGAGCGCTGTGGTCACCAATATTCATTTAGAATGTTCAAGTCGAAAGTGTGAGTATTAGGTCACTAGTTTATTACTGCATTTGGAAATCGAATTGGTTGATGACAACTTCTTCCTTGCGCTGCGTTCAACAGTTGTGAAATAAAGGTCATTTTTTTCAGAGTTGATTCAATAACCTCCCGCAATGGTCTCTGAGTTTTTGGCATCAAAAAACTACTCAACCACAGAGTAAGGCAGTAATAGTACGAGACCCGACTGCTTGAATTTACAGGTACCGGTTTTTCTGAAATACACACTAGTAGAACATATTACAGCACGATTCTCTGGCAAAATTTAGCCGCAATTACCTTGGTATCATAATGTCCACATTTTGAAATCACTTTGAGTTGTTCTGTGAGAGCAAATTATATAATTGGTTCATAGTTCCCTACTCAGCGATGATTTTTTTTTTCCTGCAACAATGCGCTGTTGCCATTTTCCCAATGAAATTTGGAATTGAAGCCGGCTCGTAAAGAAACAGCTGTTGAGTTGTTCTCATTTGGCGAGGTTGCTCAGAGAACACCAAAATAGCAAGTAATGGTTTGAGAAACATTTGTACTTATAGAGGATACATGAAATAGTTTGATTCTTGTCAACATCAGTTTAGTTTTATGCGATTTTTCCAAATGGAATATCCTGTATATCAGTCTGTCTTTGCGATCTATCAATTGGAAATTCATTTCTGAAAGAGGTTGAGAAGGTAGTTATTGCCTCCATAAATAAAATATAAATACAATTCTGAGCTGTTATTTTCGAAAAACATCGTTGATATATAAGTGCATTTTTCACACCGAAAATAGTTTTTCAGGGGCTGGAATATTTTTATAACTCTCTCAAGCGCGAGCAATCGCAAGCCACCTTGTTTTTAGAGATTCTCTGTATCGGTAGAATCACAGAAGTCTTCCAAAGCTTCTATTTGAACGCTACAGATGTTGAAAAATTAGTGAATTTTCACTACGATCTATTCGAAATCAGCAGGTAGACAATCAGCCGCAGTTTTTATGGCATTGTGGATTATGCGAGCGCCCTTAAAAATAATATCCCGCCCAAAGCAGGACGAATGGTCACGTACGAAAGCTGTTCCACATTTTCTTTAATGGCCTCCCCCTTTTATTTTTTGAAAAGGTCAACTCAAAAATCGCAACTTAGGAAACTGAAATTGATGCATTCATACTACATTTTGAAGTAAAATTAATAGGTGAAAATTTCAACATTGCGGACTGGGCGCTATCTTAAAAAAAAATTGAATGAAAAGGGGTCTCTTGTGAAACATCATTTTGAAGCTCTTAAAGAATACTTCATTACCCTAGAATATGAAATCAATATCTTCACCTACTACAAAATGGCGGTACATTTAATAATTACCTGTATACATCGACGTTCAACTTCATACTATGAGGAAATAAGCTGGGTTCAGTTCAGAAGATGCTCGAAATAGATGCCTTGAATGTCTTGACATAAGAACAGCCTATCCGATATTTCACGTCGAACATTTTCGAGTACAGCAATGTCGATATTTCTACAAATATTCATTATTTTCTGCCGTATATTCACTTTCGAAGCAGATTCAGTTCCGTACACTTTTTGCTCCAAACGGTCCCATAAAAAAGTATAAAGGTGTCAAATCTGGCAAGCGGGTTGGCCATTCCGTAGGACGTCGTTGGCCAATCCAACGACCTTGAAAGGTATAATCAAAATAGTTTCTTACTCATCTGGAGTAATGTGGTGGAGCTCCATTATCAAATAATAATATCCATATCGAATTCATTGAGATTCATTTCGATGATTTCGGTGATTAGAGGATCAACAGTAGTTTCCAGCATATGCAAATATAGTTCCCTTGTTGAATTTTGTTCAATTATTTTGGAAATAGTTTTTTTTTTATTATTTATTTAACCCGGCAGGACTCGCACTGTTAGATAAAATCTAACATTTTCAGTTGCACTACAGACTTTTTTTATCTCTTGTCAAATTGTTTTCATATTTTAGGAATGCCTTCTATAGAATTCCTTTACCAGTTCATGCTTGTTGGGGCGTGAGTGGGAGGTTGTGGTGGCTACAAATAAATTGAAGTTAGAAATAATCTAACGCGCGAGCGATCACATATGTGCTTTTCTCCAAATTGTTGGTAATTTCAATTTTAATTAGCAGGTACCTTTTTCAATTTTTTGTTCTTTCCTTTATTTATTTGAGCTTTTCTACAGAAAAAAAAATGGATTCTAAAACTGAACAGCAGTTTAGAAAAAATTCCACTTGTTATAAATGTGAAGATAATAATTGCAGCGAAAGTGACGATTAAATTTGAATAATTATACATTATTCTTTGTTGTTTTCAGAATTTAGAATAGATTAACTAGAATCAATATTAAATAGTTTTCATTATGAAAAGTCAGTGTTAGAAAATATCTATACGCGCGAGCTCGCGTTAGAAAAAATCTATAAGCGCGAGCTAGCGTGAGAAAGAATCTATAGGCGCGAGTTCTCACGTCGTTGAATAGTACGCGAGTTCTCCCGGGTTCGTCGGCCTATTTCCGACGCCGGTGAGCACACCTCCCCCAAACGGAAATTTTGCCGAACCCTCTGGTACCTATTCCAACCAGAGGCAGGCATCTTTAACGAGCCCATCATCCATTGACTCGGGACCGACGGCTTTACGTCCCGTCCGTAGGACGGCATATCCTCCATATATCTTGTGCTCATTGATATATTGCCTGCAAGCTATGATATGCTATTTTGCTGCAGCTGTACGGGCTTTCGACACAGTATTTTCCTGCACGGTCACCCATCCAAGTACTAACCGCGCTTGGCGTTGCTTAACTTCAGATATCGAATGACTGTCAGTCAAACTGAAGAGCTGGGCCATGCCAGAAATAGTTCACATGGTACCAACTAGTTTTAAAATCGAAAACAAAATGAGAATATTTTAAATGAATAATGATGTTCGTTGTCGTACTGACAATTTTGTCCTTATGAACGAAAAAGAATCTCTCAAACCTTATTTGGTTGTTGGAATTGCCTTGTGGCAGAGAAAAACGAATATTTCCAGAAATATCGATATTAAGGTAGTACCAGCGCTAACGTCAGGCGCAAAAGTTCTCGCCCTCTCGAGAGTGAAGAAGCGCTGCTATTGCGCTGCGGCAGCGAGTATACTTTTTCGCCCGAGTGTACCGCGCTCCTTATGCTTTTACATGGAGCCGTAGATCCGGCAACGCTGCATACTCTGCTGTGCGAGGAATGGGACTCTTGAGTTGTGTGAATACGCGGGTGCCTTTGAGTGGTCAAATTTCGAAAAAAATGATTGAGAGAATTGCTGAAGCGGGTATAACTTACGAAAAACTCGAAAATTTTTACCAAGAAAGTGGAGAAAATGGCATTAGAGAAATGCTGTGGGGTGAAAATAGACAAATGCGAATAATCAAAGTGAAAAAAATTCTTGACAATGTTGTTAATCATTTCAAGAAATGAGCACTTAATAATTCTTTTCTTTATTCCTGATTTGTTTTTTCGCTGGAAATTTTCATTTCAAGAAATAATTGCTCGAATAATTTCGTGAAGTCCTTGCTAATAATTCTATTTGTTATGGCACCAGATCGCAATCGTTTCAAAAATTACAGTAATACAAATAAGGTTAACGACTTAATATGTACAAGTACATCAAAACTATGTGACGTAGAATGTTTCTTACACTCCAAAGAATAGACAATAAAAACGCTTTGACAAGAGACTTTCAAAACTTGCTTGTGATAAGAAGCCATATGTACCTGAATATAAGTGATAAAAAATATGTATATTTAGTACCAAAAATATTTGTATTTGTAGAAGCCATGTGCAACTAAATATAAGTACCAAACATTTTTGTATTGCAAATCGTTGAATGAAAAAGTTGAACTATCTTTTTACATTACTGCAAAAATACTTTTTTCAACGGTATAATTCCAGTTTATTGGACTCTTCCAATTCCTATCGCTTTCAATCAATTTCGTTATAGAAATATTATTACCTTGAGTTTACATCCCAGTGCGTCCGCACATGTTTACCTGATTTGTTTTTATCACTACGCCCAAATTTCCAAGTTCGCCATTCTTCTAATTCATTCATCATTCATCAATGTCATAAATTTATTATGCCCCATCATTTATAAGTTTCTCGTGATTCTTTATTATTTCTTTTTATTTATTCTTTTATTATCGTGATTTCTTATAATTCACGATAATTTTTCATAGTATCCAATAGTATTTCATAATTTTCCTTCCATTTCCAATAAAATACCAAATAATAAAGAAAAAAGTTTTGGCATAGCTGCGCGTGAGACGGGACTTTAGTTTGTTGCGCCGAGTACTTGACAACCATTTCGACAGAGCAACTCGTGCGACGTTGCTACATAGTATGGCTCGGTAATGCGGCGAGTGCGATAATGTAAACTTCTCTGTCTCATAGTTCAATAACTAGAAGGTGAAATGCATTCAAACTTCGCACGAAATTTTCAATCTTGCTATAGTTCAATACAATCGGTTTTTTGCGCATGTCTATCAATTCGTTCTTTACTAAAAACGCAATTTCGCGTCAAATTTTCCGATTTCCCTTAAGAGCCCATGCAAATGTTGAATTCATTATCTCGGTAACGAAAAGATCAATCTCGCTCAAATTTCGCAAAAATGCGTGTTATCACCAAATCTAACAGTTATATGTATTTCAGCCTTTTCTATAAATTTCGACCAAATGAAGGTACTACCTGTATTTGTTTTCAGGTAATCATTGAATATTCCACTGTTTTGTAGTAGGTGAAGATATTGACTTCATATTCTAGGGTTATTAAGTATTCGTCAGGAGCATTAAAATGAGGTATCGCAAGACCCCCCTTTCTAATTTTTTTGGCCTAGTCGCCATCTTAAAATGTTCATCTTTCAATTTTACTACAAAATATAGTATTTATGCAACAGTTTCATCATACCAAGTTTTATTTTTTTTTCATTTACCTGTCAAAAAATAAAGGGGAGTCATCAAGAAAAGCACTGTATACCGAAACAGTTACTGTTCGTTTGGATGATGCCAATTGAATTTTTGAAGAGCCTTCAGTTGTCATTTTGTACATTCCAGCCTCCTTTCATCTTATAATTGTCGAACGACGTCCCTATCAAGCATACGGTGATGAAAATTAATTGGAACTCAACAGCATAATTAGTTATTTCAATGGGTTACTATAATGAATGCCACCGTGTGTGTCGAGTCGATAGACGTAATAGGAAATGAATGGTGGAGGAATGTTAGGGGTGACGTGACGAGAATATTCTGATAGGAGTGTGTTCACAAACAGGTTTCATATGTGAGGAATTTGTTCATGAACTGGCATTGAGCGCCTGTCAGAAGTAGCTCGATATATTTGAAATCATGCATTAACAAAGAAACGCATCAATAAATTTTCAACTCAAAATTATGATTTTTTTTTCTCCGATAAAAAAAATTATTAACATATTCAATGAAATGAGTAGAATGAAAAATGCAAACTCTCTCTGTTGATAGGTACATGTATATCTCATTCAGAGATACTTTGATATTTCAGAAATAGTTAGTAGATCATAATTTATTGCGGCAGTTGCCTGAGAAGCTACATCTAGGTAGAATGATAAAAACATTTGGGTGTCATCGGCATTAAAATGGCGAGAACATAATAGAAATGCGGATAACTTAAAGATATAAAGCGAAAACAGTAAAGGACCCATGATAGATCCTTGCGGAACAGCCGTCGTTATTTCAGATAAGTTGAAATTTTATCTGACAGCTGCGTTTTCTTCTGAATCCAGATTGATTATATGGGATGATATCTTCTCCAAGAATTTCGAGTTGTTTCTCCAGGGTTTTCGTTTCATTCATTCACAAAAAGGAAGAAAAAGTCAATCTTGAACAGCTACTCTCCTGCCTATATGGCGACAACAGACACTGGGTTAGATAGAAATAACTTTTTTGATCAATTTGTATACCAAGCATATGAAGATTGAATCAAATAAATAGCAAACATAGGAACATTTAAACAAAGCAAAATAGAGAACTATCTGTAGAAAAAAATCTCACTCACCAGAATACTATTTCATTTCAACCAATATAAGATTTAGTTTCGCTCAGAGAAAATCAAAATCCTCATACAATTTCGAAATATTCAATTCTTGACAAGTCTGCCATCAGTTTCAATTGATATTACGGTAACATTCAACTAAATCTTGTATGTGTTGAAATATTATCCTGGTGCGTGAGAGTTTTTCAACGAATAGCTCAATATTTTAATGTGTAAATATTCCTATGTTTGCTATCTTATTGATTCAATTTTCATATGCTTGGTATATGGAGAAAGAGTTATTTCTATGTAACCCAGTGCCTGTCGTCGCCATATAGGCAGTGGAGTAGCTGTCTTGGGTGGGCGTTTTCTTCCTTTTTGCAAATGAATCAAACGTCTCTGAAAGACATACACGACGCACCTATCAGTGTTTTTTTTTATTTTACTTGGTCTCGGAAGTGGAGTGGTTAGCATATCTGCCTGTAAAGCGGAAGGCCGGGGTTCGAATCCTCGCCGGGCCACCGTGCTGGGTAATCGCACGTTAAAAGGTTTGGCCTCGTTGATCCATTGCTCGCACAAGTTTCGACTTCTGAGCGTTGACGTCCGTCAGCTGGTTAACGGAAACGAATAATTTTACTCATTTCATAGAAGATGTCATTTCTATTTTTCGTTTCGGAGAAGGAAAAAACAAAAAAATAATTTATCCAAGTTCATTCTTTCCACAAAAATTCCCAAGTTCCTGATGTTATGAAAAACCAATGAAAAAATTATAATTGGGGGAATAGATTCTCATGGCATATAGACGATAACAAGCGTATAAGTGGGTAATTTTGTATCAGATGATTGTTTTTCAGTACTCCCCAAAATTCCTACAGAAAAAAAAATTGGTTCTTGGAAAATGTCCCGTCTCATAAAAATATATCACCAGATGCTTCATTATTCAAGAGATTGGAATATGGTTTATGGTTCTTATCGAATGGAATAATCTAATAACTCAGGAAAAACATGAGGAAAAGGAGCGTTCATTGGTAATTATTGGAATGTTCTGAAATTGAAAGTTTCCATAGTCTTCTTGTGGTGAAGTTTCAAACTTTCTACTGACATATTTAATTCGAAATTGAATTATAAGAGATCCTTTGAGTAGTATTTTCGAGAAAAAATAATAATGTATGAATTACTATTTCTGGATTTTCTTCATCGAGAATAAAAATGGAATACAAACCAAAAAAATCAAAAACACTCTGTTAAATCCATTCACAAATGAAAAGGACAAGTCTGGCCTTTTTCCAGTGCAAATCGCGTGACGGACTCTGATTCATAAAGAAGTCAATTTTTGTTGCTGAGAGTAGTTTATAGAAAACTCACACTTACCAGAAGAATTCCTCCTTCAAGCTCATACTAGATCTTGTTTTCGCTTACAGACAATAACTTATTGAGCACATCAGTGGGTAAATGAGTGAATTTTAGAACAGGATCACTAGATACATCATAGAAGTTTTGTATTCCTTTTTTTTTTTTGGTAAATTTCAAGCCAAAGACTGAACTTTTAGACTCCAATCTTCAAACAGTAAGCTCCAATGCCCAGGGTCAAAAATTCTTCATTCCTATTCTGTCATCCTAAGCCGAATAGACGTAACTCAGCCTAACCGATTTCCGACAGACTTCTGTTTATGTGAATGCGGCATTCCGTTTTTCTTTTCGGATATTTGTCGATATATTTGTGCTCATGTCGACTACTCATGTTACTACTGATGAATAATTCATAACTCTTTATGATGCTGAACAGAATAAAAATGAGTTAGAAGGGCAGTACTGAAAGTAAAAACAGCCACAAAGTACTGATGTATGATATTCCAACCTCTAATTAAAATTATTGTTACGCAACAGTAACTGCGCGTTCGAGTTTATTAAATGAATACCAGCTAACTCTTTTGTTCGACGAATTAACATTGTTAAAATTTTTTGTCAAACTGGGAAAGCAGTAAATGTTGGTCCTGATGAAGCCGAAATAAATTTAAACCTGCCATGACAACGTCGAACAAAACAGTACAACAACGTAAAATTAAAATGAATAGTTGAATAATCCTATTCAGAGCCAACGTGATTAATGTATGATATTTTTACAGTGGGCGTTTACCTTTAGGCCAGGTGTCATTGGGAATATTTGATCATAATAACCAATTTCGGATGAAGAATAAGTAATTTCGATGGTGATATTGGTGAATTTAAAAAGATTTGAACAGGTGATAACTTTTCTGAATTATTGCATAATTGTGACAATTTTCTGTCTATTGAATTCTATTATATATCTATTGGCAGTGATTGATGAACATTTGCGAATATTTTTTCGGGGCAGAAAATACTGAATACTTTCTATTTCATTGAATAGTTCGATAGCAATTGTATCTTATAATTATTTCCTGAACATGATTTCGTGTTGTACAACATGATTCACAAAAAGATACATCCATTGAAAAACATAATTGAAGAAATAATCACTCAGTATCAGAAGATATATATATATATATATATATATATATATATATATATATATATATATATATATATATATATATATATATATATATATATATAAGTATGAGCGCCCTCATTTCATCACTTCTGTCGTACAATAATACATATCATTAATGCTTTAAATTCAAATAATGATTTCTTTTATTTAGGATGTTTGTAATGAACACAGGCATTTATTCACCTCTATAACAAATATTTTAATAGCCGAATGTTGAAAATTATACTTGAAAATGTGAAAAAAGTTTTTCTTTCGCAAATAATTTCACAAATATGAGGAATACGTAAGAGTGTTTTTTGTAGCAAATTAAATTCTCTACAAAAAAGGTTCAGTAACATCTTTTATATCTCGCTTAGTTTATGGGATGTAGTGGAATAAAGAAGTGTGATAATAAAATTTTACCTTCAAACGCTTATATCTTTTGAACTATGGCAAATAAAAGATGTACGAATCAGAGACTGTTTGTAGAGTACTTTTACGTATTCCTCATTTTTGAAAAATCATTCGCGAATGAAATTTTTTTTTCCCATTTTCACGTATAATTTTCAATATTCGGTTGGTAAAATATTCGTTATAGAGGTGAATTAATGCCTGTGATCATTACAAACATCCTAAATGAATGAAAGAAATCATTATTTGAATTTAAAGGATTCATAATATACATTTTTGTGCGATAGAAGTGATGAAATGAGGGCGCGCATACGGAACATTCAAGTCGTTCTGCCGGGTATTTAGAACCGCCATTTTGTTCCGCCAATTGTCATACACACTTGAAAATGTCAGCCAAACCACATACTGAAAAATGAAGCTTAACTAGATAATAAAAAGTTCAACGATTTTTCGACATGTTAGGGATCTTCCGCCGACCACTCGGAACCGTCCAATTAATCCGCCAATGTTATCTCGATGATTGTTGGCTATCAGAGGACTGCTGAGAAAATATGAGCCTCAATTAAAAAATAAAAAGATGCGTGTGCGCGATTTTTTGCAAGTTGGGGGCGTTCCGCCACCCCCTTGGGACCGCGCTCAGGGCCTGAGGTCGAGCGTTTTACCATTGCAGTAACTACTGGTTCGAATCAGAATATCATTATCAATTTATTTTGACTTATCGTGTCTCCTGAGTTGAAAATTGAATACCGTTTTGCAATACATTTCATTTCATTTTGAAATAGTATAATACATAAAAAGCAGGATAAGTAGCAAACATTGTGAGCACGACGCTATAGCCGAGTTCGGCAATTCATGAGTGCACCTAACTAGCCTTATCCTCGAGTTGCGTTCTGTACTTTTTCTACTCCCACTATGCTTGTGCGGTAATTTCTGCTAGTGTAGCACAAATTTCTTCGTTAGTCCTCATTTTCAATAATCAAAGAGACACTGCGGATGGCAGCAAGTAGGGGAAAAAATTTGCTTGGCTCTTCGATATAACTAGATATAGTACCAATCCACAAACTGTTGAAGTAAGTTCCCAAAAAGTTCATTTTTAATTCAATTCAACGAAGAATTTGTGCTTCATGGATATAACTAGATACAGTAGCAATTCAACAGTTGTTAAACAATAAATTTTCTGAAACTTTTCCTAGAGATCAATTACCCTAATACCAAACTGAGTGTTTTGCACTCGACGCGCGTTTCGTTAACAAAGTAAGCATCTTCAGGAGAAGAAAGTTGATATTGTCAATAAAATTGCTGGATTCGTCTTCTGGGCAATTGAATGTAGTCATGAGATCCAATTTTTCATATAAAATGTTACATATCCCATCATTTTGAAAAAACAAATCAAGAAGCGGCAGCCATCAATTTTGAATACACGAGTATACTAAATAAGCCATTGAAACGTTGAAATATGACAATATTTGAATTCTTTATGACAATAATTATACCATTCCGTATTTATTATTCCGTGACCTATTTCCACTATCTTATCGCAAACGATTCTCGTAGTTTCATATATTGTGAAGTTAAGAAAAGGTGGGAATTTCATGACGGAAATAAATTATGGACTTGAAAAATGTGGTCGGAATGAAACAAAAACTTTTAATGGGTGTTTCGCATGGAAACTTTTACACACCTCAATATCCTAGATGGAAGAATGCTCACTTCCATAAATTACCTTGTCCTGTGCGGCCTCCTGAAACTCTGCAGTTCATCGCAATGCAGATCGAAATTGGGAGTACTTTCAGTCGGTTTGGAGAAAGTTGTCACGAAAGTTATCTTACTGGAAGTGAACGAAATTGTAAATCACCAGAGTTCAACATTGAAATGCGGACGAATTGTGTATAGCGCCGATAAACATGAAAATTTTATTTTCTTAATTGAATTAGCATGGATGATATAAAATTTCCGATCATTTCCTGTAAAGGTCGACTCGGTTGGCAAATAGTTCGAAACTTAGTCAGCAACCAGTTTCTAATCAAATTGCAGTTGAATCATCTTGTTGACTGAAAGGATCAAATTGAAAGAACTGGTATATCATCTGATTCACGCCGAGCCTGTGAGATATAAAGGTCGACAAACAGCAACGGCATTCTACAACCATTATTATGATGTCAATTCCAGACCGGGCTGACGTGATATGTTTTTTAGACCAATTTTCTAGAGTATGCTTTCGAAAGATATATTAACAAAATCCAGAATTTGTACTGTAAAATTTTCAGGTTGATCCGTTGAATATTTTGTCAGTGACGGCTAATTAACGGTCATCATGAAAAGCCCTGTATCTATATTATAATCATTCAGAATTACATTAAGGTAAATAGAAATGTACCCACATACAGCCTCATTATGTAACATAATATATGGCATGTTATTGTCAGATGTTAAAATGATTCTTCAAGGAAGTGTTTATGAGAATAAGACTAATCTCTGAAATAAATTTATCCAAAATTTGTACAGATCATCTTCGAAAATCTACAGCTTCCTGCAAGGAAATTCAGTCTCTATTATACGAGAAGAAACGTTCGATTAGACCAACCCTCCAGAATGACAAGACCATATTTTTTTATTACCCACCCCTTTCTGGAATAAATTTTGTTTCTTCACTAGAAAAATGAATTGAGTTGGTTAGGACACGGTGAGTGAGCGATATCATATCAATTGTAGATAGTTTTCTTTTGGCAAGGAGTACTGAATAGTAGCACCTAATAGGTAAGTCATTCAATCCTTAATTATATTCAACCTTCGTACATATTTCCTCAATTGATTCTTCAAATGATGGATTGATAATTTAATAATAGTGGAACTGGAGTCTGGAAGAAGAAGATTGTCATGTAAACATCACGGACAACATACCATGTAATGAAGTTGTTTTGGGAATCTATACCATATTTCACATCAAGTCAAGCATATAATCCAAAAGAAATAGAGCGGCAAATCACATTTTATTTCCGAAGGGTATCATAAAGGAAAAAACCCGTTCTCAACAAGTTTCGGCTTTCTATCTAGTCTACAGTTTTTTGGATGACGTTCAAACAACTGATGTCGCTCGGGGCAGATTTTCTCCAGGGAAGACGTAACGTTAACGTTTTACACATATACCGCAAAGTAGGACTTGATTTATGGAGATTTATCGTTGGATTCTGCGGTTTTTCGGTAATGAAATAGATGAGAAGACAATACGATCCGAAGCAAAAACTTATGGGTGGTTGTGGATGAAATATGAATGGGAGCCGAGGGTAAATTATGGTTTCATGAAGATAGATGAGGTGGTTTGTTGGAATGGTTCAACAGTATATGGGGTTAGTGTTATCCTATATCAAATATTGTTGATTATATTATAAAATTGTTTGTTGTGTGGATGGTATATCTATTATTTCTTGTACCGTAAGGAGAAATCATGCTCTCATGTTTGGAGGAGAGGGAGTTATACAGTGTGGTCCACTAAGACTGCAACAAATGGGAAACTTTTTATTATCGATTTCTCAGAAAATTTTATTCTAGACAAAAGTTGGTGCATGTTCCAAAAGTATACCAAGTGTACCTGAAATGGCTTTATGAAAATCACCATACAGAATAGGCCAAAAAATATAAATTTCGTTCAAGAGTAAAGTACCCTTATTTCAGAAAATATAGAAATATGTTGGGGAGAAAAGTTGCTTAGAATTAAAAGTAATGTTCAGATACGAAGTCATGGCCTGCTATTCGAATTTTTTTTTTTCTTTTGGAAAATTTTGAATTACCCCCGTATGATACATATTTTTACTATTTTGATTCAAAATGTATTTGAAGTAGCTACAATAAAATCGGTTTGGAGTATTTCTCATCAAATTAAAGTGAATTTGTATAATTTACATGGATTTGTATTTTTTTAGGTGACCGTCTACTTCTTGTTTGTTGCATCGATATTTAACAGAACTCTAAAATAACACAAATATTTTCATGTAGCTATTGAAGCATTTGCCTCGTTAAAAAAAGTATTTGTGTTATTTTAGAGTTCTGTTGAATATCGTTGCAAAAAACAAGAAGTTGACGGTCACCTAAAAATTACAAATTCATGTAAATTATACAAATTCACTTTAATTTGATAAGAAATACTCCAAACCGATTTGATTGTAGCTACTTCAAATACATATTGAATCAAAATAGTAAAAATATGTATCATACGGGGGTAATTCAAAATTTTCCAAAAGAAAAAAAAAATTCGAATAGCAGGCCATGACTTCGTATCTGAACATTACTTTTAATTCTAAGCAACTTTTCTCCTCAACATATTTCTATGTTTTCTGAAATAAGGGTACTTTACTCTTGAACGAAATTTATATTTTTTGGGCCATCCTGTATGGTGATTGTCATAAAGCCAATTCAGGTACACTTGGTATAGTTTTGGAACATGCACCAACTTTTGTCAAGAATAAAATTTTCTGAGAAATCGATAATAAAAAAGTTTCCCATTTGTTGCAGACTTAGTGGACCACACTGTATATTTGTTTTCACTTAAATTGTTGATATCTGGAAACACCTTTCTAGGAAAAGAATATTGAAGATTGACTATTCTTATGATAATTGTGCCCAGGGAGAGAGAGGGGGAGTAAGGTAAGAAAAATATACCTCACGAAAAGGAGATGAAGATACAATTCTTGTCGAATCACCTAAGATGAAGCTGTCTGTTGAAAAACGATTGACGCTTCTACAGAAGAGACTGAGATCCTGGTTGGTCGGTCTTGGCAATAGATGGCTATACTTGTAACATTATCATGATTTCGTTCTCAAATAATATGTTCGAAATTGACCGCTTGATAAGTTTTCATGAATATTGGTTATATCATATCGAATGGAAACTTTGAATGATACGAGAAGTATAGGACTAATATGACATGATATGATAAAAACATTCAACATAGTCGATGGGCATACTTGGAGACTGACTTTAAATCAAATCATCTTTCGAACAATTCGTTCAGGCCAGTCTCAAATCTACCTTCACAGTAGGTTTTGGCTTGCACCTGTCAGAAAACAACTACTCCCCTGACTGAAATCACGAAGGGCGTTGCATTATATCCGACCAGGTGCTAGTGCAGGTTTCTTCACAGAAGAGTATCCTGCATTTGCTTTTGGTGATACAAATGAAGAAATTTATTTTCAATTATAGGGACGGACGCATTTGCAAACCGGTTTCGGGCTATTTGGCCACTCGCCAGTACTAGGCAGTGCCATCATCAACATAAAGTCGATAACTTTCCATGATTCAAAATCATGACGCCATCTACCCATGGACGAATTCGCCTATTCCTCCTGCGAGGAAAATGTAAAAACGTTCGACATAGTCGATGAGCATACTTGAAGACTGGCGTTGAATCAAATCATCTTTCGAACAATTCGTTCAGGCTAGTCTCGAATCTACCTACACAGTAAGTTTCGGCTGACACTTGTCAGAAAACAACTACTCCCCTGGCTAATACCACGAAGGGCATTAAATTATATTCGACCAGATACCAGTGCAGGTTTATTCACAGAAGAAAATCCTGCATTTGCTTTTGGTGGTACAAATGAAGGAATTGATTTTCAATTATAGGGACGGAGACACTTGCAGACCGGTTTCGGGCTATTTGACCACTCGTCAGTACAAGGCAGTGCCATCATTAACATAAAGTCGATGAATTCCCATATTAAAAATCAAAAACCTTTGTATCAAGCCCCTATCAAAACTGATGCGAAAAACGAAATTATTGCGTCATCTACCTATGGACGAGGTATTCCAAAAATGGGAAAGTTTCAGAATCCTGGATTGCCTCCAATTTCCACAAAAATTTTGAAGAACGTTTAAAAAGGCTCAAGATGAATAAAAAAATTGAAAATTTGGCGCGGAAACCATGAAAAAGTAATTTTTTCGAAAAGAAAATGTTTATAAGAACTCAATCCAGATCCCGAAATTCTACTCTGAACTGTTATTTTGTCAGTGTACATACCCGATTTTCCGATAGAACATTATTCACACACACCATTCTTTGAATTTATTAAGAAAATGTGCCCATATATCCCCCAAGTGAAGATTTTTATTTTATTTTGAGGTGGTGAGAAACAGACAAAGCAATATAGTTTATAGTTTGTACCGTCATTTTTACAGCTCTAGACTGTTTCGAATCTCAAACAACGTTGCCAAATTGAAAAATCATGTATTTATATCTAATGTAGCCAAAACTACTAAACTCGCGTAAAACGTAATACTTTTATTAAATCTATCCCAATCTAACCTAACTAACTTTGCGAAAAACAAATGTTTTTATTAAAACGATCCCAACCAAACCTAACTAACCTGACTTAACCTAACACATTCATTGTGGACCTATCAACAAAAAGGATGGATTTTGCAAAAGTTGAATCATTCGGGTATGTTCGGAGACTGTGGGTAGAACGAAATGTGGGTGCAACGACATGCTCCCAACCAAACCTAACTAACCTGACCCAACCTAACAACCTAACACATTTATCGTGGACCTATCGACAAGGAGGATAAATTTTTCAAAAGTTGAATCATTCGGGTATGTTCGGAGACTGTGGGTAGAACAAGATGCTCCCTTCTGAAACAATTCATCAATTAATGTCGTTATGAACGTATAATAATATTTTCAAAGAATAAATTCCCGATTCTCGATATTCTAAATTGAAAATCAGTCGTATAATCATTTTTGATTAATGAATAAGTACACGGCTACAAAAACTTTCTCGGAAAAACGTTTGAAATATAAAAAAAAATTCATGAAATCTATACTAACCATAAAGAGGTAGATTCCATTGATTGGAATTCAGAACCAACACCACAAAAGATCAATAAATGAACTGTACGAATCATTCAAATATGAAATTGTTGAATATAATTCACAATCTGACAACGTCGCTCCAATTCAATCGAAGCAGAAATTAATACAGCTAGTTGTCATTTCTAATGAAATTTTAATTGGAAATCTGCAAAGAATGAACGTTATAAATGAACATTCGTGTGATATTCGTTACAGAAAAATATAGTTTGATATGTTTTCTTACAGAAAATGGTAAGTAAAGTGACAAATCAAAAGTGATTTTTTCGTTACATAACCTAAAATTTCACCCTTTTTTCCTTTTGAAAAGGAACTTGCTATGGTTTCCGCGCCGAATTTTTGCACTTTTCATTCATTTTTAGATATTCTGAAGCTCCCCTAACAATTTTATCGAAATCCGAGGCAATCCAGCATTCTGAAACTTTACCTCCAAAAATAAACCGAATTCGCTCATTCCTCCTGCGAGGAAAATGTACAAACGTTCGACATAATCGATGGGCATACTTGAAGACTGGCGTTGAATGAAATCATCTTTCGAACAACCAAAAAAATACAATAGCTTATACTTATTAGAATACTAAATACTTCATTTGACAACAGCTCATGATAGTGATTGTCACAGGCGCCTATGTTTTTTTTATCTACGAAAATGATTCAATCGCCGTTCTGGAACCGTACCGCATCATAGCAACCATAGCGGACGAAAAGAGTTTGCGACCGAAAAGTGTTTGCGGACGTAAAGTACTTGCCTTCAAAAATGGTCGATTTTTCATCCGGATATTAGTATGTAAAATGTAACTTTTTGTAGAGGTCAACAAAAAAAATAAATTTATGACCGATCAGATATATCAAATGACAGGAGTGATATTTCGATTCATCTGTAAAGCAAATTTCGAATCGATCTTTCTTGTGGTTTGGAAAAAAAGACCGTGAGTTTGTAGTGAATCTGGTCATCGTGATGCCCACCTAGAAAACAAAAAAAAAACTCTGAAGGTTTTTCTTTCATTCGGGACCCTGTGAATAATGGTGAGCTCGATGTAACATCCACTTTATATATAAGAGTGCTTAGATATTTTCTGGATTCTCCTTCTACCACCTTATCTGCGGTCTTCTGGTTTTCACTGAACCAGAAAAGGTTATCATGCTCTTCCAATTAAATTCGAGCTCCTCAAAAAGATGTCACGTATCTCCAACGAATTTGATGCTTTATGGAGCGGGGATCAGATCTCTTTTCGAGGCCTTCAAACGAAGATTAACTCAAAATTATTCATAGTTAGCAAACCGTTTTCCGTGAGCTGCTTCGGCGTCATCATGAATTCGTAATATCTTCAAAGCTAAATATCATCCAAAATTCATCTCTGGGATTCGCTGCTCTCGAATTTATCGGGAAAACGGGTCTTTCATTATGCATTTGCTGCTGTATAGAGCTGTATCTGTTTTGTCACTACAAGCTATGTAAATGATTTTTACTTCGATTTTTCAGAAGGGATCTCAATAATGAAGAAGAAGGCATCATTTGAAAATAACAATTCTTGGAATCAGTTCAAGGTATCTGTCCACTGGGAGCAGAAAGCAACGAATTTGTGTGAACAATATTGATACTGTATCAATCTTTTCCCCCTGAAGATGCTTACCTTGTTAACGAAACGCGCGTCGAGTGCAAAAATATCAGTTTGGTGTTAGGATAATTGATCTCTAGGAAAAGTTTCAACTTTTACACCAAAGGTTCAAAAACTCATCGTTTACTAAACCATCTAGTGATCTTTTTTTGTCAGATTGCGAGGCTACCCTGGACAGGAAACCAGATGCCTGAAAATATGGTAGTAGCTCGTAGTTTTTTTATCTTCAATATTTTTTACGCATATTAAGAGCACATTCCTTGTTGGATGTTCGAGAATCTCTTTGGGTTATCCTAGGGATATTCTAAAAAAGATATACTTAGATACACATCTACGAATATTCATAGAACATAATGAAAATATTGATTTTATCTGTGTACAAACTGGAAAGGCCCTCAAGGAAATAAATCGAATATGATTAACAAACAATGCGGTCTATGGAATTGAAAATATAAATGATACTTTTCGGAGAAATAAAAATATATCATACAGCTTGCAAGCCAGTAAAAACGCATTTTAATGGCAAATGAATGATTTTTGAAATACCTAACGATGCGACGAAATATTGCTGTTACCAGTCACAAACTTTAATGGACTCATCAATATCGGATTTCACTATACATTTTGGTGGCACTCCAACTGAAAAATAGCTCTTTCATATGGTCATATAAGCTCACAGGCACTGTAATGATATCTCTCAGTGATCATTCATTTCCAATTTTATGTTCATTCGATACTCTCTTCTATTGGCTTATGACATGACCGTCATAGACAAAACAAGATTTAGTTTCAATTCAAGTAAAATATAATCAGATTTTTCCAGAAAAACATGATGCTTTTTTATGAATCTTTGAACGGGGTAAAGTAGGGGTGAATAATTCAAATGGTTATCGGCAGAATGAAACATTCATAGAAGAAATAGAGGGTTGAAACATATCTTCAAAACTATAGTTTATATCATGAACAACGTAGAGTAGATACATTCGCACGTACAACGGCAATATTTCGACGTATTTTTCCCATTCTTGAAATAGACTATAATCATTTTCTACTTCCAATATTTGGAACCGTTCATTAGTATTCGACAGCTATTAGGTTATGTCTCATTTAGAATTCACGTGTATTCTGAATTGATGGCGGCCGCTTTCAGAATTGTTTTTCAAAAAAGATGGAATATTCAACATTAAATAAGGGAAAGTCGTATTTCTTGTAAATAAATTTATTTAAAAATCGCAGTGCGCTTTCGGCTATCAAGCCATCTTCAGTGCTATACCTGCAAGTAAGTAATAGTCGAAAATTGGATAGAAGGTTAGAAATGAATTACTCACTCGTCTAGTTATTCACAGGAAGATCTTCACAATCACAAATAATCGTGAGGCATTACATTGAATAAACATCAAAGTTAGAATCAGTGCCCTTTTGGGTTGACAATTGAAATTTTTTATTGAAACATTGTTAGAAGATCCAGAAATTTGGATTCCCAACGTGCTGCATGCTGAGCAGGAGGGGTGACAGGAAGTGAAATTTGACATTGACTTAAGGTCCTAAATGATTCTGGAACTCAAACTTTGTGACAAATGACGTATTAGTGACTACAGTACATCAAAACTTTTCAAGGTGAGCACAGAATTATTCAATTGGGATTATTTGAAATGGGTAGGGTACGTTCTCGGTCCATCTCCCAACAGAAACTCCACTATAAGAATGCTGAAAGTGTACCAGCCGTTTGAGTCTAATGGGAACCCAACTTACGGTAACTGACAGAGATCTGACAGAAGAGTGACTAATTTGGAATAGTCCGAGGTACGTTCTGAAGTTAACTATTGTGGTTGTGAATTATACTTGAAGTAGAACTGAAAATTTCAAGAGTGCGTTCCGAAAACCAATTTTCAAGGAAAAACAATTCCACCAGCAGGGGGAGTGGCAGTGAAATTAGGGTCTAATGAGAACAAAACTTTCCAATCCAAAAACCGGAGCCAGGTAGAAAGTAAGTTCTTCGAGAAGGCCTATGAGGTGCACTCAGAAACATTAGAGAACTGTTGTTCGTGTCATCAGTACATCTTCAGGACAACGTCAGACTCAACCAGCGGCAAACCGTAGGTGAACACGAAGTTTGGGTCTGATGGGGACCACATTCGTTGTTCACAAGGGGTAGTCAGCTGGAGAGAAAGATGAGCCCAAGAAGAAAAACCAAGGATAGCACAGAAATCGTCCAGTTGCATCATAATTGAAATTGTAGAGATATCGAGTGTTAATTCAAAAGTGAAGCTTGGACAGGGACTCAAGGTTTGAGCCGAGCTACAACAAATCATCATCACAGAGAATTTAACTTATTAATTTAGTCGTCTATGATCTGTTCAGTTGTACTTGTGTATTCAAACAATACAATACATGACAATCCCCTTCGTTTGAATGAAAACTTCAAGTATAATTCATAACCACAATAGTTAACTTCAGAACATACCTCGGACTATTCCAAATTATTCACTCTTCTGTCAGATCTCTGTCAGTGACCGTAAGTTGGGTTCCCATTAGACTCAAACGGCTGGTACACTTTCAGCATTCTTATAGTGGAGTTTCTGTTGGGAGATGGACTGAGAACGTACCCTACCCATTTCAAATAATCTCAATTGAATAATTCTGTGCTCACCTTGGAAAGTTTTCATGTACTGTAGTCACTAATACGTCATTTTTCACAAAGTTTATGTTCCAGAATCATTTAGGACCTTAAGTCAATGTCAAATTTCACTTCCTGTCATCCCTCCTGCTCAGCATGCAGCACGTTGGGAATCCAAATTTCAATCTTTTAACAATGTTTTAATGAAAATATTTCAATTGTCAACCCGAAAAGGCACTGATTTTAACTTTGATGTTTTTTCAATGTAATGTCTCACGATTATTTGTGATTGTGAAGATCTTCCTGTAAATACCTAGACGAGTAAGTAATTCAATTCTAACCTTCAATCCAATTCTCGACTATTACTTACTTGCAGGTATAGCTCTGAAGATGGCTTAATAGCCGAAAGCGCTCTGCGATTTTTAAATAAATTTATTTACACGAAATACGACTTTCCCTGATTCATCAGTCACGTGTATGCAGCACCAACAAATCTCACCTATTCAACATTAAACCTGATGATTTCTCATGACTTCATTCAATGGCCCAAAAGCAAATGTTTGTAGAATTGAATTAGAAATGATATTCTTAGGATGTTTATTGTTTAACGGTTTGTGGATTGGTACTGTTCCTATCTAGTTATATCTATGAAGTAAGCAATTATGTGACCTACTTGCCAGTGTCTCATTGAAAATTGAAAACAAATCACCGCACAAGCATGGCGGGAGTAGAAAAAGTACAGCAACTCGAGGATAAGGCTAGTTACGTGCACTCGCGCTGTTCAGACGCTCATCTACCTCCATGATTGTGCTACTCTTGGAATCTGTCCTGAAAGGAAGGATCATCTTCACGACAGTGTGAAAAAAATCACACAAATAAATATTTGGGGTCTTAGAGGCAAATATTCCTATTCTTATCCTTGTATATTATTTGCATCTTCACATGGTTGAATGGAAACCTTTTTTATTACGTATTATACTGCAAAAATTGCAGAGGAGAGGTGGATGATGTTTGTAATAGAATCAAAATGAAAAATTATTATTATTTGTTTTGTTATATGAGGAGGGCAGATCCATGGATTGAACTCCTACTCAATTTCATCAACTCCACCCACTGACATAACTGACATGAGAAATTCCACATACAGTTCACGAAATATGGAAGTTTTTTTTTATTAATAGATATAATGAAAATTTGGCTTGGGAGTTAGTTTGTGCTTGAAAAATTAGTAAAAAACAGCCTCTTTCCTTTTGTCATGTGATACTCTAAACCTGTCAAATTTGACATTTTTTTCGATAATCCTCAAAAAATCAATTTTTTTTTGGAAATTTTGAAAAATGCCAAAGAGAAAAAGTTCTCAGTTTCCAATTTTATACCTTTGCTCGAAATTTGGACTCTTTACTGTCACTTCGACTTTTTTCCAATTTTTTTAATATTTCGAATCTTTCGCTCTATCGATTCGAACGAAACATGATTCAAATTTCATAACTTTGATGAATACGAGACTTCAATGTCATATCTTGCCCAGAAAATACCCGCATTGGCCTGTTACCAGAAAAAGAAATGAATACACCTCCAGAAATTCGTCTTTGTTGTTGCAAAGTTCATCTAGTTTTTTCATTTCATTGTTAAACTGATTCGGTTTTTCCTTGTTTGGACGTTAATATGTCAGTAATCGAAAAAACGTATTTCTCTTTATTCTTATTACACTCGTATTCCTTTTTTTAGCAGACTTGTATCCCATTAGCTGCAGATGAGTTCCAAATATTTTGATGCAGTTTACACCCAACAGTGTGACTGTTGGATGTAAACTGTTAGATGTAGTTATCAAGCAAATAATAACGCTTCTTGAGTTAATTTCATGAATCTTATTTTTTTCATTTCCACCATTAGGTGTGTAAATAACATTAAAACAAAATAACTATAACAAAACATCATAACATTCATTGATTTATCTCAATAATCTTATAAAGAACCCGAATTCATCATTCAGTATGCCGTCCTTCTATACAAATTATAGTCCTTTCATTCACAGACTTGCAGCATTGCAGCATTGCATTTTTAATAAATAGGGGATTTATGTTAGAACAACACTCCCGAATGGTATTCTCCAAATGTTCTTTGTTTGCAAATGGTCTGTGCTTATACACTTTTTGTTTCAGATAACCCCATAGAAAAAAGTCCATCGGAGATGAGTCCGGTGATCTTGGTGGCCAATAATCTTCCCAATCTCGTCCTATCACTTTGCCCCTAAACATCTGACTGAGACACTGTTTCACTTCTACCGTTTGGTGGATCGGTGCCCCGTCAAGCTGATACCACACATTTCGTCTAACACTTAGAGGCAGATTATCCAAAACAACAGAAAACTGATTCATGATGAAATTTCTGTACATGGCTGCGTTCAATATTTCTCTAAAAAAATATGGTCCAATTATTTGGTTATGTAATAACCCACACCACACATTTGTCTTGAATGAATATTGGTCACGGCATTCTATTACAAAATTTGGATTAGTATTGGACCACCAGCGACAATTTTGGGAACTAACTGTTCCGTTCGACGTGAAAGTTGCCTCGTCTGTCCATAAAATCCTGTAGGGAAATGCGACACATTTTCTCTCTCACCTTGGAACCAAAAGGAAAATCCTACTCGAATATCGAAATCTCTTGCTTTAAGAGTGTGTATGAACTTTGGCTAATAGGGATGGAATTTATTTTTGTGCAAAATTCTTCTCACAGTTCCTCTGCCAACCCCTGTATCTTCATTAATACTCCTAATATTAGTTTTTCCGTTTTCAACAACGCTCAAACAAACATTGAGTTGTTCTTCTTCATTATACTTTATTGGATTATGTGGTTTCTTGAAACGATTGTCCACAGAGCCAGTTTCTTTGAATGTTTTCAATATCCTTCCCACGGTACTAAAGTGAATATTTCTTCCTGGATGCCGGCGATTGAAAATACAAGCAACATCTCGATATGGCACATTCTCACCACATAAAAGAACGATTTTCACTTTGTCTTGCGTGGATAACATTGTACATAAAACTTATTTGTGTATAAATGTATGAAAATATGTACACAAAACAACTCGATTTATTGAAAGCAATAATTTGACATTAACCAAAACTAAAAATTTGTTTCAAAAGCCTACTGAGGGAAAATTTTATTTCGATTTGATCAGTACCTACTATTTTCTTTCCGACATGTTGCATTAATTAGCAAATTTTATATCATGTTTAGTACAAATCGCTAGTACCAAAGTCTTTTGAATAGTTTTTAAACTGTAGGTCAATGTTCAGTTTACAGAAAAGTATGATATTTCGAGTTAGTTTGTAACTGAATTATTGGTCAGAAAAATAATCAAACTGGATAAAAATCTATTAAAAAAAGAAATACGAGTGTAATAAGAATGAAGAGGGATTCGTTTATTCGATTACTGACATATTAACGTCCATACATGGAAAAACCGAATCAGTTCAACAATGAAATGAAAAAACTAGATAAACTTTGCAACAACAAAGACGAATTTCTGGAGGTGTATTCATTTCTTTTTCTGGTAACAGGCCAATGCGGGTATTTTCTGGGCAAGATATGACATTGAAGTCTCGTATTCATCAAAATTATGAAATTTGAATCATGTTTCGTTCGAATCGATAGAGCGAAAGATTCGAAAAATTAAAAAAATTGGAAAAAAGTCGAAGTGACAGTAAAGAGTCCAAATTTCGAGCAAAGGTATGAAATTGGAAACTGAGCACTTTTTCTCTTTGGCATTTTTCGAAATTTCCAAAAAAAACTGATTTTTTGAGGATTTTCGAAAAAAATGTCAAATTTGACAGGTTTAGAGTATCACATGAAAAAAGGAAAGAGGCTGTTTTTCAATAATTTTTCAAGCACAAACTAACTGCCAAGCCAAATTTTCATTATATCTATTAATAAAAAAAACTTTCATATGTCGCGAACTTTATGTGTGACACTGTATCTCAAAAGGAAGAGAGAGAATGATCCTAATGAGCTTATATTCTGTCTGTACCTAATGATTGTTATTTACTGAACAAGTGCAGAAAGTGGAACCTTTTGGTCTGCGACCACAGTTGGGGACAGGAAGACCATTCTCGCATATGTTGAGTACAATTTTTTTTCCAACTAGATAAAAATATATTGCACTCGAGATAAAGGAGTTCCATCATTTAAAACACCCAATCACAAAATTCAATAAAAATATTGGGATGCAACGATGATCATTTATCAAGACAATATCATTCCTAGAAATTGAAACGTCACGAGTTCAATGAAAATGTTTAATTAAATATTCATCAGTATTTTTCAACTTCACATTCGTTGTTTTCAAATGATCCCATCTGATTCCATTTAGGTTTTTACATATATTTCATTTTCAATATTGAAAATTTTCCAATATCTCCCATTATTTTCATTTTTAATTTCCCCATTTTCAAATCAGCATTGTAATTAACTTCTTTGAATTTCATTTCAGTCATTCAAATTTTACCAATATTCAAATTTCCATAAACTTTGTGTCTCCGTTTATCAATTTTTGATTATTTCCATCGTGTACTATTTTCAGTATTCAATCATTCGTTTATCCATTCCTTTTCATTTTCATTTAATTTTTCTGTTTTTAATTTTTCATATATTTTATTACATTTCCCCTCTTTTACTTATTTGAATTATTTAAGTTCTATCTTGTTCACGTTTAGACTCACTAAGATCCACTGACTGGTTTCAGTATGTAGAAATTTGGATCAGTAGTTACATTTCAGCACAGAAGTTCTGCACAGACGAAAACAGTACTTTACAGCACTAGTACGGAAAGTGCTACTTTCCGCACGCTTATAGGGAGAAAGTATTGAGTATTTCAGTAATAGTATTCAAAATTATTTGAGTTTCTTCAGGCATTTTGTGAACAAAGGTAGCGAAACAACCTACAAATATGGAACTATAATGTTCAAAAATATTGATTTTTTTTTGTCAAAACCCTCACGAGTGAACCCAGAAAGCTGAGCCTGGTCAGGGGGATGATATGTGTGCATTCTCATCTAGTATAACTCACCGATGAACTTTGTGTTCTCCAATCCAATGTATAAATAACATTATTCTCTATTTGTTAGATAGATTTCTGAAGAGTACTACACAGACCTATTCAATCTCGAAATGACTACGAAGATATTTTCAGGAAAACAATGCTTCCTACGTTAACATTTTCTCATTTTATCCGGAAAACTGCAAAATAATACTGCTGCTCTGTTTGATTCCCCAAGAAACGCCTTACCCCTACCCGAAATTTGTGTACAGGGCACGTTTCAATTATAAAGCAATTCCGCGTTATTAATTCAGAGCACACCATACAGAAGCACATTTCTCATTCGGTAGAGAGCATAAAGCAGGAATTATTCCCCCAAGAAATCCACGAAATGCCAGAAGCCATCGTAAAGTTTGCTCTCAATAGTTTTCTTATACATTTTCTGATGGTCGAGATGTATACGATTCGGCTCGGTTTTCCCCATTTACATATTCCACTGTGAATTCTTTCATGTTGCCGTGCTGCAAAGTAACGAAAAAATGGAAATCATCAGTATTTTTAGGAAACTCCTGTGGCTGAGAGGAGGAGATAAAAAGCATATACAATTTGCTCACCAAAAACTTCATCATCTTACCTGTTCCGTTATATATTTCTTTTAGAATATCGAGAAGGAGAGTAAATTTGTAGGGGTTCCATTTTGTGGTGGAGAGGGGACGTTATAATTGAAAAATACCCTACGGTATGATTCTCTACAGAGATTTTAGAAAACCTGTTTTATTACACAATAGCTTCCTCAACAGTGTTTAGCAGGTTCCCCCAGGAAATTTGTGAAATTAGTTTTCCACAGAAGGGTTACTTAATTGTAATCATGGTACATGAAAGCTGAAGAAGCCATTGAAAGAGGATGCACGTGTAGCTGTATCGTAAAGTATCTTGTGAAAATCACACCATCTTGCATATAGAAGATCCGTGAAAACACCAATTTCTACATAATACCTGGATGGGCAGGATGCAGCCTTAATATCGGACCAAGTCGGATAATGACGGAGGAGAGTCAATATAAATACCAGTTTCCGTGGAGAACAGACAATTGAAGACTTTGCTTGCTCTTGCTTGGTTGCTTCGTAAGGGGAGTGATTGACCAGGACGGTATGGACAGATATTCGTCTCACAGTTCTTGAGAATGAATTCAAAATGGAATTCGAAACGTCGAACAAATCAGAAGATACCTAACGGATAAAAAACCCAGAAAAATACATCTTGCATATCGAAGATCCGTGAAAACACCAATTTCTACATAATACCTGGATGGGCAGGATGCAGCCTTAATATCGGACCAAGTCGGATAATGACGGAGGAGAGTCATTATAAATACCAGTTTTCGTGAAGAACAGACAATTGAAGTCTTTGCTTGCTCTTGCTTGGTTGCTTCGTAAGGGGAGTGATTGACCAGGACGTTATAAACAGATATTCGTCTCACAGTTCTTGAGAATGAATTCAAATGGAATTCGAAACGTCGAACAAATCAGAAGATACCTAACGGATAAAAAACCCAGAAAAAATCATCTTGCATATAGAAGATCCGTGAAAACACCAATTTCTACATAATACCTGGATGGGCAGGATGCAGCCTTAATATCGGACCAAGTCGGATAATGACGGAGGAGAGTCATTATAAATACCAGTTTCCGTGGAGAACAGACAATTGAAGTCTTTGCTTGCTCTTGCTTGGTTGCTTCGTAAGGGGAGTGATTGACCAGGACGGTATGGACAGATATTCGTCTCACAGTTCTTGAGAATGAATTCAAAATGGAATTCGAAACGTCGAACAAATCAGAAGATACCTCACGGATAAAAAACCCAGAAAAATTCATCTTGCATATCGAAGATCCGTGAAAACACCAATTTCTACATAATACCTGGATGGGCAGGATGCAGTCTTAATATCGGACCAAGTCGGATAATGACAGAGGAGAGTCATTATAAATACCATTTTCCGTGGAGAACAGACAATTGAAGTCTTTGCTTGCTCTTGCTTGGTTGCTTCGTAAGGGGAGTGATTGACCAGGACGGTTAATGGGATTTTTTTCCCATTAACATTATTAACTATACTTCTATATAACCAAGCCTGGTTTTTGGATCCTAAATATCCTGACCTTGCTATAGTAAGCTTTCACAACGTATATGTATTGACAGAATGTCTATGGACGAAATTGAACTTTGGATCGTTTTTGGCTTTTTATCCCCCAAGTCACTGCAAAAAGAATAAAAAACTTCTATGAAAGGAGTGAGCTCATATATAACAGAGATTAATTAGGAAGTTTGATTAATTTTTTTTTGGTTATCTTGTCCAAATAGAAATTACAACTTATATGAAAAAAATGAGATAAAAAATTACACTTTATATTGATAGATAAGTTTATATCATTCAAAGACGTCTGATTCATTCACAAAAAAAAGGAAAGAGTCTGTCTAAAACAACAGCTACTCCCCTGCTAATGAATAATATACATACATCTACCAATCAACAGAGAGTGTTTGTATTTTTTTTTATTTGACTCCTTTCATATAAGTTGTAATTTCTATTTTTGATTCGGAGAAAAAGAAAGCCAAAAAAACCTTACAACGTTTTTTTTGCATTGATATGAATAAGAAAAAGACCACAACCACTTCCTCGAAACTGCTGTGTCTCAACAAAAATATTATATTTTTCAGCGTTACATTTGACAGAAGCTGGGGCAGGATTTTCCATAGTCGTTAGTTAGCCAATCAACCTACTAGGTGAAACCGGTACTGGAACCTATCGATCAAGTTTTAGAAGATGAATATTATATAAGCTTTAAAAAACAATCATACTTTTTTATTCAATAGAAGCAATTAGTTGGTGAAAGTTATTCCGTTATTCCTAGAAACCAGACGGAAATACTGTTCTGGATACCAGTACAAGCAAGAAAACATTTGTCTTTCCAGCAACGGATTCATTTCCAGTCGGAAATAAATAACGGGGACAAAACGTGTAACAAATATCCTTGAGATAGCGATACTTCTTGCGTCCCCGAGCATCGATGATTCTGTGTGAGCACACGGGAATATTGTAAATAAAAATGACGCGACATAAAACATTTTATAGCATTTTTGGGGAATAAAATACGGACCTATTTGCGAATATGCGGGCCATATTTCACCGGTCTGAGGGAAAAATGCGGCGGCACTTTTGATTTAGTGTTCCGACCATGTCGAGGACTGTGATTAATCTGAAATTGGCGAGATATTATAAACACGCCTGGCTTTGCACTTCTTATCGGCCGTACAGGGTGAAACTAGGATGATGAATCATCGATCTCCGAGTTGAAGGGATATCAATCAAGGACGAAACGGCGCGGCGCCAGAAGATCTCCAGTATTTTGGTGGAGAGACTAGGAACTTTCTTCTGTCATTTTCTTCTCCGAATAAAAAACAAATTCGAAAACTTTTGTTGAAGAAGTTGAATGAAAAAAATCAGTGGAAGTGAAACACGAAACTTTTCTGAAAAAATTAACATCATAAAATTAACAAACATTTCCTGTTGATAGGTACGAGTATATAATTCATAGAAGTTTCATTGATTAACGAAGAAGGATAGAGAGCCATATTTCGACCCTCAATTACTCTAGTAAAATAATATAACGTCGGCACTCTAGTGGGATCCTCTGATCAGAAAAAAAATGAAAATAACATCGACGAACAATAATTCTGAATTTTTATTGTCAAAACGTTACATTTCAATGTTCGTTACATGATCAATAATATTAACATTCATTTATTTTCCAAGAAAAAAATGAAATCTAAAACATTTCTCAGAGATATATCAATAAAAAAAATTATGATAATAAATTATATTTCAATCCTACCTTAAATCTAGGTTTACCATGAGTTTTTAATAATTTTGGTACTTCATTATAATGTGGTATTCCTTTGAAATAAATTGATTGCTGACCTACATTGGTTTCATTTTCATAGTTGCTGAATTATCTGAATTCCTTGTTGAAGGATTATGTTGATCTTTAATAAGGTTGAAAACCAAAATTGAGAATTTCCACTTATTTTCTAGCAAGTGAATAAAAGTACACATTTTTAATCAATAAACTGAATACTTAGATATCCAGAAGATGTTTCGGTTTACAAATAAAATTTTCACAAGCAATTTTGACGAACGGTCATTCTCTGATATAGACAAATATTTATATTGCATTTCTGATACACAATTGTCGTTATTGTGTCTGTTTGTCGATAACAGCTTTCCTGGTTGGTCAGTTTCGGAAGAGTATGCTGAAAGATTTTTGGAACTTGATGGAGCTGAATGTAAACGAAGCTATAGATTTGATGCGGAAAAATAAAACTTATCTTGACACTCTGGTGAGGTATTCTACATTTTCTCCCACAATTCACGAATGAAATCCAACAACACAGAACGTCACTATTATTTTTTGACTCCCATGTTATCCGAATCACAACTTATATGAAACTCTCTGTTGGAAGGTACATGTGTATATTTCAAAGACTCTGGATTCGTTCACAAAGAGGAAGAAAGAGTCCATTTAAAACAGCCACTCTCCTGGCTATATGGCACGACGGGCAACGAATCACATAAAAATGACTTTTTATGATCAATTTGTATACCAAGCATAAGAAACTTGAACATTTCCGAAAAATTCAATTTATTTCGGCAATCAATTGACATTTGGGGGATGATTCATCCATTTTCCCACTGAGAAGCTCAAGATAAAATTTTCTCTGAGCAAAGAAGATCTTGTCTGAGCTTGAATAATATATTATCGTGGTGAGTGAGATTTTTCTACAAATATCTCATACTTGATAAAATAATCGAATATGGCTGGAGTTTGTATTCTCAATCAATTATGGATATTCGAAAAAGTTGGACTCCAGTTGCAGAGTTGACTCGACGTTTTTTGAACGACCTTCTTATCGATCAAAAATAATAATTATAATCCTTAATTTCATTGGCTAAACTTCAGTCACACTGGAAAACATAATATTAAAGACTGTCAAGGAAGAGTAGCGATTATAGTATTGAAAAAATTCAAGCATTATTCCACACTGAACCTGAAATTCAGCGATTGCATTTTGGATCGAAGGCAACACACAGCTCGGAAAATGAGGTAAAAATCCCAGAGTCACTTATCCTATGGCCGAGAACGAATAACGCCCTATTCTTAAAAAAAAAAACCTTCAAGTACCATTCACCCACAAAGTCGAGCCTTGTTTTGTTACTCATGTTGATAAATCAATAATTTCTAAGAACTGTTATATTCTCGAAGAATTGTATGTTGGTCAAAAAATGGTTCATCAATTCTTCGTCTCCCCATATAAATGATCATGTTTCCATATATTTCCATTATACACAATAGTTCACAAATCAACTGAGTCTTGGTTCACCCGCTCGGCATCAAATGCAGCTTTTGTATTGATGTGAAATGGGATTCCAGCAGTCATTCAGCTTTTTGCCATAATTCCTGAATGAATGGTTTTCGAGCTGTTGAGTCCATCACGTATTGGATACCACACGCCTGTTTTTCGCCGATTCCATCTCAGTTTTAACTTAGTGTATGGGCCTCTAATTATTTCTGGAGAAGTGAAAGGATATTCTACACCTTTTTCTCCATCAAAGAGCATGACCAATAAAATACAAGGCACAGTTGATCTGCCAGATGTCAGCCTCTTGTATGAAAGCTTCTTTGATATTTGCATCATTTGAGACAAATTCTTCTGGCCTAGGGGTATTATTATTCATAATCTGAAACATTCCAAAACACTTTCCACCTGATAGTTCTGCATTTGTACTTCCCTTTCAGCCCTTCCATTATCTACTAAGCACCCTGTATCCATTCACTGCCACTTTCATGGATGAAGCCAGAGAAAAATGAGCTTTCATTACATTTAATCACAAGCTAAAAGAACGTCGGATAGGATTAAATGAATGTGTTACATTTTTCAGGAGTTTTTTTTCTGAAAAGATGCCTGTGTTTGTTTGTTGTCGTTTAATAATGTTATCTCTCCGCTACATCCGTCTTTTGTGAAGGAAGAAATGAGGTCTATTCGCGTGGTCTGTGTGGAAGATCCGGAAGTTATGACAACATATCACTCGGTAAACGGGGGCAAATATTAATCAGTGAGGATTTATGAGTAGAAAACGTCGTTATATCGAGGAGAAATAATCTTTCTCGAAAATCGCTAGGAAATTTTGACATTCGAGTCAAAATTTCCTATAGAAAAAGGGAAGATTTTCTTATTGTAAGGGAATGATATTACCTTTCAGTTTTTAGTGGTCCTCAGGGTGATGAAATGATATTTTCTCACAGTTTTTAGTGCTCTACATAAATGATTGAAAACAGTTTTCAAAGTAACCCAAGTAATTTTATTACGATTTTTAAAGCACCATTCACTTGTGAATTGAAATATTCGCTATTATTCCTGTCGATTTTTAAATGATTTGCGGAATAATAGCATGTTCATCTCTTAGGAAAAACCACATTTCTGGACTCTGTGTTGCTGAGTCACGGCTTGCGCCTCAACTTAGCAATCTTTTCAGTCGTCCAGGAATGTTAGATTTTCCCTACTGGATTAACAACACTATTTTCATGTTGTCAAATGAATAGCGGAATCACTCATATAATCTTTTGTTCATATGCAGATTCACACGAAAGGAAGGCCTATAATGTTCGAAAACCACCGCGGGAATCAAGGGACAGGAGATACGAATTAACATTCACTTTGAAGTTCTGGAATTTGTGAGCCTCAGGAAAGACCTCTTTCGGCAAGGAGTTCCAAAGCTCAGCTGTTGTATTGAAGAAAGATTCCTGAGCAAGAGAGGTTCGACAGGTCTCCATATTCACAACAAAGGGGTGGGAATTCTGTACTTGTCGAGTCATCCGTGTAGATATTGCCAAGGGTGGAACGACTGATAACAATTCAGAAGAGCACCATACGTGAAAATATCTATAGAAGAGATACAAGTCTTCGACCCCTCTACGATGTTCCAATGAAGTGAATGAGTCTGTGAGCGAAGAATCGCCAACAAGACGGATTGCCTTTCTCTGAATAGAATCGAGAAGCCTCCATGAATGTTTCGGTGCCGAACTCACATGAGAACTATATTCCAAGACAGGTCGTATCTGAGCCTTGTAGATCATTAGAAGCTGACGAGAGTGAAGTATTTTTTCGCATGAAATGGGAATTCAAGTTTCTGGGAAGCACCTTTACAATCAATCTCACATGGTTTTCCGATGAGAGATTATTACTGATCGTAATCCCTAGCATCGAGATACTTGACTTTCGTTGAGAAGAGACATGCCTGGGTTTCCCTAGCATTCAATTCCACCAAGTTCATGTAACCCCATTCTATTATTTTTACCAAGTCATCGTTAATTTTATTGACGTGAATGTTTCTTTTCAATTTGTTCCTCGAGCTGGTATGGGGGCTATTGAACAGCAGCTAGTATGAAGAGTTCTGTCGTCCGCAAAACTATGTATTGAACAAGATGTTTTCTCGAGCAATTCATTGATATGAAGCAGAAACAAAGTGGGCACCAGAACTGAAACCTGTTCAACACCCGCATTTTTTAGTACAAGAACCAGGTACTTTTTTTCTGCAATCTTCTACAGAATTGATATTCTTGTTGGAAAATGTTCGAGGGTGTCCCTTGAATATAAATTCAAGTTGGCGGGACGGGGGGGTTGAGCTTCAGCCGCCATCTTGGAAAACACGTTGTAAATGGTTGATTTCGTTTCACCCCGTAACATTGAAATCAAACACATCCAGAAGAGAAGCACTTTCATAAAATCACCTGGTATACACTTCGTGCCCACCTGTGTCTCGACTGTCTTCTAGTAATGGACACTGGACGTCTCACTGGAGATAGAGAAATACCGTCATAACCCTCAGATCTCTCTTTCATACCATGCCATGTTGATAGCTTGTCAGATCCCTGTGACTCGATTCGAAGGAAGCTCGCCTGGAAACAGAGATCAGTTAGTTAGTCCGATTTGGGATAGATTCGATTAGTTTGGAGTTAGTTGAGGATTGATATAACTCGAAGGATTGATACGAGTTGCCTTCTTTGCCCAACCCGTACTTGGAAACACTCTGTTGGGATTATGTGAAGCTTACGGTACAAAAATTGCACTCACCTTTCACCAGTCCAAACTTTCACCCTCGTAGATAGGACAACATCCCAACGGTCTTACACAGTCTATAACATATTTATCACTAAGTTGGCAAATACTTCGGGTATTGTTTCATCGGATTGGAGGGCAAAATCTCGAGAGTTGAATATCAGAACCTCTGATGACTATTGTGTCCGCTGAAAAGGGTTAAAATCGATAAGGGTGTGAAGATCATCGTCACAGTCTCATAACTTACCTGTTGAGATCAGGAAGGTTGACTTCCACATCTCAGAGGCATGTTTTCCAGGCGACAATATCTGAATCTTCGCTTTGTTGTTAGGGGTAAAAGTGAGGTTAGTCGATCATCTGACAGACTGAGTAGAGAATACCGTTGACTGTTCGGGGTGCATCGCATTACTCCGTTCGGAGTGAAGGTGGTGCGTTTTCGTGTAAACCCGTGAGAGTGAGAGAGATAGCGTGACATTCGACGGTGGTTCATCCGTTGGACTGTGGGTCGGTGGATGGACGAACAGAGCGAAAGGAGAGGAGGTTACCGATTACGAGTTGTCAAAAATAGTAGATGGCATTTCGGTTCTTTTTCGAGAAATGTGTGGAACCTTGGTAGAATAAGACGAAGGAGAGTTTTGGCAGCCATTACAGTGAGTAATTGTTGTTGGGTGGTTTCGAGCTGGATGGAAACTTATTGAGGCGATTTCTGTAGGGTTAGTGGATTGTTGAGAAGGCAAGAATGCGAGGACTCGTCTGTTGCTTCAGTTAGAGGCAGTGAAGTCTTCCTAGTACAGCACAGGATTTGGTGTGGAAGGGCCGAAGGTCGCAGAGGAGTCTACAAGAGTTATTAGATACCTGGCTGTTCGTTGGTCACTGCCGTTAGTCCATGGGCCTGGAAGAGACGAGACGACGTGATATTTGATTCAACACCCTCAACAGAGGTAACAGAATGTCTAGGAAGCCACTTGGTGAGTTTTGTTGACATCTATAAATTATAGGGTGCCAGTCGAGGGGGCTAACGTTGCCGCACTGGCCAGTACTTCCAGACCAGAGCGTAGTCCTGAGTACTGCGATTAGGGTAGCCTCCCCACCGGACCACCGCCTCTCCCTGCCTAATGTGACATGAGTGTACCATGTGGAGAACAGCTTCCATGTAGTCAGGCGCTGTTAGAGTAGTAAAGAGTAACAATTATCGCGTGTTAAGCTGGACCCTTCTGGTCTCTACAGGCTTCATTTCATTTGCGTTGTCAATCGTTCACTGCGTTGTTATTGAAGTACGGCTCATCAAACTCTTGCCCCGATAGTGTGGTTATTAGGACCCTTTAGGTCTCGTCACCGTCATACATTTTTTTGCATTGTCGTTTAGCCACTGCGTGGGCGTTTAGTTACTGCGTTGTTATTTAAGATCTACGCTGCCAACTGAATTATTTGGTGTCCAAGAGACGCTACACCCATTTCAATACATTATTGCATTGTCGTTTAGTTACTGCGTGGATGTTTAACTAGTGCGTTGTAATTTAAGATCTGCGCTGGCAACCGAACTAATTCAGGTCCTTCAGACCCCGGTGTACCAAGAGTTGCTCCACCAAATCGTTTAATGATTGTTAGATAATAATTATTGTTAGATAATTATTACTTGTAAACGGCCCCGTGACGTCACAGCGGCGCGTCATTTTCTAGTGTGCTCACATATGTATGTTCTCGTTTGTGATCTATTTATGTTTTTGTTATTAAGTATCACTATGTCCCCACTATTTGGTTGGAATTAATATAGAGTTTAAATATTTGCGCGTTATTTTGTTTGTCGGCTAAACCATATCATCTTGGAAGTCCACTAGCCAGGACTGGCTCATACAGAAATTTGCTAGTGGCGCCCACTTCACTAACAACTAAAAAAACTTGAATATATTCCTGTATGCAACCCCACCCCATCCGAACTGAGCTGGCTTGGGCAGAGAGGGTTGCGCACCACGAGCATACAGACGGGCAAACAAAGTGCGTAACAGAAACTTGGCGCCTTAACGTGGGGCCCCGATTTAGGAGGTTGAGAGGCTGTGTGGTACTGATTTTGTTGTCTCTATATTTTGTGAGGTTATATATATTTTTTTTATTGGTCATTTATGTACATATGCGTATGGTATATGTATGAATTAGTAGTTTTGGTCTTGATATTCGTGTATTCTGTTAATATATGAGCTCGTACTGTCCCTATATTTTGTGAGGTTATGTTCGTATGATTTTTGTATTTTTGGTATTGTGGTTTTTTGATATTCGTGTATTCTGTTGATATATGAGTTGGCACTGAGGAGTTGCATTTTTTTTCCTTTCTCTCTGCCATATATGTTATATTTTGTTATATAGATTTTTTTTTTGGTTATGTGAATTAGGGCTGGTCATTCAGGTGTACTACTGTAGGGTAAGAATTATCAACTCACATATATAAATCTTTCCGATTCATTGCCCGGGGTTCGTCGGGGGGGTTTACTGTGTTATCGTGTGGACATATATACAGGATGGACGTGAACAAACTCTTGAAAGACGACTTGAAGTATGAACTTCTGGTAAGGGGTTTTTCGGGATTACAGGGTGAAACGGCTTCCTCTATGAGACGCCAACTACAGGAGGTTATCCGAACAGAATCATTTGGCGAGATTGCGACACATGATGATTTCAAGCCGATCCCATTGGAAGAGATTGACACTATCATAAAGAAGACAGAAAACCTCGAACAATATATCAACTCCTGGAAAACTAATGGCAAGGAAAGAGGGGAAGATTACGTTGACACTAAACTCAAGCATCTGTATGGTCGGCTACAGCGTCTAACGATCGAAGATAAACCGGAAAACAAACCCCTTCTGAATGCACTGTCGAATATTACCGCCAGATTGGAAGCTATTGAGTTGCAGGCGGATGAAATTCGGGAGGCAATTCAAGTTCAAACGCTCGTTCGCAGTGGGGTTAATGCCGCCGGCACGACCCCAGCTCAACCCTCGTCGAGTGTTAGTACTAATACCTTGGTTACTAACGTCCATAAGTATCAGTTTGAACCCAGGAAGTGGGAGGTACACTTCACCGGCGAAGGAGGACTAAGCGTGTCAGCGTTTTTGGAAATTGTTGAAGAGAAGAGGAGGTCTGGCAAGATTTCCGTGGGCGAGTTATTGAGTTCGGTCAGCGATCTCCTACAGGGTGTTGCGGCAATCTGGTATCGGTCTGTCCGAAACAACATTAGGACTTGGCAAGACTTCGTAGATCTGTTAAGGGATGACTTCCAACCCTACCATTACGAACAAGAATTGTGGGACGAAATTAGGAAAAGAACCCAAGGCCCAAAAGAACGTGTTGGGATTTACTTTGCATTCATGGACAATCTCTTCAGGCGATTGCCCACCCCCCCTTCGGAGGATGCTAAGCTTGATGTCCTCAGGCAAAATATTCATCCGTATTTTATCCACAGCCTAGGTTTAGCCACGTATGGGAGTGTGGATGAGTTGCGTCAGCTGTGCAAAAGACTAGAGCTGAACCATGATAGGGCTGATAGGTGTGAACCGCCTCCCTCCCAACGACACCAACTACTCGAACCAGATCTAGCGTATCGAGATTCAAACGCACAAAACCCTAGTGCAGCAATAGCCGAGAGGAGACTGATGGCTATGGAGCCAAAGTTGCGTTGTTGGAATTGTTCCAGAGGAGGGCATCGGTTTTCACAGTGCACTGAAAGCCGGAAGAAGTTTTGTTATGGGTGTGGCAAGGAGAACGTCTTTAAACGGGATTGCTCTCATTGTTCGGGAAACGGATGGGACGACGGCGCTGCCGGACGTCGTCAGGAGGACCAATCCCGGTGGATCTCTCATGGGCAGTATGGCTGGATGTGGTGAAAGCAGCGTACCAACAGCCACGATGCAGTTATATGCTGACAAAGGTGTCTGGGGATCCCCGACCGTATGTTGAGGTTGATATATTTGGCGTGAGGTTTGTGTGCTTATTGGACTCAGGAGCATCCCAAACCGTGATAGGGCGGCGAGGCTGGCAGCGGCTACAAGAAATGGGTGTAGTGGCCTTGACCAATAGGAATGCCGGTTCGGTGACGGTAGCAAATGGCGCCTCGTGCCAATCGATTGGGATAGTGAGCCTCCCCATTGAGCTACAGGGAAGGGTACAGGTGATCAATTGTTTGGTAGTTCCCTCTGTAGAGATGGAGATAGTATTAGGAATAGACTTCTGGAAAAAGATGGATGTGGTGCCATCTTTCTCATCGAACCGTTGGGAATTCGAGCGGAAGCAGATCTGCAGTATTGTTCACAGGGAGCTACTGACTGCGGAACAAAAAGGGTTGTTGGACCAGCTGACTGAAGGCCACTTAGAGCAAATGGGAACGGAGTTGGGCTGTGCTAACGGCGTAGAACATAAAATTGAGACTGGAGATCACCCCCCCATCAGACAGAGATATTATGCAATCTCACCCTACATGAAGAAAATTATGTGTGATGAATTGGACCATATGCTAGAACTAGGAGTAGTCGAACCATCCTCGTCAGCCTGGGCGTCTCCGGTGGTACTTGTAAAGAAGTCGGATAATAAGTTCCGGTTTTGTGTAGACTTCAGGGCACTCAACAAGATTACGAAAAGAGACGCGTATGCCATCCCGCATGTATCGATGATTTTAGATCGGCTCCGGGATAGTAAGTATTTGTCGTCCATCGACTTGAAAAGCGCTTATTGGCAGATAAGATTGGAAGAGTCGAGTAAGGAAAAAACTGCTTTTATCGTGCCTGGCAGAGGCTTATTCCAATTTACTCAGATGCCCTTTGGTCTTCATAATGCGCCGGCCACATGGCAGAGATTTGCCGACACGACTCTAGGGCATGACCTGGAGCCGTATTGTTTCATCTACTTGAATGATATCATCGTGGCAACCCTGGACTTCGAGACTCATCTTGAGGTATTAGGGACCATTTTCCAGCGACCGACCAAGGCGGGGCTAACCGTGAATCGGGAGAAATGTGAATTTGTAAAACCCCAGCTTAAATACTTGGGCTATGTTGTCGATCAAAATGGGTTGAGAGTCGATCCCGAGAAGGTGGAAGCAGTTGTCAATTTCCCAACTCCGGTTAAAGTCAAGGAAGTTCGCAGGTTCTTGGGGCTCAATTCGTGGTATCGAAGGTTTGTCCCAAATTTCTCCGAAAGGGTGGCACCGCTGACAAACCTCACCAAGAAGAATAAGAGGTTCGTGTGGAATGAAGATACCGAAGCGGCCTTCACCGACCTGAAACAGTGCTTGGTAACCGCCCCTATCTTGACATGTCCTGATTTCAACCGGCCGTTTATAGTCCAGACGGACGCGAGCCAGCGGGCTTTGGGAGCCGTTCTAGTGCAAGATTTCGAGGATGGGGAGAAGGTGATAGCTTACGCCAGTAGAACTTTGAATTCGTGCGAGACAAAATACTGCGCTACGGAGCTAGAGTGTTTAGCGGTTATTTGGGCCATCAAAAAATTCCGCTGTTATCTTGAAGGTGCCTCATTCCAAGTGGTGACAGATCACGCCAGCCTGAAGTGGTTGACCAATTTGAAGGAACCCTCAGGGCGAATTGGTCGCTGGGTATTGCAGCTCCAGGCCTACGATTTTGAGCTCATTCACCGTAAGGGCAAATACCATCAGGTCCCGGACGCGTTGTCGCGTCCAGTCCCACAACTCGATTTGATTGAAGTCACAGCCGCGGATTTCGATACTTGGTACCAGAAACAGCTGCAGAACGTCGAACGTACACCAGATAAGTTCCCTTTGTGGAAGATTGAGGAAGGTAAGCTGTTTAAGCATGTGTCGTGTCGGGCCCCCTACTTAGAAGATAGTTTCGAGTGGAAATTGGTGGTCCCCAAACCCAAGAGACAAGAGGTATTAGCAGAATGTCACGATGAAGCAACGGCGGGCCACTTGGGAATTTTCAAGACATCCCAGAGGATCGCTCAGACTTATTATTGGCCGGGTCTGAAGAAGGATGTAGCAGCATACGTCCGAGGATGCGAGGTTTGTCAGGCGCAGAAACCAGAGCAGAAGGCCCCAGCGGGTATTATGGGCTCGAGGAAGGTGACTAGACCATGGCAAGTTGTTTGTACGGATATAATGGGACCGTTCCCGTTAACTACTAAGAAGAATCGATTCTTACTGGTCGTTGCGGACGTCTTTACCAAGTATACGCTGTTGTTTCCCCTGAAGACAGCTACTGCCGCTGTGATCCAACGCCACGTGGAAAATGACGTCTTTTTGGTTTACGGTGTCCCTGAATATCTACTATGCGACAACGGTAGGCAGTATGTCAGTAAATCGTTCAAAGCCATGGTCCAAGGATATAATTGTGTTATGGTACTGAACCCTCTATACCATCCTCAGAGTAACCCGACCGAAAGAACAAATCGTGTACTCAAGACGATGATCAGATCTTATGTTGGTGATAATCATCGTGACTGGGACGCCGATTTGGCCAAGTCAGGATTTGCGATTCGGACGGTCGTTCATGAGGTTACGGGGTACACCCCCGCTTATCTCAACTTTGGGAGGGAACTGAATTCTTCGGGTAGATCGGCTCGGGAAGAAAACCCGCCAACAGAGGCCCCAGTCCTTGAAGTCGGCGACAGACGTCCCTTAGCTGAGCATGTGAGGAGCTTGAACGAAGTCCAAAATGAGGTGCGGAATCGATTGAACGCCGCTTATGGGAAAAGTGCGGACAGGTATAATTTGCGAAGGAGACCGGTGACCTTTTGTATGGGGGACAGAGTGATGGTGAAGAACCACGTTCTGTCCGATGCTCCCAACTATTTTGCAGCGAAATTGGCGCCGAAGTTCATCAAAAGTAGGGTACGGCAGAAGATCTCGAGTAATGTGTATAGGCTAGAGGCTTTTGAGGGGAGGAAACTGCTGGGGGATTTCCACGTGTGTGATATGAAACCCTATGTGGAGAGGGCATAGTGGAGCCGGTTCCGCGACTCGACGCCATGAGATCCACTTGCAGCGGGACGTTGTTTTGGTTATAAGGTAATAACTGATTGAGGCGTTTATTCGTAGGTTATTCTCTTCTCTTCGGGTAAGAGAAGGCACTGGTGCTCTTTCGGCTAACTCGGCAGTTATATGGTTGGGAAATTTCAAGGAAATTCCTGGACGTAAGGGGGGGATGTAACGGGTTGATTTCGTTTCACCCCGTAACATTGAAATCAAACACATCCAGAGAAGCACTTTCATAGAATCACCTGGTATACACTTCGTGCCCACCTGTGTCTCGACTGCCTTCTAGTAATGGACACTGGACGTCTCACTGGAGATAGAGAAATACCGTCATAACCCTCAGATCTCTCTTTCATACCATGCCATGTTGATAGCTTGTCAGATCCCTGTGACTCGATTCGAAGGAAGCTCGCCTGGAAACAGAGATCAGTTAGTTAGTCCGATTTGGGATAGATTCGATTAGTTTGGAGTTAGTTGAGGATTGATATAACTCGAAGGATTGATAATAGTTGCCTTCTTTGCCAACCCGTACTTGGAAACACTCTGTTGGGATTATGTAAAGCTTACGGTACAAAAATTGCACTCACCTTTCACCAGTCCAAACTTTCACCCTCGTAGATAGGACAACATCCCAACGGTCTTACATAGTCTATAACATATTTATCACTAAGTTGGCAAATACTTCGGGTATTGTTTCATCGGATTGGAGGGCAAAATCTCGAGAGTTGGATGTCAGAACCTCTGATGACTATTGTGTCCGCTGAAAAGGGTTAAAATCGATAAGGGTGTGAAGATCATCGTCACAGTCTCATAACTTACCTGTTGAGATCAGGAAGGTTGACTTCCACATCTCAGAGGCATGTTTTCCAGGCGACAATATCTGAATCTTCGCTTTGTTGTTAGGGGTAAAAGTGAGGTTAGTCGATCATCTGACAGACTGAGTAGAGAATACCGTTGACTGTTCGGGGTGCATCGCATTACTCCGTTCGGAGTGAAGGTGGTGCGTTCCCGTGTAAACCCGTGAGAGTGAGAGAGATAGCGTGACATTCGACGGTGGTTCATCCGTTGGACTGTGGGTCGGTGGATGGACGAACAGAGCGGAAGGAGAGGAGGTTACCGATTACGAGTTGTCAAAAATAGTAGATGGCATTTCGGTTCTTTTTCGAGAAATGTGTGGAACCTTGGTAGAATAAGACGAAGGAGAGTTTTGGCAGCCATTACAGTGAGTAATTGTTGTTGGGTGGTTTCGAGCTAGATGGAAATTTATTGAGGCGATTTCTGTAGGGTTAGTGGATTGTTGAGAAGGCAAGAATGCGAGGACTCGTCGGTTGCTTCAGTTAGAGGCAGTGAAGTCTTCCTAGTACAGCACAGGATTTGGTGTGGAAGGGCCGAAGGTCGCAGAGGAGTCTACAAGAGTTATTAGATACCTGGCTGTTCGTTGGTCACTGCCGTTAGTCCATGGGCCTGGAAGAGCCGAGAGGACGTGATATTTGATTCAACACCCTCAACAGAGGTAACAGAATGTCTAGGTAGCCACTTGGTGAGTTTCGTTGACATCTATAAATTATAGGGTGCCAGTCGAGGGGGCTAACGTTGCCGCACTGGCCAGTACTTCCAGACCAGAGCGTAGTCCTGAGTACTGCGATTAGGGTAGCCTCCCCACCGGACCTCCGCCTCTCCCTGCCTAATGTGACATGAGTGTACCATGTGGAGAACAGCTTCCATGTAGTCAGGTGCTGTTAGAGTAGTAAAGAGTAACAATCATCGCGTGTTTAGCTGGACCCTTCTGGTCTCTACAGGCTTCATTTCATTTGCGTTGTCAATCGTTCACTGCGTTGTTATTGAAGTACGGCTCATCAAACTCTTGCCCGGTTAGTGTGGTTATTAGGACCCTTTAGGTCTCGTCACCGTCATACATTTTTTTGCATTGTCGTTTAGCCACTGCGTGGGCGTTTAGTTACTTCGTTGTTATTTAAGACCTACGCTGCCAACTGAATTATTTGGTGTCCAAGAGACGCTACACCCATTTCAATACATTATTGCATTGTCGTTTAGTTACTGCGTGGATGTTTAACTAGTGCGTTGTAATTTAAGATCTGCGCTGGCAACCGAACTAATTCAGGTCCTTCAGACCCCGGTGTACCAAGAGTTGCTCCACCAAATCGTTTAATGATTGTTAGATAATAATTATTGTTAGATAATTATTACTTGTAAACGGCCCCGTGACGTCACAGCGGCGCGTCATTTTCTAGTGTGCTCACATATGTATGTTCTCGTTTGTGATCTATTTATGTTTTTGTTATTAAGTATCACTATGTCCCCACTATTTGGTTGGAATCAATATAGAGTTTAAATATTTGCGCGTTATTTTGTTTGTCGGCTAAACCAGATCATCTTGGCAGTCCACTAGCCAGGACTGGCTCATACAGAAATTTGCTAGTGGCGTCCACTTCACTAACAACTGAAAAAACTTGAATATATTTCTGTATGCAACCCCACCCCATCCGAACTGAGCTGGCTTGGGCAGAGAGGGTTGCGCACCACGAGCATACAGACGGGCAAACAAAGTGCGTAACAACGTTTTATCGAATATCTCGTGAACCGTGCATCGTACGATAAAAACAGTAAGGATCGTTTTTGTAGATAATAAAATTCTCTGCAACTTTTATTTGAAACTTTTTTTTGTATAAAGCATAGGTTTTTATTTATGGCGCGCCAAAATACTGCCATTTATACTGTTTCATCAACCGTTCACTATATATTTAGCAATAACCATGCTGGGAACAGTTTGGCGCGCTATAAATGAAAACCTATGCACTATACGGAAAAAAGTTTCGAATAAAAGTTGAAGAGAATTTTATTATCTACGAAAATGATCCCCACTGTTTTTGTCGTACGATGCACGGTTCACGAGATATTTGATGAAACGTGTTTTCCAAGATGGCGGCTTAAGCTCAACCCCCCCTGTCCCGCCAACTTGAATTTATATTCAGGGGACACCCCCAAACATTTTCCAACAAGAAAATCAATTCTGTAGAAGATTGCATTATGAACCTACTTTTTTTGCTCTGGCTCTTGGCGTATTTTGGGAGAATATCAGATGATACTCCATCAACAACCACATACAGAGAGCAATCAGACAAAAAACTCTTCAAAAAAGCACACAACTGAGGAGGCAAACCATAAGATGGCAGTCTAGAAAGAAGACACCGATGCCAAACTTGATCAAACACTTTTGAAATATCGAGTGCAAAAGTGATTTTGGATAATTTGTTTCAATTAATCGGGTATGTGATTCATAGAGTTTCTAACTGGGAAAGCATCTACAAGGTGTTTCCGATAACAATCTTCAATTTGATACAAAAGACTCCTTCGGTGAATTCATTTATATTGGGTGGAAACTCATTTTTTTTAATATATGAATGTTATTCAGATGCAACGTTTCTCAAATGAACGGATTTGATATTCAAAAATGAACATGTTGCCAATGATTTAGGAATTATAAATGGGGTGAAGTGGAGAAGCAGAAGAGTGTGAGAACTTCGCCATTTGGATTCTATGGATTTTAAGAAGTGACATTCACTTGAAATGATGAAGAATAAAGACAATAACAATAATTATCAGTAATATCTGTCGTTTAACCTCCAATGGTAGAACTTGTCACATTCTAGAATCTCCTCTTGTTATTATATTTTCCCTTTGAATGATGAAAAGTTTCAAAATTTTCCTTTATTCATTCCCATTTGGACTTAGTAAACTTGTAATCAACTCATAGTTAAAGTCAAATAATACAGACATCATTGTCAGATACCACTGTATCTATCATTTATTATTTATAAATACTATTTTGATTACTCAAATGTGAATCTGCAAAATCGTAAGTTTTCAGCTGGAAGTATCAGTTGGAGTCAGAGCTCAATTCACATATGAAACCTCAAGCTATTGGCAATCGTGATTTATTATCTGGATATGATATCTCCTGAATTATAATTGAGAAAATTTTTATTACATTCGATATTCCCCTATAACATTTGATCAATCTGGTTCACAATTGACTCAGATATCTGAATTACAATTAACTAATCTGAAATAGAATTGATATTTCATCAAATAAAATACACTGATCTGAATAATATTCTGTATTTTCTCAAATTACAAATCGTACAGATGTCGGAGAAATTACAAACGAAGGCTAAGCCTTGAATATAATGATTTTGGGATTGTTTCCATCCGTGTTCGATCCTGAAATAAATCAGACTTCGTGCTCCTGTCAGCGATCAGGTGCTAATCACGCACCCCAATCCGTATAAGAACACGAAATCCCATATCTAACCCCTCTAACTGATACTAACCCCAAGTTGAGATAGCGGAGCCGCGTGAATATCAACGAATCCCCGATAAATTAAGAAACAAGATACCGGCAGTAAATCAGCATCTCTCTCTGTATCTCCCATCCCTGTGGTGTAGGCCAGGAGAACTACATCGGCTTAACTGTTACGTAACGTAATATTTTCCAAGAGCAATTTTAGACTTCGCATCTTTCATTGAGAACAATTAGTAACGATTTACAGACAATTAGAGTTGCAGTGTTACTCCAAATTGGAGAAATGTGTGAAATAAATGAAAATAATCATTGGAATTGAATATCTACGAATAATTTGAGAACGATAGTGGCAACAACTTATCGAAGAGATTGTACAACGCATAGGCGTAATGAACATTTTTGCAACTTCTCAATAAACAATACAAACAATAACTAAAACAATATTTAGGAAGATGTCAAAATTGAATCTCATAATTTTTGCAGTTTTTTGACGTTTGGTGGTAGCCTTATAGCTTTTGAATGAAGACAGACGAAGGCAATTCTTTCATATAATTTCATGTTTATCTATGTTCGATTTTGTTCAGTTTTACTGTTACCTACATTCAACACTTCATATTTCATCTTGATATTGTTTTTTCAACAGTAAATTCCTGGTTATTCGCATTTTCTTATTTTTATTCTCTGACCATAATCCATTCGAGTTTCCTTGGTTGGAATTGAGTGCTATATTTGAATAAGCTCTTTTAATTCTTATTACTGCTTCTCGATTAAATCCTGTCAATTCATTTTCAAGTTCTGGCGGTTTAAAACCCTTTCAGTCCCGATGTTTTTTAATTTGGAGGAAAAATATGAAATTTGGTACATCATATCTTTATTTTTTTAATGATTTTTGGTTTTTGTAAATAAATCCTATCTTTACCCAATTCTAACATTTGATATGTACACTGCAGTGTACACTGGGACTCAACGGAAGCATAACCACTAAAGCAAAATGAAATAAACATTCATGATTTCTTTTGATATTCTCATGAAAAAAAAGTATCTACTTATTGAGTTTTCATTTTCTAGTATGATATAACAAAAAACAATTTTGTTTTTTTTGTAATACATAAGTGTACATGACATTTTTGAGACATATTATGAGTTATGCTTTTACATTCGTGGAATTTGCAAAGGGATGCAAAGCTTTTATCATCAATTATTGTAGGGAAATGATTGTAGTCATCTAATCGGACTTCATCCACAGGCTGTACTTCATGTGGTCTATGTTTCCCAGTTACAGAAGGCGAAAACGAAGGCGATAACGATGGAGTTGAGGGCCTTCCTCGTTTCTGTTTCTGTATATCTTTATTGGTACCAATAAGAGCCTCAGAAATATATGCACGGAAATGCAAAAGGTCCATAACGTCCATAAAAACTGAAAGAATACCATTTTCATGAACCGTCAAAAAAAATCTAGGTATATTTACTTACTCCACTGAGACCCAATGTACACGATAGTGTACGTGTCTATATTTGACGAAAACTCAAAAACGAAGTCACAAAAGCACTAATTACTATTCCAGACAGTTAGTTTGAACTGTTGTTTATAACTGAAAAAATCTACAACTCTGATAATCCAGGCTAACACAAACAAAAACGATACTTTTCTAATCACTTCTTGTCGATACCGGTCGAAACAGGATCACTGTAACAGTAACATATACAATTTCCATTTCCGTACCCATTGATGGCACCGAACGTATTATAACGTTATTATGATATACACTGAAGTGTATGCTGGGACGCAATGGTCAAAATCGAAATAGATTTTGCATAAGAATAGATTTGAATTGGCGTACACTACAGTGTACGCCAGGACTGAAATGGGTAATATTTGATATTTTCTACACCTGTACTATCATAATACACTTATGAGATCCATTAAGAGTCGGATTGAAAATCTGTAACGTACATATTTTTCTTTACGATACCAATTTCTTTTCAAATGAAAATCCAATTCAGTGGCGAAAGGCTACATTGAAAATTCCTTTCAGAATGAAATAAGCATTTCTAATAGAATATTGAACTCTATCGAAACTAGCAATAATGAAATGAATATAAATATTACGTACACTCCCAGCTCAGTGGGACCCGCAATACAAATATAAATATTGTAGTTATAGTTTTCATGAATTATCGGGTGTGGAGAAAATAGCATGTGCAACTCTTTTAGGATTGAGGTGGCCTTTACTTGATGGAAATCCATAGTTATTACGCTATAAGGTAGACACGATTAAATTTCCACAAAATTTATTGTCTTCGTGACATGTTTCGATACACTGTATCTTTATCAAGTGATGTCTTTAAACACTGTTAGTATAGTGTAGCCGCTGAAAAGATAGAATGATCACGTGAACGGCACGCACTCTATGAATGTTCCTCTCCCCAATGTTACAAGCCTGATTTACACCACTCAACAAAAACGTCGGCGCGTCGTCCTCCCATCAACTCTTGGGATGCTTTTTTATAAGTGTTAATTATTACACCTTTTTCCTCTACAGTTAAATGTCTTTTTTTTATCTTTTTTTTGGAGGTAAAAGAGTGTTTCCATCCATATTATTTAATTAACGTAACACACGTGAATACAAAGCACAAATGAGTACAGTACAGTGTAAACAGTTCTTCATTTATTTCAGTTTAGAAGGCGTGGCTATGCAGGCATTCACTGTTCACGCGTCCTTGAATTCTATCTTTTGAACAGCCCGACTATAAGACATGATCGTTGCATAATATTTTCGATTGCATTATTCGAATTTCAATGTTTCAGTTTAGATTCTTTCGATCTTATTTGGTTTTCGCAATGGGTTTTAACAGAGTCATCGGAAGTCAACAACAACTACAAATAACAATGATTTAGTCATTTTGCCTTCTATCTTTTTCACTGATATTCTGACATCTAATCCAGGAATGGAGACTGTGAGCGGTTTCAGTCGACATTTGTCGCTCATTTGAGGTCAAATAACGAATCATTTCTGAAAGATAGCCGGATAATCATTTCACTTTTCACTATTGCTCATTCCAGGAATCAGATGTTGTGGAGTATGACCTCTTTGATCCTTATCTCGAACAAAATTGATCTTTCATAGTAGTAGTAGTAGTAGTAGTAGTAGTTTATTTGACCACGTTATGTAGTTTATACATTTATGGCAAGTCACAAATGGAAAAAACATACAAGTTTTTTTTTTTGACATCCTAAAAAACTATATGGTTCATATAAGTAAACCTAACATCTAGAAGCAGATAAAAATGTTTAGTAAGATGAGTTGGATTAAATTAAAATTATGACAATGTTATTCATACAAATAAAATCAACATCTAGGAACATATAACAAAGTAAGTAAAAAATAAAATCAATTATTAAAACGCACGAGATTTCATTAAAAGTACAATAATGTCAATGTTGAAGCATAAAGTGCCTTGTTGAATTAATATAATCATCGATGCTATAGAAGCAGTGTTCAAGTAAATATTTTTTCACGACAGATTTGAATTTTCTGAATTCCAATATTTTGACAGAGTGTGGAGAATATTGTATAGAGTAAGATTCAACGAGTTTCTGGAGCTTACGGCTAGCCTGTATCGAGGGGTATTGAACAAATCAGCCGATCTAGTATTATAGTTATGAATGTCAGAGTTTTTGAAAAATGTGTCCTTATTCCGATGTATTTCGAGCAATACAGAGTAAACATATAAGGTAGGCACAGGCATGATCCCAAGCTGAATGAAAAATTGATGGCAATGGTCCCTATATCCTAAATTTGCTAAAACACGAATAGCTTTTTTCTGGCATCTGAAAGCAGCAATTGCATTTGTAGAGTTTTCCCGAAGTAATATGCCATAAGACAAAACAGAGTGAAACAAGAAGTAAGATATTCTCATAACACCTAGATTCGTTACATGTTTCAGTCTTCTCAGTAAGAAAAGTACACTAGACAATTTGCGGACAACATGATCTATGTGACTGGTCCAGCATAATTTGTCATCAATTATAAAACCCAGAAACGAAACGTTTTCTCCCTCTCGGTAATTTGTGTTCCTAGAGACAATCAAATTTTGAGTTTTACTTCCATTGAGCTTGAGCCTATTCTGCGTGAACAAACACTTTGCTGAATTCTGTACCGCACCGACGGACTCTAAAAGATCAGTGTATGACGTGCCTGAACAAATAATTGTTGTGTCGTCAGCGAATAAAAAGCATTTAGTAGGCGCCATAAAGTGACATAAGTCGTTTATATACACAATAAATAAAAATGGTCCTAAGATTGAACCTTGAGGTACGCCATGTTCAATTTTCTTGTAATTAAATTTGACATTATTAAGCTCAACACATTGAAATCTGTTTGTAAGATATGAACGAAAAAGTTCTAAAGTAGTCCCTCTCGGACACAACCTTGAAAGCAGCTTGGGTGGTAGATTTGTTTTTCCGGTAACCAAATTGTGACTCGCTGAAAAAAAAAATTATTTTCGAAATATGAGTAAAACCTTTCTTTTAAAATTATTTCCATTATCTTGCCAATAAAAGATATGATACTAATTGGACGATAGTTATCCATTAAGGATCTATCTCCTTTTTTAAATAATGGTATAACCTTAAAAATTTTCAAAATATCGGGAAAATTTCCTTTGGTAAAAATTTGATCAATTAAATTAGTCAAGGGATATACAATATATTCAGCAGCGATCTTCATCAATTCATATCATATCGTTATCGTCCTCAGCAATTCCCACTAATGACTCTTTTTTACGCCACCTCACAGCTATACCAATACGTACTAACTCCTAGGCTACCACGAATACACGATAAATTAAGAAACAAGATACCACCGGCAGTAAATCAGCATCTATCTCTGCAACTCCCATCCCTTGTGGTAGGCGAAGAAAGGCATTGATTTACGCTAAGTTGCCAACACATCAGTGCATAAAACTATTCTGCAAATCGGTCTTTATCTTTCGCTGGAATAGCACTTAGAGGAATTGGGAATTTATGTTTCTGCTGTTCTGCATGTAGAACACTGAGTTGGGGACGATGGAAACGTGAAAAGTGAGATCGTTACGATTTTATTTATTCATCGAAGGGAAGTGTATCTCTCTGCCAAGTAAACGTTTTGGCAGAATTCTGGGTGTATACATTAGTTCATATGGAAGTGTGAAGCAAGTGTACATTTGCTGATGAGTATAGGTGAAACAGTATATCTCACTGATACTAACTTTGACAACCTGTATCTGTCTATGCATCTATCTCTATGTTTGAACATTAGGTGTGATAGATTGAGCTGTATTCATCACTTCTCTCGAATCAACCGTATTATTATCGAAGTTTCCTGTAAAATTTTCACCATAATGTTCATCGTGAAAATCTAACAGGAGACAAGAAGAATTTTTTCATAAGAATCTTCATTCATCAGCTAGTTCTATACAACTCATTATCAATTACTATCCATTCATTTCATCGAAAGTTTCTCTCAGAACAGGTTATTGATTTGGAAATTTGGCAACATAGATTGAAAAAATATAAGATTACATCTGATGCAGATTGTGCGAAAGCCTAAGGCAAAACGTCATCTTCCGAATGATCGGAGTCAAACTTCCACTGCACCAAGTAGAGGAGAGCTCTTACAGCTGCAACCATCCATAAAAATCGGAATTTCGATGTTCGTAACGATTGCATTCATGAATTCAATACCAGACATGCCAACATGTCATGGAAAATGATCACAGTTTGGTGAAAGCAATCTAACACTAATTGGGGATGTGCATGACAGAAGGCTACCCAACGCATTCGACAGTCTAGTAATATCAGAATGTAAAAATAATATAACTCACAGCCCGCTGTATAGTTTATTTTGAGTAAAAAAATAATCGGTGGGTAACAGACGAAGTCCATATCAGTCTTGAAATTGTTGCAAGTAGTTATTACACTACCTTGGAAGTATATAAATAGCTATTCCTAGTCTTTTGATTCAGTATCAGTTTTCTTCTCCCGAAGATTCTCACTTTGTTAGCAAAACACGGGTCGAGGGCAATCATATCAGTTTTGTGTTAGAGTGATTATTGATCTCTACAAAACTTTCAACTTTTACACCAAAGGTTTCTATATAATCGTTTGCTAGTAAGATCAGCAGAAAAATAACGGCTTGTACCTCCCGATGTTTCGATCCCATTTAGTTATTTATTTTTCATGATAGATGAAAATAATAATAAGAAACATACCCCTATTTGGGCTTGGAACAATGCCACACCTAAGGTTATTGTTGCTAACAGGTCCGCTCGTTGGTCTGGAACAATGTAAAGTACGGACCTGAGTAGGGGGGTTCACAAGATGAATAATAATAATAAAGCATTCATCTCCAACAGGTACAGATACCCAACCAATCGCATGAATATCTTGTTAGAATTATCTCATTTATATCTATCGATGGTTTCAGGTGCTGAACTCCAGACGGTTTGAGTTTGATTACATTATTATTATATTCGATTGCTGTTTTTACACTAATTGGTAAAACCAGTTAACACTTATATCTGTACTTCTTGATGATGAATGAAATATTATTATTATGGTAATATCTAAGACTTGAAACGCTCAGGTACAGCCCTGTTCATAAGATTTTTTTTTTCATCACTTCTTGTCCCTGTGGCACTGTTCCCAAACTGTGATTTTTGATGTTTCCGAAAATTAATAATGCTGATCTGAATTCGCTTTGATGTTCACTGGTACGTAAAATGGTCGAGTGAGGTCTACTTTCTTTATACAGGGTGTTCCTTAAACACATGCTAATATTTAAGGAGGTAATTCTTAGACCCATTTTAAGAAAAAACTTCCTATGGACGTTTGTCCTAAACGCCTTAACTTTTGAGATACAGGGTGGCAAAGTTTTCAAAAACAATCAGTTTTTCAATAATAACTGAGATAATTCTCTAGACATCTTTGGCATATTTGGTACATATGTTCCATGCCTCAAGGCACATTTTCTGATGTACACAAATTTGTATTTTTTAAACAGTGGCGTCCCTACGGGTTTCGCATTGAATATTTTTGGGAAGAAAGTACTACGCCAATGCTTTCTTTTCAAAATCATTTTTAAAATCCTCATTTATTTTGGGGAAAATTTGATCTCCTGGTATTTCTTTGTACGACGCACGATTTTCACACAAAAAAAAATCGAGAGAAAGCAGATTAAGAAATTAGACCAATTCTAAAATGAATGAGAATCTGAAAATTGCTTCATAACGCATTACTAATTCCCTAATAATATTTGAAAACATAATCTGCAAAAAAATAAATTTTTCACAAAAACGAGTTTTATTTTATTTTGTGACAGTAAGTCTAAACGAATAGCACAAGTTTGTTAATTAGTAATAATACCAAAACTGATTTTAAAAATTGTTGGAAGTGGCCACCTGCACTTAGTATGCATGCTTCCGCCCTTCTAATATTCCCGGCGTATTTCGTATAGTGTCACACGAGGCAACTATTCCCTCTCTTAAATCTTCTAAAGTATTAATGAAAGTTTTATACACAAGAGTTTTATGGTGACCCCATAAAAAAAATCTAAACTGTTGAGATCGGGGGTTCTTGCTGGCCATTGCTGAGGTCCTCCGCGACCTATCCAACGATTAGGATAAACTGTATTTAAATCGTGCCATGTATCATATTCGATTCCTTAACGCAAGTGGCACATCTTCCAATAACCCAGGTAAGTCTTCTTCGAAACAGTGTAAATAAGAACGACCATCAAGGCGTCCTGGTGGAAAAAATGGGCCTATTAGATAATCACCTATAATTCCTGCCAATACATTAACCGAAAATTGGTGTTGGAAATGGGTTTCGGTTATTGCATGGGGATTTTCTTCAGCCCACACATGATTGTTATGGAAATTTTGAATGGCAATCCGAGAAAAAATTGCTTCGTCTGTGAATGAAATTTGTGTCTCAAACTGCGGATTTAGTGCAATACTTTGTAGATACCACTGACTGAAGTTCACACGCTGTGGAAATTCTCTGGGGAGTAAAGCCTGTTGAAATATGGTATGGGTATAACAAAGAATCAACCAAAAAACGCCAAACAATTCGATGACAAATATCCAGAGTTCTAGCGATCTCCCTCGTACTCGTGTCAGGATGTTCCTCAATTTCTTGCAGCACCGCTTCCTCAATTTCAGGAGTTCTTACTACACGAGGTCTACCTTCCGGAGTCCCTTTCTTGAAACTACCAGTTTCCCCAAGTCGACGATGAATATTTGAAAAGTTTCGGCTATCTGGTAAGGCACGATTAGGATATCTTTCCTGATAAATGCGCCTGGCTTCTGTTGCATTACCATCGGCAAGGCCATATACGTAATGCATTTACCATATTTACTGATATTCAGAAAAACAGCGGACTACCAAAATAACTTCAATAACACTTCAAAATCAATCAAAACGCGCTGTGACAGTTTTCAACACCAACACCTTACTTTAATCCAACATCAATATTAGCTACTGACGTTTGTACATACAGAGAAGTCGTTTTGTATTGCTATGGTGGGTACGCTGTTTTTTTTTGCTTTTCATCTTTAAAAGAAATCACATATCGACAAACTCCATATTTCCAAGAGGTGCAGTCAATAAATTCTGTATACGTCATTTATTCCAGGATAACTAAATTTATGTTTTCAAAAATTATTAGGCGGTGCTGCGTTATGACGTAATTTTAATTGAGAACAGTGCATCTGACAACAAACAAATACCTTCCAGATCCTCAATTATATTGAAACAAATCTGATATCTTAGTTTGCTTTCAGTCGATGCACGATACCGCATCAGATTTTTAAGGAATTTATCCTTAAGTAATGCGATTTTTAATTTTTTGAGCGAAAACCATGCGTCGGACAAAGACAACCCAGCAAATCGAATGTGCTCAAAAATGTATGGAGATTTTAAAAATAATTTTTTTTTCCAAGATAAAGCAGTGGCGTAGTATTTTTTTCGCCAAAAATATACATTTCAAAACTCGTACGTACACCACTGGCATAGAAAATTAAGAAAATTGTACATCAGTAAATGCGCCTTGAGGCATAGAACATATGTACCAAATATGCTAAAGATGTCTACAAAATTATCTCAGTTATTATTGAAAAACTGATTATTTTTGACAACTTTGCCACCCTGTATCTCAAAAGTTAAGGAGTTTAGGACATACGTCCATACGAGGATTTTCTCTTAAAACGGGTCTAAGAATTACCTCCTTAAATATTAGCATGTGTTTAAGGAACACCCTGTATGTGAAGGAAATGTATCGAAAGTGAAGAGACTTTCGTTCAGTTATAGCTTCATGAGTGATATTTTCAATAAGATCTTCTTACTTCCACTATTTTGAACCGTTTATAACGTATTTGACAGCTGGTAGATAATGGCTCATTCAGAATACACGTGTATTCTAAATTGGTGAGGGCCGCTTCCGGATTTTTTTTTGTCAAAACGATGGGATACGTAACAATTGACCTGATGAATTTGATCTCATAAATTCATTCGATGGCCCAAAAACCGAATTCGTTTCAAATTCATCGTTGAATTGAATTGAAAATGATATTTTTGGGAACTAACTTCAAAAGTTTGTGGATTGGTACTATATCTAGTTATATCTATAGGGCAAGCAATTTTTTTATCTACTTGCTGCCATCCAGTGTCTCATTGATTATTGAAAATGAGGAATAACGAAGGAATTTCTGCTACAACAGTAGAAATCACCACACAAACATGATGGAAGTAGAAAAAGAACAGCACGCACCTCGAGGATAAGGCTAGTTACGTGTACTCACGAATTGCCACACTCGGCTAAGCCTCGTGCTCACAATTTTCGCTCATGCGTAATAGGCAACCTATCCTCCTCGTTACGTAATATACCATTTTTACTTTTTATTTGATTGAAATGAATAATTAGAACGAGAGAGACTATCTCAGAGAATAAGTAAGTAGTTCATTCATTCTCACGTGCATTTTCAACGTAGATAGTCATATCATTCAAAATGATTCCACAGTATTTGAATTCATATGTAGCCGACTACGATCTGTTTCAATAAACAACGAGGACAACAGAATAATTTCGAAAAACTTCTCCACACCAATTTCCCAGAGTTGCGAAGCGTCCAATTGTAAAAGCGCCTTTGGCGTCACACGTCCATAGAACGAATCCCGGCAACTGGAGTTCATCAAAAAGGACGAAAAGTGTGACCTATTCGACCCGGCTGCAGTTCCTCGAAATGCGAGAATATCAGAATTACGGTTCGATAATCACTATGGAATTGCTCTATATTCAGCAAATCTATTCAGCATTCCTTTCTGAACTCGTCGTCGGACGAACAGTGGTGGCCCTGATGAGGATTTGAATACTCACGATGTCAAAAATTCGTGAAATAATTTTTGAGGATGTTTTCGGATAACTGATTATTAATATCCTACATGAATGATAATAATCATCTCTGAGCACGAACAAGTTTGGCTGAGTTTGAGGAGGGAAATGGTCCCTTTTGGGCGACTTAGGGTTGCAATACTGACAGACCCGTATTTTTCAAAATAACTTAGCAATTGGTAGAAGAATTGAGTGATAAAAATGACTTTCATATGACCTTATTGACTGGCGCACCATATCGGCAGAGGGGTAATCGTTTTAAAAAGATTTTTTTTCTCTCCTCATTACCCAACATGGGTATTACATAGCTGAACATACCAATGGAGTTCTTGTTCAATCAATCTGTGTTGGCTCTCTCAAAAAAGTTGTGTTCTCTGTTCGTATTGACTGGAGAGAAAACATATAAAAAATTACTCAAAGATTGTAGACTTTCATGGCCGGCAACTGATGATTGTAAGATTTTTCCGAGCTTGTGAGCCGTGGTCCCTAGGTTTTTGGGCCTGAAGTTTCATCTGCATCTGCGGCAGACATTCTCAAAGGCAATGCGGCAATAGTTGGAGTATCCTCCTCCGCTGCGAGGCTTTGATTTGATGTGGTTCAGATGATGGAAAATTGTCTCCTCTCTCATTGGAAGCTGGCATCTGTGGGTGTTGAGACTATCTTCTTTACGGAGCATAGAAACACGGTTAACCGAACACAAAACAAGTTGTCGGTATGGCCAAACACAAAAATCAACAGTGGCCGAACACGCACTGTTAGAAAGTCATGATATTGACTTCGACAGAAAGCAAGTGTTGGATAAAACTATAAGCTGTTACTTCAGGCTCTATAGGAGGCCATAGAAATTCACAAACATAAGAACAACTTCAAATGCAAAGAAGACATTGTAAGCTTTTACGGCCGCTTAATGATGAATAATTAGGTGTTTCCGGGCTCCCAAATCTTGGTCTGCAGGTTTCTGAGCCTGATCTTTTGCTGCAGACATTTTCATGTATCTACGGCAGACATTTTCCAAGGTGCTCTCATGAACTATTCTCGTAGACTTTGCTGTAATCGATATCTGAAATGGCGTTTTATGAACTGCGTTTTTTTTTCCTGACAATATTTTGGCTCAATAGTGAGTCTTACTACTCTCACCAAGATCTCTATTACTTCGCCACCCTGCAGTGAGCGATGATTGGAAGTTTTGTTTAGATATTGATCTGTGTAGGTGGGCTCTTCATATACCCTTTGCTCCAATTTTCAATTCTTCCGATTTTCCACTCTATTCAGTTCGAATAACGAAACCCAGATACACTAACTCAAGAAGTGTAGACCATCACTTAGGAACCAGGAAACACCTAACAATTTAATCTTCGAAAATGATATTAGGGATTGATGATCATATTTGTAAAGAGAATGATGTTTGAAGGAAATTTTCACTCCTTTTTTTTCACAAGGGTGAAGAGCAAGAGATGCTGATAGAGTTACATTCACGTCAGGCCCAATATAAAATTGAAAATGAAAATATGGCATTTGGAAAAGAAATCAGTATAAACATTTTTGAAAACTTTCGAGAGATGTCGATAATGATTTAACAGTGATAATGACAAATGTTTTCAACTATAAGGAAAAACTTCAAATCAATATCAAATGACAGAATTGTATTCCTGAACGCGTTGAAACTTCCGGTTGCACATGTCGCTAAACTCGTACCATATGAATCAAATAATAGTGAAGATAATATGTAAGTGGAGCTGATGACAATAATAATGAGAAGGCTTCGGTGTGACAACGAGCATATCGGTTTTGAGAACCAGTTGGTAAAAGATACAATACATCTTCTAATGAACTTTTATGGAAATATAGTCTAGTGCGCCACTGACTCTTCATAATTCTGAGTGAATTATTGATGAAACTGAAAATTGAATTATCTTCTCTATGTCAGCGAAATTGTTTTCCAAGCCGTATCGGCTCAATTTTCAGCCAATGGTATTCCTGTTGTGATGCCTGATGACAGAAATTATTCGTTTTCAAAATTCGGCTAGACGTCTGCATGACAGCATGAATTTTTCGAATGGAGCTGCTGTTTCATGTAATCGAAATTGGTTTCCAGTTTCTGCATTCAAATTTGATGGAATGGGATCGAGAATTATTCATATTATATGTTTTCAGTTTGGGTTAATGCCGACTTCATTTGGAAAATGAACTGAGATGTAATTTATGCTTTTTGAGAGTTTTGAGTCAGTCATACCAACAGTTTTATTATACAATACTAGGTCATTGAAGTTGACTCCTATCTAATTTGTATCATTATTCGTAGCAGTGGTCTACTCTCACTGTCGATGACATTAACAATTCTTCTTTTGACAAGAATCAATAGGTAGATTCTCCAGATCCGTTTTTTCCACGTTTGAAGAACAAAAAATGTATATGTTGCGGAGAAAAATATCTTCTTGTGGCTCGCATTATTGGTTGACTCCTCATACGAATGGTCTATAAATCTTCCTATACAATGCATCACTTTTTCTACTACACAATATGAATTGATTATGATATAATTTTATATCATATCATAATCACGAGAAAAATATTGAAGCCTGCACTTTTGCATCGATCGACATTTCACGCTAGTCATATTTGCCAAGAAGAAAATCTTCATTCACATGTTCTTAAAACATTTGGAATCATTACTCTCGCAACTACCAAATAATTCATCTATTATTCTTGCGGGTGACCTCAATATAAATTTCGAAGACCCACATTCTATAAGCACCCTATTGTTATATAGTCTCCTAAACTCGTATAATTTAATTATGCATGTCAACTGTAGTACTCGTACCTCTCAATACTCGTCTTCAATAATTGACTATATTTGCAGTAATTTAGATCTCACAAATACTGATTGCTCTGTTATTCATTCTGGGCTATCAAATCATGACGCTGTAGGTTTTTCTTCTAATGTCCCAGTTAAAACTGTCAATAAAAGTGAAAAAATGGGTCGTTTATTCAGCAAGCAAAACTATAGTAGGTTTCGTCAACGTTGTGAGCAAACGAACTGGTTTTCTTTCTTAAACAATACTCACCCCTTTGAGAAGTTCTATAGCGGATTATTAGACAATTTCAACAAATCTTTTTCTATTCAAAAGATCAAAATAGGAAAGTATTAAAATCTCTGCCAAGAACCTACGATCATTACATTATATTAGGAAATTTATAGATCCAACCCAAATTTCATTCAATGATTACTATAATAAATATAGGTCAATATACAGAAGAACTTTGGAGCTTGCTAAGCAGATCTACTACAGGGAAAGGCTGGATAAGGCAAGTAATAAATCAAAAGAGAACTGGTTAATTGATAATGATCTCGGGGGAAAGGCAAATATACATTCAACTGAGGCAACAACAAACCCCGATGAATTGGGAGTAGTTTTCAAGAACATCAAGAACAAAAATTGCAAAGGTGTAGATGACATTTCTGTCAAAATATTCGAAAATCTGCCTCACTCAGCATTGGTTGCTTTGTCAAAACTTATTATTCTGTCCTTTCAATCCGGTGACTTTCCGTCGTTCTTAAAGATCTCTCTTATAAGCCCTCTTCATAAGGGTGGACCTACTGATGACCCTTCCAATTACAGGCCGATAGCACTTGTTCCAAACCTTGCAAAAATCATAGAAAAACTCGCCAAAATAAGAATTTTATCCTTTTGTAATGCCAAGAACATTCTTATTCCACACTAATTCGGATTCCAAGAAAATTAGGGTACTAGTGATGCAATGTTCTCTCTACTAGAGAATGTATATTCCCAGTTTAATGCTAGAGAATCGCTTGTTGCAATTTTCTGTGACCTATCGACGGCATTCGACTGTGTGAACCACGAGATACTTTTGAACAAATTAGAAAAGTATGGCTTCAGGGGTAACACCCTTCAGTGGTTCCAATCATATTTATCGGGCCGCAAACAAATAGTTAGAACAACCGAGTGCTCTTCTGAACAGATCATTTAATGTGGTGTGCCTCAAGGTTCAATCCTTGGCCCTATCCTATTCCTGCTATATATAAATGATTTAGCTCTTATAAATTTGAATGCTACAATCACCCTTTTCGCGGATGACACCACCCTATCACGGCACAATAAGGATATTGCCGCACTGCATGAGACAATCTCTGCAGACATAATCAGAATAAAAGAATGGTGTGACTGTAGTAAGTTGTCCTTTAATATTAACAAAATCACCATTCTTTCTATCCGCTGCACCCTACCTGAAATCTGCCTTGGTAACGAAATCATAGGAAGAGCATAAACGTATAAGTTTCTTGGGCTGAACATTGATGACAAACTGAAGTTCAGGGACCATACAATAAAATTAAGCAAGAGGTTAGCCTCATGTTGCTACGCGCTGAAGTTCATCCCCACAGAACTAGGCTTTGCCCATTCAAAAACAGCATATTTTGCTCTCATAGATTCTCATATCAGATATGGAATTGCCTTCTGGGGAGTTTGCTTCAGAGATTCATTCCAAATGATCTTTGTTCTTCAAAAAAGAGCTGTTCGATACATGTGCAAAACCGATTCCCGTGTTACATGCAAACCTCTCTTCAAAGCTCATGGTATCTTAACGGTAGCCGCCCTTTATATTTTGGAAACTATCAGCCTGTTAAAGAAACATCACTTATCTAATGGGAACCACTTTTCCTCATATAAAACCCGCAGCCACAGTAGTAACATGGAACTGCCTATTCCAACAAGCTCCTTAGTTAGGGACTCAATTATATTCAATGGCATTAAACTTTTCAATCACCTAGCAGTCCAAATGAAGGAGATCGTGGCGTACAATAGGTTCAGAAAGGCAGTCAAAATGCTACTCGTTGATGGGGCCTATTATACGGTTCAGGAGTATTTTGATGATACTTTCGACTCATGATATACTTACGGAGCCATATATATATATATATATATATATATATATATATATATATATATATATATATATATATATATATATATATATATATTTATATATATATATATATAAGACTTTGTCTATAAGTTGTATTTACTTCAGACCATAAAGTATATTTCGATTTGATTTGATTTGATATCCAAAACTTCTCAATCAAAATTACTGAAATTAGTTGATTTTTCATGGTAACACAACTGGGAAAATATTAGACTGTCCATTTCAGAGTATACTCAAGGTCCCGCTTTGGGCAGGATGTTCCTGCTTTCAAGTAGTCTGTGGCGATGAAGCCGTCACAGTCCCGCTACTGGAACTTCGGAGATAAGAAAATAAAAGGAAGTGATAATGTTTACAGAACATTGAACCAATCACCCGGCAGACAGCCGATTGGAATTGTATGTGTAGCCCACAACTGAATCAAAACTGCCGCTGATTGTCTTCCTGATGATTTCGAATGCATCTTAGTGGAAATTTACTAATTCTTCTACACTAATAACGATCGAGTAGGAGCTTTGAAAGAGTTTCGTGATCCTACCAAGACTGAGTATCACAAAATGCGGAGCTACAGTAAAACAGTAAAGTGGACTACGTTTGAGAGAGATATAAGGATGTTTCAGCCTTGTAGCGTGTAAAAATGTGTTTTTACACTGGTGTTGAAAGTATTTTTAACACTTTTATTCAGCTAAGAGAATTAGAATATGCGATGTCGTACTGCTGAGCCGATTTTCTCGGTAACAATTCAATATCGTCAGGAACACACAATTTCTCTCTATTGTTCTTTATTATGCAAGACATAGAACACCAGCAAGAAATTCAAATGCGACTTTAAATGAAACGCGTGAGCTGTAAACAATACTGTTTGTTGGTAGGTAACCAGGTGATTCGGCGTCACCTGACACGGCCACTTAATAGCAAATGTGTCAAAAGTAAGTTTTATTTTGTTCGTGAAATTACTCAACTTGCTACGCTCGTTTCGCCAACTTCTTCCCCCTAATCATAAATAGCTATAATGGAACTCTAATCATAATGAGAGTTTTGATGAACGACGTGTGTCGCTATGACAATCAACAAAATAATTGTACGAGCGCTGTTGCAGAAGTTTACGTTAAAAATTCCTCAGAACAGAGAAACTTGTTTCTTATCAGACTTTCTTGAGCATCTCATCAACTGCAACAACTGTGAACAGCTGTTTTTTGCAGCGACAGAAAATAATTCTACGCTTGTTCCAATTGAAATCTACCAACGTTTATTTTTAATCTGTGGGGATCAAAAATGAATGTTCGAGCCCTAGCGATAAAAAGTACCACTTTAATCTATGAAATCATGGATACAAAATGTAATTCCGATCCCTAAAGTGCATAAAATCATTTCACTCTATTCATTAGATTCCTCTCCGTGTAAACTGTTGTGTGACTCGAATCCACTCTGGGATGATTGAATTCAATTCTTTCCACCCTGAACTGAACAAACAACGTTGAAAATGTGTCCATTAGAATCGGAACGAAGTGTCAACATTTGATATTGTTTTATCATTAATGAGGCATAAAACTCTCTTCTGCTTTAGCGACTGAATTAATAATCCGCATTGTTTTCGGACGATTTCAACGAAATATTATCTCCGACTCAGTCGTGTCATTAATTCACTTCGTTTCATCTCCTGAGAGACTTGCAGACGATTAAAGGTTTTTTTGGGAAATGTTACACGGGAAACCTGAGAACGGTAATTTATTCTGGCTGGATCAATTAAAAATGACTGGAGGAAATTCGAATTCTTTTGAGTTCCAGTTCCGTTGTTAGTTTTAATTCAGATGCTGTTTTTTCGTATAACTTAGAGATTCATTCATTTTTATTTCATGCGGAAGTATATTTTTTATGAAATCATGACTACAAGGCTCTGAGAGTAGTTTTGGATGAAGATATCTATAACAAAGTATTATGGATGCATGAGTCCTTTGACATTTTGAGTGTTGTACAGAGATTATATCTGAATATAATATATTTTTATATAAATTGAAAAATGGCATACTTCCCAACAAGACAACTTAGAACTTTCAATCTACAATACAAATTATAATACAAGGCATTCCATTGATATTATATTGAAAAAATACAATACACGTTTTGGAAAAAATCAACTTTTTTATGAAGGCTTGAAAACTTTTGATGAATCACCATTAGAAATAAAAAATCGTGAGAGTTTAACCAATTTCCGAAAAATATGTACAAATTTTGTTAAAACGAACATTGACTTCTAAAAAATTTAGATTTGTTGTCTCTAGAATAAATGATTCATAGACTGGAATAATGATCTTTACATTTTTTTCAATAATTCGATTGAATTTTATATAAACTGTACTGGTGAAAATGATTTATTTCAGTTGATTTCTTTATATCAATGATAAATAAATAAATATTATACATTTAATGTTACAATATAAGTGTTATAAGTAGCTTTATAGCTAAATAAGCTCAATATTATTTTATTATTATCTATCTCACAACTTTGGATCCGCTCAAAGTTGATTTGACTTGAGTGGATCCGATCCACCTGATCGCCATGAAGAGAACTGAAATGATGTGATAAACGGGTTTGAAATTGACAAATCAATGTAAAAGTAGCCAACGCCAGATTGATTGTTTTTTGTCTTAATTGTTTGTTATCTGTTGAGATATATTTTTCAAAGTGGATAATAAAGTGATAATGAAGAGAAGATTAGTATGATCCATAGGAGTCAGCAGTTTTTTCATTCAAATCAATTCAAAGAACACAATAAATTCAGCGTCATGACATTCGGCATATTACTGTGAGGGTTTTTCAATCGGATTGAAGCATAATATTGTCAAATACGGAGAACCGTCATTAAATAATTCAAAATCCATTCAAGCAAATACATGAATTGGAAGATGTTTCAACCTCAACTTCAATATTTTAGAACAAAAACACCCAGTATTCAGAATTCCATCTTTAATAATCCAAGTTCATAGACATCAAATTGATACGATTACAGGATATGAGAATATAAAACAATCTCGAAATTCGCAAACTTGCACGGATGCGCGCTAGGCATTTCACCTCAGTACTGTGACCAGAGCAAAGTTGCAACCTCAGCAGATAAATCTTTATAAATATTGAGGGAGGTCAAGATTCACTATTCATTATTCAGAAATTAGTCAGTATTCATTGATCACTCTTCAGAGACGGTCTCCAGAGCATTTTTCCGGAATGTAGCACATCTCCTTATCGACGATCCTGCTAGGAAGCAGTATAATGTAAGTTTCAGTGTTTCTTTATGTTTTTTCAACTAATTCATGTTCAAAGTATTTTTCTTCATATTTTTTGTAATAAACATTCAATTGAGTTTTCAAATGAGTTCTTTCATCATTTGGATGAATGACAGTTGGGTGAAGCAGCGAAAAATCCTCTCGTAATAAGCCAAGCGAGTACTGAGTTGTGACAATATTCTAAGATCCACTTATATATCTGGACATAAACCGAAGGGTTTATGTTCAGATATATATGCTACATGCTATCGAATTCGAAGCTAGAGAGAGCGACTAGAACAGTCATCATCAGTGCTTACCTGTAAGTAAAAGATTGAAAAGAATTTCAAATGATAGTCAATTATGAAAGATTCTTTGTAATTAATCTCTTTCAATATTCAGAAATCATGAGAGGATTGCTCGTCTGGTGTGCAAGAAACACAACCATGTCTCTAGAAGAAAGTAATTAAATAACGTTTGAGAACATTTTAAACGGAATGAGAAACAATCTCAACTCCCTATAATTGAGGGTGGTTGGTTGAAGTGTGTCAGGAAATAATTTCTCCATAAAAGACATTGAATAATATTCGATAGGTGCGAGTGTAGGTTTCTCAAAGAAATTCCGGCATATATAATACAATTTGAATTCATTTCGACACCTGTGTAACCAATTCCACAACAGATTTCCATCAAATATATATACACGATCGTTTGTTTCATCATAATAGTTTTTTATAATTGTGATAAAAATCATCATCATTTTCAAGTCGATTGCAATACGATAACGAAGAGGTAGGGGTTCCATTCAAAGAACTAGCAAATTTTCGAACATCACATTTCAACAGTGTTTTTGAACAACCTGCATATAAATTTGAATAATTCGGACTATAACTCATTCAGCTTGAACCGCTTGTCAGTGTTATAATAGAAATTGACATATTCAATAGTGATGTGAAATGTATTTGAATGACAATTCACCTGCCAATGTAATATTGAAATATCGAATAAGTCGAAAACTAGTAAAGATTAATGACTTAGATGAATGATATAAATCTATAATAAAATAAAGTTCTATTTGAAAAAACAAAGTTAAAACCTACTTTAGCTAAGTTGTGTAAAAGTTCTGTCTCATACTACTAATATTTCCTGGAAACACACATGAGTTGAAGATCCATTCTGAAAATATAGAAATCAACAGTTCCAGAGGAGCATGTGATAATCACAGTGCTAGTAAGGAAATAACTTATATAATGCGAAAAACATTCTATGAAATAACAAGATACCCAAATATGAATCTACCATTATGTAACATTGCATTATGATTTTTCCCCCACATTAAGTCAACCATCAGAACGAATAAATGAAGTGAGAGCAAACAGGAAAAACAATTTTTCCCCTCTAGACATGCTCTCCAACTCTCCTGACTGATACTTCGTGTTTTCTTTAGAAATTCGAATATTTTTAAGAGATGGGCAAGTGTTTGCGTTTTAATAACTTTCGAGTCGTTTTATGATGCCGCACGTTTCAGGGCTTTGATTGACTGGGACTTTGAGAATTTCCTTCAGAATATCGGAGGGTATCCGAGTTGATCCTTGGAAAATGGTTCACTCAGTTTGAAATTATATATTTTAGCGGCATTCGCCCAGCAACTTTACTGAGGTGGAATATGTTTGTATATTCATTGGATGAGATCGGTTTCATATTCATAATATAAATTATTAACTGTTATAAATTATTATTTGATTGTGCTTGATAATTTATAGACGTTCAATGACGGTAAACTTGGTCACAAAGTATACCGAAAAGCAATTCCCACCGACAGAAATCTACAAAAGGAATCCAACCATCACCCGAAACAAAAACAGGGCGTTATAAAATCGATGGTCGATAGAGTGAAACAGATATGTGTATTGGATTCTCTGAATGATGAGCTGAACCATCTTAGAAACGCTCTAAGACAGGGAGAAATAGGACCAGAGACTACCAAGAACCCAACACCCTGAAACAAAGAACAAAACTTCACCAACAAGAACCGCCTTTCTGTCCTACCTGAGGGATACCACAGATTGCATTGGAAAAATCTTGACAAAGCACAATATCAAAACAATTTACAAGCCCACGAGGGAAATATAGGAACACCTGAGGTTTGCTAGAGATCCAAGAGACCCTCTATCCGATGCTGGGGTATGTAGAATTCCGTGATCATGTGGAAAAGTATATGCAGGAACCACCAAACGTAGTTTCAAGACACGGAATAGTGAGCACAGTCGAAATTGTCGGTTGGGACAAACTGATTAATCAGCTGTAGCCGAACACACCCTTTTTGATAATCATAATATTCGATTTGATGAGAACTCAATCCTCTCAATGATGACATGCTTATATCGTGAAGCAATTGAGATATATAAGCACAAGGATAACTTCAACAGGAAGGAAAATAGACGACAAAGCCAGACACAAACACCCAAAGATGTGCCATTAGTCATAGTAGTCATAGACCACACTGGAATGGAACATTATACTGGTGAGTAAATTTTCTCCTACAAATATATCTCTATTTTGCTTTGTGTACATGTTTCCTATGTAAGCTTCCCATATGATTAAATTTGCATATGCTTGGTTTACAAATTGGGCCAGAAGAAGTAATTTTATTTCAACCCAGCGCCCGTCAAGCCATATAGACAGAGGGATAGCTGTTGTGGAGAGACTAGTCCTACCTTCTTGTTATTAAATCTTTGAATGACATACAAGTACCTACCTACCAAAAAAAAGTGTTTTCATTTTTCCTCATTTCACTTCCTCGTTATTTATATTTTTTGATTCGGCGAAGGAGAAAGCCAGAACATAATATCTCCAACTTCATTCTCTCCAAAATAATACCGAAGTTGCTAACGTCACTACTAGTATGTTTTTTGCTAAAATTCATGGCTAACTTCCAAGTAATTTGTCTGTCTTCATAAAACCAGATTTCTAAAATTCAGTTCCAATTGAAGAATCAAAAGTTATTGCGATGGACGAGAAAGAGATCTAGATGAATTTTTAAATATTTTTATTCATCAATTGAAGTTTCTTCTGGAGTTTCAATTCAACAGGGAAACGCATTCGACTATTGTCTTCGTGGTTGATTTTACAATTAAATTCCATAGTGATGACTTGATGAGTAAAATTCGATGCCTTGTTTTTCGGATTCAGTGAGAGCAGAAATCACTGTCATTTTAAGTTGAATATAATTTTCCAATTCTGGGAATACACAGAATTGATTTTCATGTTGTTGATATCTTTCAGTTTCATATTTTCTTGAGATGTCACATTCTATTCTTTTCCATGAAAGGAAAGCCCTGTTATGAAGAACACCGGGTGAATGGAAGGACAGGAATTTTTCTATTTTTCAGGTTTGTAAGCCTCAGGAAGATCCACTCTCGACAAGGAGTTCCAAACTTCAGGTGAGCTATTTGAAAAGGATCACTGAGCAAGAGAGGTTCGACATGTCTTCAAGCTCAGAACGAAGGGTAGGGAATTCTTAACTCGTCTGGTCATTCGTGAAGATGTTGCAAATAAGGGTGGAACGACAATTCAGAAGAGCACCGGCCGTGAACATATCTATAGAAGAGAGACAAGTCTACGACGATGCTCCAACGAAGTGAGGGAGTCTGAGAGCGTTGAATCACTAACAAGACGGATTACCTTTCTCTGTCATTTTAGGTTTAATATAATTTTTCCAATTCTAGGAACATACAGAATTGATTCTCATGTTGTTGATATCTTTCAGTTTCATATTTTCATGAGACGTCACATTCTTTTTTATTTGATGAAAGGAAAGCCCTATTATGTTCAAAGAACACCGAGTGAATGGAAGGACAGGAGATACGAATTGAAATTAACTTTGAATTTTTCAAGTTTGTAAGCCTCAGGAAGATCCACTCTCTACAAGGAGCTCCAAACTCCAGCTGAACTATTCGAGAAAGATCCCCGAGCAAGAGAGGTTCGACATGTCTTCAAGCTCAAAACGAAGGGTAAGGAATTCTTAACTCGTCTGGTCATTCGTGAATATGTTGCAAATAAGGGTGGAACAATTCAGAAGAGCACCGGCCGTGAAAATATCTATAGAAGAGAGACAAGTCTCCGACGATGCTCCAACGAAGTGAGGGAGTCTGTGAGCGATGAATCACTAACAAGACGAATTTCCTCTCTCTGCATTGAATCAAGACGCTTCAGTGAATGTTTGGTGCTCAGCTCTATACATGGGAACTATATCACAAGAATATATATCCTCTCGGGAATGGAATGTTATCATGGAAAGTATATTTCATTCACAAACTTCTTTATATTTCTGCTTTATTGTTTGATTTTCTTTATATGTAGTTTTTTCGATTCAAGATGTACAGCTCATCCATTTCATCTTGGAACGCTTTGCAGTACAAGTAGCCATTTTAAACCTACACGAAGTTCAATGCGCAACCGAATGTGGGACGAAATTCCGTGCCAACTTAGATTGGAGCAGTTGAACTTGGTATAGCATCTGCATTATAAGCTATGAATGATATGCACTTTTCTTTCGGAAGGAAGTGTAACTCAACTTTTCATTTTTGTTTTTTATATTAGTTGAAGAAAAAGCACAAATCATTTCCCCAACAGTTAATATGTTCCACGAGAATAATGTTTCCTATATCGAATGAAACGAACAGTTTCGTAAAATGAATGAAGGCTTTCTGGTTTGTTCGCTGTGGTTTGTAGGTTTTTGGGATCAACCCATCCGTTGCCGCATAGCCTTCAACAGTATCTACCGCAGTTGTAGTCTGAACTTCAGGTCCAAATACCTACAGATCACAGCTAACAACCCCTTAGTTCATCAAATGCTGGTCATAACAGCTTACATTCTTTCAGTATTGTCAGACTTGGTATATTATTTGATCTATCAAGGAAGAGTAGCATTTCGAGTGGAGAGCAATTGTCTACGAAAACTGACACCGATATACTTACTGGTGATTATCATGTGTCGAATATAGTAGATATTTCAACTATTTTTCAAACCATCTGCTTGTGCAGGTTATCAAAAAACGAGATATTCCATAGCAAAATATCTTTCAAGGAGTAAAGACCCCAAAGGGGCAATTGAAATAAAATGTTGATAGAAGTCTCGAGTATGATTCGAAAGTGATTTGTGAGATAGTAGCAATATCGGAAAAAGATAAAGGTATTAATCGCATTATCATATTCATACTTACAAGATATATTTGTTTTGGATAGAAAAAGTTCTCCAGTATCAACATATCTGAAAAAATGTAATGTAGTTGATTGTGATTCTGGTATTGAAGACAGTGAACATTTGACTCATTTTCCATCAGAGAAGCCTTGGTTTTCTACAAATAAATCAAAAATAGTAAGATGTATTCGATTCAGATGTAAAAATCTCATGAAATCCTTTCAACTCGATCAAACTCCCACTCAATTCTAAGTATATAAATTTTGATGATATTCCAAACACTCTGATAGCCTAGTTGAGTAAAATACTGCACTATCTGTGCTCCGTTCGGATACATGATCAATAAATAAACACCAAATTTCGAAATATATGTTTGAACGACTTTCGAATGAACAACAAAATACGTAAAACAGGTGCAATAAATCTTTCCGAAATCATAAATTTGGAATTGAAATCCGTTTCATCGACAACGGCTGATTTACGAGATAAACCTCTCATTTTGTATAATACGTAGGTATATGATAATAATTGTGGCAACAAGAATATATGAATTTACCATTGATAAATCGATAACTATTTCGTGTCATTACTCATGGATAACCCTACCAAAATAATCCATTGAATAATTGAAATATATTATCCTCGGACATGTTATCTATTCTGAAATGGGGATTCATGACTCAAAACTAAAATCATCGATCAGTTTCCGTTACCATTATTGTGAAAGTATGTAATGGAAATTTTTTGACCCCGAAAAATATCGACGCGAGTTTAAACGAGTTAGCATCTTCAGGAAAATAAGTTGATATCAATTCCGACTTAGCATGTTTGTTACTTGAAGTCACTGGAATTTATCTCTTTTGAGTCTTTACTTCCACCACAATGATTTTTATTCTATTCTCAAAAATTAACTACTAGTTACAATCGAAATGGTTAATTCCACCAAAAATTACCCAGAACGCTTATTATCTTGGCATCCAAGATAATTCGGCAACCTTTACCTCCACAAGGATCTGCCTTCTGGATATACTCATAGGAGTGTTGAGTAAGAAAAAAAAATTTAATATTAGGTAACAGAATCACCGCTCAGGAAGTACCATAGTTACGAAATAGGAAACAAATCTCCTGTATCAGGTGAAGTTATATTATTGAAAGTTGATTTGTTTAGTTGCGATGTTATTGAGTTTACGATAAAATTAGTTCATGAAGAAATGACAAATCGTTTGATGAAATTCAATATTATCCAGAAAGAAACAGAATATATGAGGATAGAAGTGAAATGAATGCTTTAGGTTCCTTGCAGCTGAATTTTGTGAATAGAAGAAGAGTTATCGGGATTAACTGTCCATATCACGCGATAAGAGATATTAGAAATGAAATTTCAGGAATACCTCTAACTCTTCACATACCATTCACTCTCCGAATATATTTAGGTCTGATTCTGTGACATTCATAACTTTTATGGTCTGTATATCATCTATATTGGATTTCGTTTCGCTGGAAGATCGACTTTCATGCAGTATGTTGAATGAGTTATTTCTGTTAAGAAGTTGAGCAGTGTTGAATTGTAAATTGGTTTCAGTCAACTCTAAAACTTATCAATTCTTGGTTGATTTCCTAGCAGATTTACGATCACTTATTATTTTATAATCAGTGAATAGTCATTTCATACCTCCTCGTTTCGGACTCACACTATCCTATCTATTTACAAATCCAATACAGCTCTCCAACGTCATATAATTGGGATAACGAATACATTCAATCAGGAACACAATTAGTTACAGTATTTTTTCCGTTCTACTACGAAATCGTAGGTAAACCATAGTAAAAATACTTTGGTTATCAGAAAATGTATATCATATCTTAAATGGTCAAAACTTTATATTTGGGAGCACTAGACAACATTTATTTTTATGCAAAACCTGAGCTTCTGCTACTAATTTGGTGAGCATTTTCCATGGTCGACTAGTGAATGAATGCTGGAATGATAATCCCAGAAAAGAATGCATTGAAAATTCCAAAGGGTACTTGGACTCGCTTCCTGAAAGTTCAGTTCACGAATATCAGTCCTATTCAAATTTGGCCCATCAATATCTGAATAAAGAAAAAAATATACGATTTTTATCCTCATTAATTGAATGATACGAAAAATAGTTTATTATACACCAAAGCGAAAAGTGAATAAATTCCCTTGGAAAGAACTATTTTTCAAAAGAGAAATTTTTACTGAGGTTTTTATAAGATTTCTAACATAAAGTGAAAAAGAAATGAATATTTGAAAATTGAGATCAATTACAATACATTTTGTCTTCCACGTAAGCAGTGCACATAAACGGATCCCATGACGCTTCAACAAATGTCAGTAGTGCCATGATTCGTAAATGTCATTTGGCTACGTAGAGGTTGAAACATTTCAGAATTTTCTGGTTTCGATGAATGTAAACAAGAAATAGTGAAACAGCTGAAGATGCTTAAGAAGCACACAATCATACAATTTATTCAAACCTTGTTGAATGTCCGTACGGTTCTCCTTCATTTTGGTCATTTGCTTAAGCTGTAAATTTTCCTCCTAGTTCATTTTCCGCTCCAACCAGAGACTCTGGATTACAAGCTACCACTTTCAAACAAGAAGCGAATATATTTGAAAATATGTTTGCTGAAAATTCTGCTCTTTACTCATCGGGAAAAAACCCGAATATCACGCCTGTGAAAAGACCTATGCCTGAGATAGTTTTTCACCAACAGAATATAAGAAATATTTAATGTACCTGAATATGAACAAGGACTGCGGATCTGATGGAAATTCATCAATTGTTTTTGAAAAGTGTGCCCCCGAATTGACACCATTACTTTTCGAATTGTCAACCTTCCGTACAACTCGGCGGTATTTTTCTAAGTCCTGGAAAACACTCAGAGTTCTGCCAATTCATCAAAAAAGAAAGACAACTTCACCTTGTGATTATGGGCAATATAAAGCTCTCAGATACATGGAGAAATCAGGAGTATTGTATGACAGACAAAACGGATTACGACTTTAAAGATCAACCAGTTATTTGCGTCTGTTCCATATATCTGGCAGCATTCCAACAAAAAAATCGGAGAAAAGTTACCTGTTGTACTCAAAAGCGTTTGATCGAATTTAACTGCCGTCTTATGGTTTACCTCCTCAATTGTGTGAGTTAGTTCGTGATGCCTACTTGAAGCACAAAATTTATTGGAATTGATGTTGTTCCTTGTCCATATTATGGAATTATTCCAAATGATTGTGAATCGAATTCGGCCGAACTACCAATATGGTTTAACTCGCTTATCTTTTACTAATTCATCGTTTTCTTTTTGGAATATGAATATCTTCATTTAGTTCTCAATGAGGTTTGCAACAATTCACCACATTTGCCTTTCAAGCGAAAGATCGGTGTTCGATTCCCCACCGGACCACCGTTCTGGCTAATCGCACATTAAAAGGTAAGGCCTCGTTGATCCATTGCTCGCACAAGTTTCGACTTTTGAGGGTTGACGTTCGTTGGCAGGTTAATGGACATGAACAATTTCAGAACGAACGATATGCTTGTTATGAGAGAATATTGAATGGTTCTCTGTTCTAGTAGAGAGTTTAGAATAGACGAAAAGATGGTAATTAAATTTGGCTTATGAGAGTGGAACTGGGTCTAACTCTCCTGTATTTTAATGAACTCAAGTAAGGTTTTGAGTTGAATTAGGTCTTTTGGTTGACAAAAATTGCCTTCGAACAGTTTTTTCAGAACAAACCTTTTGGTATGATCTACAGCTAGCAATTTGATTAACTCAAAACTCCATATATCAGCTAATCTAGATAATGTTCAACAAACAGGATACTGTTAATTCCTTCACTAACAGCGAATAAATAATTCCACTCCTTAGCAGTATTTCACGATCAGAAACGTCTGAAGTAATCAAGGAGCTGTAGCTCAAACTGAGATGCATATGCCGTTATTTTATACCTCCGCTCTTCGAACCAAACCCGTCTGATCTATTAACAGTGAAACGGGAAATTGAATACAGCACGCCATATCATTCCGTTGATTAGTGAGAATCGATTGAGAACTCTAGGAAAACGAATGAAGAATTTATTCAATTATGGTGTACCGTATTCTTTCCGAATACCGAACGGAAAAATGAATGCGTTCTGTTCGTTGATTCGAGGTTTCCATTTCAAATGAATAACAATTGTGAAGAATCGCGATCGAGCAATTGGTAATAAGATATTCTTACGAGACGAGTTATTGCCGAATGCTCGTGAGTTTTCTTTACTTTACGGTGATGATATTATTCGTTTTCGTAATCTCTATTATTTCGTGATTTTTTTCCTTCTTACATATCCTTGACTGCAAACAAAATGTCTTCAACATCAGTCATCATCAAAACTGGAGTGGAAACAAAAGTGAGTAGATCTGAGCTCAAACTTCTGTGAGTTTTTCAGGTGAACCTCGATAGAAACTTATCCCGACAATGTATATGTCTTGTCTTGTCCTGAGGCGACCTCAATTGATTTTTATTGTTCGTAACTCGACTTAATGAACAAGTAATCCGAGATTGAGATAGGTAATGGGCTTAGTCGAATTCAAGCAAGTCAAGCAAGGTGATGATCTGGATGGGTTACTGGTTATACAGACACTCCGTGCATGAAAATGTGAGATCTCGACAATCCTCAGTTTCAACTTTCTAAGGGTTGACATAGGAAAGGGCGTTACCTTGTTAATAGGAAACATATTTCAAATCATTTTCACTATTCAATTCGTGACAAAACTGGTTGAGCATGTTTGTTAATGTGGTTGACAATGCTCGTTGCTGAGTAGGTAATATCGGTTCGAAGTTCCATTTTCTATATAATTTACATCTTTGAAACTCAGAAGATCAAGAGAATTTTCCCTGAAAAATACAATGCGAATGATAGAATCGAAATGAACAGTAAGAAAAATAATCAGAATATATCAATTTCAGAATTCGGATGAATTAGCAGAAATCAATCGGAAAGCAATGATGAGAATGAAAACTCAACGAATGAAAATATTGGGAAACTGGGAAACCCAGTTTCACACTGCTGGACTACAGTAAGGACTTCGATACGCTCGATCACGATATCTTGTCTCAAAAACTTTCATATTTTGGCTTCACCACAAGCGCTGTGTCACTCATAAAGAACTACTTGTCTAACCGCACCCAGAAAGTTACTTTAGATGACATAGCTTCGGAGGCCCTACCTGTGTCTAAAGATTTTCCGCAAGGATCTATCTTAGGGCCGATACTGTTCAGCTTATATATATATATATATATATATATATATATGCAAGATGAATTTTTCTGGGTTTTTTATCCGTTAGGTATCTTTTGATTTGTTCGACGTTTCGAATTCCATTTTGAATTCATTCTCAAGAACTGTGAGACGAATATCGAAGATCCGTGAAAACATCAATTTCTACATAATACCTGGATGGGCAGGATGCAGCCTTAATATCGGACCAAGTCGGATGATGACTAAGGAGAGTCATTACAAATACCAGTTTCAGTGGAGAACAGACAATTGAAGTCTTTGCTTGCTCTTGCTTGGTTGCTTCGTAAGGGGAGTGATTGACCAGGACGGTATGGACAGATATTCGTCTCACAGTTCTTGAGAATGAATTCAAAATGGAATTCGAAACGTCGAACAAATCAAAAGATACCTAACGGATAAAAAACCCAGAAAAATTCATCTTGCATATCGAAGATCCGTGAAAACATCAATTTCTACATAATACCTGGATGGGCAGGATGCAGCCTTAATATCGGACCAAGTCGGATAATGACTAAGGAGAGTCATTATAAATACCAGTTTCCGTGGAGAACAGACAATTGAAGTCTTTGCTTGCTCTTGCTTGGTTGCTTCGTAAGGGGAGTGATTGACCAGGACGGTATGGACAGATATTCGTCTCACAGTTTTTGAGAATGAATTCAAAATGGAAATGGAATTCGAAACGTCGAACAAATCAAAAGATACCTAACGGATAAAAAACCCAGAAAAATTCATCTTGCATATATATATATATATATATATATATATATATATATATATATATAAAATTCAGGAGTATCTTGACTGAACTTGGTAAGAAATGATATACTTCTTGGGGATGCAGTCAGGATCAGATGGCCACAATTAAAAGTGTTCTCTTTGGTAGGTCTGAGCTTTCAGAATACTTTATTCCATTATCAAAGACATCTAAAAAGTGTTCATGGTGAAACATAAAAATATTTCCATATTTAACTTACGTCGTGAGATAGCAACAAAGTAAGACTTGCATTAACACGAGAAACCAAGAAAATTTTGAGATGAATTCAAAGAAAAGAACCCAAAAGGGAATTGACAGTAAATTATCAATTTGACATAATTACTAGAGGGTGATTACTTATTTTTATCATCATATAGGGTTATGAGAAGAAACAGGAAATGAGTTTATATATACGATTAATTTAATAAACGATGAGATTTTTTTTTTTTTTTTTTTTTTTTTTTCAATATCTTTACTGTAAAGTTGAAACTTCTTGTAGACATCAACCACCCTAACATCAAATCGAATTTGATGCCAGGGCAGCCGATATCCACAAAAAGTGTCAACGATCATTTTAGTCATGAGACTGTGAATTTTGTATTTTTAAAAGGTACGTGTAAATTTTACTAAGACCTTCGATGTCGGTTTTTTTATTCATTGTTAGGTCATGTTTACTAATTTCTACCATTTCTAAAAATATTCTTTTTTGATAATTTTTCTCAATGGTCAAAACTTTTGGATTATTGAAGTCCATAACGTGATCTTCACTTATAACATGATCCGCTAGGGCACACGATTTCACACCTCTTCTACAGTCACTCTTATGGGAGATAATACGACTTGTCAGGTTTCTTGATGTTTGACCTATATACGTTTTTTCACATTGAGTACATGGTATTTCATAAATTATATTTGATTTTTCTTCTATGTCAAAAGGTGTTTTTATTTTAGTGAAAATTTTAGAAACTGTTAAAATATTTTTCTTGGCAAATTTGATATTTTCATTTTTGAATACATTTATTAATTTAGGTGTTAATTCATGAATGTGTGGAAGTGATTTGAAAATTGGTGGTTGAATTCGATGTTGGGAATCATCAATTAAATTTACTTGTCTTTCGTTTGAAGTTTGGTGATTAAGGTTTTCACTACTGAAAAGAATTTTGTTTATCAATTTTACTGGGTAGGAGTTTTCAATTAAAATAATTTTCAGTTTATTAAGACTCTCAAGTCTCAATGAAGGATGTGTTAATTTTATTACTCTATTTTTCAAAGCTTGGATCAAGTTGATTTTCATTTTTGTTGGGTGATATGAATAATAGTTGATATATCTATCACTGCTAATAGGTTTTCGATACCATTTTGTTAAAATTTTATTATGATCAGTTCTTATCAGAAGCATATCTAAGAAAGGTATGGTGTTATTGATTTCCCTCTCTACAGTGAATTGTAAATTGGAATCAAATTGGTTGAATATGTTGAGAAGGTTTTCTATTTCTGATTCTGGTATACTCAATATTATATCATCAACATATCGTTTGAAAAATGGTATTTCAAAATTAATTTTTGTTAGACTTGTAGTTATGAGTTCATCCATAACATAACTAGATATAATGGGACTGATATTTGATCCCATTGGTGTTCCAAAAGTTTGCATGTAGAAATTATTTTTAAAAAACAAGTAGGTCGAGTCAAAAACAAAGTTTAAAAGTTCTAGAAAAGATTTTTCATCGAATCCACAATATGTCTGTATGATTTCCCACTTTTTTAATATAGTTTCTTTTACTAATTTTAATGGTAGATTCGTAAACAACGAAACGACGTCTAAACTAATCAAAACATAGTTTTTTGGTAATTGAAAATCATTGATGAATTCTGCGAATTTGAACGAATCTTCTATGTAATATGAATTACCGATATCATAGGCTTTGGTAAGTATATCTGTTGATAATTTTGAGATTTTGCTATTAGGGCAATCAATGGATGATAAAATAGGTCTCATGGATAGAGTAGATTTATGTATTTTAGGTAAGGTATAAAATCGTGGTGCCACTGAATTATAAATAGTCAGAGAATTGGCAGTTTTTTCATCAATTTTCTTACTATTTTTTAGTTTCGAGATCAACTTGTTGGCTTTTTGTTGTAAAGTACTAGTAGGATTTCTTTTCAATTCTTTGTAATATTTTTTGTCATTCAAAAGTTCTTGGCTTTTTTCTATATACTCTTTTTTATACATTACTACTGTGACATTTCCTTTATCGCTCTTCGTGATAATTATATTTGGATTTTGTTTTAAAAATATTTTGGTTTTATTATAACATTTATTCAAATAATGATTGTTATTTATACTTTTATGTACAAAATTTGTGAGAATGTTAGTACAACGAGCACGGTAAAAGTTTTTCTTTTCGTCACTGTAGTCTTGCATAGCTGATTCTATATCTGCCAGTATAAAAGGTATATTAATATTTTCCAAAGTAGGTGGGACACTGAATTTAGGACCTAAAGCAAGTATTTTCATGACTGTGATAGGAATATTGATTTCGGTTAAGTTTCTGAGCCATTTTTCGTTAGTTTTTATTTTATCTAATTCATCTGAATAAATTTGGTTGAATTTTCTTTGCTGTTTTTGCTTTATGTCATGAAATATCCTATTATATATAATAATTTGTCTCCGTTCAAATTCTTTCAATATATATATATATGCTATCTCACGATGTAAGTTAAATATGGAAATATTTTTATGTTTCACCATGAACACTTTTTAGATGTCTTTGATAATGGAATAAAGTATTCTGAAAGCTCAGACCTACCAAAGAGAACACTTTTAATTGTGGCCATCTGATCCTGACTGCATCCCCAAGAAGTATATCATTTTTTATATATATATATATATATATATATATATATATATATATATATATATATATATATATATTGGCTAGGCTTCCGCGGTTAGAAATGTGCTGGCTGGAACTTCCGGTTGATCCGCGTCTGGAATGATTTACTTGTCTACGTTTCGGTTCCCATTTCGGAGCCATTTTCAAGACTTAGTGACCTTGCGTCTAGGTCTGAGTTTTCTTACCAGCTGGCTATCAGCACTGGAGATCGAGGATTGAAGGTTGGTGGGATTTAAGGGTTCGTTAGTAATTATGGCAGGATCAGGGATCGGACGGTCGATGGGAGGTTCGAACGGATTAGTTCCCAAGTCGGAGTAAATAGAAGTATGTCGGACCAATAGTGGTTTCCAGGTATTGAGGAGTCTTTGAGAATTGTCGCGTTTATCGAGGCAGTTGGGACGTTTTTCGATTTCAATGGCTTCACGGGTAATTCTGGTTTGGAGGGTTTTGGCTGTGGCAATGGTTTTGGTGTTTTTGAAATCTATTTTGTGGCCTATTTCTAAATGATGTTGGAATAATGCTGAGTTCGTGTCAGAATTACGGACTGCTAGTTCGTGTTCATATGCTCTACAGGACACTCGTAGGTTGGTCTGGCCGATGTATGTTCTGGGACAGTTAGAGCATGGTATTTCATATGTTCCTTGGGTTTCATTGACAAGACACAATCCCGAATGAAACCCAAGGAATATATGAAATACCATGCTCTAACTGTCCCAGAACATACATCGGCCAGACCAACCGACGAGTGTCCTACTTGTTCATTTTAGTCTTTGTATTTCATTGGAAGTGTTCACTTGTGTTACGGCGTGCAATAATTTTATAACATTTATTTGTTATTACAGACATTAATAGCAAAGATTTTATACCCCAACGTACAGAATAGGCAGTATGTGGCGTCCGTGGATAAAAAGTAATAGTGCTTCTTCCAGTGGTTCGTTAAAGAAGAATCACTTATCTTGTGACGCGAAAATCATTATAAAAAATGTGTATAGTTCCTTACTTCAGCAAGGATATAACGCGGGTGCTGCAGCAAAAGTAACCAGTAATTTGACGAAGGTGCCTCTTACTTCAGTTAGACGAATTGTTGAAAATTCCATGGAATCAAGAAAAAAGCGTAAAGATTCCGGTGTCACAAAAAGTCTAGACGACTGGGAAAAAGATTTGATAAGGCGAAAAATCTACACTATGTACGATGAGCAGCGTGTCCCTACAATCAAAAGTCTGAAACAGCGGCTCATCAATGACGAAACTCACATCAACTGTGGCCTCACTACTCTTTGGCGAGCTCTGTCTGCAATGGGCTTCAAATATCGCAAAATTGACAAGAGACAAGTAATAATGGAATCCACACGTTTAATAAACTGGCGTTCTGAATATATAACGTCAATAAGAAAATACCGGTCTGAAAATCGGCCAATACTCTACCTCGACGAGACGTGGTTTGACACGCATGACACCCCTTCCAAAGGATGGTCTGATTCCTCTGATAAGTGTAAAACAAAAGCACCATCAAATAAAGGGAAGAGAATCACAATATTACACGCAGGATCAGAAAATGGTTGGATCCCAAACGCTATGTGGCTTTCTGCCAAAAATATTAAGGACTCTTGTGTTGATTATCACGAAGATACGACAGCAGAGCTTTTTGAAGATTGGTTTGAAAATTGTCTGTTACCCAACATTCCGCCAAACAGCGTTATAGTAATGGACAACGCAAGCTATCATAGTCGACAATTGCAAAAAATTCCTGGCTCAAAGAATACGAAATTGGAGATTCAAAACTTCATGGCTGCAAATGACATATATTTTGAGGAAAATTATACAAAAAAAGAACTTTTACAAGTGCTGCAGTCATTTTCTTAAAAAAAAACGTATGTTTGTGATACAATTGCAGAAGAATTGGGACATACAGTGTTACGACTACCTCCCTACTACTGCGTGTTCAATCCCATAGAGCTTATGTGGCACCAACTTAAATCGAGCGTGCGCGGAAAAAATACTTCTCCGACTTTAAGTGGTAGTGTGGTAGAATTAATTAGGAACTGTATGAATGACATTCCTACCGAGAGTTGGAAAAGTTCTGTTAGTCATGTTATAAATGTTGAAAACTCGTACCTTTCTGTAAAATCAATTGCGCCAATTATAATTAATTTAGATGAGGATAGTGATAGCGACACTGAATATAGAATAGAGTTGTAACATTTAAATAAATTACTTGTATATCTCCTACATTATGCAAAATTCTAATTTCTTAAGTTCGATCCTGTAGCACATTTGCATCTTTTACCAGATGATTTTCTACACAATGGGATTAAATCGAGTAGTTTATTGCAGTTAATAAGCCAATACCATTTACTGTGAAAAATATTATACATGAATATAATATGACTTGCGTCCCATCAACTATTTACCAGCCATCGAATGACACTCAAACCACACCCCTTACTCGAGAACGATCAAACCATCTCATTTTTGCGGTCTCACACTGTCTCCGACAATATTGAATATCAAGTGAAGCCTGTACAGCTTCAGCCACCATACATTATTTCTGACGGAGAGCAGAGTTTTTGTTTAGATTATAATTTATATTCAGACAGCCACTCCACCAACGGGAAACGTGTCCGCAATTTCAAGAGGAGCTTCTGCGAGATTTGAAACATTACCTGCCATTATTTAATATGATATCCTAAAAAGTTTGTTTATTTGGGGGTTATATTAAATTTCGCAACGTAACCCAGAGCGATAATTTATGTTGAGCTATTAGTTGTGAAAGAAGTGTTTGCACATTTTTTACCTCGAGTGTTCAGGGTAGATTGCTGTGTTGTTTGATTATTCGATGTGAACGAGTTTTTCGTTCTTGGTCCGATTCATTATTTTTGGCGCCCTACTGCTGTTAAAGGGAATTTTTCCCTCATATATAAAACGTCCCATAAGAGCAACGCAATTATCGAACACTTACGTTTAGGTGAGTACTCCATACTATCTATAGAGGAAAGTATAAATGAACAAAAAATATCATTTCCTTGAGAATTTCTTTATTCGTGAAATATTCCAATGAATAACATTCGTGCATAAAAATGAACAGATAATTTTGCATTCAAGCCGTGATATCTTATACAAATTGCATTCGGTTATTTTCATATTTTGTCAAAATTCGCCAAAATATGTAAATAAACTCTTGCAATTTTTAGGTATCACGCTTTCTTGCAAAATTATCAGTAATTTTTATGCACTCGTGCAATTATAACAGAAAGTTATTCACAACAGAAATTATATCCTTGGAATATATCAATTAACTCACTATCAAATCGAATAAACTTGACTTTTCAAGTCTCAAAGGTGAACATATACAACTGTGTGGTTAAATAGTATTATCCCCTAAATCATCATGGAGCCAATATGCGGAGAGAATTGAAAGAAAGGCAGAGGTGAAACCTATATTGAACATGGGCACCTATGTATAGAATATGGGAATCGAAAACGTTCCCAGACTAGTCGTTCACAAAAGTTGCTTAGAATTTCGAAGCCCAGCAATACCGTCGGTTACGTTGGTGTTCAATGGTCCGACTGTTTTGAGTCGAAGGTGATTAATTACATTGAAAATTTAAGATAACTGAAAATAACCACGGTAAACACAATAGGAACCAAGCGTTCAGATTTTTAGTTGAAAAAAGCACTGAACTAAATATACACATTCATCTCTATATCAAAATATTTCCACACTATGCAACCACGGACCGAAAACGAGAGTACTAACCCACAATAGTTAAAAATGAATCATTCACACGGGATATATCGAAGGATCTTTTCGGTTATGATTGCACGAGTGCATGAAAATTTCCGATAATTTTGCAAGAAAGCGTAATATCTAAAAATTGCAAGAGTTCATTTTCATATTTTGGCGAAAGTGCCCGAGTTCGAAGAACGAGGGATCTTTTTCAAAATATGAGAATAACCGAATGCAATTTGTATAACGCTATGAGGTAGAACACGATTAGATTTCCACAGAATTTATTGTCTTCGCGACATGTTTCGATGAACTGTATCTTTTTCAAGCGAATGTATTATAAACACTTTGTATAAGATATCACGCTTGAGTGCAAAATTATCTGGTCATGTTTATGCACGAATGTAATTAATTGGAATATTTCACGAATAAAGAAATTCTCAAGGAACTGTTATTTTTTGTTCATTTATACTTTCCTTTATAGACTGTATGGGGTACTCATCTAAACGCGAAATGTTTTTCTATTCTAAGTCTATCTGACATATATTTGTGTTGTTTACTGACATCTAGCGATACGGTTTCAAATGTGTTGTTATGGTGACTTGATACAATTGAATTACTGCTGTAAGTTTTCGGTAATTGCATTGCTCTAATGGGACATTTTATATATGAATTCATGATAATCGAACTTCATCCAACCCTGGTTGAGGCATTCGCCCTACAGATGGATTTCGAACAGAATATGACACAGACGCTGGACTATTCTGCACATGGAGGAACTTAGGGTAATGTGAACATTCCCACACACTTTCATTTTCCGAACAAAAATGTTACTCGAGGTGTCAACAGAGCCTAAAAGACTCTGACAGTCCACAATGGACACACTGCGTTGGATGCCAATATACTTCATACATCACACTGGACAGGAGAACAAATGACGACCATGCTTTCGGAGGAAGGCAATGAGTCTTCCAAAAACGATTGATAAAAAATAACATATATAATATATAGCATATCTGCTTATCAAGCGGAAGGCCGGGGTTCGAATCCTCGCCGGGCCACCGTGCTGGGTAATCGCACGTTAAAAGGTAAGGCCTCGTTGATCCATTGCTCGCACAAGTTTCGACTTCTGAGGGTTGACGTTCGTCAGCTGGTTAACGAAAACGAACAATTTTAGAACAAATAAAGAGCTTTATCAGGACAAAACATCAACCAATAAAAACTTGTGAAATAAATCATTACCTTTACGAATTAGTGCTCATGAAATTCATGAGAGTAAAGTTCAAGGGGATGACAATATCAAATAGGAATTGCTGCCTCCTGAGATGTGGTGCTTTATTTACAGATACAAGGATTATACACAAGGACCATACAGTTGTGACCGACTTTCGGCTGTTAAAAACATTATCTTTCTACGTTGTTTTTTGTGGAGCGCATAAAAACTTTAGAGGGTGGAGAATATAATGAATGATCATTCTGAGAATTTACCTTCTGATTTGACAGTAATTGGCGATAGTAATGAAAACAAAAACGTATTTCTAAGCATGACTTATCAGCTTTGAAGACGATATTCTCAGAAAAGCTGATTCGATACTCTGTTTGATACCAGTATATAATAACATACACTTTTTTCCTGATAAACAAAAATGTAGTAGTTGATTTTTGTAAATAGAAAATTGGTGTTATTGATGAAGTCATAGATCGGCATGGGAATTGTTTATTACCCTCTCCATAAAAATTTCCAAACTCTTAATCATCATTCGAGGCTGTGGATTCTCAATTCAAATACCTCCTCCTCACTCAAGTACAGATAAACAAAACAAGGGTACTGTTTTACAAAGTATGGCGATCTTAATGATCATTCAATTGACAACCTTCTGATTGACCATACTACTGACCAGCTCTTGTGCAAGACATGTTAATCCCTAAATCCATGATTTCTAACTTTCATATCATCAGATATTGTGAATGTGCTCCTTGTGATATCGAATAGAATAAAATAATGCCCTTTGCACTGGTTGTACTCGAAATTCACACTCACCAAAGTAACACTTGGAATCAACCAAAATCCAAGGATCACAATGAAACTTATTTTTGTGATCACCCTCAGTTGAAGTGATGCAAGCTGATATAGTTACATTTTTTATCAGTATCAGATGCTGATGCTACGTTCTGCAGGATATGTTCTTCTTGAATGTACAAGTATCTGTATTGATTGTTTTGTCATAACAGTAACCCCCGAGAATTCCGATAGTGAGGAAGGTCCATATTTTTCCATGAAATAACGATTGGGGAATCTTCGTCCATCATATCTGTGTACCTTTTTGTTCTCCTGGCTGATGCCTGAACTGATTTGAGAGATTGGTTGAGACTCAGTGCACGGATTCTCAATAAATCCCTTGTATTTTATATTTTCGTCCATTTCATTGAACTAATCTGTATCTTCACCAAATTTCAAGCAGAACTTTCACCATCAAAATGAACGTGATACTGCAAATATTCTTATTGATACCCGTATACAATAAGTATTTAAGACTTTCTATGTGATACTAAACTCGTGTTATTGCTCTAGTCTTCCTTTATATTCGCAATATAATATATGCATCACTCTTCATATTATTCAAATCGCAATTTCGTTTCACTCTTCACCATCCATCAAAAAATGAATCAATCTCACTGTCATAAAAACTGCCACTGAAAGGCACAAGTCTGAAACCCCGATCCTCCAATAACGACGAAACAGGCTCCTTCCCCCAATCAAAAGATAGGGACCGTGAAATGCAAACTCCCCCAAACGACCACAAAAACATAAAGAGGCACCCCGACGATACTAGAATCGAAAGGATCGAGTTTTTCCAAGATTTAGCACCAGTTGTGTTCTCGAACCAACACTCTTTTTTTATGGCGGCAATCTTTATCTGACTGTAGAATACTTAGAACCCTTCTGGAAACAGGCAATCATCGTGACCGAATGGCATCGAACGCTCTTATGCTTTTGCTCGGGAAGAAGTGCCCTCAGTGGTTCAATCTGAGAAAAATTAGAGAGTTGTAATAAGCTTGGTGGAGCGAAGTGAACGGGGAAAGATGGCAACAGTTATTTTTAAGGGCTCGAGTGGCTGGTCGTTACGATTCTGAGATGGCCACAATCAGAGGAAAGCAATAGAAGTACAGTGTTTTTCAGGTGTTGGGGTTTGATGATACGACTACATCGAATGGGATAGAATAAAATGGTGTTAATCAACAATGATATGCAAAATATGCAATACACTCAATGAAATTCACATAAGTGTTAATAAATAATGAAAAACATCATATATCCATTGAATACGATATATACATTTCTGTAGATTCATAGAGATAGCACTGTAATTATTTTACAATACGATAAGATAGTACCTAGGGGTTGATGCAAGTGGTTGTGTGTCCGACACAAAACCAACATTTCAATGAGTCAGATTAGTTTTTCCCCAGAGTGTCTCTTCTTGACTGCGACTTCCACGTTCCAAAGTTGACAGGCCGAGAATAATCATGGTGCACCTGAATTATGGCGTAGAAATGTCTGAATGTTCAAATAATTCTGGCCGAGTCATGAATAGCGTTGATTTCCTTTACTACAGGGGGTGTTATAATCCAAGAGGTAGCATTGTAATTCCGTTTGTGATTCTATAATATTAAATTTTCATTAGGACTGATAGTGAATACACTGATCGATGTTTTCGGTATTAGAAATAATCAAGTATCAAAAAGTTCGAACATTTGACATTAGGTTAGTTGAAAGAATATAAGAGCTGGAAAATCTTCCACCATTTTGAATGTAGTACAGACTCCTTACGTATCACTCAATAACAAATGCAAGTTTTGAGTTTTCATTTCGTTTATTGAAGAAAATTTGTAATTTTCTCTCTGACAGGTGCTTGGAAGTTGTAATCACATACAGAAAATATTGCGAGATGCCCAATAAATTATTTGCAGAATTACAAAGTGTCCTTTCAAATATAATTTGTGTTCACATGACACGAGTTGGAACTCCTTAGATGAATTACCCCATTACCAAATTGAACTCACTGATACTCTGTGTTTGTTTAATAACCAAGTTTGCAGTTTCTCGAGTTGCATCCTGAATAATTCAAATTAGCGACATATGCATCGAGTGCGATAAATTCAAAGTTATTGGTGAGGTCATAAATCTCTATTAGAATACTGAGAATTTCACCAAATCTTTCAATATTTCTGTTTACAAAAAGAGTTAGCTAGTTCGATTTGAAAATTTTCGGGATCTTCTGCTCCTTAGTATGTAGATGATGTAGAAGAAGCCACAATTCCGGACTCCATGTTGCAGTCATCATGGTCGTCTGTGAGAAAGTAAACATTTGTTTCTCGAGTGAACAATCCACTATTTTTTATAATATGTGAAAAACAGGAATGATTAATTTTTTTCTGTCAAGTTTCTGCGACTATTTTCTTCTTCAAGAGAAAACTTGTTGTTTGCCTACACAAATTACAAACATTTTCTTGATATTCAGAATGTTTTCACGAAGTTTCTTTCAGTTTTCTGTTGTAAAATAACATCTCAGGACAGCAACTCCACTTGGAATGGAATTCAAACAACCATTATAACAACGAAAGTCCTTCGTAGCAGCTTCAAAGTATTACGAAACAACCTTCCATGCAGTTTGAAATTTGCATTTCGGCACTGGATAATATTGACAAAACTAATCCACTTCCCACTCTCTTCCGTTTTGAATCACAAATTGTCCTTAACCCCAACGAGTTATAGTCCAATTTGGGTATGATTCTTAGCGGATCCTCGACGTTTAGCTAAATTTGTTGGGATTGTTAATTTCATTAGACTCCATTCGGGTCTTAATACACTCAGATCAGTGGAGGGTAAAATTCGGGTTGAGTTTGTTAGATAGTATTCGCTTTCGATTGTCACAATTTTGATAATGTCAGCAGGATTTTAGTGGACCTAATACTGAGAACTCAAGAGATCACTGGTATGAATATAAGATCATCGACCAATTCAATACAATTATCTTGTTTTGCATAAGCCCACATTGAATTTCATAAGGAGCTAGAGAAGCTCGAGGATTTCAGTACGATGTAATATTTCATGACAGTATCACGACATCTTCATCGGGTATCTTTAAGTACTGTTGGAAAGTAATTATTTTGTGGTGGATGAATTTTTTTTGAGGTTTTTTTGAATAGGTACTTCACCTACCAAAATCTGAAAAAATTTGAATTCATTTTGGAATCTATACAAGTGGAGAAAGGCAAATTTCTACCCTAACCCGAAGAGTTGCTGTGAATGGAGTATTAGTCAGCAACATCTCCTATAACTCAAATTTGCTCAAAAAAAGAAGTATTATTTATCAAAATACTTATTGTTTTCAACGTTCTAGAAAACAAATCTGCTGACGTGAATGCATTCATTCTGAATATGGAAATTCTAATTTCTTTGGAGGGTTGCAGCTTTTTCTGCAAGTAGACCGATGACGATTCTCCTCCGATCATCCAGTAGATGGCGTTTCGCTCTAGAGTTTTGCATCATCTGCATCAGATATTTGACGCTTATCATACTTCAGGTATCAGGGTTATTTGTGCAATCCGTTTCGATTTCTCTCCATTGGAATAATTGAATGTGAGGATTCCATGAAATAATTTCATTAACTAGTCGATGAACTGAATAGAAGTGGCCGCTACTTGATGAAAATCCATATTAAACAAATAATATACAGTTGCCTATAAGATCTTCACATATTACAATAAAATGTGAAGATCTTACAGGCAACTGTATATTATTTATTTATTCAATAAACCTAAATTTACCTGTCCTGTGAGAGGTTATAAACCGGTTCTACACTTGTTCGCTATCTATGGGACTATTTATCATAATAACTAGTCAGTATTCATTCTAATATCATATTTGATTCTGGAGTACGTTTTTCGGCTCCATGTGTACTATATCATTCACATTCGATAGAATCAGACTGCCTTGCCTTCCTTCAAAAGTTTCTGGAATAATTCAGCATCTTGGGCTGATTGCGCATGACCTCTGCATCTGTCTGATGATGGAAAATACATGCGCTTCAGAGAAATTGAAACTTTCCATTCCCCATAATGGACGCTGGAGCATGAGAAAGTACCTCTGTCATGTCTGAGAAAATGTTGAAACACCAAAGAAGCTTCGTTAGGACGATGGATACAGACCAAGACTGCATAAACTGCACTGGACGACAGTCAGTGCATCATAGTCTAGAGAGACTATCGGCAGATCCTGCATCTAGTATTAGGAATCTCTTATCCATCACTCGGTGTCGATAGGCAAGAGTGTTGAAGACACCATTTGAGTACTCCATAATGGAAATTTCGGTTTCCTACTTCGATCCATGACCCGAGAAAATTCAATACCAGCTTTACCGACAAACCTTAGTCTTCAATGTTCCTGTCATCAGCAACACGCCTTGAAAATTGTCATGGTCATGCAGAGAAGGGAATTCGAACTCTACGAGCAAAAGTGTATACAATTCAAAAACTGTTGCACATCATCAATGGCGACATATAATCAACACAGTGGTACCAATCCATTGATGGAAAAGCATGGGAACGTTTGCATTGAATTTCAAATTTTGTGTCCGTTACTCTTCAGTATTCGGTTGGCAGCTTTCTCGACGTTGCAGCATTTTATTTGTTATTGGTGAGTTATCAGTTGACAATTGCTAGGCAAAAGTTACAGTTATCTACTTCATTTTGGTATTTCAAAAGAGATATGATAAAAAAAACGTCTATTCCGATCATTATATAGCAAGTATCAGTCTTAGGCTATTTTAAAAAATGCCGAACCAGTTAATGAATGAGCGCTGTCAAGAGTTGTTGACAACTTTGATTGGTCATTTCGGAAGAGAACGGAATAATAGTGACTCTGAGAAACTCAACGGCTGTAAGAGAGGTGAATGAACTACTACACAGTAAATTGTATTTGAAATCTTCAGCCAGATATTCACTTCTACCAGTAAACTTATAGGCAAGTATATATACTGTTCATTCGATTCCTCAGAAGATTGAAGATAACAAAGCTCTCAGATCGTTTCGAATGCTTGAAAACATCAAGAGGTTCACGTAGTATACTGCAGTACTGAATACAGGTGCAATTCTATTCGCAACAATATTAGTTTACGCAATAATGAAATCTTGAAATTCCGAAAATGGTTGAATGAAAGTATTCAAGATATATGGTAAAGTTTCAGAATGCTGGATTGCCTCGGATTTCGATAAAATTGTTAGGGGAGCTTCAGAATATCTAAAAATACAAAAATTTGGCGTGGAAATTACAGAAAGTTCCTTCTCAAAAGCAAAAAAGGGTGAAATTTTAGGTTATGTAACAAAAAAATCACTTTTGATTTGTCACTTTACTTACCATTTGCTGTAAGAAAACATATCTAACTAAATTTTTCTGCAAGAAATATCACCCGAATGTTCATTTATAACGTTCATTCTTTGCAGATTTCCAGTTAAAATTTCATTAGAAACGACAACTAGCTGTATTAATTTCGACTTCGATTGAATTGGAGCGACGTTGTCAGATTGTGAATTATATTCAACAATTTCATATTTGAATGATTCGTACGGTTTATTTATTGATCTTTCGTGGTGTTGGTTCTAAATTCCAATTCATTGGAATCTACCTCTTCATGGTTAGTATAGATTTCATGATTTTTTTTTAAATATTTTAAACGTTTTTCCGAGAAAGTTTTTGTAGCCGTGTACAAGCATGTCGTTGCACCCACATTTCGTTCTACCCACAGTCTCCGAACATACCCGAATGATTCAGCTTTTGCAAAATCCATCCTTCTTGTTGATATGTCCACAATGAATGTGTTAAGTGAAGTCAGGTTAGTTAGGTTTGGTTGGGATAGATTTAATAATAGTACTACGTTTTACGCAAGTTTAGTAGTTTTGGCTACATTAGATATAAGTTCTTGATTTTTCAATTTGGCAACGTTGTTTGAGATTCGAAACAGTCTAGAGCTGGGAAAATGACGGTACAAACTATAAACTATATTGCTTTGTCTGTTTCTCAGCACCTTAAAATAAATTAAAAACTTCACTTGGAGGATATATGGGCACATATAATAAATTCAAAGAATGGTGTGTGTGAATAATGTTCTATCGGCAAATCGGGTATGTACACTGACAAAATAACAGTTCAGAGTAGAATTTCGGAATCTGGATTGAGTGCTTATAAACATTTTCTTTTCGAGAAAATGACTTTTATGGTTTCCGCGCCAAATTTTCTACTTTTTTATTCATCTTGAGCCTTCTTAAACGTTCTCCAGAATTTTTGTGGAAATTGGACGCAATCCAGGATTCTGAAACTTTTCCAGATATATGATGAGTTTCCTATTAGAAATACTACTCAAGAAAGAATGATTTCATGAATGATCTTCCATATTTCATTGAGTTATATACACGTAGGTACCTATGAACAGAGAAGGTTCGTGAACATTTTCAGTTATACTCCTTTATGATCATTTTTACACTTTGATCATTATCTTATATTGCATAATTCTATAACGATATGGCTACAGTGTACTTCAGAATTCAACCTAGCCCATGATGACGTGCAACATTTTTTAAATTGTACAAACTTTACATCCAATACCATAGTGCACGGCCCTCAGAGTGAAGGCAGAGATAATATAACGGAAGCTTTTGGATGCATGCTTCCTTACATGTTCATCGTTTCACTAGTTTTCACATCAAGTTGCCGAAACTCCTCCTGGCCTTATTTCACTACTACAAAGTATGAAACTAGAATCGAAAATAATCATTATTATATTCAATGTCTGTACTCGCTATTTACCAAGTGGATAGACCTCTGGCGAAGGAAACCACTTTCTTATTATTTTTCCATCCCATACAACTAACCAAACAATTTTCCATTAACCTCGCCAACAATTCAGCTCGATCGTATAATAGATCCATTCCCAATATCTATCTCATCAGATAACGCAATTCCCACATCACCACCACTTTGTGGAGGCCCTAAATCCACGAAAACATCTCATTCTCGATGAAAAAAGAATCAGAAGCGTCTACCTAATACCCATAAAATGCGACGCCATAAAATGCGTCCTAAATCATAAAATCCGATTTCGCTGAAGATTCCGGTGCCAAGCAAATTCCGTCCCGATCCGGAATTTATGTGTTAAATAACCGATATAATTGATATGCGAAAAAAATTGGATTTATGATTATTTCCATACATGTTGAAATAATTCATGGATGAGTGTTGCGGACAGGGATATTTCAAAGGAACGGCCTCGAATTCACGGCAACTGAGTGATATTTACGGTTGGGGTTGGCTGCTTTGAAGAGTTTTGTGAGAATCGGTGAAAATAAAACATATCCGAATCGAAAATAGATACAAGGTGAGTATTGGTTTGTTCGGTGGTGGTGGAATTGCTCAGGGTTCACTATTAATTCTGTTTGACCGATAGTTTTTGTATACAAGCAACGGGCTCTTGGATTTGATAATCTTTCCTGGTTGGTCACACTGGAAGTGTTTGATTGATTGAGATGCCAATAATTTTCCCAATTTCAATTATCATCTTCAGATGGAAATTATGTTCAAACACAGACATTGGTAACAAAGTTAGCCTCGCCAGAAAAAAAAAATGATACTTATAAACGAGCGTCGAAAGTAAATATTTTTAGCTGATGCAGCGTCCTTCCAAGCTCGTGAACTGTTCTCGAACAATTATAAGCGAACAGTTCGAAAACAGTGCGCAAACTTGGTGTGGACGGGAGTTAGCGAACAATTCCAGAGCAGTAATCGAACTTCACAAAGTTTGGTCGAGAGAGTGGAACCTCGAGGAACTGCATGCTTGAAATTTTTGGAACTGTTCACGATCCCTTTTCAGTTTTTGACGTGGACGCGTAGCTCGCGAACAGTTCCAGAGATTCAATTTTTTCACGAACGGGCCTCTATAATTCATCTCTGGAAAAAAGTTTTCAAATATGTTTATCATATCGCCTGTCAGTTTGAGTCTTTTATTCGATTTGAGAGTTTTTGTGACAAAATAAAGAATAAGAATCATCTACAGCTTATATTCATCAGATAATATGAAACATATTATTGTTCCGTTCTGGGTTCATGAAGAAGTGATAATTGGCATGGCAAAATGGAACAACTTTATCCTAACGAACTCGACATATCACTAGAGCAGCTGATACACAACTCTGTAGGTCACTTGAATAATTATTTCATTGTTTCGTTTCTTTATTTGCTCGATCGCGATGGCGGTATTCAAGTGTCCCCCCACTGTCCTGTATACAGGCCAATTCATCTGGGTCTGGAATGTTCCATTCCCGAACGGGCATCGGTTTTCTCGAACATTCGCGATAATGGGCGTCATTTTCTTGGAACATTTGCGATTAATCTCGATACCGCTCGATGGACGTGGTCTTCTCCGAATGATTTGCGTAGGCGTACAAAGGGTTTCATTTTTTCGCAAAATTGTTGTTGATGTTGTTGACGTAATACCATCAAATAAAATGCCCTGCATGTATAATCATTCCAGAATTTCGGAAAATATCTGATTAATGCTTTCCGAACAAACTCAAATATAAAAAAGTGTCTGAACCACAAAGAATATTTGAATCTTATGACATTATTATGACAAATACTAAGCTACTGTAAAAGAAAGAGATGATTTCAAAAAATGTTTCAGTATCATTGTATCCCCGCCGGAACACAGTACTGGGATTCACACGTTAACAGGTGAGGTCCTTTTAATCTATTGCTCGCACAAGTTTCGACTTCTAAAGGTTGACGTTTGTCAGGTGATTATTGGAAAAACAATTTTCATACAATTTTTCATGAATATTCCAGAAATTGTGTATTCTTTGACTGTTCTGTTCGTAGGAGAAGTACGTGCTGGGGGAAAAACAGTATCTATTCTTTTTTCATGCGAAATATATTTTTTTATATGCGAATTCACCCGAAAGGAAAGCCCTGTAATGTTCAAAGAACACCGCGTGAATCCAGATACAGGAGATGCGAATTAACATTCACTTTGAATTTTTGAAGTTTGTAAGCCTCAGGAAGTACCTCTCTTGGCAAGGAGTTTCAAAGTTCAGCTGTTCTATTGAGAAAGATCTCTGAGCAAGAGAGGTTCGACAGGTCTCCACGTTCACAACAAAGGGGTGGAAATTCTGTACTAGTCGAGTCATCCGTGTAAATATTGCCAAGGGTGGAACGATTGATAACAATTCAGAAGAGAGACAAGTCTCCGACCCTTTTACGATGCTCCAATGAAGTGAGCGAGTCTGTGAGCGAAGAATCACCAACAGGATGGATTCACATCTGAATACAAGATGATGATAGATCGGTTTTCCTTGAGAATAGACATGCTTTGGTTTTCCTATCATTGAATTCCACCAAGTACATGCTACCCCATTTTATTCTTTTTACCAAGTCACCGTTTATTTTATTGACGTGAAACTAGTATGAATAGTACTGTTGTTCGCAAAACTATGTACTGAACAAGAAGTTTTCTCGAGCAAATCATTGATATTTAGCAGAAACAAAGTGGGCGCCAGAACTGAACCCTGTGGAACACCTGCATTTATTGGGAGAATATCAGATGATACTCCATCAACAACCACATAGAGAGAACTATCAGACAAGAAACCATAAGACGGCAGTTTAGAAAGGGGACCCCGATGCCAAACTCGATAAAACGCTTTTGAAATATCGAGTGCAACAGCTATCGTTTCTCTTAATTTACAGATTGATTGTTGCCAAATATAAAAAACATGAGCCAATAAGTCACCGGAGCTTATATCATTCAATACAGTTCATTTGAAAATTAGATAGATAGTTTATTGATCATGTTATGTTTCCATGCTCTATTTATGACAAGTCAACAACAGTTCTAAAATTGTTCTAAAATTGTTCGTTATCGTTAACCAGCTGACGAACGTCAACCCTCAGAAGTCGAAACTTGTGCGAGCAATGGATCAACGAGGCCTTACCTTTCAACGTGCGATTACCCAGCACGGTGGCCCGGCGAGGATTCGAACCCCGGCCTTCCGCTTGACAGTGTGTCTGAACACTTTTTGGCAGTGGGTGATGAGTAATTGATACTAAATTATTAGTAAATATAATAAAAATATAGAAACACAATTATAGAGGGTTCATATAAAAATATAAATGATAAAAATACAAAATTAAATTTCCATTGAAAGCATAAAATCATTCAGTAAATGTCCAAGTCTTTAACAACCCTTCTGAACACATTTGTATTCAATTTCTTGAAACCTTGTGGTGGGTTATTATACAGTTTGACACCAAGTGAATTTGTCACTGACATTTCTGATCCGAACCTTGGTTGCCTGAGGATCTCTGCTTTTCTAGTATGATTTATAAGAAATATGACATGCAAAGGGTGAGGCACCGAATACGAAACATAATGAATGATTCCAGACAATTTGTTTGGTGAAAAAAATGCCTCAACTTTCTTACATTCCTCTTCGTGTCTTGGTCACTATCACCCATTCGATTCAAAAAGAAAACACAATCGAAAAAGTGATTTTATAAGTATTTCAACTTGTGAATTTTTATTTTGGCATCCTCTTATAATATATGGGAACAATAGAAAAATTTCAAGATGATTCAGGTTTTTTCACGCACGTGGTAATTTTTTATATAGATGTGAGTTCAGTGTGTTTTTTGAGATTTCGAATTCAAATCTAGATCGCAATGAGTTAGCATCTCTGGTATGATGATAATGAGAAAGTTCATAGCTTGAATGAGAGATATAATTAAAAGGTACCCGAATACCTCAAAGTCGAATATCGGAATTTGTTCACCCCGAACACAAGGGGAATTCAAATATTTGACGATCAGCGACTTTTCGTTGATGACAGCGTTAATGTGATTCGCCTAAGCCAGGAGATCTCCGTGTCGTGGCCCTATAATTAAATTGTTTCTGTGCTCCTTTAATGAAAATGGAATTTCGAGTCAGCTCACTGAATAAAATTCCAATTATGAATTGATAATTATGGACTTTGAGAAATTGTGTATCCTGGAGTTTCCTAATCGTTATTTTTCGATAAAGATGGGAATGGAGCTGTTTCATGAATATATTGAAAGGGTTCCACCGTGCGGAATGCCAAGAATATCAAAATCCTGAAGCGAATAATTGGGATGTTTACTATTTGTTTCTATAGTGAAATATCAGTCACAAGTCGGAAACTTCCTTGGAAAGCTGCTCAAAGCGACCCATCATATTTATATTTTTGTCGTTGTTCTCTTCAGGTGTCTAGATCCACCTGCATATTGTAACGATTTGACATTTCGTCACCAATATCAAAAGAACTATATTTGGTTATATTGATAAATTTGTTTCAAAAATGTCGACAAATTATTTAATATTATTTGGATATCTGTTAAACTTCAATATTGATAGTTTAACACCAGTTTCATATTGTTCTGAGAAGTGAAAGATTATCATTTCGATATTCATAAAATGTACCACATTTTGAATATTCAATATGTGAATATAAAGTGAGTATTGATAAAGTGAGTTTGATAGTATGTCATTTCAAGCAGGGATATTGGTAATCACTATGATTGAAAACTTTGGTGAAAAAGCGTTTAAATTTCCAACAGAAGCTAATCACCCTAATACCAAAGTGACATTATTTGCAATCGACGCGCGTTTCGCTAACCAAATTAGCTTCTTCAGGAGAAGATATTGATAGTGATCATTCATCTTTACAAAGTGGAATATCAGTATTGGTGGCACAATATTGATTTTTGATTAGCTGTTACTCGGCATTCGAAGCGATACCTTTCAAATTTTCCACATATTGTCACATTTCAAACTGATTGGCATAAATATTGTTTTTCAAGCCCTGGAAAATTGCAACAACTTCGAAATTTCAAAGAAAATAATATGCATTGAGCTTGGATCCAACAGACACATCAATACACATACCTACATAAATTTGAGTTTAGTGACAAAATACTGAAAACTTTATTTTTCGGAAACATTTATGCTTGGATCCCATGGTCAATCAAATCAAAACCTCTGCTTTTTCAATTAACCATGTATACTAGGTGTTCCGTTTGAAATTGCGAGGTTGGTTTATATACACATTTTCTTCGATAGTAAAAAAATATAAATGAAATTCAACCTCACAAACAGTGTTTGATTAAAAAGTGAATGAGAGTGACTGTGACCCTTAGTTCCGTTGTTACAAGCTGATATGACCTACACAAATCTGACATTTCTGAAATTGATTTTTCAAAAAAAAATAGAAATTTCGGAAGTTCCCCACCCTTCTAATTATTTTCTAATTATTTTCTGATTATTTGTCATCTCTCACTATAGTTTCTTACGAAACATGTTCCAAGCTACGTGATTTGAAAAAATTCATAATCATCTTCATCAAATATCTTGTCCCTGAATCAAGTGGATTTCATTCCGTATCTAAGAGGTAGCCTTCACTCCAAGGCATATCATCAAAGAGGAAGAAATTACAAATACCTGTAACATAATATTGAATTGCAAAGCAGAATGAAGCCCTTCATCTTCTTAATTGTGCCATATGTCCTTCGCACAGAAAACATATTCATTAGCAGTGCTGACCTTCAATATCCGTTTGCGAAAAGCGATGCTAGCAGACAGTGTGAACAAAATTATTGTTTTCTTGTACGTTCGACAAGGAATCAGCCCAATGAACACAGATATGTGTCAGTATTGTATCTATTATATAACACCGGTAACATAGGATGTGTCAGACATGTCATTTGTATAGTTCAGGTACTCCCCATTTACCACACGATGTCCGCCTCAACTGATGTAACATACACGTATCTGAATAAAAAATGAAACATGATTTCAGCATTCAGTGTTATGTATCAGACATGTCTCTTGGAAATGTTTATGACATATTTCTTGAAAGGAACAAATTATTTGCACGAAAAGAACAATTTCATTAACTGTCTATGTTTCAGAAATAAAACATGTAATATATTTTTTCATTCCACTGTTATCTGTTTGATTCGTTTCACTGATCTTAGCGAGAATGATTCTTGAAACGAACAAATGAATGGCATGTACGCTTACATTTTCATTCATTTAATTTATGAGGTATGATACTTTATTAAATGAAATATGTTGTAAGTATCAAATTTCATATATTGAAAGAATAAAAATGTTAGCGTACGTGCCATTTATTTGTATTAATTTTTGTCACATAGGTTTTGTTTCATGAATCAACTCTATTGGTTTTTCAATACCCAGGTAAAATGAAATGAATTGCAATAAATCATATATTTTCTGTCAATAACAAACATATTTCAAAACCAAACACATTCCATTTCATCATTAATTGCCTTTCATGGTTCTCCCTTGCAAACCTCAGCTTTGACTGCCGCAACCATTCACTCACTATATTCTCGAACTCTTCCAGCAAATGAGGGCAGTTGTCTGCTACAGCAGCTGGAATTATTAATTCAATGTTACACAAATTGAATTGACAGGGCGATACTAAAAATCCATGTCAACCAAAAATATCAGTTTTCTATACAAAATTCTGACAATTGGTTTACAGAATGGCAAAATATATTTCGCTAAATGAAATCTTCCTTGCGCAGGATAAATTCTTTCTGCACGTGTTTCGCTATACCATAGTCAAAATATTTGATTTTCTGTAAAAAAATATAACAGGGTGCTGTAAGTTGAACGAACTCTCTGAAATTCTATTTCATTGTGTTAATATTCATTATTACAGATAGTAGGCCTATTTGATGTTTAATGTGTTGAGATTTAGTTTCAGATAGAATAGGTCAGGATATAGGTAAACATTGTTTTCAATAGGTGAGCAAACTATATTGGTTTCATTTTTTGACTAATAATTCATAGATCTACTTGCATTTTTTGACTAGTAATTCATGGATCTAGTTGAGGCTGCTTGTTGGACTGCTCCCTTTCAGAAATTCAATTGGTGAAAAAAGCGGTGTGCGTGTCAGAAATGAGTGCACAGTATTTTCAAAAAGAAAGGGGGCACAGAGCAAAAAAACAGACATTCAAGAATAAATGCAAATGATTCAGACGATTTAGAAGGGGAAATTATGGTCAATCAGTTGTAATAATATTTTGAAACTCAATTGATGTATCTTGATAATTTTTGTTGATTTCAGATATAATAAAAATGACAACATTCCCAGAAAATATAAGAAGAATGGAATTGAATGAATCTGGTATGTTTTCATTGTCAATATTTTCATTGGGGAGGGCAATATATTGTTGTGTCCATAAATATGTTGTATCTCCACTAAAAAAAAAAAGAAAAACAGATTCAATTCAAATTATAAACACTTCATAAAGCTAATAGTTCGAAATGCATGCCCTCTTGGAACAATAATTTCTAGAGAGCCTAGCAGTTGAAAAAGAACTGAACATATAATGTTACCCATAATGAATCTTGACTTAGTGTAGATGTAATGAAAGAAATACAGCACCTAAGACACTTACCACGAACACACTCTAACCTGAGACGTATTCTGAGAAAGCTCTCTATTCGCTGATGATGAAGACTATGGTTTATCACTTGAGGGATCCAGAGCATATCACTTTACACAAGTTGACGACGTTTCTGCAGTCTGCTTAGATGATAGAAGTATTTTTTCCAGACATTTTTCGCACTAAATAAACTCAACTCATATGCAGAACACACATCTCACAATTCAGCACGAACATAGATATCAAGATGATACAGTTTTAAAATGTGCTCAAATTCTGGTGGTACCTGAACTTCTATCAAAGTTTCACAAACACAAACATGATACTATATAACCTCAAATACAAAATCTTGGCCTGAGCGCTTGAGGCAGTCTGACACATCATAGTCTTCTTTTACCTGTCGTTAACTGGAAAAGAATGTTTCGCGACATGAAAGAAGTTGTTTCCCGAAAATTTTCGAGTACCTTTCATTATTTGGGTAACTTATATATCCGGTACATATCTGGTTCATATCGTGATCAATGGCGTGCAATGTTCATCTATATGTACAAATTCTGAACCCATACATATGTCATAAAACGAACGAAGTTGTTGCAATGAAACCATCTAGCACAGTAACAAATTCAGCTCTCTTATATGTCCGATATGTATATAGTGATATGCCATTTGAAAGATACAGGTAGGTTTTGAATTATATGTCAGAAATGTACCAAACGGAGATCATTGAAATGTTTCAAATTTGTTTCGGTGAACTCCAAATGGTATATGGCAGACATATGTGTGTTCATTGGGAGGACTACAACCGAAGAAGATCACATAGAATCAACTGTTTCTTTCCGGGATGAGAGCAAACTTCTATAGATTTTGTGTCAGGTTTCCTGAAACTCGATATCCTGGCCTTTCTTAAATCAATTTCCCGAGGTTTAAAAACACGGTCCTCTTCCACATCATCTCTCACGAATGAGGGTTTTTTTCGTCAATGCAGTTTTCATGCCAGAAGAAGCCAGAAGAAGCCAGAATAGAGAGATCGAAAAAAATACCACAGAGAATATGAAACAACAACTGAGATATGAAATAATCAGGACTGAAGCAATTATGCCATTTCAGAGATTGACCAGCAGACAAAATTGTTTTATAATGTCTTATTGCTGCCACAGGTTTATTTTGTTGGTATTTTATAATTACTCCAAAAATGCTAATTGATTATGTCAGACGTGCCGTTAACACAATACAGTTCTCAGCAATGGAAGTGTTTTATTAGTTTGTCTTAGAAACGTTCATAAAACAAAATTTGAAAACCTTGAAAAATAGTCACGAAATTATCACAGAAACGTTTCTGCAACCAACGTATAAAATATATTTTCATTCAAAAGTAAATTGTTTGATAGCAGTTCTATAGCACTTTCAGTAAAGTTTTTATTATCATTATAAAACTATTTCAAGCTCATTTTATTACTGCTTCCTGTAGCTTTTATGGAATTATTTCATTGGGATATTTCCCGACACAATTTTGTTTTTTCACCATATTCTCTCATGATAATTTCCCAACTATTTTATAGAATGGTATATTTACCACAATTCCTTAACAATAACTGTTAGAAAATCAAACTGAATCTAGGAATATATATTTGCTGTCTCCAAGAATGAGGGGCAGCATTTGGGAGGAACCAACTGACATAGCATAATTTGTCCGTTGTATTTGACCAGCGTTCCAATAACTATATACCCAATAATGTCGTTTAATAACGGTCATTGGAAAAAATAAAATACTTCGAACTTTCCCACGTGACCTAGTGCTTCCATTTTTTCTTGATGAAAACAGAAAAAGATATAGCCTAAAACTACTAGTTCAAAACTTTCACGATTTTCACCCATCATAATCGACAGCTTTGTAATATAGTAGCTGGAATACGTTGAAATGCTTGCAATTGATACCAAATCATTTTATAGAACAACGCCATTTTGAATCTGGAATACTGATAATTAGATGAGTTTTAAATATGAAATACCGCACCTATCGTGATATTTATAACTGAAAAGCACTTAGATATTATAAGATTATATTATTCACAACAAACTGAGTTAAGTTTGAGACCAAAATTCATATTTTTTTCCAAAATATAATCCCTTGAAGCACAAGAAATGTGCTCAACAGGGCCAGAAGTACAAAAGTAAAATTATTAAAATGGCTCCAACATTTCTATTTGTTAGTGTTTGATAATAGTTGGAGACATAACTATTATATTTTTCTAGTGCCTAATACAAAATTACTTCTTGCGCCTTCAAAAAGCTTTTTAACATTTTTTTTGTATCAAATATTTTATATGTATCGCTTGAACATGTTGCAAAAGTGCAGGAAGGAAAGTCTTTATAAAACTAATTTTTATGAGGGTTAGAAAAAGTCTATAGCAACTGCCGAAATGTTCAAAAAACTGTTATGTAGTGTTTGTAAAAGACCTCACAAAATATTGATGAAGGCTAAAATCTTGAACACAATGAAAACATTTCTGAGAATAATGCAGTTTAGAAATTTGTTTCTCCGAAACGTTTCAACGACTATTGTAAAATATGCAATAGCCAGTTGGGTACCTATCGCACGATTTGAAATTCCCCAACAGAATATCCACGTTCAACTTTCCAAAGCCGGGTAGCATTTCAATTGCTTGAGATACGGTTCGAGATATCATCGGGCACACGGAATACGAATATATTTCAACTCCCGCTACGCCACACCTAACTTTTCTAGTTATGCCCTTGATGCGCTCAAAAGTTTCGCCAACTACGGAGCTGACGCCGATTTTATGTCTATTATTGTATTAGAGACAATAGCTGGGGAAGTGAGAGTTAGTAAAACTTTGGATTATTAATCACCGTTCTGCCTCAACTTCGACTTCATCCACTTCTATAATTTGTTAGGCAAACATTCGGTTCGTTTGAAGCATGTGAGCCTTCTCGATGATGATGCGATTACCCAAATTCGGTGATTGGGATTATCTAACCCTGTTGTTTGGTGAGTGGAGCTGTGAAGTCTGTGAATTTATGTTGGAGGAAAATCGATGACTGCTATTGATTTGGAGGGGGTGGTCCATGCTGAAATAAAGAAGAATTGATTTGACAAATTCAAGTGGAAGTTGACTCTAGCAGGCCACTAGTGAGATCTCAAAAACCCTTGTTGGAAGGTCGGGTGAGTTAAAAAGTACTTGTGTAGCATGAGAAATTTCTGTACTATATTTTTTTGGTATTCGATTTCAATCGCCCTTGAGCTTATCTATTTTGAAATTATTCCTTACCAAAATACCTTGTATTTTTTTATAAATATATACTCCAATCCACATTTCGATTAGTGTAAAAGTCAATATTTCAACTTCGAATTTAATTCCGAAATAATACTACTGACGACATCTCTAGGATGTTTCCAATAGTTTTCAAATCTGGGGAATTTTCGTTTGCTGCCCCATATGTATGGTGGATTGTACTTTTTCATCAATTACGAATCATTGCCTTCATTGACTGGCAAATTTCAAACAGCCGTCACAGCCGTGATAGATTATTTTGATTGGTCGCGGAAAACATTTCCGGGGAGACAGGCACGTCACTTCCAGGAGGAGTGAAAAGGAGACCTCGCCACTCACCTGCAGGAGGGATCGAATGGTAGAGCATCCTTTTTACTTTCTAAAAAGTATTGGTGCACTGTAACTTTTTATTTATTTATTTATTTATTTATTTATTGAAATCATATAGGATAACAACAGGCGCTGCCCAAAGGGTTATCCACGAAGACAGTAATGTGTACAGAGTGAATGTCTCCTAAAAAATATTAAGTACATTATATATGCAAACAAGTGAACATGAACATGATCTGATCAGTTAGATTCAATGATATATTTAATTTTTGTTTTGAACGAGCTAAGTGAGGTATTGAATATTTCAATATGATTGAATGTTCGGTTATATAAGTTTACCATTCTGTTTAGAGGCGAATTCTTTCCCAAATTAGTTCTGCAGAAATTTTCGAAAAAAAGAAAATTGTTTCTCAAATTCCGGGATGGCACATTGAACGTTATCATTGATAAGATTTCTGCAGAATCAATCAGATTATTCACAATCTTATATAAAATAACTATATCGGATTGTTCTCGACGAGCCCCTAGTGTAGGAAAGTCGTATTTTTTTCTTAAGAGGGATGTACTCGTAGTGTTATTGTACGTGCCAACAACTTTGTAATCTAGAAATCTCAGGAAGTTATTTTGTATAGTTTCCAATCTGATCTTATATACAGCATACTGTGGACACCAAATGACGGTCGCAAAATTCAATTTGCTGTAGACATATGAATAATATAATGTTTTCATGGCCACAATAGAAGTGAAATGTTTACATTGTCTTATAATGAACCCCAGAACTTTATTAGATTTTGAAGCAACATAGTCAATGTGTTTTGAGAATGATAATTTTTTATCAATTACCACTCCCAGGTCCTTTACATCATCTACTTCATTTAGCACTTTGTTGTTGAAATTATAATCATAAGAGAATACTTTTTGGTTTCGAGTGAAAGTGATAAAACAGCATTTATCTAAATTCAAGAAGAGTTTATTGATTTTACAATATTCATAGAACCTATTCAAGTCACTTTGAATCATAGAGCAATCTGTAATTCTATCTACTTTTGAGAATATTTTCAAATCATCCGCATATAAGATGAATTCACAAAATTCGAAACAGGATTTTATATCATTCAGGTAACTGATAAAAAGTAGGGGTCCAAGATGCGAACCTTGTGGTACGCCAGAGGTAACTATGTAAGGTGTTGATTGGTGTCCATTAACTGTAATAATTTGCGTTCTATTGTAGATGTATGAGGCAAACCATCGCAGCAGATCTCCATGGATGCCGATTCCAGCCAATTTCGATATTAATATATTGTGATCAATTTTATCGAATTTCTTACTGAAATCGGTGTACACGGAGTCTACCTGAGATTGGTTGTCCATTGCGGATGTTATATATTCTGTATACAAGATCAGATTTGTTTCTATTGATCTGCTCGGGAAGAATCCGTGCTGCTCTTCAATTATATGCCTTTTTACAGAGTTCAAAAGGATGCCATGCACAATTTGTTCATGTACTTTGCTGAAAATATTCATTTTACAAATTGGGCGGTAGTTGGTCACCAGATTTTTGTCGCCATTTTTGTATATCGGAACTACGTACGATTCTTTCCACCTTTTCGGAAAAGTAGCTTCTTTAAATGATCTGTTAATGATAATAGTTAGTGGCACGTATATACTTTCTGAACACTTTTTCACAAAGAAAGATGGAATTCCATCAGGGCCGTTCCCTTTGTTTTCATCTAGCGTAGATAGAGCATTATTTACTTGTATTTCAGTGACCGTTATTGATTGAGAGAATGATTGAGAGAATGATTGAGAGAATGTTATTTTCATTATGTTCGATTTTGGTCTGTGTATAAGGCTGATGAACACTTTGGAAGAATTTAGAGAAAAGTTTACAAACATCCGCTCCCTCTGCAGATTCATTGTTCAATTTCATTAGATTGGGAATGCCATTATTATTGTTTCTTTTCGATACAAAATACCAGAACCTCTTAGAATTGTTTGGAATATCTTTTTCAACCGAGTTCAAAAAATGTTGATAGTCACTTCGAATGAGTTGTTTAGATCTACGGCGCAGCTGGCAGTAAAGATGAAAATCGAATTGTGAATTCGATTTTTTCCACGTTTTGTGTGCCTTCGACTTCATGTCTATTATGTTTATGGTTTTTTTAGAGAAATATACTGGAAACTGATTGAAAATTCTCTTCTTAGGGACAAAAGTGTTTATTAAGTGATTAATTATTTCGTAAAACTTATCTAAGCAATCATCTACTTTATCACAGGATTCAAAAATTGAAGGCCAGTCTGTTTTCGAGATTTCAGAGTTGATGACATCGTAGTCACATTTCCTGAAATCACTAGAGAACCTCAAATTAGACTTGAGGTCTGTATGAGTAAGGAATTTGAGGTTGAATTCGATACTTCTATGATGTGGATCTTCCGTTACTAGAGGCTCGCCTAGTGACAAATTTTCAACAATAGATTTATTACACAGGGTTAGATCTAATATAGTATTATTGTTGTTTTTGAGGTAATTGAATTGCATGAGTCCATGGAAGCTAAACATATCATTAAGGTTTTTGAATTTTGATTCAATAGAAGCAGGAGTTAAATAATTACAATTATGTTTCATTTCCCACTGCGTGTTTGGCATATTGAAGTCTCCACAGATCAAAACAGTATCATCCGAAAGTTCATTGAGAAGTCTGTACATGTTATTTGTGAAGTAACCCAAAGCATCATCGTCTCCAGGTGGCAAGTAAATACAACAGATATGAATTTTACCTCTGTTAGGAGTGTACAAAGTAACCCATACATCCTCTGCGTCGCTCTGCCAATCAGGATGTTCGACAACATGTATATCCCTACGAATGGCAATAAGAACTCCACCTCCTTCACTTTTTCCGCTTTTAGAACTTTCTCGATCCCTACGAAAGACACTGAACTCATTACCAAACAACTCTTTATTCATCACACCACTATTCAGCCATGTTTCAGTTAAAAAAAGTAGGTCATAGTCACAGTTGTGTGTATTCAATTTGAACTCTAGGGTTTTTGATCGCAAACCTCGTACATTTTGTACGAAACATGTTAATTTAGAGAAGATGTCAATATGGAATATAAAATTGAACTTTTACTTCTTCCGAAATTATAATGATATCAAATCACTTTCACATCCAACGCGTGTCACTTTTGAGCCTTCATCCTTTCGAAGGAATATGTTACCATTTTTCACCCAAACAAACCTGTAGTTCTTCATTTTTGCAAAATCCCTTGTATTTTTAAAGAGCTTTTTGTTCTCTGGGGATTGATGTTCAGCAATGTAGAGATTATTTGAAATGTTCTCAATACTTAGTACATGTACTTGTTGAGAGTTGTTGTGAATAACTGTTTGTGGTTGTCGCCATGATGAGTGAGGAGATAGCATCGATTCATATTGATATGGAATGTTTATGGAAGGCTTTCTGTGCATCCCTAGCACACCCAAATGGCTCTTTTTTAAAAGTGGCTGAAGAACCTGTTCACTACAGCAAACACCCTTCATAGAAGGTGAGATTTGAAAATGTGGCACACAGAAAGAACAGTGGATGTTGTAGTTGTTTTGTTCAGTAAAATAAATTTTCTACAACAGTTTTTCCCTTTTTTTTAGGGTAGTAGAAATAGGCCTACCAGCCTCATCCTACCTAGACGCCAGTGTAGTATCTGGGTTTTTCTTGTTTTTTGGAGTTACTCCATCCGAAGTATGCAAATGGTTTGATTTTCACCAATGCTGGTATTATTTTTGGTTCCATAGTTTCCCCTTTTATTGGACCAGTTTGAAATTCCATTTTTTTGTCGCATCTGTACCTGTTCAGCGTATGGGTTCCTGACAATCTATTTGAAAATTTGACCAATTCCCACACGGAGGAAACAGATTTTCTTCACCAAACTACAAAAGTGCTGCATCTGCCGTCACTGGATATTCAGGCTTGTTTCATTATTACATTTAAATTGACATAATTTCTATATTTTCCCTGGTTATTATAATTACTTGATGATATTTTTTGGTATATGATCATATCTACGAGGTATATTTGTCAGTTATTGATATAGGTATTGAAACCTACATTTTATAAAGATTTATTCTATTCATATTGATGCATAGTACTGTGCATCTATGGGTACCCACTAAATTGAAAGCCACACCACAATTTACTTAATGATAATCATCTGACATCATATCATATCAGTCCTGGAAATTAACAACTTATGTTTTATTGAAATGATACTTGATCTGCTGTAAAAGTTCGATTTTTATAACCTGGAACATGCAGAAGTTAACATTGATGGTATTTAGTAGCGATGTGCATTCTATGTATATGTTTATCCTTGTCAATTAATGTAGTTATGCACATTCTATGTATATCTTTATCCTTGTCATCAAACAACCTGAATTATTGAAATACACAGTTGCAGTACAAAATTTTGTTTGTATCTTTGTTATGATTCTCTGTGACCATTGAAACCTGAGCATAGTTGTTGGTATAGTTTAACATAACATTTGGCTTAGTTTTTGAAGTTCACGATCAAGTACCTCTTTTCTTAGCTTTTAGTTGTGTGGCGCCCCCCGGATATCGAAACTAAACTCTGATTTACTTTATTACATTTTTACAACGAACCCATAGTGCTCTCCGATGAACAGCTGCCGTTCGCTTATGTGCCAGTCCCTGTTTGTTCATACAGTTTCTGATGTAAATAAAAATAAGGCTGCACTTGAACAGTGAAACGTAACTTTTATATCGAGAGATGATTCTACTTCATCTCACAATCCCAACGAAAGATCATTTTGGACATTGGAAACAATTGCAATAAAAAATTTATATACCATTATCCAATTCCTCTGATTAGCAATTAAAGGAAACTGCGAATCCAAGATTTCATCACCAGTAGAACAAAGAATGCTATTGAATTGATGCTCCTCACTCAGTCGAGTTAGCTCTCTGTGAAAGCCAATAAAACTAATTCACTACGTATAAAACTGTTTTATTGTCCCCAGGAGAGCATCATTCCCCTTCAAGAATCCAATCTCCGGAGGAATTCCTTTTCTTCGGTGTTTCGATTCTGAGATATGTCACTTCAATTGGCTATTCAAAACTGGATTGAATTATTTATGGTACAGAGTTCCTGCGATAGTTTCATCGAATGAATTCGAGGAGACAGGTATATTGCATAGCGAATCGTAGCGGATAAATATCATATTCACGAACAGAAATGGGTATTTTAACATAACGTTCGAAAAATTATCGCCGGGTTTGTCATGACTTTGGATAATTAACTGCTTTTAAATGCCTTTTTTGTTCCTCTTATGGTTCCAACCTGTTTTTTCGATATTTGATTATTCCATTGTTTTTGGTAATCACTTGATTTATACTCATGTAGCCCTACATTTAAAAAAATCTCCCTTCCGTAAAAATCTCCGTTATTTTGATTCACCCAGTATTGGACAAAAAGTATACAGTCAAATACAGTGTGTAACAACAAAAACTCAACAGAGCCGTTGTTGAATATGAAAAGTGAGAGTTTTAAAAAAAGCTCGGACACTTCGATTTCTAATTAAAGGGGGACACCTTCCAGACTACTCAGATTTTTTGTAGTACGCACCCCCTCAGAGGGGTGCGCCCTTATATAGATAGGGAAAGTAGGTCGAGGGGCACATTGTTTCAAAGGTCTTTCGAATACCTTTACAACTCTGTTGAAAGAAGATGTTTGTGACCATTAGTTTTCGAGATTATTTCAAGTTGAAATTGAAGTTGAAATTAGACAGACCACTCGGTAACTTGTATGCCTACATAAAAAAAAATCGTGCAGTTCTTCTTATCATTTTTTTGTTGAATAAAAGCCCTTTTTGGAATCAATACCCACTCCTCTTCTTCCAGTGTTCATTAGTACATCGTTCGATTGTTTTGTTGAAACGGGTCGTGTATTGTTATTTCTTTAACCCTCCGTTAGTCGCGCATGGGACTGGCAGTCCCATGATTTACAATTTTCTCAATTATATCAAAACTATTATAGCTACAGCGTCGTAACTTTATGACATCTCACAGTAAACTTCTAGAAGTCAGTTGCCTGAGTTTCAGGCAAAGGGATAGTTTTATTTCTTAGAAAATTTGCAAAGAGTGCGTCAGGTACCTGCTTTGGGACTGATAGTCCCAGCGCGACTGCCTACGACTCATTTTTGTTGCGTACATTGAACAAGCGTCTCAGTACCGTATTTGTAGGCTTCGTTATTTTTTCTTGTTCATTTGTTACTGTGCCGTGTATTTTTGAAATAAAGTGCATAAATATGGACACAAAGCGTTATAATTTTGATAACCCCGCTGACGTGGGAGAATTGAATCGTTTAGCTTTCAACCTGGGACGAGCCGAAGAGCGGTCAAGAGAAAACGTTGCGAACCTTGTTGTAACGAATCTAAAAAGGACGCCAGAACAACCTATACATGTCGAAAAGTGTGATACCTATATATTTTTGAAAAAACATGTCCAAGTAATATGTAAAAATTGCTTAGAAAATATAACTGAAGAGGAAACAGCTGGTGAATCTGAATAAATCAAACTACAATAAAATATGATGCCATTTATTACCTACTTGCTTTTCTGTTCCCTAAATATTTTTACGTGAATTGTGTAAAAGCGTATCCACAAATACTACTATAAGAGGTATAAATGTAAAGAATGATTCATAAACAATAAAAACACTAGTTATGAAACCCAATAAAATAGTAATGCAATTGCAGATGCAATTTAACTCGCTTTAGTAATAAACTAATTTACCAAAAACATTTTTAACCAAAATAATTCATATGACCAAAAATTAGGATGCGTTGTTGAAATGGGACTGGCAGTCCCAGCGCGACTAACGACGTTACATATGGTGGCGCGCCTAACGGAGGGTTAAAAATGACTTACATTTCTGCTGAAAGGATTTCAGTTATTGCTTTATTTTTTGGCAACGACGAAATTGCTTATGAAACATCAATTTTATTTAAGTAGCAAAACCCCGGTAAACACCTAAGCAGAAATCACGTTCTGGATTTGGTCACAAAATTCAAGGAGACAAGTTCGGTTTTAAATGAAAAATTAATGTTCAGAGAGAGAAGTGAATGACGATAATGCGATTGGAGTGATTGGTCAAGTCATTGCCAATCCCAGGTTAAGTACCAGAGATTTATCAGCAATGGCAGCAATAAGCCATATGAGCGCATGGAGAATCCTTAAAAACCACAAATTCCATCCTTACAAAATTCCATGAACTTGTTCATGAACTCAATGAGGATGATTTCGACCGAAGACAGGAGTTTTGTGAGGGCATGAGGGAGAGATTAATGCAAAATCCCGAGCTGCTTTATAACATCTGTTTTTCGGACGAAAGCTCATTTTATTTACATGGCTGCGTGAACCGTCACAAAATTGCCGTTATTTGTCGGATGGAAACCCAAGACAATACGCAGAAATACATACCCAACACCCCCAAAAGTTGAATGTCTGGGCCGGAATATTAGGCAATCATATAATAGGTCCTTTTTACATTGATGGACATTCAACCGGTGATTCTTATTTACAACTTCTTGAAGAGGCAATAAAACTTCGTATAGTTCAAATGATTGAACAGGATCCAAGATGTCAAGATGAATTTATCCATTTTCAACAAGACGGTGCACCACCCCATTATGCCCAGCAGGTTCGAAATTTTTTGAATAATCATTTTGAAGGACAATGGATTGGCAGAAGAGGTCCAATTGAATGGCCAGCACGATCACCAGATTCAACCCCACTGGATTACTTTTCGTGGGGATATTTGAAGTCTGAAGTTTAGGCTACACAGCCAGCCAATTTGGATGAGTTACGTCGTAGAATTATTGATGAATGCCGAGCTATAACTCCTGAGATGTTGAATAATGTAAGAGTGGAATTCGAACAAAATCTTAATTGTTGTATGCAGCAAAATGGCGCATATTTTGAACATTTACTATTTCCTATGTGAGTTACCCTTATTAGGTGTTACTGTTTTTGTGTGTGCTTTGGAAACAATTATTGGGATTTATTAACCCTAAAACAGTTTTTTGAACTTTTCTCTGTCATCAGCATTAAAGGAAATCAGCAGGTTGTATTCGTTGTGTAGGTAAGTTTTTAGTATGATTCACTTTTTTATCAGGAGCAAAACATATCTTCGTCAAAAGGCAACCTTCATAAGGAGGTGCCACTCAATTTACCTGAAATTTAAGGGTGGTAACCAACCCCATTCCCCGAAAAAATCTCCTCGTGATAAACAAAAAAATGAAATCACATGGACACGTATCAGCAGGTTGTCATATAAAGCAAAAAATTTTTTTTTTATGAAAGTTCTGTATGCGAATTGTACCTTAAAAACAATATGATTTATTTCAAAAAGAGTTGAACTCAATACAAATACCTTCAAAAGTTCAAATTATCTCGAAAACTAATCGTCACAAAAATTTTCTGTTAACAAAGTTGTGAAGCTATTCGAAATACCTTCAAAACAAGGTGCCACTCGACCTACTTTCCCTATCTTAATAAAGGTCGTCGGAGGCACACCTCCGAGGGGGTCCTTACTACAAAATAATCTAAGTAGTCTGAATGGTGTCCCCCTTTAATTAGAAATCGACGTATCCGAGCTTTTTTTTAAATCTTACTTTTTATATTCCACAACTGCCCTGTTGAGTTTCCGTTGTTACACATTGTATATATAGTCGGCAACATAAAACAAACTTATCGAAATATTGTCATTGTACTGTATTTCGGCCTTCTTAAATTGGAATCATTTAGTATTCCAAACTCAGGGCTATTTCCGATATCTCTTTCAAAATAAAACCCCTACCCGTTTATTCACGGAAGAAGTCTCCTGCATCTCTCAGACAATTTCATCTCGAAAAGCACACACGTTGAGAAATCACACATGGATTATTATGTCAGATAAAGCCATTCAATCTTCTCCTCCGTAAATCCTCTTATCGCCCGAGGAAAATGTCCAATTTGAATTTGCGATTCCTGTCAAGGTGCAGCCCGAATGTCACGTCTGAATTCCTTGAGATGTTTTTCGTGTCGTTGTTTCTTACGGAGTGAGAGGATATATCTGAGAGAGTGGACCGCCAACGGTCATGTAGATTCTGGAGGATATATCCTATATATATTGATAGATTGCCTCTACTACAAGAAATATCCTGACATGGCTATATTCATTCAACTTGTGAGAATATGTTCGCGACGGTGGCCCGCCAATGGTCATGTAGATTCTATTATAATATTTCAATGGCCCTGAATACAAATAAGGCTTGCAGAACTGATGGAGAAGTGGGTGCCTCCGGATACACACCAGTAGCTTGTGAATTATTCAACCTTTCATATAACTTGGGTGTTTTTCCAGAGTCCTGGGGAACAGCAAGAGTTCACTCGTTCTTTAAAAAGTAAAGAAAACTTCAGGTTGTAGTTATAGACCAATTGCGTTGCTTTCTATCATTTCCGAAGTCATGGAAAAAGCAATCGATATAAAGATCGTCAAATATTTGGAGGAATCAGGAATAATTGATGATCGGCAATACTGATTTCGACATAATAGATCAACCAGATACTTTTTGGCGTATGTTTCACATATTAGGCAGCATTCAATCGAAAAATTCGGAAAAACGGTAGCTGTTCCACTTGACATTTCAAAAGCAATCAATGGAGTTTGGCATCGGGGTCTCCTTTCCAAACTGCCTTCTCAGTTTTGTGCTTTGTTGGAGATTTTTATTCTGACAGGTCTCTTAATTTGGTTGTTGGAGTATCGTCTGATAATCTTCAAATAAAGGCAGGTGCTCCGCTGGGTTCAGTTCTGGCAATTACTTTGTTTCTACTTCATATCACTGATTTGCTGAAGAAAACACCTTGTTCAGTGCTTTGTTTTGCAGACGGCGGTACTCTTCTTCCTAGTGTCTCTTCTAGGCACGAGAACAATAATTCAGGTTCATTAACGTCAATAGAATTAACTGAAAATAATAGAATGAGGTAACATCAACTTGGTGAAATTTGATACTGGGTTAACCCAGGCATGTATCTTCTCAGTGAAAGCCGATTTATCTTTATCAAGTATTCAAATGTCAGGAGTACCTATTTCTACAAAGTCAAGTATGTCGATGCTAGGAATTACGATCAGTAATAATCTCTCATGAAAAAAACATGTCAGATCGATCGCTGAGGATGCTTCCTAGAAACTTGGATTTCCCTTTCATACGGAGTAATACTTCATTTCCCGTCAGCTTCTAATGATCTACAAGGCACAGATAAGACCTGTCATGGAATATAGTTTTCATGTATAGAGCTCGGCACCAAAATATTCATTGAGGCTTCTTGATTCTATTCAGAGATGGTCAATCCGTCTTGTTGGTGTGTTTTCGGTTATAATTGCACGAGTGCATAAAAATTAACTATAATTTTGCAAGAAAGCGTGATATCTAAAAATTGCGAAAGTGCCCGAGTCCGAAGGACGAGGGCTCTTTTAGAAAATATGAAAATAGCCGAATGCAATTTGTATAAGATATCACGGCTGGAATGCCAAATTATCTGTTCATTTTTATGCACGAATATAATTCATTGGAATATTTCACGAATAAAGAAATTCTTAAGGAAATGTTATTTTTTGTTCATCTATACTTTCCTCTATAGATTGTATGGAGCACTCACCAAAACGCGAAATGTTTTTCTATTTTTGAAGTCTATCTGACATTCATTTGTTTTGTTTACTGACGTCTAGCGAGACGGTTTCAAATGTGTTGTTATGGTGACTTGATACAATGCAATTACCGCTGTGAGTTTTCGATAATTGCATTGCTCTTATGGGACATTTTATATATGAGGGAAATATTCGGTAACAGACTCGCTCACTTCGCTGGAGCATCGTAGAAAGTTTGAAATTTTGTCTCTCTTTTATAGATATTTTTACGGTCATTGCTCTTCTGAATTGTCTTCAATTGTTACAATTTTCACCTCTTTGTTGGCTTGGAATTCTGTTGAACCACTCTTGCTCAGGGATCTTTTTTTCAGTAGAAGAGCTGAACCTTGGAACTCCTTGCCGAGAGAGAGGTTTTCACTGAGACTTACACTCCAAAATTTTAAAGTGGGTGTGAACTCGTATCTCCTGTGCCTCGATTCACGCGGTGTTCTTTAATCATTACAGGTCTTCCATTCTGTATGAAACTGTATATGCAAAACAAAGATTGCCTCCTCTACTACAAGTAATATCTCGAGATGGCTGTATTCATTCAACCTGTACATTGAGAAAATTTCTGCGCAGCTCGGATAAATAGGGGTCAAGAATTAACCACACCCTTGGGGTAAGTTATAACCTGGTGCGAGAGCGTGCTTTCAGTAAAGTTGGATTCAGACAGATCCTAAATCTGATGATACGACGATCCGACAGCGTTCTGATTCTGACTGGCTGCTGCTGGAAGAGGCGCTGGTTGTATTTGCTTTATTATCCGGACAAATAGATGGAGTGACGCCCGGTGCATAAAAGCTGTAGAATGGAACTGATTTCAAATACAGTCCCTCTTTTTCGGTGAAATTGAAACCTTTGTTGTGAAAGTTGAAACTTTTTTAGATATCAATTACCTCAACACCACATATATATTATTTAATTTCGATAGTGTACAATAGAGTATAATATCAGTTTGGTGTAAGGGTGATTGATCTTCACATAAAAAATTTACTAGCCCTTTATAAACTAACTAAAATTTCCAAACTAACGAATATCCTCGTTTCGAAAGACATTATGCTCTGTGAGACTTTCTAACATCAATCATTCTGAAAAGCCTTGTAGGATATGCATAGAAAAGAGAAATCTGATTACTTTTGGAATGTGGGTTATTAGCCACCTGATCAGGAGCTTGTAACGGAATGGGGTATTTTCAAAAACAATCACAATCACCGCGCACCGGGATTATAGACATATCGATCTAATCGCGCATATACAAATGATTGGTTTTGCAAGGGAAGAGATTTTTGACTCTCTCTCTCTCTTGGTTAATGTACTTCAAACGAGAAAGATCGCAGTGAAAATTATTTTTACATATTCGAGTAGAATTCAATCTATATGCTTCTCTATTTTAGAATTTCCACAGTGAGTTATTTTCAATTTTTGGTTGATAACATCAAATATTGACATCTTCGTTGATTAATTGTGGCCTTCATGTTTCTTGAAATGATGGCATCAACATCTTGTTGAATAGAATCGTGCACTGTCGTGTATATTGAAAATATACATTTTAAATTTCAAATTCACCTTCAGTTGATAATTCGAACTTTCTATGATATCATTTTTTGCATTCAAAATTGAGAAAATTTGCATGTTTATTCCAGGGCTCACAACAACAAAAATTATTACAGTTGGACAAGGACTTGATCGACAGTTTGGAGAGATGAGGATCATGAGTGATTACTTGATTTTCATTATTATTTTCATTAATCCGTTGCAGGTTCACAGTGATGGTTCCTGCCAAACATTTCTTCTATACCCTGATTTCCAGAGCTCAATTCTGCTCAAGCATACATTTCGTTCAGATTGATTCATCTAATCTTTCACGGTCGAAGACAAGACCATCGGTATTCTTTCATCGATTCGTGTCTCAAAAAATAAAATCATATTTTTCTGATTTCGTTGGAATATTACAGAAGTCGAATAAGTCACAATTCATGAAAACTGATTGAGATCGGTTCACATCCTCTCTTACAAATATCTTATTTTCATTCATACAGAGAAATTGGATAGAGCATCATTAGAGAATACCATATTCATTTGATCACATTGCATTTCGTCGAATTTTTGAAGTTAGTTAGAGTTAAATATTCTATATAGATCAATATACTTGGAATTCACCTTCATTTATAAGTTTTTTTGAATTCTCTGGTCTGTTTATCTGTCGTCCTAACAACTGTTGTAACATGGAACTTCCAGTAGTAAGAGCTAAGGACCTATTAATAACAATTTTCACGAGGAGTGCAAATCTGAATACAGCTCTAAGTGTAGACCTTTGCAAGTGGTAAAACAACAGCAATTTCACCGACGCTCTACAAGCTGAACTCCCGACTATTTGCCCACCTGTAATCTGAGAAAATACACTGTAATTCTGGAGTGAGTCTCTCACCTTTCGACAAACCTGATCAGAAGAGAAGACAAAGAAAGCCAAGAAAATCTCCAAGTAGATTTACAGGCATCATATTTTATTAACTGTGTCTTTTTTAAACTGATAATGAATGAACCTGTGATACATTTTTTCATGAATTTCACTGAGGAGCAGCAACTATTTTCCTTTGGGCAGTTCTTGTTCTTCTTTCCACTACTACTATCTTGTAAGTTGACAATTAACCTTCGTTATACCGTGCCCCAGAAATAACATAGAGGTACGTTTATACCCTCGTACTTTTTTATTCCAAAAACCAGAAATTCGAAGAGGATACAACAAAAGCTCGAATTATATAAAGAAGTAACTGCCTTTTGTCACATCCACCAAAAATTTTCAATTTCTACATTGCTCTCAGAGTTGTTACGAAAACTTGATTCTATAAAGTATAAATGCATGTATACTAACAACATCCAACTATTGGTTAAGAGTAACCATCAACTACAACTGTACCTCAAGCCAATATTAAATTTTCATACTGAAAAGTGATAGAATGGTATGGAGCATCTGGTAACTGTCTTGTTTTTCAAGCCTACATTGAAAGTAAATGAAGTTCTCAAATTGCAAAATTTGGGAATACAGAAGATACACACAAACCCCGCACTCTCATCTTTTGCATTCAATTCTTTGTTTCGAACATTAGGACTTTCCATGGGAAGTTTTTGTTATGATTATCCTGAACCTAACAGATAACGACACCCACGACCTCCCTCATTAATATAAGCAGCTCACAGGCATCGTTATATAAAATAAATACTAACCAGATTTTGGCGTTATACTCTTTGGCGCCCAAGTATACCGTTGGGAATGGTGATTGGCATCGTTTTGAAGCCGTATTTTACAAATATTTCACAGAACATGTAAGTAATTAATTCAATCTTCTTGTTTCGCTAAAGACTCTTTTGATCAAAAGTATCACATTGCAAGTAATCGTGAATGTTCTTTCAAAGATATTTCTCTCGATTAACGAAAAGAGATTCATCCAGAACAAGGGAAATCATAAACAAGGCTGATCGCTTGTCATATTATTTTCCGCTATTATTATTTCTCGGCTCACCAGTGACGTTTGAAGTTTGCGGTTATTCTCTGCACGGCTTATGTTGATCGGTCGACTTTGAGTTCAGCCCACATTGGATTCAAAATCTCATTTTTATTCGTGACTGGAATGCTAAACCAAAAATGTATTGATGTGCCATTTATTATTATTATATATTAGAAATCGAACCTTCGTGTTGGACCCCTCAAACAATAGGGAATCCATTTGACAGTTACTGATTTGTTGTTCTGCTACTATTTTAGGATCAATTGTTGCTGATTTTTCATCTACACAGCACTTTGTAGTACTCATATTGATAATGGATGTCAAATACACTTGAAGCATGTCTCGTTGTTGATCAGACATGATCCTCCCTCCCATGTTGTGGAAACGACTTCAAGTTTTCTTGCCCAGAATTTTCCCTTTTCATTTGACGCCTTGACTTCCAACTGAGAGACAAGTGTTACGAACCTCTGTCTGGTGCGACTGGTAGAACACTTATTTTTAGTTAGTGTAAATTTCCACTCACATTATAGTGAATATAGCTTCAATGCAGATTATTTAGTGAAACTATAACTTCTCGACTATTCTCCGTGTTGATGGTTTCGATACGATTGCAAAGTTGTCAATGAAAATATACTCATCTTCAGAAAATAGTGTTCCGTCTTTCTCTTCAATTCGATTATTGCATGGTATAATTTGAACGTTCAACCTAACCTACCTACACGATTAGAAATGATCAATGCCCATACCATATCACTATGGAATCAACTCACCCATAACTGAATCCAGATTTACAGATGTTATTGTAGGAAGAATTTCAGGACAGATAAAAAGAAGTATAATGAAAAATGTATTCTGACTACCTATAACTAGTGAATATCAAACAAGGATATCAATGAAGATATAATGTATGCCAGGATTGGCATCTTTTCATTACAAATTTTTACAAATCTTTTGAATTTAGATTGTGTCCATCAGTTAAAAGTTTGCACATTCATACCTCTACAAAAAATTAACACTCTATATTGAATTTGATTCCAAATTCTATTCATGATCCTAGCACAGTTTGATACAGTAAAGATAAAAGTAACTTCGGTAAAAAATCAATTCTTTATAATGAAACACATATTGAAATAATATACCTGAAAAGTATCAGAATTCAAAAAATATGTGTGCTTTGTGACATACAACCTTCACAAACTACCTTATGTCCCCCGACTATCTGAAAAGATGAAACGGATTGGCAACAACGTATGATGTTAAAACAACATTCAAAACAACCAATATTTTACGTTCAATGCTGACTAACACCAAACCGATCAACATAACAGGAAACACAAAGAATTGTTATTATCGAATCCCTTGTTTGTAAGGTAAAAAATATATCGGTGAAACGTCCAGACCTCTAGAAGTGCGAAAGAGTGAACACAAGATGTTCATCAAAAACAGAAAGATTGGTGGTTCAAAATTATCAGAACACATTTTCACTGCCAACGAAGAACATACAGTTGAATGAAAAGACACTCAAGAGAGAGAGAGCAATATCAGGAAACGAAAGTTGAAGGAATCTGCTTTTATCAGGCTATCTGCGGATGTTTGCATCGCAAAGACTTCGGTTGATGTGGATCGCGCCTGGCTGCTACCCTCAAAAGACATATTCATGTCAAAACTCAATTTTCTGACATTTACAAAAAGCGAACATAAAAACGGAACAAGAACCTAATATTTATGAAAGTTCAGAAAATGGAATGGCATTTGGTTTCCGGAACGTCAACGATAAGTATGTCTAATTGAAAGTGTTCACTCAGAAGGAACTATTTTTGAATTGTCACAGCCACTTATTGGGGTGGATTGAAAATCTGCCCTTTTACACTTGTATAGACTCCAATATTAATTCTTATTTTTTCAGATTGTGGAAGATGGAAAAAACTAGAAGAAAGAATCCATCCATCACAAAATAGTGTCATTATTTGCTACACAAAATTTCGGTAATTTAGTGATTTGAGGTCTATTGAAAAGATTCATTTCCATTCCAGAGGTTATATTCTACTGTGGATATGTAAAAAAAATCACGTATTCTGATAGAATTGTATAAATTTTTCTTCGAATCTGGTGAAATATTAACATCAGTTAACAAGATAGTTCATGTCTGTAATATTTCTTGTTGATGGATAGTACACAAAACACTGCACAAAAGAAATATACTTTAATTAGTCTACTTGAATGATAATTATTTATAATTTGAATACAGAGGTTTCCGACATGTGTACGGTACATCGACTGGTATGAAAACTAACTGGCTTCTCCTGCCACATTGCCAAACCTACAATAGGTACTTGATAGGTATTTGCAAAATACATCACACGCCCTTTTTCTTATGAAACAAAACAAAATTAACAATAATTTCATGCCCACTCACAAATATGAGCCTAACTGACTTTATTATTTATCAAGAGAAACGTTGTTTATATTGAATTATAATAATTACAAAATATAAAAAAAACAAATCGAATTTCAAAACATGAATCTGTCTGGAGGACGACTGATTCGTCCACTTCTTGTTATTGTACAATGTTCGGGGATGACAGTTCTAGAAGGCGCTGATGAACTTTCTCTTTTTACTGGATCTGGAGAGTCTTGGGTTTCCTGTCTGTTAACGGAAGCTTCTGGTGTACGTAAAGGTCTAAGATGCTGTCTGTTTCTCCTATATTCCCCTCCTTCGTTAACTTTGACAACATAATCATTTGTTCCTCTCTTGGATATCACTTTCCCAGGACTCCATTTTCGTTTGCCTTCTTGTAGTAAGATTGGATTTCCCACTTAAAGATTTGACAGCTTCTTTGTCGAACGGTCATAAAATTGTTTTTGTAAATACTGATTTTCCTTCATTTTTCGTACAATATCTTCAACATCAAGATATTGAGGAGCCAGGAGTTCAGTTTTCATCGGCAAATTTGTTCTGAATTTTCTTCCCATTAACATAACAGAAGGTGCTGGTAAATTATTTTTGGGAGTCACATTATAATCCATTATAGCTAGGAAAGGATCTCGATTTGATTGAAACGCTTTCACAAATAATCCTTTGATAGTCTGTATTGTCCTTTCTATCATACCATTACTTCTTGGGTACATTGGGCTGGAATGGGTCAGTTGTATAGCGTATTTTTGTGCAAAACAATAATATTCTTGCGAACCAAAAGGAGGGCCATTGTCCGAAAAAATTTCGAAGGGTAGTCCAGTTAACGAAAACACATTTTTTAAACAAGTGATAACAGTTCCTGCATTTTTATTAGAAAGTTTGTTAACGACTGCGAACTTGGAAAAATAATCTACGATCACTAAAAAGTCTTGTGACGCTACTGACATAAAATCAATTCCAATTTTTTGCCACGGAATGCTAACAACTTGATGAGGAGTCAATGGTTCACGCATATTACTTTTAGAGTACATTTGACACACTACACAATTAAGCACTGTCTGTTCAATGTCTTTACTTAGCCCTGGATAGAAAATAGCTTCTTGGGCTTTTTTCTTGCATGCCACTACTCCTTGGTGGGACTGGTGTAGAATATTCATAAATTCGCCCTTCAATTTCTCAGGTATTACCAGTCTATTCTTATAAAAAAGAACATTTTCATGAAGATAAATATCATTTCTTACGTCCCAATATGGTTTTACGGACGAGGGTACTGAGGATTTGTGTTTTGGCCAACCATTCAATACATAGTATTTAATTTTGTTAAGCACTGGGTCTAAATCAGTTTCATTCTGCAAGAGTTTTTGCTTTTCTTCAGTTGTAGATATCACTGAATATACTTTCAAATTATTTTCCAAGTAAGGAGTTTCAAGAAAATCCTTCAGTGGATCTCTGCTGAGGGTATCAGGAATTTTGAGATTTTTTCCAGGGACGTACTTCAAAGAATATTGATATACCATAAGACGCATGGCAAGTCTCTGAATTCTTGGAGACATCTCATCTAAAGGTTTCTTCAAAAGTCCTAGTAGAGGTCTATGGTCGGTTTCAGCCTCAAAGAAAATACCATATAAATAAAAAGTGAATTTTTCGCATCCAAAAACCAAAGCAAGAAGTTCTTTCTCTATATGGTTATATCTTTTTTGCGTTTCTGTAAGACTGACGGATGCAAATTCGATGGGATATCCATCTTGATATATCACGGCTCCAAGCCCATACGGACTAGCATCAACCGACAAAATTGTTTTTTTATTAGGATTGAAAAAACGAAGAGTTGTTGCAGAAATAACAAGCTGTTTAATTTTTCGAAAACAGCTTTCTTCGTTTGCTGTCCATTGCCAAACATATTTTTCACTCAGCAATCTTCTTAGATTATTAGTTTCATTTGACAGATTGGGAATGAACTTTGACAAGTATACCACCATCCCCAAAAATCGTTGTAATTCTCTCCGATTTTGTGGTGAAGCCATCTCAGATATTGCTTTAGTTTTATCGAAATCTGGAGATATGCCTTTATCACTTATCAAATGTCCCAAAAATTTTATTTTCGTTTGAAAAAATTTGGATTTTTCAAAATTCAGTGTTAAACCACTTTGCTTGACTTTATTCAAAACCTGTTCAAGGTTTTTGTTGTGATTTTCTACTGAATCACCATAAACCAATATGTCATCAAAGTATGTTATTTGTCCTGGAACATTTTCTAACAGCTCATGTATAAATCGTTGAAAAATTTCTGGCGAACAAGAAAGACCGTATGGTAATCTCAAGTATCGAAAACGTCCAAATGGTGTAGTGAAAGTACACAAAAGTGAACTTTGATGATCAAGTGGTAATTGCAGAAAAGCTGATGACGCATCCAGCAGTGTAAAATATTTCGCGTCCACCAATTTTGAGAACAAAGTATCTTGCGTTGGTATTGGGTATCTCTCACGCTTTATATATTTATTCAAATATACTGGGTCCATGCAAATTCGTATATCCGAACCATTATTTTTAGGAACCACAACGATTGGATTCTGCCAATCCGTAGGTTCAGTTACCGGAAAAATTAAATTATCTCGAATCATATCATCTAATTTGCTTTTTACTTTATCACGAACAGCAAGAGGAATTTTCCGCGTGCCACTAATATATGGGACTGCATCATCAGTTAAAGATATACTAAAATGTTTGTTTACTTTGCCAATTCCGGTAAAGATACACTGATATTTATGTAATATAGAGTTCATATCAGTATTGATTACATTAACTACCATTTCAGAACTAGTGTCATTGACTATTTTCAGTTTTCTAGAAGCGTCAAGTCCTAAGATCGATTTTGTTGTGCTGGAGATGTTCAAAATATAGAATAGGAATGATTCTGAAACATCTCTAAACTGACACTGTAAATATGTCTGTCCCATAACATCGATTTCATGTCCCGTATAACTTGAAAGTTTACTCGATGACGGTTGCATTTCACTGAAGTCAATTTTTAATTTCAAAAAATCACTATAGTTCAGAATATTGACCTGACTGCCAGTGTCTATTTTCAGATTGATTTTAATAGTGTTTATTTTGATATTTTCACACCAATCTATAGAGTCTACATGAGAGTTTTCTCCAGTGTTGTCACAAGTTTCATTTATGCCCCACACTATTTGTTCAATACTATCAGGGTCATTATCAGTGTCATTACTTATTTCGTTGACATTGCGATATTTAGGACAAAATTTTCTGTAATGCCCTTTTTGGTAACATCTCGAACAATATCTATTATAAGCAAGGCACTTACCCTTGGGATGCTGTGAGCCACAATTGCCACAAGAAATATTTTTTGGCAAAGTATTACCTCTGTGCTGTTGTTGTTGATTGTAACCCCCTCTATAAGCAGACGTTCTAGATCTGCCTCCAGAAAATCCAGAAATGTGGGCCTCCTCCTTTGTCCTGGATCCACCAAAGCTCCTAACTGCATTAACTTCCTTAGATATTTCTCTCTGTGTTTGCACACTACTTTCCAAGGACCTGCAAATATCTACTGCATCCTGAAGTTTCAGTGTGGAAGTCTGTAACAGTTTTTCCTGTATCCTTGGGTCTCGAACCCCCAAAACAATTCGATGAAAAAGCACTGACCGTACTGAAGTGTGCACGTGTGTGAGAGAGCTCCGTCAAATACTGTTACAAATATATAGTTGAAACATCGAACCGAGAAGTTTTCTAGATCCTGAAGTGCACCGAAAGTGTGGGAAAAAGTATAAGTGAAAATCAAATCCGATAAGTTCCCGAATAAATTAGTAATCTATAATATATCTACATATAAATATGTCAATAGAAAATCCCAGTACACTCACTCTCGAACAAAAAGTAGATATGATATTGAACACAGTAATAAAAACGGGGGAAGATGTGAAATCCTTATCTGCCGAGGTGATAAGTTTGAAAGAGGAAAATAAACTACTCAACAAAAAAATTGATACCCTCGAAAAGCGTATTGATAGTTTGGAAACACAAACAAAACAGAATTGGCTTGTTTTCTACGGAGTTCAAGTAGAAGCTGAAGAAGACCCAGTTAGGTTGGAAGAGAATGTCTTGAAAATTCTAGAGGATAAATTGGATGTCATGGTACCCTCGGAAGCAATTGAACAGGTTTTCAGACTGGGAAAACCCAGTGAACAGGTTCGACCAGTTGCTATGAAATTCACCAATTTCAAATACAGACAGTTGATCATGAGAAAAGCTGTTCATTTCAAAAATTCAAATTATGCCGTATCTCCCTTCTACACAGCTAAAGAAAACCAACAAAGATCTCATTTCAAGAAATACATCAATAAAGCGAAAGAAAGTGGACATAAAGTTCATATCAAACACAACAAGCTTTACATAGATAAAAAAGCGTATACGTTGGAAGAATGCATACAACAGTTTGAATCCAATCAACAGCATGATCCCAATCCACCCAACTTCCCAGCTTCTTCATCCACCAAAACAGACTTTATCAGGACTCGCTCGCTAAGAAATCAAAAGAACAAATAGCAAAAAAAACACGAAGAGAGCTTTGCTGTCATGCACCAGAATATGCAATGCATCACAAATAAAATTGATTGCCTAAACGCTTTTATGGAAGATGAAACCAGTTGTCATAAAAACATCAGTGTACTGTGCATTACTGAAAGTTGGGCAAATGAATTTGAAGTGTCTCATTTGAATGTGAATAACTTTAAATTAACATCAAAATTTTGCAGACACTTAGGGAAACAGGGCGGAGTAATGATATATACCCGTTTCGATCTTGATTTTGTAGAAGTCCTAGATTTGAAGGTGGAAAGTATTGAGAAGGAATTCGAATATTGTTCAGCAGTGAGTAGATGTTCGAAAATTATAATAATCTGTACCTATAGATCCCCAAACGCTAAGATTAATATTTTTCTCGATTCCCTATATGATCTGCTGCAAGAGTTGTCAAGTTTATTCAAAGATTACTGTACAATTCTATGTGGTGACTTTAATATTCACTTAGAACAAGAAAATGAAACTAGAAATTCCTTTCTCGATATATTGAATGCATTTGATATGTATACTACTATAGAGTCCCCAACTAGAATTACTCAAACAACTGCATCATTAATTGATAACATCATTACTGATATTGATTCTTGTCACTTACTGGTGACTAGAAATGAATATTTTGGATTTGGTGATCATAATGGCCAAATAGTATCTTTCAGTCTAGAGTCTCCTGAAAAATTATCTCCCACCTATGAAATGCGAAGAATATTCAATAATAAAAACTTCTGTGAGTTCAGAAACCGTCTTATGCAAATCGATTGGACTTCTTCTTTCATTGAAACCGACACAAATAAAGCTTTTAGAAAATTTCACGATACTCTCACAAAATGTTTCTGTGAATGTTTCCCTCTGAAACAAGTCAACATTGATAATAAACCTCCCAAAGCAGCATGGCTAACGCCTGCAATACGAAATTCGTGTAAAAATAAGCGTTGTCTCTTGTATATTAAAAAATTTACCCATAATACGAACCTGTTGATGTATATTTCAAACTACTGTAAAGTACTGAAGAAGGTGATAAGCAAGTCGAAAGAAACACACTTTTTGAGTATGGTAAATTCATCCGAGAACAAAATTAAGACAACATGGGACATCATAAATAATAATCTAAAATCGAAACACAGGAAAAATAGTCCCGAAACTATTTCATTACAAATGAATGATATCACTGTGCAAGAGCCGCGTGAAGTGGCAAATGAATTTATGTCATATTTTCTTAATATTGCTTACGAAACGAACAAAAATAATACTTGTACATACAATCCATCATATTATATAAACAAAGTCAATGTCAATCATGGAGGTTCTCTTTCCTTCAGACCTATCAACGAGTTAGATGTAGAAGAAACAATCAAACGATTGAAAAATAAAAAATCATCTGGCTACGACGAAATACCGATTTCAATAATCAAAAACAATATTGACACTCTGAAAACCATTCTTACGCACTTGATAAACCTATCGTTGGTAACAGGTGTATTTCCAGATTGCTTGAAAGTAACAATAATCAAACCTTTGTTTAAAAAAGGGGAGAAGAGTTCAATATCGAACTACAGGCCCATATCACTTTTACCAACAATATCGAAAATTCTCGAGTCTATTATAAAAGATCAGCTCACAGCATATCTCGATCTACATAACATCATCGAAAGTAAACAATACGGGTTCCGTTCAGAAAAATCCACTGGTGACGCCGCTTTTGATCTAATCAACAAAATAAACATAATAATAGAAAAAAAATTAATACCTCTTGCCATCTTTTGCGACTTAACGAAGGCATTCGATTGCGTAGATCACTCCATATTACTAGAAAAAATCCTTCATTATGGCATTCGAGGAATTCCATATCAGTGGATAAAATCCTATTTGGAATGTAGAACTGTTTATGTGGAAGTACCTTCACTAAATGGATCGATAGTAAAGCCTATGAGATCATATGGCGGAACTCTAAGAGCTGGCGTACCCCAGGGTTCGATCCTGGGTCCCACATTGTTTCTTCTATATATAAATGACTTGGTTCAGAATTTTCCATCAATATCATTTTTTTTGTTCGCGGATGATACCAGTATACTCCATTCCAACGACAATATCCGTGACTTGATCATTGATTCTGAAAGTAACTTCAATAAAATACTGGATTGGTTCACAACAAACAAACTGATGATAAACCTCACCAAAACTTACAGCATGATCACCCACCCTAATAAAATATGCAATCAGGTTGAAATCTCAACAAATAAAGGTGTCTTGAAACCGACGACCGAAACAAAATTTTTAGGGTATATTCTAGATGAGAGGTTGGATTGGAGGGTGCATGTATCAGCCATGAACAAAAAGCTTTCTAGTGCCATATATGCAGTAAGAACTATTAAAAATAATTTGGGATTCAGTGTAGCGAAGACAATTTATTTTGCATATTTTCAAAGCACGCTTTGCTACGGAATTGAGTTCTGGGGTAACTCAGTTGACAGCCATTCGACCTTTTCACTTCAAAAAAAAGCATTACGGGCACTATTGGGTATAACAAGGTTAGAATCTTGTCGAAATCACTTTTTGAGGCTGAAAATATTCACTATGTACAATTTATACATTTATAGAATTGCCATAATGGCATTCAGAAATAAACAGAACTTTACCAAACTATCCGATATTCATTCCTACGATACCCGAAACAAAGACAAATTTTTATCGCCATTTTTCAATTACGAGGTGAATAGGAAGGGGCCTCTCTATATGGGAATAAAAATATTGAATAAACTTCCTCCTTGCTTTGGTTCTACCTCAGTGAATAAATTCAAAAAGGCATTGAAAAGGTTCCTACAAACCAAAGTATATTACTCCCTTAACGAGTTTTTTGACGAATCCTTCCAATAACTTCCATCTTCGAAGGAAACTAATAATATTACGGTATCATAAATTTAAGGTATATTGTCATTTTCATCTTGATTACCACATGTACTAATGTTATAACGGTATCATAAATTCAATGCATATTATGATTTGCTTCTCGATTACCACATGTACTTCTGTTTGATATACAATTTTCTCTATTTCATTAGGAAATAACTTTCCCGCATGCTCTCTTGAGCGATGTACAAAATGTTTCATGAATAGTTGTTGTTATATGTAAAATTGATGTACTTTCTTGGGAAATAAATCTATCTAAATCTATCTAAATCTACAATCAGAACATCCCGTTCTTTGAATTCACAAGACAACGCTAGCTGCTTCAGTGCTGTTACGAATTGATCTATGTTTTCATTCGGTAACTGATCTCGTTTGAAGAATTTAAAGTGCTCATAAACTAAATTTTTCAACGGGCTGCAGTATTTATCAAATTGAGCCATGACTTTTTCATATTTTTTATCATCACCAACCTCCTCATATTCAAACGTGTTGAATATCTGTAGTCCCTCATCTCCCAAGAGATTCAATAGTATGGCGATTTTAACCTTGTCATCCTTCGAACTTTTTCCTGTTGCTGTCAAGAACAATTCAAATTTTTGCTTCCAAAACTTCCAGCTATTAGCTATATTGTTTCCCTGGAAGCTGAACGCCTCAGGAGCTCTTCCGTCAGACATTTCGAAGATGATACCAAATAGTTTTCTCAAATGCTCAGAGTTTCAGCTGTTTCAGCTAAGTCCGAAAAATTCGTTTAGTCGATTAAATCCGACAACACTGTTCACCAGTCTCGTGCGCACCGCGACAATCACACATAAAAAACGGCACCTGTTCGTCGCTTATCACTAAAGAATACGAGTTTGAATACGACAAGGTAACTTCACCGGTAAACCTCCGTCACATTACGACAAGGTAACTTCACCGGTAAACCTCCGTCACATTACCGCTGCCACCATGTAATATTTCTTGTTGATGGATAGTACACAAAACACTGCACAAAAGAAATATACTTTAATAAGTCTACTTGAATGATAATTATTTATAATTTGAATACAGAGGTTTCCGACATGTGTACGGTACATCGACTGGTATGAAAACTAACTGGCTTCTCCTGCCACATTGCCAAACCTACAATAGGTACTTGATAGGTATTTGCAAAATACATCACAATGTCCAAGATGCATATATTCCTGGTGCGATATATCCGATTCGATATTGTTTTGTCAAGAACTCTAGACACGATCTATCATATCTATGGAATTTACTGCGATTTCCAGTAGATGGTGCGAGAATCGAATTCTGTTATCTTTTGACATTTGCACTCCAATTTTTTCGAATTTTGCTAAAAGTTTCCCATAATTTCACTGCTCCTTTCTACCAGCTATTTGGCGTTTCTAGATCAATTCTCTACCGTAGTTTTCTTATTCATTTGTCTTTATCCGCCGTTGCTTTCAATAATTAGTTGTTTTCCGTTTGTTAAGTATTTAATTCAAGTGCTGTTATGAATAGTGTTTTATAATGGATATCAAACGGTGTTGTATTATTTGTGGACGAAATAATCAATCATCTATTCATCTATATCAAATTCCGATGGTTAGTACAAAATATTCAAAACACATGTACTCACGTTCAACTGGTCAATATAACGCGAAATTATTTTGTGACGCTGATGAAAACAAAATTCATCTTGCTCGGTTTTTACTTCGAAAGGAGTTATCAGTTGTGTTATTTGCTGATTGCTTTTCAGAATTTCCCAGTTTAACATAGTAATTCCAAGTTCTAGCATTAGTGACATGCCCAGTAAAAGGATGCCATAACAAAAATTTAAAATCAAGGAATAAAACTTCTTTCGGGAGAGTGTTTTCAAATACGATCTCCTTGTTCAGCCCCATAATAGTCTGCACTATAGCAATCTTCCTAATAAATTGAAATAACTCAGGTTGATCTGGACTATGTAGAGTCCAATTCATTTCGAATTAAACACTATGATGCTCAATAAACTGTATATTGACGTACTATTTTTTCCATGTAGTCCAAGTCCACTACCTCCCACGTCGACACCGATATCTCAAAGGATCTCATCATATTATCTGAAGCAGCACCAAATAGTAAGATTTTCTATGAATTCTGATATTAGTTTCTCATAACATATATCGAGAATATAAAGCAAATGCATCTATCTGTAATATATGTATCGAGATGCATATATGTAGGTATTTTCGTCTAAACAAAAAATATAGCTGATTCTTAGGTAAGATTTCGTGCAATTTTTGACAGAATTCGTATATCTTCATCCTTTATTCGATGAGTGTTGAAAAAAGAAAGTAACACATTGACTATGGACGAGTTGTTCTAGAGAATTCGTTAATAGAAATTTCGTCAGACTTCAAAATGTAATGTGTCCAGAGTTGCCGCTTGACGCCATCTGGTAAGAAATTTCAAGAATGTGAATTTCCCTGGATGTCATTATCAAGTGAGCCGTTGGTCTAGCGTTTTTGACGAGAATATTAACATTGAACTGGTACAGAAGTCATTTCACCAGGAATATATGCATCTTGTTCATGCTTTATATTTAGTACGTGCTCACAACGACAACGTGATATGTATTTTTTTATAAAAACACTATTGATGAAATAAATATTCACATAACAGGTTTATCAATGTGGAACACAATTTCATATAGAAAATGGAAAATGAATAAAAAAACAGAAATTTTACAATCTCACACATTATATCGAAATCCGAAGATTTTCGGATCATGATTATACAAAACACCCAGTTTTTTTTCTTAAACCTCTGAGTTCTATGAAAATTGAGTAAATCTACTACTGTACCCTTTTCTTATCGAATTACAATATATCATTCTTGAAATATACCACAGATAGTATTAACGAATTTTTGGTCTGTATGTTCAAAGTTCAGAAGATCTAACATATTAAAGCAATTTCCTGTAGATAAATTGAATTCATTTGCGATTATTGTACTCGTTTTTTGAAAACAATCTTTCGCTCTGACTTCATGAAAGATATCTTCATTACATTGAAATCGCAATTAGTACAAACATTATCACTTGACAGTTGATGTCTATGTAACTTTTCTCTTGTTGTAAGAACATCATTTGCCTGCAAGTATGAAGTAGCTCTCCATTTGGTTGGAATAGTTTTATTCGAAATATTCTTCCATATAAGTACTGTTCCAATTACAACTTGGAAACTTTGTTTATTGCAGGCTTGTGTTCATTGAAATTCAGCAGTGTTTGATAAATGGTCTCTCATGTTAATATTCGTTGCAAAGGGTTCATATTTGCTACTTGACATAATTGAATTATCCCCAGTATGATGGCATATGACTATTTTCAAAGAATTCATAACAAACGAACGATTCATAATATATATTCGATTCGAATTTGGTACAATAAAAAAATTGTGTTTCAATAAAAAAATTGCAATTATAAGCTGTACATCAATCAGACCCAGTCCATCCTTTTCCCGAGGTAAATAAAGTTCTGGTCTAGCTATCCTGTATAAATGACCACGCCATATTCGGTGCGTGAACTGAATCAACAAAAAACAATTCACAATCCACTGAAACAATGTAGCAACTACCAATTCGCAACTCACTCTTTTCGAAATGAATTTACATCAAAGCAAAGAATTCAGTGAAACTGAATTCAATTCATTTGAAATTAATTCTATCCTACACTGGTGTAGGTATTTCTATTTCATATCTGCTTCCACAATGATATTTCCAGGAGACTGTAATATCTGTTCCATGAACTAACCACTTGAGACAGGTTGAACATGAACTATTCGGAGTTTGATGTTTCAAACATTATAATTGCCATTACCCTAGAGAATTGTTCATAGAAGTTATGATTACAGAAGTTGACATATTCCAACAAGCTGGAATAAACAAAGGAGATTTCATTTTGCACTCTGGCTACAAAATTATTAATAACTAGTGAAACAACGTTCAACCCCATTGCTTGATTGCCTGTAAGTCAGCCGATATTTTAACGTCGTAAATGTTTTGATATCTGAATTTCTAATGGTTAGGTCTCAACCATGGATACAGAGATAGACATGTGTTTCACTAGAGACTTGGTGAAAGTGGTACATGTAATTTCTCAGGAAAATATGCCAATGTCACTCGATTCTCCAACGCCTATGAAACTAAAAAACTAAAGTGGAATGACTCTACGACAGATCCGTTACTATATCTAGTCGTTCACAGTTCGTTGTATGGAATGTAACCCAACTTCCATGCAGAACTTTTTTAATAACCTTTGGCCATGTAAACCCTTCAACTCTGATCAAACAACTGCCATCGAATTCATCCCAGCGGGCTACATATGAATTTCCAACAGAAGCCAAGGACTGTTTATGGGTAGAAGGTGGAAATCTTCCAGCAAATACGGCATAGCCTGCAGGACAGAAGTTCGAACTTGAAGCATGTGCTATTTCAGCCTGGAAAAGTTCAGAATGTTTCGATAGCGGTGGATTGTTAAGAATACTTTGGAAAACTGGCCCTCAATGTTGTGATAATATGTATTTTGACGGTATAGGGGACACTATAACAATGACTCTCGATTTTCTAACGCATATCAATCAATCAATTCTTTATTGGTGATATTACACTACAGGGCGTTTACACAAGTCAATTTCAGAAAGAATTATACACATACATTACGTAGAAATCACAAAGCTTCCAAAAATGTATTTGAATACATACCAAAACATATAAATGAAAGTGAGAGAATACTGACACGTTCAAAGATTTAAAATATTTACATGCATACATTTGGAACATAAGTAAAATCTTGTGTAAAGTCATTGAGTACTGCTCATAACAGATAGCTCAGAATGTGAAAGTTCGTTAAAATTCTAACAGAAATACTATGGAACATTTTTTAGAGGATTTCTCCTCCATAAATTTTATTTTCAGCATGAAGTACATTATGAAAGGTGGGTGCAAAGTGAGTAGTGGCATTTCGAGTTTTTGACAGTCTAATGTTTTTTGTTTGCAGATCTTGACGATGACATGTCATATAGTTATGTTGAAACTTTTCCTAGAGATCAATTACCCTAACACCAAACTGATATTTTTGCACTCGACGCGCGTTTCGCTAATAAGATTAGCATCTTCAGGAGAAGAAAATTGATACTAATTCCAGAGCTGTGGTTAGTTATTTATATACCTAAAGTTTTCCGGTCCGATATAGACTTCGTTTGTTACTGTTAATTATTCTAATTAATTTCTTGGTAATGAACTGACTACCTGCAAGTTCGGTCATCTGTTAGTATTGATTTCTGATTACTTCCTCAACAATAAATTGAAAAGCGGGCTAAAAGGGATAGGTCCCTTGTCACCATTCATGCTGTTTTTACATTTTGCTATTTCTAGACTCTCACATGCATCGAGTAGTCTTGTGTCATGCACATGCTTGATCAGTTTCAGATTGCTTTCACCAATTTTGTGATCATTGTGTAGAGTGTGTTGGGCGACACTGGATTTTTCTACCCTTCCGTATTTCATATGTGCAAAATGCTCTTTGAAACGGGTTTTAATAGCTCGTCGGCTCCGGCCGATGTGCTTGTTGTTGCAATCTTGACAACTGATCTCGTGAATTCCCGACTTCTCTGAGTTTTCTAGTTTATCTTTTGGGTTACCAAGAAGCTGCTGTAATTTAAATTGTAAGAAATTTCATATGCAACTTTCATATTTACTTTGTCAAATATCTGTTGGAGTCCTCTAGTGTATTGAGGTTTATTTGGGATTACTATAAACTTTTCGTTTATCTCATATTTTTTAAAAGTCGAAGATTTATGAAGTGTTTCCCTAAATTTACATTTTCTAATTATCTTATCAACTATCTCTGGGTTAAAACCGTTCACTTCAGCTACATGCCTCATCACTCTCTTTTCATTGTCGTACTTATCTTTCTTCAAAGGAAAAGTTATTAACCTATGGACAAGAAATTGCAGTGCCGCCATTTTATACTGTGGACAATGATTTGAGTCATTTGGAATGTATCTGAAGGTGTTCGTGTCTTTCCTGTAAATGTCGAATTATATTTCATTCTGTTCTTTCCTTATAACCAATACATCTAAAAATGGCAACTTTCGTTCTTTTTCTACTTCGCACGTGAATTTTATACTATTACGTCTGTTGTTTAGTGCCGAAAAGACATTTTCAATTTTGGCAATCCTTGTATCCACCACAGCGAATATGTCGTCAACATATCTAATCTAGACCCTTGGGAAGTAACTGAGTTCCTCCCTAGCATCCGTCTCAAACCTGCCCATGAACAGGTTCGCCACAAATGGAGACAATGGGTTACCCATGGCTGTCCCTTCGTGCTGTGCATAATATGAGCCATTATATTGAAAACAATTCTGATCCATGAAAAGCGTGGTGAGTTGAATATATTCTTCAATAGTGTCGTCTGACAAGTTATTCGATTTGAGAAGATCTTTCAAATACTCTAGAGCTTGTGGTATCGGTACACTTGGGAATAAAGAACTAACATCGAATGAAACCAATGTTTTGCCCTCTTCTAATTTAATATCTTTTATTTTTTCTATGAATTCTTGTGAATTTTTAACACTCGCGTCAGTTGGGCCGATGGGGAGATTTTCAAATTCTTTTGTTAACCATTTAGCAATATTATATGAGGGCGAATCCATTGCTGAAACTATTGGTCACTTCAGATACATTCCAAATGACTCAAATCATTGTCCACAGCATAAAATGGCGGCACTGCAATTTCTTGTCCATAGGTTGATAACTTTTCCTTTGGAAAAAGATAAGTACGACAATGAAAGGAGAGTGATAAGGCATGTAGCTGAAGTGAACGGTTTTAACCCAGAGATAGTTGATAAGATAATTAGACAATGTAAATTTAGGGAAACACTTCGTAAATCTTCGACTTTTAAAAAATATGAGATAAACGAAAAGTTTATAGTAATCCCATATGAACCTCAATGCACTAGAGGACTCCAACAGATATTTGACAAAGTAAATATAAAAGTTGCGTATAAAACTTCTTACAAATTACAGCAGCTTCTTGGTAACCCAAAAGATAAACTAGAAAACTCGGAGAAGTCGGGAATTTACGAGATCAGTTGTCAAGTTTGCAACAAGAAGTACATCGGCCAGAGCCGACGAGCTAATAAAACCCGTTTCAAAGAGCATTTCGCACATATAAAATACGGAATGGTAGAAAAATCCAGTGTCGCCCAACACACTCTACAGAATGATCACAAAATTGGTGAAAGCAATCTGAAACTGATCAAGCATGTGCATGACACAAGACTACTCGATGCATGTGCGAGTCTAGAAATAGCAAAATGTAAAAACAGCATGAATGGTGAAAAGGGACCTATCCCTTTTAGCCCGCTTTTCAATTTATTGTTGGGAAAGTAATCAGAAATCAATACTAATAGATGACGGAACTTGCAGGTAGTCAGTTCATTACCAAGAAATTAATTAGAATAATTAACAGTAACAAACGAAGTCTATATCGGACTGGAAAACTTCAGGTTTATAAATAACTAACCACAGCTCTAGAATTAGTATCAATTTTCTTCTCCTGAAGATGCTAACCTTGTTAGCGAAACGCGCGTCGAGTGCAAAAATATCAGTTTGGTGTTAGGGTAATTTATCTCTAGGGAAAGTTTCAACTATTACACCAAAGGTTCCAAAACTCATCGTTTAAATAGTTATGTGTTTGTCCATCATTATGAATTCATTTTCATTTGTTTCAACATGGAGTAGGCACTGGAATTTGAACATACAGGGAAGTGTTATTATTTTAAAGTCTTTATAGGCATTCCTGCAGTCTTCTCTATACTTGCGGCCAGATATTATTCTCACAGCTCTCCTTTGATTCCCGAAGATCTCCGAACTATGACTAGAGTATCCCCAAACTAAAATAGCATATGACATGTTGAAATGAATGAGACCAGACAAGGCTGTGATTCAAAGTTCTGCGGCTAACACTGGTTGATAAGCTCCGGATCAGGTATATGTAGATTGAATTTTTTTAGATAAGTTCTTGCAGTGACCCTGCCGTGATAATTTCCTCTCAATATAAACCCCAAGGAACTTCGTATAAGAAGGTGAATTCTGATCATGACTTCTGCGATATAATATGACGTTTTCTGTTGTGGATGGATTGATTGTCAGTTTGTTTGATAGAAACCAATTCTCTCTCAGTTCCTGTTGGTTCTTTGACTCATTTATCAATACAGTTGGATCATTTCCGGAATGACCAATGGTTGTATCATCAGTACAGGAGACTGCATGAGGAAAGTCGTTTATGTGAATTAAAAATAATATTGGTCTCATGATCGAGCCTTGAGGAATTCCACAACTGAGATTTCTGAGGTACAAAGAATTATTATTGAAAACCATATAATGATATCTATTTAACAAATAGGATTTAACACGATTGAAACAATTTTCACTAAAATTATAAGATTCGAGCTTTTTTATCAGAATTTCATGTGACACAGTCGAATGTCTTTGGTGGGTCCAAAAAATTCAATGGAATAAACTCGTTTTTCTCAAAACTATCGTCTTGTTATTTCAACCAAATGGTTGGGTGCGTGTGTGGTGGAGCGATCAGCTCTAAATTCAATCTGAGCCTGAATCAAAACATTATGAGTTTCAACTTTTTTCAACCTAATGTGTGAAATTTCCTGCTGAGTCAGCCAGTGTTCATTAAAAAATATAAAATTCATGTTCTTATCGTTAAGATAAATATCCAACTAATTGATCTTATTCCGGACACATTTTATATTGACGTATAACATCGTAAGACAATGTGCCTTATATGCAAAGTCAGAATTTTGTTCCCAAAAGGAATTTTCGTCAAGATAATGGGATTTTTCTGTCAAGTTTGTGTGTTGTACGTTCTGTTTGAAAATGTTCCCCTCTAAAAACAAACATGCGTACAGAATAACCTCAGGCCATATTTCAAGATTGTAAACATCATTCACGAAATCCAATGGATATGAGACTTTGAAACAGTCTTGATAGTCGTCAGATTCCACTAATTTGAATTGAAAATTTATATCCGGTGCTGTATCAGGATGAAGGTGGTAGACACTGAGATATCCTAGTCGTTGCACTGTTCTTATTTTCTGACTGGTGGAATTTCAACTTGCAATGGGCTTGTTGTTATTCGTAGCACTGCCGACAGCGGTCCTCACCTGTTCGTTAGTGAACTTGACGGATTCCTCAAACTTCGGTTAACTGTTATTGTTTTCTATATTGATGGAAACGTCTGTTGTTTGGCGATGTGAAGTGCTTTGGGTTGTCAAACTGTGCTGCTTGGAGGATGATGCTGCCACCTGACTGTAACTGACAGTACTTTCTTTGGAATGTGACGAATGTGTCCGTTGTTTGGGATTTCCATTCTTTATTTGTGATATGAAATCTTGCTCACGTTTCGAAAGTTCAATTAAGTATTCTTGTTCTCGAACATGCTCCTCAAGATGATGAACCAACTTTGTGAATCCATTGTTTTCTACTTGCAGGAGGGGTAAGTCTTGTTCAAGATGATCGTCGTCATTTTCGTTTTGGTTTTCGTTGTTCACGGGCTTTTATCTTTTGAGCTCACTCAAGAACTGCTTCAGCACATTATTATTAACACTTTTCGGTAATTCTCCAGTGGTTATAATATCAATGAGATATCCTTCCTTCAATTAATTCAGCTCGCAGTTAGTTAACCACTAACGACATGTCTATCGGCGCCATCTTCAAAGAGCAAGAAATCTCTGAACGAATATCGAAAGCGAGCGATATCAGAAACAATATCAGCCTCCTTGTAGTCTTTTTGGGTCCCAGCAACCACCCTCGCAGCAACATCTGCGGTTTACGACGTACCCTGACCCTTTTCATATCATATCTACATTCGAAACATGGCGTCGACATCTCGCAGAGCCGGCGCTCTTGTCATAGGTATGTGAATTTCATTGTCTACAAGCGGAGGGAAGAACGGGGTTGATCTGGAAGGCACGTTCGGAATTCGGTAGGGTGTGCGTGTCGTTAGGAAGTTGTTCTGAAATTGGTGTTGGTGGTTAAATGGGATTCCGATGCGAAAGATGATAATTGTGATTGGTATCAACTCCCTGGACCGGCGTTGGAACTTCGAGGTGAAAGAGAGGAGCTATTGCAGAATACTGTTGAAGTTTTGGAAATGCTGTTACTATTTTCACTTTTTACTATTTTTTTTTCATTTACCCCAAAAATGAAATAACTAGTCGAGAGCTGCTGATATTATTTTTCACAACAGTTTTGCAAATCTTAACTCAAACATGATTTGAGTGATTGTGAAGATTTGTACGATGTCTGACTCTTTACTACAATTGGGTCAAGTTTTACAGTAAAGAACCCTGTGAACCAAGAGCATGGGAACTAATAGTTACTATACTTGATATAGGAAGATGCAGGTAGGTTAAACTATCAATATAACTGCGCTGGAAGTGAGGCGAAAATGAAAGGAAACCGCAAAGTATCGCTACCATAAAGGGTACAGATTATCTCGCGCAATGTATGTTGATTTCAGTAAACAAGTACCTAAGGTAGTATTCTCAAATATATGGGACTCGAGTGAAATAAGATGAAATTATACGTATTACCTTATTCCAGCAAGAGATTATCAATGATACGGCTCACGTATACTGGTCCCAGATGTAGAGCACCGTAGGACGTCTCATCTTGGCGGAACTGATGCGTGAACAGTATAAGACCCTTTGAGGACCAAGGTGGATACGGTACAGCGCCTTGGTCTGCACCTGCGACAACTATTCCGCAGTAAGGAAACAAATGCAGCTCATGAAAGGAATATCCTTTTGGGACTGAAACGATTAAGTAACAGGTGGTTTATCCTATGCAACTAATCCTGTACGGGATCGTCTTGGACTCGGTGTCTATATAATGAAAGAAGGCCCTAAAATAACGTATACATGGAAAATTTATTACTTGAAGCTTGGTATATCTCCCAGTTGAAATTAACCTACCTTGATGGAGGGTGGCCTGGAGTGAGTTGGATATGGCAAGTTCAAAAATCGGAAACAGATCTGTTTATATCACTCAACGAATCTTCCTTTCGAATCACTCTTCCTTTTCCTGCTCCCCATCTATAAATACCGCTCATATTTTCATATTTTCTTCTCCACAGCTCTAGGTAGTTCCAATGAACCCTTGAAATGATAACCACAAGTGAGGTTATGTGTGTTTATTTTGAATTCTAGTTCGGCTCGAATGGGTATTATGCACTAAAAATAGGAGACGTGACCACAATATTAGCGACCGACCATTTGAGATAGTAACCCCGAAGAGGATTCACTAGGCAAAACTGCAGATGAGAAATATTAATCAAGAGCTTGAGTCATTTTATTATCTTTCTTCTGCAGGAATGCCTATTTTCATTCAGAAATTGAATACAGTATCCAAATTGAGTGTTAAAGATGCCAGAATGAGAAGACTTACTCTTACCTAATCGAAAATGTGAGTAGCCTGTAACAAGCCATGCATTTGATGATTTATCATTATGAATAGAAGTCAGGGCAATGAAGGGTGTTGAGAGTATACTCATTCATAACTTGACCATTTTCTTCAATATGAAGGAACCATACGAAAATAGCATTAGACAGCCCCCACTACTTATCGATATTAAAAACTTTTCCTAGAGATCAATTACCCTAACACCAAACTGATATTTTTTGTACTCGACGCGCGTTTTGCTAACAAGGTTAGCATCTTCAGGAGAAGAAAATTGATTGAGTATCAATTCAGTATCATGAAGGTGAGTAAATAGAACTGAATTACCAAAATCCTCAACTTTTCCAATTCAATATAATCGAACTGTTTTTTCTACTTTCGATTCCAATAAATTGATGATTGATTATTTGTTCAGGAAATTGCACCAGTTCTGAAGTTTGCCAATAGTTTGAAACATATTTCACCTGAATTCCACAATTGAATTTGTTGTTGCAATTTCTAGCGGCGACAAGTCACTGCAAGGAGTGTCATCAATATGTCAGTTATTGCATTTGGAGAATTTTCATTCATTATCATCATTATAGAATGGCATTAGATATTGACGAGATGTACGCATACAATATCAAAATCAATATATTTTACCATTAAAAAAACCTTATAATCGCGATAAATTAAATTTATCATTTGGAATAAAAATCAGTTACAAAATCCAACCGGCAAAAAATTCACCGCAATAATAAACAAGTCTCTGCAACTTCACGCACCACCACTGGAAAAACTTCAATGAATCTACGCATTTTTGTTTTAGGTTGCAGCGACATATTTAATCGTGAAATTTACGTGTTACGTATTAGGATATACTTAACGCGAATACGAAAGCAAAAAGCGGATCTCTCTCCTCATTGACATTCATAACGTTTCAAAATTCAGATAATTTTTTTATGCTTTTTCCCAATGAACAATACCATTGCATATAGAAGAATAGGACGGCTAACCTATGCACATGAAAAGAGAAATCGAAGCGTTTTTGCTACGCCATCTACACTCTAATATCGATATTTCGTTCAATTGATAATGCATGACAAAGTTTTCAATGGAATTTTATACAGACAATTATAATATAGGTAGCAAAAGTGCTTTCCAGAAACTTGGATTTCTATTTCGTGCGAAGAAATACTTCTCGATTCTATTCAGAGAAAGGCAATTCGTCCAATTGGTGATTCTTCTCTCACAGACTCGCTCACTTCATTGGAACATCGTGGAAGGGTCGGAGACTTGTCTCTCTTCTATAGATACTTTCACGGTCGATGCTCTTCCGAATTGTTATCAATCGTTCCACCCTTAGCAACAACTACACGAATGACTCGACGAGTACAGAATTACCACCCCTCTGTTGTGAATTTGGAAACCTGTCGAACCTCTCTTGCTCAGAGATCTGTTTTCAATGGAACAGCTGTGCTTTGGAGCTCCTTGTTAAAAAAGGTTTTTCCTGAGGCTTACAAACTCCAGAAATTCAAAGTAAATTTTGAATCATATCTCCTGTCCCTTGATTCACGCGGTGTTCTTTGAAAATTACAGGGCTTTCCTTTCGTGTGAGTCTGCATATAAAAAAAATCGAAATATGAATCTATATCAATAAAAAATTATCCTTCTGTTTCTGAACTGATTGTCATCTTCAAGCATTATGTACAAGTAACGAAGAAAAATTGCGACTCAAGATACGACGCCTATTCCAGACGTACGAGAATATATGACTTGAAAACGGACTCATATATCTCTATGAATGATCGTTTGACTGAGATGTCGAGAGAAAGCCAAATAAATCTCAGTAAATCATTGACAAGTTCAAAATTAAAATTAAAACTTGAAAATATTCCCATTGAAAAATGAATGATCTACGGCATTGGCTAATAATTTCATTTCTGTTCCTGAAGTCATTCAGAAAACATAAGAGGCGACATGACTTGGAAACTAACTCGTCAATCCGTTGATTCCATCCCATTGGATGATAAATCTATATTGTTGGCTCACTATCCTATTTCTTGATATATGATGTCAATTATTATGGGAATCAAATGAAAAAACAGATTCAAAGAACGATACGACAAATCTACTCTGGTCAACACATTGGCCTCCGTCAACATCCCAAGTCATTCACAATCCATATTGTGGACCCGACTTCCATCCAAAACTTTTCCAATAACCGTCGGCCATTTCAACACTTGCACTCTGATCAAACAACCACCATCGATCCCAACGGGCTTCATATGAATTTCCAACAGAAGCCAAGAACTGTTTATGAGTAGCAGGTGAAAATCTTCCAGGGAATACGGCATAGCCTGCAGGCAGAAGTTCGCACTCGAAACTTGTGCTGTTTCTGCCTGGAAAAGTTAAACATGTTCGGATTGAGGCGGATCTGATAAAATTCGTGAACTCTATACTGCTGCATTGTAACTTTGTGTTATCGAATCCGACGCTGAACTACTGGCGAAAAGTCTATTAAGATATGGTTGAAACTTATGCAATATATGAGGTTCGAGGATGAATTGTGTAAATTATGTGGAAAATTTATTCATGAGAAGAAATTGTCGTCAGAGAGCTTCGTTTGTTCATATCCCAATGCTTTTTATTTAAAATGATACAGAAGTGAACAAAAATCAAGCTTGAACTAACGAAGAATGAGACACGACACGTATTCTCAGCCAGAAAAAGCCCTGTGAGGCATTCTCATTCGTCCATCCACTTTAACCAATGGCGTGTCAGTGGGGTAGTGACTGATAGTGAATCCCTGATTTTCTACGGCACTGACCCGATGTTCAAAACACTCGTTTTCTCTTGTTTTACTTTATGTGAATTTGATCATTGAACATTTAGTGGATTTCAAGAAATACAAAGGTGAAATGAGAATTTTATTATCATGAGGTTCACCTAAAATGAATTCGAAAAAGGAAATATTCGGGGCAATTCATTCCAGTATTGGGATGTTCATTGTCGACCCTGCAAACGGTTGAGCTTTTTCGTATAAATAATACAGAAAACATTAGATGATTGAATTAGGCGTTCGTATACCTAAACTCAGAAGTAATATATCAGAATTATATGACATCAGTTCAAACAGAATATATATATAATAATAATAATAAATCGTCTTTATTCATTGAATTTGCAATTACAATGAAGAGGTGAAGTTTCAGCGTGATGCTGTTTTTCAACTTTACCTAAACTGATCAATCTTAGGAGAAATTGATAACACTTGTGTGAAGAACGGGTAGATGAAACCTTAAACTAAAAAATATAATACTCTTTTTCAACATAGCCAAGCTTATTTTTGGAAGGAATCCGTAGTACATTTGCTTCAATCAGAAACATGTAATAGAATGAAGCTTTAATGAGTTTTTCAATCTCGACTTAAAATTGAGGATAGATTAATTTCTAAACTCTACCGGCAAAGTGTTATAATGCTTACTAGCGAAATATATGAAACTACGCGTAAACATACTTGTTTTGTGCTTGGGAATTTTCAATAGATCTCGTTTCCTAGTATTCACATTATTTTCTTTCAGGAATACGAATTCATCAAATGAGTACGATGGCTGTTTGCTTATTATGATTTTATGGGCTAAATTCAGTGCATGCAAAAAAGCATTTTCATTTAAATTCAGCCAGCCCAGTTCAGAAATTTTACTTGATATCCTGTCGTATTTCCTGAGTCCTGAACAAAAACGAGCACATGCATTTTGAATCCGTTGTTATCTCTGCCTATATTGTGACATTAAAGCTGGACTGTATACTGTGTCACAATAGGATATTCTAGAAAAAATCAGGCACTCACGTAGCTTCCTTTTCAAATATGGTGGTATGACATGCCTTTGCGGAAAAAGGTGTCGGAAAGTAGCATATGAAGATTTACAAAGACTCTGAATATGTTTGGTAAACCTCAACTCGGAGTCAAACCATACACCAAAATTTTTACAGACTTGTACAATTGGTAATGCAGTATTGTTCATTTCAATCTGAAGTGTTTGTTCTGCAATGAGTCGCTTGTTGTAACTACCGAAAAATATCATTGAAGATTTATTTGCATTGACTCTGAGATTATGAGAAACTGATATGTCGAACAGATTCCGTAGGTCACTGTTTATTTTCTGCTCACTCTCTCTCAATTGTGCTGGGTGTATTTTCATAATCAATTGGGTATCATCGGCATAGTTGAAGATTTTGCAATGTACAGTGAACTTGTAAAAGTCGGAAATGAAAAACAGAAAACAGGAGAGGACCCAAAATGGAACCCCGTGGTACACCAAAAAGCATAGGCGAAGCATTCGACACATTTCCATTCAGTCTGACTTGCTGAGTTCTATTCGATAGATAGCATTTGATGGGTTGTACTGCTCTTATATTGAACCCGAAGTAACGCAGTTTTTCATGCAATGAATCATGGTCAATGGTGTCAAATGCTTTGCTGTAGTTGAGAAGAATTGAGGAACTCAAATCACCTTCATCTAGAGATCTGTAAATTTCATCGGCGATATTTGCAAGTGCAGTGGTCGTATTGAATTGTTTACGAAACCCCGATTGAGAATCTGGAATTATTCCATTAGTCAAAATGAACTCAGCCATTTGATTCTTCATGATAATTTCCAGAACCTTGGAAAGCGTCGGAAGAATGCTGATAGGTCTAAGATGATTTGATTCAGTGGGTGAAGACGTTTTGGGTAGGGGTATGATACTGGCCTGTTTCCAGGCCGAAGGAAAGGTACAGGACAGAATTGCTGTGTTGACTATAAATGTTAGGAGTTTCATCAGGTGTTCAATTACAATATTCAACATATTCAGAGAAATTTGGTCAGAGCCAACGCAATAACTCTTGATATGATTGAAAGCTTTCCTTACATCATTTTCGCTGACGGCACAAAATGTAAACTCTATCCGATGGGTAACTGCTTCCTCATATTTCGCGAGCGGCTCTTGTTGCTCTATAGTTGCATCTGTGCGAGTGTTAGTTTGAAATGTACTATTCATAGAATTAACATCACATAGGTTCTAAGGGTGGCCCACAAAACTTTACTGTTTTTTTGTCCCATAATATATACAACGTAGGCACGTTTTTCCCTTCTTATTGCACTTGTGACAAAATTTCCCAATTCCTTATAATAGCGCCATTCTCCAATAGATTTGGAAAGTTTATATTACCTGAAAGCCCTATTTCGAGTTTTGATCATCTGCTTTATATTGTATGTAAATCAAATAATAAAATATATCTCAGCAAAATGAAGGAAATAATGTTAATCAAGGAAGAGACAAAGAACAGTTCATTTTTATGAATATCGAGAGTCACTGGTAGTTGAAGAGAAGGTCAATGATGACTGACATTTTCGAATTGCATTAACATTTTGATAAAGGAAATATAGAAGCTAGTCACAGTGCAAATCCTGTTTTTCATAACGAAATGTGATGCTTAGGCGCCTGCTTCTGAAAAAAATAATTATGAACCCCAGTAATCGAAACTTGTGTGAACGATTAATCAATAAATGTTTTCCAAATAAATATGTAAAACAAATTGAGTGAGTCACATGTGTTTTTCTTCCTCAGTTTCATGAATATCTATTAAGCCGACTCTATATATTACTCTTCATGATAGGCGATGAACCCAATAATTGGATGATTTTTTTTCTGATCCTTATTTATGAAAAAAATAATTCCGAGAGTGATTAGTCCTCCACAAAATAAAAGACTCTCGCTCTGAGTGGAAAGTTACAGTTGAATTGAGATTTATTACTACTAATTAAATTTTTTGTTCTGCGCACGTATATGAAAAGCAGAAAACTCTCCACCGCTGCTTCCATGATGCATTGCGTGATATAATTGCCTAATTTTCCCATTCTCGTTTCCTTTCCTTTTCATTTTCCGGAAAATTTTGAACAGCTCCACATGTTAACTTCATTACGTGGTGTATCTGGTTTCTGTAACCGAACCGTTTGGTACAGATGTTTCGTTACTTTTTGTTGCTGCTGATGAAGCTCCTATTGTTTCATGGTAGCCACGAATGTTTCACTAATTAACACGGAAATTGAAAAAATACATCACATCACCAAGTAGACAGGTACATCATAGATTCTAATCGTGATTTGCGGAAATATATGGAATTAACTCAAATACGATGCGAAAGTAAAAACGGTATGCACGAATGAAATTATATGAATTTTTTTGTTCACTTATCAGAAAATAAAAACAAAGTGAATGATGCATATAACATACACCGTTCAACGAACAATTAGGACACTCTGATATCTCGAGCACTTCTCAATGAACAAAAATTGATGTTTCGAACAATAAATTCGGGTAAGTGTCTTCTCAACTCCCGATCTACTGATGAAGTTCACCAAGGTGTCTATTGATTTTCAGATTTTTATGTCGAAGCAGGCCACTCAATTCGAAAGAATTAAGAGGACAAAATATAGTCGGAAAATGAATCGGAAAAATTTGATCTAACACCTCATCAAGTTACGCGTGAGAGTAAACGCGTGAAATTTCATTTTTGATTCCGTGTTATTCCTTTCTTCTGAGCCTTGGATTTTTTTTTGTATGTTTACGATATTCATTCGAAGAACCTTGATTTTTGTTGTCTTTTCTCTGTGTTTTTGGAGTGACCTCTATTGCCGTTTCCTTGCTCTGGTGCTTTTCTACTATGCATAGTCCTAACTCAGAAAAAAATCCCATAAACTCTTCATCGAACTACATATTTATCATGAACAGTTTGTTGGAAAATGTTTCTCATTTTACCTTCGAAATGTTTCTGCTGATATATTGAAATTTGTGGTTTTAGAATCATCTATATATGGAACTTCACTAGATATTCCTTTGAAAACGTTGAATTTCAATAATTTTCCACTGAGGTGATACTAGTTTATAAGAAAAAATTCTTGCTGTTGATGTTTGTGAGACAATTTTATAGTAACCATCATCAATTTCCCTAGTATGACGGCAGAGTTTCAGGTTCAGTATTGAATAATTTTCTTTCGTTGAAAAACCTATCTCAACTAACCTTCGGATAATTTCCACTCATGTTGTACATGAATAAGAAGAGACATATGAATTGAATATTATCATTCGTTCTATCAGGAACAATAAGATCACACAATGTTAGCCTTGTAAGTAGAAAAATTCAAAATTGCTCGTAGTTTCAATGATTTGATAATCATTTGTATTTCATTAAATTCAATGGCAAATCAACGAAGTTCAGCTATTCTATAAATCCATCCAGTGGAATAATCGATCTGACAGTGATTGAAAGAGGAATATATTTCGCACCCAAATACCTTTTTTGGTGGAGGTGAGAATGATAGGTTTTGGTGAAGGTGCGGTTTCAAGAAAGTTTCACTTACATCTAGCGGTGTGAGTAGTGAATCATAATGATAGTTCCATAGATGTTTTCATCTATGATGTGAATTTTCGTTGGATTGAAGCCGATATGATCATTTTCTGAAATGGGATTAGAACTTGGACTTCCTCAGGGTTATTGTTCTTTCCACATGACAATGATCTGCCCCAGAACATATCTTGGGGTATGACACCAAAATGAAAACATCTGAAAAAATAAATTGGTCAGAAAATATGAGTACGTGCTTACATAATCAAAGGGTAAACAATTGCTCAATGTATCAAAAAACCAAAACCTGTGAATTTGACATTTTCTAGGAGTCGGAGCACTATTTTTGCCATATGATTTTTCTTACAATTTTTTTATCAAAACAACTTTCCATTCTAATATTCACTTCATAGTATAACACATAATCGCTTCTCGCTGTCCCTATGTACGCTAGGATCTTTGAAATTCTGCAATGGATTTTGATGCGGTTTCTCGATAGATAGAGTGATTCGAGAGGAAGGTTCATATGTGTAATACATGCATGATATAATTGAGTGTTGAGAGGTTTCTAATGTGAATGTGTAAATAATCACATTTTTCGCGCTTACATTGCAACCGCTGCCCGAACCCTACGAGGTATATCAAAATGTACTACAAGTATTGTGCACCTTCGAAAGGTCTATGAAAAAGTCCACGATGGTATGTGCCTATCTCTTAGGTATAACCCACATCAACCATTTTATATCCGTGCGGAGCAGGGGCAGGCCGCTAGTTTTAAATCTAGTAGTAGCAGTAAACGTTACGTTTTATGATATACCGAAGGCCATCGAATTCTTTCAGAGTCTTTCAGCAAGTAGGATTGTTACTAAGTCCCCAGCATGGTTATTCGCATCCACCTTGAAACGTTGCATACTCATTTCCCATCAAGACGGGGAGACGTTCTCAAAGAAAAATCTCTGCCCCGTTGGGGAATCAAACCCAGGACCCTCGGATCTCGAAAAATCAGCAGTTTCGAAAAGAGTCTTAGAGAAAAACGTTATCGGATTAGCCAACGGGAAGTTGTATACAAAGATAGAGTATGTATCAATTACATACCTGGATAGGTCATATACAGGATCACCTTGGGCGACCCTGAGAAGCTGGATCCGTATAAATATTTGGCGATGACCAGGAAGAACCTCCGTTTAATAGTGGGATTTCTGACTGGACCCTGTCAACTGAGGAAACACCTCGATATTATGGGGCTAGTGGACACACCTCTTTGCAGGATGTGTGAACAGCAAGATGAAACTGTCAGGCATGTCTTATGTGAATGTCTGGAGCTATCGTCGATAAGAGAGTGGGTGTTCGGTGAGTCTTGTCCTACACCTGCCGATATTAAGGAGATGTCCCCTGGTGACCTGTCCTCCTTCCTGGATAAGGCAGGTTGGACAGTGTCCTAGGAGGGCGACTCCTTGGGAGAATGTACAATGGGCCATATTGTGGCCTGAGTGCTGTGGGTCTATACTCTCCCTCCCTACTCTACAGATACAGAGAGGTCATATACTGGGGACTACTAGTCTTCCAGTTTTCATGGCCCCAAATATAAGACTCATTTCCATTATGAATTTTACTGACAACTCCTGAACTATCAATACGATTTTGACCAACTCAACTGCTCCATTTGATAGAAAGAAGTTGAAACCATACACTATAAACTATACACTGACCAGAGTCAAAACACATAAATCAATGAACTCCCACTAATTCCTCAACATCCGTCACCTCGCATATTGCTTCTCTCTCCTCTATTGGATTAATTCATACATGACTCATCAAAATGATCCACCTGAGAGTCAGCTGTTGAAGAAAAACAATTATTATAAGTACCTAGGTCGTCATTCGGTATGATACGCCGTTTGATATAGAGTATGTTTGGTAATAGTTTGGTAAGCAGTTTCTCGTCGAATTTACGGATGTTCAGTGCTGTGGTTTTCAATGAATTGTGTAGGTAGTTGAAACTTGAGACTCATTATTCCTAACAATGTATACGTTTTTGCAGGAATTCTCTTCGGTAGAATGGTATAACTATTTACAACAATACTCCTATAAGTATCTTACACATCAGTAGTACGTTTTTTTGAAAATAGTGGAGAAACTGTGTCAATAAAGAGAGGTAATTTAAATTATCAAGAACTTTTTCTTTCGATTGATAAACACATTTCTATATGATAATATGAATCATATTATGCCATACCATTTGTACCAAAGCTAGTCTGGATGGTCAATATCAATAATATGTCAGACTATTCATCAAATAAAACTTGGGTAATCAACAATGTTGTTTCGGTAATAAATGAAACTTGGTTTAATGAAAACAAAACTAATTAAATTAATTCAGTTAATTCCAAACTTCACGGAATAAAATATTCCGAAAACTCTGAAACATGGACACGCAATGTTTGATAATCACTTGGCAACACTGTCGACTGATACTTTCTAAATACTGTCACCATTCATGACTTGAATAATGACACCGCTGTACCCATGTTTATATATGGATGGTGTTCTGCAATAATGGGTCAAGCTACCGTAGGCTTGTTTTGTATAAAATTACATGTTACAGTAATTGGAGAAGTCATAACTGAATACTATTCGATATAGCAAGAAACTGGTATCGACGCCTTTGCAAAACGCTATAATGCAACCCGCGTTCCTATCAACACTCATGGAAAAAATGGAGAAACTGAGGGCTGACTCAATTTCGTTCATAAATTTATTCATCAGAAGCAGAATATCATAAATAATATTTAAACGTTGAAATAATTATTATCCAAGTCATTGTCACCTCCTTGAGTTCCTTCTTCGAGCTGTTGTTGAGAGTTGTTGTCCTGCAACACTACATCTGTGTCAATGTCAATAGAGGCACCAAAACCATCTACATCATCCTCGAAGTCTGCGGTTTTCGATGATAATATTACTTTATAAAACTGCTGAACATCTTCGGGGATTAGCTTGTACATTTCTCCAGGTTGTTCAATTTTTCAGTGGAAATAGGTCTTCCATATTGTCATAGAAGTGGCAATTTTATATCTTTTATGGATGATTTACGACATTTTCCTCGTTTCTCGATGCAAACTATTTGATGTTCTTGACTCAAATTAGATCTCATGAATGATGTAGTTATATAGATTGATTCATTATTGATGCAGCTTGAACCGTTTTTGCTAAATATGGGTTGAATCATTATTGCATAACACCGTCCATATGACAGTTTCAGTGTATCTTGGCTTTTCACGATATTCTAGAAAATGAAGGCATATATAATTTATTGCTCTTAACAGCACTTTTATCATCGATATTATATAAATGGTAACATCTACCCTTCGGCGACTCGATCCCTCTTTTATTCCAATGAAAGTAATCAACTTCGTCTCCGCTTAACAGCTCAATGTTGATCGACCCAAAAGAAACAGCTCTGAAATTCTCCCCAAAACAAAGCTGCCTCTCCTCATGACGGTCTCACCGTCTTTCCGTTTGTTTTCTTTCCATTCAGCCATCCCGTCTCGAAAGAGAACAAGCATCTGAAATTCGACCCCGTTTTTGCCCGGGATAGAAGTACACTCGTGATGCGGTAAAGGAGTTGAGAACTCCTTACGACTGCGACCTTCACACCTCCGTGGAATGGAAAGGAGTTTATGTGTTGACGATGTAACTCCACCCTCTCGAACGGCGGAGTGTGCAGATCTCTTTCTGGGACGTGAGTAGTTCTTGAGGGGAATTTTCTGTGTGTTCATTAAGGTGCGTCGTCATTCAAGAATGACTTTGTTTTTTTATCATCAGATCGTGTGAACCAAGAGAGAATGGGATGGGAGGGCATTACCAGTCGGGTCTATTGCGATGCAACTGGTAAAATCTGAAGGACTGATGATATTTCTGCGAGAGTAACGATCATCAAGAATTTTTCTATAATTATTGATTTCTCACAATATATCAGTATCTTCAGAAGTTTCAAGTTGAGTGTACTAACGACGTTTCAATTGGTAATATCTCCTATTGTCGCATATTTTTTTGTGACTTCATTGTATTCTTTCACTTTCTTTTACATGATTTGGAAAAATGTATATTCGTTCTAAGTAACACTAACTGGTTCTACTGACTTGCAGGTGAATATAAACTGCATTGAATATATTATATCTATGTCTCCTTGTATTAACTATGTATGGATGTATAGAATTTCGATATTAGATGATGAATGAAATAGAAAATATGTTTTTCAGTGAACATGTTAACGAAATTACGTTGTTACCGACCCCGTATACTGCTGACAGCAGCGAGTCGCCGAGAGTGCATCGCCTCTATGGGAACTTCATGCATTTAGTCTGACATTATTCTTAGAACGATAACACCATTGTCTTTGATATTTTTCTGTTCGAATAAAATAATTTTCAAAAAAGGCTTTTCGAGTTTTCGAAAACAAGTTCAGCAGAATAGGAAATAAACGGAATCTATCTGGACATCCAACAGGGCCTAATCATATTTATACTCGATTCGCTTGGAAAATGGGAACATTGACTACAATGTTTCGTCTAGAGTTATTATTGAATCTTTTTCTTTCAGATCCTGCTTTTTTATGTAACTTGTAGTTAGCACTCATGCCTGTCAAGTACTCATCAGTAAGAAAATGTCGTTGCAGACGAATTTTCCATTTTCCACTTCAGTATTCTCATGAAAGAATACACAGCTATACAAAATGTCATATTAACACAAAAAGCATCGACGAATAGAAATAACATAATTTTCCAGGCATTATGAAATATGAAGGCGGCATTTATTTGTGTTTGATCCAGCATATTGTGAGCTTCGAGAATATAAATATCCATTTTCGATTATAATTTGCCTTTTCATCCATTATCTACATGAAATATTCCCGTTTTTGCGTCACCCTTCGTCCATCATCCTTTTAATTAGTATCTATTAATCCATGTTACATTTCAGTGCGTTTCAAAACTGCCGGTGGAGATAATTTTATATAATTGAAATATATGTTGCTCGTTCCTAGAATGCATAGTGATGAGATGATTGTCAACTTGTTTACACACGAACAGGAGAAGAGAAAAAAGATTAGTTACAGAGAATCAATTGGTGAGGGTCGTATCTGTGTTCATCAAACAGATTTTTTTGTTGGGGCATACGGTATGGAATTTTTGATGTTTATTGCGGGTTATGGAGTTATTCCTACAAAAAAATAATTCTTCACTGAATACTTTCTATTTGTATTCAGATAAAAGGCATCACAACTCAAACTTCTATGGGAGTTTGGTGATATGAGAATCGATTTTTCTATATTAGGAAAGGAAAGAACGTTGTGCACTGGGATGGCGAGCGTAATTTCATTGAAGAATCATAGTCTATTTCACATGTACCATTTTTATCTAAAATGTTTATGTGGTCTCCGAAAATCACAATCGAGGTGTCATTCGATTCGTATTGTCACGTAAATTTCAAGAAAAAGATCGTGAAGGCGCTGAAAAAAATTACAGAAGTTATTCGAAATTTTCGAATTAAAAAAAATCTTAGAAGATCATCCAGTTTAAAAAAAAAAGTTCCGACTCCTGGAGCAGTACCTCTTTCATTTATATTTTATACACAGCCCTGAAACTACACCTTCTCCAATTGTAATTCAGATAATATAAGATGTTATTCAGAGAATATCAATTGAAATTCAGATTAGTCAAATGTAATTCGGAAGATATCAATTGTAATTCAGAATAGTCAACTGTAATACAGGTAATATCAATTGTTATTCAGATTGATCAAATGTTATTCAGAAGATATCAATTGTAATTGAAATCTTGTCAATTGTAATTCAGAAGATATCAATTGTAATTCAGAAAATGAACGTTATGCAGACGTATACGTTGGATCAATAACACAAAATGCATTTAGTACTGGCACGACAATTCTGAGAACACTGCGAAAACACCAATAGGGAAGAAAATTGATATTTACTGATCTACGGAATATATAGGTACAGGATACAAGGCGTGTCTCATCGAGCTGCCATTCTGACTTCGAAGTGAAGGAGTGAAATTGTCGAAATATATTTCATTTGAAAGTTTTATGTATGTACATACATAGATATTTATCAACGAATTTGGGCTTCTCAAATTGTTTTCCAATATACAGGGTACTGATTGAAAACGTAGCGTATAAAAATGTTTTTCGAATGAAACAACCTAATTATTGGGAAAAGGAACACGAAGTATATGTACTACATATGTACATACTTTCGTATGAAACAACATAAATTACTGTTTATACATATACATAAAATATACGATTGTATAGGTATATACGGAGCAATTCAGAAGTTATGCTCAACATAACGTGAAAAAGTAGTACATAGAATCTTCCTCTCTTTTAATTAAAACTCTATTGGCTATCCTCAATTTCATGATGAAATTGATAATGTAATTTTTTCATTGACATATGATAATTCTGACGGAAGTCTTTCCATAATACTAGGTGAATTAGAACTCAAGTATCATTTTTTTCTCGATGTCTTTCGAATGAAAAACCCCAAATTATACATATGTTCAATATACGGATTACCATTGTATATGGAGTACTCTCCAAAAATATTGGGAGGGTTATATGGGTGTATAACAAGTGGTACGGTAGGCACCAGAACCAACACAAAAAAATTGAAAAACTTCAACAAATTTTTTTATCGAATTATATAAATGGTATTGTGTACAAATGACATTCCTCCATTCCATCGGACCCACTGAAATATGAAAAATCTTTGTTCTGGTCATTTTTGAGGAGCCTTTATCCTAATAATGTGAACACTGCTCTGTAGAAACGCACAAAAACCCCATATCCATATTATATATCAGAAACCAGTTTTCGGAATTTTCATAAACACCGAAAAAAAAAGACTTCTGAAGGTACTCGTGTACTTTCTGACGACGACATCATAAATTAGTTATAATTAATATGATGACCATATCCGACACTCAAGCCTTTCATTATTTAGTTTCAGAATACCTTTTTTTTAGTATATGCCAAACGGCTTGCGTGGGAAAATAACTCAATTTCCATACAATGTTCCTGCAACTTCCCGACTCTAGCCTTAGTTTCGGCCACATCCTATAGTCAGTCATGCCGGTTTCATTGTATTGTCTTACACATCGATGAAATTCTTCACTTCCAAAGGATAGTATGGAAAAATGAGTGAAAATTCAAAAACAATTATTGTCGTCAATTTTCCCTGCCCGAAAATCTACTTATCCATTGGCGCCACTCAAGCCATTATGTTTTTTCGGACTGGTAAAGAGGTGAGATATGCTCACTCCACAAAGTTGGACTTTCTTTGAAAGGGTATCCACCACTTATAAAATAAAATACGTCTGGTTGATTTCAACAACTTCTACTCGTGGATGCCATACCATTTATTAAATATTCGGAAAACGTACAGATAATGATGAAGCAACTCCACCTACAAAGGCTCAAGAGTAAACTGAACTGGTTTCGGATCGCTTAGATATCATTATTTCATTATTTTTACCTGTTATCAGAATTAAAATTGATTGGCCTGTATCTGAAGAACTAGAGCTACTACGAGAAAATGTCAAACATTGTTGAAACCACCACTTCAGAAACATTCAGATTCAGTTTATAATTCACCGGCACCAAAAAAATTATATTATTTTGTTGGGTTGTGAATCAATTAGTTATTCCAGAGTGTCAAATGATTCAAGGACATGAGCCATCTGTTAACCGCTGAAAGCTCTGTCTTCTTGGTGCCCTCGTGGGAGTGTTCGACAAGGAAGAATATTGAGGGAAAAAATGTTCGATTCAAACTCGCTGGTAACCCAACGGATAAAACCTTCTACCGCAGACATATAAACAAGAAAACACTTTTACTCCACTCTCCTTCAAGTTACGTAATGAAGCCATGAAAGTGGCTCAAACCATATGAGGTAAGTCAGAGTTTTCACGACTGTGAATAATTCAGCAGAAAAGTATTCCTGGAATTCCCAAGACGCTTTGAAACATATATCTTTTGAATTCCTTTCGCCGGAAAATGAAAAAGAATACGTACACGCATCGATTGTAGACCAACTGAGCTACAGTCTGGATTTGTGATTGGAATTTGTATATCGGAAAAACTGACACTGAATTGAAGATATTCGTTGTCGAATTTTTTATAAAAATAATTCATTTTCAATTCTGTAGAGACTTACTACTTACTTACTACTATTCGATAATGTGCTTATTTCTACCTACTTTCAGCAAGGAAAGTGACGAATTGTTTCCTTGAAAGGAGAAGCAGATCAAATAGACGAAAAAGCAGTCAGGATAACTTTGAAATTTGAAATGATTTCATTGATAAGTCTGAGAATTTTTAATATCTTGGGGTTATAGTTGACTGTGGTCTAAGATTCAGTCATCACATAGATATTTGTAAAATATTCCTTGGAAAATTAATGGGCTCAGTAGAATTGGTAAACATTTCAGTGAAACAAGTGTATATCGAAAGAAAACACATACCAACAGATATCTTCACTACACTTCAAACCACCACACAAGAGTCAAGAAAGGTGTGGTAAAATGTCTTTATGATAGAACAAAAATTGTATGTAACTCACAAGAAAAAAAATCAATGATGAGATAAACTTCATAAAATCAGTATTGAGGGAAAATGGATATCCAGAAAAATTCATAGAAAAAACTTTGACAGAAATTGAAAATCCGAACACAGTCCACAATCCCACACAAAATACACAACCTGTATCAAACATAATACCTTATGTCCCTCGTTTGTCTGAAAATATAAAACGGATCGGCAACAGGTATAATATTAGAACAACATTCAAAACAACGAATACTTCAAAATCAATACTCACACATACCAAACCGAAAAACTCAACAGGAAACACAAAAAATTGTAATCATCAAATTCCTTGTTCATGCGGTCAAAAATATATCGGTAAAACGTCTCGACCATTGGAAGTGCGAAAGAGTGAACACAAGCTGTACATCAGGAACAGACAGATAGGTGGTTCTAAATTATCAGAACACATTCTTGCTGCCGATGGAGACCACACAGTAGAATGGAACGACACTAAAATTATAACGAAGGAAAGCAATGGCAAGAAACGAAAATTAAAAGAATCTGCTTTCATCATGCTGTCTGGTGACGAATATCTATGAGTTCGCTTGATATGGATCGCGGATGGCTGCCCTTCTTGAAGGACAAAATGTTATGTCAAATTTGAAATAATTTGACAAATGTCAATCACGAAAACTATCTTTACCAGATTTGCACTTGAAAAAGAATTCGCCTAGAAGTTTTGAGAACGGAAACAGATTCAGTTCCCGAAACGTTAACAGATAAGTATTTTCATATATATCAGTTCTTATTATTTTTTTGATAGTCAAAATTTGAGTTATACGAGAAGTTGCTGACTATTTGGACTTGTTCTATCCATAAAGAACTGTTTTTCAATAGACGCAGCAACTTTTCGGGGTAGATTGAAAATCTGCCCTTCAACACTTGTATAGATTCCAATATTGATTTTAAATTTTTTCAGATTGTGGTAGGTTACAAACCCAAAAAACTACCGTACAAGTAATATCAAATATTTATAGGAGAAAAAAGACAAAAATAACTCACTCTACCACAAAAATACCATTTCCCCTACATAATATATATTCATTGTAAAAATTGAGTGGTATTCAACAATTCATATGTTTCTATCATTTCAATAGAGGAGGTCATAGAATTATACACAATTGAACGAAGAAACCACAAATCAAGACTGTCCGTTGCATAGGTTTATACATGGCAAATTATTCAAAACTTTCACATCAATTTTTTGTTAATTCAATAAATTAACACATTGAATTCGAATTCCCAATTGATGTCTCATACTCAATACTACATTTTTTTTTTGTATGGGAGAAAGCAACTGACATAGAATTGAATACTAGAGTGGGAAAGAAAATCAATATAGAATCGAATATGATTCTAGTAAAACATGGAAAATCAACCCTAAAAAATTTGAGATAGATAAATCGCTAAAGGTGCGTTCCAGAAGCTTGTATTTCTTTTTCGTGCGAAAAAATACTTCACTCGTCGTCAGCTTCTAATAACTGCAAGGCACAGATATGGTCTGTCTTGGGGTATAGTTCTCATGTGCGGGACTCTGAACCAAAACATTCATTGAAACTTCTTGATTCTATTCGGAGAAAATACATCCGTCTTGTTGGCGATTGATTGCTCATGGGCTCCCCCACTTCTGAATAATTGATGTCAATCATTCTACCCATGACTGTATCAAAACGAATAAACTAATGAGTGCGGAATTCTTCCCCGTTCGTTGTGAGCTTCGAGACCTGTCGAACCTTCCTTGCTCAGAATTTGTATTCTCAATAGAATGGCTGAACTTTAAAACTCATTACCAAAAGAGGTTTTTTCTGAGGCTTACAAACTTCAAAGTTGATGTTAATTCGTATTCCTTGTCCTTTTATTCACGCGGTGTGTTTTGAACTTTACAGGGCTTTTCTTTCGTGAGAATCTGCATATAGAAAAAATAAAACTTTCCCGATTCTTTCCATTCAGTTCCTTCCCGTTCCACATAACTACGGTCGTATAACCATCGTTTGTTCAACTATTGTTTCGAATCACTTGAATTACAGTCCGAAATTGGGTTTGGGAATTGGTCCCCTTTTCGGACGCCGTGCCCGCTCAGATATACATCGATGCGTTCGCTTTTTAAATGCTTTATGGAAATGCCGTTTTTATCTTCCACAGAATTCTGCGCACAATTTATTATAATCGCTACATCGGTACCAGCAATAAAGTTGTTTCGATTTTCGTTCAACTGGGGCAGAAAATTGGATTTTTCATTGTGTGTCTCTGCGGTGTATTGCATGAAGTTGTAGCTGATCGAAATTGTATCCAGGGAAGTAAAGAAGCAGATTTACAACAGTGAGCGTTTATGTGAAACAGAAAACTATTTCGCATTACCCACAGTGTGCCGGTGGAGTTTGTAATATAAGAATTTCTTTATAGCAAAAACTGTGCATGCTAAAAATCCTCTGACACATAATTTGAGTTTGTTACGTGATCTATAGCAGCGTGGACATGTTTGTGAACAGTGCCTCGCGTTTCAACATGTAAAAAATATTTGTGCCATGAATTCAATCCGCAGATACTTCAATACAACCGCTAAATTTTCACTTTTAATGTCTGAGGTCGGTAGTGCTTAACGTTCGTGGTATTTATAGCGTTTTTTGCACTTTTTCCTTTATGCAAATGAAGGATTCTCTGAAGAACTGAGAAAATATTTGTACAGGCTGTTTTTTCAGCTGAACCCACTATTGATATTGTGAACGTTCGTTCATACCTAATAAATCAGTTGAATTGAAATGAAAATATGAGTAGTTGTTTTTGGAGTCTTCGCCAGAATCTAGAATTGCCAAATTTCCTTGCTTTGTTCCACCTCGAATTATATGAAAATGGTCCGAGGAACTTTCGATACTATTTCCTGATATGGATCAGTTCTCAATGCGACGTTACCTTCATCATATCCCATTATCAACTTCATTTTATCAGATAATAATAACTTCTAGTGTTATTTCATCGATTTCTCTAGACACTGTCATGACAAATAAGGCCATGTACTATTTGAACGTCATTATTTTGAGGTGGATGAATATTTTCTATGTAGTTTTCTGGAATCCTAACCTACCACAGTCTGAAAACATCAGAATTATTATGGAAATCTATACAAGGGTAGAAAGCAACACTGACTCTTACAAAACCAAATAACACCAAGGAAAACACAAAAATTTGTATCTATCAAATTCCTTATTAGTGCGGCCAAAAATATATTGGTGAAACGACTCGACCTTTGTAGGTGCGAGAGAGTGAAGACAGGAAGTACACCAGGAAAAAAAAGATAGGTGGTATTGAATTATCAGAACACATTCTTACTGCCGATGGAAATCACACAGTAGAATTGAATGACACTAAAATGATGGCAAAAGAGAGCGATGAAAATTTAAAGAATCTGCTTTCATCATGCTGTCTGGGAAAGATTGTATGATGATGACTTCGCTTGGTATGGATCGCGGATGGCTGCCCTCCTGAAGGACAAAATGTAAGGTCAGATATTAAATCTTAGACAAATGTCAATTACAAAAATTATTCGTGAAATTGTCAACAAGAAACATTTGCATTTGAAAAGGAATTTGCGCATAAGTTTCGAGAACGGTAGCGGATTTTGTTTTCAAAACGTTAACGATTAGTATTTTCATATTCAGTTCTTGTTATTTGTTAGATAGACAAATTTGAGTTATACGAGAAGTTGCTGACTAACTGGGCCGTTTCTATCCAGAGGGAACTGTTTTTCAATCAACGCAGAAACTTTTAGGGATAGATTGAAAATCTGCCCAGCTACACTTTGTATAGATTCCAAAATCAACTAATTTTTTTCTTCAGATTGTGGTAGATTAGGAACCCAGAAAAGTACAGAGAAAACAATAAGCTTCCATTACTATTCGTGTATTTGATAGTGAGAAGCATTTTGACATGAATTTCCTTCTGTTTGTTAGAGTCATACACCCAAAAAATATTGGTCCCTACTCTGTTCGATCAATTCGATCATGAATTGTATAATGACAATACAGTTATGATGAAAACGACGTCGGAAAATACAGTATGAATATCGACACCTATAAATCTTATATTGTGTCGTCTGAGATCACATTTTGTTTCGACAATGATGATAACTTTCGTGTGTTTTAATTTCGCACCCTAATTCTCCACTTCCTAAATAATATTTCATGAATGAAAAATATCTCTTCTGATTAATATGGCGATAACAAATATTTGGGAAAAGTTTATTTGGAAAAAATATAATTTTTATGCACATTCCTTATAAAAGTCACCACATAAGCCTCTAAACAAGGGTATCGAAATGAACAATTGAATAAAACAAAATTCAAATGTTCAAGTTGAAAGATTGAAAAAAAAAATTTTAAGATAGCTAGAATGGAGGAATGTGAATGGGTGGAAATTGTATAAAAACGTATATTAAGAAGATGAGTGAAGAAGGTTGCAGATACTAGGAACCTCAATATGAATTGGAATTCCGATCATACCATTTTCCTTATAGTGTTACAACCAACTCTGATTAGTTTTCTCTTGGACTCGAATTTCCGAGAGACTCAACAAGATACAATTTTATTTTCAAATCCAGAAAAGCTTGTTTCGAATAGGGTTCCCAAGTTAGTAAATTGATACATAATGGAAGATTTGACTAGATTCTTGAACATTTTCGCAAAACTGGATTAGGAGCTAACCTGCTCTGAAAAACATTACTGTATCTTTCATCAATTATTAATAATATTCCATTTATTTCTTCATTTGCACTTTTTGACTAATATTTCACATTCGAGATCTCAATTTTCTCATCACAATATTATTTAATTTTTTTCCTCATTAAATTTTTTTTTTCAATATTTCATATTCGATATCTCGATTTTTTGTTACATTACTTTTTTTGATCAATAAAACTTTAATTTTATCATTGACCAGGAAATCCATTTCAACGTTCCTTTCAGGATTCAATTTTTTCACTTTATTTGTATTTTTATGCTTTCGTTCTTAGCAACAGGTTTCAATAGAGTTGATAATATAGACAATGGAGGTCCGAAACATTACCTGCTCTGGAAAACATTACACTATCTTTCATCATTCATTCATAATATTTCATTTATTTCTTTATTTACATTTGATACCTCAATTTTATTTTCACAATATTATCAAATTTATTTCTTTAATTATTATTTTTTGACTAATTGAAATGTCAATTTTTTATAACAGCGTTATTTTCTTTGATCAATCAATCCTCGATTTCATTATTGACCAGAAAATCCATTCCAACCTTACGTTTGAGATTTGTTTTTCTTACTTGATTTGTATTTTTATCCTTTCGTTCATAGTAACAGGTTTCCGTAGAGTTGAGAATATACAGTTAATGGAAGTTCGAACCATTACCATTCATCTTTCATCATGACTTTCTTAGACGGAATTCGTGAAATTATTCACTACTTTTTACGCTATAAGGTAGAACACGATTAAATTTCCACAAAATTCATTGTCTTCGCGACAAATTTCTATACACTTTATCTTTATCAAGCGAATGTATTTAAACACTGAATTATTCTTTGTTGAAAGCTCCTTAAATACATCAGGACCTACTCTAATTATCCCTGATTCCTAGTATAATACAACTGATACTGATGATGATTCCTGAACTCATGAACTGATGCTGATTCCTGAAATTATACAACTGATACTGATTCTCAGAATTACAACTGATAATGATTATGATATCTAAACATAGTTATTACTTATTATTTGAATAAGTTCAACAAAGGACAACTATTGAGATCCAATTGATCATTCAGCAAACAATTTGAATTTTTCTAAATAATTAAGTCTAATGCCTTTATTCTCAACATGCAGAATTTCGAAATTTTTATCGAAGTCATAGCCTTCCTCCAAAATGTGATTGGCATATGATGAATGAGTTGTTTTCTTTTCATGATTCATACGATGTTGACGTATGCAGCTTTCGAATGGTCTACCTGTCTGGCCAATATATACTTTGGAGCAAGATCCACAATTCAATTTATAAACTCCCGATTTTTCATCTTTTATTGTTTTATCTTTGTTATTCTTGATAAACCTTTCCAACGTGTTATCTGTTCTATATGCTACTCTTAAATTTTGTTTATGCAAAAATGAAGCTATTTTTTCCGTAGCAGGTCCTGAATAAGTTAAAATTCTATAATTATTGTCATGGTTCCTCAAAGTGGGGTACATTTCTTGGATAGCTTTTCTAGCTTTTTTAGCAAGAATATTTTCTATTAATTTGACTTGATATCCATTGTTAACTGCAATTTGTTTTATGATATTCAATTCTTTGTTGAAATTGTCCACAGAAAGAGGAATGTTTACCAATATGTGTATCATACTATGCTTTGCTTTTATTTTATGTTTATATGGATGTTTGTATGGATGTTTATGTTGATATGGATGATTATGAATAGTGATATCAGTGTGGGAAGGTTTATGAAAAATAGCAAAGTGGTGTTTGCTGTTGGCTTTACCTATTGTCAAGTCTAAAAAATTAATTGAATTTTCTGCTTCCATCTGTAGAGTACTATATCGATTTTCAGATCATGGTCAGTTGAACTCACGAAGAAAACTTCCTGGAAAAAGTAACAGAAAGCAACTTCCAAACGACAAATCATATCTCACAAAGTTATGCCGTTCATGCAACACCGTTTTCATGACTGATTTGCATTCCAAAACCATTCGCGAGAAAACCCGGAAAAAGTTGGACCCATTTTGCAGACAGTTTCGTGCGAAACTTGCCTACGGGCCCTCTTTTATATCAACACCGCAAGTTTCGCCTCCCTTTTCGATAACGTACCATGTTTCTCTTATCTTGGCCGCGCGTATATCAAAACTCCGCCAGTCACGTCCGCACAAGTTTCCGCAAAAATTTATTAGGCCGACTCGTTAATAGCTGATTGTTGAGAGCAGTTCAAAGAAAATAAAGAGAATTACTGCGAGCACAGCTTGGAAAGTTCTGACGGGAAAGTTTCGAATTCAATGCGTGAAAAAAATCGGGCATGTCTGTGGGCGCGAATATAGGAAGGTGCTTATTGAATGATTTTAGAGTTGATTGAGAGCGACAGCCTCTGATCCGATTCAATTGCCGTCAGAAAAAAACAGGTTTTTAGATTATGAACAATTAAACGCAACAAAAAGAACCGACCTACGAGCTTATAACATGATGATGTAATGTGTCTCATCAAATGTCTTAATAGGTTATATTCATATCCCTAGACATTTCAAGTGAACCCAATATAATTGAAATCAACTTTTTTTTATATGTAGATTCACACGGAAGCCCTGTAATGTAAGCCTTAGGAAAAACCTCTTTTGGCAAAGTTCCAAAGCTCAGCTGTTCTATTGAAAAAAGATTCCTGAGCAAGAGAGGTTCGACAGGTCACCAAATTCACAACAAAGGGGTGGAAATTCTGTACTTGTCGAGTCACCTAGAATGGGACGAACAAACGAGAACAACTGTTTTTATCTGTTCTGTCTGACACATGAATTCAAAATACCGAAAATTATCCTAGATATAAAAGAAGTTGTAGTTTTGTATCACGCAGAGTATATAACAATTTGAGATAAATGGGGAGGTTGGAATAAAAAAACATTATAAAGACATAAAACATATTCAGAAACGTATTTGGAAATAACTCTCGGAGTAGGCTACAAATTTCCAAACAATGACCTTCATCCTAGTTCAGAAGTGTGTGATCCCGAACAATTCCTGCTGAAGACTCAATTACCTTCGTCTTCAATAATATTTCAGAATCCCTCACAATTGTTCAAGAAAGAATTATCAGGTCTCAACAAGAGCAAAAACTGAGGATGCAGAAATCGAAAAAAGTAATCGGATATAAATATTTCATGTACATCGAACCCAAATTGTACAGTATACTGAATTTGGAGTTCTCAGCAATTTATTTCATTTTCCTCATCAGATAGCGTTTGAAGTCATGTGTACTCGATAATAGGAAGGTGATATACTTTAGTGAGGTTTATATCGTCTGGATGAGCTCGATCTTATCAGTTTCCATATCTATCATATGTATTCAATGAAAGAATGGTATATTACGAAACGAGGAGGGTAAGCCAATTACGCATAAGTGAAAATTGAGGCATGAGTCGTATCCGACTGTGGCAATTCGCAAGTGCACGTAACTAGCCTTATCCTTGAGTTGCGTACTGTACTTTTTCTACTCTCATCATACTTGTGCGCTGATTTCTGCAGAAATATATTCATTATTCTTCATTTTCAATGATACACAGGATGACAGCATGTAGGTAAAACAATTGCTTGTTTCATGGATTTATCTAGATACAAAATGTTAAACAATGAATTTCCTAAAAATATCAATTTTAGTTTAATTTCATGAAGAATTTGAAACGAAAATTTGCTGAATTTGGTTTTTGGGCCATTGAATTGAATCATGAAATCAAATGTATCAGCTCAAATGTTACATATTCCATCGTTTTTGAAAAACATTTCCGGAAGCAGCAGCCATTCATTTGCAATACTCTTGTATTCTGAATGAGCCATCATCTAACAGCTGTCAAATACCTAATGAACATTTTAAAATAGTGGGAGTAGAAATTGTAGTGTTTTACATTACTGATTCCACTAAAAAGGCGTTATAGCTTCTTAAGGAGCTACTAATGGCCTTTTTTTTTAATTGATTCATTCAGAATGTGGAAGTTGTTCAATGCATATTTTGTACCAGCTTCCACCATCGTTGCATGCTCGGAGCAATAGTATTCTTGTTATTTTTAATGTTGTTGTTTGTGGTAATTAGAAAACAATTACGACTTTTATCTTTTATTACTGAGGAAGATAGTACAAAAATCATTTCAAGGTTAGAAAAACTCACCAATATTCCTATGCAGGATCAATTTCAATCATTACAATGATTGAAATGTGACATGAAAAATTTTGTATTCCTTCGATTGATCACGTTTACTGCGTATTTTTTGTGTTTCATCATATTGAAAGAATCCTAGTAATTTTTGAAAAGATATTGCGCTAACAATCATACACCTATATACAGTTGAGAGTGGGTCCTTCCTAGAAACTTAGTCTGGCTCTTTTGAATAGAAAAACAAGACAGTGTTCACATTTCCCTTTGCCGACGATACGGCAGTCGATTAACGCTTTCTACAATGGTGAATGGAACCAATAAGATGCACATGATTTAATTACAATTGAAAACAGAAAGGGATTTCATTGTTTTCATCATTTTATTTGAACACCATATTTCGACACGTTCTCGTTGGTTTTATAAAAAAAATTTCTAAATTTTCAAGACGTTGACATCACTATTTTTACGTAGTTTACCCTGCGACGAGTACAGTCTTGTACCATAACATGAAAGAGTTTTTTTGCCCGAAGAAGATATTGTGTAGCGAAAAAATATATCGTTGTTTTGTGAAACCCAATATATTCAAGATCTGACATGAAGGTGTAACAATTTCAAATATGAATGCTTGTCAAGTATTCATCAATTGGAATTAATTTTCTAATTGTCTATTGTTCTGAGGAAATTATTTTATCGCGGCAGACGTATCATGTTTCTGTGAAAATTTCCGAAGTGAAAATCTCACAGAGAGACGATCGAATATGCTACTATCGGTTAATTTCATCCAATTCTCGAATACAATAGTAAGAGTTAAACACGCCAGACTACCGTGCTGGAATTCATACGATAAAAGGTAAGGCCACGTTAATCCATTGCTAGCATAAATTTCGATTTCTGAGGGTTGAGGTTCGTCAGCTGGTTGACAGATTAAAACCAATTTTTCTATCAAACAACCAATCTCCTTTTTGATTCATGCAATGAAATGACAAGTATTATAATAATAAGTACTGTCAACCAGCAACATTATTCAAGAATTTCATGGTGCTGCAACAGATTCATTTTGATGCTATTTTATAATTACTTCAAAAAATCTAATTATTAAATCAGACGTGCCGTTAACACAATACAGGTGTTGGTAATTGAAATGGTTTATTAATTTGTATAGAAACGTTTATGAAATGACATTAAGAAACCTTCATAAAATACTCAGGATTAAACGACTTACCTGAAGGAAGTTCAATCCAAATTATACGAGGTTGGTCACAACCGTATAGATCACCTTGTAGTAGTACTTCTATGACTGAAATGCGCGAGTTGAAAGGAAGAATGATTCACGATGCCCCTATCTCACGACACCTCACTCGAATATCCGTCATTATACTTCTTGCGCTGAATGTGATAAGTTCGAAAGTGTAAATTGATTACAACTAAGTGAATTTATGAAATTTTCCATACTATGGAAAACAATCACGAAAGAGAAGGATGCTCGGTGAAGACAACGTAGAAACTTGGCGAACACTACGGAAACTCGAGGAAAAACTTCGTTTCTACTCGTCCAGTAAGTAAGGTGATCTATTCGGATGTTACCAACCGAAGTATAATTCACGAAATTATCACAGAATCATTTTAACAACAAACATAGGTGATACTTCGGTCGCTATGAGCACCTTTTTTTTTAATTTTTTTGTGAAACTTACGTATTTCGGCCTCCTCTACAAAAAACTCCAATGAAAAATCCGGCGGTCTCTTATAGTTTCGGAGATACAAGGCCTTTTTGGTGTAAAACTTCACAATTTTCCACATCAAATTTCTGTTGTTTGAACACACAAAGTTCCTCCTTCTTCTGATAAAACGTTAGTCACTCTCTTATTTACTCGTTTTCTGCTCGAAAATGTTAAAAACGAGTGAATAAGAGATGTGTGGTGTTTGATCAGAAGAAGGAGGAATTTTGTGTGTTCAAACAACAGAAATTCGATGTGGAAAATTGTGAAGCACTACACCAAAAAGGCCCTGTATCTCCGAAACTATAAGAGACCGCCGGATTTTTCATTAGAGTTTTTTGTAGAGGAGTCCGAAATACGTAAGTTCCACAAAAAAAATTCGAAAAAGGTGATCATAGTGACCGAAGTATTACCAACTTATAAAACGTATTTTCATTCGAAAGTAAATTGTTTCGCAGCAGTTTTATAGCATTTTTCTGTAAGGTTTTTATTATCTCTATAAAACTATTTCATGCTTATTTTATAACTGCTTCCTATAGCTTTAATGATATTATTTCAGTGGGATGCTTTCAGACACAATTTTCTTTTATCACTTTGATGATAATTTCCCAACTACATTATAGTATGGTTTATTTATTACAATTCCTGAACAATAAAATAACTGTTATAAAAATCAAATTGATTTCGCGAATATTTGCTGTCTCCAAGAATAAAATGCAGCATTCAAGAGGAACCAGCTGATATTGATTTTTAGAGGTTGTGTAATGGTATAATTTGTCAATTTTATTTGACTAGCGTTCCAATAACTATATACCCAATAATTTCGGGTAATATCGGTCATTGGGAAAAATAAAATACTTCGAACTCTCCCGCGTGCTTTTCCCTAGTGCTTTCATTTTTCCTTGATATGAACAGGAAAACATATACCTATATAGTTTCAAACTTTTTCGAAATCCACCCTTTATAATCGATGGAAGAAGTTTCTTAGCCACAACATCCCGATAGATAGTAGTGTTACTTTACTGCTCTATGTGGGTAATATAGTAGCTGAAATACGTTAAAATGTTTGCTATTCATACCAAATTATTTTAAAGAACGAGGTAATTTTTAAATGATAGCAATCCGGAATACTGATATTAGAGGAGTTGAAAATATGAAATACCGCACCAATAGTGATATTTATAGCTGAAAATTTCATATATTATAGGATAATATTATTCAGAGAACACTGAGTTAAGTTTGGGACTAAAAAATTAATAAGCCAACACAGTGAATTTTTCCATAATTAATATTTTTTTCCAAAAACATTAATGAATGAGTGGCGCGCTTAAATTTTTCTAGTAATATGCTATACATTTTTGTAAATAAAATTTCATTCGCAGATAAAATATAAATCTTTGATGCACAAGTGATGTCTTCAACAGTTTCATAAGTACAAAAGTAAAATTATTGAAATGGCTTCAACCTTTCTATTTGTTAATGTTTAAAGGTAGTTGGTGACATATCTATTATATTTTTCCAAAAATCACTTCTTGTAGTGTTTCTGAAAGGCCTCACGAAATATTGATGAAGACAATGTTTTACAAAACGTTGCCAATTTCATATTCATAGCCGTTTTATTAACACATCGAAAACATTTCTGAGAATAAGGCAGTTTTATAATTTGTTTCTCCGAAACGTTTCACTACCTATTATAAAATATGAAATTGCTAGTTGGGAATCACTTCAGTTGAAAACAGGAAGGAAGAAATACTTAGTACATCAATGAAAAGAAGTGTCCAGAAACCATTAGTTATCGAGCACTCGCGATTGAACCTCTAGTCGCAAACAACAAAGTTTCAATAGCCCAATTCGAATGAGAAACCGACCACGCGATCAAATAAAAGTACACCTCACGCCATAAAATCTCGGACAAACTTTCCGAAAACACTTTGCGGGATTACCTTAATGCGACAAACGAAGATTTCACGTTCGCAAAGTCCTTGAGATCCCGGGTCAACTTCATTCGTAAAACAAATCAAAACGGTATGTGTGATAGAGAGTGGTTCGACCATTTTCTTGGTTTTGATAATCGAAATCATTTTCGGTATTGAAATGATGGTAGCCAAAATTTTGAAGCTGTTCGAAAGTCAATATCTTGTGGTGAAAGAACGTTTTCTTCGTAGTTTTGTGGGTTTTTTGGTTGGGTGGTAACCTACCACAGGCTGAAAAAAATCACGAATTATTATTGAGATCTATAAAAGTGTCGAAGGGCAGATTTCTCTATCATTGGTTAATCACAAAAAAAGAGAATCAGATAAGTTAACAACATTCAGGAATGTTATGATCAATATCTTGAAGGCGCATTTGAAATCTTCTATAACGTCAATGAACTTGTGCAGTAACAACTACACCCTTCAATGTCCCTGGACAACACAACTCCATTTTTACTCACAGCCTCCTATCAAATGGTTAGCTTAGATTCTACAATCAAATTTTCAGTTGATTCAAATAGTTTATCCACCTGAATTACGGAAATGTTCCATGCTGAAGTATTTTAATTTTTGTCTGATGCATTCTGATGTGCATTAAATTATCATATATCCAGGATAATACAGGTTCTTCCCAAACCTAAGTTTGTTTATGATAAAGAGCATCATCAGTGGTTTCCTCAAACCATATTATGAGAATACCTCCTGGAACAAATCGTGAAAAAGAGACAGAAAATAATTGATCTGGATAAACCATCTTTTTGTGTATAAGTTGACCATCTGTAGGGGCACATATCAACAAAGTGTTTGATAATCATTGTGATATACCATTCTGATAAGTAATGAAAGCATGGGATGCATGGTGTCAATTACTCAAAAAGCATCCCACGCTTTTTGACATCGCAATACATTTTTTATTTACACTATGGTTGATTGAAATTGAGAAGAAATTACTTCTCAGTTCATTTTTCCATAGAAGCGTGTTGTTTAGTTTTCTTTAACTACTAATCATGTCCGATTGTGGTGGGTTGGGAACCCAGAAAACTACGAAAAAGAAACTGTGTTTTTTTTGTTAGTATGGATTTTCTTCAAATATCGCCCAGTTCAATTCAATCATTTCGAATTCATCTATTGATGACATTCAAGAAAAGATTCTTCAGCTCAACTGTTGTAGCTCCATCGAATCTCGAACTTTCTGGGTTTACCGGAATGCGACAAACGAAGAATTCACGTTCACCAAGTCCGGGTCAACTTCATTCGTAAAACAAATCATCCCGAAATAATGTGATAGAAAGTAGGGCGAGCTTTTCCTTGGGTGGAGAGAGATCATTAAAATTTCATTTCGAGGAGGTTTGAGTGGTGTCGGCAGCATTTGGAATTGGAGATCAGCTTGGTCATTAAACTGGAGATATTCGGTCGGCAGGGATTCTAATTTCATGCAACGTGGAAATTTTGTTGCGAGGTAGAGCTGGGGAGAGCCACTTGGGTCGGAGTGACATAAATAAAAAATTTAATGCACGTCGTATTCAAAATAAACAGGAACGTATAAAACTCAAACTCCTCTCAAACCTAGATAATTGAAACCAAAATTATTCGAATACAGCTGTAACGTGACGAAAAACTCAATTAGTTGATATGATTATGTCTATGTTTCGAATGAAAATATTGATCTCTGCCATCCAAACGTTGTCCTTTCTTCAGAATAACTTGGAAAATTCACGAAAATAGACCACATTCGAAGATTTTTAGATAATTGATGGATACGTTATTTAAAAAAAGTTACTATCTTGTATTTTTTGAGATGAAATCGGTTTGCCAGTCAAATAGAATATTACGCTATAAGGTAAAACACGAATAAATTTCCACAAAATTTATTGTTTTCGCGACATGTTTCGATACACTGTATCTTTATCAAGCGAATGTATTTAAACACTAAATTATTCTTTGTTGAAAGCTCCTTAAATACATCAGGTCCTACTCTAATTATCCCTGATTCCTAGAATGAAACAACTGATACTGATGATGATTCCTAAACTCATAAACTGATGCTGATTCCTGAAATTATACAACTGATACTGATTCCTAGAATTACAACTGATGATGATTATGATATCTGAACATAGTTACTACTTATTAATTGAATAAGTTCAACAAAGGGGAACTATTGAGATCCAATTGATCATTCAGCAAACAATTTGAATTTTTCAGTTTATTGATTTCCAAAAATTTTAAATAATTAAGTCTGATGCCCTTATTTTCAACATGCAGAATTTATTATCGAAGTCATGGCCTTCCTCCAAAATGTGATTGGCATATGATGAATGAGTTGTTTTCTTTTCATAATTCATACGATGTTTACGTATGCGGCTTTTGAATGGTCTACCTGTCTGGCCAATATATACTTTGGAGCAAGATCCACAATTCAATTTATAAACTCCTGATTTTTCATCTTTTATTGTTTTATCTTTGTTATTCTTGATAAACCTTACCAATGTGTTATCTGTTCTATATGCTACTCTTAAATTTTGTTTATGCAAAAATGAAGCTATTTTTTCCGTAGCAGGTCCTGAATAAGTTAAAATTCTATAATTATTGTTATGGTTCCTCAAAGTGGGGTACACTTCTTGGATAGCTTTTCTATGTAGTTTTTTAGCAAGAATATTTTCTATTAATTTGACTTGATATCCATTGTTAACTACCGAATTATTATGAATAGTGATATCAGTGTGGGAAGGTTTATGAAAAATAGCAAAGTGGTGTTTGCTAATTGCTTTACCTATTGTCAAGTCTGAAAAATTAATTGAATTTTCTGCTTCTATCTCTATTGTGAATTGAATATTTGGATGATTAGTGTTAATATATTTATGAAATGTATCTAATTGCCTGTTGGTGCCTTTAAAACAAACTATAACGTCATCTACATATCTGTACCAATACAAAAACTGTTGCTAGAGTGGATGCCTATGAATTATATTTTCCAGATTGTAAATTTCTGCCGGTAGAGGACTCAGCGGATTTCCCATGATCAAACCGTCAGATGAAGAGTATACTTTATGGTCAAATTGAAAGTAATTTTGTTCAAGACATATCGACAAAAGGTCCAATATTTCTTGTTTAATAAGCGGATTAACATGATTTTTATCTAGTAAACCTTCTACGAAGAGTATGGTATCTTGTGGAGGTATACTAGGGAAAAGATTTTGAACGTCAAATGATATTAATTTTTGCGTTATATGGAACAGTTATATGCTGTATTTTATTTATCAAATCATAAGAATTTTCAAGGCTGAATTCCGGTTCAAATGTAGAATAGTTTGTTATTACATGTATTAGCTTTCTTGATAACTTAATTATCCCTGATTCTAGGTGAAAATGTGAAGGTCGACGTTCTTTGGACAATTTTGGAGATATTGACTCAAATTGTTATTGAAAATTGTTATGTCTGTTGCCGGTGATCTATAAATCACTGTGATTAAAATTTTTTTATTTTGTAATTCAATTTCAAATTTCATATTTTATAAGAGTATTCCAAGTCACCTCGTATGAAAGCCATTGTACCATCATTTTGATTCACTTTACCATCATTGTAAATAACCGTCAATTTTGTAAAGCGACACATCACCAACCTGCCACGTTTCTGAAAGTAAGATCATATCGAATCTGTAATGACATCACTGAGTATCACCTTTAGCTCATCAAAGTTTTTACAGACGCTTCTTATATTTGCATGAAAAATCTTAAAATTCATTTTTTCTGGTAGTTTTTGAGTGAGTGTAATATAACCAGGCATATTTTCAGCTGAATATGTTTTTATACTTTTGATCGAATAATCTCTAATATAACTGTCCATTTTCCTGAGTTTTTATTAATTATTTTTTATGGGGATACAATAAAAAGAAAAATATATTTGAACCATTCAAAGACCCTAACTATATAACGTACTTATATGAATGAAGAAATAAACAATTTCTGAACGTATAAAAATGCCCAATGGAATTGAACGAAGTAGGAGTAATGAGGAAGTACAACTTATAATAGAGGTCTTTTTTTATTTGTGTAGTTTCCTCTGATTTCTGGTGTATATTTTATTGAAGAAATCTGTGTTCTCCTCTTTTTTGTTTGATATTCCACTCTTCTGGACAGCTTCTTTGGCGTTTATGACTTGTTCTGTGGGTCTTGAATTGCTTAAGTCATCTACTTCCAGATTCATTTGCTCTATGTCCAACTCCTGTTTATTTTGGACTAACGCTTCATAACTGAATTCCTATTCATTTATGAACAATTTATTGCCGACAATTTTAGCTTTTGAGTTACTTCCTCTAGCAATTTTCAGGTGTTCAATCAATACCCTCCTTTTTTTGTAATCACTTTGGGTATAGTCTTGAGCAATTGAAATGCCAAGTTCTTTCAATTCATTTACGTGATGTTTGATGTTTTGTAATATACACAATTTCAATTGATAGTTGACAACTTCAATTAATAACGGTCGTTTTTTTCCTTCATTTCTTTTCCCAATTCTTTGAATGTCCCTGAAATTACTTTCATTACAAACTATTCGCAGTGTCTGGTTAACAATCTTCAAGACAAATCATCTTTGGAACAATCTGTTCAGGCCAGTCTCAAATTACCTACACAGTAGGTTTCGGCTGGCACCTGTCAGAAAACAACTACTCCCCTGGCTAATACCACGAAGGGCATTGAATTATATCCGACCAGGTGCCAGTGCAGGTTTCTTCACAGAAGTAAATCCTGCATTTGCTTTCGTCGATACAAATGAAGGAATTGATCTTCAATTATAGGGACGGAATTGAAGATCAATTCCTTCATTTGTATCGACGAAAGCAAATGCAGGATTTACTTCTGTGAAGAAACCTGCACTGGCACCTGGTCGGATATAATTCAATGCCCTTCGTGGTATTAGCCAGGGGAGTAGTTGTTTTCTGACAGGTGCCAGCCGAAACCTACTGTGTAGGTAATTTGAGACTGGCCTGAACAGATTGTTCCAAAGATGATTTGATTTAACGCCAGTCTTCAAGTATGCCCACTGACTATGTCAAGTGAATCTTCAAGACTCCTCTCAAATCATCGTTGTCTTCATCCACTCGGTATATAACAAGGTTATATTTCTTGAGTTTTCTCTCTGTATATTGCAGTCGATTTTCCAGTGAGAGAACCTTCTCCTCCTGTTGTTTATTTTCTGGTTTCAGTATTTTGATCTCGCTGTTGACGTCTTTCTTCAGATCCGATATTTCTTGTTTTATTTCCTTCAATAATTCGAACACATTCTCCAGTGTGACTGTACTCATTTCCTTTCTCTCTTACTAGATAAACGAATGAAGTTGAACTATTTTTACAGTGTTTATTTGCAGATTTCTATTCTAATACTTTCTGGATTTATTGATAGTTTTACGTACTTGCTTTTGCCAAGATATTAATCCCCTTTTCTTTCTGCACACACTGATATGGAACAAGTCTATGTGAATTCACTTGAAACCACTTGAAACTGACTGATTTCAGGAGCACATCAAACAAAACATACCGCCGATTTTGTTAGTTTATAAGTTGAAAAAAATTTTATACCACATATGTTTCTATCAATTACGGTGTGCCGAACAAGAAAACGTTATCGCCGGACATTAATATTGCCAAAGGTGTACCCCTTCCCACCTGTACTATTTGTTCGTTGAAAACTGTTTTTCTCGGCCATTTTTGATTTTAACGAAAAACCGTGAGGACAAAAGCCATTTGAAATTTTATTCACTACAAGTTTGGTCCCCACAATTTTTTTTTGTGGGATCATTTTTCTCGAATTGAACTCTCAAGAAGGGGCCCAACTCAAAAAATTGATTTATCTCGTTTATTTGCAACTTTTCAGCAAAAATGAACATCACAAAACTTGTAGAGAATCAAATTCTGAACAATTTTGATATCCATCTTTTTTCTCCATATATTGATATTTTGGGCATTAAACTCGAAAAAGGAGCCGAATTCCAAAAACTGCATCATTTAGTTTAGGCTTCTTTTTCGAGTTCGATTTCCTATTCATGTAGAGAACAAAATTTCACATAACTTTTGTCCTTACGGTTTTTCGATAAAAAATGGCCAAGTTATTTGAAAAACTAGTTGTCCGATTTTGGCTGTATATCATACCCCCAAAAAAACACCAAAAATGGTGTTCAAAACGTGAAACAAGTACATTTATCCTCCTTCAAATGCTGTCAATTGAAACCGTCAAATAAAATATCAATTACGATTTGTTTCATACTTAATTACTTCCCCCTTCCAAAGGCAGACTGTAAAAAATATATCACTGCCGCCCGGTCTATTATTCTCAGGCCCACATTATCAATATTAACAATTGGTCGATTCTCTGGGCGAACGACTGTGAATATGGCACTTTCAGTAGATATTCTGGTGAATCTGTTCATTTTTTATGAAAGTAGGTAGGTATATATCGGGCATACAATTTTACGTACCTACCTACCTACCTAGTTTCAAAACTCATTTCAATTTTCTGTAACTTCATGCACTTAAATAATCAAAATAGTTCAATGATGATTATTTGCCAAAACGAATTCAAATTTTCTGCAAGGGGAACGAAGCACCGCCCACTCTGACCTGATATTACGAATAGAAGGTATCTTACACATATCCTCATAAAGTTTGCCTAGAAGTTGACACGGAGCAAGTGTTGCATACATTCAGGAGTATTCGAAAAAGTCGAAAAACGCGTCCTTACCGCGGCTTCATTGATGGCGTTGAACGATAGTTCAAGTCTTGATTGACCAAATTTGGTCAAGTGAAACATTGAACTGAGATTCAGCCTCCACAGAAAACATTCATTTATAAGATGAGTTCTTAGTGTAGACATTGAAAATGTTAAGACTCCACTAAATTATTGAAAACATTTGCGTATCTTAGCTTTTATACAAGGGAATGTTTACATTTACTTTTTATCTCCCAGTGTTCGGAAAATATTAGAGCAGACAGTAGGAATTATTGAGGATATAAAAAAAGAGTCTCTAACAAACGGAAAAGTTGTCATCGTCACGATACATATCTCAACTTGAGATACTCTTGATCCTAGAATCCTAGGAGCTTTTAACAAAGAATAATTTAGTGTTTGAATACATTCGCTTAATAAAGATACAGTGTATTGAAACATGTCGCGAAGACAATAAATTTTGTGGAAATTTAATCGTGTTCTACCTTATAGCGTAATAACTATGGATTTCCATCAAGTGAAGGCCACCTCAATCCAAATAGAATATATTCACTAGAGAATGTTATCGTGGTAAAACGAGCTCGATCAACCAAGAAACAAATGACAATCATTCAGTTACTTCCGAATCGAACATCCAGTATTCGATACTGATAAAAATCCATATTGAACAAATAATATACAGTTGCCTATAAGATTCTCACATATTAGGATTCACTAAACCACGACAAGTGTTTCGCTATGCAATTGCTTCCTCAGGCAAGAACAGAGACGAATTATTCAACTCCGTCTGAAAATTCATTGGGCACTGTGAATGTTTACACTTATTGATTCCTGAACTCTCCATAAGATATTATTTCATACCTTCCTTCTGGAAATGAAGGATTTCAAATTCGTGGTCGAACGTATGTCCGTCTGTGATGAGGTTGGAGCATATTTAGAATTTGTTTTACCATTTTGGAAACTATGTCTTTGTTCTGTCATGTGTATATCAAATGACCGACCTTAAAGCTAGGACATGAACCAGACAATAGTCTATAAACTCCTGATCTATTTTATTGTTTTTGATATACGAGCCTGATTTATTATTTATTTTACATGCCATCACGAAATCTTCTCGTTTCAAGAAATTAGAAATGTTCTTACTATGCTGGCCTAGATAGGTTAACGTTCTGTAATTCTTACCATCATTTGTTGCAACTGGGTGTATTTTTTTCAAGACTTGACTATACAGCTTTTCGGACAATAGAGTGTCTAGCAACTCACTATAATAACCGTTGTTAATAACGGTATGTTTCATAGCATTCAATTCTTTTTTGAAATTTGTATCCGATAAGAAAACATTTACCAGTCTGTCACTGTTCAATGCTGTTAATTTCTGTTATAGTCAAATCAAGAGAGTTGATTGCATCATTTTCTCCCATCTCCATTTGAAATTTGATGAAAGACTGAGTTGATATTCGTTCCTGTGAAACATGTTAAAATGTCGTCCACGTACCTAAACCAATACACGAAATTTCTGGCGGGTTACTACGAATTTTCTACTTTAAATCATCCATATAAAATATCTGCCAATTGGGGCCTCACTGGGTTTCCCATTATCAGACCTTTACAAAGTTAGTAAAACGTCGTTCAATTGAAATGGATTTCCTGTATTGCTCAATACTCATGATAGTCAAAACGATTGAATTCGGTTCGAAAAATTCTACACAAAACAATAATTGTTAATTGAACCCTGTTGTGTTTTTTACACATACCTTCGAGTTTGAAAATACCAATAAACATATGATCCTTGAGACAACATCAATAACAAATACTGTTTGAACGTCATTATTTTGTGGTGGATCAATATTTGATCCGTAGTTTTATGGGTTTCTAACCTACCACAATCTGAAAAAATAAGAATTAATATTGAAATCTATACAAGGTCTCATGGTGGTATATGATGTCGATTTCTATGCTCTCGTATTGATATCCATTACTGCTTTCAAAGTTCACTTTTCAAAGCTTCTTACCTCGATTTTTTATCACTGATGAAACATTTATCATCTATCGAGTTGACTCATAAATTAAAGGATATCAGACAGTTCCAAAAATATTGACACTTTCCAACTATCGAACTGATCAAATGTGATACAGTTCACGAAAAATAACAAATTGCTCGCATTTCATGGTGGTAAGTCGCATCTCCACTTTTCAAATTTTTGAAAAGATGTTAAAACCGATGAATTGATCCATCAAAGATGGATTCCCTTCATTTCAAGTGGTTCAAATCCATAATTATCTCCGACACTGACCTGATCCAATGAAAAACATTGTCAATAATGAGCGATGCACAGAAATAAATGAACATGTTCATGAATCCATTTCAGAACTTTCCAATAATAACCATATCTATTTTCAGTTGCTGCATCCCGTTCTATTCATAATACCCGCTATGAATACGAATCACTAAAAATTGTATACAACTTCCACTTGTTTCAGCATTATCACAGCACCCTTCCATCAATATTCATCGGTCAGTTCCCTCTGGACTTCGAATACATACGCAAACACGACAGTGGAAATTTCAATGACTATCACGAATATCACCCGTGAATTTTATAGAGCAGACCATGAGTCGATATCTGAATATATTAAACAGTTCGAAACCCAGTGCGCTGACCGCTTCCACCACTGTTTTTGTCATATTTGCAGATATAACTTAATTTACTGAAAAATTGCGGTCGGCGGAATTTAATTGAATTCGCAGTTTCAATTGTTTCCATGCAAAAATTAATATAGACGACTGTTAGCGGTTGATCAATATAAATTGCTGGAAGTTCTTTGACAAAAAACAGGTGTACTTGGCAACAGTTCGTTAGTATGAAATATGAATCGGTAATGCGATTGTTGATACGATAGTTATTTCGAATATAGAAATAACTCAACCGAGCATTGTTGTGTGAGCTCGATTGTGTATTCAGAGATCAAAAGTAATGAAATTGATTGAACAAGTCGGCTTTATTTCACATGCACAATCACTCAGAAAGAGGTCATCCATTAATTTCCATTAATTTTATTACATAAATTCCAAGCTTTCGATAATCTTTATTATCATTATTAGGGATGCTACAATGGAAAGAATACAAGTGATACAACTGATCAGAGCTGAACATAAATTTTTCAACTCATAGTGTGAAATGATGTTATGCGGCGTAAAAGTTGAAATTGTAATACACGGACGACTGGAGATAAAACTTCATTTGTTATCAAAAGATATCTGATGAAAACAACACCAATACATTATTCGTACGAAAACGACAAATGACAATAATGTCATGATACATGGAGTCATGAAATACAGAATAAGGATAAAGACCATTCTATATTTCATGATTCCATGATACATGTCATTATTGTCATTCGTCAAATGTCGCGTTCGTATGTGTCCTGGTCCCTCCTAAGGTAAAAGTGCTGGTTAGAAATTTGAATTTGAAAATGATTTCAATCAATAAAAAATAGTGTTAGTACGAATAATGTATTAGTGTTGTTATCAAATATTTTTTGATGAAGTTTCACCTCCAGTTTCACGCCTCATAACCTCAAGTTAAAATATTTTTCTCTAGCTCTGATCAGTTGTATCACTTGTATTCTTTACATTGCAGCATCCCCGATGATGATGATAATAAAGAAATACAATACATCAATACAAGAGGGTGTAGCAAGGGAAAAAAAGAAAACTCTCGTTTCTGTTCCGAGGACTTTATTTCATATTCATCGGGATACTCTAAAATTGTTATTATTGAACACATCTAATTATAATATATATATATATATATATATATATATATATATATATATATATATATATATTACATTTGAGTATCAATATCATAGAACACATAGAGCATATTTCAAAGTTCAAAATACAATTTTTCGAACTCTTTATAACTCTGAACTTATAGAAATATTTTATGTTCAAAGGAAATTATTCATTTTTCAATCCACTCTTTCGAGTGCAAATAACATCAGTTTGGGGTTAGGCTATAATATGATCCTCACAAAAAGTTTCAGCATTCCTCTGAAACAAGGCAGATGCAAGCAATTTTCAACATTTATGTAAATCTATCACATAAAAAATTATATTTTTAACCCTGATTCGTTGGAATGAATATCTAGTTGCAATTCCTTATTTTTTCACAAAAACAGTTGAAATCAACTTTCCGAATAATAGTTATGTCTTGTCTATATCAAATATTCCGAACATTGTGAATGAAACAGTAGAGAATTATGATGTTCATTCGATATTTGATATTCAACTTAGTGGATGTTGTTAGATGTGTACGACGGCGTACTAGTTTCACTGTAAAAATGAAAAATATCTCTATTGACATATTATTATCAGTCAATAACAGCTTATAATCTGTCATCGACGAATTGAAATCTGTCAATGTCATTGACAAATTAAAAACTGTCGTTGACAGATTAATATCGGTCGATTGAGTTATTTTTTTAACAGTGACACTGATACGTCGTGTAGATTTGCATTCATCATATTGCTTCAGAAAAAAATTGTCTCTTCGGCATGACACGTTCGATTATCTTCATCACTTTGCTGTGGATCGAAAAAACTATCCTGACACAACCTCCTTTACAATTAAAGCACTGGTGATATCGTGTGAAAATTCTATTCATAAAAAGATAGATGTAGATGAGAAATTCCATCAGATTTCATTCCATAATTATTATTTGAATAAATTTTTGAAATAATTTCTACCTCAAATTTGATTTTTTTATCGTGTCTTGATTTCATTTGCTGCCATTGTTACTCATAACAATTGCCACAGCACTTGTTCGTTTCCTCCCTCCTGAACCATTTTTTCGTAATACTTTCGTATCGAATTTCAAAACCACCAAAGTGTAATGCCTATCAAATATTTTTATGATATCAGAGGAAGGTGTTAAAATGAGAGGAAAACAAAAAATGAAAATTCCCCTATTCAGTTCACGGCTTGATCCGATTAAAGGTGCTAGACACGCACTTTGATTTTCGTGGTTTTCCCATTATCGCATTTTCTCTGTGACTCGGCAAAAGCAGATGTTTATCCCATTCATAAAGAAAAATGCGGAAGTTTTTGTTCGTTAGGCAGGTGGATTTATTCGTCACTGCTTGTGATATTGTGTGGTAGGCTATGATGACAATCCATTTAATTTAACTGGTATGTGAGGTAGTATGATACCGAATTTTTCAACTGGATGTGGAACCATTTTCTACCAAACAGAATCTGTTTTCGATCCAATTTAACGGTAACTGCTCGTGGGGTTCGTGGAAAGAAGATTTTGAATATATAGTAGGAATTCATCAATCTAATGTGAAAAAAATTGGTGAATGTTTCGTGTCTACTGATATTTGGGAAGATGGTGTATTTATGACAGTGCAATCCAAACATTCTTCAAATCTCTGAAATCTTATGCGGTGTCCCAAAATGATTGGGATGAATCTATTGAGAAGCAGGAAATGAAATCAATAAAAATCCTTGCCAGAGAAGTTCTTCCTGTTCAAATTCAAAATACTGAATTGAATGAATGAAGGTTTGAGTAAGATTGAGGGACTGTTTCTGAGTATCTGATCCACTACTTTACTTCGGGTTTGAAGGCCGTCGTTCCTTGGCATTTCACTCACTCATCTCGACTATTATTTCGATGACTGGATATTTCGATTTCGTAAGGCGTATTTATATTGACACAGGTAGTCTGGAGAGTTAATTACTTCGGTCGAATTCGGAGAATAATCATCAGTATCAGTTGCTGCACTACCTGCCGTGATTTTATTAGTTATTCTTGATGTTCTCAGAATGGGATTCCAAATTCTGTTGAGACTCAACGCTTCTTCTTTTCTCTTGATATTGTCCGTGTGTTTGTGGATCTCTATCGCCTCCCGTACCAGTCGGCTATGGAAACCCCGGTTGGGGGCATTCAGTTTCGCTTTTTCAAACAGAATCCTGTGGTTTCCCTCACTGAGTGCATGTTCCGCCACGGCCGACTTGTCAGTTTGCCCTAACCTGCAGTTGCTTTCGTGCTCTTTGAGCCTTGTTCACATGGATCTTCTGGTGGTACCGATGTATACCTTCCCACAAGTGCACGGTATGCGATAAACCCTTGCTGCTGACAGTGGGTCTCTTTTGTCTTCAGCCTACCTGAGGCTTTGTTGGATCTTCCTGGTTGGTTTGAAAACCGTTTTTATGTTCTATTTTCCCAAGAGGCTCATTCATCAACTACTATAACAATTATAGAAGTATGTATCGAAAACTCATCAAAATTGCAAAAAATATTTATTATGATAATAGACTCTCAAATGCAGATAACAAGCAGAGAGAAACGTGGAAAATTGTAAATGAGTTGAGAGGAAAAAGCAATTCTTCTCATAGAGTAGAGTAGAGTTTATTTGACCATGTTACGTACAAATACATTTATGGCAAGTCACAGTATACGAAAGTACTGAATAGAAAACAACATATTGGTCTCCATACACATAAAATATATATATACACACACACATAAACATTACATTAAAATGGTTATCAAAATCGTCATTGTTTTGTTGAGTAATCATGCCCTATGAATAAAGTTCACTGGGGATATTGCTCGATTGAGATATTCCCTTACATTGTAGAAGCAATTCAATAGTATACTGAATTCTAATGAATTGGGGACTTTTCACTGCTCCGTAGCCAAAAATCTAACCGAACAAATATCATCTGAAATAAACCCAATCCATTATATGAAGCATATATCTATAGCAAATTCTTTCAGTTATTCAGCCACCTCTGGAAATGAAATAATGGAAATGATTTTGGACTTGAAAAATAACAACTCTCCAGGTTGGGATGATATTTCTCTCAAAATATTTTCTTGTTTACCAAGTGAGGCAGTGGAAATTTTGGCTGAGGCTATCAATATATCGGTGATAAATGGTGTGTTCCCAGCTTGTCTTAAAATTGCTGAAATCTTTCCGTTGTACAAAGGAGGCGATCCTAATATACCTGGAAACTTTAGACCCATTTCACTATAGCCAACTTTATCCAAACTTGTTGAGAAATTGATGAAAAAAAGAATGCTCCACTTTCTTGACATGCATAGAATTCTTCATTCCAACCAGTTTGGGTTCAGAACTTCAAAAAAGCATGAATGATGCAATATTTTCCTTCCTAGATAATCTTTGTCTTCATTTGAATAATGGTGAGGCTGCAGCGGCTGTTTTTTGTGACTTGACAAAGGCATTTGACTGTGTCAATCATGAAATTTTGCTAAAAAACTCCAAAACTATGGATTTCGGGGTAATATTCTGTTATGGTACGAATCATATTTATCAGGCCGTACTCAGATGGTTAACTTCAAAAATGTGAAATCGGACAAAATGAAAATTGGAGATGGGGTACCTCAGGGATCTATCCTCGGCCCTTTGCTTTTTTTATTGTATATCAATGACTTGGCTGATATTTCTATAGAAGGTAAATTTAAAATCTTTGCAGATGACACATCTATACTCTGGCATAATAATAATGTTGATTCACTGAAAATAAACATTGAAAATGACTTGAAAAATGTTAAACAATGGTGTGGTGCAAATTTGTTGTCTTTTAATATATCGAAAACAAATATAATTTCCTTCAAATGCAATTTAGATCAAATATTTCTTGATGAGCAACTCATTGACTATGAACAAGAGAATAAGTTTTTAGGTATATATTGACAATAAATTGAACTTCGGGTCACATATCAGCAAATTATATAACAAACTATCCTCAGGCTGCTTTGCCATAAGATCCATATCCAACTCAGTTGGCTATCATGCGGCAAGGAATGCATACTTCGCCCTATGTGAATCACACCTGCGTTATGGAATTTGCTTCTGGGGGGCAAGTTCCCAAACATCAATGAATTCTGTCTTCGTCCTTCAAAAGAGAGCTGTGAGATATATGTGCAAAGCCAGAGTTCGTGATTCCTGTAGAACTCTCTTTTCTGAACATAATATATTGCCACTGACTTGCCTTTTCATATTAGAAACAGTCTGTCTCGTGAAAAAAAAGTACAAGAAAAGTATTGTGTCACAATCAAGTTATGCTACTCGTCTCACGCATAATATCACTCTTTCCATTCCTTCAACATCACGCATAAGTAACTCAATATTTTATAACGGGAAAAAACTTTTCAACCATCTTCCCCTTTCTATAAGGAAAATATCAAGTGATGTATTTTTTCGGAAGAAAGTGAAGGAACTATTGTTGATAAAAGTTTATTACACTGCCGAAAAATTTTTCAACGACGACTTCACAACTTATGTGGTAAATGAAAGATAGTCAGACCTATATACATCTATATTTTTAACGTGTTAATATTTTATTATGAATTTTATTTTATTTCAATATTTCTGTCTGTCTATATATTTGTTTTTACTTTTACGACATATTATATATGCTATGCGTTCATGCATATGTGTACATATGTGTGAATGTATATATGTATGTGTATATGTGTATACATAAAATTACTTTCATCTTTATACAAGCTTTGTCAATGAGAGTGTATCTTAGACAATAAAGCATATTTTGATTGATTGATTGAGTTTCCCAATTCTGTCAGTGACCCTCGAGATATATGGCAGATATGCATTTGCAACTATCTGAGAGTTTTTCCTGTTTTGAACCGTGGAACTCTTCAGTCTCATGGCCCTGTTGATCTCGGGTACACTGTATCCATTTGACCTCAAGGTCACTTGAAGATGTTTCTGTTCTTTCTCTAGATGCTCTGGTTCACATATTCTTCGAGCACGTTCCGTTAGAGTAGATATGACTCCGCTCTTTCGGCTGGGATGGTGGTTCGATAGTGCGTGCAGGTACCTATCCGTGTTCGTAGATATTCGATATACTTTGTGGATTAGTCTAGCACCACATCGTTCAATCAGGAACATCTAGGAATGCTATATGCTGGTCATGTTCGGTTTCTTTGGTGAACTTGATGCTGGGATGTTGAGCGTTCAGATGGTCTAGAAAAAGGTTTAGAGCGTCCCTTCCATGTTTCCAGACGACGAAAGTGTCATCCACGTAACGTAGCCACAAGGTCGGCTTCAAATCAGAGGCGTCGATTGCTTTCTCTTCAAAACGTTCCATGAAGAAGTTGGCTATCACTGGGCTCAGTAGACTTTCTATCGCCACTCCATCCATTGCAGGTAACTCCCCATAAGACATGCTCCAAAAAGTCCGACGATATCACTTGGGAACAAGCAGGCTATCCCCCTCAGACAGTCTTCCAGTGGGACGTTGGTAAACAAGGACACAACATCGAAGCTGACCATAATATCTGTCGGTTCCAAAGTCAAGCCTCTAATTTTACCAACGAAGACTGTTTTGTTTTTCTTTTTGGAACAAAAAAAATATAAACAACTGCTATGGAAGAACTAACCTCAATAATATCAATAAACACTCTCTGTCGATATATCATTCATAGACATTCCGTTCATCATCAAAAAAAGATGAATGAGTTTATATAAAACAACTTCTCCCCTGCCCTGCCAATAAATAATATACAGAGAAGAATTCTACTCGAAAAAAGAGAGAGTAGAGAGTACTTTTTGAAGTAATTGCAATCACTGTGATGAAATTTCATTCTCAAGACAGACAAGCTCATATTTCGCTCATAGAGAAATAACTCTTCAGCTCCCACTGTGCCCTTTTGGTAAAACCCATGTACATTCAATCAATTGATGAATTGTTGAAAATAGACACGAAAAAATTTTCACTGGAGCAGAGGTGCTACCACGACAAGACTTCGTCTACTCACGTCTCACCTCTTCTCGGCTGAGATGTTTTCGAGTATGGTGAGAAGTAAAGGAGACGAACTGTCGACTTCTCGTGGTAGCACCTCAATACTTCAATTCTGCCAGAAGAATTCGGTGCTTCATTTTCAGTAAGACTCGGGTCCATCGTGAACTCAATACATTAACTCTTCAAAAGGGTAGTTCTTTATATTGATACGAACCCTATTGAATAAATTTGAACTGAATCCAAACGGTGAAACGAAGCCTGTGATTGGTCAATCGTTCTTTGAAAATCAGCTGTTTGGAACTGACATTTTGTTGCCCTTATCGATCGAGCTTCTTCTCTATCGCGACTAGGGAATGTAATCCCGGGAACCGGAATCTCGGGATTTTGAAAGGTCAATCCCGGGATTTTCGGGATCTGAATAAAGTATATTGTTTCTCCGATTTCTCCTAAATCATTGAAAGAAAGATCAGAGGAGGAATTGAAGAGAAACAACCAGCTGCGAAATGAAAAAGATTGTCCCGTTGGCATCAGTTCAGTGAATATGATTGAAAGAGAAATGATTCTTTATGAGAATGGAGAAAATTTGGGGGCAAATCTCTTGACAGCATTCAATCTCCTATCATAAATTCGACCAACAAGTGTCTAATCACAAGGAGCATTTTCTGCCGCTGGTACATTGTGCACTAAAGTAAGGAGCAGATTGAGTGATGATTCTCTGTGTACGCTTTTATTCCTGAGGAGTTACTTCCAGAACCAGGACTGAATATAGATTACACCAAGAAAATATCTAATTTTTTTTTAACAGTTCTTTGTAGCAAACTAGAAATTTTTATTCAATATTATCAAGTTTCAAGTTTAATTTTTTTCATTCATATATGGATTATTATTTGATTTTATTTATGTTTTGATTACAACCAAATTCATCATATGAAGTTTTAACAGTTTTTCAAGTGAAAAATATATCCCAGGATCAATCCCGGGATCCCGGGATCGAAAAATGTCGATCCCGAAATCCTGAAACACTGATCCCGGTCCGGGATTACATTCCCTAATCGCGACATCTTCCAAAGCAAAAACACAGTTATTGCATTTCAGTAAACATTGAGGGGAATGCATTTTTAATACAATTCAATAGCCTCACTCTATTTATTGAGATTTACTCATGGTACTCGGAGAAACTGCCAGTGGAACCTTAGTTATCAATGTGCAATTTGAAAAAAATTCAAATACAGTCAATACTGCGACATGATTTATGGTTTTGTATGGTACTTGCGAGTCTAATGAAAGAACACTGATTCCACTCTTTAACTATATTTTCGATAGTTATAATTCATGTAGCATTCGAAACAAATTATCAAATAATATTATTGTGATCTTGAATGAGGAATGATTTTTTTTTTGAATGAGTTATTTTTCAAGTATCATTGCCGTAGTAACATGAATATTCTGACAAATGAACTGAAAACTAATACTGTAACTTTATTGAAATGAATTCCTTGTTATGAAAGATATGGAAAGTTGCTAACTCTAATGAATAAACGGAAAACATTTCCGGAAGTAAACAAATGAATACTGACTCCTCAGCTTCTCCATGAAGGATTAGAATCCTCAATCGATTGTTGATTGTGATGTTGGTAAACTGCCTGTACACACAGATAATTCTGCAATCAATCATCTTCTTTATCAACAGAGACTGAAAGATTTATGATAGAAATCACGGGGCACATTGCAGTTACTTGATTGGAGTGAGGGGTAAATAATTCTGAACTGGTCAGGAAATTACCTGTAGACTATTTATTCACAAGAACAGCAATTACTCAAATCCATCGAAAAACATAGTGAATGCATTGCACTTACTGTGTTTTTCCGTGAGGAGTTGTATGTACTGTGTTTTGTTATAGGTTCTCTATCAAAGTCGGGACAGTTACTGTGTTAGAGCAAGGTGATAACCTCGCTAGTTATGAACCAATTATACTTTTTCAAATACAGAAATGCGTAGCAAAAGACATTAAGTTCGCATACGCTATAATCTCAAATTTGTGAATAATGTCATAATGTCGGTTACTGTTTTTTTGCTTAGAACAGCCGACCTGTTCTGATAAATGCTTCACTGACCAGAGTTTGTTATATGCATGTACACTGGTACTGCAGACGACAAATAAAAACTTCTTTTTGTCTTTTCAGAAAATGTTTTGGCTTCGAGCCCTCCACCTACCATATACCATTTATGAGACTGCGAATTATAATGATGATGATTATCAAAAAACATAAGTCTGCAGTAGTTTGCTCTCAGAGCAATGAACCAATTAAATTAATACGGATCCACCGTAAATTTACACAATATCCACTAATATTACATCACCAAGTTTATATTCATCATAACATTACGGTGTGAATGAAATGGTGAATATTTCTGCCGCATAAGGTTGCCAGAATCCTGCCAGATGATGCCACCGTCGTGATGAAAATATGTGGCATCCTTTTCCGACGTCCCCGTCATGATTGTATCTCCGAAGGACACATGGAATATCGTTTTTATTTTCTTCGTTTATGAAAGCACCATAAATAATGATCTTTCAGTGAGCTTTACGTTCATAAAACAAGGAATTACTGTTTTATGTCTTTCGTTATTACCGGCATGACATATTCCAGGATATTTGCTCGGCAAACGGCCAACTTGGGTGATTCGAGAATTGCTTCACCTCGTTTATGCGGTATTGTATTGTTATCGGAAAAATAAATAGGAAGTTATGTGAACATTGCATGCTGTGTGATTTATTTTACCCAGGCTATATTTCAAGCTTGGATGATAGCACATAATGACAAATAATATTGAACACACCAAGACAAAAGATGAAAATGAATATTGAATAAGCTCATAGTTTCCTGTAAGATTTTTACTCTAATAAGGTAAACCAATACACTCAATAGCCTCTTTAAGCCTGAATGACAATTGACAAAAATATTATAGTTTGCTGAACAATTCTCACTGACAATGCGTTTACAAAACCGGTTTTTTGAAACCAGTGGCAGTTTTGGATAGTTTTTCCATATGGAGTAATGGTCAAATTAAACTCGAAACATTTTTGGAACATATTAACAAACAAGACCCAACAATAAAGTTCACATTAGAAACGAGAATAAAAATGACCATAGTTGACTAAAAATCTATATACACTTGTATAGATCACAATATTATTTCTTATTTTTTTTAGATTTTGGTAGGTGAAAAACCCAGAAAACTACGGAACAAATATTTAACCTACTGACAAAATTTCAGAAGAAAAAAAAACTGCTTCGATGTCTATAATACCATTGTTCGCGTTTTATGAACTTTATTGCATTTATTTTATCGGATATTTCATCTATGAGGTACATGCAGTATCCATGTAAATTTTCTGGATTTTCTGTTCCCAGTACAAAACTGGTTGATTTGTTGTAACTCTCCGCATTTTTCACGAGTTGAAATGAATGATGAATTCTTCTTTTTGGAAAAATGTATTTCCCCTGACGAGTTTGGTGCAGATTCATCATTAGGTATATCAGCAAATTTTAACTGATTAAACATACTTCGAATTAATCAGCTCATCCTTCATTTTCAGAAGGAGCTATCTGCATTGATCTCTATATTGCGAACCTTTGCGTCAAACAAATACAGTCGACCTATTTCAATTTTGTCCTTTACATTTTGTTCAGCTGCAAGTAATTTTATATTCAGATATTTATTCAGCCAGTTATTCTCTCATATATATATATATATATATATATATATATATATATATATATATATATATATATATATATATATAGCATGAAGATTTTCACGGACGAAGTATAGACGAAGATAAGACATTTCCAATAACGATAAAACTTAGTTTAATGGTGTTAGTTTCAAGCCTCACGATAAAATCCGGTGTGTTTTTTGAAAGGCACAGAAGGCGTTTAAAGAACATTACTTGTATTCTTTCGATTACCCCAGTATATCTGAGACCCCAAACTGCCACACAGTATGACAGGGATGAAATTATTACGGAATTATTCAATTGAATTCTAGCGACCCAGGAAGGCAGTTTAGCGCTAGCCATAAGACTTGTTACTGCCCCTAAGGCTTGTTTGGTTTTACTAACGGTGATCCTCGCCATTTCGGAGAAAAGTGCAGATGAAGAAAAAACCCCTCCAAGATATGTGAAACTATTCACTACCTCCAAGGTTTGGGCATTATAAAAGCGATTATATTTTTTATGTGTAGAATAACCCACTTAGGAGCATATAAGTATTTTACTTTTTGCTGTATTAACTGTTAAGCAGTTTTCACGACAGTAATCCGCTAACACATTTAAACTTTTTTGCAAACCGCTTTGTGTATCGCTAATAATGACTAGGTCATCTGCATATAACAGCAGAAGTAGTTCCTCTATCCCGTTGATGTTTACTCCTCTGCAACCTTTTTCCTGAAAGTATGTCAAAATATCTGAAATTGAAATGGAAAACAACGTTTGGCTCAGCAATTCACCTTGTAATACGCCGGTTGTAATTTCAAACTCTTTTGTGTACTGGTTATCACATTTAATCCTCATATTGGCTTGGTCATATATGTTTTTCAGAATTCTTAGATATTTAGAGCTAACCCCCAAGTGATATAGTTTGTGCCATAGTAGATTATGTTCTATAGAGTCAAACGCCCCCTTAAAGTCTACAAATGCTAGAAATACCTTTCTACTTTTTAATCTTAAATTGATTTGAATGACCGAACTCAACACGAAAGTATTGTCTATGCAACCACGTTCCTGCCTGAAATTGTCATTCTCTCGAGTAGTAAGGAGGTGAATATTTTGACAGGAGCGTTAAGAAGTGCTATTCCTCTATAATTGGCAGGATCATCCTTGGTTCCTTTTTTATGAAGCATTGTCAAAATTGCTGTTGACCACGCCGATGGCACTTCTTCAGGTATAACAACCGATTTTGTGGCAGGTTTTATATATATATATATATATATATATATATATATATATATATATATATATATATATATATATATATATATATCATGAAAAGGGGGCTCATGAGATTTTTTTCGATTCTCTATCGTGGAGGTTAATTAGAGGTTATTGAGATTTGGAATGAAATTCTATTGAAATTAGTTCAAATATTATTTTGAATGAAATAATAACGATTGAAGGACGGCTAGTCCAATTTTTTTATGACCAAGTGTTGGATGAAGATGAAATACATAATGTTATATTACAAGACCCCTCTATACTAAAGAAAAATGCCTACTTGTTAGCAAAACACACTCCGATGTAATGTTAGGAGAAGGGTTGCCACGTTTCTCCGTGAAATCGTATAATTCCACCAAGAATACGCGACCAGATGGATCTCGCTAACTCGAATTGCGGAGGCAAGGGCGTAGTCCGGTTAATAGTACCCAATCGACTCCCACCAGAAATCCAATCAACAGTATTGAAAAGGGTCGAAACAAAAAGATTTTATTTGGACGCCATCTACAGAAAAAAGTTAACTCAACTCCTTTCAATACTCGTTACTGTAGACCAACTTTATTGTGCTGAAATTGAAACTCTCCAAACATACAAATGAAACAATAAATTCAATTTTATATAGATATATTGGTGATAATAAGACTGATGCAATATTTGAAAGCAATGTTGAAATTGCTATAATAGCGTCGAAAAATAAATATATCAATACAATCGTCAGTTGGTTACTTGGTCAAAGATCTTAACGACTACAGAGTCTTACCTTGAGTTAAATGCATTTAACCTTACAATGATAATTTGTGATGATCGGTAACCACTCCCGATTGACTGACAGCGTTATTCGCTACAAATACTGCTTCACGCTAATGTCTCCTCTAGGTGCCTCCAAACTGTCTGCAACAGCCTCCTGATGCTTCCATTCACCTATGCTGTGCTGAATCCAGCCAGATTCCAATTGCCAAATAATTCAACTCAAACTCAGTCGTGTAGTTTACAAATTTCTTGCAATTGACCAATTGCCTCTTGCCATGGATTCGATTTATTGCATGACAATGATAAAAGTATATAAATGCAATATATACATATATATATATATATATATATATATATATATATATATATATATAATAGTTACCTTTACAATGTTGGTCGGAATATCGTTATGATGATTTTCAAAACTTTATTTAAATCACCAAAATGGCTGTTCTCATGACAACGCCAGGAGCAGAAAGGCCGTTTGTCGTTTCACACCTTCGAACATTCAAGAAGATTCAGTTCAAGGTCAAATAGTCGGTGTTGCCACCCGTTACACATAAATTCCTCCAATCAGGACCATGTTATTCCATTGTTCACTCCTTGAATAAATCGTAACCTTGCTGTCTCCCGGTCACTGCCAGTTTCAAATTACCGAAGAAGAATATTACTACACTTTGAACTACTCTTGACATTTCGGATATTCTAACCACAAATGTAATGAACGAAAATAAACAATTAGTTATTTGACTTCAAATTGATTTTAACTGATTTCAAAGGAAAAGAAATATGCTATGGATGAAGCACTGTTGCAGACTGCTGAGAGGAATCCCTGAGCTGTGAAAATATGAAATTAATAAATGGTATGTTACAACTCACAACTGAAACTGAATGGAAAAGTGTTCCTTAGTGTTCATATTGTCTCAAAAGCACACTAAATCGAAAATGGTAAAAGTGAAACGTTACAACACCCTTCTCCCTACAAAGAAAAATTTGATCTTCAAATTTTTCAATCGTGAATATTGGTAAGCATATTTTATTATCACGTTATTCGAATAATCATACCAGTTATTTCATTTTAGGGATTGTCATAATGCACCCAGTAAAATAAATTGCATCCTTTCCAGGATGGAGGTTCGAAATGTTCAGCCAGTTACCTCAAGCTTCACGACCTATTAGTGAACAGTTACAGGGTTCCTCAATTCCCTAGTGATAATTTAGGTACCACCAGTACTAAAATGTGTTGTGACACAAATACCTTGGTAAAACAGTGAACAAATTGTTCGACCGGTACCGGTAAGTCGTTGTTGGCTCCCTCCACCCGAAGCAAAGACAAGAGTGGCCGTCCACAACCGAACTCAGATCAGGTGATCGTTTCGCTGCCCGATGTTAATGCTGCGCCGTTGATACACCCGATATCACTCGCCTCCGAGTTCGACGATGAACTACCCCACTCATCCCCACAACAGAAATGGAGGAACCCCACAAGAACCCACCTGTGGAAACAAAAACGGAAAAGAATTTAATATACGCAAATACTAGAGAAAGAGACAGCCAATTGTCCACATCAATTGGGGTGAAATATAGCCCTCACCAAGCTGAAAATGGCTAAGCCACAAAGCCCCCCAAAAAAATTCAGAGATCCTCCTGTGTGTGATACCGCGAGCAAATCCTCAGTCGCGACGAATCCATGGAGCTCAGGATCCCTCAGTAGTGCCGCCCGACCGCTCTTAGGCGAGCTTCACACGCTGACCGGCCTAGACCTCCACGCTAGCGCAGACGACACCCCCCAAGTTCACCCTTCCATGGCTTCTGCTTGATAGGTCAAGCTGCCGGACTGAACCATACTCGCGCCCATCACACCAGGTCTCCTACAAAACAAAAATGGGCAGACACTCTTCCATACAGAGTGTATGTGAGGCTCGAAATGCTGCTAACAAACCACCTCGAGTTTGCCGTCCTAGCACACCTAAACAACATTCTACGTAGGAGAACGGGAGGTTTAAACCCTGATAGCAAACCACCTCTAAGCGTGTTATCCCTAAATCAAAAAAATACCAAGTAAAACCCAATCCCGTACCCTGAACAACAACAACAACACAGAAAAATGACAATATCAAGTAGATAAGACCATGATCTTTATATCTGACATCCTTCTATAAGTTCTGTACGCAATAAAACCAGATGGGGTACAGCAAAAAATAAAAGATTGTTCATCAATCTCACCCAAAACTAAAATGTCAGCAACAAAACAATTGAGGAAGCGAAATTCATCAATTACCAATGATAATACTAGGATGAAAGCATCAGTACTACTAATTCAAACTATAGAACTGATAATTCCTCACTATGATCCACATCGATCAACACTTGCCAACTTGGCCACAAAAAATTGGAATTTCAATTCATTACAAAATCGACCAAAGAATTAGCTACTCCATGACTTACATCATACTGAGTAAACCAGAAGTAATCATCAATTGGCAAAATTGATATCTACGAGCCACCCCAATTGACAGGCCAAATCTACAAAAAGTATTCAATACTAAAAGTGACCAATTCAGATAATCATCACGCAAACAGTCCAATAGGCCAGTCGTCCACTGAGAATCAGCGGCGAAGCTCCATATCGAACACGTTCTTGTGATGGACACCTAAACAATCCGATCAGTAGTACTTTATCATAGTCAAACAATGATAGGCCAGTCGTCCATTGAAACTCAACAGCGAAGCTCCATATCAAAGTTTTTCCAGATAAAAACAACAATACTTCGAAGAATACAAGATCAAAAGAAAAAATTGTTACTACACATCCAGTCAATTGTACCAGCTCAAAATATCAATATTAAGGTCAGTAAACAATTGAATCATAATTTACTAAAATTTGAATTGCAATTGAACTTTTTTTTTTTTTTTTTTTTTTTTCAGAAATCCAACAGAAATCCAAATATCAAGAAACAACAGAACAACTCGAGACAACCAATAGTTTCCAAAATGATCGTATTCTTCACAAAAAATGGTGGCATTATGTGCTAATAAGGTGAGTATTCTAGATATTTATCTCAAATACACAAACAGTGATGTAACTGCCGTAGGTAATGGATGATGTTATGATCCACCTACTATCTGGGAACGTGCCAAGTCCAAGTATCTTTTCACACAAGTGAGGGACAACCAGATTCTGCCCCAAATTTTACTAGGATAAAAAATCCTATAATCATTACTAACCCAACTATAGTGCACCTAATTTGAATATTTTTTATAATTTTTTGTAAAAAAATATTCATTTAATAAATTTCTATTCCCAAATTATTTTACTATTTACATAGGTACCTATCAATGAACTATTAAGTCAGTCTAACATAAACTTGTACCCACCAATTCCAAGATTTCTACCATGGAAATTTTTACAGAATCCCTCAAAATTTCAATTTCCACTTAATTCCCAATTCCTAAAAATATTATATACAAAATAGAAACTTTCTATTATTTAATCATGAATTTCAGATACTATCAATAATACCTCATTGTAATCGAACCCAATTGAATATGGATAATTGCCAAATATCAGTTACTTCGTCAAAATTTATTTCCTTAAAAAAATGTCCATTACCAATGTAACAATCAAAATAAAATCTTTAGGAACATCAAGATCTCAGTAAAGCAAAATTCAGGGTTGCAAAATTTACATGACAGTAAATGATACAAACTAATTATAACTTATAACTAGATCAGTCTGACAAATCAGATTCTGATCCGTAAAAGGGTTTGAGTTTCGAAACGTGCCACGTTCCTGCATTGGAACCATCTAGATTTTCCAATTCATAAACTACTTTTGACAAAACTTTCTTCACCTTGCATAAGATGTAGCGCGGTGCTAACTTGGCCGCATAATCATTTGCCGCATCTGAGAGCACAAAATTCCGTTTCCAGACTTTTTCACCTATCTGAAATACATGCTCACGCTTTCTCAAATTGTAATGATTGGCATTCCTCTGATAAGAGGCAGACAACTTGTCTTGTACCTTCTTATAAAGAGAAGGTAATTTTTCCAATTCTTCACTATACACTTTTCTAGCTTGAGCATTGTTGTTCAATTCGAAATCAATGATGTCACCATAATAATCCCCATTAGCTGGTACTATCCTACCAAAATTCAAAAAATTCGGACTGAATCCTGTCACTTCATGAGTGGCAGAATTGATAGCATGCTGGATTTTAAAAATTTCCCTGTCCCACTGCTTATGAGATTCTTTAATAAAACATCTTATAGCTGTCCCAATTGTTCTATTATTTCTCTCAGTTGGATTTTCATTGGGTTGGTAACGACAGGTGTATAACACCTTGGGAATTTTGTATTCTTTGATGAAATCATTAAAAACTTTCCCTTTATGTGCAGATGCATTATCCAGTAATAAAACTTGAGGAGTACCATAAGTTAAAATAACTTCTTCTAAAAATGCTGTAATTGCTGGAGCTGTTGCGTTCCTAATGGGCTTCATAACAACAAACTTTGAAAAATAGTCTGAAGCTACTACCAAAAATTTATTACCCTTGGAACTTCTCGGAAAAGGTCCCATAACATCAGTACTAACAAACTGAAATGGAAAACTAACTTTTCTTTCAGCTCCCATCAAACCAAAACGTTGAGCATTCAGAGATTTTTGACTACAGCAAATTTGACAGTCCCTGACATATTTCAAAATATCTTTCCTCATTCGTGGCCAATAAAACTGTTCTGATACTTTCTTCATGGTTTTAAAATAACCTAAATGTGCAGAAGTTGGAAGATTATGCGAATCGAAGATTACCTTTTTTCTCTGATCAAGAGGTACTAACAATTTCCACTCAGCTATATTTGTTTTCAAAGCTATTTTATTAGGAGTATGCTTGAAAATATAATTGTCTTTTATCATCCACTGAGGATATTTTTCAGGATTTTTAACAATTCTATCTTTCAATTGCAGGTACCAAGGCTCCAGATTATCCAAAGAAATACCTAAAAAATTGACTTCCTGTGGAATTGCAGCTCTAGATAAAGCATCAGGAGTGATATGAAGTTTACCCTTTCTATGCAATAATTCAAAGTCAAAAGTAGAAAGCCTCATTGCCCAACGACTTAATCTGCCAGAGCTACCTGACATTTTTGAGAGATATTTCAAACTGGCATGATCTGACAAAACTTTAAAATGGACTCCTTCAACATAAGGTCGAAATTTTTCCAATGCGAAGACTAATGCTAGGCATTCTCGCTCTGTCGTTGAATAATTTCTCTCAGCTCTATTTAAACTTCTACTAGCATAGGCTATGACTTTCTCTTCTCCACCTTGAATCTGAGTAAGTACCGCTCCTAATCCTGTACCACTCGCATCACACTGAATACAAAATTCTAAAGAAAAATCAGGGGCTGTCAAAATGGGGGTCGAAACTAATTTTTCTTTGATTTTTGTGAAAGCTTCTTCAGCATTCTCACTCCAAATAATTTTCTGATTTTTATTCTTTCCCTTCAACAAATCATTTAGAGGGCTCACCAAGGTACTAAAATGAGGTATAAATCGTCTGTACCAAGAGCACATTCCTATGAAACGTTTTACCTGAGTCGCTGTTTCAGGTCGGGGATACTCTACCATTGCTCTGATCTTATCGGGAGAAGTTCTTAAACCTCTCTGATCAACCACAAAACCCAAATAATGAAGTGATTCTCTAAAAAATTTACACTTATTGATATTCACTGTTAAATTAGCTTCCTTCAAACGATTGTAAACTTCTTTCAATAAAGCTATATGTTCGGTAAAAGTTGAACTGCACAAAACTATGTCATCTAGATACACAAATACCTTGGGTTGTAACTCTGGACCTAGAATTCTGTCCATCAGACGTTGAGTTATAGCTCCAGCATTAGATAGACCAAACGGAAGTCTTTTGAAGTGATACAGGCCCCTTCCTGGAATAGAAAATGCTGTTTTTTCCTTACTCCCCTCATCCAGGCAGATTTGCCAGAAGGCAGATTTCAAATCAATTGTAGAGATGAATTTAGCATCACTCAGCATGTTGAGGATATCATCAATCAAAGGAAGTGGATAAGAATCCTTTTTTGTGATTTCATTTAAAGCTCTACCATCAAAACAAAATCTAAAGCTATTATCTGCCTTTTTTACCAAGAGGACAGGTGAACTCCATGGACTAAATGAAGGTTCAACCACTCCCAATTTAAGCATTTCATCCAATTCTTTATTGAGGTGCTCTAACATGTAAGGAGAAAATCTGTATGGTCTTTTCTTGAATGGAGGATGATCTCCAGTATCTATGTGAGCTGTAATTTTGTCTGTACAACCCAATCTATCATCTGAAGAAAGCGATTTAAACAAATTTGTAACTTTATTCATTTCTAATTTTTGACCTTCTGTGAGATGTCTACATAAACCTACTTCAGCATCATTTTTCTCTGGAATTTCTGAAAGAACATTAATGTTTTCTTCAAGTTCACTTTGAATTTGCCAAGATGATTCACTGAAATTAATTGTGATTTGAAAAATTTTACAAAAATCACTACCTAGAATTAGGCCACATTTCAAGGAAGGTATTACAGACAACTTCAAAAGTTTGCAAGTGTTTCCTATGCACAAAGGAACTTCACAAACCCCCAAAACCGTCTGACCTTTGCCATCGGCAGTAGTTACAATTCTTTTCTGAGTTTTGTCTAACTTTATTTTATATTTCTTCATTAAATCCAAAGAATATTTACCTAAACAACTCAAATTTGCACCACTATCTAACAAGGCAACAACCTGTTCATTATGAAAATTCACATCAATATAAGGTCTATTATCGAAAGGTCTTGAAATGAACAAAGGCACAATTTCAGGTTTTTGACCAGAGCTTGAAGGATTCACTAAACAAGAGGAAGATAAGGAGATTGATGCTGTATCAAAATTTATTTGCTTTCCGGTGCTAACTTTTCTTTCAGAATTATTATATGTCAGACCTCTAAAAATAATGCCACGACGGTCTGAATCGTGGGTCATTCTTATTCGTTTTTTGAATTGCAAGAAGGGCAGTTACTTCTATAAAAATCAGGTCTTCCACAATTGTGACAGAACACTTTTCTGGGTTCTCTACACTCTCGAATCATGTGACCAATCTTACCACATCCATGACATCGAATAGAAGATTTTGAACTTGTACAAGCCCGAGGTTCCAATGATTGATTGCTTGAATTTGAAGATTTATTAAATGATCTAGAAAAGTTCCCTCGTTTTTTATTACTCCAGTGATTTTTATCTTCAGATGATGATGCCACATAAACAAGATCAGATTCCATACAGTTTATGGATTTCGGTGGTGAATATTTCTGCTTTATTTGTGAAGCCTCATCTATCTTTTTGCAAAGATTTATCAGATCTTGAGTATTACTTGTATTGTGCAACATCAGAGAATCAATATATTTTGGCAAAACATTCCTTTTGATAATGTTAACACTATTATCATTATTGATTGGCTTATTTAATCTACTAAAAAGACTTTGCATTATTGCAACATAGATGTCAATAGGTTCATCGCGACCCTGAGTTCTAGCCTTAATTTCTTCCAATAATTTTTCATCATAATCTGAAGGTAAGAAGGCACTTTCCATTCGAGTAATTAATTCTTGCCAATTATTCACTTCATCCTTAATGGATCTATACCAAATCAAAGCTCTCCCTGTGAACAAATCTATGCAAGAATTGAAAAGTTCTGCTTCAGATACATTACGGGAATGTGAAAGTTCTTCTACCCTTTCAAGAAATGATTTCAAACTTGTAGAACCATCAAATTGTAGTCCCCATTTGTAAACTGGAACCGGTTTTCCTATACCTGACGATGTACTAGCCAAAGAATTCGGGACAACATCTGGAATCACATTCATTGCTAACCTCGCGTCTAACTCTATGCAGGTTGCATATGCATTTTCTTTGAATTCACTATAAGTGATTTTATAACCGTCAGGTTCTTCCGGAATTATAAAACGTTTAATTCTACCTGATATAGAAGTTAGTCTTGATTCGATAATCTGATACATTGGGTCTGCTATAGGACCTCTGAAACTTAGAACTAATGATTCCAAATCTGAAAGAGTGCTATCAATGAATGTTTTCTCAGTAGCTGCAACAAACTCATTGTCTATCAACCGAGTTGAAACGGTCTCAAGAGATAATAACCTGGCTAAAATTATACGTTTGGAAGTTAGTGTCTTCCTACTTGCTTTCACACTACGAATGCGCAATTCATAATCAATTTCATCTTCAGAAAGGTATAGCGGTTCAATTTTTCCATCCATTTTCAAAGCAATACTTAGAATCCAATAAAAACTCGAAAAATGTCAATATTATTCACAAATAAAAAAATGATCATAAAATTCAAAGTACCAAAAGCAATAAATTTGGAAATATCAAAAAATTATTTCGAAGACCAAAATGAAGAGGCAACATGAACACCAACAACAATCCAAAAATTATTCGATATTCAATTCCTAAACTCTGAATATTATAACACACCATGAAATTTCATTGATATGTTCGAAGATTTCTCCAGCACAATGATTGAATTTCCAGTGAAATTCGGGCCACACGTTGTCAGGCGCCAATTTCTTGCCACGTTTCTCCGTGAAATCGTATAATTCCACCAAGAATACGCGACCAGATGGATCTCGCTAACTCGAATTGCGGAGGCAAGGGCGTAGTCCGGTTAATAGTACCCAATCGACTCCCACCAGAAATCCAATCAACAGTATTGAAAAGGGTCGAAACGAAAAGATTTTATTTGGACGCCATCTACAGAAAAAAGTTAACTCAACTCCTTTCAATACTCGTTACTGTAGACCAACTTTATTGTGCTGAAATTGAAACTCTCCAAACATACAAATGAAACAATAAATTCAATTTTATATAGATATATTGGTGATAATAAGACTGATGCAATATTTGAAAGCAATGTTGAAATTGCTATAATAGCGTCGAAAAATAAATATATCAATACAATCGTCAGTTGGTTACTTGGTCAAAGATCTTAACGACTACAGAGTCTTACCTTGAGTTAAATGCATTTAACCTTACAATGATAATTTGTGATGATCGGTAACCACTCCCGATTGACTGACAGCGTTATTCGCTACAAATACTGCTTCACGCTAATGTCTCCTCTAGGTGCCTCCAAACTGTCTGCAACAGCCTCCTGATGCTTCCATTCACCTATGCTGTGCTGAATCCAGCCAGATTCCAATTGCCAAATAATTCAACTCAAACTCAGTCGTGTAGTTTACAAATTTCTTGCAATTGACCAATTGCCTCTTGCCATGGATTCGATTTATTGCATGACAATGATAAAAGTATATAAATGCAATATATACATATATATATACATATATATATATATATATATATATATATATATATATACATATATTTTATTACATTTACTTCAACTTTTTAAATTTTTAACCTGGCAGAACTACAGCACATGAAAGGAGAGAAATTGTTCCTTGCTGTCTCCCGGTCACTGCCAGTTTCAAATTACCGAAGAAGAATATTACTACACTTTGAACTACTCTTGACATTTCGGATATTCTAACCACAAATGTAATGAACGAAAATAAACAATTAGTTATTTGACTTCAAATTGATTTTAACTGATTTCAAAGGAAAAGAAATATGCTATGGATGAAGCACTGTTGCAGACTGCTGAGAGGAATCCCTGAGCTGTGAAAATATGAAATTAATAAATGGTATGTTACAACTCACAACTGAAACTGAATGGAAAAGTGTTCCTTAGTGTTCATATTGTCTCAAAAGCACACCAAATCGAAAATGGTAAAAGTGAAACGTTACAGGGTATTGGGGTAACTGGCTGTGAGGAAATATTTTCTGGCTTGTTCTTCCCCGAATGAAGAAGAAAATATACAAAAACATTTATATATTCTTGCTTGTATAACAGCCCAGCCTTTTGACTGCATCCTCACATAACATTCCGCTTTATATATCTATATATATATATATATAATAATAATAATAATAATAATGATATATATATATATATATATATATATATATATATATATATAACGCAACGTGAAGATCTGAGATTTGATATGGCATTTCGTCTCTCCATCATGACTATTGCCACGAGAAAAATCTGAAATATTATTGGTCATCATATGAGGCTCTCACAAATACCAAGTCATATCACGAACATATTTCGGTTGTTTCAAAATGTTCCCCAAACCAATTCAATTAGTAATCAATTTCCTTGTCGAATTCGCTCCATTCACACTGACATGACGGTCTACCATGCAACCCCAATTTCTGTCTTTTCCATGAATAAATAACTGAAGATTCTTCACTGCAATCTCATTTGCAGGCTGGAAAAATTGATTCACGAAAGTTCTCGCATCCGAAGGAACTTTCCTTGTTCGTTAAAGCTGTTTGAAAAATTCAAGAATCCTTTGCGCAAGAGAGTCCAAACAGCAGTACATTCTCATTAGTCCCTGACAGATTATAGCAGGCTACTGAATTTTGGATAAAGAACGAGTTATGGAGTAGGCATGCCAATCGGTGTTGGAAATTATTTCTCACTAACTTCTGCCGGTTCCAGAAATTGCCAACTGAGGTGATATATGGAAAAAGTTATATCATCTTCAGGTATTTCGGTAATTTATTGCTGATAAGAACATCCTACAAATTGATACAAGTGAGGTGCCCGTTCATTTGAAACATCTTTTATGCCGAAATTCTACAGGAAACTGGCTATCTATTTATCAATGTGAATTTCTATCAAGTATCTGTCAGTTTGATTGCCATTTTGAAAGATGCCAATATCGTTTTTTTCGTTCGTTGAAAAAATACTTCATATTTTCTTGATTTTGCAGACATTTGTGTGTTTAGGTGTGTGTGTGTAGGTGTGTGTGTGTGCTCGATATACACAGTGATCAAGGAAACTCATAAGTGTTTGTCGCGACATATAGGCAGGAAATTAACTGTTCTCGATCCCTTTTTTTTCCTTTGTGGATATGAATCCCCTGAATGTTTGTGAACTTTCAAGATTTCAATTGTTTCATAAATGTATTTGTATATTTCCTTCTTCATTCGGGGAAGAACAAGCCAGAAAATATTTCCTCACAGCCAGTTACCCCAATACCCTTCTCGTAACACTACATCGGAGTGTGTTTTGCTAACCAAGTAGGCAATTTTTTTTAATATAGAGGTGTCTTGTAATATAACATTATGTATTTCAATTCTTCATCCAACACTTGCTCATAAAAAAAATTGGACTAGCCGTTCATCAATCGTTATTATTTCATTCAAAATAATATTTGAAATAATTTCAATAGAATTTTATTCCAAATCTCAATAACCTCTAATTAACCTCCACGATAGAGAATCGAAAAAAATATCATATATATATATATATATATATATATATATATATATATATATAACCTATGAATTCATTAAAAACCTGCCACAAAATCACAGCAGATTACTGTCGTGAAAACTGCTTAACAGTTAATACAGCAAAAAGTAAAATACTTATATGCTCCAAAGGGGGTTATTCTGCACATAAAAAATATAATTGCTTTTATAATGCCCAAACCTTGGAGGTAGTGAATAGTTTCACATATCTTGGAGGGGTTTTTTCTTCATCTGCACTTTTCTCCGAAATGGCGAGGATCACCGTTAGTAAAACTAAACAAGCCTTATAGAGCGGGCGCTGCGAAACATTCCGTTTGAAAAAACCGATGACCTCATTCTGAATGATGATTTGAGTTGTGGAAGACTTGATGAATAATATTATGGAGGTTGCCGGACAGAATTATTATGGTCCAAATTTTTTTTTCGGCCCTTCAATAAGATTTTCGATCCCATCGCTGTAGTTGTGAAAAAATATGTTGTATAGAATGCAAAAACCATTGACCGCTATTTTTCGAATGGAATGTTTTTGCAATATCATTTTAAACCTGGAACTGAAAGTTGCCAGAATAGCCCGTTGTCAGTTTTATTATAAATCTCCTTCCCAGCGTCACATACCTTCTCTCGAGTTTTGGAGCGGGTCGCGCTTTCCTCAACAGTTTTTGAGACTTCAGTTATAGCTGATCTTCATCCATCATTATAACAGATACATTTTCCATGATTATAAAATAGCATTGCTTCGAATTTTGTGATATCTTTTTTAAAAGTGAATAAATATCGCTATGATAAAAAAATTAAAAAAAAGGCGAACGAAAAATTATGCTGAACTGGAGAATGATCCAAAAGAGACTATTCAAATGCAGCAAGTCCACGCCAAGACGAAATTTCAGACAAATTTGAGAAGTTTTTTGATCCGAATGCTGATGAAGAACACTTCTCGTGGTATAAAAGTTGCATGGCCAGCTATATCGGCGAAGAAAAATTCCTTGTCGTCACTGCATAAGAGTGCTGGAAAAAAGAGCTTCTTCATCAACACAGGGCGTAGCTGGCCCATCAACTGACCCGCAAATCAAGAAGAAACAACCAAAACAAGAAAAAAGTATTCTTTCAACTGAAATTTCAGCAGCTTTGCTGTTCTTTAATACTTCGCGTCGAAAATACTATGAAATTTTCTCAAAAATTTATCATACGAAACACTGGAAGATTTGTTTGCAGAAACTTCCAATATCATACATCGTGTTACAGAAATTTCGTTTCATAACCAAAATCTTCTAGTAACGAAAGAGTTCTACCAACAACAAACATCACAAAAACAGTTACTGGCTGCTTTTGACAAATTAATGGCGGATATAAAAGACGGTGTATCGACGGGCGCTTCTGAATTGACATACTTGGCTCAACGCATGACTGTAATCGCTGAATTAGAGGATGTAGTTCTAATCGTGATCTCAAAGTGATGCTGATCGATGAATTTAGTGACAAGGTTTTATTCTCATATCTTCCTGAGAGGAAGCAATCTTCTTTGGTTTTCATAGCGGGAAGTTCATTAAGGAATTAGCTGAATGTGTACGTCGGCTAGATGTAGCAGAATCGTCACGGAAAGAACTATCCACCACTAAACTCACACCAAAGGACAATTTGTGTTATGAAATTCTTATAGAAGATGCCGCGAAGAAATGCACATTTACGCCGAAATGGAAGACTTTCATACAAGCCTCATTCAGCAGTCGGACTCTAAAATTGTCAGGCAATACACTCCATGAAGCATTGGCGGTGTTTAGTGATATGTATCAGTGTAATGAACAGAAAGACACCGCAACATATTCTACACTGTTGAACAATCTTAGACACTGTGACAATGACTTTCAAGGAAACATTAAGTGGTGAAGATTCTATGCACGTTACAATGATGATAGTTAATCAGAAATAGAATGATGAAAAGAATACCTCACGGGCATGGCCTAGCTCTTTAGGTTGACTAGTCATTCGATATCTCTAGCTAAGCAACAGGGAAAGACCGCGTCGAAAGCTCATAAAACTGCAGCAAAGTATTATATCAATGCTCGCAGGCAATATATCAATGAACACAAGATATATTGGGGATATGCTGTCCTTCGGGAGGAGACGTAAACTGGCGGTCCTGAGTCCATGGTTGTCGGACTCGTAAAGGATCCCTACCTCTGATTGGAATACCAGAGTGTTCGCAAATTTTCCGGTTGGGGGATATGTGGTGACCGGCGTCGATGATTGGCCTTGGTAGGAGAAACAGGCCTACGTTGAATGAATCATTTAAAAAAAGAACACCTCACACACTGTTAAACCGAAATTAACTGAAACGGACTGAAAATATTTATATCAAGTCGTTCAACCAAAATCCCAGGTGGCTGCAAAAGGTTTTTTTCTTGTTTGAAGAATAAACTGCAGCTCGTTTAATACCTCTGCAAGTATTCTCCAACTTTTCAAAAATCAATGCTGAAACAGAACTTTTTATTACCGGTGGATATGAAGACTCCAAAAAATCTTCAAGCTCCAAGGTAATAAGTCTTCTGAATTGCTAGACTTGAAGTCCAATCACCTAGAAGCAGATTGAAGGATCTTCAGCCATATTTTTGTTGCTGTTCGTGGAGGAATTGAACAAGTTTTTATAAATTGTGCAGATTCCGATGTTTTCGTACTCAATATCCACTTTTGTCATAAGCTATCGAATAGTAGTTGTTGAGGGACTTGGTTTGAAGGATAGGACAAAAATACTCTTTCAAGCTGGGATTCAATCCAAATGTGTCTGAAATTATAAGAACTTTTGATGTTTTGTAATTACACTGCTTAAGGGCTGCAATACATGGGCCTCCGAACTTACTCCTATTCGGTTATGAAAGACGAGATGGAAAGTTGTACCCGGTGCAAATGGCAAAACCACATATGCCACATTCTTTGATTAGGCTTTGCAAATATAATGCTGAATGCCTGATAATGTTTTGCACCTGTAGAATAAGCGATATCAATTGTATATCCCTTTGCAAATGCATCGGAAATTATTGTCAAAACTTACCTGAATGAATTTTTCACTACTTATTAATAGGTAAACCACTTTTTTCATTAAATTTGTATTGAATTAGATCATGCCGTTTTTTCCATACCTCACCTAGACCAGGTGTCAATAGTCAATAACAATTTTTTTCGCAGCTACAGCGATGGAATCGGAACCTATTATAGGGCCGAAAAAAAAATTGGACCATAATTCCGTCCGGCAACCTCCGAAATATTATTCATCAAGCCTTCCTCAACTCAAATCATCAATCAGAATGAGGTCATCGGTTTTTTCAAACGGAATGTTTCGCAGCGCTTGCACTATTAGGGGCAGGAACAAGTCTTATGGCTAGCGCTAAACTGCGTTCCTGGGACGCTAGAATTCAATTTTATAATTCCGTAATAATTTTATCCCTCTCATACTGTGTGGCAGTTTGGGGTCTCAGATATACTGAGGTAATCGAAAGAATACAAGTAATGTTCTTTAAACGCCTTCTGTGCCTTTCAAAAAACACACCGGATTTTATCGTGAGGCTTGAAACTAACACCATTAAACTAAGTTTTATCGTTATTAAAAATGTCTTATCTTGGATAACGAAACTTCATAATATGCCCGGTACTCGCCTCCCAAAAATTTGCTACGAAAGGTTGCAGTCCATCACGAATCTTCCAACTAAGTACAATTGGATACGCCAAATTAGAGAATATTTCGAGAGGGTGGAAAGATATGATCTATGTGATAACCCTTCTCTTATCTCTGGAAGAAGCAAACAAAAACAATTCTTGGATTCGTACCAAACATATTTGCAAAGAGAGGATATTCTTCGATTAGAACAGTCCACTTTCTCACTATTCTACAACGCGTTTACCAATACTAATGGAATATTTTATTCAAAGCTCAGTACGCCGATGGCCATTACAAGAATATTTGCTCAATTACGCTGTTGTGGAATAATGCCTGTAAAATTTTTCTTTGGGAACTGCTCCTACGTTATCAACACACAGGAAATATCTCGATATGTAATTTATTAGAGGCTGAGACTATAGACCACTTGATATTTAAATGTCCCATCTACGATGAGGTTAGAGGACAATTGAGGTTGTACGCAAACACCATACACGAGTTGGCTGACCTGCTAGAAATAGCTACGCCTGAAATCATCACTGCTATATCTAATTGCGTTATGAACATTTTGAAGCTCCGTTCTTCTATCATTAACGAATAGGTTATATCTTTAAACCTTTTTTTAGCATATGAACCAAACACTTGTTACAAGAATATTGTATTCTTAGAAACAATAATTATCTATCTATATATATATATATGCAAAAAGGTTTATAGGCCTCCAATTTGTACATTCTTACATCGAACACGCCGACACGGCGACTTCGAAAAACCGGAGGCCAATCCGTATCCATGTGTATTTCCTATTCAATCCCATTTTCTCGTCATCAGAAGCCATTTGACGAATTTTTTGGTGGAGGCAATTTCGTTAGGTATATACCTACAGTTATACGATCGAGTGCAGCGTATCTTTCCCAGGCGGCGCCACCGTTTTATAATCATATACAACAAAAGTGATTCATCAGCGGAATTGGGCTCCATAAGTTCTCACTACTAACAAGTCACCGAAATTTGGCAACCTTGTACGGAAGCGGATCAGTACGGTCACTGCATATCTGTGTATAATATCAACATCTGATGATTTAGTACTCTTTCACGAATCACGAATACGACTCCAAAATATAGTTATTTGTATATAAGTGGTGGTGGATTGGTATGGTGACTTCATACTTCATACTTCTGCATGAAATAATTATGAGATTTTGAACTACAGCTTCGAATGTCGACGTTGAGGTTACTTCACATTATTCTCTTCCATAATTCTGTCGTTTTGATACCGAAAAGTTACCGGATATACGTTTCATCTCTAATTGAATAATGCTAATCTATATGGAGAGTTGAACTTTTATGAGATATAATTCTTTTCCTGAATGACACTGGCCCTTTACATTTCTACAAAGAATTATGTACTTACCTATTCAGGTCAGTTTGAATATCGGGAGCAATTCGATCTTATGATATTTTCTTGTTCTTCACGGATTGAAAGTCATATAAAGTCAAAAATAAAATAACCTGCTACAAATAGATGATCAAACTTTCATTGCTGAATACGTCCTCTTGGAATTCAGAAAAGGACATGATCTTTTCAATTATCTCATAAATGACTTTTCTGTGAAATGATAAATAATAATTACAACTATTAAAGAATACTACGGGTTTCACTCGCATTACGCTAACTTAGTCAATATTTTTAAAGAAATTCGAAACGGATCACGAATTATCAAATACCAAACTGACAGCATACACCACAACAATTGCATCCCGCTAATCTGATTAACTTCTTCACGGAAATATTGTTCATCCGAGTTTCGACTACAATTATCCACCAAAAATCAGGCAATCCAGATATCGCCACTTTTATCCCAAACTTCTACAGGTATGAGTAAACACACCAGGGTTTTCAGGCATCTTAGACAGACCATACAATGACGTCTGCTGGTAAATATCAGGAGAACCCTAATGCGACTCAAACTATTATATATTTTGAGATGACTTTACTTTGTCTTTGGCTAGGTCAAATGACCCCAGCAGCAAGTATAATGTAGATCATGGAAATGAGGCTATTGGCGTTTTTTTTTAATGAACACCATAAAAAAATGGACTGTTCGAAAAACATTATTTTTTGGTGGATTTTTTTTTGTAGTTTTTTGGGTTTCTAACTTACCACAAGCCTAAAATGAATGAATAAAACGTCTTCAAGCGATATACACGTATCTATCAAAAGAGAGTGTTTGTAATTTTTCATTTCATATCACTTCGTTCATAGAAGTTCAAATCTAAATTTTTCGATTCGGGAAAGAAAGCCAAAAAATGATTTTTCCTACAAGCGTGCGTGATTCACCCTCTACCCGCACGCAATTCAGTTTGGAAAGTGCCATTTTCCCACACTAGTAGAAGAAAAGTTTTCCCACACTAGTGCGGGAAAAGTTTTCCCACACTAGTGCGGGAAATTTTTCCCCACACTAGTGCGGGAAAAACATTTATATGATATCCTCGTAAAATATAAGTGGTGGGTGACAAAATATGAAAGTTCAAGCTTTTTTGTTGCAATACTAAGTGAGTTTGTTCAAAATCATTCATCATTTTGCACTATTTATTGAAAAAATGAACAAATATTGATAAATAAAAATGTATTGTTATGAAAATCACTCTATATATAGGCTTTGATTGATCTGATAACGAGTAGGTAACAATTGATGTTGTCATGCCGATCAATACACAAATTTGTTTGTAATTGTCAGAGTGACAGACAAAGCGTTACTTATATAAAATTTTCGATTCAGTGAAATTGCCACAATGGATTATTCATCTGATGAAGAACTTCCACAAGAAATCGTGCAAGCAGCTACATATGCGAACTCAGAGTTATTGCCAACGAAATCTAAAAAAAGGTATGAGAAGCAATACACGAGTTTTATCGAATGGTGCAACAATAAAAAACACGGGAAAGAATCACTTTCCGCACTTGTTAGGAAAATTACTATATCAAACTTCATTTTCTCCACAAAAATACCTATTAATTCCCAATTATCATATGGCTGGTTTTGGTTATCAAGTGAAACTGATGATAGACTTGTCACGAGTTGAATATTTCGGAAATGTCTAAAGATTCTAGTGGAAGTATTGAGTAATTTGTCGATTCTCCCACTAGAGGGCTCAGGAGAGAATTTTGTCGTGTATGGGTTGCCATTTTGCTTTGTGTGGATATTCATTCATATGCTTCTTATACAAATCGAGCAATAAAAAGTTATTTCAATGTAACCCAGTTCTAGATGAAATCCTTTTTTTTGTGAATGAATCAAAGGTATTCGAATGATATACACATACCTATCAAAAGAGAGGGTTCTTAATTTTTTATTTAATTTCACTTCTTTCATAGAAGTTTCAATTTCAATTTTCTGATTCGGAGAAGAAGAAATTCAAAAAACAATTCATTAAACGAATTCTTTCACCTTCGATTATTTTCGTTTTCAAGGCAGACTGTGAAAAATTGGTCCGAAGAGTATGCTGATTGAGTGAACTCCACTCCCTGCTTTCCTACTCCATTCCACTCGACACTGTATTGGTGGATAATCCGCTCATTAACGCAAGGATCTATCGAGGGAATTCCTGCGTTTGACCGGTGCCCAGTTCAGAACACTACTTAACCGTTCCTTTGTGGCATTGCGGTGACAATCGATTAGTTCAAGTATTGTTCCTGCTTCTCTGCGTCTGACAGGATTCCTGACCAGAGGCTTCCGAGACTGCTTAAATTTCCTTAGTACTCCGAACGGGGCTGTGTCAATGCAGCTCATGAATTCCAATAAGGGGTGGCCTAAGTTTGCATTTCTTCGGTGATGTCTGAGGCAGGCTTGTTCGATAGTGGGAATTGAATCAGTTGTGAATATGCCAGGGGTGGTGACGTTTGTTCGATTTTTTTTTTTTATATGCAGATTTACACGAAAGAAAAGCCCTGTAATGTTCGAAGGACTCCGCGTGAATCAAGGGACAGGAGGTATGGATTACCATTGACTTTGAATTTCTGAAGTTTGTAAGCCTCAGGAAAGACCTCTTTCGGCAAGGAGTTCCAAAGCTCTGCTGTTCTATTGACAAAAGATCCCTGAGCAAGAGAGGTTCGACAGGTCTCCAAATTCACAAAAAAAAAGGTGAGAATTCTGCACTCGTCGAGTCATCCATGTAGATATTGCCAAGGGTGGAACGATTGATAACAATCCAGAAGAGCACCAACCGTGAAAATATCTATATAGAAGAGAGACAAGTCTCCGACCCTTCTACGATGTTCCAATGAAGTGAGCGAGTCTGTGAGCTAAGAATCACCAACAAGATGACTTGCTTTTTTTTGTTCAAAATTGTTCCAAAATTGTTCGTTTTCGTTAACCAGCTGACGAACGTCAACCCTCAGAAGTCGAAACTTGTGCGAGCAATGGATCAACGAGGCCTTACCTTTTAACGTGCGATTACCCAGCACGGTGGCCCGGCGAGGATTCGAACCCCGGCCTTCCGCTTGATAGGCAGATATGCTAACCACTACACTACCGAGACCACTTGCTTTTCTCTGAATAGAATCGACAAACCTCAATGAATGTTTTGGTGCCGAGCTCCACACATGAAAAACATATTCCAAGACAGATCGTGTCTGAGCCTTGTAGATCATTAGAAGCTGTCGAGAAGTAAAGTATTTCTCGGTATTTCTTTGCTTGAAATAGGAATCCAAGTTTCCAGGAAGCACCTTTAGCGATCGATCTCACATGGTTTTCCTATGAAAGATCATCACTGATCGTAATTCCCAGCATCGAGATACTTGACTTTGTAGGAATCGTTACTCCTGACATCTGAATACTAGATGAAGATAGATCGGCTTTCATTGAGAAAAGACATGCCTGGGTTTTCCTACCAATAAATTCCACCAAGTTCATGTTACCTCATTATATTATTTTTACCAAGTCGTCGTTAATTTTATTGACGTGAATGTTTTTGTGAATTTCTGTTTCTCGAGCTGGTGTGGAGACTCTGGAAAAAAACTGGTATGAAGAGTACTGTCGTCTGCAAAACTATGTATTGAACAAGATGTTTTCTCGAGCAAATCATTGATATGAAGCAGAAACAAAGTGGGAGCCAGAACTGAACCCTGGGAAACAGCTGCATTTATTGGGAAAATATCAGATTATACTTCATCAACAACCACATACAGAGACCTATCAGACAAGTAACTCTTCAACAAAGCACACAACTGAGGAGGTAAACCATAAGACGGCATTTCAGGAAGGAGACCCCTTTGGTGTGAAAGATGAAACTTTCTGTAGAGATCAATCACCTCAACACCAAACTGATATCATTTGCAGCTGTGCTAAAAAGTTCAGCATCTCCAGGAGGAGGAAACTGATACTAATAATTGACACTGATTAGTTTCATTGATGAATGTCTATAGGAATACGAGGAATATCAAACTTTCGAAGAGTCAACATATGCTTCATTGTTCGAAGATTCTCATCTCATGGACAAAGCTTGGTCTCTGCTGAACAAAAACAATAGAACATTCATTAGCCGTAGCTGATAATAACTCAATGTTTCTTCATAGAATTCCTAATTGTTCCAGGTATACGTCCTTCGCGAAGAAAAACAACGCAAATCATGCATAGCGTGAGTTTTTTCTATCACTTAGTAGAGTATGGTGTGTGTTATTTGCATAAGTCTAGACTTTACAGGGTGCATTTCGATTCAAAACGTGTCTTGATGGTATATTGAATATCTCAACAGGCTCTTTCACAAAATAAATTCACACTTGACCATTCTCTGGAATTAGTATTAGCTATCAATGACATATCTATTAGAAGGAGTACTGAATCTTGTTATTAAAAAAATAACAATAAGATGAATTGTCAAAATGGACAGATTGAAATTGTTTATTCAACGAGTGTCATTGTAAATCGAGATCCTTAAAACTCACGATGTTTCAATGTTGGTGAAAGTCCAACCAAGGAAGTATTCTCTTAGCTGAGTTACAAAAGGAAGGTGAAGAAAGTTGGCTGAATACTGAAAATTGAAAGTCGACACAAATAATTGATCTGATCAAAGGTGGAATAAGATCCTTTGAAATGAATCAACCATAAAAAAAGAAACATATAGGAATTAACAATAACAAATAAGAAACAATAAGAAATTATTAAAATACACTGATAAAAATGGGGATATGAAAGTTGAGTGGATTTACTATCGTTTTTCTATAACAACGCCTAGCTATTATTGAAAGACGACTGTAGTGTATTGTTTGAACGTTTTTTATGTATTTATTTGCTCTTGGTATGTTTTTTGATAACTCTCAATGCATTGTATTCCATGTTAACTTTCAAGCTCTTTCCATTCGTCATTCTAACTTTCCAAGTTTTCTGACTGGTAGAAATCGAGCTGATATCGTGTGCAATAGAAAGTCGAACTAATACCATTCAACAGGGGAGATTGACAAACGCATTCGAACACACCTTCCGATGAGTTCTCACCCTATATTCATTCAGCGGGTGCTGACCACTATAAATCGAACAGATCCCAGATAAAAGTTCCATCCGCTCCACTCGTAACGAAAATCAATCAAGTCCCACAAAGTAGCCTTCGGTCATTAATGGAAGTGAATTCTTATGAGGTGGAATCCATGAAAAAGCTTTCAGCAATAAAAACATTTCATTACTAATGGCGACCGTACTTTGCTTCGAGTGGCCAGAAGGTTAATAAACCTTTTCAGTATCCATCTTTGTATAGTCTGCCATCAGCCACAAACACATTGAAGTATCTGGCTTCCCATTGAGGTTCGACATTTCGAGTTTTTGTCTGGTGGAAAAAGTGGAAAGGATATCGATAACATCAATCAATGAGATGAAAATAGGGTATGAAAATTAGTTCATATATTCGCTGCTGACATGGAAAAAACCACATATCATCAGTGTTGAGGGGGCTGGGCAGTGACAAAAAACATTGAAAATATTTGAGGACACTTTTCGCTTCCTTGTGAATGTCTTGCAATAGCGGCTCTGCTTGACAATTACACCTTCACTGAAGCTCCACTGTGGCAAAAATGAATTCTGAATACCCCAGGAAATGAGGTTGTGGGAAGATGTCATATTTGTACAACAATACCGACAGTTGTTTTCTCCATGCTTTTTTCATTGTTTATCTACCACAATCTGAAAAAATTGATGATTGATCTTGAAATATATGTATACAAAAGTGGAAACCCATATATTATGATGAATTATTTTTTGGCATACATCTCCGAATCTCAAAATAGAAATGACAACTTTTATTACTAATACACAAACAGAGAGTGTTTCGATTTTTTTATTTCATTTCTTTTATAGAAGTCGTAATTTCTATTTATGATTGGGAGAACGAGAAATTCTATAAATAACCTCATTCTTTTCATAAAAATTCCCAAGTTTTTTATTACTTTTGGAAAAAACTAGGTCCTATTGAAAAATTCAAGAACCAATAATGATATAGATAATAATCGTTGATGATTGACGTTTCCGAAACCAAATTCATCTTCATTTTCAGAGCTAATTTCCAAGAATTTTCCATGCTTCTTTTTGAAAATCTGAAATTTAATACAACATAGGACGTAGTTCATTCAGAGAGATCTGTTTTTTGATACTGTAGCAAATTTTTGGAGTAGGTTTGAAATCTACTTTTCTAAATTCGTAGAATAAAATATTACACTGAGCAGAAAGACCACAAAATAATAACTCGCCAACAACGGCAGTTGCAAGCTTTCACGGCCGGTAACTAATGAATTGTATAAATTCAACGATAATGTTCGTACAGGGTAAGTTTTTCGGGGTTGGGGGGCGTATTCTGGAATTCTAAGTTACGAAACTTTCGGCTGCATCTGCTGCATCTATCTTTAGCGGCGTTGTCGTAGTTGAACTTCTCTCTGTGAAGGCGGATTCAAGAAACCCAACCCAACTTATAAATGAATTAAAAATCATTGAGTGACAGATATAACATATATAACTACTAGCTGACCCGGCCACGCGTTGCTGTGGCTAAAGTTTTTGTTATATTACAATGTAGTAAACAATCTAAGAGGAACAATAAGAGAACATCAGTCACGGAGTCCATTATGCTTTTTCACACAGATGGTATTTGTAAAAAAATATGGTGATCTCATTTGACTTTCTACTACTATAACCCTTTAGTACAATGAAATTATTTACGAACAAAGACGAAAATGTTGATGTTGGTATACAAATTCACTGGATTGATATTTGAAGGGGAAGTACGTTGAACACAATTAAAATGTTCTTACACTTGATATTAAGCAGAAATCAATAGGTACAAAATAAAAATTTATCAGATTTATTATTTCCATTCAATTTTATAACAAATATAAGTATATTACAGTATAATACAGTGAATAACATGTGACGCTTAAACTCATGAATGAGGTAGGCAAGGCAGACAGTCTTAAACTTTTAAACATTAATATCTATTTTTTTCTAATTATGAATACTATCAATTTCAATTTAATTTAACACCAATCGGTGCACAATGTTTTTGGTTAACCTGTCTTTAGCTAACACAAATAGATTCGACGGTTTCCCAACACGTGAACACGCAACATATAGTTGCCCATGAGAAAAACATGGATTTTCCAAATCTAAACCATTTGTGGTTGTGCATGACCTTCTGGATTTCTTGATTCAATTTGTTCTGCCAACTGATGGGCTCAGCAGCGCCATCTATTGATTACTTACTCAACCCAGTCGAAAGGTATCGACATCTTGATTCAATTTGTTCTGCCAACTGATGGGCTCAGCAGCGCCATCTATTGATTACTTACTCAACCCAGTCGAAAGGTATCGACATCTGTTAGAATCATTTGGAGTTAACAGATAATTGTGACTGTCAAATAATAACAGACAAATAATTAGCAATAAATTAAAATTGCGACTATAATTTGAGATCTAAACTACCCTATCTCTCAAGTTGGATCGAACTGCACATGGTGTGCGAATTTTATTATGATCGGTTAAGTGGTTTAGGAGTCCATTGAGGACAAACATTGTAACACGAGATTTATATATATTAAGATTGTAAAAATCAGCCTTTCGGTATCTTCATTCTTTGTTGGAACAAGATGTATATATTCTTGGTGCAATCTCCGATTCGATATTGTTTCGTCAAAAACTCTAGACACAATTAATCATATCCACGGAATTTACTGCCATTTCCAGTAGATGGTGCAAGAATTGATGGTACAAGAATTGAATTTCGTCATATTTTCACATTTGCATTCAAGTTAACTGGAATATTGCTCGAAGTTTTCCATAATTTTACTGTTCTCTACCGTAGTTTTCTTAGTAATTTGACGTTTATCTGCCGTTGCTTTTGTTCTTTTCCGTTCGCTTAGTAATTAATTTAAGTGCTGTTTTAAATAATGTTTTATAATAGTTATCAAATGCTGTTGTATTTTTTATGGACAAAATAATCAATCATCTATTCATCTATATCGAGGTTTGATGCTATAGTATTTTTCACAGTAAATGGTATTGGCTTATCAACTGCAATAAACTTCCCGATTTAATCCCATTGTGTAGAAAATCATCTGGTAAAAGATGCAGATGTGCTACAGGGTCGAACTTAGGAAATTTGAATTTTGCATAATATAGGAGATATACAAGTAATTCATTTAAATGTTACAATTCTATTCTATATTTAGTTCAGTGTCGCTATCGCTATCCTCATCTGAATTGATTATAATTGGCGTAATTAATTTTACAGAAAGATACGAGTTTTCAACATTTATAACATGACTAACAGAACTTTTCCAACTCTCGGTAGGAATGTCATTCATACAGTTCCTAATTAATTCTACCACACTACCACTTAAAGTCGGAGAAGTATTTTTTCCGCGCACGCTCGATTTAAGTTGGTGCCACATAGGCTCTATGGGATTGAACACACAGTAGTAGGGAGGTAGTCGTAACACTGTATGTCCCAATTCTTCTGAAATTGTATCACAAACATACGTTGTTTTTTCAAGAAAATAACTACAGCACTTGTAAAAGTTCTTTTTTTGTGTAATTTTCCTCAAAATATATGTCATTTGCAGCCATGAAGTTTTGAATCTCCAATTTCGTATTCTTTGAGCCAGTAATTTTTTGCAATTGTCGACTATGATAGCTTGCGTTGTCCATTATTATAACGCTGTTTGACGGAATGTTGGGTAACAGACAATTTTTCAACCAATCTTCAAAAAGCTTTGCTGTCGTATCTTCGTGATAATCAACACAAGAGTCCTTAACATTTTTGGCAGAAAGCCACATAGCGTTTGGGATCCAACCAATTTCTGATCCTGCGTGTAATATTGTGATTCTCTTCCCTTTATTTGATGGTTCTTTCGTTTTACACTTATCAGAGGAATCAGACCATCCTTTGGAAGAGGTGTCATGCGTGTCAAACCACGTCTCGTCGAGGTAGAGTATTGGCCGATTTTCAGACCGGTATTTTCTTATTGACGTTATATATTCAGAACGCCAGTTTATTAAACGTGTGGATTCCATTATTATTTGTCTCTTGTCAATTATGCGATATTTGAAGCCCATTGCAGACAGAGCTCGCCAAAGAGCAGTGAGGCCACAGTTGAAACGAGTTTCGTCATTGATGAGCCGCGGTTTCAGACTTTTGATTGTAGGGACACGCTGCTCATCGTACATAGTGTAGATTTTTCGCCTTATCAAATCTTTTTCCCAGTCGTCTAGACTTTTTGTGACACCGGAATCTTTACGCTTTTTTCTTGATTCCATGGAATTTTCAACAACTCGTCTAACTGAAGTAAGAGGCACCTTCGTCAAATTGCTGGTTACTTTTGCTGCAGCACCCGCGTTATATCCTTGCTGAAGTAAGCAACTATACACATTTTTTATAATGATTTTCGCGTCACAAGATAAGTGATTCTTCTTTAACGAACCACTGGAAGAAGCACTATTACTTTTTATCCACGGACGCCACATACTGCCTATTCTGTACGTTGGGGTATAAAATCTTTGCTATTAATGTCTGTAATAACAAATAAATGATATAAAATTATTGCACGCCGTAACACAAGTGAACACTTCCAATGAAATACAAAGACTAAAATGAACAAGAAGTGTAAGCTGTAATCCTCTACAATCCATCTCTGAGAAACAAAATTACCTGAATTCGGTCCTTTTACATTTATGATGTGCATCTCGGATTTTACAACTTAAGGGTCTAAGGGCCAGTTTTTCATTACAACGATAAATGAGTTATCTGTCGGACAAATGAAAGAAGAGAGAGGGTACGCGTGAGTACTGTTTGTCACTGATAAAGATGAAAACTGTTGGTTATTTTTATCTGATAGATATATTTCATTGAAAAACTGGTCCTAATTGGTTTTATTATAATCCTTCAGTCAATACCATTAACTGTGAAAACTACTATACAAAACATTCAATACACATGCTCTCAACTTCAACTGGTAACATAATACTGAAGCTAGATTATTCTGACGCTGATAAAAACAAAGTTCATCTTGCTCAGCTTTTACTTTGGTAGAAGTTATATTTGTGATATTTGCTGATTGCTTTTTAACATATTTATTCCAAGTTCCAGCATTAGTGACAATGGTTGTTACATGCCTAGTAAAAGGATGCAATAACAAATATTTTAAATCATAGAATAAAACTTCTTTCGGGAGTGTTTTCAAACACGGTCTTCATGTACAGCGCCATAATAGCCTGCACTACAGCACTCTTCCTGATGAATTGAAATTACTCTGGTTGATCTGAACTCTGGAGGGTCCAATTCATTTCGAATTGAACACTACAATGTTCAATAAACTCTATATTGACGCACCATTTTTTCCATGCAGTTCAACTCTACTCCTCTCACGTCGATACCGATATAACGGTGAATCTCATCGAATTATCTGAAAATTTTGAGCACCGAATAGAAAGAATTTCTATAAATTCTGATATTGATTTCTCATAACATATATCGAGAATATAAATCAAATGCATATCTTTAATATATTTATCAAGATGGATATCTGTGTTTACGACTAAACAGAAACAAACATCAAGAATATAGCGAATTCTTAGGTAAAAACTCGTGCAATTTTTGACAGAACTCGTGTATCTTTATCCTCTATTATGTAGCGTTCTGAAAAAAAAGTAATACACTGACTCTGCACAAGTACTTCTAGAGAAATTTCGAAAGACTTCATAATGTCATGTGTCTAGAGTTGCCGCTTAACGCCATCTGTAAAGAAATTTCAAGAATTCAAATCTGCCTGGATTATCAAGTGAGCCGTAGGTCTAGCGTTTCTGACGAAAAGATTAACATTGTACTGATATAGAAGTCATTTCACCAGGAATGAGTTGGAACAAGATAATCTCCATCAGCGCCTTCGTTGGTTGTTTACCCTAAAATTCTCCAGAATTATGCACGGAAACCTTCATTCCATGAAAACTCCAAGGAGTTGTCTCCTAGGTCCCCAAACATTTCTCACACAGTGATACTTTCCGGGTCAACCTCACCATTGATAGAACCCCACCTCCCCAATATCGTCTCCAATATCGTATTTCCCTCTGAAGAAATAGACACTCGAGAACCCCGAACTTTAGCAGATCCCCTCGCCCTGTGCACACACAATCGTCTCCTATTAAACCAATTACGCCAGACAATGAACTCGATTGACCAATCCCATAACTCTTTGGCTCGCGGGCTCGAAGACCCCCCACGTCCCCCCGATCCCGTCGCTCCGGTTTCTCTGGAAAGTCACGGACTCTGGAAAGCCTGGCAAGCTCCGCCGTAGGGTAAGACGTCCCGGTGGGAAATTGTGCTGCGGTTCGTTTTCCGAATTCGCTTATTTGATGGGTGACGTAGTAGCAACGATTGGGTTTGGTTGGCCTTTTCGGTCGCTACTAATGGACGGGAATCGTACGCGTGGGTTTTGAGAGAAGCCGCAGAGGTGGAAGTTTGGATCATAGAATACAGAACTGAAATTAAGAACTAATGGAATTCATCATTCCGTGGTGGATGAATGCTTTTTGAGTAATTTATTACCCAATCATAATCTGAAAAAGTTGAGCATTAATATGAGAATCTATACAAGTGCAGTTGGGCAGATTCCTAATCTCTCCTAATTCTCGGTCGTAAATTGTAGCCGATATGATCCGGTCCATCAGTAGTCGAGTCAATGACGGTTGTCGGTTTTTTGGCTAACGACTGTTCAGGTTATAATGGTCGGTCTGGTTCGTGGAGACCTGCATCCATCAAAGGACCAATTTCTGAACCGTTTTTCCTTTTGTTGATAAGGGCCCTCCAGACATTTGGTACGTTTTGAGAGTCGTCTCTCTTGTTGATTCCTCCATGTTTTTCTATCTCGATGGCCTCCCTAATTCGGCGTGTTCTGGAATAGTTCACCTGTGCTATTGGCTTCGCTGCATCGAAATATATTTTTTTTGACCCGTCTGGTGGTGGTGTTGAAAAAGAGCAGAAGATGTTTGTTTTGTCCTCATGCTATTTTTGTGTTCCTGCACTCTAGCTGACATTCTTCTATTCATCTGGCCTATATATTGCTTATCACAGTCCCCGCATGTGATGCTATATACTCCTTGGTTTTTGAGAGAAATTCTGTCCTTTGGTCTTGGTAAGCAAGACGAAATGGTCCTTTGAGTTTGAAAACGGTTCGTATACTTTGTTTCCTCTTTATTCTTCCGATTTTGTCGGTGACTCCTTTCATGAAAGTTTGTGTCACTGACTTTCTGGGTTCTGGAGGGTCTTCTGTCCTAGTTTTTCTTGGGTTTGTTTGCTCATAGATTGCCTTCCTGATTGAGTGTGTTCTATAGCGATTCTGTCGAAGTGCTTTGGACATCTCTGTTAGCTCTGCTTGTCTGTTGATTCCGTTAGACGAGAAGATCGGGTCACCAGCGTGTTGACTACAGATTGCAGTTGTGTGGGGTGATGGTGGGATTCGGCGTGTAGGTATCTGTTTGTGTGGGTGGGCTTTCGGTATACTGTGTATCCTAAAATATCGTCTGGCTTTCTGGTTGTCAATAGGTCTAGGAAACAAAGTTGTCTATTTTCTTCTATTTCCGTAGTGAAATGTATGCACTGATTCAAGCTATTCAGATACGTCACGAAGCGAGTCAACTCTTCTTTTTCATGAGGCTGCTGGATGATAAAGATATCGTCTACGTATCTCTTCCATAGCGTCGGTTTCTGTTGAGCTTTTTTCTCGAAATTCATCATGAACAGGTTTGCTACAACTGAGGATAGGGAAAAAAGTCGAGCAAATGCCCGAAACTCTACGGCTCACCTATAATCCATGGGTATACCCATACGACAAAGGTGTCGCTTCATTGTTCCCAAGTAAAACGGAGAAACAATTTCATAAGAAATATGTGTCAATCCGTGGGTACATTCAGAATTTATGATTGAATAGAAAAATTATTTGTCAATAAATACAATTGTATTAGAAAACTGTTACGAGGTGATTCATATCTGATTTTTAATTGATGTAATCGATGTCTTCTTGGATAAATGACATCTTCAGAAAACACCTTTTTGTTAAATGTAGTTCACTAGCTGAGAACTACATTTCATATTCCATATTCAACATTCTGATGTTTGTCACCTTATTGATCTTTCTCAAGTTAATAACAAATTTATATTTCCTTACCAAAATTCATTTTGATCTTTTTTGTTGGGATATGAGTGCCTCATTTGATTGAATATTCTTTTGGGCCATTTATTTCACGGTTTTTTTCAGACTGATTTTTTATTTCTCAATCAACTCCCACCCTTTCATTTTCAAAGTTTAAGAGTTATATCTTTCATTGAAATACTCTATGAAGTATTTTAATTTCATCGTTCGTAATTTATTGATTCAATTGGCACTTTTTTCCACCTCATAAGTTTTCTCGACTATTGAGACAATGGAAGTACGAACCAATACAACGTGACATTTGCTCATTAGACATCAACTGGCCAACAATTGATCGATGTTGTTAGGGCAGAGGGAATGATGAAGATCTCCCTCAAGTTTATAATTGAATAATTATATTGACACGTTTATAATAAGCAACCTGTAAACACAACAAGCCCCTTCTTCCTGATTCCAAAGTTGAAAGAGCATGCTAAAGTGAAACAAAAAAGAATAAGCAATGAATCCTGAATCCGGCATTTCCTTAGACCGGTGTTATAATATCAGAGCGGTCGCCAACAAAAGCTTTTTGTTTAACGAATCGTAAGTCCTGAACAAACTCGTTCCGGGCTCTGAAAGAAACAATAGCACCTCACTCGTTACGAAATGGGAATTGTATACACAAACACCGACCCGGCAACCAATCCAATGGGCTATACAGAACAAGGCGATTTTGGAATTTACGTTTATGACTGTGTTTCGGAGTGGTTTTATATTTGTTTCGTCGATATTCACGAGTCTACTTGTCTGGGTCATGTTGGGAAGGGTACAGTAGGGAAAATGGAGAATTGGGTCAAATATTTTTTTCCATGAAATATTATATTGAAAGTAAAAAAATTATGAGGGGAAATTATAACTTGAAAACAAGTCATCATTGGTACCAACGAAATTTAACGTCAAACGACACAATATTGAATTCATCGACGTCGATATTCACACTGTTTCAGTGACGTTTGTGGAAAATTTGTTCAAATATGTATGATTGCTGTCGTGATTTCTAGTGAATTCAGATGTGTAGTGAATCACGGTCGATGACGGAAAATGATTTTGTTGTCTATGCACAATCGAACAATTCTCTGAAAATAAATGCTTTTATGATAATAGCATATTTTGCATCAACTTTCGATTTTACGTGCGCAAAGATCAGAAGAGTGAAAGCGGCAAGGTGGTTATAATGTTTATAATATATTTCAGCGCATACCATTCGATTTTCATTCGAAAATGCAATCATTTATCACTTGAATTGCACCTATTTTTGTAAATATGAAAGTGAATGATATCGAATAAATATATAGTGATTCGATTTTGTAATTATTAATCGATATTTCGATATTTTGTGAACTAGGTTAGGTTAGTTCTTGATCGAATTTCCTACTGCTGAATAGCTTATGCAAAAGTTACTTTTGACTAATTTGCACCAATCTAGTATAACTACTTCTCTTCGGTCTTGAAGACCGTCGTTCTTTGAATTTCTTCCAAGAAGGCAAGAAGGCAATCGACGACTTTGATTTGAAGCCGACCTTGTGGCTACGTTACGTGGATGACACCTTCGTCGTCTGGAAACATGGAAGGAACGCTCTGAACCGTTTTTTGGACTACCTGAACGCTCAACACCCCAGCATCAAATTCACCATGGAAACCGAACAGAACCAGCAGATAGCATTCTTAGATGTTCTGATTGAACGAAGTGGCGCTAGACTAACCCACAAAGTATACCTACACGCACACGGGTAGGTACCTGCACGCACTATCGAACCACCATCCCAGTCAAAAGAGAGGAGTCATATCTACCCTAACTGAACGTGCTCGAAGAATTTGTAAACCAGAACATCTAGAGCAGGAACTGGAACATCTTCAAGTGACCTTGAGGTCAAATGGATACAGTGTATCTGAGATCAACAGGGCCATGAAACTGAAGAGTCCCACGGTTCATAACAGGGAGGACTCTCAGGTAGTTGCGAATGCATATCTGCCGTACATCCCGAGGGTCACAGACAGAATTGGGAAACTCTTGGGGAAATATAATATAAAAACGGTTTCCAAGCTGACCAAGAAGATCCAACAAAGCCTCAGGTCGGCTAAAGACAAAAGAGACCCACTGTCAGCGGCAGGGGTTTATCGCATACCGTGCACCTGTGGGGAGGTTTACATCGGTACCACGAAAAGATCCATGGGTACAAGGTTCAAAGAGCATCAAAGGAACTGCAGGCTGGGGCAAACAGACAAATCGGCGGTGGCGGAACACGCACTGAGTGAGGGTGACCACAGGATTCTGTTCGAAAATGCAAAACTGATTGCCCCCAACCAGGGTTACCATAGCCGACTGGTACGGGAGGCAATAGAGATCCAAAAACATGCGGACATTTTTAACAGAAAGGAAGAAGCGTTCAGTCTAAACAGAATTTGAAATCCCATTCTGAGGAAATCAAGAATAACTAATAAAATTACGGCAGGTAGTACGACAACTAATAATGATGATCATTTCCCGAACCCGACAGAAGTAATTAACACTCCAGACTACCTACATCAATATAAATACGCCTTGAGAAATCTAAACGTTTAGTCATCGGAGATGAGTAAGCCTCTGAAGAAGCTGGCCACTCGCGCTAGCCACTCAGAAAGAAATTCCAATGAACGACGTCCTTCAAGCCCGAAGAGAAGTAGTTAGACTAATGTAGACTAATATCCTCGACCGCGAAAGCCTCAACCATTTTGCACCAATCTGTTCATAGAAATAGCACAATAAAATGAACAGGATGCTGAAGATATTATATTATCTCTTCTAATAATCTTAAACCAATGTTTACGTATTTTCGCTTCGCTTGGAATACAGAAAAACACTTTTTAGGGTGGAACTCATTAATTTTTTCACGTTATAGAGATGTGAATGATTGATTTAAGACATGAAAAAAATATGGGAATTTCTTGTTTTCGAAGTGAGAAATGAAACATTTGAAAATAGAAAAACCCTAACATTATCCACAAATGGTACACTCATGGTCGAGTGGAATAACATCAATTTACTTCTGATAGAACAGAAAAAAAACCTCAAATGGCTACTTGCACTTCGTTAAGCGAAATGAAGAGATGGATGGGTGTTTGCTTAGGATATTTCATCTTTTGAATGAACATGGCCGTGAATGTTAGCCGTTAGTCTTTCTGTTTACAAGTTTGCAGTAAAGTTTTTTTGCTGAATAACATTAAGTGGCTTCTAGTAATGTCTGTTATGTAAAATTGAGAAATCAATTTTGTTGCCACTCATTATTACTGTTCATTTCTCATTTGTCGACGTATCTCATTGTAATTTTACCAAAATCTTCAGCGGAATAGGTGTATCTTAGTTTTTCAACTTAATATAAAAATATTTATCAAATCTAATAAACTTTACCCTATGAAGTCTCAAACGCCAAAAGAACATATTTTGTGGTGAGGGAACATGTGTGCTGATTTATTATTGAAGGTGCTGAATATCTCAAAACTAATCTGCTCAGAACTAGTCAATATTGATTTAGTGTTTAGGACGGCAGTACTGCCCTCATAAGGATGAACGCGCTATGTTCCAAATTTTTCAAATTTGAGTTAAGGGCATGATATGGTTCATCACACATACGTTTAATAGTGTAATAACTGAAATTGCCGTATCTTTGATATTTCCTTGTAAAAGCGATATTCTTTTTGCCGTATGTACCAAATCACCCATGCTTGCTAAGGATAAACGCAGTATATTTTCAATGCTGAAAATGAACGCGGTATAAAGACAATTTGCACCTTAAGATACCGCGGTCTTTTTTTAGTATGCAATGGATACCGCGCTTTTCCTTAGTAGCACCTAGAGTTTCGATGGCAACACATGCATGAGTTTGTTATTGTTTCAAATAATAATTACGAAACGAAAGAGCTGTTCTAGTGCGATTGTTTCATTTTTGCAGTTGTGTTATTATTTTGAATGGTAAGTTGTAATGTAATTCTGTATTTCACTCTTCCTATGTATTTTCACCCGTCTCCAAGGTTATGTTAGTTATAACATCAGTCTTCCAGTGTGAAACGTTTGAGTGAAAATTTTTTTTTCTACCATCATCCTATGATACACACATTTTGAAAAGTACTTTTTAAAATTAATATCTGCTTGCGCCTAGATGGATTTTACACTTTCCAACCCTAGTGCTATTATGTACTTTTCAATTCTAGTGTTGTTATATTCTTTTTGAGTCTACTAATTTTGTGTGACAATACCTGCTTTTTTATTGATCGTGAGAAAAATATTGTACACAACTCGTGTTGAAAGTGACTTTTCAAACACTCGTGACTTTTCATATACTCGTGCATGTGAAAAGTGCCACTTCCAACTCTTGTTGTGTAAGATAACAGCTTACAATATCATGTTTTTCTTTCATAAATATGAGCCCTGGTAGAAGCCGTCTTATGTTGGAGTTAGATTCAAAGAAGCATACTGATATCATCATCATATTGCATGTCGACTAGCAACAGAATTATAAGCTCTTCCACTCCATTACCGGAAAATTTATTTGACGAGTCAACTTCTTCAACTAACCTGTTACCTTTCGTAGAACCAGAACTTGCTTCAGAAGAATGTGAAGAGATGGCTTCGCTTACTACGCTGATGACTGTTGTTGCAGAACAACTACTACTACCTGAATTATTATTTTATCCTTAAAATATCACTCTTAATCAATAGAAAATATTGCGGTATGTGGAATTTTTAGAAAAATATGATAATTATTCAAATTTTAGCTGATAAACAGCCATTGCAAAAACAAGTTATTCACCATAAATATTTGAGTTTGATGACAAACAAGTGAAGATTGAGAGAAAACACAAAAAACATGTTTTCTCGGTTTTATGTTTTTGTGACATACCGCGTTCATCCTTATGAGGGCAATATAGCTATGGATGCATCCTACATCATGCCAATGTCACATTTTGACTCTAGAATTCGCATCTTTCTGATTTTTTCAGTTACGTAACGGACAAATATACCAATTTGCACAAAGAACATGTATTATAAGAAGTTGAAGCTTTCTCCTTTTCATTTCTAGTAGAGAGAAATCTCAACAGATGGATTCCAGGATATTTTCACTTTCTCAACAAACTTTGAAACAATACCTAATATTCTGACATCAATTTCTCTCTCATCGGTTATTCTTATTGTTTATTATTTTTACCAGTCGATTAGACATAAATATTAATTGATTACTAATGGCAGCCACTCTGAATCGTTATTATTCTCGAACTAACCACTGTCAGAACATTCTTTGAAATGGAATAACAGCAGAGAAGTCCCAGGCTTGAATCCAACCCTTTCTACAAAACAAATCATTTCACCCAACGAATAATATATTGACCTTCCAATTCAACATTCACTGAGCTGTCCCCACTGCATGGATTGATTCAATAGGAAACTCTATCAAAGACTACCTCAATCCCATTGCGAGTCCGCTCGCAGTAAAATGGGGAAAACAAAGTTACGAATGTCAACAGAAGCCAGGAAATGGAATAACTTTCCCAAGCTCTACACATTTTCAATCTCGATGGCTCAGTCGATACTCAGCTTCTGAATAATGAAACAAAATTATCGATATACAGCTATTGAAACTCGAGTTTGTTGATGGGGATCGCGGCAACGGTTTGAATGAATAGGGATTGAGTTGATGTCTTATTGATTCACGAAATCAGCTCTCCCGGTTTTGAAATTGAGGGAGTGAATTTTTCTTTACACTTTCGTATATATCTTCTTCACTCTCTCAGATTTCGAAAATCAATATTACCTAGGGACTATCAGAATATGTTTGAAAATATTCGTTTAATATTGTCAGTTGACTCGGGACACTCCCAAATTAGAAAAAAATACGGACCTGTATTCTGCCGTGCCAAGAAAAAAACGCAGTAAGTGCAAAATAGTAAAATGGCTGTAAGCGCACAAATAAATTATTACACCAATAAAAGTCGATTCAGTCGACATCAATTCATGAAATTTGGTTCAAGTAAGTATTATAGATCCAGTTCAATTTTCTTTGAATATCAAAATAATGCGAAGATTTTTCAAAAAAATATATCACTTACTGTGATTATGATCGTGAGGTTGATCATTTTTCATATAATAAAACGTAGTAAGTGACTTATGTGAACCAGTTACTGTGTTTTTATTTAAGGAACAATTCATATCTTGAAAATCATGAAACAGTATGTGTTTTTCAAAATATTCATTTCAATCTTTACGATTATTAATTGACAAACTGAGATCACAACTTTAATGCCGCTTTGGTAGGTAAAAGCAATATAGGTACCTATCACATAATATAATAATGATGGTAACAAATAACATAGATATCAAAAAAAAATCCAAAGTAGAAATAATTTTCTTTTTTGACAGGAAGGTTTTACCAGAACTGTAAGCGAGTTTTGTCCATAAATGGTCCCACTACTTTCAATAAAGCTTCCTTTGGCTTCCTCGATACCGTCTTCCATATTCAGAGCAATGGGCTCAGTAACAATCGTTTTCATTGAAGCATTTTTGATAAAATTCAATTCATGTTCTATCACTGACTGAAATCTTTTTTTGTACTTCAATGTGAACTTTCCCCGCTCTTCTCGTGTTTACACAATATCACTCAAATATGGCGTCTGGGCCTACAAATATTTTTTTTTGTTGAAAAATTTCCAGTTGATATCATGTGATGAACATCACCAACCTTTCGCTAGGCTGACGAAGTCTATATCAAAATTATTCTCGGTTCGAAGGTCTTCTTGAAATATAATTGGTATGTCGTCTATTCCTTCATAACTTTCAATTGCTACTCCTGGCATAATAAGAATAATTTCATGTGCATCTACTCGAACACGTTCTTGAATGACAGCTTGCATTTCTGCCAGTTCACTTCGACCAGCACTATTTTCAGTAATAAGAACATCCCCACTTTCGATATGTTCAGATTCTTGCAAACCATCTATTTTCTGATGAGCCATTTCTACTTCAGGTGAAGCTTCTGCTTGCTGCGGAATCACTTCCACTTTTTGTTTGTTTGTTTGTTTGTTTGTTTGTCGCACCATTGACATTATTTTTACTGATCTGCATCCAAACATTTCGGCGGATTATAAATGGAACTACTTCCTGTGAATAGATGGAAACAACTGAGCAGTTAACTGAAGAGGTAAAAATGATATACTTGTGGATTCTTGCCGTACATGCAAGTCACGTAAGTGAAAAGGTAGTATCTACGAATTGTAGGTTAAAACGCAGTGTCTACATTCAGATACTGCTTTCTTACTGAAGTTCAGATATTGTATTTTATGGTACAAAAGGAACAATTTCTGCACTTACTGATTATTTCCACGTCGATATCTCATCAGTCTTTGTATATACTTCATTTTTTCTTGCATATTCGAATTCAGCGCGTTGGTATGTTTACGTGTATATAAAAAAACGATTAGCGACTTTTTTGAACTTACTGGGTTCTTTCTTAGGACGGCAGTATTCTTGTTGCACTTCTTCAATTGGCAACATTCATTTCATATCAAGGAAATCTAGTTTCACTAATTCTAAAATTGTAGTAGTATTTGATCATCATCGGTGAACTATTGTTGCTCAAACTGAAGTTCTCATATTTGAAAAAATGAAAAACACAATATTCACACTCACTATATACCATCGTCCTATTTTCATTACAATCGGAAAAGTAATAAAGCACAAACCACATTGTAAAAAGATTGACAACAGGGGGAGTTCTAGAGAACGATTGAGTTAGATTTGAAAATGGTTATCTCCCGGGTTTCCACTTCTCTCTAGACGGTATCATACCTTCTCTCGATTTCTTTGAAAAATCCACATATCTTTTTCCTCTCAACTGAGGGTTTTTCATCCGTATATAATCACTATATTCACACATAGTTGGATCCAAGTCCATCATTTACTCATATAAAGAAGTGGTATTATTCAAGGAAAAAGTTTATCCTCCACTCTGTAAAAATTCTGTATTACTCAGGAGGAGAATGCTAAAATTAGCAACGGAATCCATGAAAGTTGCTTTTCCTACGAAGTATACGTACCGTCTTTCTGAAAATCGTTCAAAAATAACAACACGAAAAATTGGCATTTTATTCAGTTCTCTGACAAACTCGGCCGAATGATTTATCAACAAATAAATAATTTCTGTCAAGTAATTCTACGTGACGGCGAACATGGCTACCCCTCTTGAAAGATAAAATCATATTTTTGACATTTTGACATATTTTCGGAAACGAACTGAAAGAGAAACAGGTAAATATATAGAGCCGGCTTCACCCTGTAGAGGAGAACTGTTTGATGGAACTTACGTATTTTGGCCTCCTGAACAAAAATTCAATCGACATTTTTGGCGGTCCCAACTAGTTTCGGAGACATGGCCCCTCAAAGACAAGAAAACGGGGTTCACGCATTTGTTTTTTTCAGCCAATTTCGCTCGAAATTCTTTTTTTTCCTACCAGTACAATATTCACATTCTATTTGTTCAATTTCCAACAGTTTCAACACATTTTCACAAATAAATTTACCTGCAGATTAATAAAAAATCATCCTTCCTACTCACCCGAAACAAAATTGACTACAGACAGACGATAGTTGAAATGTTCAGTATAGCCTGTCAAAGTCAATTTTATTCCGGATCAGAAGGAAGGATGATTTTCTTGTTAATTTACAGGTGATTTTTTCGTGAAAATGTCTGGAAACTATTGAAAATTGTTCAAATAGAATATGTATATTGTGCTGATAGAAATGAGTAATTTTGTGAGGAAGTGGCCAAAAAAACACATATGAGTCAACCCCGTTTTTTCTGTCTTTGGGGGGCCATATCTCCGGAACTAGTTGAGACCGCCAAAAATTTCATTTATATGTTTGTTCAGGAGGCCAAAATGCGTAATTTCTATGAAACAGTATTTCTCAAAAAGAGTTTAGCCCGGTCTCTATATATTTACCGCTAAATATTCGAGAAGTTCTTAAAGCGGAAGCAGATTTGATATCAAAACATTAACAACAATAAGAATTTGATAATCATTGTGTAAGGGAGGTGTGCCACCTGAACTTGGGGCTTTTCCGCTGGAGGATAACGGAGGTGTTCTTATACCTGACGATGAGCCTGCCATTGTAAAGAGTCAATCGGTCACACACAAAAATTGTATTTGCCCGGCAAACTGAACCACAATTTCGAATGAGTAAACTCCACAGAAGATTGAAGAAACAAAAAAATCAACACTTCTGACAAATGTAAACAGGCTGCGAGATTCAAACACAAATCGTAACTTCGAACCTTTGTTTAATAATACCCAAGAACTACTGAACAGAACCTTCTTTAACACCAACGTTATTATGTTTTTATATCTTGTTCTTCAAACGTTTTTTCATCAGTCGATAACGGCTGTCATATCGTTTCCGTATGCATGCAGGACCGTCTTATACACCGTGTCCATACTCCTCACAATTGGTTCTTGTTGTTTTTTGATAGACAAATTTGAGTTATACGAGAAGTTGCTATCAGAAAGTGTTCCACGTGTTTAGGATAACGCTGCAACTTTTCGGGGTATATTGAAACTCCGCCCTCCTACACTTGTATAGATTCCACTATCAATTTTAATTTTTTCGGATTGTGGTGGGTTGAAAACCCAAAAATAATGAGGAGAATTCATATTGGTATATGAACTCGTTACAAAGGCTCTGCTCTCCAACATTATATGTAAAAATGATATGAGAATAACCAGAGTGATTTGTCGAAATGAAAACTGTTGAATGGAAAAAAAAATTTGAAAATACAATAATGAATCGATCGCAAAAACAAGTCCGAAAAAACGGGGCAAGTTTTTCATCAATACATTTATTTTTCAGAATTTCTTCAGTACATTCTTCCTGTCTATGTTTCTTTATTTTCCTATAGAATTAAAAATGCATAATAATTTCTGACTGAAACTTAACCTTAAAATTAATGTTCATGACATATTAATTGAGAAATGACTAGGGGACAAATCTATCACTTCCGATATGCAATTATAACGAACTTTCGTTTCCAATTCTGTCATCAAGAAGGCAAAATTTTACTAGGTAGAAAAAAAGTGACGAAACATGATTGAAACAACAGAGACGAAACTATAAACCATACCTCTTGAAATATTTTTCTTTTCCACTCAAAAATTCATCAGGAGAGAGAGTTGGGCTCTCATAATTGACAACAATTTTTTTTTATATGCAATTTCACACGAAAGGGAAGCCCTGTAATTTTCAAAGAACACCGCGTGAATTAAGGGACAGGAGATACGAGTTAACATTCACTTTGAATTTCTGAAGTTTGTAAGCCTCAGGAAAATCTCTTTTTTGCAAAAAGTTCCAAGGCTCAGCTGTTCTATTGAAAAAGGTCCCTGAGCAAGAGAGGTTCGATAGGTTTTCAAATCCACAACGAAGGGGTGGAAATTCTGTACACGTCGAGTCATCCGTGTAGATATTGCCAAGGGAGGAACGATTGATAACAATTCGGAAAAGCATCGACCGTGAAAGTATCTATAGAAGAGAGACAACTCTTCCATCCTTCTACGATGTTCTAATGAAGTGAGCGAGTCTTTGAGCGAAGAATCACGAACAAGATGGATTACCTTTCTCTGGATAGAATCGAGAAGCATCTATGAATGTTTTGGTGCCAAACTCCACACATGAGATCAGTTTTCCAAGACAGGCCATATCTGAGCCTTTCAGATTATTATAAGCTGACGAGAAGTGAAGTATTTTTCCGCACGAAATAGAAATCCAAGTTTCTGGGAAGCACCTTTAGCGATCGATCTCACATGGTTTTCCCATGCGAGATTATCACTGATCGTTATTCCTAGCATCGAAATACTTGATTCTGTAGGAATAGTTACTCCCGACATCTGAATATTAAATGATCGGCTTTTCTTGAGAAGAGACATGTCAGGGTTTTCGTAAGCATTAAATTTCACCGAGTTCATGTTACCCCATTCTACCATTTCTACCAAGTCGTCGTTGATTTCATTGACGTGAATGTTTCTTTGAATTTTTGTTTCTCGAGCTGGTATGGGGATTCTGGAAGAAAAACTTGTACTGGAAGAAAAACTTGTATGAAGAGTACTGTCGCCCGCAAAACTATGTATTGAACAACTTGTTTTTTCGATGCCAAACTCGATCAAACGTCTTTTCTGTAATCACCACCCCGGTTGTCGCATTTTCAAATGTATGTATCTCTGAATTACTCGATTCTTCTCTGTGAACTGTTAGCAAATTTAATAAGAAGGGAAATTTCCGACATATCTTGTGGCCATTAGAATAATTATTGTCAACACAAACACCAAGAATAATAGACCTGAAAATGTTGGTTGGGTTTTAACTGCTCAAATATTTGTCCTCGATACACCCTCGCTTAATTTATCAGATCTGGGGTTGCAAAATATATAGAATGGCATGAAAGACTTCAGTGGGGAAGCATTGCCCTTTCATCGCGGTGAACTGAGGAAAACTAAGACGAATTTGTCGACAATTTCCGCTTTCGAGAACTGAAATGGTGGAGATTCTCCATCCAGGAGTCATATAGTATTGATTTTGAGATATTATCTGATATGAATTGCTCGATGCCTACATGAACTAATATAGAAAACACATTCGTAAACAAGGTGCTGCAAAACTATCTATATTAATCGCGATTGCGTGTTTTCGAAGATGAGATAACGTCTTTTCTGTAAACATGGAGTGGACAATGCATCATTCATGAGATACGAATTTTTGTTGCGGAAACATTTTTTTGAATACCGCTATTGTATATGATCAAGGCTTGCGAATCTGATGGGATCCCAACAATTGTTCTTAAAGTGTGTGCCTCCGAATTGACAACAGTACTTTGCGGAGTCCTGTAAACCAGCCAGAGTTCAGTAAGTTCATGATGAAGGAAAAAAGCTTTTCCTCGTAATTATAGACAAAGTTATGGAAAAAGCATCCCATATAAAACTTATTAAATCAGGAATAATTTATGATCGACAATACGGATTTCGTTGATCAATGATCAAACAGTGACTCATTGGCTTATGTTCCACATATTTGCCAGCATTGTATCTAAAAATGCGGGACAACGTTAGCTGTTCTAGTCGACATTTCAAAAGCATTTAATCGAAATTGGTGAAGGGGTCTCCTTTCTAAACCATCGTCTTATGGTTCGCCTCCTGAATTGTGTGCTTTGTGGAAGAGTTCCTGATAGATTACTTTATGTGGTTGTTGATGGAGTATCGTCTGATGTTCTCCCAATAGATGCAGGTGTTCCAAAAGGTTCAATTTTGGTGCCCACATTGTTTCTATTTTATATCAATGATTTACTGACAAAAAAAACATGTTTTTCAGTACATAGTGTTGCGGGCAACAATTCCCTTCATATTAGTTTCGATTCCATATTCCAAGAAACAAGAATTCAGAGAGGCATTAGCGTCGATAGTATTGACGTTGATTTGGCGAAAATGATAGAATGAGGTAACATGAACTTTGTTTAATTCAATGCCGGGAAATCCCAGATAATATTCAGATATCAGGAGTAACTACACAGTCAAGTATATCGATGCTAGGAATTACGATCAGTAACAGTCTCGCATGGAAAAACCGGATGAGATCGATCGCTAGAGGTGCTTCCCAGACGCTTGTATTTCTATTTCGTACGAAGAAATACCTGACTCCAGCTTCTATCAATCTACAAGACACATGAAGCACCTGTCTTAGAATTTCTCATATGTGGAGCTCGGCACGACAACATTTATTGAAACTTCTTGATTCTATTCAGAGAAAGGCAATCCGTCTTTCTGGTGATTTTTCGCTAACGGAATCGCTCACTTCGTTGGATCATCGTAGAAGAGTCGAAGACTTGTCTCTCCTCCAGACACTAACACTAAATATGTTTGAAACCTCATGAATCAATGAGTAAAGTAGTCGGAACAAATGCTAAATGACTAATGAATTTTCCATTGCTCAACCTGTTTCCTCATGACGAAATATGAGGAAAACGAAGGCAATCATAAGTAATAAGTTTGTATTTGTTAGAATTCACTCTGTGGTACGAAGGTCTCCAAGGAGAAGACGAAACGAATAAAAAGACGACTGGATGGATTTTTCATGCACTGCAGTATTTTATTATGTCAAAAGAAGTAAAAAAACTAACTTCAGACTTTTTCGTTACTGACAGCCACCTCTCCGGATGGAGTTTTTGCCACATCACAAGAGGAGCAGTGCCAAATGTACCTGACGGTAAGCAACGGCTATCCAAATTAGAGAGAGGGAAAGAGAAAAAGTGAAAATCGTTTCAATTGAGGTTATGCATAAAACGAAATGAACAACACTTTAATTTTCAAACAACGTTAATAAAAAAGGTCAATGTTCCTTCAAAGGCATTCCATCATCAAAGTGAGCCCATAAACCAAGAAGCCTTCTAAAAATGCGTTGCTAGGCCTTTTTTATCATCCACCCTCAGTCAAGCTCCAGCGTCGAAGTCATCTCTTCCGCTACTCAACAGCAGAAGGAGCACCCAACATAAAATAAATGTTTTAATTATATCATCACTCGCGCCGACTGTTTTATTAGATTTTTCCATTACGGCATCTCGGCATTCATGCAAATCGGCCCACTTTCAGCTGAATATATTAGGGCTAAAGGGCCGAGATGTCAACTGGAATCGTTGACGCCGTAATGCTCGGGAAATACAATTGTCTTCTTGTTCTCCCTAGAAAGAGTTCTGGGCGGCAGCGCGGAAAATTGGATGGAATAAATGAAAGGTGGGAATTGCAGTTGGTTTTCTAAGCAAGTCACAGCGCCACCTTCGACATTTCTGTCCTGCTAGGCAGGGAGCTCAAAGCCAAAAAATTATTTCAAAAAAATAATGCTTGTTTTCTGATAGTCGATTGCTCCACAAAAATCGAATCGAATCAAATCAAAATATACTTTATTGTCAGAAGATTTGCATCCCATTGACAAAGATTTGTTAGTATAAATATAAACATACCTCATGGTGTATAGATAAAAACTACGAAAAATAGAATGACACAAGTACAAAAACAATAAAAATTAAATTGAATGCACGTTTTTTCAAAATGTCACATTGAAATACTCTTGTAGGCTATAATGGGTTTCTATCAGCTAGCAAATTCCTAACTGCTTTCTTGAATTGTACGTTGGTAAGATTTGTAGACCTTATATCTACTGGCCAGTGATTGAATAATTTTCCACCATCATAAAAAATGGAATCCTTGATTAATGTTGAGAGCAACTACAGTTTAAATCTTATTGGCCGCAAAGTAATTTCTGCCTGATTCCCTAGGTTCAATTTTACAGAGAAACCTTACTGCCCTCTTCTGTAATATCAACACAGAAGGGAGGAGGGTTACACTGGATGTTCCCCAAAATGGGTGTAATATACTTTGGTCTTCGAGCATTCTTTCAGAGTGGTCCGATTACCGGGCGGCAGTCACAGATAATTGGTGCACTTCATTGTGTTACAGTTGTTGTTATTCTCACATTCTGAATCAGGTCTCCCATGGAATGTATAATTCCAAGCAATGACAGCTCTATTCACTCATTCAGTTGTCCAAATGCTTATTATAAATGACATTCAATTTGAAGTTTATGTTATTTGCTAAATAATTTCGCTATTATCTGATTCAGCCGTAGAGAAATTGAAGTGTACAACTCGCATGGAATGATTATATTTCATTCGTGGAAATTACTATCATTTCATGCTCGTTAAACAACATGCTATTTCAACAAAATATAATTCCGAGATCAAATAATTATACGAATAACATGTACTACTTCATTTCGATTAATTGATTAGTCGACCAAATAATTTTTAAATGATATTAATTTTGAATGATTGAATTTTAATAATTGATTTCGAACAATGGATTAAAAAAAAATGCGGGCACGGATCGGGAACCTGATACGATCGGTCGGAGCGTATGCACGTACACCAGTAATCCAATCGATCATCAACAAACTAGCTTAGGTCATTCCAGAAAGTTTTTCGAATCTGACCTATCAGAAAATACTGACATCTAAGAAGTATAAAAAACGATGTCAATTATTATTCAATATATTTTGGGAACTTTCATCATTATTCCCAATGAAAAATGCTCATTCCTCGAGTTTTTCAATTTGAAAAGTGAAGAAGAAGATGAGCTGGGCAAAGATCTCCTTTCTTAGTTCTGCTTGGCCCTTTTTAACCTCTTTCTCGCCATTACCTGGATCGTCAACGGACTCTCAAATTCAGAATTCGCTGTATTTATCTGTAGGCGAATGGGGAGAACTGTTTAACTATGTCTCCTCTATATTAGGCGACCAAGATGTACCAGAAGTGCCTTATCTGCAAATAAGTTCAAACATTGCTAAGATGTAGAAATTGAAGCTGTATAAATCCTGTTGTCCTAAAGATGCTAACCTTGTTGGTGAAACGTGCGTCGAGTGCAAATATTATCAGTTTGTTTTAAGGATAATTATTGATCTATACAAAAAGTTTCTACTCTTACAACAAAGCTTTCAATATTATCATTCATACAGTTATGATGAACACCACACCTTTCAATTTATTGAGGATTGCGAATTGTTGAAATTCATTATTTTTCGAAGTACGCTGACTGACAGCGTTTTATTCATTGATCGTATTCAGAAAATTGTCCTGAGGAAATTGTGGTCTCATCAGATATTTGGAAATATGTTTATCATTTGCGAATGACTATCTTACATAAAATATGGGGAAGATTTTCTACTTCTTCCATCAGGACTATTTTTATATAATTTGAATAGAATCGAAAATTAGGTTATATCAGCAACTCACAATGGCGTAATTGATTTTCTATAGCTATACCAATCGTTGACTTTATTCTTTTATAATAATAGGTACTAATGTAACAAACTCACTATTTGAATAACCATTACAAAGTCATTCAAAAGTGTGAACTGATACATCGAAACAATTGTTCTACTTCGACTTAGAATTAATAATATCAATTCACTTCAATAAATGTGCTCGGCTCCTCCGCCAAAACAAAAGTATCACCTTATCACCGCTGATTTTTCGTACCCAGAAGTCAAGAGTGTCAGTAATGGAACATTTCCTGTTGAAAACACTTGAATTTCCATTGATAAAAGTGATGGTGAACGAGTTTCATTAACATTTCATTGTGAAGCAGGAGTTTTATATATAAGGGTTGCAATTATAAACAGTGATATATTCGATAGCCCATGTATCATAATGCAAACATGGAAGAACTTCTGTGGACCTCACCCACCTGAAACCAAAATATTTATTCATACTTTTTTTTCAGGAATCTCAAGGATCCGTTTTTTTTTGATTCCCCGATTTAGATATGCTGAGGATTATGGATAATGAGCTAGCTGTATGTGATTTGAACGTTCGCTTTCCTTCATTTGGGAATTTTGTCAAGTTGGAGATATAGCCAATAATGTTCAGATATGCTTTCGATATATTTTCTTATTGCCACTGAGTGAATTCTCCCAATTTTAGATCCTCTCTTCGGTTTCGAATTGAGAATATGAACATACCTCAATCGATACTCTTCGATAGCACATCTCTATAAATATACCCGACTCCTCCACCAAAAAATCGTTATTAAAATTATGAACCGACCTCAAATTCCTCTTTGATTGCACCTCTCTATAAATATCCGCGGCTCCTCTGCCAAAAATTTTTTATTGACATCACGAACATACTACAATCTCTCTTCGATAGCACCTCTATGAATATCCCCGACTCCTCCGCCAAAAAATCGGTATCACTAAGTCACCTCTAAAAACGCACAATTTTCACCACGAACCGACACCGCTGCCTCGGAGTACCAACCGGCGCGCAAAGGTGAGCTCTGGGCCCTTCGAGGGACGCGTGGGCGTGCGACGCGCTGTCTTCCGTGTGCGACCGCTAACTGAGGCTGTTTAGCGAAAAGGGATTCGACGGAGCGCCAGAATCGATTGCCGTCCACGGCGTGGAGAGAGCACAACTCGAGGAAATTGCTCGAGCCAGTCTTGCAGATAGGTTGCCTGCACGAGGTGAACGAGCTGGTGGAGCGAGCTATGGAAGTTTGGACATGTTATCCTGGCATAAGTTTGCATTCATGCCGAAACAAAGCTTTGCTGGACCATTTTCGGTGGAAAAACTGGGTATCCATTGTACTAGTACAGTGATCGGTTCCAAAGCCGCATGCGGCTCTCTGGCTTTGTAGGTGCGGCTCTGGAACTAATATCCACGGAAAGCGCAATACTATATATTTTTTTAAATTACATATAATTTTGATAAATTGAAATTCTTCTTTAAATCTAGAACATGCATAATTTTGTTTAAAGTCAAAGATAGACAGGTCATTAAGATTTAATATTGCTGTCAAAATACGAACTAACATTGAGTTTAATTTCATAAGTTTTCGTAAATGTAAACACAAACCATGTACAAGCTACCTGCTATTGTTCGTATGTTTTCGGCGTACTCTGGAGTGATACAAAGGTACCACAAGCAATCGCGCGCATACTTTTTATAGTGGGGTTCTACATAAATATACAGGGTGCCCCAAACTCAATGGCCTATTAGACATTTCTAGAAAACGGGACATAGGATTATTTTGAAAATTTCAATTCTTGGGTAATTAGTTCTGTTCTATCGATCTAAAATATTTTCAGCACTGCGACGTTGCCGCATATATTGAAAAGTAGCAACAACTTTGATATTTTAAATGGGACACCCTATATATTATTGCATTTCTCGCTTAGTTATTGCTTTCCGATTATTTTTGTATCATACTTCCCTATACCTATCTTTAGTGGTTTTCGAGAAATTCATTGATTTCCTTATTTTTTGTGCGAAACGTAGCTTTAATCAAATGCTTATTACTGTGGTATTTGGATTCGAAGACAGCTGAAATTTTGAGTGTAGTTTGACAATGCCCTGTTTATTAGTTGTGTCTGAGGACATTTTTTCTCCATTATACAGGGTCGTTCAAAATTTGTGATTTTACCGATACATACAAAAGTGGTGAAAGGTGCATTTTTTCATAGGGAACATCCTGTATATTATCGAAAATCCTGAAAGACAATTGAAGTTCCTTTCAAATGATGTGTCATGTTCCTATACCTAAATAGTCAGGTTTCCGAAATAAATACAAGTTTATATAAAAATTGTATTATTTCGACATAATTTGTATTAGGTGGCTATGAAATGTCATGGAACATGTCATTATGAAAATTCGACAATTATATGCATCAATAATAAAACGTTTGTGCTTTCAATAACGTAAATTTGATTAGAAAAAGATAAAAATGGAAATTGTTTATTCTTCACGGTCAATGTGATCAAATTATAGCAAGAACATGCAAAATGTTCTGTTTCATTTACTTCGTCTCCAGTTATCGGCATGATTTGATTTCTTGGTGCTTCAATATTCCCAAACACAGCATAATTCCGTTCAATTCTTCTGAATTTTTTTTCTATTCATATGCGGTAAATTTGGATAAAGTTCATTGAATTTTCTGATGCATGTTCTCGAAACAATTCTTTGGCACTCACCGTGAATATAAAACAAATTTGAAATATCTACATTTGAATATGCATTATAATCCATTTTCAATACTTTCTTCTGACAGAAACACTATGAAAATCACTGCTTGTCTAACTTAAAGTTTGTTTGGCCATGAAAAATAATCAATTTCATCAAAACTTCATTTGAATTCTCTTTGCCTTCCATTTTGATTCTTTTCTCATCAAATTCACGTTAATGACGTTTCATTATTGATGCATTCATTGTCGAATTTTCATAATGACATGTTCCATGACATTTCGTAGCTACCTAATAAAAAATATGTCAAAATAATACAATTTTTATAAAAACTTGCATTTATTTCGGAAACCTGACTATTTAGGTATAGGAACATGACACATCATTTGAAAGGGACTCCAATTGTCTTTTAGGATTTTCGATAATATAAAGGATGTTCCATTTGAAAAAATGCACTTTTCACCACTTTTGTATGTGTCGGTGAATTCACAAATTTTGAACGACCCTGTATAATGGAGAAAAAATTTCCTTAGACACAACTAATACACAGGGCATTGTCAAACCACATTCAAAATTTCAGCTGTCTTCGAATCCAAATACCGCAATAATAAGCATTTGATTAAAGCTACGTTTCGCACAAAAAATAAGGAAATCAATGAATTTCTCGAAAACCACTAAAGATAGGTATAGGGAAGTATAATAAAAAATAATCGGAAAGCAATAACAAAGCGAGAAAGGCAATAATATATAGGGTGTCCTATTTAATATATCAAAGTTGTTGCTACTTTTCATTATTAGCAGCAACGTCGCATCGCTGAAAATATTTCAGATCGATAGAACATAACTAATTACCCGAGAATTCAAATTTTCAAAATAATCCTAGGTCCCGTTTTCCAGAAATGTCTATTAGGCATTTGAGTTTGGGACACCCTGTATGCGAACAATCTGTTTCAAGCATGAACAGCATCGAGAGTAAACTGAGAAGTCGTCTTATTGATGGGAACTTGGAATCATGCCTAAAATTGAAAGCAACAGCATACCAACCTGACTTTCTGAAACTTTCCAAGGGGATGCAAACAAATTGTTCGCAATAATGAACATAATATATTGAGTATGAAATTTTGTTTTATTCAGTTCACTACTTATATTGTAATAAAAGTTCACTAAACAAGCAGATTTGGCTCGTATTTTTTTTGTCCATGGCTCTTTGGCTGATAAGTTTGCCGACCACAGTACTAGTGCAGTATATTATACTGAGCATAGATCATGCAAGAACCATTACATGAGAGTTTCATACACTATTTCTTCACTCGATAAATAGAGAAGAACTATAAATAACATAGACGGAAGGAAATGGAATTCTACTACTGAAATCGAATGTTTATGAATCGAAATTATTCCAACGATTTGTAGTGCATTGTTATTTTGTTAACAAATCACCCTGTTTTTGCCAAAATAATTTACGAATGTCAAGTTGACAACTGTGTCAGATTTGCGCTAGACGTATGATCACTCAACAAGTTTGGATTACCAGAGGCTGAATATTTGTTTGTTTGCAACCATATATGTAATGCTGTCATCACTAACGTTATTGAAGGTTGGGAAGTGTCACATTACAAACCTCTACTTCCCGCCCTCATTTCATCTATTCTAGACTTTATCTGTTATTTATTTACTTTATCTGACATTTATTCATATTGGTGACAATTGTATACCCCGTACCCACGGTAACAATATATCTACTTGATTATTCTGAGAAAACCGCGTTCTTAGTAATTTATCGTTAAATGTTATATTTCAGATATGTTTAGAACGAAACAGAGATTTATTAATTTCAATCGAAATTTGATGGTTGTAAATAAAATAGTATACAAATCGAGGGGGGAAGTTTCATTCCTGTCTCGAGATCATAGCTCACCTCGACGCTTTGCGTCTCGGTTAACTAACTGATCTCACGACAGGAATAAATGACTTCCCACCTCGGTGTGTAATATACTATTTTCTTCTCCCACTGTTTTATACCGTTCTTTACGTATTTGACAGCTATCAGGTGATGGCTCATTTAGAATACACGCATATTCTGAATTGATGACGGCCGTTTCCGTTTTTATAAAACAATAGGATGTGTAGCATATGATCTCATGACTACATTCAATGGCTCGAAAACCAAATTCAGCGGATTTTTCTTCAAATTCTATGGTAAAGTGAATTCAAAATAATATCTTCATGGAATTTATTGTTTCACAGTTTGTGGATTGGTACTGTGTGTGGTTATATCCCTGAAGCAAGCAACTGTTTCACCTACTTGAACCTCATTGAATATATAACGAGGGATAACGAAGAAATTTTTGTTATTTTTGATACACCAGCAGACATCGCCGCACAAGCATCGTGAGAGTAGAAAAAAGACAGTACGCAACTCGAGGATAAGGCTGGTTACGTGCACTCGCGAATTGCCCGGCTCCTTGCTTGGCTTGCTAGTCCACCGGCTTGTTGCCTTTGATCCCTGCTTGTCTCGGGAGCAGAATTAGCGTAATGTCTTCTTCTGTCCCAAGACACTCTAGGTCCTAAAACGTGTTCATAATACATATAATACACCATTATGTGAATGTTACCTATTCAATGAAAGCAATTTTATCATTATCATTTTTGTACACCTATTCTATCTGAAACACCTACCAGATTGCTGTATCAGCAACTGTCCTGAGCAAATATCATTTCCTTGGCCTAGTAAACGAATGGATTCTTTCAATTGCCATAAATGGAATGGAATTCAACATAATTTTTCCTCAAAAAGAAGAACTATGATTTTGTGAGCGTGATAAGTCTCATGAACAGATGTAGTGACATTTTCATTTGCGAATAATCAATGAGATATATGGAAAAAAGTATTGAGGCGGTCATCAGAGGGTTTCCCAGTTCATTCCAATTATCAAGTGCAGGCTTTGTCTGAACGACTTTGCTAGTAAATTGATGAACTTCAGTATTCGATTTTGCTGGCAGTCAATCATCAAGATATTGCGCCGTGGTTATTAGTATAACTACTTTTTTTCGGGCTCGAGGGCCGTCGTTCTTTGGAATTTCGTCCTGACGTTTCGCTAACGCGAGTGGACAGCTTCTTCAGAGGCTTACTCATTTTCGATGACCGAGTCATTAGGAAAAAATTCCAAAGAACGACGGCCTTCAAGCCCGAAGAAAAGTAGTTATACCATCAAGATATTGTTCGACACCAATTATTTGATTATCCCATTTTTTTAACCTGGTTAACGAAGCTGCGTCTTCTTCAATGACACGGGCTTGCTCACGACGGCGACGTTTCGAACATTTACATCCCCAATTTTGTTTTGTTTATAACTGACAATCTCCCAGGTGACGTTATATTAGGTATATAGGTCCGACAGACTGTGGTGAAATAGAAGGTGACGCAAAAACTGATTCAGAGTATAATGCAAAAGAAAATCGTTCGTTGGGCAGTAGTTGTTCCATTTGCCGAGCACGTGATCTTCGTACGTATCTAATCTAAATGCTTTTCAGCTTGAATACGCAGAAATATTATCTTTTCACGCTGCTACCCTCCTTCTTTCTTTACCCTTAGGGGATTGACCTTTTTAACATCATGTAAACCATCATTAGAGGGCTACTGCTTATTCAAGCGGTCAGAGGGTGGTGATTATACTCGTTTTTTAGGAATTCAATTATTCGGATAATGGTGACTCGAACCACCACCACCCATTTGATCTTTCTTTGATTAGCGACTTCTGCCCGATGAATTATTCTAAGAAGGAATTGGAACACTTCATAATTTTTCAGAGTACTTATTCACGTTTGGTTTCCTTTTCTTCCGAAAGAAAAATATTTTCCAACTGTAGGCGGAGATGTCTTATAGGAGTACACACATATGCGAAATTCAATACACAATCTCCATAATCGATTTCAATAACGAAAGACGACATCTAAATATTGGAATTATCCTCTTTTCCCGAATAATGTCTTCACGAATGTAATCGCTATATATACTGTCTATATTTACATCGGAAACATAAACATATTGGATATTGCATTTTTATGTGAATTGAAGATGCCCATGAAATGCTTCATGTAGACGGAAGTTACATCAGTTTTCTGATCAGTTTGAAAATATCCATTTTGAAATGTGCCATATGAAAGTTCCGTGGAGAGAATTATAAACATCATTATATTCTGACAGTTTGGTGATAATAGTTATCACCAGAGAATGACCTTGTATACAAGGAATCAAATTGTCGTGGTGGAATCCATAGGAGTTGGTTCAGACTCTGCAAGTTTGGATCACTGTAACTGAACAGATAACGTTGTCAAGCAAATTTCAATGAAAAAGATACAGCAGTTGCAGTGGGGAAAAGAGGCCTGAGATTCCACTTCCATTTTTGTAGCAGAACAGTACCTAGGAATGCCACTATGGCGGCAGCTGTGATTAGAATATCCTAGTTGATCGAAAATGCACTAGTTTGAGGGATCTTTCGTACCATTCACGAGTGAGTCTGAAAGCATTATGGAATAGAATTATTTTGATATCGTAGTGATATCATAAGACAATCACGGGCTATGAGTTATCCTGCGAGGAAGCAGCAGTTATTCTGGACCGAAATCCTCCTGTGGGCTTCAAAGAATTCCACAAAGATGAAAGTTTGTTCTTGAAAAGTCGATCAGTTGAGACGCCACTGAAATGGAGTGCCAGAACATATTGGATCGAGGAAATTTATCACCATTTTTAATTTTGTTGTGAAAGTTGAGGTACAAATTCAGCGAATTAATTTTTAAGAAACGCTAATTTGAAGTACTCATTATTTTCAACCTTCGTATCACTCAGGTAAGGTATCTATATATTCATCGAAACATATTAGATTTTCTCATCGTTTAGAAATTAAGAAACTTCTTCCTCGTGACCCAAGGTATCAGCTTCTCCGTGTTGGTATCTTAAACGCTGAGAATGGAGTCAATAAAGTACGAGATTTTGGCAGAAACGAATATTGTTTCTTCTACGGCTGGCTTGATAACTCATTATATTAAAACATCAGTCGGAAATATCAGCAATTCCTAATTTCTGTTTCAATAAGAGGTGCCCGAGGGGTTGGGATAGAGGAGAAAGGACTGAATAATCAGAAACAAATTTAGAAATTGCAATTGTAACTTGGTGGAATTTTCTTATCGAGAACTTTAGGGGGAACGATAACGGCATTTTTCATTATTGTCTGCTTTGCGTCAGCCTAGTCGATTCTATAAGAGGACCAATATCTATGGAGTAGTGAAATTTTCACCCTCAGATATCAAGGATGCAGCTATTAGGAAACTGATCTGCTCCATCAGAAGGCTCAGTAACCATGAATCAAATTAGAATGCACCAAAATAAAATGGTGGGGCTTATGTGTCTATGGTCTCCTGCAATCAATGTAAGGGTTTTGAAGTAAAAATGGAGTGGAATTGTTATTTGTGGTACGAAGGGTCTGTGACACTGGCATGTCTTATTTACCAACAGCTATACCTAGTATTAATTTTGACACAACCTGTTCTGTTCTGTTCAACAAAATGCAAGTAGCCTCTCCGCGATTTCTTTTTGTTTTATTCTGTTCTGTCATAAGTGAATTATTGTTATTTTTTTATTTTGCAGTATAGGGACTTTACCATTTGCCCAAAAAACAGATATTATAGGAACTTGAAGCTTTCTCTTTTTAATTTCTAGGGGGAAGAAAACCCAATATATGAATTATCAGAACAATGCTTGAAATAATCGAAAGAACTGAAGTCAACCTACTATAGTCATCTCCGTTTTCAGAAATTAAAATTCCTGAAAAAATTCTACAAATGCATAATTTTGATCGATTTGATGTTTCAAAGAAAATTTGCGTATGAAGTATGAAATTTAAGAAGGCGGCTATCTCACCTTCGTCCACTGAATGTAAGAGTCGGCCTCTTTCATTGTGAGGATTCTTGGTAAATTTGAGGAAGGAAGGAGCATGGAAAATGGCATTCAGTGAGGGAATAAAAACAATGAGCAATTCTCATACCCACATGACCTCGTGTCGTAAGGAACCTTGCTCTTGCGGGTAACCAGTTTTGGTCTAGCTCTTGGCACCGGCAGCAGCGTCATAAGAATTGGCGCTGGCACCAGCGTGATAAGAATTGGCGCCAGAACCACACGTGGAATTGACCCTTCTTAGGTGAAGTCCGTTGGTTGTAGTATTAAGAATTCATTAACTTCTTAATGAGCCGGAAGTGGAGTTGCAGTGCATCATTCGTAGGTGGTAGCAGCTCCGTTTGCCTGTCCCGTCCAAACATGGCGCTTCTTGTCTCATCTGCCGTCTCAACCTCTGCATAAGTATCTCTCGACCAAAAATCACATCGAAAATGAGGACAGCTGGCCAGTATATTTTGGACATGAGCTTACTTCCGATGTTATGGATAGGTATGATGTTTCTTTATCTAGAAGTTCCACCCATCAGCCAGCATAAGATAGCTTTCATGCGCGTCCTTGGTTCACTCTTCCTCTCACTGAAATGTCACGGGATCAATGATCAGTACCTCAGTTTCTCATTTGGAAGTAAAAGAATTACTACAGAGAACTTCACGCTCCAAGCAATGAAATTCACTTGAAAATATATAAATTCAGGTGTGTGTCTGGGAAAGCGGCCACATCCCTCGACCGGTATTGCTCGGAATGCGGCAGTGCAAGAAAAATGCCATGATTTTTGAGAAATTCAAAATTGTTTGAAGTGCGACATTTTTTTGGAAAATTTCATTCCTTTGTTATTTTTTCTATGCTCCTTCTTTTTTAAAATGTATTAAGAACCCACACAATTTATAATGGAGACCGACTCCCACATGCAGTGGATGAAAGCGAGATATTCGCCATTTCAGCCGCCATCTTGGATTTAGTTCCTCCAGTTGCACAATTTTTCCTTAAAACATGATTCTGATGCTCAAGAATGTGGCACTACACTTGGAAACAATCAAAATCATGCTTCTGGAGAAAATTTATGGAATAAAACATGTTTGCCTTAACACTGGCCGCCGTCTTGTATTTGTCACTTCTGGTCGTTTTCTAAGGCTCTTCTTCGCATTTGTTGCCCCTTGAAACATGGCCACAAACTCCAATATCGCACCAATAGACCGATATAAATAAAACTAAAGCCAATATAACAAAGAGCCGCCATTTTTAATATCACATTTCCGGTCAAATTTCGATTTTGCAACAGGCCTATTCGGATTCAGAGGGGTCAAAATAGAGGGAAAACACTGCTTGTTACATGAAATGGATCTTGCAAGCGTAAGTAGAGCTTTTCCCGAAACTTGGCTTCGACTATGACGAAATGAGGGAAAAAATACAAACGCAAAATCAATACAACCCTTCGAAATGGAACGTGGGTATTTCCGTGTCATTTCACCAATCATCACCAACAACCGATACATTACCATTGTTCTGACTGATTGTAGCCCATTGTTATCGATTTCTGCGAATAGCAGGTCTCGAATTATCGCAAATCAATTGAAGTTCCAATAGTTAATTGATTTGTGGTTAGCAGAAACAATTACTGTTGATGGGTTGCAACGCAAAGTTCGATTGGCAGCACTGCTGTTGCGAAGCTCTTCTTCTATCGATTGAACTTGATGCAGAGTTATTCGGTGGATGTTCCAATCATGAAGTGGATTGACGTTAATTTCATTTTCCATTTCATTTTTAATTCGCGTTCTCCCACAAAAAATCCAAATAGGTTGGTGGAAAATCGCGAAAATGAATGGCAAGAATTCAGTTTGGGCTCATTTTTCAATATAATGTACTATTACGTCTGGGTAGTGGACACCTAGCGGCGGCTCCTTTAGGACTATTTTCTCCAGAAGAGTTTCGTTATATTTGAAAATTTCTTGGTTGGAGAATGATCATGTCAAATTTGTCCACTTGTAGTCAAGTGTGTCGACATAATACTACAATACAGATGTACATCCATGCTTGCAAAAGGTCCGGTCGTTCTGAATTTTTAATATGTTGTTAGGACGCAAACCATGATTAAAAAACGGATATGCAATTATCGAAGTGGTGTTCAAGCGGCAGTATACAGGGCTTACAGGGCTTTTCATGATGAGCGCTAATTAGCCGTTTCTGGTAAACTATTTAACGGATCAACCTGAAAATTTCACAGTATGCATAAATCAATATGACCTATACCCCTAAAATATTTTAGACGATGCGGCGTTGTCGCTTCTACTATAAAGTAGCGGTTTCTTTGAGTTTTCAAATAAAACACCCCGTATATAATATAATATTATGATTCATTATCACTTTGTCAACAAATTCATATACTATTTCCCTATACCTATCTATTACCGTTCAGAAGATATAAATTAATTTCGATATTTTTTTTACCAAACATGAACTTTTATAAATGCTGATAATCTTGAACTCTCTTGCACTAAAACGATCAAATTTGAAATGGAGTGGAGTGATACTATAAAGATCTCCAGTCCGAGTCATATTTTCATTTGCCTCATACAGGGTCTTCAAAAAATGCAGATACTTTGATCTCATGAAAAACATGAGTGGAACTCAATTGGAAAACCCTGTATATTTCAACATTTTTGAGCTCTACATTCAATTTTAGATTGACTTTGTTCAGATAATACTATCTTGCAAGTAATACTGCTCGTTTTCTTGAATTCATCACTAAGTTATTTATATAGTTTGTTGTTTTGTGAAGTTGTCAAAAGTTTTATAATAGATTCACTTGCTCTCCCCCAAGTGGATATGAGATAATGCAATTGAATTGATTGGACTGAAATATATATTTTTCAAAAATTTCTGATTTTGTGAGAAATTCCAATGAGAGGAAATATTTTCATACTAAATCTTTCAATATGCCATGACAACCTCCCATCGATATATATACCTGAAAATCTTGTTATTTCTGAGTATTTTATCAATTTATTATTGAATACTATGGGATGAGTGGGAATATTGATTGATCATTTGGAAATACACATAGATGAAGATTTATCGAAATTTAGAGTTAATTCATTTTGATGAAACCAAATGAGAGTTTTATCCAGATCATTTTCCATATCATATTTGATTTCATCATAACTATCCGAGAAGTATATGATAGTGGTATCATCAGCAAACAATTTGATCATTCCACTCAATGTTGAATTTGGTGGAGAGTTGATATAGATAAGGAAAAATGAATATCAATATATAACTGAAAATGGATCATATGAATAAGTGAATCAGGGAATGTCGTATTTCGTGTAAATAAATTTATTTAAAATTCGCAGAGCGCTTTCGGCTATCAAGCCATCTTCAGTGTTCTACCTGCAAGTAAGTAATAGTCGAAAATTGGATTAAAGGTTAGAATTGAATTACTTACTCGTCTAGGTATTTACAGGAAGATCTTCACAATAACAAATAATCGTGAGACATTACATTGAATAAACATCAAAGTTAAAATCAGTGCCCTTTTGGGTTGACAATTGAAATTTTTCTACTAAAACATTGTTAAAAGATTACAATTTGGATTCCCAACGTGCTGCATGCTGAGCAGGAGGGGTGACAGGAAGTGAAATTTGACATTGACTTAAGGTCCTAAATGATTCTGGAACATAAACTTTGTGACAAATGACGTATAAGTGACTACAGTACATCAAAACTTTCCAAGATGAGCACAGAATTATTCAATTGAGATTGTTTGAAATAGGTAGGGTAAGTTCTCGGTCCATCTCCCAACAGAAACTCCACTATAAGAATGCTGAAAGTGTACCAACCGTTTGAGTCTAATGGGAACACAACTTACGGTCACTGACAGAGATCCGACAGAAGCGTGACTAATTTGGAATAGTCCGAGGTACGTTCTGAAGTTAACAATTGTGGTTATGAATTATACTTGAAGTAGAACTGAAAATTTCAAGAGTGCGTTCCGAAAACCAACTTTCAAGGAAAAACAATTCCACCAGCAGGGGGGAGTGGAAGTAAAATTAGGGTCTAATGGGAACCCAACTTTCCAATCCAAAAACCGGAGTCAGGTAGAAAGTAAGTTCCTCGAGAAGGCCTGTGAGGTGCACTCAGAAACATTAGAGACCTGTTGTTCGTGTCCTCAGTACATCTTCAGGACAACGTCAGACTCAACCAGCGGCAAACCGTAGGTGAACACGAAGTTAGGGTCTAATGGGGACCACATTCGTTGTTTACAAGGGGTAGTCAGCTGGAGAGAAAGATGGGCCCAAGAAGGAAAACCAAGGATAGCACAGAAATCGTCTAGTTGCATCATAATTGAAATTGTAGAGATATTGAGTGTAATTCTTTGTCTATTTGTAAATCTTCTAGGAAATCCAACCTGTTAAAATTTACTTCTTTTGGAATTTGTGAATTACGGTTGGGGCTGAAATGATGTTGGTTGAAAATAATATGTTGACCAAAAGCTGATTTGTCTGGTTTATTCGAGTGTTCGTTTATTCGACCTCTCAAAGGTCTACAAGTCCTTCCTATGTATGGAGCTTCACAGTCATTGCAGGTGAGTTTGTGAATTCCACTTTTTGATAACTTATTGAATTAGTGACTTTCTCGATGAATATTACCATGGAAACGATATAACCAAACTCCAAAGGGCCAGAGTCAGACGAGTGGTAGTGTTTGTGTATTCGTATTGAGTAGAATGAAACTGAAGAATCATTTATTTATGATAAATAAATTAGTCGTAAATGAAGTAGAGTATATATACTACTCGCAACAAAGTCTATTATTGTCTCGAAATATTACTAGAAAATATTTCATATCTTCACTATGTCTGGAGCTATCGTCGATAAGAGAGTGTGTGTTCGGTGAGTCTTGGCCTACACCTTCCGATATTAAGGAGATGTCCCCTGGTGACCTGTCCTCCTTCCTGGATAAGGCAGGATGGACAATGTCCTAGGAGGGCGACTCCTTGGGAGGATGTACAATGGGCCATATTGTGGCCTAAGTGCTGTGGGTCTATACTCACCCTCCCTACTCTACAGATACAGATATCTTCACTAAAATGCCGTAATGAGGGTGTATACATAAATTCAGTTCACTAGGAATCTTTCCGCAGTCAAGACCTAAAAAAGTGGAAAATACTCATGAATTCGCCCATAAAAAAGATGAATGTGATTTACAAGATAAGTAATTTGGACGAATGTTAGCGAAACACGCTAGTCGAGTGCAAATAGTAACAGTTCGATTTTAGGATAAAAATTGATCACTAGAGAAATTTCAAAACGAACTGACTCGGCCCCATTGATATTTCAGATGCTTCCCATCTTTCCCCATCAATTTTCATTAATTCCCCAACTCAAAGTTTTCATTTCACTTCCAATTGGCCCAACACCTCCACAAAGAAATGTCCTAGAGGTCACGTAATACAGTATATACTGTAAACTCATTTCGGTCAACCACCCCAAATAATCATGAGTAAGCACGTCCAATCACCAGAAGCACGAATTCGCCGCGAGCTTTTATCTGCCAGATACAGAAATGGTCAGATCTCGAGGGTGTTTCATAACTTCGAATAGCCGCAGTACACATTCACTTCAGCAATAATCTCAGAATACCGTCTTTGGAATTCTGAATGTTACACTATATAAACCCCAAATGGCCCAAGATTTAGTGTTTGTGTGGATAAGTGCGCACTCAGAGTTGGTTCATGAAGTCCCCTCGGGTAATTATGATTCGATAGGATTTCCAGCTGGCATACTTTCACGAAGCTTGATGAAAGTTGTTGCGCTTCATTCGTAACACTGGATTCGTGGTGGGTCGTGAAATTGACACTAGCGCACATTTCATTTCCTCATCTGAGGTCTTTATTTTTATGCTACTTAATTCCAATATTTGGTCTTAGAGAGATCCTTCATACAGTAACGTCGTAGAAAGTCCTTTCTCTCATGGAAATATTTGATATTATTATACTCTCCTTTTTCTACTTCGCTGATAGATTCGCTTTAACAATGGCAACCGAGCAAAAGCACTAATTGAGTTTACTTTTTCTAGAAATTGAAGTAATATGAAAGCTTTGAACTCAGTCGATTCAAAAAATACCTAAGTTCTTTTCGTGGAGCTCCCAAATAACTATTAATTTTCTGGTATGTAAACAATTGAAGAAAATTATACCATAGTACTTTTGACAATCCATACTATATAAAACGTCTGGGCGATGTGAAAACTTACTTGAAATCACCATAACAAACAGAAATTAGAGAGTTCAATTGTCACCGAAATACGAATTTGTAAATAAACAAATCCTTATCTAGCAAGAACTGGCCTTTTTTGCCACGGCGACAGGAATAGAAATAAAAGTATCCATTCACGCGAAGAAATGTCCGAAGTAGAGATCTCGAATAATAAACTCCTAGCTGAGATCATTAAAGGAAATAAGGAACTAAAATTAACAATACAGGCCTTGGAGGTTAAACTCACACTGAAAATTGAGAAAATCAATCACCGTTTGATTGAAGTGGAGAAGGAAAACGAAGAATTGCGGAAAAAAATAGAGCTATTGGATAGGGATCAGAAAAAAAATAACATTGTCATCTTTGGATTGGAGGGACAGGAGCAATACATAACAACACAGAGCATAATCGAGTTACTAGGAACTATCTTAAACATTCAGCTATCAGAAAACGACATCAACAACGTATACCGACTCGGAAAAAGCCATAACTTCCCAGTAAAAGTCGAATTCATATCATACCCCAAGAAAATAAATATTCTAAAAAATACAAGGAACTTGAAAGGCTCTTCGATAAGCATCGCCAACGACCTCACCGAGAAGCAACGGGCTGAACACAAGATTTTAAGGAAACACCTAAATATCGCAAAACAAGATAGCAACAATACTTGCTTCATAAAAAATAATAAGCTACACTTGAATAATCAGATCTTCACACCAACAAAACTTGAGAACCAGGAAGAAGAAACCACAATCAACCAATATCTTACACCACGAAGCGATCCAGGTACACCAGTTGCAAAACACTTTACGAAAAATACTCCAGAGAAAGTGGATTTGCTAGCACCAGTGCCGCCGAAACCAATACCCACTACTGAAAAACTTCATTCTGAAAATCATACTCAGAATACACCTCAAAGAAAGGCAACAGCCATCAAGAATACCAAAGACATTCCCAGAGATAAGCCAGTGACCCGGAAAAATTCCAACAAATAAGGTGTTTTTTGTTTTTTTTTTGCTCTTTTCTACATGCGTTGAAATATTCGATTTTTGCATATATGTTCATTCTCATTCATTCTCATTTATAAGTATTGATAGCGTTCATCTTAGTATAGCAGAATCCTAGCATATAAGGCTAAAAAACTGGGAAAAATCATTGAGTACCTATTTTTAATCAATGGGTCAATACATAAAAGAATTTGAAATACAGTCCGTAGAAACATACTGTCTCGAAAACAGCACAGAAACACACGAAATATTGAAAATCAATAACAAAAATTCAAATTTCAAACTTTTGCATAACAATATACGGAGTATCAATAAAAATATGGACGAAATGAGAGTTTTTCTGACTGACTTGAATTCTAGTGTAGATTGCATTGTCCTCACAGAAACCTGGCAGAATCCAGATCTTAACATTCATGGTATAGAGGGATACAACATTGTATACAACGAGGGGTCATTCAATCAGAACGATGGAGTTGTTATTTATATTAAATGCGAATATCAGTTCGAATATAATATTGAAAAGATATGTGATATGAATATTCTGAGGATGAGGATCAAACAAGATAAAAAAAATAAAATAGTTGTTTCAGCACTCTACCGATCACCGTCATCAGATATAAAAAGATTCAATAAAGAACTTCAAAGTTATTTCGCTACTAATACCAACCAAAATGATGAAGTTCGTATATTTGTGGGCGATTTGAATATTAATCTCCTCGAGGATGATGAAAATTCACTGGAGTATGTCACTGTACTAAATGAATACGGTTATATCACAACAATAAACTGCCCAACAAGAGTACAACGTGTACGAGAATCATGTCTAGATCATATTTTCCTCAAGGCAAAATCAGAAATTACAGAAAATATCTTACCTCTTGTCATCCAAACTGATATTAGTGATCATTACACAACCGTACTCCAGATAGTTTTCGCTTACCCCTTATATAACTCCGAAAACAAACGATTGTATCATAAACTTGAATCATGATAAACTTAAAGACTGCCTGAATAAAATTTCATGGGTACCAATGTATAATGAAATACATCCGAACAATGCTACAGATATATTCATTGACATTCTACAGAAAGCGATAGATGCATGTACAACAACCAAAAAGAAATACAGAAAAGACACGAAAATTGCGCCTTGGATAACAAACGCTCTAGTAAAATCAATTCACACAAAAAATAAACTATTTGAAGCAACAAAACGAAATCCTTACTACCTTGAGATCAGTAAACAATATAAAAATTATAGAAATAAACTAACTTCTTTAATAAAAAAAAACAAAATTAGAATATTTCAGACAGCAAATTGTCAATAACACCGCAGATAATAATAAATTATGGAATGTAGTAAAAAAATTGACAGGGTCCGGAAACGAGAATCATAAAATCGATTCATTGAAAAATAAAGAGGGTAATCTATTAACAGAAGAAAAAGAAATATCGAATGAATTCAACTTCAAGTTTGCCAACATGGGTAAGACACTCGCTAATAAAATAAAACGTGATCCAAAGCTCAAATTGAACCGCACATCAGTTTCCAATTCTATGGCGTTGTTTCCAACTGATGAGAGAGAAGTAGCATGTTTGATAAAAGAATTGAAAAGCAGTGGGATTGGATAACATCAAATCAGAAATTCTGAAATCAATATGTCCCCAAATAGTCAAACCACTCACACATATATTCAACTGTTGTATGAAAATTGGTTTATGGCCATCAGCCTTCAAACATTCTGTTGTCATACCTCTTCATAAAAAAGGAGATAGAACTATCGTGGAAAACTATAGACCAATATCATTAATAACACATCTTAGCAAAGTTTTTGAAAAATTATTAAAAAACAGATTGACAGCTTATGTCGATAGATACGAAATTCTCTCAGAGAAGCAATATGGCTTTAAAAAAAACTCATCCACAGAAGACGCAATTCACGAGCTCACAAAGAATATTAACAATGCTTTGAGTGAAAACAAAGCATGCCTCTGCCTCTTTATAGATCTGTCGAAAGCTTTCGACACGGTGAGTCATCCCTTACTCTTGGAGTCTCTAGAGGATATTGGTATCAGAGGAAATTCTCTCAAAATGTTTGAAAGCTATCTATCTAATAGACATCAAGTCGTGAGAGTTGATGACATGCTCAGTGACCAAGCAAGGATAGAATATGGTGTCCCGCAAGGTAGTGTCCTGGGCCCTATTCTATTTAATATTTATATAAATGGCTTATTTGCGATTCAGGATGGAGGGAATACTATAGGGTTTGCTGATGATACAGTCTCTCTGTACGAAGAAGAAAGCTGGGTTTCTCTGAAAAAAAAGGCAGAAAGAGGTTTCGAGTTCATAAAAAACTGGTTCGAACAAAAGCTTCTTACGGTAAATTTAGAAAAAACCAATTACATGACATTCACTTACACTAAATCAAAAAACATTCCTTTTCAAAATTTAGATGTCAATATTCGAGGACAATATAATAAGATTCAGCCGGTAGAAAAGTTTAAATATTCAGGTGTCTTCTTCGATTGTCATCTGAAGTGGGAATATCATGTCACATATACTGTTAAAAAACTTCATACAATACTGTATAAATTCAAATACCTGAAAAAGATGTTGAAATATGACCAGTTAAAAACATTGTACCACGCCTTGGTGGAAAGTCACTTGCGTTACGATATCCTGGGTTGGGGTAGCGTATTGAAAACGCATCTCAAACCACTGGAAATTGTTCAGAAAAAGTTCCTCAGGATAATGCTATCAAAGGACAATGAATACTCATCTGATCACCTCTACCTTGAAAGTAAGATTTTCGATATACGACAGCTGTATTACCTCAAAGTCGGTTTGAAATATTACCCTACAAGAAATCAGGCACAACTACCTACCCACACTTATGACACCCGCCAGAAAAATGATCACGTAGTTCCTTACATGGCTAAATCTTTCGGCCAGAGATCTTATAGATACATTGCGCCCAAGGTATATAATTCTATTCCCAAAATAATAACTAACTCAGTAAATTTTTTTATATTCAAGAGACTTGAAGAGAATTGAAAAGATATATCTTGAAAACGCCCAGATCAGTTTTCAACGAGATAATCGAGGGAAAATGAGAAGTGCATAAGGTGTTAAATGCATACTCAAGACATCATTTTATTTTTTTTGTTAATTGTGATGACTGCCTATTATTATAGGTGATTGTTTTTAACCACTGTAATGATGTTCATTTTCATGACAAAAATCTTCCTTATTTTTTAATCTGTAACTTTTTATTCATTAGGTGTTATAAGATATGTATTCTCCTATTTGACATTTTTTTTCTATTTCATTTATGTTTCTCGAAACAAGTATATATTTACTTATCGAGTGTCGCGTTATTTATATGTGTCATTTTTTGTACTGAACATTTGTATTTTTTTGTAGTGAACATAATGTCATTTATTGCTGGAAGTAGCATATCTTCACCTCCACATATTCGTTTCATCTTTATGGGGTGAAATTTTCAGATGTTTTTCGTGATGATCTTTCCAAATTATTGGAACAATTATAAAGTCAAGTTATTGAGAAGTTCTCAGGCAAAATTCAAATCTTCAGAATGCATTTTACGAATGAATACTATATTTGTTAAAAACGCTTTCTAATCAACGATAAAATAGGTGTATGAAGCTAAATCATAAATGAAATTATTTTTATTTACAACCATATATAATATTGTCATCACTAATGTCATTGAAGGTTGGGAAGTGTCACATTACACACCTCTACTTCCCGCCCTCATTTCCCTCCCTCATTTCATCTACTCTAGACTTTATCTGTCATTTATTGACTTCATCTGACATTTATTTATATTGGTGACAATTGTATACCCCGTAGTCACGGTAACAATATATTTACTTGATTATTCTGAGAAAACCGCGTTCTTGGTAATTTGTCGTTATAGTTCAGAAAATGAGGGTGAAAAATGGTAATTTTTTCGTCCAGCACCTATTTTCACAAAAATTTGGAATCAGGCATATTTCACCCTCTGATTCATTTTCTATATTATGCCGTTGTACGCTTTTTGTTTTTTAACTAAAACTAGCCCTTATTGTCAAACATTACAAAATAACATTAAAAACCTAAACATGGGTAAAAATAGATGAATAATGATTGTTTTATGCTTTAGTATACAATTTCATAATGTTTCAACCTACCCTTGTTAAAAACTACCTTTGAAAACATTGAAATTTTTATAATATGTCTTCGAACTTTAGAATACACTGGTGAGAAATCAACGAAATATACACTCACACACGCATACACGTGAGCAGATGTTTCTTCTGCTCTGTCTTCCAATATGAATGGAAAAAGTGGAACATATAACGTATCACGGCCGAATATACCGGTTGTGTAGATTACTGCGCTCCGAAGCGGGTTATTCGAATTTTACAAAAAAAAGGGAAGGTTTTTTGAGCATAGCATATCATTCCAGTTGAAAGAAAATTTTTTTCAGAAACGATTTTGTAAAGCTTTTCAAGAGCTATGAGACTATGTGAATTAAATAAGGAGGAGAGTTTAAAGCGCTTGGATAAGGTGATGTTCGATCGTAAATGTAGGTGTTAAACGGCTTCATCTCGCCGAATATTCACTGTACAATAAATCTGCACACAGTGTAATTTTTTCATTGAAAAAGCTACAATTTAGTACAATATCGTATTTCTCGTATCTTTAGTATTTTGGGAGATATTTTTAAGAAAAGGTTTAAAAACACGAAAATGAAAAAAAATCGTTTACCCTTTGAACTACAATTTTTCTAAAATTAGGCATTATAAATTGGCGATCAATTTTAATTAGGGTGTACTTTGGGGATTGTTTTCACAAATTTTTTTGTAGAAAAAAGCGGGTACCGATCTTATTTTGATCATAAGTCGGTCAATTTTCATGCTGGAGACATTTTTGTTTGTTTGTTAGAAAGCTCTAATTGAATACTTCAAAAAAATTCCATGAGCTTTTTTCGAAAAATCTAAATTTTTCTCGTTATTTCGCTTTAAATCTTCCAATTTATACATTTGACGAAAAAAGCTCAGCATTAATTTACTGTATCTCAGTTCGTATTTGTCGTAGAGAAATTATAGAAGAAGCATTTTTTGTTATTTCAAAAGCTACAATTTGGCTCCCCACACTTTTTTGATAAAATGTATATTTTTAGAGTTATTCTCAAAAAAACATTTAAAAAAGTCGTTTTTTTTCGTTACTGTTACTTTCAACTTCGAGTGACTCAAAAAATATTACTTTTACGAGAAAAACTTATGGAAAATTTTTAACTTAGAATTACTGTTTTCGTCGGTTCCTATAGTTAAAATGTAATAAAAAATGTCCACCCCCGAGATAGGATGGTAACCACCCAACCACCCCCAAAGCTCTAGCGTACAGCGGTATGATAAAGAAAATGATCCTGGGGCTATTCCCTACCTTTTGTGAAAATTTCAAGTAAATCCATATATTTTAGATATGTTCAGAACGGAACAGAAATTTATTAGTTTTAATCGAAATATGATGATTGATAAAATAGTATACAAACCTCGGTAGTAAGTTTCATTCCTGTCTCGAAATCGTAGCTAACCTCGACGCTTTGCGTCTCGGTTAACTAACTGATCTCACGACAGGAATGAATCACTTCTCACTTCGGTGTGTAATATACTATTTCTACGTTCATACAAAAACAAATTTCATTGATTCAATTGAATGAAAAATCGCGTTGCAATAACATCTGCTTGTATTGTTTATTCACTTTTCGCACTGCATCTGTTGAGTAAATAAAAATTATTCAACTCTCAAAACTGGAAATTGAAATCAATCCCTCGTACAGAATTTGTGACTATTCGTTTGTCTGGAATCACGACCATTCCATCAACACGTTTTACACCATCATGTTTCCCAGATATTCCAATAAGTGATCCCGAAATTTCTGCAATGTCCTTGCGGTCTTTTATAGTCCAGCAACATGAACGCTCGGACCTTATGAAATTATAATTACCCTTCCCTCATCAATAACTTAGTGGCCAAACCGGAAACGCATTTGGGTGATTTATACGTTGATGAACTGTGGACCGCCGACCTGCGAATCAAAGTGGTGAGTCACATAAATCCAGTATGGATGCCGGACATAGTAGGTGGAAGGGCACATCTTTAGCTATGAAAATGTTTCAATTGATTTCCAATGCCTGTCAGAAGCATCTCTTTGATACAGTTTTCATTCAGTAGTCTCTAGAACCCAAATAGTACACAAACATAACGGAATTGTTGGTCTAATATAGGATATGTTTCAAATATCGTTCCAGTTAACCAAAGCGGCTTTCTACCTCTCTCTGTCTCTCTCTCTCTTGAATGGACCCGATCAATATCATAAAGAGAATGATAGCACCTCTTCGATCAATAGAATCGATATACGAAACAATAGTAAATAACTACCATAAAAGTATGTGAAAATTTAGTTAGGTTCAATTTTTGAAAACGATATGGATATATGGTTATATTTTAGGGCATGGCCCAGCTCTTCAGGTTGACTGACAGTCATTCGATATCTGAAATTAAGCAACGCAGAGCGCGGTTAGTACTTGGATGGGTGACCATGCAGGGAAATACCGTGTCGAAAGCCCGCACAGCTGCAGCAAAATAGCATATCATAGCTCGCAGACAATATATCAATGAGCAAAAGATATATTGAGGATTTGCCGTCCTTGGAGGGGACGTAAAGCCGTCGGTCCCGAGTCTATGGATGTTGGGCTCGTTAAAGATCCCTACCTCTGGTTGGAATACCAGAGGATTTGGCAAAATTTCCGGTTGGGGAAAGTGTGCTCACCGGCGTCGGTGATTGGCATTGGTAGCGGAAATAGGCCGACGCTAAATAATGAAATGAAAAAAAAAATGGTTATATTGTTATAATAATGTGAATAATACATTGATTCCGATTGAACCCCGTTTAGAATTTTGTGTTCGACGTTTCGGCTCCGATTTTGGAGCCATTTTCAGGAAGTTGATGTGAGGTCTCAATCTGCCTACCCCTCAGGTGTTGTCATAGTGGAAGGATTTGTGACTTGACAAAATGGGGTCAAATTTCATATGGCACAAGGTGATTCATAGATCCAATCCACTTCAAATTTTGCAAAAAATAATCAACGTCCAACGAAGTGGGTAGAGGTCAGCTAGTATATAAGTATATATATATATATATATATATATATATATATATATATATATATATATATATATATATATTCATCACAAAACCAGAAACATCCAAAATTTCAGCCAAAACCAATGAACAATTCCATCAGCTGATATTTCGTAGCAATATCAGAAATGCACGAACGCAGTCTGCGTCCCACATAAAGATTTCTTCAATCCAGTACTAAAATACCTGAAAAATTAAACATTTTCAAATTCAAGGCACTAGTATCATGAAAACATACTGTATATAAAATTCAACATAGAAAACAAAGTTTTCTTGATACAGAAAATTTTTGACAAATCAGACTAGAGTTATTCCAATGATCATTGTAAATAATGAGAATTTTGTGAATAATTTCAAGTAGAAATAAGTCGGAAATGTCGAAATGAAAATGAAACTCAGTGAATCAAAAGTGTGGAAGGATTTCCTGACAATGGTAGCTAGGGAAGCAAACAAGAAGGTAGAAAGAAGAATGGTGATGAAAGTTCATGTATGAAAAATCAGTAAATTTCAGAAGAAAATTGAACCAAAATTATCCCTATTCACCTTTGAAAAACATCCAAGCTATCAACCCGAATATTTGGCTTATCAAAACCGCAGCAGCACAGAGTTTCAACCCAGTCTTCGAGAATATCTAAACAAGGAATCCAGGTATTCAACACTGGCTCTGCAGAAGGAGCAACACTGCACAGGAAGTATTTCTTTTGAAAGAAATACATTACCATACATTCGAGGAGTGTATTTTACTCCTAGATCCAGTTCCTGCATTTTGAATTGCATCAATCCTAACTTTTTCACTGTGAAAACAATTCACAAACTTTTTAGTGAACTAATAACTATTTCACGCATTTATTGAAGACATTTTTTTGATTTTTCTCCAGAAACTTTTTTATCAAAATAATTTTCAAGATTAGGTAGGGTATTTTGTGGTTGGGAATATCATAGACAATTTTTCTTCTGTAATTTTATGGCTTTAACAGATAAGGTCATTTGCCAAGGTCTAAAAGAATATGAATATTTATTGAATTGTGCATTGTAGATAAGAATCCGCTCCCATGAATAGCGAGCACGGAAAGACAAAATTGTGTGTATTAAAAATTTCTAACAAATAAGATAGATATCACAAGAAATATGTAGAATAAGCCTCATATCATTGGAGATCCATGAAAACAAGATAACATCTGAAGATCTATTGATTAAAGTCACATTTTTTATTGAATTTATTTGTTTCAATACATATAAAATTACTTCTGCATTGAGAAAATATTTTTGACATCAAGAATCTTCCCTGAATCCTCCCTGATTTGAGTTTTCGACATGTTTGGCGTACCGACTGAGCTGGAAAATAAAAAAAGGAAAGCAGAGTAAGTGAGAGAATTTGAAAGTAAGTAAGAAACAGGCCACAAAAAAGATTTCAAAACACCAAAACCGTTGCCACAGCCAAAACCCTCCAAACCAGAGTTACCCGTGAAGCCATTGAAATCGAAAAACGTCCCAACTTTGTCAATAAACGCGACGATTCCCAAAGATTCCCCAATATGTGGAAACCACTTTTGGTCCTACATACATTTACTCTACTCCGACTTGAGTACTTATCCGATCGAACCTCCCATCGACCGTCCGATCCCTAATCCTGCCATAATTACTAATGAACCCTTAAATCCCACAACTCAGACCTAGACGCAAGGTCACTCAGCCTTGAAAATGGCTCCGAAATGGGAGCCGAAACGTAGACAAGGACACCATTCCAGACGCGGATCAACCGGAAACTTCAGCCATCATATATATATATATATATATATATATATATATATATATATATATATATATATATATATATATATATATATATATATATATATATTTAATCTCGGATTGACTCCAACTCCAGTAGAAACATCAACTCAAGGTCTTTTCCCTATGACAAAAACGAGCAATACGAGCTATATCAAAACATTAATGTGTCGAGTTGAATATATTGGCATCAGTCTGCTTCTATCTACTGGAGGTTGTATGTTATATCTATAGAACCAGAAATATAGAGATATAATGATGTACACCCATATAGAATTAGAGCCAGCAACAGTATCCATCCCACACTTGACAATCTTGATCTGGTGTCAATGGGACCAATTTCCAAAAAATTGATTTGTTTCACGACCATAGTGAGTATTATAATATGAAACAATAGTGAACAACTCTATGTTGTCATATATTTGTGACTGTGCTTTTTATTTATGAAACTATTTGTTTTTCTAGGATAAGAACTTGTTCATTGTGATAGACATGTTCTGTACCCAATTGGCTTCCTGAAATGAAATATATGATTAATTGATTGATTCTTGCTATTTCGGCAACCACCACGTTTTCATTCAATACAGAAGTCGACATATTCATTAAATATATTATCGGTTATAATTGCACGAGTGCATAAAAATTACCGATAATTTTGCAAGAAAGCGTGATATCTAAAAATTGCAAGTTTATATTCATATTTTGGCGAAAGTGCCCGAGTCCGAAGGACGAGGGCTCTTTTACAAAATATGAAAATAACCGAATGCAATTTGTATAAGATATCACACTTGAATGCAAAATTATCTGGTCATTTTCATGCACGAATGTAATTCATTGGAATATTTCACGAATAAAGAAATTCTCAGGAAAATGTTATTTTTTTGTTTATTTATACTTTCCTCTATAGATTGCATGGAGCACTCACCAAAACGCGAAATGTTTTTCTATTTTTGAAGTCTATCTGACATTTATTTGTGTTGTTTACTGACGTCTAGCGATACGGTTTCAAATGTGTTGTTATGGTGACTTGATACAATGCAATTACCGCTGTGCGTTTTCGATAATTGCATTGCCTTTATGGGACATTTTATATATGAGGGAATTTCTATATATTTTTGTATACGTTTCCAATGTCATAGCCATAATAATGCATAGCACTCCAGGAATATATCAAAACGAACACCACTTTGAACACGTAACCAGATCAAAACAGCTATTGACGCCTTTTGAACTCCCACCATGTTCACATTAAGTGACCCAATCAGCCAAACAAGTGAAGTCCATCAAGAGCCCTGAACGAAACAATAGTGGGTCCAGACAAACGGCCTACTTGGGCATTTCCCATCGGACACGGGAACAACTGCCACTAGTAAACAAACGCACACACTCCATTGATTTCCGTTGCGGTGTGCTGGCTTGTAGAGCAACACTCTGGATCCCCTATCAATCAAATTGGTAGTGCTAATACCGCTGACAACAGGAAACGACGGTTGTCATGTGAATATCAATGTTTCCGACCTACTCTGCAGGCTGGCACCTCTTCGGAGGGTGAGTGCACTGATATTGATGGCGATTGTAATAATAGTTCATGTAATCAGACAATTTGGGAAAAGCCATTATCTAGTATCGACACTAGCAGATGGATAAAATTCTAGCGAGTTTTTCCATTGTAACCCAGCAGAGTGGTAGTGGTCAAACTTCCATTGTCTCAATTAGTGTGATCCTAATGGAGCCTGTTGAGAACAAAACCGTTTGAAAATAAACAGGAAAAGGTAGTAGTCGGAATACATTCAAGAAATTCGCGAGAATGAAATACAAGAAGAAACAAGGAATGAAAAAGACTGTTACATTTCCAAGACTGAAATTATCATTTTCGAGACAGAATTAGATTGCGAAATGAGGCAAATGAAATAAAGGAAATAAAAAATATGAAGAGATATGAAATATACGTTACGACAAAATCATTGATGAGAGAACTGAAAAGGAAATCAGCGAATAAACAGGAAATCAACCGAAAATATGTTTTTCGATGGTAGATAGATCTATGGCTGGAAAGAAAAAATTCGAGCTTTGAGAAAAAACGCATTTTTCAATTTGCTATCTTCCACTGCGAAATGCATTCTTAGAATCTATGCCTTGGCAGCAAAATGGGAATCATTGATAAAAAACGTGCAAATTTCGTCGAAACATTCGATTTCATCTCTCTCAGCTCCAATATACAATATATAAAGTGATAATCTTCAAATTCAGTCAATTTACCTCTTGCTTTACCTTGAAGGAAGAAAATTATCTTCATCACTATCAATTCATGTTTCACCTCCGGAAATATGCAATTTTCATTTGTATCCAGAGCAACTGTGAGTCACTTGTTCCCATCGTACCATTAAATACATAATACAAGCCGGCAAACCACAATGATTCCAAATCAAAATCCCTGAGTTAATGAAACACCGGGAAAAAACTTCCTAAGTGAATCCGAAAATGTATTATCAATCAGAGCTCATAAAACCAAACTTCTCCAATTCAGCACCATAAGCTACTATGGAAAGTTCAGGATTAGTTTCTAATGAAATCCAGATAAATCATGTCAAACTTTCCCGTGGTTGACCATTGGCTGATAGAGACATTTATTGGAAATGATGATATAATGAATTGGAAAAGGTTGTGATGATAATATTGACAATAGAAGCTGAAATCGGCTCCAAATTATAATCCAAAAATCATCACCTTGTTACTCTCCCATGAAAATTATATGTATATTTTTTGTAGATCAATATACAGTGCGGCCCATAAGTATGGAATAGATTAATTTTTAGCGTTATTATATATTTCATCAAAGAATCCTGAAACAGGTCAATTTTTATTGTCAATTTGACAATGTACAGAATGACAATATTACCCCCTTCTTGCACCTCCTCTTAATTATGACTACCCCCACGTGAATTTTAAATGAGAAGAGGGGTCTTGTTCGAAAGGGATTTTCTTCATTTGTTCAGAAATACTAAGTTTCCCATATTTGGTGCGATCGTAAAGTAGAAAATATGTTATTAAAAAATATTGACACTGTAAATTATGTACCCGATGAGAAAAACGTGAAACAGGTCGACTGCATAATGTGAATTGTCAAATTGACAATAGAAATCGACCTTCTTCAGTTTTTTCCGACGGATTCATAATTTACAGTGTCAATAATGTATTATATCCGTTGGAAAAACCTGAAACAGGTCGATTGCATACTGTAGATTGTAAAATTGACATTGGCAATCGACCTTTTTCAACGGATACATGATTTATTATTAATTATATGGATGCACCAAATATAAAAAAAATAGTATTGCTGAACTGATAACGCTAAAATGAATTTTTTCCATATGTATGGACCGCATTGTATATAAATATGTTGAGAATTCTGACAATATATTGAAAAAATTGGATAACATTTCCAGGAAATATAGTGAAATCCAGTGATTGTGAAGCAATGATGAAAAACTGTTAGGGAAAGTTTATTTGTACCGTAAGGCATAGTATATTATTCAAGAACTTGTGATAATATAGGGTAGATTACGATAATAGTCGAAATCGAATATCGATGAATATGTGTATGTATCAATAACTATTACATAAGAGTTGAATGCGCTATTCTATGAAATAGATAGACCATTTTCCGAAAATGGAGAAATCGCTCCCACAATTCTCCAGATCACAAATTCATAATTTCTCATTAATATCCCTGGATTTGATTCTCTGAAATCACTACAAAAGAACTGAGGTTCGATATAATGAATTGATGGATACAATAGTATTCGAAAACATCGAGAGCGAAACAGTAAGTATCCAGTTCGGATTGCCTGTTGTGGGTTATAAGTGGAATTCAAAAATTCCTGGATCATCAGATATAATTATCTCCTATTTGAAGGAAATTCAAACATGTTAGAACACATGAATAGTATATTAATTTATGAGGCGGAGAAGCATGACTTTTCTTGACGCGCCCGATATTACGCGCTGAACGAAGTGAGGCGCGTAATAGAGGGCAAGTCAAGAAAAGTCGCTTCTTCACCGAATAAATTAAACTATTTTTTCTTCAAACGTAGCAATTTTCAACCATGAATAGTACAATTCATACGCTATTTTTACTCGAAATTAACTGTGACAACTATCAAAGTCGTCTAGATGTTAGAAATTAAAATAATTAAGTCGTGCGTTACAGTTGTTTGACAGTTATTTTATGTTATTAAAGACAGCTCATTGTTGTTGCAACCGCAAGCGCAAATTTAGTGCGAAATTGGAAAACCTAAAAGAAATTGAGTCCGCGGCTAATGATGCAGTAGCACGTTTGGGGCCCTACAAGTCCGGAATAAAGTATCGGTTAGCGTACAAGCACTTCCAAGAGTGGTGCGATACAAGAGGAGTACGGCAAGTTACCGAAGACGTTTTACTGACATATTTTAATATAATGGAAAATGAAAATAAATAGAAATCTTCTACAATGTGGTCACGATACTCTATGATGAAATCCGAGTTAGTTATTAGAAAAAATGTGGATATAAGCAAATTTTTAAAGTTACGTGCCTTTCTGAAAAAGACGAGCGGAGGATATACTGCCAAGAAGTCTAAAGTTTTCACTAAAGACGAGTATGATAAATTTTTGTTTGAAGCGCCAGATAAGTTGTATTTAGGATTGAAGGTAAAAAAAATATATTGCAAAGCATGTAGTATACTTTACTAAATTATAAGAATATTTCAGATCGTTTTGTTAATTGGGGTTACCGGCGCCTGTCGATGTGACGAATTGGTAAAAATGAAGACTGTGGACATTGAGGATAAAGAAAATGTTATAATTATCAATATCCCAGACAGTAAAACACGACAAATTAGATCTTTTACGATAATTGGTCAAAACTACATTAAACTGTATAAAAAGTATGCATCACTGCGGCCTGAAAATTTCACAGAAAACCGATTTTTTATAAAGTACCAAAATGGAAAGTGTTACCGAAGCATCATGGGAATACATTCGATCAGCGCAGTAGCCCAAAAAGGAGCTAGTTATTTAAATTTAAACGATGCAAGCGCATACACGGGTCACTGTTTACGACGAACTTCAGCAACACTTTTAATTGATGGAGGCGGAAATCTAGAATGCCTCAAACGACATGGGGGCTGGAAATCAAGCACGGTTGCCGAAGGATATATAGAGGATTCAATGAGAAATAAGAACGATAATGCTCAAAATATTTTAAACCCTCATGATTCGCCAACATCGGGAATGATTGCTGAAAGTTGTGCTCGACCATCAGTATCATCATCAATTACCAATGCGTATCAAGAGTCGGGAACATTTTTGCACGGTTTCAATTTTGAAAATGCTTCATTAACTAATTGTACTTTCAATATTACTATAAATAAAAATGATGATTAATTGTTGTTAATGACATTTGTATTGTTGCTTTGTGACATGTTTCATATTGTTGCCATGACAACATTTTCCCCCGCCGTAAAGAAATGGGAAAAAAAACTGCTGCCGGCGGAGACAAAACTTTGACAGGATCAAGTTAGATAAGTAATGTCATCATTATTTGACGTTTGAAGAAAAACGAATATTTCAGTATTGAACTACACTTCGCTAGTTCTCCGCTAACAAGTCACATTGAAAAAGCTATGAATCTTCACTATATTTATGACCTTTTTCTGTTCACAAGATTGCCATTGACTGTTACCCTGTTCGAAGACCTTCCACCTATTCGAAATCCCACTTCTGAATTTGCAAATGATCTCATCGTTGTTTCAAAATGCATACATCCAACATGTCAACAACAACATGTCGTTTCAATTTCACTCACCACCATTCGAAAAATTTCAAAACAATTTGGCAGTTGTTTTTGAATGGCGGACGTGATTCTGGAAACCAAGTGTCGTTAATGAAAGCAATAAAACGAATTTACACAGCGCGGGTTGGTTCTTCGCAAAAGGTTCAATTGGCCAGCAACGTGCGTTCCACAAAAACAATTGAATGGCTATTCAAATTTATCACAATCAAATAAATGTATTGTAGGACCATTAACAGGAAATATAAAAACAATTGCGAGTAATAAAATAACCAGATAGAGTGAACAATCGGAACAATGGAATTCTGATTGTTATTATATAGATTCATTCGTTGATAGGAATATTCGAACTGAAATTCCTGTTAAAATCCACTTTGTTATTGATATCGCTGCCAGACAAGTTTTGGATATGTACAAAAATCTTACTATAGTATAACTTTGCTAAACGCTACTGGACAAGATGGCTCAAGGACAATAACGAAATGATTTCACTGAAATTTCGAAATCATCTGGATTGGTTAATTCCCAGACTCAGAAGAAAAAACAGTCACCAGGAAGCAACAACATAGTACATGAAACCGTTGTGGGATTATTAGTATACATCAGTGAAAAAAATCAATGTCGAAGCTATGATATCTTCATCTTACATATTTTTTCCACAGTGGCATTATTTCAGTTCCTCGCAGAACAGAACCCATTGCCAAGGGCATTCGCAGCTCCTTCGAATAAGGTGTCTTGTGAAAATACGCACAGAACCGTGCTTTAGTAGCAGCACCCTTCAAAATAGAAAAGAAAGTCATAAAACAATTCATTCAATTTGTTCGAAACCGATCACCCCCAGAACATCTTTAAAATCATTCAAATAAAATGGGGTTAGTTCATATGGAATACATGTCGGTATTTCTATTAATCCGAGATGATTAATAAAAATTCAATGTTATACTTCAGGAGCATCAAAACTTTCTCAAGATCAAATATACTTTAATGCTGAATAATTCGCCTGAAAGTTCATCACGAATCTCTTTGATATGAAAGGCAGGTAAGTGGGTACAGCTTATCCAATCCATCTTGGCAAAAACTCAGCTTTTCTCCCAGTTGCACAGTGGTAGTGCAGACCATGACGAAGGAAAAAACACCTACAAGGAATAAATTTCATCACAGTGAACATATATAATAGGTGTTTTTTCATCTTACTATTCGCGATAGAAAATATGCGATACGCCCCCTAGGGACTTTTGCGAGAACATCAATGTAACCATTGATCTAACGATCGCCATACTCTAGTTTGCATGTGTTTACATGGGGCTATTGTGTAGACTCTTCAGTCATTTGAGATTTTAATTTTTTTTTTGTGTGTTTGAGCTTTAATAGCGATGCTGGAGATTTTCAAGAAGTTTGGAAATATTCCAGTGAAATAATTGGAAGGTTTGCTGCTTTTCATTTATTGTGAGCGTATATTTACTTTTTGTTGTTTCCTAGTTCTGGATAAAAACCAGTTATTGTTTGATACAATCTCTACAGTATGGGTGATAATGTGTAATGCATAACTCTATTTAGGGAGAATTACGTCAACCAGCTGAAAACTGCCACGTCTGATACTTTATTATTGCTCAAATACATAGAATACATCTGATATTCAAGTGATCGAAGTAGATTTTTCCAGCTGAGATATATGATTTTCATTTATTTCAGCTGTGCATTAATCATTGAATTAGGCAATTTTCCTTCAGTAAAAGCAGGAACTCATAAATCCAAGTCTAATCTGGAAACAACCTCGAGTCATTTGAATTTTACAATGTTTCGATACTGAAAAACCTTTGAATTTGTTCAATGAAATGTTCTTTAAGTATTCAACTGTCGGTTGAGTCACTTCTCACACAGAAATTAATGAGAAATTGAAATTGAAAATTTCATGAACAAAAGGAACACGAGAACATCGAAGGTCCATATATACACATGCAAATGTAAACATACCAATCTTAACCATGAACAGCTAGCGCTGCGATTTATTTTCTGTCGCGAATACTTCACAGAGATTTCTGGGCATATACGTCATTAGTTCTGTGCCAACATAGATTGAAAGAGGTCTAAGTTACCTATATGACTTGCTGAAATGATTTCAGTAATTGGCAAACCTTTTCATTACTCTCATTGAACTCATATCGATCCCAATAGCATTCAAATTGATATTTGTATTCTCGATATATGAGAAAAAAAATTCCTTCGGTAAATTTTTCAATAAGTTGTGAGGTGCTTATGTTAAAGGGATAATTTTTCAAACTCAGGTGCTTTGTATTTCATTAATCCAACGTGCAGATTACTTTAACAAAGCGTGTCCTGAAATAGCTTCGCTGTTTCCATTTGAAACCGATGATCCGTGCATATGAAATACTTATGCCGCGTATATACTACCACATCTCTGTACTCACTCACCCCAGGACGCCTGTTATCAGCCGCACATATCGCTTCTCATTATTAACTGTTCGATGGACCGTTAAATTTCATTAGGAGTCTATAGTCGGTATTAAATAACAACGTATGGGCAATTGCTCAATCACTTATGTGGTGATAAAATAGGATTGATAGTCAGGGAGGGGGTAGTTTCGAATCATGGGGGATCACTTACACGTAATGTGACGTTATCGAGGTCCATATTGGCAGTGGTGGCTCTTGAACTGAAGGCTGAAGGCGATGGAGAAAGCGGCTCACTTATCAACGACACAAGACTTTTTTTAACGAATCATAGGAGAGTATAAATCAGATACGTAGTTATTTTCGGAGAGAACAAAGTTTTTATGGACTGTATTTTGACTGTTTCTTTTGAAAAGTTTATTCTACATCTATGCTGTACAAGAATAAGTGAATCCCACATATCAGAAGTGATAAAACCATTGAAAAGTTATCCGTTGGTGAGATATTCTTCAACAGAATAGAAACACTTAGTCGACAGGTACGCTTTGATTCCGAATAAGTGTGAGATTCCAAATGATTTCAGTATCGCTGGAGGAAATGTGAGACTTCAATAATGTCATCGTTTTGCACTCCTCTCTCAAATGAAGCAGTTTTTCAGCTGGCGTTCCATTTTCTGAAAGATCACATTTTCCTGTAGAAATTTCAAGTTGGCGACTGGGCGCCATCTGGAAAAACAATGAATTGGAAAGAGAGGTCTTGTAATACATCATTTTGAAGCTTCTAACGAATACTTTACAACCCTAGAATATGAAGTCAATGTCTTCACCTACTACAAAATGACGGATTATTTAATAATTATCTGAATACAAACACATTAATATCGATATTCCTAGAAATATTCGCTTTTCTCTGCCATATGGCAATCTTAACAACCCGATATAAGGTTTGATAGGTTATTTTTTGTTCATAAAAAAAGACAAAATGTCAGTACAACGAACATCATTGTTAAGTTCGAATATTCTCATTTTGTTTTTGATTTTACAAGTAGATAGGTAGAAACCACGTGAACTATCTCCAAAATGGTCAATTGAACAAAATTTAACTTGGGAACTGAATTTGAAAATGCTGGAAACTACTGTTGAATTCGATATGGACATTATAATTCCAACAAGATGGAGCACCACCAAATTACTCCAGATAAGTAAGGAACTATTTGGATAATACTCTCTACGGTCGTTGGATTAGCCATCGAGGTCCTACGGAAAAGCCAGTCCGCTTGTCAGATTTGACACCAGACTTTTTTTATGGGGCAATATGAAGCAAAAGGTGTACGAAACTGAACCTGCTTCACTATTGGACATACGGCAGAGAATAATATATATTTGTAGAAATATTGACGTTGCTGTGTTCGAAAATGTTCGACCTGAAATATAGGAAAGGCTGTTCTCATTTCGAGACGTTCAAGGCAACCATTTCGAGCATTTCATGAACTTGAATGAATTTTGTCACACAAATGTCAAATAAATTACCATTGTATAGTGAAAAACGTGGAGCGATTCTGTAAACTCTTCAGTCGAATTCACATAATAGAGTGTAATTCTATAATGTTATCATGTATTTCTATCAGGCATGGGTATCCATCACAAGTATCATCCTGTGAGTCAGACTTCAACTCAAACCAATCTAATAATGCAGTAGCTCCTTAAGAACCCCAAAGATATTCCATCGATTTTTCATAATATCTAATGGTCGATTACAATACGTCATACTAAATATGTCCATAAGAATATGATGAAACAGCAAATACGATATAGTCGGATATCGACCATACTGAAATTTAGTAGCAATGAAGGGGAAGCAGGAATGCTAGGAGAAGCAGAGAAAAACTCTCCGCGTAGCGTAATCTGGATTGGTCTGATTGTTTGTCGAAGTAAACACAAACATTTAATAAAAGTTTCGTATGCTTTGTATATTGCCGCTGGACGGATATTTCAGATTGTGGAAATCGATGCTAGAGCACTAGGGATTGGTAAAATCGAGTGGGAAATTTGGGAGATGTGACTAGTAGGCTTGAGTTCGTGAAATTGAAAATTGATTATAATTGATGTGGAAGGATTTGTTCATTCTCTGGTTCAAACAAAGAAATAATCCCTATACTATATATATATATATATATATATATATATATATATATATATATATATATACATATATATATGTTAGCATGAAGATTCTCACGGACGAAGTATGATGCGTTGTTTTTTCGAGTTTCATTCCGTGTTCTGTGGTTCTGATCCTCTGAAGGATAATTCTCACAACGTTTCGGCAAAGTCTCATTCGCCATCTTCTAGGTGATGTCTTGAGTTTCGATCTCCGAACTCGACTGGTAGAGTTCGGAGTTCGGCGTTCGGATATATATATATATATATATAAAGGAAGAATAGTCGATGACTAGTTAAGAGTATAACTATAGTAGGGTTTGCAGCGTTGTAAAAGAAGACTCTCTAAAGTTTTTCCAAGCTTTCGGAATTTTTTTTATTCCATCATCAGGGAGACTACAATATAATAATAATAATAATAAAATTTATTCGTATAAGCATACAGCAGCCATCAGTAGATGGATATACACGTCAGTCTTGAAAAATTATCGAAATATGTAGCATAAGCTGAGACATCATTTCAATCTAAAATATTTTTACATAAGGACACCAAGTAACATTTACAATTAAAAATTAAAATTTGCATATAAACTAGCAAGAATAAGGCAGAATTAATAATACAGGCTGAGGCCGTTATAGCAAGCTGAATTCATAGTACTCATTCAGATTATAATAAGCCCCCTGAGCCAGTATGCTCTTTATTGTTGATTTGAAATTATTCAGATTCATTTGTCCAATTTCTCGAGGTAATGATTATATAGTTTGATTCCCAAAATGTCATATAAAATTTATTCCTTGAGATTCTCTAGGAATAAGATGCCCCGACCCAAAAGTCCCACCCGAAACGTGAAAGAATTTTCAGTAGTTTCATAACTGTGTTTGGTTATTCTGTTCATTTGATTTTATGTCAAGTGAAAGCAAAAAGGAATATATTTCGCTCAAATGGTTGATATCCGTTTTTTCATCCATGGAATCAGTTTCTTGTGATATGAAAGACATTTCTAAGAAATTTCTTTTTGAAAGATGTGGTTCTTTTGCTATTATTTTTGTTGAATGATAGTCCATTCGATGATCCAGATTATTCACGTGATGAGCTAAAGCACATCTTTCAGGATGTAGTCTACTATCACTTTCATTGGAAATAATTCTATCTTTCATTAATCTTTTTGTTTGACCAATATATTTCTTATATTGCAATCCTGACAAGGGATACTATAAACCACATTCGAAAGTGAGGAAACAGGAATTTTGTCTTTTATTTTTGAATAGATATGTTTCATTGGATTCACTGTTTCATTAGCAACTTTAATGTAGTCAATAGACTGGAAAATTCTGGTGAGTTTAGGTGTTATCTCTTTTATATATGGTAATGATGCATAGAAATTTGGATTTTGATTTATAACAGTAATCTCATTACTATTAGTGATATCATTTCGTGTTATATTGTTATCAATTATTTCAGTTAGAGATGTAGTACTAAACAAAATCTTCTCTACTAATGTTGGTGGATAGGAAATTTTCCTAAAAAGTTTCTGTAAAATTTTTAAATTTTTGTTGTGAAAAGATATGTCAGAAATTTTGAGTACTCTGTTTTTCATTTGTTTCAACAGATTCACTTTCATTGAAAATTTGTGATAGGAGAGAAAATTCAAGTACCTACCTGAACTACATGGTTTTCTATACCAATCAATCAATACTGTGTTATCGATTGTTCTTATAAATTTTGTATCAAGGAAAGGTATTGAAAAATCTCTCTCTCCCTCTCTCTCTCTTTCTCTTTCTCTCTCTCTCTCTCTCTCTATATATATATATATATATATATATATATATATATATATATATATATATATCATATCGGCTACAATTTACGACCGAGAAACTATTTGAAAACTGGAAAAAGTTTTTCAAACAACAGTTGCTAGCACCAAGTAGGAGCAGTAACATTCTTGAAAATGCCAACTGAGATGTTGGCGAAACGTCGAAAGTCAATACCGACAAACCAACGGATAAACTCCTAGAAAACCAATTTCGCATATATATATATATATATATATATATATATATATATATATATATATATAAAGTCCAATTGAAACAGGGCACCCTGATTAGGTCAATTGATTTTTCGATTATAAACAAATGTGAAGCTCTCCAACTAGAGTTTCCATGTAAAAGTAGCAGGTCAGCAAGATAGTGCTCTTCACTTCTACAGACTTGATAGTGAATCAATGCCTGTAGGTGTCAGTCTAGGTCTGCAGTTGAAAAGGAGGTACATATTGGCAGTGATCCTGAAAATTTGAAAAGGGGGTCATTAGATTCAAAACTATCCAAATAATAGAGTTCAGTAGTTCATGAACTTCAGAGAGACTTCATGTTAGATTTCTGAAGAGAGCAAACTTTCCAGTTTTCAAGAACCAAACCTCTACTTCTAGTGGGTATTACCAATTTCAATTCCTACTGAAACATCACAACACTATGCAACTGATCATTATAATATACATACGATTACTGAAATATTCATATTACAAAAATGAACTGTAATATTTTCAGGCGCTCTATTGATTTTGATCTGGAAACTAAACTCTTTCGACCCAGATACACTTTATACTAAGTTTCGCTGTTTTATATATCTGCACCATTGGATTGGACAACTCCTGTCTGCCTTAGATTTCCCTCAATCTTTTTCCTTCCAATTCAATCCAAATCCGTCCATATACCAAAATTTGTGATACCGTTAGCCCCTCCGTAATTGAAAAAAGTGTAATTTACCGCCCAAGTTTTTCAATGCCCTTTGAGCATAGGTATAAATTTTTTCCCCGGAATACACTTTGAATGTGTTTTAAAATGCTGAAATTTGGGAAATAAATTTTGGGTTGATGGCAGTAAAACTGACTTTAATTGGACCCGGCTGGAATTTTATTGTCCTTTATCCAGATATAATCTCCTGGGAAGCGTAATGAGGAAGGAAGAAATCAGGAAGTGTTTGAAAGGAGATGAAATGTTTTGTTCGGGATGATTTGTTATCTGCTTTGATGAGCATCGTTATTTTTTCCGGTGTCGTAATATTATGGCAAGGAAAATTCTCGAAATACAATATAAAATAAAAACAGTTCGAATATTTTTTCATAGCTAAGTTTTAGGAGTGCTTTTGTCTATTGAAATTTATAATTCTTCAGGGCATATTAGGAGATAAAAGTGGAGTTGGAATTGAAATATCGGATATTGACCAAATACCACTTTTCGCATTTCCAGTCTCAACGTTGTTGGTTCAGAACCATACTTGTAGGTCAGGATTACAATGTTGAAATTTTTCATTTGAATTTTTTAATGAGTGTAGTAAAATGACCAGGCAATCGTTTGTTTCAGTCTTGTCACTGAAGTTTTTCAAAATCACCATAAAACATGGTTCATTCTATTCCAGAAAGAGTTGAAATTGTTAACTTTCATTTTCGAAAAATAGGTTTGCTAGACTTACTGCCAGTACAGTCAGTATTCTCCCTAAAAACTAACAGATCGAGTCACTTTCCAGCAGTAGTACGGAAATAGTTTTTTTGTATTAAGTGCGTGAAATGAATGTTTTTTTTTTGGTGGCACATGAGAGTGTTAATTTTTTCTCTCGAATGTGCCACGGAAACACGAATTTTATACACGCGATACAAATAATTTTTGTACAACTGTGAATGTGAATTTACATCGTCTGAAATATATCAAAAATAAATACTTCCAATACATCATGACGGGCACTGTCCCGAGTTATCGCACAGCATCCAGTGGTCAATCTGTGTCGTTACTATGGAAACGATTTGTTGACACGCCTCGTGTTTGAATGATTGACTGTGTTTGCTGGTTGTTGTTTCAATTTTAGGTTGTTTTCAAGGAGATGGATGTTGATTAGGTTAGTGGTAGTGATAGCCCATCCGATATATTTGAAAAACTAAATGCAATAGTATCCAATATGTTACCGGCCAAATCCAAGTTAGTTTATTTTGTGAATTATTTTGGCAGTGAAAAAGGATATTTTTCACGATGAAAAAAGTAAACATTTACGCATCAATACAGATGCAGAAATGTCAAGTATTTTTGATATTGATTGTGTAAATTAGTGTTTTTTTCAATGGCACATGAGAGTGTTAATTTCGTACAAGAAATAAAATCAACATTTTTTTGAACAACTGTGTATGAGAATCAACATTGTCTGAAATATATCGAAAAATAATACATCTTGACGTGTTTTTTTGTCCCGATAAGTTATCGAAAATTTCACAGCATCGAGTGGTCTTTCTGTGTCATAACTATAGAAACACTTTGTTTGTACGCCGCTTGTTTCACTGTTCGACTGTGTTTTCTGATCAGCAGAATCATAGGGCATCTTCGGGAATTTATGTTGGAAATAATTGTCCAAACTTTACTATCAATTATTATTCCCATGATTGAAATTGTTTCATGATGAATGATCAATTAATATTGTGTTATGTTTATTTTGTGAATTGTTTTGGAAATAGAAAAAAGTCTATTTTTCTTGGTGAAAATAAAAAAGAAAATTTACCCATCAATAGAAATGGAAAAATGACAAGTTTTTCTGACAGTTCTATAAAAAGTTTTTACCGAACTAGTGCGGAAAAGTTACTTTCAACCCTAAAATGAGTCCGGAAAAGTGAACTCCTCCATACGCAGCGCTAGAAAAAATATCTAATGAATATTATACAAGTTCACTGGGGATGAATTTCCATTTCACAAACAAGGAGATGTTTTCACTAATATTTTTTCAAACATTCCGGGAATTCCTTATGAACGTACAGATCAAAGTATTTCGTAATATCGAGCCTGTCGAACGCAGAACTCTGGAATACCTTCATGTTGATGAAATTTCAAAATGTAAATTTCATTTCAGAATTAGTATGAACGTCTCATTTCCGGAAATTCAAAGGGAAATTGAACGACAGAATATTGAAAATTTTCTTTGAAGAATCCAACATAATTTCAAAAGAGAATGGAACGGGAGTTTGTCTGTAGAGGTAAGATCAGATAATTAGAATGCTTTGAATGTTTGTAATATATTTTAAAGAATTACTACAGCTTCGTATACATTTCTTACCAGCCACGGGTTATTTCCATATGCTCTAACTCTTTGAAATACCTATAATATCACTGTTATTCATGGTATTTGCATTCATTTCACTGGAGATAATGAATAAAGTCACTTAATCACTTAGTCACTTTTCTATATATATTTTATCAGCATTGTATATTTTCTATCTACATTCTTACTGCTATTTACAAGCTTTGTCCACAAGATTTACACTTAATGACAATAAAGTATATTTATTATTATTATTATTATTAATAGAGAATGAAATGTTGATGCAACTGGTCAAATATGAAATCAATCGTTATCATTTAAATACAATAAATGCTTTGGAATTCTGTGGTGAAGCCGTTGTAAGGTTGTCTGATCTTCATGCCCCATTTCGTACAATGTAAATAAAAAGTATAAACCATTCACAGCAAATGTGTTGAAAATTCAATCGGAAAATAGGTAATGAGATAGTTGAAACGTTCACGAATCCTACCGATATCGACAATCCTCAGAGTAATAATTCAAAACTTTTAATAGAATGCAGCATATCAAGAGAAATGCATATACAGCTCCAGGTGACTCTATTGAATACTTTGTCTGTAGAAAAAACAGAAATAACAATAAACCAGTTTCTTCCATGTGGAATTATGACTAGCTATCCCAAAGGAACCGAGAGAAAAATTTTTAATCTTTGAGGTTTTGTCCAAGTTATAAATGAAAAAATTCAAGAATTTTTTACGCAATTCAATATCGATCCAGTAAACTGAAAAATAATCACCTCACTACAATTTTTTTTGGAGAAAAATTTGAAAATCCGTGAATTGATTCCCACAACTTTGAACAATTTTCAGAAAAATTGATGATAATCTGTTTGTATAACGGATTGTTTTGAATTTCAGTGATAGTAGAACCTCATCTTGAATCCGAACAAAATTCGGCCCAAATTTTCAAACTTTGTTAAAAATATCATTTGTATCTGATTGGAAAATCCTATAATTTATCCATATGCCCATCGAGTTGGGTTATTTCGATTTTTTCTTTTACTGAACCTCAAGCTGTATCTGACAATTTCGATTGGTGACCCTACATTACTTCATTACTCAGTCAGAGATATATTTGGAAAACGAGATATATTGAAAGATGTCGCTTTATCATTCGCTATTTGGAAACTTCCCACTTTTTCTGGACAGAAAAGTGTTTCGGAACTATTTCTTATGGTTTTTCCTTCCTCACTCGATGTGGAATCAATTGATTATCGATCATTCTTTGTTGATATGGAAATAATATAATAATGATAATAATATATATAAATATATATATATATATATATATATATATATATATATATATATATATATATATATATATATATATATATATATATATATATATATATATATATATATATATATATATATATATATATATTGTTCATGATATGAAAACGTTTAAAATAAGGGAGAAATGTAAAATTGTGAGTTTCAAATGTAACAGAGTAAATATATTGAGTAGTCATACGTTACCAACAATATGTCTAGCTCATTTTGGCTAACCAAAAACAACAACCATAGAACAAACATCCAATATCCTTATTTGAGGAACTTCTCAGCTGCGGTGTGATTTCAGACAGCGGAAAACAACAAGACAGGTACTGCTCCACATACTAGACAATCTAAAATACAAATAATAGTACATATTAATCACCATACTTACTGAAAACTCAAGACTAACATGAAACACACTGTACATTGAATTTCACTGACCAGACATGAAAACAAAATACAAACTTTGACATGGAATGAATAACAGAGTCAATATTAGTAATTAGAAAGGAATTGAATAAAATTGATTAATTGAAAAATAAAAATTCAATAGAATGCTATTAGAACCCTTTTTAAAACCAGATTTCAATTTATAAAAATTATTTGTAAATAGTATTAAGGAGTGGCCTGTGAGAGTGACTCATTAAATCGAAAGGTATCGATAGCAACGGAGAGGAACAAATCAACAAGAAGAGGGTACGCGAGATTTGTGAAAACCTGAGGAAATTTGGGGAAAGGAAAAGTGGAAAGAAAAGCATAAGTGAGCAGATAATATCATGGCAAATACTAACAGCCATAAAAAAGGATAACGAGTACGTACCAGAAAAGTCAGTTCCACATGTTCCATTTTCATTTTACAATCCATCTCATCATCACAATATAACTTAAGAAAATATTTTTCCGCGATGAGAACATTTGGGTAGAGCTCGTTTTTAGTAATCTTTCAATTTGTGTGTAGAACTGTTTCGGAACTGCACCAAGCAGACTTTTTGTCCAACTCCCATTATTTATGTTTTGGTTGGTTCAATAGTATAGGTATATATATATATATATATATATATATATATATATATATATATATATATATATATATATAAACAAAACTGTAGTTTTTTTTGGGTGAACAGCAGAACGGAAGTGTACTCTTATAACACCAGTTTTTCCAATATTTCGATAATGTTTATTACCATCTTCAGGGAAAAGCTACAAAATTATTATTTTAAGTTATCACATCAAATAAACATTAACAAGAACCTTACTGTATTTGAGGTTAGTCGTATTAAAAACGTTGGTAAAGTGAATTAACATGTCGCAGTAGTCGCAGACGAAAAATATGTTCACAGTCCAATATTAAAATTTTACACCAAGTAAACTGTTTAAAAAACCATTGAATTATTAACAAGATTAAAAAAATATAGTTGCATATTCAACAGGTGAATACACATAAAAGTCGAACTTTAACGGTTGAATATGAATTCTGAATGACAATGACAATGAAATTTGAAATGACAGAGTTGACATGAAGTATGGAACATCTAGAAACAGGTGTGTGAAGAGACATCTGCCAGGGTGGAACGACGCCAGAGCGAGAGAACACTGCTACCATCTGTTCGGAATTGAATTTATAGTAATCAATATTATTGATTTTTTTGAACTTGAAGGGTGATAACATTAAATAAGTATGGATTGAGAAAAGATTGTAATTATTATGTGCAAACTATTTTGAAACAATTTTAGAAAATATAAAAGTAATAATTTTTTAATTTAGAATAGTAGAACTATTGTTGTTTGCAAAATGTCGAAAATTTTTATCAATATCAAGTAGATATGCATAGATTCCACTGAGGTGTTTGATATCAGTGGAATATATATATATATATATATATATATATATATATATATATATATATATACATATATATAATTCAGAATCGAAATGTCTAGGTACTTGTTTGCTTATATGGAATGAAAAAGCTGAACAATTAAAGACAAAACACAGTAACCTAATCCAACACTTCCGTTTCAGAAGTATTCATCCAGAGAGTGGACCATTCGTTCAAATAGTGATTGTAATTGAGTCTCACATTCAAATTCAGTATCAACCCAAATCGGCTCTTTCCCCGCATCAATCAAAGTCCAATTATATCTATCGTCCACCACATTCAGTTTCAGCAATGACACGCTATTTTCCGAACTAGAAATTATATCATTACGCACCGAACATCGATTTTGCGGGCTTTGATCGGACGTATTTGTTTATATGGCTCGTGTAATTGCAGACAATCATTTCGACAGCATTGCTTGTTGCTCATGTTCGATCAAATCTAACTGTTCTCCTGGGAACACTGCTGTGCTTGTACCTTTATTGCAGCATCGTCCAATTGGAACGTTTATTGCTCACTACGCCAAATCCGGGTGAATCACCTAATTGGTATGGGAGACTCCATCCTTTCATTTCTGAGCAAATAGTAAGCGTTTCGGTATTTAATTTACGAGTTTTCTCATCTGTTATTGTTATAAATTACTCGGGCGGAAAATAGTTTCACGAAAAAATCCAAAGTGCATCTTGATATACAGTAAATTTGTTCACTATAAGTAATATCTTCCATATAAATTATCGAAGATATTCTTTGCAGTGTTCCAGCTTCGATCACATTCCTATGGAATATTATGATGATATTGAGATATTAGAGGAGGAAATTTGTCAAAATTGTATGGTTTTATTGTTCACTACAACTGTCTGTCTGTCCCTATGTATGCTTAGATCTTGCAAATTACGCACGTCAATAAAATTAACGACGACTTGGTAAAAATAATAGAATGGGGAATATGAACTAGGTGGAATTAAATGCTACGAAAACCCAGGTATGTCTCCTCTCAAGAGAAGCCGATCTATCATTATCTAGTATTCAGATGTCAGGAGTAACTATTCCTACAAAGTCAAGTATCTCGATTCTAGGGATTACGATCAGTGATAATCTCTCACTGGAAAACCATGTGAGATCGATCGCTAAAGGTGTTTCCCAGAAACTTGGATTTCTATTTCGTGCGAAGAAATAATTCACTTCTCGTCAGCTTCTAATAATCTACAAGGCTCAGATACGGCCTGTCTTGGAAAACAGTTCTCATGTGTGGAGTTCGGCACCAAAACATTCATTGATGCTTCTCGATTCTATTCAGAGAAAGGCAATTCGTTTTGTTGTTGATTCTTCGCTCACAGACTCGCTCACTTCATTGGAACATCGTAAAAGGGTTGGAGACTTGTCTCTCTTCCATAGATATTTTCACAGGCTGTGCTCTTCTGAATCGTTATCAATGGTTCCACCCTTGGCAATATCTACACCGATGACCCGACGTTCTGAGGCTCACAAAGTTCAAAAATTCAAAGTGAATGTTAATTCGTATCTCCTGTCCCTTGATCCACGCGGTGTTCTCTGAACATCACAGGACTTCCCTTTCGTGTGAATCTGCATATAAAAAAAACGGATTTTGATGCGATTTCTTTGGAAAGATTAAGTGATTCAAGAGGAGGGTTTTTATTATGTATGAATACATACAAAATTTAGTACAGAAATACTGAAAATTTTAATGTGACGTCGTAAAGGAACACCTTATTGCCGCAAATCGCTAGGAATGTTTACATTTCTTAGTTAGGGATTAAACTAGTGAAAAGTGGGGAATGGCGCAATGTCACAGAAGAAAAACTCTTGTGAGTTAATCCGAGCTTCCGGATCAGGTTAACTACAATTTTTTTCATTCAGATTCGCAGAAGAAACAGCAACAAAAGTTTTTCAAAATCGAAAGTGAACAAACGCAAACAACTTCCAAAACAGAAGTGACGATGTGAATTTCCTGTGGCTCGTCATCATCTTCAGTAATTTGGAATCGAAACCCTTTTTGTCTCCCACATTATTCACGATATTTTATGGAGAATCTGTCACCTAACCCCTATATCGTCATTCTACGACAGTGCTCTGCACTATTGTCTCTGACATTCCAGAAGGGCACATCTTTACCGAACTTCCTCGGTTTCACTATCGGTATAAAATTCCTCCCACAGCTATTCACTTCTGTAAGAGAAATCCCGCAATCCGTCATCGCATTGAATAGGAAACGACTCCTTGTCTCGAACAGGACACCGAATGAAATTAATTCGTTTCCTTACAATATTCTCTGATTAGAAATGGTGTTCGTGCCGAAATCTATTGCTCGAACGGACCTCCTACGAGGCCTAGAACAATCCGTGCACGTAGCAGAAAACTTGATTGAATTTGTTTCTGCGTTGTCGGGAGGCCTTTGAGAACGACTGGCGATGAAAGATTGCTCGTGTTATTATGCATAACCTATATGTGAAAGAGGTCGTAGGATTTAAATCAGGATCATGCGAAATAGTTATTTATATTATATGTGACAAAAGTGATATTTTATTTTGTGAGGTGGGAAGTTTTGGACACGACGCAGAAGGCGGTTCCATCCCTTCAAACAAAATAAAATCACTTTTAGCAGGTATACCATACACTATATCATCAACCAAATCGACTGTAAAGGTCCTGATTCAGATTTCTTTATTCAAAAGATTGCAACATCATGTAACTCTTTTTTCCTCACCCCGTATGACCAAGCAGAGCTATATGACCTACTACGAATAAAAATGAATAATAAGTTTTCTTCAGGCCATGATGAAGTACCCATGTTTCTTTTGAGAAAAACACTCCATATTCTATCCAGTCCACTTTTACATTTGGCGAACTTATCATTTTCCACTGGCCACTTTCCAAATATGTTAAAAATTGGAAGAATTTCACCAGTATTCAAAAAGAAGGACAAACATTCAGTAGAAAACTATAGACCAATAACAGTACCATCAAGTTTTTCGAAGGTTTTCGAATACGCGTTCCTAAACAGGCTTCTTTCATTTTGTTATGAATTCAATATTTTCTCTAAAAGCCAACATGGTTTTCTTAATAAAAGATCGACCACAACAGCAGTTCATTCATACTATGATAGAATAATCGAATTTATTGAGGCGGGCGAATGCACTGTGGGAATCTTTTGTGATCTTAGCAGGGCATTCGACTGCGTCAATCATTCTATATTACTCGAAAAATTGGATAAATATGGTATCAGAGGGCTACCTTTGAAATGGATATCGAATTATTCAACTTATAGAAAACAATATGTCACCGTGAATGATAAAAATTCTGATATGAAGTATATTGATCTTGGTGTGCCCCAAGGCTCAGTTTTGGGACCGGTATTGTTCATCCTTTTCATCAATGATCTGAGTATTTTATCAGTACCGGCATCATTAACTTTATATGCAGATGATACATCCGTGATCATATCAGATAAAACCGATCTAGCCTTGACAGATAAATGCAACATAGTTTTTTCCAGATTGCACGAATGGTATTCTGCAAATCAGCTGTTTCTGAATGTTGGAAAAACACAATCGATAAGGTTTCATAACCGTCAAAAATTGTGTCAGGATATCACATTCGGCTCAGATGAGGCCTCAACGCATTATGTCTCAAGTAATAGTAACGTTATAACGTTTGTAGGATTTCAAATTGATTCATGTATGGACTGGAAAATTCACTGTCAATCACTGATATCAAAAATGAATTCATTATCATATCAATTCAGAACCACTAGGAAAGTATTGGAAATAAATCAGCTACTTGCACTCTATTATGCACAAGCTGACAGTAGATTGCGATATGGTATATGCCTATGGGGTTTATCTGTATCCTCGCACGATGTTTTTATCTCCCAAAAGCGAGTATTGCGTTCTCTCGTTGGTTTATCGAGCCGTACAAGTTGCAGGGATGTCATCAAAATCCATAAAATTTTAACACTACGTTCATTATTTATTTTTGAACTCTCTGTATACTCATTCGAGAACAGAGGAACTTTATTCAGTACCAATAAAGTCAGACATCAATTTGATACCCGAACCAAAAATGACCTTCATGTACCTTTTAATAAACTTAGCGTATCATTCAACTCTCCTTCCTCTATGGCGCCCAGGGTATTTAATAAATTGCCAAAATATATGAAAGACAGTAAATGTATTAAACTATTTAAAAAAAAACAATTGCGAGAATTTCTACTAGAAAAATGTCTGTATAGTGTTGAAGAGTTTATGTCGTAGAACCGTAGCGTCTTGTTTGTAAGCTTTTATTCTGACATGTTTTTAGAGTATTTTTAGGACAATTCTCATTGGGATAGACATTTTTTATTTTTGTTTTCAAACCTGTGATTTCAGATTTTTGATTGTCTGAAATTTTAAAAGTAAAAAAAAAAAATTTTTCGTGTTTTTATATTTACCTAGATTAAAGTTATTGACTATTCCTATACAATGTTGTGTTGTCTACTGGAAAATGAAGATCTCTCTCTCTCTATTTTTTCTACAAACACCATTAAAATTCCATATAAACGCAGACCTATTTTACATTTTTTTTTTGATTTTAAGATTTATAATTTGATTCAAAATTTATGTTAATAAGATACAATATAATAAAATGTACAATAACTATGCAATATAACAAATTAAAAGGGAATGAATAAAAAATGAATTAGAATAAAAAAATAAAACAATCTCAAATGGAAAATTTTGTTTCATCCAGTTCATTAGTGCCTTCCTGTTCATAAAACAGAACGTACGCCTCGCTACTTACGAGAGATTTTGAGGTAATCGGTGACACATGGGAATCATTGTATTCGTGCCACGTTCCCAAGTAAGGATGTCGGCAGTAAGCCGTGTAGTGGCCGCTGTACGTAGTTCCGCTATGGTTATTTTACATTAATTAATTGATAAAATAATAGCCCCGAGGTTATCAGTTTTGATTCCAATTTCATCTAATCTATTCATGAAACAAGCTGCCAAGGTAGACAAAAACAAAATTTGATTTGTCTTTTTTAGACAACTAAGGTCAATAAATCACGAATAATTCTTTCTCGTTTCTTCGTTCCTCGATGGAAAGTGATCCAGAAAATGTATTCCCACCGCCGTAAATTGAAGAAGCTGCCAATAAAGCTGCTTTTGAATCATTGCCTGGTAAGTCGAAGCGACAGTACGAGTTTTCATACGATAGTTTCTTGAAATGGTGTGATCAGAAAAATGTCAGTGGCAAAGAGGCAAGTGAAAAATTGATCTTTGCATACTTTAAAAAAAAGTCCAAAATATGGAAATCGTCAACGCTTTGGTCGAATTACTTTATATTGAAGTCGATGATGAATATACTCGAATAATCATGACATAAGCTTTTTTGAAGCGAGAGGGTGGAGGATATCGACCGAAAAAGTGAAAAGTATTGACAAGGGAACAAATCGACAAATTTCTCGCATTAGCCCCGGATGAAATATATCTAACGCAGAAAGTTGCTGCAATTTTTGGTGTTTTTGAAGCCTGTCGTCGGGAGGAACTGTGCGATTTGGCATTGAATAATATTGAGGATTCCGGAACTTCACTAGTTGTGCATATACCAGACACAAAAACTAATGTGCCACGCACCTTTGTTGTATGTAGTACATTGTATATGAACTACTATGAAAAGTACATAGCCGTTCGTCCAATGGATATTAATCATTCAAGAGTTTTTATAAAATGCATTAAAAATAAATGTGCCAGGACTCCAGTTGGAATCAACACATTTGCTAAGATTCCTGCCAAAATTGCTGAATTTCTAAATTTGCCTGATTCCTATCTTTATACTGGACATTGTTTCCAACGTTCCTCAGCCAGTTTGTTGGCGGACTCTGGTGCTAGTCTAACTACAGTTAAAAGACACGGTGGATGGGAGTCCAGTACAGTAGCAGAGGGTTATATAGAAGACTCGCTACAGAGGAAACAGAACATTGCGGATCAAATTTTGTGCAAGACATCAGCGGATAACATTGTTCTCTGCCCTGGTACAAGCTTCACCAAAATAAATTCTGTTACATCTACCAATGAGACTGGCCATGGAGTTTCTTATCATAATTGTAGTTCCACTAATTTTACGTTCAATTGAATGAACACTTCATTTTGAATTATGTTTATACATTTTCTCTACAAATAAATCACTTTTAGCATTAGTGCTAAAAATTAATTACTTTTGACACCAGTGTCATAAAATGGCATTTTAGACACTGTCAGCATGCGTCAAAAATTATACTTTTACTGACGTTTGTAGAAAAAAATATTTAATTTTTTTTTCAGTTCTTCAGTTTACATCGGTGAGAACACTTCCCTCAAATTTTGGTATTCCAACCAAGGCTTCAAGAGTCCAACACCCATGGACTCGGGATGACATATACTCAGTATATATTTTGCTCATTGATATATTGCCTGCGAGCTATGATATATTATTCTGCTGCAGTTCTATGTGTACAATTTTGAAAAAAGGGGTGTATTTGATAGGGACGCAGGTTCCTTCATTGACCTTGAGATTCGTTGCACGTTGAAGCAAACCTTGGGTATAATCGCCAAGTTGAATCAAGCAGCAAATGAAACAAAGATGAATAAGTCAACTCACCTAATTTGAAAATTGGGATCTATGAGGATGAAAGGAAAATGGATGTTCCTTTATCTCGTAACGAAAACTATTACACCACCGGTATTTTTTGATAGATCTCTTTGCAGCACGACAATTTTGTCAATACGAAGAAGTTTCTTCACTACTACGCACTCTGCTTCTCGCATGTCGATAGGATTAGTAAATGATTATATACACGCATAAATTGCGAATGCAATCAAAACAAATGAAGGTATTCGAACTATTTGTATCGAATGAAAAAATAAAAAAAAAAATCATAAGAATGATGGAAAAATAATAATAATATTTGGTAACGAACCACTATGGGCTTTCGACGCGGTCTTTTCCTGCATGAGATCACCCATCCAAGAACTAACCGCGCTCGGCGCTGCTTTACTTCCAATATCAACTGACTGTCAGGCCTGTCGCCCATTGGTGAAAAAAAGCTGCGAACTGCGAAGTAACGAATTAGTGCGAACGCCTTTCGTCCGAAATCCTGCGATGCATATCGTCCTTTGCCTCATTATTTGTCCGGATTCGTAGTAGGAACGAGATTTTAGTTATTCTGATGAAGAACTGTTCGCTTTGGAATTATCGTCGTAGGTAGAGGCGATATCGACAAAAGCGGGAAAAGTGGGTGAATTCCATTTATTTAAAAAGTTACTTGTTACGCATGTGATAGTTACTTTCCCATAGGTCTCATAGATCCCTTTCTTAAACAAGAAAAATCAACTTTTCACAGTCCATTTGTTTATCTGTTTTCGCACTAGCAGATCGCAATCAAATTCCAGCAGAACGGGATCGGTTCGTACTCCATAGCTAATCGGACGAAAACCAACGATACGGGCCAAGTGGACGCGGTCTCCTACCGAGCCATGCATTTGGATCGTTCGTGCTTTGTCGTCCGAATTCTGACGACTTGATTTCCCAATTTATTGCAGTTTTTGCTCCCAATGGACGAGAGGCCTAAGTCAACCTGAAGAGCTGGGCCGAGCCCCGAGTTAAATTTATCGCAAATATTTTTTCTCGAATCTTTGTTGCCGTCATAATATTATGAATGAAAGGTATTTTTTCCATTCAGTTATTAGTGTGACCCACGTGAAACCAAAGCAACCGCATGAAATCTTAATTTTCCGACCATTTTTTTTTACCATATCAGTAGGAGTGTCAAGAAGTCTAATTCGCCTCGAATTTGCAAAAAATAATTTAAAATTTCATTGCACACTCTTATTTTTTCGTTACCAAGTTATTATAATATTAATTTTGATAAAATACGATTATTTATTGATATTTCAGAGAAATTCTGAGGATCGGCAACACTGTCAACACAAACGTATGAGATGTGAGCCGTAACATTTGGGATGAAAATCAAACAGGAGTTTCCATTTCATTCGAGAATTCTTGGTTAACACAACGTATATCATGACAAGCCGGTTATAACTTGAATACAATTCGAATTTCTTCCAAAACCCCCAACGATCCCCCATATTTATCAACAAAAATATGTGTTTCCGATTCTCATAATTTGTGTCAAATGATCATAAATAATGGTATGTTATCAAAACTATTATTGTGATTACTTTTTGCCAATGAATATTTCCAAATGAAATTCCTGAATTTACCTATTAGTCCAGTAACTGAAGATCCGAAACTAGGGAAAGCTGTGAACAAGTCTATGCGTTCTTCACTTGTGGCTCAAGTTATAGGTCGTCACAGATGTTTTCAAAGGATCCAAAACTTAACACGATTTCGTTCATGGCAATGGCCAAAAATGGCCCCCCAAGCCCAGAAAAATGGGTTTCTTGCCAATATCTGGCTGAATATACGACTTAAAGAATTTTCGTTCAAACAAAAATTGAGGATCGTCTCATTATCTACAAAAATGACCCTCATAATTTTTTCCGAAAACTCAACCGTTTTCGTGATAAAGGGACCCGAAACTCTCCTCATTTCAGCTGTCAGTTTTTCTATAAGAATTCTGTTGTCTATGCATTCGCTTGGAGGCGGGCGGACCAGTTGTTTCATAACTCAGGCAAAAATTGACATTTTTCAATGATTCGAACTTCAAAATAATGAAGAAACCCGTAGCTATCATTCCATGTATTTCGAAGTTCTTTCTTATTTGGCAAAAAGATTTAATAAGCTGTGAAAGTTTTTTTCCGCACCATTTCGATACTGTTCCATTAATTTGTTTACTTTTTTCAAAAATAGTCTTTAATCGGAAATTTTTCATTATAATGGGTCCTTTGCCATTTTATCGACTTGCCATGCACATCGATAATATTTTTTTCTACGTCATGAAGATGTAAATCATTAATTCAAACCAAGGCAGTAATTATCAGTAGTTTTGGGATGAGTGAATGAATGAAAAAAAGTAATAAATGAATATGAGGATTTTGTATTTCTCTTCTGTTCAATAAACTTTGTAATATGCCAGAATGTTAACCAAGTTATTATGCCATAAATGAAACTGGCATGAGATTTTTATGACACGTCCAATAAAGAATTATGAGCAAAACTGGCTTCCTAATATTGGGTTTTCCCGTTATCTGAATATGTTGTCGGTTATAATTGCAGGAGTGCATAATAATTACCGATAATTTTGCAAGAAAGCGTGATATCTAAAAATTGCAAGTTTATTTTTATATTTTGGCGAAAGTGCCCGAGTCCGAAGGACGAAGGCTCTTTTACAGAATATGAAAATAATCGAATGCAATTTGTATAAGATATCACGCTTGAATGCAGAATTATCTGGTCATTTTTATGCACGAATGTAATTCATTGGAATATTTCACGAATTAGGCAATTCTCAAGGAAATGTTATTTTTTGTTCATTTATACTTTCCTCTATAGATTGCACTCACCAAAACGCGAAATGTTTTTCTACTTTTGAAGTCTATCTGACATTTATTTGTGTTGTTTACTGACGTCTAGCGATACGGTTTCAAATTTGTTGTTATGGTGACTTGATACAATGCAATTACCGCTGTTAGTTTTCAATAATTGCATTGCTCTTATGGGACATTTTATATATGAGGGAAATATTCAGTCGAATCGTCCGGAATTCATTTTGTAATTATGTTCGAACTTTGAGTGGAGATCAATTTCCCTAACACCAAAGTGATATTATTTGCACTGAGGCGCGTTTTGCTAAGAAGGTTAGCATCTTCAAGAGGAGAAAATTGATAAATCTTATTCTCCTGAATATGCTAACCTTGTTCAGCTTGGTGTTAGGATAATTGATCTCTACAAAAAGGTTCTACTTTTACACCAAAGGTTCCAATATAATCGTTTTATTCTGTTTGAGTTATCGCATGGTTGAATAAACTATTGAGATTTTTCAAAATCCATAGAATTTTGTTTGAATCCATTCAGCTTCCTCTGTTCGGGAAAAAAATCAGGATAATGTTATTCAATATGCATTTTCTGGTTGTCACTATTTATTTTTCCTGATTATGTTGTGGATACATTTCATTCAAATACAGTTCCACTTTTCACTACCAGAATATAAACTTCCAGCCGCATTTTTTCAGAAAATATTAGGGGGGCGGAAAAATTGTAAATGCATTATTTGATATTTATTTTACGGTTCTTGTCGGATCAGAACGTCTCTTCAGTCAATAGTCCAAAAAATGAAGCATTTTGGCTCGCAATTTTTTCGTCCCCCATGGATTTTCCTGACATTTTCACAGAAGGTGGAGAATAGCTCAAGGATCATTTTCTATATTATGCCGCTGTACGCTAGAGCTTTGGGGATGGTTGGAACCCCATCTCGAGGATGGAAATTTTTTATTACATTTTAACTGTAGGAATTGACGGATGAAGTGATTCTGAGAAAAAAAAATGTTTCATATGTTTTTTTCGTGAAAGTAATATTTTTCGAGGTATTCGAAGTTGAAAATAACAGTTTTTTGACGAAAAAATCGACTTTTTATATGTTTTTTTGCGAATACCAGTAAAACTATGCATTTTATCAGAAAAAGTGTAAAAAGCCAAATTGTAGCTTGCGATAAAACAAAAACAATGCTTTTTCATAATTTTTCTACGACAAATACGAACTGGGATAGAGCAAATTAATGCTTAGCTTTTTTTGTCAAATGTATAAATTGGAAGATTTAAAGCGAAATAACGAGAAAAATTTGCATTTTTCGGAGGAAGCTCATGGAATCTTTCATGAAGTACTCAATTAGAGCTCTCAAGCAAAAAAAAATTCTTCCTAGCATGAAAATTGACCGACTTATGATCAAATAAGATCGGTACCCCCTTTTTTTTTACGAAAAAATCTGTGAAAACAATCCCCAAAGTACCCCCTTACTAAAATTGATCGCCACCCTTCAGTAATTGTCTTTATATATGTACTAATATTACACCCACGGAGTTTGATCCAATTGAAATGCCTCAATTTAGAAAAATTGGAGTTTGAACAGAAAACGCTTTATTAAAATCTCGTGTTTTCAACTCTTTTCTTAAAAATATTTCCCAAAATACTAATAATACGAAAAAAACGATGAGGTACGAAATTTGAGCTTTTTCAATGACAAAAATTTCCCTGTGTGCAGATTTTTTGTAGAGTGAATATCCGGCGAGATATAGCCGTTTAACACCTACATTTACGATCCAACATCACTTTATTCAAGCGCTTTAAACTCTCCCCATTTGAAAATTAAGGGATCTTGAGTAATTGAATTCACATAGTCTCATAGGTCTTGAAAAACCCTAAAAATCTGTTTCCGAAATAAATTTCCATCACCTAAAATGAAGGAGCTATGCTTAAAAAACCAATCAATTTTTTTTTTGAAAAATTTGAATTACCCGCTTCGGAGCGTAGTAATCTACATAACCGGCCGTTATACGTAATATGTTCCACATTTTTCATTCATATTGGAAGACAGATAAAAAGAAACATCTGCTCGCGTGTGTGAGTGTATATATCGTTGATTTCTCACCAGTGTATTCTAAAGTTCGAAGACATATTATAAAAATTTCAATGTTTTCAAAGGTAGTTTTTATCAAGGGTAGGTTGAAAGATTATGAAATTGTATCCTAAAGCATGAAACAATCATTATTCAACTATTTTTACCCATATTTAGGTTTTTAAGTTTTTGAAATCAAGGGGTAGTTTTCACTGCTAAGAAACAAAAAGCGTACAACGCACAATATAAAAAATGAACTAGAAGGTGAAATAAGCCTAATCCCAAATGTTTGTACAAATAGGTGCTGGACGAAAAAATTGAGGGGTTTTATCATTTTTCAGCTCCAATTTCTGGACTACAATTGATTCGCAGCATTCCAATTGAATCAACTAGATTCTATGAGCCCTCGTATAACTTCAAACTCAATTGACTTCAGTTCATTCATTAAATTGTTTATTTACTTCCACACTTTGCTAAGGTAACACTTCGTCTGTTTACACGCTGAACTGAAGACGTTATATTCGAACCAAGATAAATAATAACAATAGCAAATAGCTCCAAAGTAGGATTGCTATTACAGTTACTGTATGCAATTCGAAGTGAAGTTAAGCTGGAGTATTTCGGTTGGATTATCTTTCGCAAATTGACGAATAATCTTGGTAATTGTTGGTAGAAATATATTTGCATTAACGCTTATGGAATCGAGAACATTTAGACGTAATACATAATCCAGTCAAATACAGGGTAATATTGGTGGTTATAGGCAAACTTTCATTGCTCTCACAGTTAACCTTTGTTGAAACATATCTGCACAGTTTTTCCGAGCCGGAAATGTTGAAGCTGATATGGATTCTCAATGAGCTTTTAAGAGAAATTATAGACTTCATGAAAACTGAGCGGGAGAATTAATTCAGATTGAAAAAAATTCAACTGGTTCAATTGTTCGAGAAAAGTTCTTCAATAATGGAAATAACTGAGTTTTGACGAACAATACGTTCATGCTCTAAAAATGAGCGCAAATGGGCATCAGCTCAGTGGCTTTGTGCTATGGAGAGCCTGTTGATTTTGACATTTGCAAAATACTCGTGTTTTAGCTCTCTTTCGTGAATAGGGATCTTTTTCAATTTCCGCCCTACCCATTTATCTGAAATATGATTTGAACTTACAATTTTGTTGGATGTGAGGCTCAGGTACATGGTATATCTAATCCAGTTCTCCATTTGGACTCCGAACTGATGGATGAAAAAGAGTAGTTCATTGCATAATTGATAGTTCATAAGACCAAATCTATAATTTTAATCTAGTTGACTGTGAATGCCGGCTGTATCTTTTCAATCATCAGATAATTTTGATATTTTCTTACCGCAAAAAAGCCTCCATTATGCAGCAGTCAAATTATACAACAAATTACGACTACGAATGAAAAGTTCCCCAAATAGATATTTCTAAACAAAAGTAACACACTTGTTAAAAGGCTCAAAATCTTATTCTGTAAACGATTACATAAATCGTACTTTCGAATGATTCGACGTCATAGGATCCGCTATACGATGTTGATGATCCTTCACTAGTTAGCTCGTCAGCTTTTCCGTTGCATGATATTATGAATGACCTTGCCACTCAATATGGAGTCACTTTGTTATGCTCTTTCAAATACTACAGTTTTTTATATCATTTGCATATCAGTCCCGATATCACTAAGGTATATGTTAACACCCTGAGTGAGACTTGGCTATCCATACAAATCACCCTGTAAAGGACTATTGCGTGCAGCCAATCACATCCTCAGTATTTGTTGACTGGAATGTGACAAACCCCTTCCGAGTATACAAAGCCATTCAGGGCCTTATTAGTACCCCTTAATGGAATTCTATACATGAGTTAATAAGCGTGACTGCTTGCCAGAATATGCAAGATGGATATCATCACCGAACCAGGTGGTCAAACAACTGACTTACGCGAATTAACTTATTCCAGATTAATGCCAACTCTTGGTTCGAACGAGTATTATGAAATTATTCATATTTGAATTTGTATACTATTCATTACAAAATCATTCGAAGAAATCTGAATATAAAAGGATAAGTGCGATACTATTTTCATTAATTATTGTTTGAACGTCATTTTTTTGTGGTGGATCAATATTTGTTCCGTAGGTTTTTGGGTTTGTAACCTACCACAATCTGAAAAAATGAGAATTAATATTGGAATCTATACAGGTGTAGAAGGGCAGATTTTCAATCTACACAAATTTTGCCTATCAGAAAAATGGTAAGAACTGATATATATATATGGAAATACTTATCTATTAACGTTTCTGAAACTAAATCTGCTTCCGTTCTCAAAACTTCTAGGCAAATTCCTTTTTAAATGCAAATACCTGGTTAAGACAATTTTTGTAATTGTCTTTACCAGGTATTTGCATTTGAAAAGGAATTTGCCTAGAAGTTTTGAGAACGGAAGCAGATTTAGTTTCCGAAACGTTTACAAATAAGTATTTTCATATATATAAGTTCTTATTATTTTTTGCCCAAGGCAAAATTTGAGTTACACGAGAAGTTGCTGACTGATTGGACTTGTTCTATCCAGAAAGAACTGTTTTTCAATAGACGCAGCAACTTTTCGGTGTAGATTGAAAATCTGCCCTTCTACACTTGTATAGATTCCAATATAAATTCTTATTTTTTCAGATTGTGGTAGGTTACAAACCCAAAAAACTACGGAACACATATTTTCATCAAATTTTGTGTTCCAATTATAAATCTTAGTTGTTTCAGGATGATTGCTGCAAATAAGCAATGACAGGATTTGTCTGCAGTAATAGCGTTTCGACAATGGAAGTAAGGAAATATGCCTTACTATGCGTAAGTAAGTGAACGAAGCATTAGTCGACAGATTACGCTAGAGGATTTGGTCGCAACGAACTATCAACTATATTATATATTGGTGAAATGACTGAGAAACCGTTAACGTTTCATTTCTGGAAACTGGCATGAGGCCATAGAGGCCATAGGTATTGAAAGGGTTAGAGGTTGCCAGAAGAGACACTGAGTTCCTTCCATTCTTCTATTCGTTCGATAGTGAGATATTGTGTCATATCCTGTCAAGCCTAGTGCCAATCAGTAGTCGGCAAAGTTTTTTTCTCACCTCCCCTTGTTCTTGACGAACAATCGGCCACTTTCCTATCTTACAGAACGTTATAGAAAAGCAGATTTCCGAATGGTTATGAATGAAATAGCTATAATATTTGGGGTGACAAGATTTTGCTGTCTGCTTTATATTGTTGACGTCCTGTTTGAGCATTTCGAATATATATTTGATAGACAAGAACACATCGAAGTTTAATTGAACCTAAGGATATCTTCGATCATTTTCTAGTCCCAATTTCATTTCTTGATTCAAATACCAGACATGTGGTAAATGTTATTGAAGGTATTTTCACACTGAATGCGATCGAAGCCTTCCAGCCAGTAGCCTTTGATTGATAACTCCCTACGCCATACCTCAAGACCAGTAGGGTTATTCGCGATTTCAACAATCATAAAACGTCATTCTAAGCGTAGTTTCTTATTAGAAAAAAGTCAGAGGTATATTCCAACTTGAATAGCACACACCTTGATCAGTACATATTTGTTTAAACCATGATTCCTATAATCAACATGAACTGGGGTACAAGACCTGCCTAAGAGAAATTGATTTTGAACTCTCTCCTTGGGGATGATTTTTAACATATGACGTTTAATATCCAATACGACAATTTGACAATCCGAGAAGAAAATTCAGGTTCATTTCAACCGATGAGTTCAAGTTTCTGTGTGAAATGTAGAATTAGTAAAAGTAATTTGAAATGGCCATGACAATTGGTTTTTTCAGTCTATTCGAAGTCAATCCGAACAGCTTAGTAAAAGATTAATGTACAAAGAAACTGCCGACGTTCGGTAACTATTAGGTTTTTATGTCATTCGATAGACTTTTATTTTTCATTTTCCATTCTAATTTATGATGGCTGAGGAACTGCCATAAGGTAATTGTTATATAACCTCGAAGCAGGTGTTTTATTGGTGTGATGTAGTTAGCATGAAGGTTTTAATATACCTATCATGACTTATATATAGCGAATGAATAGCACTTACATTAACTGTGTCAGTCGACTTTCTTTGAGTTATGGTAGGTGTTAATGAATACATCACTTCAACACCGTTGGTTATAACCATTTCTAAAAGACAACAGAGAAGTGAACGGATATTTCTAAATATAACTAACGATTTAAAAGGGATCCATATTGTCGATATTAACATTTTCTGGTACATGACACAATCGCACAAACACATCGCAATTATCACCTCCACCTAACCGTTCCGTTTACCCATCCGCATACACATTGATATTACTCATTACATTCATATTGATTTTGTATCCGGAAGTGGAATAGGACACTCGGGAATAGAACTCTCGAGAATAACCTCGATATTGTGGATTATCCTGTTCGAATTTCCTTAGCATTTTCGCGATTCCGACGCTAACTGTGAAAACTATTTCCATGTAATGCTGGAAAGAGTTATGAGACTTGGAGAAACTGCTTTTTCTCCAGCGGATGGAAAATGGAACGCTTATATATTTCAGAATGATGAAGGAATAATGCAATGGATTCGAGTGAGTATACAGAGTGCTGTAGACTATTTTGACGAAGTGTTTGATCGCGAGATCAAAAATATATTTTTCTACCAACATCAATGAAAGTATGATTTTTGATGTATGCTGTCAGTGACTAAAATGCCATTTTATGACATTGGTGTTAGAAGTAAATCATTTTAGCACTAGTGCTAAAAGTGATTCATTTGTAGAGAAAATATAAAAACATTATTCAAAATGAAGTGTTCATTCAATTAAACGTACAATTAGTGAAACTACAATCATTATAAGAAACTCCATGGCCAGTCTCATTGGTAGATGTAACAGATTTTATTTTGGTGAAGCTTGTACCAGGGCAGAAAACAATGTTATCCGCAGAAGTTTGGGACAAAATTTGATCCGCAATGTTCTCTTTCCTTTGTAGCGAGTCTTCCATATAACCCTCTGTTACTGTACTGGACTTCCATCCACCGTATCTTTTAATTGTAGTAGGACTAGCACCAGAGTCCGCCGCCAAACAATGTCCAGTATAAAGATGGGAATCAGGCTAATATAGAAATTCAGCAATTTTGGCAAGCAACTCACCAAATATGTTGATTCCAACAGGTGTCCTGGCACATGTATTTTCAATGCATTTTATAAATACTCTTGAATGATTAATATCCACTGGACGGAGGGCTATGTACTTTTTATAGTAGTTCATATGCAATGTACCACTTACAACAAAGGTGCGTGGCACATTAGTTTTCGTGACTGGTATATGCACAACTAGTGAAGTTCCGGAGTGCTCGATATTATTCAATGTCGAATCGCACAGTTCCTCGCGACGACAGGCTCCAAAAACACCAAAAATCGCAGCAACTTTCTGCGTCAGATATATTTCATCCGGGGCTTCTGCGAGAAATTTGTCGATTTTTTCCTTTGTCAATACTTTCGACTTTTTTGGTCAATATCCTTCACCCTTTCGCTACAAAAAAGCCACAAGCTTGTAATATTTGCTTATGTCATGATTATTTATGATCATCATCGACTTCAACACAGAGTAATTCGACCAAAGCGTTGACTATTACCACATTTTGGACTTTTCTTCAAAAGTATGTAAAAAGCACTTTTTCACTGGCCTTCTTGCCACTGATATTTTTCTGATCACACCATTTCAAGAAACGATCGTATGAAAACTCGTACTGTCGCTTTGCCTTACTAGGCAATAATTCAGAAGCAGCTCCATTGGCAGCTTCTTCAATTTCCGGCAGTGGAAATTCATTTTCTGGATCACTTTCCATCGTGGAACGAAGAAACGAGAAAGAATAATTCGTGATTTATTGACGTTAGTTTTCAACGAAGACAAATCAACAAGTTCTATTTTTGATTACCTTAGCAACTTGTTTCATGAAAAGATCAGATGAAATTGGGTTCAAAACTGATAATCTCGAGGCTATTTTTTCATCAATTGATTAATGTAAAATAGGTATGCATTAATTTGGACTTGTATGGTGTTTGTAGAAAAAATGGTGTATGATATAAGTGCTAAGAGTGATTTTTTATTTTGTTTGAAGAGATGGAACACTCCGCCTACGGCGTCGTGTCCAAAACTTCCCTTCTCACAAAATAAAATATCACTTTTAGCACTTATTTCATAAATAACATTATTTTTCAATACTTTTTCAACACCATCTATATAAAACAACGGTTGGAAGAAGTTGATTCAGATGTTTACCAAGAATCTCTCATGACACCAACACTTTTCTCCTAGGGAAATATATCAATTCCATCTTGGAAATAGGTGTCATTGATATGCAGACATTCTTGGAAACATTCCAATCCATATCAATAAGTATATCACCTTGTCGTGTACGCGTCTTACTGATAATGAATTTACATAATCGCAACGCGTATTTCGCTATACAATTACACTTCATCTGGCATCAAATTCCTACTGTCTTACAACCGACACCTAGGGGTTATCGTCAGGAAGCCCATAACCCTTTTTAGAGGGTCAAACTACCTAACATGGAACGAACGATGCTGCTATAAAACCAAAAAGCTAATCACGAAAAAGTCCCGTAAAAAAATAATGACTTCCGTTCTCATTATTTTTTTCACGGCAATGGGTCTTCGTGTTTAGCTTTATTGGAAGAGGCCATATAAGAATATTGGGCCGTAATTTCTCTCTTTCCATTTTTGGTTAGAAAATTCAGTTTTCCCTGTATATAGTCCATTGAAAACATGGCATAGTGCTGAAAGCCATAGTTTCATAAAGCGTCGATCTGAACTGAAACAGTGTTATCGACTTGTTGTCTATTATTGTTTGCCAACAGAATCGCTGCAGCTGCCCAGAGAGCTGGTAAAACTGTTTTCCTTACTTCTAGTTTCCGTCTGGTCACGGCAGATATATTTCTGCCTGGCTCTGTGTGATAGGCAATTGCTTGTTGCCTAGTTGTCTGTTTATCGAACACATTAACCGACCCTCTAGCATCGAAAGTTTCCTCTATAGTTGAAATAGCGATTGCGCTACCGAAAACTCAATAAGACGCCCTAGAGCGCTACGGCACTCGAGTAAATTACCCGTTCCTTGTCCGCACTCTCAAGACTATTCGACTAGGAGAGATATAAAAAGTGGCGGTATCTGAAATTTCGTCCAGTGAGACTTCTGATACCCAGTAAACAAGCAATGGGTACTAGCTAAGCCCGGCCGCGGTAGGTTTGGGGTCCTTCAGGTGAGTCAGGTATGAAAATTGAGTAAATTTTTAAAGTATTTTACGGCGTCTGCCGTTTTAATGTGTTATAACGTACCTCTAGAGAAATTGAAAAATAACTATGGCTGCTGATTTTGAAGGTTGCAACAGGCACTTTTCAAAATGCGAAAAAAAAAATTTGAAGTATTTTACGGCGTCTGCTATTTTGGTATATTATTTATTAAACTATTTTAAGCTAATATTGTGATGTGGGCTCTTTCGATGAGCATTTTTCCAAATGCTGGAAATATAATGCGTCCTTAAAACTTGTTGGTACAGTTCAAATTCACAAGGAGGGATCAATCTTGCATCAAAGCTCCGGACTCTTTTATTGAAATTCTCGTTCATATCTACAGCCTTGTAAGAATCAACGAACAGCTGAAATCTCTTGTCATCAACATCGATGGATTTTTTAGCATTGTACATACTGCAAGTGTACTTTTGGATAACATTAAACAGTTCATGTAGGGTATCCTCAGTCAGGCCAATGTCACCGAGAGCAGTGAATATTTTTTGAAATTCAACGTTATTTTTTAGTAACGTCAAAGTTTTTTTTTTTGCCCCGATTATATCTGTTTGAAAACTTGAATTGCTATGAAATGAAAATTGTGTTTGAGTCTGATATAATCTATGATTCTGAAAATATTTTCTTTGTGTTTCAGAAAAAAAAGTTTTGATTTTGTTAAGGGAATGAACCCTCGACTTCCAATCATTTCTTCAGATGATTCATAAGTTATGGATGCTTATCAAACCTTTGGCTGACAGTGTTTCTCTGATCTTTCGATTCTAGATTTGCCATCAGCTGGAAAAAGAAGTTTTGGGGCAGCACGCTAGCTTCGGCCATAAAACAATGTGTTTTGATAAAAGGAACATGAAATATCGGAATCCGCCACTTTAAAAGTGTATCACTTATTGGTTATTTTATGTGTAATGGTCAGAAAGCCACTCTTTTCTGCTGAAGAAGTGGCAATATCTAAAATCCGCAGAAAATCCGAGAAAACTTCAAAGCGCAAAAAATCTGCGAAGATTTTCAAAATGCGCAGATTTCGCGCTTTTTGCGCCTCATTGGCAACACTGCTGAAATATATTTGTCTATAAATGGTTGGGCCAGGTGTGCCTTTGTGTTCGTAAAAGGAACTGAAACCCCACCAATCAGCCCTAACATAAGAAGGAAATATTTGACTAAAGAGATAGAGAGAAAGAGCATCAACTACTACTCTTACTGTACCATGTGATTTCTAAGCATAGACTGCAGGTAACGTTTCGCTGTATAGTTACAACCGAAAAAAATGTCAGCCATTTTCAATATTAGCTTAAGAAGTTTAATAAATAATATATCAAAACAGCAGACGCCGTAAAATACTTAAAAAAAATTTTTTTCGAATTTTGAAAAGTGGCTGTTGCAACCTTCAAAATCAGCAGCCATAGTTATTTTTCAATTTTTCCAGAGGTACGTTATAACATATTAAAACGTCAGACGCCGTAAAATACTTTGAAAATTTACTTAATTTTCATACCTGACTCACCTGAGGGACCCCAAACCTACCGCGGCCGGGCTTAGCTAGTACCCATTGCTTGTTTACTGGGTATAGAAGTCTCACTGGACCAAATTTCAGATACCGTAAAGAATGTGTTGTCAGATTTGAGCTGGCTCTTAGGCTATATTCCTTTCACATTACTATTGAATTCAAAGTAACTTCATAAAGGACTCTCTTCTTCTTCGAATCCGAAATTGCCTTATATATGACACGGCGATTCTTTTTAAGTCTAATGACTGGATAAAGTTAAAAAAAAGGCAGAAAATGAGTTTGGTAAAATTCTCACATGGTTTAACAGTCGTTTTCTGACGGTGAATGTGAAAAAAACTCACTACCTGCCATTTACATCCTTTTCTAATAACTTGCCAGACTTTGATTCTTTGAGGATAAATGTAGATAATCGAACAGTTGAAATAATATCCGTTGAAAATATAAAATATTTAGGCGTGTTCATAGATAATAACCTAAAATGGAACGTGCACATTGAATATATAATAAAAAAATTAAGATTCATTTTGTATAAATTTAAATACCTATCAAACATACTCACTTCTCAGCAATTACGGGGACTTTATTACGCACTGGTAGAAAACCGTCTCAACTATGCAATCATTGCATGGGGAGCTGCTGTGAATAAGTATATGATGAAACTGGAAAATGTACAAAAAAGATTTCTCAAAATAATTAATCATAAACCTCATACCTATCCATCAAATCAGTTGTATGCAGAAATTCATATTCTTGACACTCGCCAGTTATTCTTCTTGTCAACAGTCACTAGGCAGCACAAATATAGAGAACAACTCATTGCGATTACTCATCATCACAGCACGAGGTACAAAGAGCATGCCTGCTATGTCCCAAAACCTGAAAAAAACATCTTGCAGAGAAGTTATGCCTACCTGGGGCCAAAGCTATATAACAAGGTTCCTCCTGGAATGAAAAATAACAATTCTCTAAAAATGTTTAAAAATAAAATAAAAAAATGGATACTCACCCTTTCTCGATTAGCAACACATCAATATATCGACATTAAAAATACATACCATGTAATATAAAAGCCGTAAAACACTTTTCTTCGTCTTTCAAATTAGATTCAATATTTCATTTTTGTATTATAATAATAATAAGGTACATTTTATTACAGTTTTCACTTTACGTTTAGATAATATGTTGATGTGATCTTGATATTACAGTTTTCACTTTACGTTTAGATGATATGTTGATGTGATCTTGAATTAGGAAAAGTCGTGATATCAAAGTAGGTGCGTGTGAACAGATATAGGAATATAGAAATCCACCACATTCAAGGATCTCCTTTTTTGGTTACTTTTTCCTTCATTTATTCCCATTCAAACTTACTGGAGTTGTAATTATGTAAAGTAAAACTTAGAAATAATACTGATATTGTTAGCATATTCTTTTGTTTACTCATTCTTATGGTGAATAAATATTATTATTATATTCCAAGAGGATTCAATTCTACACTCTCTACACTCTTAAAGAGTGTTCGACAATCAGAAACATAAAAAAAGGGTCTAAACACTATTGATGCTGCTAGGTACACTTTTATCACCCTTCCGCATTATCGCATTGACTTGAAAACATCTTTTTGTAAAATATCCATCAGTGAATCCGAGAGGCATCGATTCAGAAACGATCAAAAAACGAAATCTCATAAAATTGTCTACCTCAAAGCGGAACTCGCGTCATATAAAGGAAATCGATTTCGCTTATAACGACCCTAATCGTAGGAGCCTGCTCCATTTCATTTTCAATTCGCCTTGTTTATATTCTCGAAACAACCGAAAGAATCGCTGATATAGCAGACACGTAGCAACCACAAACTTCAGTTCCAACTACGACCGAAAGAAAATAAAAGTCCATGAACGAGTTTAGGAAAAATTCTAGTTTTCTCGTTACCTGCAGACTGTACACCGTACAGCAGGCTCAACAACTTGAAATGTTAGACATGGTGCGAAATTTTGGTTTCATTTCCACAGAGTACTCTGTCCAGGATATGTATGATTTCGGTAAAAATAATATTTGAAGGGTTTTATTTTCATCCGGAGGATCGGGAGCACCATATGAAGAAGACCTTATTTGAATAACTGATGTCATTTAACTTTTGCCTCATGAATGTTTAATTTCCTTGATTGACTGCTGATAGCAATTGAAGTTCAGGCTTCATGTGGAAAGACTAACTTTTATTTCAATATTCCAATTTCGACAGTGTCACTTTTCATAATTGATGGACATTTAAAAACGCTTCACTTTTCATAATCAATTATTGACCTTCCGGAAGTCTGGTGGGGTCTGACAGGCCCAGAGGTTTGATAAAATCCTTACACTGTTTACCTAAATGGATTTCCAACGGCGGGAGCTACTGTAGCTGCCTCTACTGACTCGTTCTTTACAGTGCCAGTTACGTTTCAACATTCGTACCTTGCAAGTGCGAAAATTGCTACGCATGTTATTGACCGGGCCTGGCGGACCCCAGCAGAGTGTATTCGCAACTAAAATAACAATCTTGTAATCTTGTTGTTTTAGTATATCAAAGGTATTTTATTTTGTGTTCTAACACCAGATCGATAATTTTTAGGTATTCAGTTTACAATACAATTATTACTAGTAGGTTGTTTATAAATGATGTTATAATGAAGTACATTTTTACAATGGGGGACTTTGAACGTGAGCAAGCTAGGATGGTCCAAACATCCAGGCCGTCTGAATGTAAGAATGAGAGCGGAGAATATTGTCAATGGTGAAACAAAGGCCTATTCGGAGAATAATCAGTACAAAATAAAAGAAACTGATAAAGTAGAGTTGAAATTGAAAGTCAGGGCGTCAAAATGTCAAAGATTTGTGGTCAACCGATGATTTAGGAGTAACAATTTTCAGAAAAACCATGACTCTTCAACGGTTTAATTTTCTTTTGTGTTGCCTGTTTTGACGACTCTGAAACCCGAAAGGAGAGAGTGACACTTATATTTTTATAGTTTACCGATACAGAAAAAATATTTTGACTTTATTTGAACATCTAGTGAATTACAAGTTTTTCACACCTTCAAAACATTTTTGAACATTCATTTTCATTTTATCGCTTCAAAATTGACTGGGGTCCAATGGACCCAACCAGACTAATATTGTCCGCTCGATTCACCAGACTTCCGGAAGGTTGAATGGGCATCTTGATGTCACTCAGTCACAAGAAATGAAACGAAAGCATCCATTCCAATGGAATCAGACATGAGATCCTTCTTATATTCATTGAATTTGAGATAAACTAATTCAGAACATTTGCATGGTGCTAAACAAGCAAAATACCTCACTGTCACAAGCTCAAATTCAAAGACATGGGTAGATGAAGGTGTCATGTTACATTTTTGAACATTCAGTAGAATGACGAAACCCATTATCACATGGAAGTGTTTAAATTATAATAAGATTTGTATTCCGTACAACCACGATAACATTACGATATATCGATTATTTTTCTGAATAAAAATCTGGAGTTAAATTGATTGAGCATTTTCAAATGAATTTGGGATTTTGTGTACATGTCACCTTTATCCATTGAATTCAGCTCCACAAAATCGCTATATTTTTTATGAATGAAACAGTGATATGGTTCAAAAACGAAATGTAGTTCATTATAAATGGCGAAAATTGATAAAATAAAAAGATAATTATATGAACTTGTGTTTGCTAAAAAAAAACAGAAAATTGAACATTTTTTTTCCTCAAGATTTTCAATGTTTTGCGGAAAAAATTATTCGTAGAACCATCTGTGATCTTCACCAACAAACTCCAGCTGTTCTCGTATGTTGGAATTTTTCCACTATCAGACCGAAACATTTGGGTAGGGTATTTAAAGTAACTTAGCTCAGTTTTTAATAGTTTTTAATAGTTGTTCCTGTGATAATTTGAATTACTTCATTCATACTTATTCCACTTTCCTTAGTGAAAAACTTAGAGATAATTGAATGAAAAGTCCCTTCATTCTTTTATCATAATAGATCCTCCGAATAGCGACTGTCGGGAAAGAAGTTCCGACAATAAATATCATCACACACCACCGGGTATCAACCTCAAATACAAATCGACTGGACTATTGTAACAGGAAGCGTTCATGTTATTTCTCAATCCTCTGATTCCAGATTCATATTTATCCATAATTGTGATGAAATCTCGATAAAATGCTGTCAGTAAAACATGAAAAATTCACTTAAAAAATAAAGATGGTTTTTCAATTATGGAGTCACTACTATTAAGTACATTAAGTATATTTTTGAACATTTGTCGGGTCTTGATGGAAGAAAAAAAAAGGTCTCCATCAATTTCTGTGTCGAAGTATGAAGAATCAATTTTTCATTCAATTACCATATTAATTGGGTAATCTGAATAATCAATGCAATCGTCAGTCTTTTCAAATGGGTCTCTCAAATCAGATTTAGGAACTTGATGCGAATGGTTCGTGGAAAGAACTATACATAGCTATCAATATAATTAACCGTCATAATTTTCAGAATATCGACTATGAAACAAAACTTTATGGTTTGAATCTACCAAAGATCGTTCAGTTCGTCTTGAGATAAAAATTGTTCATTGATGAATTCACCAATGTGGAACAAAGCCACTGATTGCTTAAATTTAATTCACGAACCACAAATTTCACCGAAGATGAATTCAATACATGAATCGAAAATACATGAAGTCTGGTGAAACACAAGCTAGCTAATGAATTGTTACTTCAATGAATTCATAAATTATTTTGCTCATTTCTCGAGAAAAACGAAACATCATTCGGCTTCTCACGAGAGTGATTGCTTTTATTATTTGACTCGACGGGAAAAAATGGTTATTGTGGATTATCTTTAGGATATAGACATTCTATCGCGGACCTTTTTGGGGACTTTGAGGTACACCACCGTTCTGCTGTTCACTCAAATAACTTTACCACAGTTATATATATATGTTGTTGTTGAGTTCGGGTTGGACCGCGTCTGGAGTTTTGTTCTCGACGTTTCGGCTCCGATTTTGGAGCCATTTTCAAGAGTAAATGTGACTTCACACAGAGGTCTCAATCTGCCTAATCCTTAGATCGAGTCAAATGAATCACAACACCAGATACCAGACAAGGTACATTAATAACTGTACCATATTCAAAATACTGATATACAAATTGTTTTATTATACTTTATAGTTTGTTTATTATACACCATATATAGTTGCTTTGTGTTTCATTGTTTTGTTCAACATAGAAGGAAATTATCTTAAAATTTATCTTTATCTATATTAGGGAAGTTTGAATTTTTATCCTTTTAAATTAACAAAAAATTTCTGGCATCCATATATTTCGATAATGTTTATTAGCATCTTCAGGAAAAAGCTACAAGAATTATTACTCAACTTACTGTATATGAGGTAAGTCGTATCCCAAATGTGTGAACATGTCACAGACGATAAAAATATGATAGCAGTCCAATAATAAATCTCATGCCAAGCATGATCATTCGAAACAACATTTTGAATGGAATTTTCAATTTTCAACAGGTGAATATATGCGATACAGAATTATGGTCTGGTTGCATGTATTCGCCTGTTGAATATTCAAAATTCTATTCAATCATTGTATATTTTTGTTTCGAATAATGCTTCGCATGAGTTTTATTATCGTAATGTTATCGTAATTTTTCATCTGTGACATGTTGAGGGAGCAGTCAATATTCTGGTGTGTCTTCTGAAGGATGAAGAAATGTACTTCGTTATATTGTTAAGCTTTAGAGAATGTTCATTCTCCTAATCTCCCATTCTAATAATCAACTCAAAACTATAGTAAAAATGAGGAATATCCTTCTCATTGTGATGGAAAATATTCAACTTTCATTCTCGACACCATACTGAATATGTTTTTGAATTACTCTTTCAAATAACTACACATTCAGTTATTTTTGAGTCCGTGATCTCCAACCAGAGCATGCTGGACAGCACCGGATTTTTGTTGTTTCAAATCATACGTGAGCATGATACTCTAATATGCTACGAAACGGATATTTGTTGTTCGCTGGCTTTGACATGAATACTTTTCATTGTGGTCCTCATAACTGATTTCATATATTCTTCACTCATTAACTTAGGCTCTCTCTGCAGCTTTCATGTCGACTTTGATACTATGAGACAGTAAGAGTAGGACGTATCTGAAGATTGAAGTGTCGGTAAAGTAAGTGAAAACAAACAAACTATTTTTCATAGTATCCGGTGTACTTTTATAGTTACACGTGCACAATATCTCAATTTTACAACTCGAGTTGATGTATTTACATTTTTTCGGGAACAAAGTGCAATATTAATACGGTTAGCGCAAAATACGAAGTGAAAAATGGAGGAATATATTGAATGAAATCTTTGAAAGCAATAATGAGGTAAATCACTTGATAGGAACTAGTGAAACACAGATACTTCTGAAAATAGAATCCATGAGTAAAAGCTTACAATCATTGGAAAACCAAAACAAGGGCGAGCAATGGATCAGGGAGGCTATACCTTTTAACGAGCCATTGTGTCCTGAATATATTGACGTTTAAATTCGTACTTTGATGGATTACCCTGAGTTCAGTTCAGAAAATGTTCTAAATGGTTTCCTGGAACATCTTGACACAAGAACAACCTATCTGATATTTCACGTTCGAACCCAATAACGTTGATATTTCTACAAACATTTATTATTCTCTGTCCTATATCCAATAGTAAGCAGGTTCGGTTTCGTACATATTCTGCTTCGAATATCCCCATAAACGAGTCTGAAGGTAACAAATCTGGCAAGCGGGTTGGCCATTCCATAGGACCTCGCTGTCCATTAATTTATTGAGAGTTTCATCCGAATAGTTTCTAACTTGTCTGGAGTGATATGGTGATGCTGCATCTTCTTGGAATAATAATATCCATATCGAATTCATTGGGATTCGCTTCGACGATTTCGCTGATTAGTGGATCAACAGTAGTTTCCAGCACATTCAAATACAGTTCCCCCGTTGAAATTGATTCAATTGACCATTTTGGAGATAGCACGTGGTAACTATCTACTTGTGAAACCGAAAACTGAATGTGAATATTTGAACTGGACAATGATGTTCCTTGTCGTCCTGACAATTTTTTTTTTTATAAACAAAAATCAACCTATTAAAGTGTACTCGTTTGTTGGAATTGTCATATGGCAGAGGACAACGAAAATTTCTAGAAATATCGATATTACTGTCTTTGTATTCAGGTGATTTTCAAATGTTCCGCCATTGTGTAGTAGGGGATGATATTGACGTCATATTCTAGGGTTGTAAAGTATTCGTCAGGATCTTCAAAATTATGTGTCTTAAGACCTCTTTTCCATTCCTCTTCTTTTCATTATCCCAAGTTTCAATTTTCTAAGTTGACCTGTTCAAAAAATGAAGGGGGGAGGAATAAAGGATAGCACTGTATAGTATGTGAATTGATTGTTTACTTATGCAGTACTGTAGTTCTGCATTGCTTCTGCGGTACATTATATTCATATTTTGTAGGTGTGAAATTTTCATAAGAACTTCCTCAAATTACTCAAATAAGGCATAGCCTGTGTGGGAAAAAATTTTTTGTTCGTACGTTTGAGAGATGACAAAAAAAAAACAAGCTATGACAAAAATAACCGAAAAAAAAAGAGTAGGTAACTACCCGATCAGCCAACCTTGATTTGTCTACAACTCACATTTTCTCATAACATTACTACACCCATTATTACTTCCTTATTACCTAAGTTAATATCTTTCACTATATTTGATTAATACTGTACTTATAAGCTCACATATATTTTATCTTACTGTGTATTATTAATGTTCGAATCTATTGGAACCTTTTTCTATACCTATGTAGGTGTCACGTACAAGCAGCAAAACTGATCGCTTCTGTTTCTTTCAAGAATTATACATATCTTGTGGAATTTATATTGAATAAAAATTAATTTATCAGGAAAAACCTTTTTTTATAACAAGAATGGAAGATCGATTACTGATCTCAACATTTCATTTCGCTCCTTTCATAACATTTGCTTATGTCATGGCAACCTTGTTGAATAGCATCCGTTATCATCGCATGTAATCCTATAACGGCATGCATAAATCGTGTTGTATAAGGCCATTTGTTTCTGAAATAGCAATAAAATGTGTTCGTCTAATTGCCAGAGAGTAATCAGAATCACGGAGAGCAATAACGTTTTATCTAGAATCGGTGCAATTGCAGAATTCATACGTAGGTGGAATACTCTGTTTTATTAGGCAATACGGATATGAGGAATTTGATTTATTACGGTAACCATCTATGTTTTGTATCATCAATTGTCTTAACAGATTGAATAAGGTTATCTGAAGTTGAGCCTCAGAAAATCGAATGGTGAAACGGAATAATGATAGTCAAAACATTCTTTGTAAAAATTTCCATCAGCAAATCAAAACTGCAAGATCAAAGAAATTCTGTTATTCGGAAATACAAAAATATCATCATCTCGATACGGTCATCCTGCAGAAAACGCGTTACATGGAATGAAACCTCTTCAAGCTAGTTATTGTGTTTGTCAAGTCTATCAACGTGAGACTTTTCGAAAGAGCCATTACCTTAACTCCAATTCATGACATCAACAGCAGAATGTGAAAATAGTATGAATAAGGACAGAGGACATATTCCTTCCAGCCCGCTATTTCATTTTATGTTGAGGAAAATTAGAATGATCAATAGCTGAGCTCTTGGTCAGTTTGAGAGATACTCTGCAGAGCAGATATATAGGTAAATAACACTAACCCTGGTAGTATTTATGTTCTTCTCTTGAAGATGCTAACTTTGTTAGCGAAAGGCGAGTCGATTGCAAGTAATATCAAGTTAGTATTGGGGCTCGAATCTCATTGTTTATCGGTTTCAACATACTATAATGATTGACTAACTGATTTTTCATTCACATATAGTGGCCACTTTTTTGAAAAGATTGTTTATTGTTTCGGTCAAGATGAATAAAAACCCTGGTGTGTTGACTAATACCTAATAGATTGTAAGCAAATTTTCTCGACTTTTCGCTTTCTTGATTTTGATCAATTTCAACTAAAGAGATGCCTTCGATAGTTTGCCAGCAGAGGCGCACCATACGTGATTTTAATTTGATCTGTGATTCCGTGATATCCGTCTGCTCGACGGCCATTCGATTATTCATAGATTTATAGGTTATGTTTATTTCATGGTCTCATGTTTTGCAAGCAATTTCTTGCTCTTCCGCGAAATGCTAGAAATTACGTAGTCATCACATTTTGACTGATTATTAGGTATTCATTTTGCTTTCAATTTGATGAAAAATAAATCAAAAACTCAGTGATCGTGATGTGATTTTAAATATTCCGAAACAATAGTTGTGAGTGAAACTGGAAAGTATTGATATCTCATCTTTCTACTTTCTGAGAAACCGAAGATAGGTCAGTACTTTTGTCTTCATAGTGTTAGAAAAAAATGCAATTTCAATGTGATTACGAGCCGACGATATAATTACGAGCGTTTTATTTCGAACTTTGTAAATCGGTTCATAATAAATCTAACTATCACTATAAAATCAAACAAATACAAGCAACGATAAACACTTAAAAAGAATACAAAGAAGAAAAACGTGAAAAGAAATAAGAACTAGGTGCAATATTTTGAATATTGAAGGAACTTTCAAATGCATTCAAATTCAAATCGAACTGTCAAACATTTCAAAAAAATTAATAGCTTTTCATTAGACGAACTTGACCTTACGTATTTTGTACACTGATAATTTTATTGGTGAACGAAAGATCTCGCAAGAGTTTATCCAATGAGACCGCCGGTATCGAAAATCACTCGTAAGCTGCCACCTCAATGAAAATGTACCCTTAGATAATAGCAATACCCCAACACCACCTACAGTCAAAAAATGTAAGTTTACTCTTCGCTTTCTCAGGTCGAGAGGAATTGGCTAAACAAAAGCATATCGGTCAACCCACCAGGGCACCAGGGTTTTCATTTATCTTGGTTTTGGTATCTTCCAAACAACAGCAGTAGGATTCTGAAAGGAATGAAAGTTCTTTATCCAAGAGCTCAATGTATTTTCGGAAATAAACCAAAAATATCAGGGCTGGCCCTAGAGATATTTATGAAGAAGCAGAAACTCTTTTGTTTTGTTTCTGCATATGTTATTTTTGAGAATATCATGAAATTTCACGGAGATTTGTTTCATATAACATTAATTCTCTACTTTGGTACTACAAGAATTGGGATCAGACCTTTTTATTTCCGGAAATTCAACCCCCAAGAGTGGAAAAACGTATGCTAAATTTGTATATGTCAACATGATGCCTACTAGGTCCAATCTACTTCAAATTTTGGATGAACATTCTTTTGTAGAATTTATAAAAGAAGTGTTTCATATTTTATTGAAATTAATCGCCTAACAGGGTTGAAAAGGGGTAGACAGTTGTTTTAGGGGTTAATCATCGCACAACCTGAACCACTGATCGTAGAAATCTGAAACTTGGAGGGTGTGTGTTCTTTGTATGACGTGGGCATCCGATAAGGAAAAGGTTTCCTGAAATTCTTTCCCTAGAGGGGTGAAAAACGCGGTCAAAGTTTCTATGGGAGAACGGGATTCCTAGGTTCAATATACTTCAAATTTTGCATAAACATTCTTAAATAGAATAGATGGAAGACGTGTTCCGTATTTTATTGGAAATAATTGCCTAACGGGGTTGAAAACGGGTAGAAAGTTATTTTGGGGGTTAATCAACGCGCAGCCTAATCCAATGGAAGTGAAGATTTGAAACTTGGAGGCTGTGTTCTTTGTAAGATGTAGACATCCGAAATTCTATCCCAGAGGGGGTAAAAAAGGGGTGAAAGTTTGTATGGGATCACGTACTTCAATCTCCTTGAAATTTTGCAGAAAATTCCCCAACAGAATTGATGGAAGACGTGTTTCGTATTATTCTGAAATTCATTTTCTGACGGGGTGAAAAAAGGGGTTCTTGACGCTCGTTCGAGTATTAAGAACAACACAACATAATTGCATTACAAAAATAATTAACGCACAACGAAGTGGGCACGGGTCAGCTAGTTACTAAATAATAAACGATGTCAGAAACCGTTAGTATTAGTTCTTTGTTCAAGTACAAAAATTTCAAGTTTTTGGGACAAGTTATATAGTTGCTAGACGACGCATAGCGGAGTCTGGCCAACTTACGAGTCCCGAAGCGGTGTTTCTGTACCAGTTAAACATTTTTTTTACCTACAACTGGTAATTTTGAAATTTGTTGAGAAATTATTTCGACCTTGAAAACAGGTATGTAGCAGTTCTATTCTAGCATTATTGATTTCGTTGGAGGAGGACTTACTATCAATATCCATCTTTAAGTGGTTCGGTGAATATTCTGCTTCAAGACTCTAAGTTGTGATCAATATTCATTGAACAAACTTTACGTTAAAGGGATATCAATGTGTGAATGAATGAAGTTCAATAATATCAACAATTTTCATTTGTTGATGTACAGACATCAGACAATAAGAATCCAAACGACTTTCAAGAAGAGTTATTAGGTAAACCAAAAATTGCCGATAGGCAGATATTTTTCTTTAGTTTTTGAATGATGACATAATTTTTTGTACTAGGTCGAATTTTCCACATTTCGCTAATATAACCATGGGAACCAATCAATATCCTGTAGATACTTTTTCCATAAAAAGGTGAAGATAAGAAGGTCATATTCAGGCAGTTGTATAAAAATGGACTGTTTTTTCCTGAAAAGTATTCATTGAGTCTCCAAGGGACGATTTCTGTACTCCTTACATTGTTGTATCAAACTGCAACTGACATCGCATTTATCAGGAGCATCGGATCATACAGAATCTATCCCGCAGTGCCGTTCCGTGAGATAACAAAACAAGAACACTCGGCTTGGAATGACAAATTTCCGATGTCAACAATTCAATTGTTTTCATATGAACTCCGGAACATAGAAGTGAGAATAACAAGTTTGATCGGATTGAAGTGAACAGTAACAGTGTCGAATAGAACTTCTCATGCTGTGCAGGGGAAAATTCTAATCAAAGGTTTATAGCTGTTTGATTTTTTCATTCGAATGGGATGAGTAGATCTTTCAATTCCTTTCTATGAAAATGTAAATGCAAGAAGCGAATCAGATTATATTTAGGCCAATAGTATTTTCCCCATATTTCGATTCCCTATAATTCGAAATTTGTCCAAGCAATTTCTCAATCAGAAGTAAGATACGGTGTGAGGTTGATTTTCACTGTGTTCCGTTTGTGTTCTATAACAATTCCATTCATTCCCCGTAAATTTTTCATATATTCACTTAAGAATTTCATGTCATCATAATTTTTGCTAACATAACTGAAGAATGTCAGAACTAAAATAAAATCATTGATGTTTTGCACTAAACGCCGAAGGTGAAGGTTTGTACCGTCGAAACATCGTTTCTCACAAATATCTAACTAAGCTCATGTAGCTCGTGTAGCAGTTTCATTCATTTTCCGTGGAATTTGCATATACAGGGTGTAACTTGGATTATGTTTTCGATTCCGGGGATGATTCCTCGTCATATTTCATGAAAAAAGGGCCTAAAAAAAGTTTTCCTAACTTGCTTCGTTTCCGAGCAACGAGGTATCAGGGTGTTACCACGTAGAAAGTTTTTTATTAATAACCCAGAAGTATTTACGCCGATTTTGATGGAACTAGGTATGTTTGTTAGCAATAACAAGGGGTTTCTTTTCATGAAATTATTTCAGGGATTGAAATTCCAGTGTCGTCACAGAGGATTACCCCAATGATATTTATGGTAAAAATCATGTCAGCCACTGTTTGATATTTCTATTATATTGAACAATTTTCATGAAATATTTCATGGAAACGCACTGATAAGGAAGAAATAATTCCTTTCATTGTTTGATCTAGGTCATTCTGTAACCGATTCAAGATTACCAATTTCGTATCCACGGTAGACCAGTTACAAAATAACGTAAACTAAAAAATGAGAAAAAAACTTTCTGTTCTTTCTAGTGGATTTGTTTAAGAGCTTCTCTTATGGTGGGTGTTTTCATCATTAAACATCACCGAATCAAAGTAAAAATTTATAATCTAAAACAAGGAATGAAAATTATTTACTTTCGATTTAAATACATCTCGAAATTCAAAATCCCAAAACAAAAAGCATTGTATTACAAATAAAACGCACACGAAGTTTCATCAAAATAGGTGAAAAGAATTTTGAGTAATTCATGAAAAAAATATTTTTCATTGAACTTTGGACACCCCGTTACTCGGAAACGGAGCAAGTTAGGACACACGTTTATATAAACTTTTTTCATAAAATATGACAAGGAAACACCACTTCAAATTAATGACATCATATAAGTTACACCTTGTATTCACACATAAATTTCATTTCTTAAATATTTTTGCATTTATTCCAACAATCGCTTTGAAAAACGTCATTTCAGTATTCCACTGAACGACAAAATGTGTAAGACATCATTCAATAAATTGTTTTACAATTATTGTCATTTTGATATAAAGGCTTTTCAGAATTATGACAAGGCTAATACCCAAAACGAAGGCACAGTTTGGAATAAACAACAGAAGGTACTCTATTCGACATGTTTGCTATATGATACGAATCACCACTTTCCATATACAATTTTGGGGGTTGTCCTGGACATCCAATTCAATTTCGTCGAATATCGGTAGTTCCGATCGCATATCAAAGTGAATGTCACGATGGAAACATGAATTTTGGTGCTACACTCATTCTGAATGTAATTCTGAAAATCAATAACATATGGAACTCGATTCAATTATAAAAACTTTCAGTTCATAAACTGTTGATGATCTATCCATGAACCTGATTATGCTTTTGTATTGCTGCTTATGAATATAATCTGCCCCAATTAGTTACGGATTTGAAATTTTGAGATTTTGAGGCCGAACGGCAATGAACTGTATGTACTCTTTCATTGAATTTGGTTGTGAAATAAAATTGATGATTATGAAATATGAAGCTTATGGATAGAAAATTATATTCATTGACAGATGCAGAATACTAATTATAAAAAATATGTTGTAAAACAGATGTGTTCAAGAAATAATCTATTCTTGCTCTACGAAATACTCTCTGTAGTAGAGTCCAATCCAAATCAACAAGCACACTGCATGTATTGGTCAGCCTAATACGATACTGTTTGTAATATAAGTACCTGAGCAATTTATTTTGTATTTTCTCGACTGCATTGATTGTAGATTGTAGACCGATATTCACCTGACCATATTATACTTCCAAACTCCAGTTTAGGTCACACAAGTGAGTAATATAATAATTCAATAGTATTGTTATTCGTAAGTAATAATGATTCCCAACATTCGATTTGACGATTTAAAACTATTTTGAAAATGTTTGGCAAACGATAAGGTACTATTGTAAGTTACCCCAAGATCTTCAACCTCAGAACATCTGTGGAGGATTTTCCCTTCCATCATATAATCAAAAATAACAGGATCCTTCAAACGAGCTATTGTGATGATGCAATATTTGTTAATATTAAATTTCAATTTGTTTGTGATTCTCCATTCATGAATTCTGTCGATGTACCTTTGCAAATTAACACATATTTTTACTTTCACGTACTAGGAAAATACTCGAAAAAAGAGTTGAGATTTGTCGAATATTACAAAAGTTTAGAATTTACATTAGGAGTTAGCTAGCAACAGTTACTAGCACCTAGTAGGAACAGTAACGAAAATGATGAACGTTTTTCTTCGGACAATTCTTGGTTTAGGATTGTACATATTGATTTCGTGCTCTCAGTACTAACCGATTCTACCTAAGTATAGTAGTTTTCACAATAAATGGTATTGACTGAAGGATTATAATAAAACCAATTAGACCCTTAAGTTGTAAAATCCGAAATGCACATCATAAATGTGAAGGGACCGGATTCAGGTAATTTTGTTTCTCAGAGAGGGATTGTAGAGGATTACAGCTTACACTTCTTGTTCATTTTAGTCTTTGTATTTCATTGGAAGTGTTCACTTGTGTTACGGCGTGCAATAATTTTATAACATTTATTTGTTATTACAGACGTTAATAGCAAAGATTTTATACCCCAACGTACAGAATAGGCAGTATGTGGCGTCCGTGGATAAAAAGTAATAGTGCTTCTTCCAGTGGTTCGTTAAAGAAGAAACACTTATCTTGTGATGCGAAAACCATTAAAAAAATGTGTATAGTTCCTTACTTCAGCAAGGATATAATGCGGGTGCTGCAGCAAAAGTAACCAGTAATTTGACGAAGGTGCCTCTTACTTCAGTTAGACGAATTGTTGAAAATTCCATGGAATCAAGAAAAAAGCGTGAAAATTCCGGTATCACAAAAAGTCTAGACGATAGCGACACTGAACTAAATATAGAATAGAATTGTAACATTTAAATAAATTACTTGTATATCTCCTACATTATGCAAAATTCAAATTTCTTAAGTTCGACCCTGTAGCACATTCGGATCTTTTACCAGATGATTTTTTACACAATGGGATTAAATCAGGTAGTTTATTGCAGTTAATAAGCCAATACCATCAACTGTGAAAAATACTATATGAATAGGCCACAAACCTCATACTTGTTTTTTCATGAAGCTCTGTCTTAGTCTATACAAGCATCTCGTGGCGATTGGCTACCGTCGCAAACATTTCGGGAGGCGAATTAACTTCTTAACTACGGCCATGACCAAAGGTGGGTTATATTTCCAGAATTGCCTCAGGGGCCACCCCCTGTATACTTACCGCAACTATATCTCTGAATTAATGTGCGTTATGGCTGCCAGCTAATTCCTAGGCCAAATATTTGTGTATCTGATGACCAAGCAACTGTAGTATCCGTGTATCTTAGAAACTTAATGTCTTACTCCATCTAATAAATAATAATGGGGGGTTGTTTACGGTTCGACTCTGCCCCGGAGCCAATATTAGATTTTGAACAGATGTCGGGGGATGACTCGACGGTTGTTAGGCAATACTTGCTTGTCAATCGTCGGAGAAGGGGTTGTGATGCGTGATCGGCTCAAGATAACAAGCCAGAGTTAGTTGGGTATTTCCCTGAACAGTCATGAACTATGCGAGTATCACAAATGCAATATGTTAAGGGTCTTGTCGATATTCAATATAATATGTCTTCGGAGTGAGCACTCAAGTTCATTAATTTATGTATAACATAGTTGTTGAGGTTAGATTTTCTTCACAGAATAGTCGATTGCAGAATTTTGATATTTCCCTAGTTTTAGGAATCATTATGTGAAAGGCTTTTGAACCGATCCCCTTTTGAAAACGGTAACGATTCAGATTATCCGCTTTTTAGTGAACAATTCAAGGTATGGAAGAAAATATATTTCGCATATTCCCACCTCTTTTCGAAATATTTTTCAAATATCGTTTTTTCACTAATACGCTATAACTGATGCATTTTTTTGACGCCGAACTTATAATTCCTGAAATAGTACTTGGATGTCGATATTTTTGGTGAAGGTGAACGGCTCGTTTGAATTGAACTTCCTCATAAGACGAAATGGGAAAAAGTACATGTTGACCTATCAGCATGACAAGAAAACCGGACTCGATCGTGCTGCTATATTGTCGGGAAGTAAGGTAGGAATTTGGTCCTTCCTTGGGGTTAAAGTAGCTCAGATGATTTTTGTGATAACCAGGATGAAATCAGTTGGTGAAAACACTAATACAAACTTTATTGATTCACACATTCACTCAAAACAACAATCATTCATTATAAACCTATACTTACAAAATAAAAACCCAACAACACTGAATTAACTTGCCCTATTGGGCAGAACCGTTTCACTGACTACATCTGACAATTTCGTTATCAATCAGAGGCTTGTTTCCAATTCCCCGATCAAAGTTTTATTCATCAATTTCCTTTGAATCAGAGCCACGACACTTCTTTTATAACACATTCGATTTACTGAGTGTGATGTTCGCAAAGACATTTAGACGTACATGAAACCATTGTCAACGAATACGTATATGTAAGTCAATGTCGCGACCTGATTCCGAAAAGGTTCTTTATTAAGGCCTTCTATACGACAATATTACAGAGGATATTGTTATACTTCATGAAAAGTAGATTGCAGATTATTGGGAAGTTGAACATGCATCTCAACCTCACACTACTGCGATCTGTAAGAACTTCCGCTCATGTTGAAAAAATATGGCTGTCAAATTCAAACGAAAAGATTGAAATAGACTTTGACAAAGATCTTCAAGCTCAACAGATATTAAATACTTTTTCCATATATAACTATCTGAACAGTCAGTTTTGAAGTGAAAACAATTCTACAGGGCCCCTTATTGAAGTAAAAAATGTTCGCTCTCTTCTTCCTGCCCCTAATTCCCCGCTGACTGACGTTAACATGATGACTCAATTCGCATGACTCATGATATCAATATGGGGAAAAATAATGTTACCTTTGCATCAGAAGTTGGAGCAAGGATGACTAGAATGAGGGCTTGCTCACTCGAAATTGGTCGAGGTTGAAGGATTCGCACAGTAATGCAGATTTGCTCAAAATTAAATATTCATATAGATCGTTGACAATCTGATTGTCCTGATATCTACAGTCCCTCCCCAAGGGTCCCACCACTCTCACCAATCAAGCCAATTTCCTTTATAATCATTTTTGCTTAACTTAAATACAGCATTCAGACTGAATGATGAGATATTGAGAACTTCAATAATAACACTGAGCAGTCGTGCAGGTAGGAATCATCCTGCGAGTAGGGTTAATGAATAGCTCATTGGTCCCCTCCCACCGTATATATACTGCAGACTCACAATAATTATTGTTAATTGGTACTATGAACCACAGTGTCAGAAGCAAGCAATTTCGTGCAATGTTGAAGCCCAGACGACGCAAATTGTCTAGATATGCTCTTTAGAGGCTTCCAAGGTGAGAAACTATCTCACAGCTCTTCAATTATCTAAGTGAAGTTCTCTGGGTTGACTCGAAAGTGGTTATGAAATACCAGTCCATGAACGGTACTACAGGAAGTGCAAGTGGGGGTACTCATTCGAAGGCAGTATCAGGTAGTATTGAGATAGATCTTACTCGGAAGTAATTGAGCGAATGCCTCAAGGTTTCTCTGAGTAAGCAGATGAAACTGTCTTTTCTGAGCTACCGATGAAGGGGTTACGTCTATATCACACATCCAGGTGGTCGAGTTATCATGCACAGCTACTGAGCTAACGGGTTCAAACATCTACTTCTGTTATATTCATCATGCAGGGGTAACAGAGTGAGCAACTTCAATAACCAGCATAGAAAGGCCCAAAATGAAAAGAAAAGATGAGGGAGGTTCTATACATTGGAGACCAAGAAAAGGTTCAGTAATGTACCTACCTAAGGTGTTGAGCGGCCAGTAATAGAGTTTCGATATCACATCGAAACTAGTGTTTTTGTAGAGAGAGAAATCCGGAAAAGCGATTGGTAATCCTGACAATTGATTAAGTACACAATATCAATCATCTCCATGTTGTCTTTCTACCAAAAAAATCCGCCAATATCTAAACACAAAATGGTGGTTACCTAAACTATCATCCTTTTGAAGAAGAATCGCTCTTCTAGAGGTCTCAAAATTCTTAGATTGGTACATCGTGCCTACCTTTTGCGAAGATTACGTCTACTACCATAATAATTGTGAAACCGGCAATTCATAATTCTGATGCTTTCATCAGGGTCAATCAATAGTATTTATATACAGTGCATTTGTATAAAGTCTCCCCCTTTTATTTTTTGAACGGGTCAACTCAAAAAATTGAAACTTGGCATAATGAATTTGACGGATGAATACTATATTTTGGAGCAAAATTGACACATGAAAATTTCAAAATGGCGACTGCGATCTTTCTGGAAAAAAATAAATGGAGAGGTGGGTCTTGTGATGAATCATTTCGAAGCTCCTGATGAATACTTTGCAACCCTAGAATATGAAGTCAATATCTTTACCTACCAGAAAACGGCACAATATTCAATAATTGCCTGCACACATCGACGTTTGACTTCATATTTTGAGGAAATAATGTGAGTGCAGTTCAAAATATGCTCGAAATGGTTGACTTGAACGTCTTGAGATAAAAACAGCCTATCCGATATTTCACGTCGAACATTTTTCGAACACAGCAACTTCTATTTTTCTACAAATATTTATTATTCTCCGCCGTGAATTCTATTGAAGCAGATTCAGTTTCGTACACCTGCTGCTTCAAATAGCCCCATAAAACAGGTGTAAAGGTGTCAAATCTGGCAAGCGGGCTGGCCACTCCGTAGTACCCCGATTGCCAATCCAACACCTATTGAAATTATTATTCAAATAGTTTCCTACTTGTAGGAGTAATAATACCCATATCGAATTCATTAGGATTCACTTCGACGATTTGGTGATTAGAGGATCAGCAGTAGTTGCCAGCATATTCAAATACAATTTTCCTATTGAATTTTGTTCAGTTGACCATTTTGGAGATAATTCACGTGGTACCTATCTACTTGAAAAATCGGAAACTGAATAAGAATATTTGAACTGAACAATTATGTTCGTTGTACTGATTTTTTGTCTTTCTTATCGGGTTGTTGGGACAGAGAAAAACGAATATTTATAGAAATATCGTTATCAATGTTTTGTTTTCATGTAATTATTGAATGTTCCGCCATTTTGGAGTAGGTGGAGATGTTGACTTCATATTCTAGGGTTGTGAGGTATTAGTCAGGAGTTTCGAGATAATGTATCACAAGACTCCCGTTTCCATGTGAATTTTTTTTCCAGATGGCGTCCAGTCGACATGATTAAATTTTTATGTCAATTTCACTCGAAAATAGAGTATTTATGCATCAATTTCATTATCCCAATTTTCGAATTTTTTAGTTGCCCCTTTCAGAAAATAAAAGGGGGGAGGAACATTAAAGAATTGCGATGTATGATGAAGCGAAAATCTGACAGCTATGACAATAAAAGCATTCGGCATTGTAACAAATGAAATTGTGTTATGATCTTGTCCCGATATAGTACCCAGCATATCTCTCTGTTGTGTTTCATCATTCCAAACATTAATGTCCACTCATCGAAGTAGGAACACCACTCAACAATATATTCATTTCTTGATGGATTATCACCTGATGCCTCTACTGCATGAGCATTATTGATTAATCATAATGAGATATTACAACAAACCGGATTGGTGGCGAATCGCGTCAAACAATTACATGACCGAATTATAACAAGGATCAATTTCCGAACTAGTCGGATCAATCCGAATCGGAAGGGAGACTATCCCTATCAGGGGATGACTATTCATTTCGTTCGTTCGCGGACAGGATATACGATTAATCAAAATATTACCGACGCCTCGAGACTTAATAAACCGTCATTCATCTTGAAATATCTTTCAACCTTGCCGTGTCAATTTATCTCCCCTTTTGGGTTTTCCTGTCTGAAAGTTTTAATTGGAATATTGCTGATAATTACGGCATCATGAAAAGAGTGGATTTTCATTGTTGCTCTATGGGATAATTAACTCTGCGAACAATACTGTTTATTCGGTTATATTGAACAAGGGGAACATTGCAGAACGAGTTCACTGAAATGTATGGAGTATGTTGTTGAGTATGTGAATGTACCAGGTACGGAAACAGGATACTTGACATTTCATACCTATGTGGAATGATGGGTGTTTCAATTGAGGTTTCGTTTTCTGCATGAATGGGTTTTCTCATAACTCGATCGTTATGGTCTCCAATGTAACAAAGAGAAATCCAGAACATGTTTTCATTCAATTAATTGCTCTGTGATTAAACCGATAACTACATTCTCCAGAATTGCCAGCCAATTCCAACCTCTGATATAAATGAAGAAGAATCTACTACACTTTTTTTACCTTGTGGAAGCCGTCTGACCTGTCCTTCACTGCCAGGTCTCCGGAAAGCTCTTCAGCCTCTAAGGCTTATTGCACTTTGCTTCCAACATCACAAATTTGTGCAGGTTGATCGTTGGGTGTTTTTCATATTCTTCTGGATCCAAAATTGGTTTTCTTTTATGGTCCAGAGCATCACAATCGCAGGGTATGTGTCTAGCTGTCTCTGTCTCTTTGTTACATTGTCTGCAGCTAAGGTCGCCGTTGAAGAGACCTATCTTCTTCAGGTGTCCTTTAATGAAAGTTTTTCCGTGAGCGCCAGTAGGTAGATTTCCTTAGTAATCCTTATGTTTTGTTTTCACCCAATTCCTTATGTGATTCCATACCGTTGTTTCGGTCCCCCTCCCCCTGCTGACTCGGGTCCAGTGTGGTGTTGATGATCGTTGTCTTGCAAACTCATTGGCTTCTTCATTGCCTGCGATACCTGAGTGTCCTGGGACCCACCGTAGAGTCAGTCTATTATGGTCTGACATATGTTTCAGTTTCTCGCGGCATTCCCATACCTGTGTAGATATTACTCTGGGATTTTTCAGTGCTTTGAGTGCAGCTTGACTGTAAGTGAAAATATTGAGTCTATCTACTACACTTCGTCACCCAAAAACTCAAGACCACTGAAACAAACCATAAGAGTTGTCACAACTGGCCGATATTTCATAAAAAAATTCATATTCGACACAAAATACTGCAGTTTTCTATACGATTATCACTGACGTTGTTTTTTTAAAACCGCGACACGGGTTTCGCTATACAGTAGGTTTCTCATTCTTTATATATAATGTGAGTTATTTTCTAATTGGAGTACTGACTAACGTGAAATTCAAATGAAATTGGATCAAAACAAACAGAAAATACATGAATGAAATGACAGTGACAAGTTGCCTCAATAAAGGCGGAAAATTTTGAGTAACGGATGTTATCATTTTTTCGTTGAAAAGTAATAGATGGGAATATATCTGACTGAGGTTATTCAAGTCGGTTCGTTCATCCATAGAACGTTGTTCTTTATGAATATGAACCATTTCTAAAAAAATCTTTTCTGTGTCCAAGCTTTCAGTATTCTCATAATCCATTCGATGATCATTACGATTCACATGTTGCGATGAGGCACATGAATTGATGTTTCTTGTACAATCGCTTCTGTATGAAATAATGCGACTATTGAGATTTCTTGCTGTTTGACCAATATACGTCTGATTACAATCTAGACAGGGAATTTTATAAACAATAATCGATTTCTGTTTTTTCAAAATTGAAGATTAAACTTTGAGAACTCCAATTAAAAAATAACTCATATATATTGTAATGAACCTTTTTATAGGTGTCCCGAAGAAGGTAATGAACATTACCGAACGCTCGACACATAACAAAGACTGCAACCTCACTATATCAGGACCTATATATATATATATATATATATATATATTCCTGCCCTCTAGACAATTCCTGGAAATAATTGAAGCTCTTGTGATATTATAAGTGATAATAATATTATAAAATACAAAAATATAATCATATAGAAACTACACAAATGCTCTGGCAGATCATCGCTCTGGAAGCTTTGAAGCTTGTCTGTGGGCTCTATTTCACAAACATTTTTGGTTTGATATAATCATGCAAACATACTTTCAATAAGTGATGAAATGAGAGGGAGGATAGGACTGCGAAAGAAATACATATAATGCAATATAGTTTAAACTGATCAATGAGACTTTTAAATTTCACGTTCAGAATCAGTTATGGTACCTGGAGAAGTGGAAATTAACATCATTAATTTGGAAGATCTCAGCGATTGATTGGTGAGCTAGCAACTATGTTATATCTCCACAAGAATTGTTCTTATCCCATTTTCGATTATAAGAGAAAATAAAGTCTACCGAAACTTTGTACTATACAAAAAATTGTTACTTCTCCTAACAGCAACCAGAAACCACTGTTTCGTAATAATACTATTCATACTAATTCACTTCCGTGGGGTAAATACAAATAATACACAGAAAGGTGTCCCAAGGGTAAATGGAAGTCACAACAAAGTACATAACAGAGTATTTGTCTAGTCACAAATGAATTAAACAACTCTTTCCCGTGAGTGAGTGTACGAACAAAATTACAAAATGGTTATTAAAACTTCAAAACTTGAGGAGTTATGGGGGCTTTTGTCTTTATTACATCAGCGTGAATTTATTGGGGTGAAATAAGTTCATAGCACATATCTTTATTAAAAACTAATTCATTGCAGCTCCTGCTGGAAATTAGGATATTATTCATTTTTTGTTTATAATCATGTGAATTTGGCTCCGGTCATTTCATTCAGAACAATAAAATTAAATGATTACTATCCAATGGACTTCACGGACAGTATTCTCTGGATATTGACAAAGTTTTCAGTGTATTCAAATCTGAAAAAGTATCAAAAACTGAGAACATTCATTTTATTCCATCATTGAATACGAAAAGCTATCTGGGGTGGAGAACTGACAGTTTTCAGCTGAATAGTGTGACGCTATAAGGTAGAACACGATTAAATTTCCACAAAATTTATGGTCTTCGCGACATGTTTCGATACACTGTATCTTTATCAAGCGAATGTATTTAAACACTGAATTATTCTTTGTTAAAAGCTCCTTAAATACATCAGGGCCTACTGTAATTATCCCTGATTCCTAGAAATACAACTGATACTGATGATTCCTAAACTTATGAAATGATGCTGATTCCTGAAATTATACAATGATACTGATTCCTAGAATTACAACTGATGATGATTATGATATCTGAACATAGTTACTACTAATTAGTTGAAAAAGTTCAACAAAGGGGAACTATTGAGATCCAATTGATCATTTAGCGAACAATTTGAATTTTTCAGTTTATTGATCTCCAAAAATTCTAAATAATCAAGTCTAATGCCTTTAATTTCAACATGCAGAATTTCGAAATTTTTATCAAAGTCATGCCCTTCCTCCAAAATGTGATTGGCATATGATGAATGAGTTGTTTTCTTTTCATAATTCATGCAATGTTCACGTATGCGGCTTTTGAATGGTCTACCTGTCTGGCCAATATATACTTTGGAGCAAGATCCAAAATTCAATTTATAAACTCCCGATTTTTCATCTTTTATTGTTTTATCTTTGTTATTCTTGATAAACTTTCCCAACGTGTTATCTGTTGGGAAAGTTTATCAAGAATAACAAAAATAAAACAATAAAAGATGAAAAATCTATATGCTAGCATATTGAACAGATAACACGTTGGGAAAGTTTATCAAGAATAACAAAGATAAAACAATAAGAGATGAAAAATCGGGAGTTTATAAATTGAATTGTGGATCTTGCTCCAAAGTATATATTGGCCAGACAGGTAGACCATTCAAAAGCCGCATACATGAACATTGTATGAATTATGAAAAGAAAACAACTCATTCATCATACGCCAATCACATTTTGGAGGAAGGCCATGACTTCGATAAAAATTTCAAAATTCTGCATGTTGAAAATGAAGGCAGTAGACTTAATTATTTAGAATTTTTGGAAATCAATAAACTGGAAAATTCGAATTGTTTGCTAAATGATCAATTGGATCTCAATAGTTCCCCTTTGTTGAACTCATTCATTTAATAAGTAGTAACTATGTTCAGATATCATAATCATCATCAGTTGTAATTCTAGGAATCAGTATCATTGTATAATTTCAGGAATCAGCATCATTTCATAAGTTTAGGAATCATCAATATCAGTTGTATTTCTAGGAATCAGGGATAATTATAGTAGGCCCTGATGTATTTAAGGAGCTTTTAACAAAGAATAATCAAGTGTTTAAATACATTCGCTTGATAAAGATACAGTGTATCGAAACATGTCACGAAGACAATAAATTTTGTGGAAATTTAATCGTGTTCTACCTTATAGCGTAATAACTATGGATTTCCATCAAGTAAAGGCCACCTCAATCCAAAAAATGAATAGTGTGAATTCCTGACTGATGAAAAAACACCCTATACGCACCTTCACACAGAGGAGCGGGGTCTGTATAAAAGAAAACATGTTCCTAGGCTTTTATAATCATTGAAACACTTCAGCCATGAAGTGAATTCTGTCCCGGTAATCGAAAACTTGTTTCCGTTGCGAAAGAAATCGCAGAAATGGGAAAGGGACGCTCGGACGGACGAAAAAGCTGAAAAGATGGATGAAACACAAGGCAGGTGCTCGAAGAAGTGAACGTGATTTATTTTTTCGGCCGTTCAATGACGGTTGGAGAAAGATGAAAAACTTGATTCTGTGGATTCAGCCGGAACGGAAGGGCATCAGTTGGGAGCGAATCGATTTTTGAGCGTTGTCATTTCGGGTTTTATTTTCGACTTTCAACATAGTTCGAATGCGCAATGACTCGGACAGACAGAAACAATAGGTTTTGATTCAAGAACATGATCCAAGTTGGCAAATATATAATTCATATCAATCGTTTCGAAAGGGAAAAACAAGATTATTGTGGAGCTATATCTTCTATTTCGATGTCTGGTTGATGTTTGGAAATAGTATCTCATCACTCGAGAGTGAAAAATCAGGTTTCCTGTTTGAATATAAGGATTCAAACCGAATTAACTGATTCACTTTCGATCAACTAGTCGGAGAATATGTATGAGGTACCACTGTGGTGAGGCCAAATATATATAATCTACACTCGAAAGCGAATGTCAACTAACTTATAACATTCTGGAAAGCATTGTAGCTCTAATTTCCTGGACGTGTTTCGAATAGTTCTCTATAAACCCAGACTTATTCCTAGCAATTCTGAAGGACTCTAGCTGATGCAGCGCTCACTTTATGAGAAGCAAAATATCAACTCAGAGGAAATATTTCAAATTGGGGTGAATTTGAAATCTAAAATTTGCTGCGTTATTCGAAAACATTTCTTTTCAATTGAAACCCAAAATTTATTGCGGTATTCAAGGACATTTCTTTTCAATTGAAACACGTCCTATCAGTCAGTGGAATGCAAGAACCGAAAAAAATATGTCTCTGTTTTCAAAACACACCTCAATTTTGAAAATGTTCTTGGGAAATATGTTAGAAACCTGGGATCTGTCATAGTATTATGTCATTCGAAGGGCAACCAGGTTTGATTTATATCAAATGAACTCCTTGAGATATAAATATCCAGACATCATTAAACAACAGATTCCTCCAATTCTCGTTTCCTACCAATGCACTCCATCGCTATAATTTGAGTCTTTCTATTCTACTATGTGATCTAAATCGGCAATGAGAATGTGTTCCGATAGTTGAAAAATTACCAGTGTGTCTATTTCTTATGTATATCTTGTTTTCACTCTTTCGCACTTTTACAGATCATGACGTTTCACCGATATATTTTTGACAGCACGAACAAGGAATTTGAAAAATACAATTATTTAGGTTTTCTCTTATGTTCTTTTTTAATTCATTGTTTCCAAAAACATCACAGTTTCCATAACAAGTAGTTTGAGTTTGCTACATTGAAAAATATTTCATCTCTGAATGAGTACGCGTATATATACACATTACACATACATGAAAAGTAACAAGAACTAGATTGAATAAACAGTTAGTCTGTCATCAAACTGAGCGATACGAAGTTATACACTTGCTAGGTGGAACGGGAAAGGAAAAAAAATTTTTATTCATTGATGATAAAAGAACGCAACTTAAGCATATTCCAAATATAGCTTGATATATATTTGGCCAGGAAGGGCGTAGTATTCTCGAGGGTATTTACCAACAAATCCAGACATGCTAAGCAGTTAGAATGGAGGGATTCAATTGATGAGTAAATTTGGCAGTCGAACAAAATATAGTGAATTGTTTCGTGAGCGTTTCGATTACAAGCTGTACTTATTTCTTGTGGGTTTATGCTGTATGTTGAGCCATTCAGTGTGTAGTTATTGCACATTCTAAGCTGGGCAAAGGTTCTCGTAATATTCATCGGGAGTTTCAAGCGAAGATATTCAGAGGGTTGTTCACGTATTGTGAAGTACGAGCAGGGAGACGTGAAAGAGGATTGATTCGCTGAAAGAATATCATCACTGTGTAATTTCGCGTAATATTTTTTTTGAGCAATGATTGTCTGTTATTTCTCAGGTAAGATCCTGAGATACGACTCAATGGAACAGAGGAGCCAATAAAATCAAGTTGTCGAGACACTTGTTTTGCCCAACTATATCGGGTATCACAGTTCGATAATTGCAATTGCCGCAAAAGACAAATTTTTGGTCATCGTGAGTTGTCCATATTGAGAATTTTTAGCAGCCAATTCAATGTCTGTTTGAATATATTGAAAGAAATTTTAACACGGCCAGTTTCCAATCTGACAATACAATCTGGGGTATTCCTGGGAAGCATAAGGATATATTTGGAGAAATAGAGTTGAACCCTCTCTAGGATGGCAGACAACCTGAGGCCCAGACAGGGAGACAGTTATTGATAATACTAAGAACTACTGATTCGGGTGGCATGATTCTGGAATTCCAGCAATCCATTTTTGCTTTAGCCATTACTGGTATCATAGCACCTATAGCCTGTTTAGATTTATGTACAGTAAGCAGAGCCATTTCTCAAAAAAAAAGAAGATGAAACAAACGGTACCCCTAAGTAATCGTATTTTTCCAGCATTTCCAGGTTGTTACCGTTCAAGCGAAATTTGAAATAATTTTCGATTTCCTGATATTTATTGTGAGTTATTTGTCGCATACTCCTCTAGAATATTCAATTTCTTCTGCAGGTCGACTTCACTCTCCGCAAGTACGACCAGGTCATCAGCATAGAGTAACATCAGGAGATCAGTTGAATTATCGAAATTCAAACCTCTAGCTCCCTTTTTGCCAAAGATCTCTTCGATATCTGCAACGAAGATAGCAAAAAGTAGGGGACTAAGCGACTCGCCTTGAAGTACCCCGGAGGTAACGTCGAAAGGCTTTGTGTACCCATCACTGCCCTTCATTTTTATCGTGGAAGTATCATATATTTTTTTCAGTATAGTCAAGATATTAGAGCTGAACCCAGATACGAACAGCTTATGCCACAATAGCGGGTGATTCACAGAATCAAATGACCGCTGGAAATCGATGAAAGCGGCGAAAACTTTACGTTTCTTGAGCCTAAGGTGAAGTTGACACTGCTAAGAGTAAATACCTTATCAACACATCCTCGATGTTTTCGAAAGCCCGATTGCGATTCTGGTGAAACTTCAATCATTTCTACCCAAAGAGTAAAACGACAGAGCAGAACTTGAGTAAAAATTTTTTCTGTACAGTTTAAAAGGGCTATCCCCTTATAGTTGTTAGGATTTTCTGTGGGATTTTTTTATGGAGTATAGTGAGTGTTATTTCACTCTAGCTGCTTGGAATAACGTGAGAATCTAAGATTCTATTGTATAAACTTGCTAGGTACAGAATCCAGTTATGGGGAAGATTTTTCACAAATTCATAGGATATTTGGTCGGAACCTGGAGATTTACCGTTTTTACATTTATTCAGAACAGCGTAAATTTAATCAGGTGTTGTAAATTAGTTGAATATGTGTTAGTATCGAACATGAAGTGTTTGTTGTTTCGAATATTTTTCTAACATCATACCTGTTGCCGATCCGTTTGATCTCTTCATATAGGTGAGGGACATTAGGCCTAATGCTTGTTCTTAATAGTATGTCTCCATTATGAGGAATGTATTTTCAATTTCCATTTTTTCATTAAATATATATATATATATATATATATATTAAACAATATTGAGAAAACGATATCTCATTATGAATATTGGCTCAATATTGACAATAAATTTCAACTGCATTTTGTAAGGTTCAATATTGATAATATATGGGTTTGATAACATATTACCAATATCTGATTTACCATATCAGGTGATAATGAATAATATCAGTTTAACAACATAGATATTTCAATATTGTCTGCATATTTTGTATATACTCAATTTTCAACATCGAAATCTAATGTATATTCGACATTGTTTGGGAGCGTAGATTAAAATATTGTATTTTCACGTTAGGTGGCATATCGGCATGATACTGCAATATAGATATGCGAATTCTGATATTGCTTGAATATTGTTTTAACAGTAGAATGAAAATATTCGAATAGTCATTTTAGAATCACAGCCTGAAAAGGGGTATCAGTGTATCAGGATTTTGAAGGTGATCACTTAATGTATTCAAACATATATCAATATCGGTAACGCAATATTCATCACGAATTATTCCTAACAAAATTTGGAAAAATTGAAATATCGACATGTGGTAAATTTCAATACCAGAAAATTACGTCCAGAATATTTGGCAACGCAAGTTTGATATTTCAAATCGCCATCACATAAGACAGTGATCCTTCAGCGTTTTCTCGAATATATTTCGTTGTTACTTAAGTTCCCAACATTTTAATGTTGTCTCGAACATAACTAACTTGAAGTCACCACATCTATACCACCCAACTCCTTCTTATACACAAGTCTCTCCGTGCCGTAGAGTGTATAGTGGTCGACCAAAATATTTCTCTTCTGAAGGTCGTGAGTTCAAGCCCCGCAGCAGCCAGAGTTTTTTTCAGGTTAGTATTCGGTTAGTTAATATAGATGAGTGAAATTTTCCAGTTGACTATTCAATAAAAAAGATATGTATAATCCCGAATATTATAAAAAAAAATTAGTGACGTCAATCGAATATTCATTTTTAGCCGATATATCATTAACAATATTGTACCAATATAGTTGAAAAGATATATCCTTACATTGGTTTCAAATGTTGATCCAATATCGCCGAATGTTCACATTTTTTTTGTGGCCAATATGATATCTACAATATAAGGTTGATATTTTCGTAATATTGAACCAGTATTGGTCTAATATGTTTGTGCTACTTGGTAGATAGAAAAAGAATAATAAACAAGAATTTATTTTCCAAATCAACTAAAATAACCAACAACAATGATGAAGTCTAACATTCAAAACGAGATAATAATGAATACCGAATCAATAATTGAAATATGAATACTAGAAATATAAGTAGTACTTTCCTAGACTCAATAGTTATCTATGGTAATAAATTGCCAGACATTAGTAGAAAATAGATTTTCATTATTGTTGCTAGGAAACTCAGAATTTCATTTTTTTTGTCCAAAAAAATCTCCAAAGCAGAGATGTCATGAAAATTTTGATGCAACTCCATCCATTCTTCCTTTAGTTAGTAAGTGAAAGATTCGTGATGAACAGTAAGTGCCATACAAGAGATTCAAAGAAAGTTACCTTGTATATAACTCTCTGAAAGACACTCCATGGTGAATTGGGAATATCCAGTTTCTAGTTGCTTTCATGAAAGCGAGGCAGCTACACAATCACCAATGAACCACAACAGACTGGTGAGAGTCCCTTACAATTGAATCATTGCAACGTACACCCCAATATATGCATATATTTCCTGTAATTCATGAACAAATCCCATTTTTCTTTTTCGAACATTGTCCGGTAGTGATATTGAAATCATTTTTATCAAGAGCTCTTTGCATCACTTTGTAAAAACAAAAAGAAACCACGGGACGCTAGAATCAGTTAGGATGAGTGCAAGCGAAACAGGGTTGCCAACCTAAGATTGTAAGAATAAAAACGATTTGCTCACAGAACTCCATGTTTATGTGTAATAGTTTAAATTCAGTAGTTTGACCTTTATTCCCCTCACAGTTTAAAATGCTGAGCTAATGGAATATCACTTGTTTCATGAATGATTCATTTCTTCATTTGCATTCATTATATTGTTGAATTCGTGGGTTTGGTTTCAAATTGCTGTATTCTATAACATTCTCTACAAGAAATAGCTGGTTCCCAGATAAGAGGTAGGGTGTACACTTTTCCTAACAGTCTGAGAATGAAACAAACAATAGTAATGATAATATGGTTCACAAATCCAATAAACAATGATCCCTGAGATGTTTTCATATCATTGGCTATCACAATCCAAAGTGAGAATTACAAACAAAGTAATAGTTTGTAATTCTTGTTATTATTATTTTATTGGAAATATTTAACAAATGTCAATTACTAAGATTGCCTACAAGATATATTGAGATAGTTGCTGACTAGTTGGACTTGTTCTATCCAGAAAGAACTGTTTTTCAATAGACGCAGCAACTTTTCGGGGTAGATTGAAAATCTGCCCTTTTACACTTGTATAGATTCAAATATCAATTCTTGTTTTTTCAGATTGTGGTAGGTTACAATACCCAGTAAACTATGGAACAAATATAAATTATAGTTTGGAATTTATGTATGTGGGCACTGAAGTTTTTTCCGATATCGCCTTTGACGAACACCCTTCTCCTAAAACTATTCCCTGGGCAATCCACCACAATATCGAACACGAAATCGAAATAAAGCAGAGCTCAACAAACCGCACCCTCATATATTAGAGCTGTGCATTAAGCAAACAACGGTAGTCTCCAGATACTTGGATTACTCTCACTGGAAGATTTACCGATTCCTGTGATAAAATAACAAAAACCACTCGAAAAATGTTACTTGAGAAAACACGGGAAATACAATAGAAACGGGAAATGCCGTACTTTAGCTACAGGACGTTGCAGGAATTCACTTTTCCCTCTTTCCTGCCCTGTTTGGGTAACTTCCATCAGCGGAAAACTATTTTATGTATTTTCTACTCTGAGAGGCACGCATACCAGCATTCGTGAACGCGTGCGAGGTGAAATGAGGGTCGGACCTTTGAAGGGAGTTATACGGTGAGAGAAATGCATGGGAATTCTTCATTGTTTCAATGGGAACGGTTCAACTCGTGTGCCTGGATTCGGACTATAGAGCTCTGTAACTCTTGAGGTTAGAAATCATTACGCATTTCATCACTTGAAATCGCATTCAGCATCCAGAATGATCAAGAAAACTATGTCGAAATATCACATATATATGATAGTATACTTTTTTTACGGGAATATATTCAGAATTATTCCTGATGATTGCAATTCATTACAAAAAACAAGTACCAAATTCATTAGAACCGCAAGGTATTACCGCGTATTCTTTCTTGAGTTCATATAGAAAGAAAACAAAAATGCTTATGTTATTTCAGACAGTCATGACGAATGAAGTATTATTGTCAATTCATTCAAGATGGCACAGAAAATCATTTCTTCTGAGAAGTTTGTTTGAAAATGTTCCATTAATTATCCATAGATTGGTGAGGAACTCAGAAGAAAGTTTGCTCTCTCGGAACAAGCTTGCATCAAAAAAATATTCCAATACGGTTTTCTGTACAATTTTCACTATCACATTTCTAGTGAGAATAGTATAGCTTCTCAAGCATCATCAGGTATCTGCTGGTTCAAATTAAACTTGTAGAAATATCCTTCGAATGCAATCATATTGATAGATATCAAGTGTGCTTGATGCACCACAACTTCCATCGAGTGCTTCAACTCATTAGCTGCTTCATCAAATAGATTATATTTCATCAACCTTGTACCTATATTATATATTCATATAGAAATGGATCGAATCAATGATTTTCGTTTCCTTCATGAGGTTTACATTCAGAATTCGCTATAGCAGTTAGATAAAAATGTTTGTGGCTGTCCAAACTGTCAACATCCGAGAGTTGTTTCCCTCTCGTTTGATACGGGTCAAAATGGGGTTTTCCTTCAACCAGCTGACGTCTTTTTTTGATTGTCAGATGTAAAAACTTACGCTAGCTATGATCTCACCTTTCAACAAGTGATCCTTAGTACAGGAGTGGATAAGGAGTGAAAGTTTGTCCAACCTCCGGGGCCCATCCAAATGGTAGCCGCTCAGAGCATTGTTCGCATTTCTACTAGCCATCTGTTAGTAAACTAGTTCCTTACGATTGGAAGAATAGTGATAGGAATTTTCCTCACGAATTGAAGATATCAAGGCGGCTTTCATACAGACCAGGGCAATACAACACGAAAACCGATATGTATGTATCAGATATAGACATCGATTAACTGAAGTGTATTTTCTTGAGTCTCATCATCAATTAACCCCTGAATAAAGAGGCAATACAGAAACATAAAGGAAGTTCGATTCAACCATAAAACATTTCCTTGAGTTCCCTCATCAACTTATCCGCTGATAACTAAATATTATACTGACTACGACTCGAAAAGCGGATACCACAACGCCAAGATTTGTTTTGCTCAAGTCACAATTACAAGGATGCAACGCCTGCTGCGTTGTCAAGCCCCCGAAGAGCACATGTGTGCAGCAGCAATCACGGCCAACTACGAGACTGGGAGCAACTACACTCTAATTGAACGGAATTACTCCATCTCACTAACAAAAGTTGATATCCTGACCCTCGGATGTAATCAGAGTTTACGACGGTTGCATTTTTATTGTGAGCGTATTTCGGACGAACCGGTTCTAAAGGGATAAGACCAGCTTTGCGAAGGGCTCATTTCTATGTCGGGGAAAGAAATTCTCTCGGAAATTTTGTTTCGGAGAGTTTATCAACTCTTTATTGTTAACGGCTCTTGTTTCGGATCGGAAGAAGATTCTTAGTGGGGTGGATAGCTTTTTGTAACTTAAAGTGAAGCAATATCAAAAATTCAATAATGATTACGAACTTTTCACAGAACAAATTGTATAACACTCAAGCAGGAAAAATTCAAATCGAAAGTGAACATTTCAAGTAATTGTCCGTTACAAATATTGTTCTGAGGTTCATGCATCGACAAAATGGAAAGTGGACATTTTCCCAAGTGAGAAGGAAGATCTTGTGTTTCCTTGGAACTTTCAATTCTTTACGATGTTTTATGTTCAAAATTGGAATAAACCGTTTCTGGGATATTAACAGTTTCATTTAATTCCAGACTTTCGATTCCCGCTCCCCAATTTGAAATATAAAAACCGATAGCTCCCATTTGGATGACAACAGAGTTATATAAAATAAAGATGACTTTCGTCTCTGATTTTGTCTCAATCAAAAAGTTACAGTACTTCAACACGCCTGAAGAAGCTATTGTTTAGGGAAATACATGTGGTTGTGTTTTTGATTGTTTTCCAGTTACGTTTTCATGGATTTCTATCGGGCATCAGCCAATTCCTTCGAATTAATAACAGATATTCGAAACTCTCGAATAATGAAAGGAGAATTCAAAAAATTCTAAAAACACAATAAATGTGGTTGGAACTGTTGAAATTTTGAAATGGCGCGTTAAAATAAAAGTTAACAATCAATAAGAGAAGTATTCGAACACTTGCTTTTTCACTCTTTTTTCTTCAAAAATCTCTCATTGATCTCTTTTTCAATTTGTTCATTCCCTTTTGGATACAAAATTCAAAGAGTATCGGGAAACAGCTTTCGGATACATAAAAATTACTACCCAGCTCTGCTTTTCATCAAGTTCGGTAATTTCAAAATTTCCTCTATAGTCTAAGACCCCACGACACTAAACCTATAATGCTAGGGCTCCCAGAAGTCATACAATATAATTCGATATTTCATTCATGGGAGAACACAAAATGGCCCTGCTGCCATGTCTAAGACCGGTCAACGCCATAAAAAAATAACGAAATTTTTTTTCTTAGGTTTCTGTAATGATGAGTCTTCCGTATTGTGATCGTTCCTCCAAACAGGGGAGGGGTAGGACTATATGAAAAAGCAGTGCTGCCTATTCCAAACATGGCGGCAGCAGCGGAACCGATTTTGTGTTTCAATTCGGTTTTATCAACATTCGCACGTTTTTTCCGATTTGTATTATTGAAATACGCTAGCCAATACAAGAAAAAAATATTTTTACGTGTCGTTGATCGTTTAAACAAATTGAATGGCTTATTTAATGTGATTTTTTCAGAATTTCTGGCCGTTTTCATTCTTGTTTTATACTTTCTTCCAGGGACTGCGAGCAATCGAGAATAATCCTGTCTTAGGATTTGGCTGGCCAAAATAGCCGTGCTCATCCAGCAAAGCGAGAATTCAAAATATAACGATATTTTCATAAACATGAATGATCAAATTATTTGAAAAACCATCATTCTTCCAAATCGCAATATTATTCCATTTTTTATGATGTTTTTTATACGACGAATAATCTTTGAAAACTTTTCAAAACCATTTTTTTCAATAATCAACAACATAAGAAAGTATAAAACAACAGTGAAGATGGCTGAAAAATCGAAAAACATCGCATAAATTATGCGATTTCATTTTTTTGAAGTGACTGGCGTATTTTGATAGTACGAATCGGAAAAAAAAACCGGGCGATTGCCAATATTATCGAATTGATACGCAAAATCGGTTACGCGGAGGGCGACTTTCAAACGCTGCTGCCGCCATGTTGTACACTGTTTGGAAAAGGCAACACTGCTTTTTCATATAGTCCTACCCCTCCCCTGTTTGGAGGAAAAATCATGATACGGGTGACCTATTACCACAAAAACATGAAAAAAAAAAAGATTTTTTGTTTATTTTCTTTTATAGCGTTGACCGGTCCATGGCAGCAGGGCCATTTTGTATTTTCCTATGAATGAAATGACGAATTATATGTATGACTTTTGGGAGCCCTATCATTATAGGTTAGGTTAGTGTCGTGGCCTTTTAGACTATTATAAATAATTAAAACATAGGGATACCCAATTTCAGTGGACTGAAGGGGAATATGCATGATTGTTTGTTATGTCGTGAATTGATCATTTATATATTTATGATGTAGGAAAAATATAAATGGGCTCGAAAATATTCAAACTGTTTTTCAAACCGAAATTCGAAACGTTGAATGAATTTGAGCCGTTCAAGACATTTAGCGCGCGCTTTAGATGATGTCAAGTGACGTATCCCATGTTTGTTTATTGAAGCTGAAAACCTCACATCTTTTGATTGTATGGTACCTAAAGTGCAAAAATAATTTTTGTATTCCAAGCGATGCAAAAGTACGAAAACAATGGTGTGAGATGATGAGAAGAGATAGGAAAGTGTATTTCCAAAATCTATTTATATTGTTGTGTAGATTATCTTAACACAATTATTTTGTTACATTCATTTACAACTCGGTGTGAATTAGTCAGAAGTGAGTTTGCATCAGCTATTTAGCAGCGAAAAATTCGTTTTTGAAATAACCCAAGATAATTTACAAACATATCGGAATATCGATTCATAATATACAGCTCTGCTGTAGGCATTCATGGATACCAACCAATCTATGTTATGGACTCAAATACATCATATAACATAATGATAACCTCGCAGTTTTCACTCCTTTGATCTCTGCCTACGTAAAGTCAAGATTTGATGCAAAATATTCATATATTTTTGATGAATTTTTTGATTGTGCTTGGACAAAATCAGTTTCCGTCGTCATCCTAGATTCACTACAGAAATCGCCACAAAAATACAGGTTTGAATATTTTAGCTCTGACACATTATGAATATCGATGCCGATGAATCCAATGTTGTGTCGTGTTCGAGAAATGGTGACGCATTTTGGGAGTTTGTATTTCCCTCCCTTATTCTTAAATTTTTATAAAATATTTGATATTTAAATTTCAAATAAATAAAAAATTATCCTTTGATTATGATGTGATGATCATAAAGATTCGGGAGGGAAATATTTGAATCAAATTCAAATTTTGAACTATTATCAGTTGACTGGAATAATAATAATAATAATAATAATAATAATAATAATAAGAACATCTTCTTTAAGAACATCGAAGACCATGGCTTGTCTGTTAAGCTGACATTTGCCTTCCTCAGGTCAGGTGAGCTGAAGTCGGAGACTGAAGGGTTCATCATGGCGTGCCAAGACGGTGTCTTCAACACTCTTGTCTATCGGAGCCGCGTGATGGGTATAGAGGTCCCTGATACTAGATGCAGGGCCTGCCGACAGGCGCCCGAGACTTTGATGCATTTGCTGTCATCTTGTGCAGTTTATGCGGTCTCGGCCTATATCCATCGCCATAACGCGGCCTTACGAGTGCTGTACTATTTTCTTCGGCACTCGTATGAAATAGACAGGACACCGGTACTGCCTTACGCTCCAGGGGATATTGAGTCCGTTGTGGAGAATGAAAGGTGTCGAATTTTTTGGAACTTTTCATTCCCCACCCTCAGGCAAATACAAGCCAATAAGCCTGATATAGTCCTCTTCGACCACCGAAGTAAGACGATATTCGTTATTGAGTTTTCGGCCCCTGCCGAAACGAATATCGTCCGAAAAGAGGAGGAAAAACGGACAAAGTACCAGGATTTACTTTACGAACTCCGCAGGCTCCACCCGGACTATTCTGTCAAGTTAGTGGTTCTGATTATAGGTGCTCTCGGTGGTTCCAGGCCAACGCTACTCTCGGAGCTCAAGATCATACCGGCATGCCGTAATGCGGCAGAGATCTTGGCCGGCCGCATGCAGAAGGCCGTTATTCTCGGTTCGTTGCGTCTACTCAGGACTCATGATTCTCGGAGCCAGTGACCACTTACCCCGCGGTGTGGGGAGTGGTCATTGGTTAATTATACTAGCGCGTCCGCCCACTGGGTCGGAGCAGTGGGGAGTACGGACCCGACTAGATTTGTTTAGACGACAGAATAATAATAATAATAATATTTTATTTCCAGGATGCACAATAGTACAAATAGAAAAAGTCATGGTGTTACAAAATACAAAATTACAAAGTACAAAATGATTCATCTCACAATGAAAAGTATTCATGCAATGTATACACGTTTTTGTCGATTAAAAACATTTTTAAATAGTGTTTAAAACTGCTTAGTGTCGGAATGTTCTTTACTTCCGTAGGAAGTTTGTTATAAATTCTCAGGCCTAAATGGAGCCACGACTTGACACAAATGTCATACTTGAAGAAAGGAGCATGGAAGTTCCTATTTTGCCTAGTATAATAGTTGTGAATGGAAGAGTTCAAAATCAAGGCATTTTTATTAGTGTAAATATGTACACAAATTTCAAAAATGTATAAACTACATAAAGTTAAAATTTCGAAACTTTTGAAGATCTCTCTGCATGACTCTCTGTTAATAACATTGGCCATGATTCGAATAATCCTTTTTTGGATAATAAAAACATTCGGTGCCTGAACCTGAGAGCACCCCATAAACAGATTCCATATCTCAAACGTGATTGGACCTGAGCGTAATATACTTGTACCAATTGAGGTAGAGACAGTACAGTTCTCAGATTTCTGAAAAGGTAGCAAATAGAATTTAACTTACTGATGAGGAAATTGCAATGGCGTTTCCAGTTAAGGTGCTCATCAATAAATACCTCCTAAAAACTTCGTAGACTCAACATCTCTCCAATAAGTTTGAGCTGATGTTTATTTCAATTTTTTTGCATATTCTCTTGCCGGTTACTGAAACCGTATCATATGAGTTTTGGAACTGGTTGGGAAATAGGGCAGGGGAATCTTTCTGTTACACCATGCCTGACCAGATTTGACTTCTAAATCTCTCTCTTACAGGACTCATACAATTTCTCATCCGGTTTTTTCCACTGGACGATTCTATCCGACGTGCTCATCCGGCATTGATCTTATGACAAGTTGCATTCCTTCTGCAATATCATTCAAATCATTGGTATAAAGTAAAACACCAATATGGGCCCTAACACGGATCCTTGAGGCACTCCTATATTGATACGAGAATGTTCAGACTTTTTTTGCATAATACATGAGCTAATTCTTGTCGTAACACTAACGAATTGTTCTCTGTCAGAAATGAATGACTCGATCCAGTTAAATGCGACTCCTCGAATTCCATACGCATATAGTTTATCCAGAAGGACATCATGCTGGACGCAATCAAACGCCCTACTCAGGTCACAGAACACCCCAACTGGACATTCATCGCGCTCTATCATATACATGAGTTTGTCGAAAAACGACAGCAATGCTCGTAGATCGCCGGCCCTGATAACCCCTTAGCGTATTTCGGGAGTTTTAGGGAACATACTACGCCTATGTCGTCGTAGCGGGGTACGGGGGGCGGGGGCCCCTGTAACCCCGTTGGTACTCCGCCCATGTCCGCTAACGGTCGTCGCCGACATGTCGAGACCTGCAAAAGTTCGAACGGCGAGTTCCCAGGCTCACGTGCAAGGCGGCTCTTTTGTCGGCATGTTCGTCAAAGATATCATCGAATGATTAATGGGTTTTCGGGTGAATCCCCAACCGCCGAGCTGTTTACGAAAACAAACGTGATGACTCATGCGTTTTTCCGAGAATTGCAGAAGGTCATGCCTGCCTGAGACTTGCAAAACAAAAAGCACACGTGGGGAACCCAGATGACGTAAGCGCTTTTCCGAGAAATGCGGTCATACGCGGCGTCTTTCGCTTCGGACGTGATCGGAAACGTTCGGGCGGCATCGTAGAACCGCACCCATTTCGAGCGGGAATATTTGAACTTCGGGAGGTGTTTTATGACTCGGGCAATGCTGTCTTAACCGCACACACAGAGGTGAAGAGTGGAGGGGGCGTAGCCATAAGGAAAATGGTTATGATCGACGATTGTCAGTGTGAAAATGTCCTCTGAAGAATATAGACGTAAATTGGAGGAATTTGGTGCGCGAGTACGAGCTGTAGCCAAAGACTTGGAGTTTTACGAAGACAAGCTAAATTGCACGAAACAACTGGAGAAGTTGGCCATATCTGCTGCATATTGGGACAAGGTGTTCGAAAGGTACACCACAACTGCAGTACCGCAATCGCCCATAGGACCTGTCAGAAGAATTCAGCCAGAAACACTCTAAAGATGGCGGCGGCGGCGGCCAACTTATACGTCCTGCTCGTATTTGTCAGTATGGCAGGCAGATTGTACGTCAATGCTCCGAATGATGTACATGAAGCTGAAGTTTGTTTTGGAAAATGTATCGACGACGACGACGACGGCGCGCAATGGCAGAAAATGGAGCGAACTCATGTAAATGGAGGGCTAGAGGTGTTCTGCTCCCATCAACTACTGACCATGGGCGACGACGACAATTTGACGTACCTCAACTTCAAGCTGAAGCTCAAGACAGAAGAACGAACCATCATGCTGGATTCCTCCACCTTGAAGAAGAATGGATCGCTGTCACTCGAATCGGTTGCTGAACAAGAAACGCACGACTTGTTCGTCATTGCATGTGTCATCATGACCTTGATGAGTGTAGCCATATTGAAATTTCTTGTTATGAGCATACGCAATAACCTACTCGATTCATCATGTAATTTGAAAGTGAATGCTTGAATAAAGATGTGTGAGAACGAAAAAAAAAGAGGTCTTTCATTTTGGACAGATGGCTGAGACTCTCCGTCGACGCCATCTATCCACGCCACTGTGAGGCCGACTCATAAGTGTGAGTGACAGATGACGCCGCCTTCGAGGACGCCATCTATCCACGCCACTGTGAGGCCGACTCATAAGTGTGAGCTCCTCCGAGGGCGCCATCTATCCACGCCACTGTGAACCAATGCGTAAGTGACAGATGACGCCGTCTTCGAGGACGCCATCTATCCACGACACTGTGAACCAATGCGTAAGTGTGAGTGACAGATGACGCCGCCTTCGAGGACGCCATCTATCCACGCCACTGTGAGGCCGACTCATAAGTGTGAGTGACAGATGACGCCGCCTCGGAGGACGCCATCTATCCACGACACTCAGAACCACCCATCGCACAGTGATCTGTGTCCCACACTCTTGTTTTTTCATTTTTTTTTTCCCACCCCACAATCTGAAAGAGAAAAAAAAAACAACCCTTTCGAAAATTCGATTTATTGATCGAAAAAACATACATTTCTCTCAACGAGGTAAAACATTATTGGAGAACCATCTAAGCATAGAGTCCACATTGAACTGTGTACACATAAACTTGGAATTGTAGGCGGCGGCTATGTGGTTCGGGCATGGCGTGGGCGTTGGCTGGAAATTCTCCTCCATTCCCTGCGTCGTACCGTCGAACTGAGAGACGTCCTGGACATTGGGGAAGACCACTCCGATTTCTCGTACCTTCTTCGAGAGGAACTCGGCTTTCTGACTGCCTCTCACATATATGATTTCGGCCGAGTGCAGTAGGTATTTTTGCAAGATGGCATCGACGTCGTGGTATTCAATGTCCCCCGAAGAATACGGGATGCTGTGTATGAACTTTTCCAAATAGCGGGCGGTCTTCTTATCTTTGTCCGTCAGCACGACAAAGGGCATTGGCGGCTTGAAGAGGAAATTCTGCCTCTGATGTCCGATGTGGATGGTAAGTTCTTTGGGGTGGAACGCCCCATTGACGATGAAACCTTGTATGTCGACGAAAGCGATTCTCATGGTGTGTGTGTGCGTCTTGTACTCGTGATAGCTGGCAACTGAATGACGAAGCGCGCTAGAGAGCGTCACTTCTCCCACTTCTCCCACCACCGCAGCGCCGCCTATGAGAGATTTCTCATGACTTCGGTGAGGGGGAAGTACTCCATCAGACAATCGTGTATGATGATGCAATATACGCGGGTTTTATCGGGAAAACCCACGCTGGCCTCGATGTCGAGACGGACGTCAACCGTCGAGGATTTCATCCGTTCTTCTTGTTTCGAGCAGTCTATGACGAAGAGGGCGCGCTCCTTGAAAGCGACGTAATTCAGGAGAGCCGACTTCTTTGCCGCCATATTGGTGTAGCTCGGCAGGAACTCGGTGTAATTGAAATGGGCGTCCGTATAGTGATTTCGCTGGAAATCCAACTGCATACGTTCATTGGGCCAATACTCCCCGTTCAGAGACAGACGAATGTTCTGAATGTGAACGTGATCGAAGGACGTCGGGTCGGCAGCTGCGACGTCGCGTTTGTCCGTCTGGAAACATACTACGACGAAACGTGGTCTTTCCACAGCCGTACTCGTCTTGACAGCCCAAATTTCTCGTTTAGCGTCCTTCGTGATGGCAGGCAGTTCGTTCAACTCCCATTTTCGAAACGGTATAACTATAGGTTCATCCGCCTGAATGGCCCTCATCAACTGCTCCCGAATGTCATCGTTCGGATAGATGTGTTTGATTTTCAGCTCGATATTCTCGATGACAACTTTGACGGTGGTGGGTCCTGCAGCAGCCGCCGCTGCCCCCAGTTCTCGTATGATTACGCAATCGGTATCGTTGCGAGCTCGAACGAAGCGAAGTGTCTGTCTGCCGCACGTTATGAGCGGGTAATCGTTGAAAATGTTGAATATGTGCTTCAGCGGAACAAGTACGCTGAACGACTTGTCCTGATCGTTGAGAACAGGCGGAGAATCGGGATAATTCCATCCGGCTATTGCCATGTGTGAGGAGTCTTGGCGCTCATAGCAAACCATGGCTCGGATGGCGCTTACGATCCCAGGATCACGAACCGTTTCGATTTCTCGAGCGCTCTCGCTGTAGGTGCAAGAGTCGAAGAGGAAGGCGGCGAAATTGGGGGCGAGCGATACGTTGCCCGTCCCGGTAATTTCCAGCTTTCCATTGATCGACATCTGAGACTCGTTCATGGCGAAATACGAGTCGACTTGATTGATGTTGAACTCTACGATATCGTTGCAGTTGTACGACTTGATGAAAGGTGTGTACGAGCGGTATTCGGCCTTGCGAATAGTTTCGTCGAATTTCGGCTTTCGAAACACGTCGAATATCGTGGTCGGTGGCTCAGAGGGCCCCGTCGACGACGACTCAAAGTCATTACGTCTTCTTTTGCTTGTTTGCGGCATAGCTCTTGAAGGCACCGTCACCCAATGTGTATGCGGTAAGAACTTGTTTGAGGAACGCTCTGTTTGCACAAGTCAATTGATGGTGGTGACGCTCTGAAGGCTGCTTCACAACTAACTGACCTCGTGCAGCGCGTTTTCCTTTATTGGATTCGAAGATCAGTCCCATCTGTCCCGGGCAACTCGCACCTCCAAGACGATGGTGCTTTTTTCACCTTGAAAGTCTACGGGTCGACCGTCCTGATCGAGGGCTAATACGGTAACGTTGGTGATTTCTCGCTGCGGAATCACCGGTAGGTACAACAGATTCGAAGGTGTTTCGTTGATTGCGTATCCGGGGTCCACTTGAATGGCGAATTCGTAGATGGTGTGCGCAGGCGTGTCACCGTCGAAGGCTCCCCAAGTAATACTGCACTCGAAACGTATTGTCGATACTTTTATAATGTTGACAGGTAGATCCGACGAATGCAGTTGGTTGACAGGTAGGAATTTCGCCGAAAAGCCCAAAATGTGTCCAATATTGCCCTGCTCTTCGAACGAAATGTCAAAGTACTTGCTGTACATTTCACATTTCAGTGTGTTATTGTTGGGTTTGAGCGAAAAGGTGGCATCTTGCTCTGCACCGCTCAGGTGCGAAATGTTCATCTTTTTCCGTATGAACGCCTCGATATCGGCAATTTCGTAACATCCTCGAGGAAACTCGATGGTTTCGAGTGTGCCCTCACGGTTGTAGTAGAAGAACTTTGACCCTCTCTCGATGTTCGGAATAGAGTTGTACGAATGAAACGACCTCAACGCCAACTCGTACTCTTTGTTCGGGTTGAGCACGATAGGCGCTTGCGGCCTAAAGGAAAACACGTGATTGTGACTGTTCACTCTCAACAGCTGCGACATGACGACTGATGATGGATGGATAGGTGCAGAGATATAAATAGCCACTGAAGTCAATCAACGTTTATTCGTAATACAATCTGAGACAAAATACACAGCGTGTCTCCATGCGAGGGCCGCAAACGTCAGGCCACACGTGACGATTGTAGTTCCGGTTGCAAGGCAGGAAACGTTTCAGCTTTTGGCGTACATCTTCGGGGAACCACAGCCACGTTTCGATGGTAATGTTCCTCATCAGGACGACGATGACGAACCACATTTCCTCCTCGGACAAGTCCATTACGCGGTGGTCCATAGAAATTGCAAACAAAGATGGCCGCAATTGTATTGATTGTACGTCTGGTATTGTTCGTTGTTGTAGACGATGGTGCAGTCTTTGAGGTATCGCACAAGTTCTCTCATCGGTTTCAGATTGCCGAATGAGTCAAAGTACTCGACGCGATCGTTTATCTTCCTATAAGCTACCCAATGCGTTCCAGGATTGTGGGAAACGTCCAAGTTGACGATGGCGCACTCCCGACGACGCGCTTTAGCGGGAAGCGTGTCTCGCATGAAGACGCCGCGGAAATGCGCGATTTTCAACTGCTTGGCGTAATGACGAAGTTCGTGATCGAACAGCGCCCTATCGGGTAGCTTTATTGGGAGTTTTTTTGTTTCTTCAGAAAGAGACCGTATCCACCTTTGGCGTTCTTCCTCAGGTACAATCCTTTGCCGTTGATGGCTTCCATCGCCTTGTTGTGGCGCTTCTCCTCGTCGAGTTTCTTTTGGGCGTTTTTGGCATCCAGGACCGTCTTGGCGATTCCTGCTGCGCCCCCACTCAGAGCGCCCAGAGCGCTCAAACCGGCAAACAGCGGTATGAGAGGTAGGACTCCACCTGATTTTGCATTTTCTATGGGTATGATTCTGGGAATTCGAATGCGTTTCCTGCCCCCAACCTTCTTCACGGCCACTCGAGCCGCCTTCAAGGCGTTGATGGCGGCCTCCTTGAGCGTCGTCGCCGATGGTTTCATACCCTTCTTCACCTTTTGAATGATGTGACGTTTGAATGACAGAGTGGTGGGTGATACGCCCATGCCAAGCTTTCTTTTGGCCTTCATGGCTCCGGTGACAACTAGTGCGTTGGCTCGTTCACCCAAAGAAGCGTCTTTTGCTCGAAACCGATTCCAAGCCTCGTCCTCGAGCACCTTATCGGCTTTATGTCTATCTTCAAGCAGCGAAGACTTGGAGTAGGCTATGTCGTGGATGCGACACGCGGCGTCGAGCTTATTGATTCCGGGATCGCCGCGCGCAAGGCGTTTTTGAAGTTTGGTTCCCGCTGAGAAAGTATTTGAGGTTAGATTTCCCCATTCGTGTGAGTGTGACTGTTACAACTTACGTCCACAGTATTGGTATCCCCCCGGTAGATGAAGTTCGAACGGCAGCTTGGTGATCAAGTTGTTGACTAGACCTTCACCCTCGTACACCAACATTGAAACTGATTGGTCGTTCACGTACGCCCCTATATATATATGCGACGACACCCAGTATACTATTTATAGGCGAACACTCTGTATCCAACAAACACAACATGCAGACCTTTCGACAAGAACACACGCTTCCAATCAACAACTTCGATGACGTCATCAGCGATGAGTCATCGAAGCGAAGAAAACACAGCAACTTGTTGCCGAACAGTTTTCGAGCCATCATTTGTGGACCGAGCGGATGCGGAAAGACGAACATCATGCTGTCTCTGTTGTTCCATCCGAATGGCGCTAAATTTGAAAACGTCTACGTGTACTCAAAGTCGCTGTACCAGCCCAAGTACGAGCTGTTGCGTGAGGTGTTGGGCGGCGTGAAGGGGGTCGGGTATTTCCCATTCAAGGACAACGAAGAAATTACAAGTCCACACGAGGCGAAACCGAACTCTGTGTTCATTTTCGACGACGTCGCCTGCGACGGCCAGCAGAAAATTCGAGAATACTACTCTATGGGCCGGCACAAGGACATCGATGCCGCCTACCTATGTCAGACGTACTCGAAAATACCCAAACAACTCATCCGAGATAACTGCAATTTGATCGTACTCTTCAAGCAGGACGAAATCAATATGAAACATGTGTTCGACGAACACGTCTCACCTGACATGTCTTTTGATCAATTCAAACGAATGTGTTCGGCATGTTGGGACGCTCCCTTCGGCACTCTCGTCATTGCCAAAGATTTCAATCTGAACGAGGGACGTTACCGCAAAGGTTTCGACACATATATAAAAGTATGAAACCATCGTCATCACCTGTCATTCCGCTTCAAGATGTCGTCCGATCGAGTTGCCATCGCTACACGCAAACGAAAAATCACCGAACTCGCACGCTCCATTCGAAAAAAGTACTTGGCCCTAAAACTGGGCAAATCCGAACAAGACGAATCTATCGGAAAGCTGTTCAAACCCATTTCGCAACCGCTGCAACAGATTGCCCGATCCTCCAAGGCCATATTGATTCGTACGGCTGCCGCCAAAAAGATCAAAAAGGAACGGCATCGGCTTTGAAGCAGGAGAAACCCGAGAAAAAAGAAACCGACGACGAGGGCAGTGAAGAGGAATTCGACGATGCCGCACCGTGGCTACCTTCGAATTTTACCAATGACGTAATGGACGACTACCTGAATCGATATCCGAGCATAGCCCAACCCTACCTGTACGAGCACCTGAAAAACGACAAAAAAATCGACAAAGTATACGGTCCCGTATACGATGCGAGTTCTTCGTCGTGGTTGTTGGGCACCGCACCCATCAACTTTGAAGCGGACGGCTCGATAAAAATCAATAATGTGCACACGTTCGAGGGAACGCCCTCCTTGTACGATCTCATCTTCTACGACGACCCCGACGACGATGACATTCAACAAGATGACTTCGATGCGTATCGCCGAATACTGGAATTGACCAATGTTCACCGAGACGCTAGGGGACGTCTGAAGGGCTCCTCCAAGCGCAAGTACAGAAACATCATAAAACCCATGTTTATACATCATGCAGGTAGCGGCGGCGGCCGCAGTACATTGACGTACAACGACAAACCGATGGAGTACATCTATTGGGACGATCCGAACGAGCTGGTGGATCGCCTGCGGCTCCTGATGGCCTCCAAACAGGCGGGAAATACGTCTCACGACAACGAAATCGTCGCCATCATCAATGAACTGAAGGAGGCCGATATAATACGTTTACGAAACGTTCGTCCCTCATTCACATCATGAGCGTCGACAAATTCGGTCATCGTTCCGGAGGCGCCACGTCGTCGTCGGCGGTCACCCTGTCATCCATTCTACATATTCCGCCAACGTTCCTGCGCACTCCCGACGGCGACTTGGACATTGAGAATGTGAAAATTTGTAACTTGAAAGAACCGAAGGTCGACAGCGATGCCGTCACCAAGCGATACGTCGACTCTATTGCGTCTCAGCTGCACGAAGCGATGACTGGGCATGTGGCAACGCTGCATGACTCATCGCGCAAGTATGCAGACGAGATAAGCGCACGTGCAAAGAAAGATTTGCGAAAGGAAATAACAAGTTTGAAACGCCGCATCGAACAACAAGAAAATACGTTGAATAAGCGGCTGAATTTGGATTCGGACCAACTTACTCTGCTGGAAGGTCGAATGACGGACATATCCAAAATGATGTTCGAAATACAAGATAAATTGGGCAAACACCTGGACGGTAAGGTCATTATCGATCTGGACTCGAGCAGCAGCATTGATATGGCTACGAAAAAACACGTGGTGGACGAACTGCATCGGCAGGCTCGTCGAAGGTTTCCGCGACGTCGAACCATCGTCAGGGGCTTGGACGATACTTGGCAAATGGACTTGGCCGATTTGCGGTTGTACAGCACTCTCAATAAAAACCACACCATGATAATGGTGGTCATCGATTGCTTCTCGAAATTTCTATGGACGCGGCCGCTGAAAACGAAGACGGGGGCCGAAATCACCGAGGCATTCAAGGACATCCTCGACAAGTCGCAGCGGTGTCCCAAAAATCTACACACCGATCAGGGCACAGAGTTTTTCAATGCCAAATTTCAAAGTCTGATGCGTGAGAGGAACATCAACCACTACAACACGTATACCATCATGAAAGCCGCCATTGCAGAACGGGTAATACGGACGCTCAAAGCCAAATTGTTCAAGTATTTCAGCTTGAAGGGTTCGTACAAGTGGTTGGACGTTCTGCCGAAAATCACCGACGAATACAACGCCACCAAACATAGAACGATCGGCTGCAAGCCCTCCGAAGTGAACAAATCCAACGAAAAAATCGTCAAGTACGCATATTCGAATCGAAAAGTTGTGCGACGAGCGCCCAAGTTCAAGAAAGGTGACGTCGTACGCATTTCCAAGGCGAAACACGTTTTCGAGAAAGGTTATGTGCCCAACTGGACCACAGAGCTGTTCGTTGTGAGCGCCGTCAGGGTTACCAACCCCATAACGTATATGCTGGAAGACCGACAGGGCAACCCCATAAAAGGTGCGTTCTACGAGGAAGAACTGCAAAAGACGCGCAACCCAGACGTCTATCTCATCGAAAAGGTATTGCGCAGAAAAGGAAAGAAGATATACGTCAAGTGGCTCGGTTTTGACAACCGACACAACAGTTGGATAGACTGCTCCGATGTGGTGGGGGAAGACGATGCTTAGTGTTGCGCTGGGCCGCGTCCCTCTCAGTTCAACTTCAGTCATGAGTCAAGACAGTGGCTATTCAAGCGGTTGCAGCATCACAAGTATGCTTTCGAGTTCGAGTCGATTCAGTGGCGGCGGCGGCAGTAGTGACGAATCCAATTGGTATTCGACAGACGGCAACTTTGATCGACATTTGACACGTATATTGGAGAAGTACGAGATGGCTGCCAGAATCGAGGAACATATGTTGCTGCAGTTCTCCTTCATTGTGGAGGGTTTCGAAATACGTGTGGGACTTTCTCCGGCAAGAACCTTCAGCCCGTCCATCATACTCGCTCATCCGTACAGGTGGGCAAAGTTTTCGAAGATTTCCTTCAGTGCCTACGAATGGTCTGTGCTCTGTGACCTGTTTGGACAGAAAATGGATGACTTTTTCCGCGAACCGATCACCGACGATTATGATCCGATAACTTTCCCAGTGGGCGACTACTGCAAAGTGACGCAGACCATGTGGGAAGATACAAGAATGCTGCTCGTGGAGAAGCATGGCGAGTGCTTGGAGCTGCAGGAAAATGACGTTTGGAAAATCTTCTCGGCGAACAGCACAATAGTGAAGAACCGAGTCGCCATGTTGGATTCCATCAACTTTTGTGCCTACTACCACAATCTGATAGATGGCGTTAGACGCTACTTTCGCTGCAACCCGGACGCCACCGTGGGAGGCATGCAACTTCTGACGACGTTCAGCGACATCTGCCCCGACAGTTTGCTGAGCAACGCCATGAACGATTATCTTTTCTTCTATAGAACCAATATTTTGAATGATCTATTGAAAGATGAATAAACTTGTTTGTACGTACACTGTGTGTCTTATTTTTGAGGTTTTTGATGTCATTTTTTCGTCGGAAAAACGCGCCATTTTTGATGCAGTTTTTCGACGAAAAAATTGCATCAAAACGCGCCATTTTTGACGTGTTTTTCGACACTCATTTTCGATGCGTCGAAGTGACAGAAAAACGTCGTTTTTCACGCGTTTTTTCGACGCTCATTTTCGATGCGTGAAAACGCGTGAAAAACGAAGGTTTTTTGTCACTTCGACGCATCGAAAACGAGCATCGAAAAAACAGGCAAAAAACGACGTATTTTGGTCACTTTGAAAATGACAAATTTTGGGCGAGAAACAGTCGATGAAAACTGCACAATTTTCATCCCATTTTACATGTATTCTTATGGGAAAAACTGGCGATTTTGATCGACTCATTTTCGCACAAAAATCATCGAAAAACGACCAGTTTTTCACGATATTTCGGTGCTCATTTTCGGTGCGTCGAAGTGACAGAAAAACGTCGTTTTTCACGTGTTTTTTCGACGCTCATTTTCGATGCGTGAAAACGCGTGAAAAACGAAGGTTTTTTGTCACTTCGACGCATCGAAAACGAGCATCGAAAAAACACGCAAAAAACGACGTTTTTTGGTCACTTTTGACGCGTCAAAAACGCACCGTTTTTGTGCTGTTTTTTCGCCTCAAAAATGGCATGTTTTTTGCTTGCAAAAAACATGCTATTTTTGATGTGTGCCTGAAGGGCCTCTCTCTCTCACACACACACACACAAAATCAAAGTCAGTAGATTTCAGATACAAGTATATATATTTCCTATAACATATAATTCTCTATATATATATATGGATATGTACAATTGTTGAGACAGATGGGGAAAAAAACTCAACTTTACACCAAGTCATCGTCGTCAACATCTTCCATGACGTCGACGTTTTCGAAAGCGTCGGGGTTCACTGAACCGCCGGCGTTTTCGGAAACGTCGTCGACGACGTCCTCCAAAACCGAATAATGGCCCCACGGATAAGTATCGAAGCTATTCGGGATCAGTTTCCTCTTGTCATCGTGAGGACTTAGCGCGATTTTCGTCTGTTCAACACTAAAAACGTTGTGCGCATACGAACGAATGCACCTTTGAGTTGCGAGTTTTTCGCGATTTTCCTGCAGGCATTTCAGGTAATCCTCAAAGGTGATATCGTTCGCAACCACATTGTATTTGACCCCTTTGGACTTTTTGACGCATTTTTGCCCCTGAATTTTGAAAGTGTACATTTTTGCCCGCAACCCCACGAAATCTGTCATAATGCACCCGTTGGCTTCATCTTTCATCAAACCGGGTACTTTTTTGTTGACTTGCGGAATTTCGAATTGGTTATCGCTTGGGTAATCGCTCGTATCGAATTTATCCAGGTGAGACGCAATGAGATCTCGATAGGCGTCGTCACAGGTGAGTTCGTACACCAACGAGTCCGTATCGGTATACATGAGCTTGCACTGGTCTCGCGTATACTTTTTCATCATGAAATCATAATGGAAATCGTATACGCAGACCTTGGATATGTCGAGGATGGACATGCCGATATACAGGGGTTTGTTGAACTCCAAATCGCACTTGAGGAGTTCGATAGCCATGAGGTCGTTGTCGAAGATGGTTCGACTATGGAATTTGGGACTGCTGATGAGATTTTTGGCACCATACCTGCCGTGCCACCGGTTGACCAGTTTCACCACTCGGTGTTTTCGGATGTTTTCCATTGTTTTGCCGAAAACACTGTTGTTGGCAAGCTTGTAGTGGTTTTTGCCAAAGGTCGTGGTCGCCTGCGCCCGCAACCTCGTATTCAGTTCAATGTAGGGCTTGAGCCAAGCCTGCTGCTTGAACTGAAGTACTTTGTGTACTTTTGTGAGTACAAGTCCGTGCGCTAGTGCCTGTTTCAGTAGCCGATAGTGTACGACGTATCTTTCCTTTCGGTACAGGGTGGTCATCAATTTTGGGTGTTTTGAGTTTGGCGGTACTCGGTGTTCGGCGCACATCGGAAAATCTCGATGTTTGTCGTGGAGATGCTCGGGGTACTCCAAGTCGACCTCGAGGATATACCCAACGTCGGACGAGTCCGAAACGTTGCGAATATCCAGATCGTCGAAGTTTTCGACCCATTTGAATTCGCCCACCGGCAAATGTTCCATCATGGCCCATCCATAGAGGTTGTTGACGTCGAAATACATCAAGTACTTGGACGGTTTCGAGGGATCGAACTCGGCCATGTACTTGTTGTTGGCTTTCGAGTAGCGGTTACAGCACTGGCTGATACCGCCTCGAATGCCCCGCTCTATGAATAGCACCATGTCGACGTCTCTGAGAAGTTCCAGCTTACACTTTGTGTACTTCAACATACACGACCACGTATAGCCGGGCATGGTGAAGTACCAAGCGGGATCGAGCCCGTAGGTGCTGTGGCCGATCTTGCGGAAATTCTCAAAGATGTCGGTCAGCAACAAGATGTCGGTTTTCATGTACAGATCCGAATATTCGCCAAGGGTTTTCACCCCGAACGATTGCCACACCCGTTGCGCATGCTCGTACTCGCTTTCGGTGATGTCGCAATCGTTCAGTTTATTGTGAAATTCCTCGAGAGCTGGCAACTGTGTACACTCCAGTTTGTCCAGCGTGTCGACAAAGTCGTATGGGAATACCCCTTTGCGCGTGAGCAGTTCGTATTGTTCGGCGCTCACGTGACTGAATTCTTTGCGCGTTGCGCGCAAGTCTTCAGTTTTCATGGTGCGCACCAACCCATCCAAACTCATACTCAAAAATCGGAAAGAGTCGATGAAGCGGAATTTGATGGTCGTCTCCTCGTCGTACTGTGTAAAGGAAATGTACTTTTCCTTATTGATCGGCAACAGGACTATGCGTCCACGTTTAGCCAAGTCTCTGATGATGAAATGGCTGTCGTAGCCACCCAAGTTGTGGAACACAATGGGCACTACGAACTGCTTCTTGTACTGGAGGTTGCATTGCGCATGCGCCCAGCCCCGGAATAATCCGGTGAAGTGGTCGTGGTCGACCACCTTTGCGTCCTCCGCCTTGAAGGGGAGTTCGCAAATGTGGCAGACTTTGGCAGAGTCTCGGCCCGACGGATATACATCCATCGGTACGATATGATGGATTTTGGCCTCAACCTCTTTGGCAATGTCCTTCATTCGATCGGCGAACCATTCCATCGAGTCTGCCCCCCGATGGCTATCGTAAAACGACAAAGAATCGTCGTAAGTGCATTTGAAATAGAAACCTGCGCTGAAAGCCGAATGTTTTTGGTATTTTTGGGTTTTGCTCATTTTGGACTTGGTCAAACTGTCATCAAACGGCTCCAGAATACTTTCAAAGTCAGCGTAGATCACAAAAGGAGCTTTCTCCTTGAAAATGAAATTTCGAAATTCGATATGTGTGTATTTTGGAAATCTAATTTTGCATGAATTTTGTGCCTCGCAGTCAACCGTATGACTGTCGAGTTTCTCCTGCGTCGAAAAGTAATTCAAACATCGGTCGCAAATGAATTTTTTCTCTTTATGTTTGCTGAGTTGTGAACCGACAAGTCGAGACAAGTCTTTGATCCAACAGTAATGTCCGCGGATGTTTGTGACGTCATCGTCCGTGTCGTCTTCGTCTTCCTCGTGTATTGTCGGTAGTGGGTCATAGTCATTGATTTTGGGTGTGTAGGTTTGTTCGATCAAAAGTAAATTTACATGTCTGTCTAATTTCTTTTTCGTCTGTCGAATGGGAGCAACATCGAAATAGGGTCGAGCGTCTGATGATGGTTTGATCAATTCCAAAATGAACACATTGACCGAAATTGAGTTCAATTTTTCGAATTTGTCGATTTGTTTGATGGTCATGGGAAATTTCAAACCCTCTGTATTCAGTTTTTCTCGCCAATTCGGATACGATGATGTACGATCAGAATTTTTACCATTTTGTACTGGATATAGAGCCGAAACGATTGCCCAAGCGAAACATGCATCGTCATCGTTTTTGATGTTGATGCATGCATGTTTTTTCTTGATTGGTTCCGGAAGTTCGATGAAAGATGAACCACGCCCATTTCCGAACCCCGATTTATTGATATTTATTTCCAAACTCACGATTTTCCTCAAAGACCACCCACTTTCCCTCCCGCTGAATTCGTCCAATTTGGTCAAAATTTTTCCCTCGATATTTTCTTTGAACCACGCTTTCAAATCCGTCCCCTGGTCAATTACTTCGTTTTTAGTGTTGAAGTACTTCATTTCCACACTTTCTTGTTGATCGGCGGAAATTTTGAAGAACTCTCCGCAGAAAGCTGCATTCACTTTCAGCGACGCTCCAACCTTCTTCAGTGCGTTCAATATGCGACGCTTGAATAGGCTGAAAGCGTCGCTGAAAAATTGAAGTACATCTTTGTGCTTCAAGTTTATGATTACCCCTGTACGTACGCGCCCCTGAAAGGTGGAAATCAAGTCCTCCCAGATGACACGGCTCGTCAATTTTCGCGCCCCTCCCCCAGCTGCCAACCCCCGCCCCTCGATAGGATTTTTCAGAAAATTTTGAAATGCTTTCACATGGCCTAAATTTGTTTGAAGTTTTCTCAAAATGCCGATTGAAGAGGAATCCGACACCCGAATAGCTTTTTTCAATATACAAACAGATCGTTTGCTATGCTTTAGCCAAAGTTCGCGTTCCGCCGCGCTGAATTTTGTCCCCAAAGTTTTCCGAATTTCCCCAAATTTAGCAATCATTTCATCACTGACGGCGGATATGTCTGCCATTATTCGGTTTTATATGTGGAAATATGGTGCAAACAGAGTATTTTCCTCACCTGCTCAATCAGTTTTCGACAAATTCGAAGGGGATTGTCTTTGCGGCGGTGGTGGCTCCCCCCTCCTTGATGACTATCGAGTATTTTCCTGGAGTGAACTGCTCCAATTTATCCCGCAGGACTGCCAACACTCGTCTAGGCAGGAATACTTCGTTATCTGGGAGATCTGCAACGACGGCCTCCCCAAACTTTGTCTTCACAAGACGCAGCTTCTGAATAGGATAGGGCAGGTTTTTCTGCAATGTGCTCAGCGGAATAGTCTGCTTATATCCAGATGAGCTGGCGACTGCGTTTATATCTGCAATTTCCATCTAAAATGAGTGATCATCGTTTCAGAAAAAAATATCAAGTGCCCAAAGGAAAAGAAAAATTTTTGCCACCCAGCCGAAAAATACGAGAAAATTTTTGGCTCACCCTGTATACGTCTGAAAAAACTCAACCTGTATGAGCTAACCCACCCCACATGAAAAATATTTGGATGTCATGAGCAATTGGGACACTTTGACAGAAAAAAGGTTTTCGACACACACTGTATATGCCGTTCGAAAAACTCATACACTGAGCTAATGGAAACAGTTTCGACACACGCTGTATATGTCGATCGAAAAACTCACACACTGAGCCAACGGAAAAAGTTTTCGACACACACTGTATATATGCCGTTCGAAAAAATTTACACTGAGCCAACGGAAAAAGTTTTCGACACACGCTGTATATGCCGTTCGAAAAAAATCACACACACTGAGCCAACGAAAAAAGTTTCGATCTGTATATGTCGAAGATCGCACTCAACCAGTATGAGAGCCGTTTTGCGCGAAAAAACACTCCCGAGTATGAAGGAAAAAAGGTACTTACATTTTTTCGTATGAAGACACTGGACACAAACACAACACTTTGTTGATTGGAGAGAGAGAGAGCGTATTGACTGAGATGTTCACTCGTCGAATTCTCGAAGCAAAATGATGCGCGTCGCTTGTCGATCATAGCCAAGTTGACGCAATCCCCTCCCGCGCCGCGTCTATCTCGTTGACCTCTAGAAGAATATGACAGCATTGCCTCAACGTACCACCCACATGTGTCATGAACGCCGCCTGAAGCGAAAGACGCTTCCAGTTCAAATATTCCCGCTCGAAATGGGTGCGGTTCTACGATGCCGCCCGAACGTTTCCGATAAAACGCCGCGTATGACCTTCTGCATTTCTCGGAAAAGCGCTTGCGTCATCTGGGATTCCCCACGTATTTTGTTTTGCAAGTCTCAGGCGACAGTGAGACGCATGACCTTCTGCAATTCTCGGAAAAACGCATGAGTCATCACGTTTGTTTTCGTAAACAGCTCGGCGGTTGGGATTCACCCGAAAACCCATTAATCATTCGATGATATCTTTGACGAACATGCCGACAAAAGAGCCGCCTTGCACGTGAGCCTGGGAACTCGCCGTTCGAACTTTTGCAGGTCTCGACATGTCGGCGACGACCGTTAGCGGACATGGGCGGAGTACCAACGGGGTTACAGGGGCCCCCGCCCCCCGTACCCCGCTACGACGACATAGGCGTAGTATGTTCCCTAAATCGCTCGATATACGCTAGGCCGGTTTCTAGCCTCAACTGGACATTCATCGCGCTCTATCATATACATGAGTTTGTCGAAAAACGACAGCAATGCTGTAGTCGTAGATTTCCCCGGTAAAAAACCATGCTGATTATGAAAAGGAATGTTCATCTTGGCAAATTTCAAAAGTCGTTCTAAGAAGCTATACTCGAATATTTTTGTAAATGAGGATGCCACTGTAATCGGTCTATAGTTCTCTACTAAATGACTATCGTGTTTCTTGAATATTGGAATAACTTTACCCAGTTTCAAACTCTTCGGAAAGGCCCCCTCAACAAAAGATAGATTCACCAAAAAAACCAAAAATCGCCTACTTATCCGTTTATCAAACTATAAAGAAATGAGCATATTTACGGTTGGGGAAAAAATAGTAGTTTGTACAATAAGAGTGGACATGGCCAATATCGATCAGGTAAATATTTCAGAACTGTTTTTAAGTTTCATATTGATAATCAATTTCAGATATAGAGTATTCTTTCGATATTTATGAAAGATCAAAGGAAAGCAACTTCTTTCAAATCAATATTGAACGATACAAATTAAATTAGTAATGTCAAATTGAAAAATGCCAAAAAAGTCGGTTCTGGGTGAGTTTCGAACCTACGACAATAAAATAGATCGTGTCAGAGGGCTTGCACGTTTAAGACTAGGCCCTAGACTAAGATGCCTAGGAAACCCTGGTGTATCTACTTATACCTGAATAATTTTGGGATAAACTTGGCGAAAAGCGATTGCTTGATTTCTGAGATCGCAAAAGCTTCAGATCGCTATTGTAGATGGCGATCAGTCATATACCATATGAAGCTTAATTTTCAGTAGAGAGGAATGTGCAACCAAATATTCTACCACTGTTTATTATTTGCCTACTGAGATTTCGACAGCCCTGACAGCCAATCAAATGCGTTTCAGAAAACGTGCATGTAACGTGGAAACCTACCGTTAACAACCTGTCAATACTGTCACTGTCACCTGCTACCTCTACATGTTATGTGTTTTTATATCAGTTTGTAAGACTAGACTTTGATTCCGAGAAAATTTACTTTGCCCATTCGCCTGAGAATGTACGACGAAGTTCATGCTAGTGTATTGAAAGTGATAGACTGTCTTGGAATTGGAGATACACACATCAGTTATGCAACGGTTCAAAATACTTATCACATCGATATTTCCTTTATTTACTCTGTTTTCAATATCTCATTATTAAGAGCTACAGATGTTTCCTCCTCGATATAAGACTTTCGCTCAAGCTGAAACGAATAAAATTAGCTAAAACGCTACATTCATGTTATTATTTTGGGGTGATTTGTTTTGTACTTACCTTAGGTACTGAATAAAGAAGAATATTTGGATCCCCAGATTTTGACTGACCACACAAAATACGTAATCTTCTACACATCGTGAAAAAGTACTTGTAATAACTTCAATACTTATTATACTTATATAGACTTTAAAACACTGTTGAGTGCAAAGAAATAATTTCAGTTTTCATTGACAACAATAAACATCAAAGTTACGTCAATCTGACAAAACCGACATTTGACAGATTTTCGGAAATGCTCATAAAACGCCCCCTATACAAAAATTAGAAAGCTTTTGTAATCGTCGATTGTTTTTCGCCAAGAAATTCTAAACAATATCGAATCACTAGATACACCAGGGTTTCCTAGGCATCTTACCCTAGACCACATGGACTGTATAATTTCAGTGGACTGTTGGTAGATGTGAAGAGTAGATGTAAGTCTCCAAATTTCAGAAAAAAAAACATCAATTGTGACAACTCAAACTTGACTCAATAAAACAGAGAATATTTCGAATATAAGTACATCTATTTATACTTAAATGAAACAACTTCAATTCATAGCGTATAGCGTAGACGAATCTGAATTATGCGTTTCACAAGGCTGGCCTAAAAAACCAATACAGGCTTTTTCCGAAAATTGAATTGAACTGGCCGATACTTGATGAAAATCCATATTAACAAAAATATATTACAGTTTCCTGTATGATTTTCACTTACAATGGGTTTACAAAACCGCGACACGTGTTTCGCTATTACAATAGCTTCTTCAAGCAAGATAAATAAATCACTATTCTATAATACGCTATTCATATACAAGTAGGTCGAACGTCTCTTACAATATTAAAGATATAACCCTTCCGGTTAATTCAAAATTGATTTCGTTTGATGTGCAGAATCTATTTCCGAGTATCCCGCCAATTGATACGATCAACTTGGTCGAGACATTGCTCGAAAGAAACAATACCAACCCAATAGTAAAACAGGAAATTCTGGAACTACTTACAGTGTGTTTGTCACAGAATTACTTTCAATTCAATGACACGTACTACTCATCCTGTAATGGCCTGATAATGGGGAACCCTCTAAGTCCCCTATTAGCAGAGATTTTCATGGATACGTTGGAGCGTAAAATTCACTGTAATCCGTTGATAGGAAATTTTGTTTATTGGTATAGGTATGTTGATGACATTTTGGTATGTTTCAAAGGTACAAACAGACAGCTAACCAAGTTTCTCGAATTCATGAATAGTCTTCACTCTTCCATTGTTTTTACGATGGAGATGGAAGAAAATAGTGCAATTAACTATTTGGATTTGACTATCACAAGAATAAATCACAAACATGATTTTTCGGTTTACCGTAAACCGTCCCACACGGACATTGTTATTCATAATACTTCGTGTCATCCATATCAGCATAAGGTGGCCGCATTCAATAGTATGATTCATAGACTGTTGAATGTCCCTTTATCTGATGTGAATTATGTTAATGAACTTAATATAATAAAACAGATTGCGATTAACAATGGATATGAGGGTCAGTTAATAGACTCACTTGTGAGGAAGAAATTACATAGTCAAGCCCTCAAGTTGGTGTATCCAGTAGTCAATACCGAGCCGGATACTTACAGAACCATAACTTATTTAGGCCAACCAAGCGTAAATATTTCTAGATTCTTGAAAAATAATGATATTAATACAGCTTTTCGAACTAATAATAAATTGGGGATATATATCAAAAATAATAAAGACAAAAATGAATCGTCACAAAGATCAGGAATTTATGAATTAACATGTGGGTCATGTCCGATGTACTACGTAGGCCAAACGGGAAGATCTTTCAACACTCGCCTAAGAGAACACAGAGCTAGTTTTTTGAATGGAAAAACAAATTCTACTTATGCAAGTCACCTCATTCTGGAAGGTCATGAGTTCAACCACGAGTTCAAAATAAGGCATTTTGAGCAGAAAGGTTGGAAACTTAACCTTCTAGAAAGCTTGGAAATCAATAGAGGGAAAAATTCAGAATATTTATTGAATGATCAGGTTGAATTAAATAACTCCCCATTGTTGAATATGTTCCCGGCCAATAATTCTATTTCTAGGAATAATCTTCGTATGTAACTAATTAGTATTTGGACAAATTATGGGTCGAATATCGGACCTAAGTCGGACCTTTATTGTAAGAGACGTTCGACCTACTTGTATATAAATAGCGTATTATAGAATAGTGATTTATTTATCTTGCTTGAAGAAGCTATTGTAATAGCGAAACACGTGTCGCGGTTTTGTAAACCCATTGCAAGTGAAAATCATACAGGAAACTGTAATATATTTTTGTTAATATGGATTTTCATCAAGTATCGGCCAGTTCAGTTCAACATATCAATTCAGTTGACTGGAATCTGTTTAGTGAAATATAAAGAGATCAACATATTCACGGAAGGGAGTAGAAAAAAAAATCAGAACACGCTTGTAAGACAACAATAATACATGACCTCTTCAAAAATGAACTGATCTGATGGTAGACGTGAGGCCATCAAATATCTATTTCTCTATGGAAACTTTGATGCGATTCCATCGCCTATTTTATGGCATAATCGACTTTTTTGTAATAAATGTTTGATGACAAATACAATTCTGATTGCTCCATAAAATTGGATTTATTGAACTGTACGATCACACTATGAAAGCATTTATTGGTTTAGCTCCGATGGACATATACTATAAATCATTTCCCGAAATGTATGTACTCAGCGCGTCTCTTTCCATCATCAGGAATACAGATAGATTGGATTTTCGACACATGATAACTAGATTGAGATTGCCGAATGACAAATCAAATTAACCTTCGATTGCATTCGATTGTACTGTTATTGAACGCATTTCAAAATAGATATTACTTTATTTCATATGTTCGTCTAGATGTAGACCGGGACTCATTGTGATAATCACAATTTTCCAGAGCTGCAGGACCAAATAACGCTCATTTGGGAAGCAATTTGAATAATTGTTTTAGTATGATCTCGGTAGCGGTTAGCACGTTCGCCTTTCAAGCGGAAGAGCGGGGTTCAAATCCCCGCCCTGGCCACCGTGCTGGGTAATCGCTCGTTGAAATTTTGACATTCCTGTCAAAATTTCGTGAAGAAAAAGTCAAGTTTTCCTTACTGTGAGGAATAGTACAAGTGAGAAAAACAACAAACATAAGGCGAGTGCCACAAATCAAGCGAGTAAAAAATATGTCATTTTCTCAAGCATTGTACACTGTACTTTTTCTGTGGTTGCGTTGTTTTCAAGTATTGAAAATTAAAATATATATATGAAAATACTTGTAGGTATGTCATTAAGTCATTTTGATATTTTATTTAAAATGGTAATTAACAGTTATATTTGAACAATTTTGTTCTGAAATATTAGCTACGGTCGAAGTTGAAGTTGATGGGGAAACGTACCAAGCTTCCACAGCATTGTTGTGTTCAGGCTCTAAAGGCGCTAGAGGCTGAATGGATTCTACTATACTTTTTGAAATTTTCATTTTGTTAGCTATGGAGTTGTCGATATAAGATTCAGCAACATTGCTGGATTTCCAACCCCCATGGCGTTTTAAAGTTGGAAGATCTGCCCCTGCATTAACTAAAATAGTCCAGGTGACCTTCGGAAACAGTGCCAAATTCATTTATCCCCACAGGCTGTTTCGTACATTTGCTATTTTTGTAATTAAAAAAAAACGTGTTTCATTTGTGCATGGTCGAAGCTTCACATATTTTTTGTGAATTTGGTAGAATTCTCCTGTGACTGTGAAATTTCTAGGAACCTTGGTTTCAGTATCGGGTAATTTTATTGAAAGGGCTGAAATAAAATCTTCCATGTCATCAATTTTTTATTTTTGAAGTTTATCACAACCGCATGCCTCTGTAAGGCCAATAGCTAAAGCAGCCTGAAATCAAAACCAAACATTCATTTTTCGATAACAATTTAAAAATTTTCAATTCATACCTTTATCAGCAAATACTTTTCATCAGGTGCATCTTTTGAAAATTGTTGAATTTCTTCAGAAGTTAATGTTTTTGACTGTTTTGGAGCATATTTTTCAGATTTGCGTTTCAAAAATGCACGTAGTTTTACGTATTTTGATATATAATAGTTATTTATGTAATAAGGATCATAAAGACGATCATTATGGTACAAGTCGTGAATGTTATCGGGCGAGGCGTAGCCGAGTCCGATAACACGGCGTGTGCCATAATGATTGTTTATGATTCGTATTACATACAAAATTTTATCTGATGGCATTTATATCAATACATTTTCGAAAAATTAAAAACTGCATTTTCGACATGTCACAATGACAACTATTTTTAAAGGAGTAAGTATTGTGTAGTTTCAAATATTAGTAGGTGAGTGAGCTGTGCTTTGCCATTTCCTTGACAACATGTTTTCCTTATAGAATTTCATTATGGTACTTAGTACCATAATGAATTCATTATGGTACTTAGTCCCATAATGAATTCATTATGGTACTTAGTCCCATAATGAGCTTCCTTATGTCATCAAAATTGAGTGACATAACGTTGTCATTATGACATGCCATCAGATAAACACAGTTTTTAATAATTAAGGTACTCCTCAGCATCGAGTACTGAGACCATAATGTTGATGATTTCAATCTTCTTGACAACTCTTCAAAATAAACTAACAAGGTATTTTCGGAACAAGAATTTACCTTGGCTTTCATTTTCCAGTCCATAAAGTTTCTGTAAGCGATTTCATATTTTTCTCTTGATGTGCTTGGTAGCAAATTATTGCAAACATCTATTGCTTTCTGAACAATTTCTGGAGGTGTATTTTCCAACTCTAAATCTTCGTATTCCATTATATTCAATATTTAATAAATCTGAACTGTTTATACTATAACAATCAACAATAAAACTATTTTCGTTGGGTAAGTTGACAGCAATAATTATGCAGTGCTTCGGTTTTGTTGTTATGGAAACGCCAACAATGGGCTACTTGGATATTGCACGCGAATCGTCGGCGTAGCGTTGTCAACATGGAGAACGTGTCATATCAATCTGACATGTAACAATTCATGACTGACTTGGGTTATCGTGATAACAGTGAGAAATTATTTCTCACTGTAGTAGATATGCTATGTATGTACGGGGAAAATGGCAACACTGTCTTATGGAGAATACCATGTAAATCTGGGGAAAAAAGCCAAGCTCGATTTTGCAAATTTTCGTACCAACTATGGGATCTCCATAAGACAGCGTTGCCAGGTTTTCCCCAGATCTGCTACTTTTATCTCACGACCAGTTGATCAACGTCCGGTAGGTATACCTTGAATCTACTTATTGAATATAAAAAAACCATTCGCCTCCGTGCGGGCTTGAACCCCGGACCTATCGGCTAGTAGACAGTGATTTAACCACTGCGCTACCACGGCTCTTAAATATTAGAGGAATTATATTGTTTGGATGCGGCCACACCGTTCAATATTTAAACACTTCATGGAACAATCCTTCATTCAGATATAAACCTCAATAGTAGTTATGATAATGATGAACTTGCTAGTATATTTGGAAATTGATTGGTAATACTGAAAATTATTTAAAAAAAAATATTTCTTGCAGTCGGATTTGAACCAGAGCTATTTTCGAAGTCGAGGTCAGCCGTTTCTACTTTCGGTTTATAGGTTATAGGTACAACAAATAATACAAAATAATGAATGGTAACCTTAATACACACATATTGGAATAAAATATGAGATGAGGAATAAAAGAAGATTGAACTTACGTACTTTTCACTATTATTTTCAGTTTGAAAACATAAATGTGCACGTACAGACGAAATGTTTTGTGTTCCATCTTCCATCCTATTGTTTTTTGTAAGAGTTTTCATCATTTCTAAAGAACGGTCATTGAACAGAAGACTCGAGTTGAGAGTAGACATATGGTTTTCACTGCCAAAAAAGCCTGTGAGTTCATTGGTCGATTCTCAATTCACATTCAATATTATCATTCTATCAATATGCCAGTCAGTTTTTTTATTTCTCAAGCTATTCCCCATTTTCGATGAGATTGACTCGTGGACTTATTGTTCGTTGTTGTTGTCAAAAGTATTGAATAATAATAATGGTGAGAAAATTATTCAATGAATTGAATGATGTGGATACTTATTCATGATACTAGATGCTAGCAACTGAGAAGTATGAGGAATCATCTGATGCCCAAACAATGAAACAAATAAAACGGTTCACCGCTTTTCAGCACACTGACGAGAAAATGCAGGTATTCGTCTTGCAATTCGGAAGAGCTCTTGTGAATATGTTTACAATACTAGATCAAATTATGTTTTACCTATGTCTGAATTCAACAAATGGATTACATTTTTGGATTGGAATGAACATTATGTCTGACTAACACGTTCTCGATTTTATTCCAATAGCAAGTAATTATAGTTTCCCTATCCTACTAGCAAGGGCAACTCATAGGATTTGAACCGTGGACGTGGACAAATTATAGATAACTGGATCTCACTCCCATTTTATATAACAGCCGGAAACATATTATGTGTGTGTGTGTGTATGTGTTATGTAAAGTATAGAAGAATACGAATTGAAGTTATGTTCTTGAATATACGATGTGTATTCAAAAGCAGTCTGATCGAATCGGGTTGATATTGAATTTGAAATGCTCATTTGGACTACTTAGGTGCCTATATTTCATAATTAGTGGTCTCGGTGGTGTAGTGGTTAGCATATCCGCCTATCAAGCGGAAGACAGGGGTTCGAATCCCCGTCGGGCCACCGTGCTGGGTAATCGCACGTTAAAAGGTAAGGCCTCGTTGGTCCATTGCTCGCACAAGTTTTGACTTTTGAGGGTTGACGTTCGTCAGCTGGTTAACGGAAACGAACGATTTTAGAACAATTATGCGGTTCTATGGAGAGTTTCTGTATCAATTGAGCAAATTCTTTCATTTACCTTATATCAAATATTAAATGATAAATGGATCACGAAATGAATTATTGAACTCAATCAATGGGAAATGGGTTCAGAATGTGCCATTCTTGTTGAAAATGCTGAATGAATGGAAGTAACAGGGGGGTCAATTATGACGAACGTTTCTCAATGTATGTGGAGTAATACTTGATTTGTGTAATGAACTGCGAAAGTACAACACGAGCCTATACCCATTTACCTACCAACCTTCGTAGTTTTTTGAATTGGAACTCAGAGCCGTTACATTGTTAGAAAAGTGTGTTGATGTACCTAGTTATTATTATATGTCATATGTTGACTCTTTGATTCCATCTATCTATAGATGATGAATAATCACTTGAAAGCATCTGTTGAGAAGAAATAACAACTAATGAGTTCGATACGTAAATTCCTCTCATGAGAGAAAACTGATATAGGCATTGGATCCATCATATGAAACCACCGAAGAGAAATAATCATTCATAAAGGCATTGTCTGTAAATGTATTACTGAAGATGTTAAGTAACTATCGTTATGGGGACATTGGATCATTGTGATGGGCTTTTTTACTTTTTCCATATGAAATTATCTTCGACACAACAAAATCAAACCTGACATACATTACATGACAATAAATGCACTTATATAGGATGAAATGCTACCTTCAAGCAGGATCGTTCGTATAAAATATGAGTCTTTGTCGATATCAATTTATTTATTCAAATTGAATAATCCAAAATCATGGTTGAGTCGTTAAATATTATACCATAGCTCTCTGAAGATTATACCACTACTACATTATCATCTGAGCCAAAAATTCATCTTTTTTATGTGTCCTTCTCATCATTCACATCTAGAAAACTAGAATGCAGTGGATTATAATCCATACATATACATACAGTCCACGAAAGTTACACCTCTCATAGTTAGTACAGAATCAAAATTACCGGAATACTATAATACCACGATTGAAACCGAGAACACGAGAAACGGAGATCAGATAATGGAAAATCAAGATTTTCTACAACTCATCTTCAGAATTCAACCTATTTTACTTTTGGATATTTGAAGAAATGTTACTGAAATTCTGATTTGAATCAAAAGGATTCCATCAAATATGTTATCATCCCCAGACGATTGCTTCATCGCTAGATATTGCAATTCCAAAATCGTCTCTCTCATACCAGAAAATCAGAGTGTACTATATATCATAAAAATATACTCATAATCATTTCATCATTTGCACATGTGAAATTTTGGATTCGGCTGTACAACAAATGAGTATTATCGGAATTAGTATAAATTTCAGTGGGTGAACATTACAGGCACATGAGAAGTTTTCGAGAACAATAAATACATATTGACAAAGTACGAAAATAACAAGTACGCAACGTGAAAATCCTACGGTTTCAAAAATATTACAACATCATTATTGAGAATGTTTTGGGTTAGATTTCTTGAATTATAAAAAATCATGACTACATGAAGAAAACAAATACTGAACTGATTTTCAATCTCATTAGCTCCACTAAACACAGTAATTTCATACCCAGTTTTCCAATCAGTATGCAGTGATTAGCACATCATTGTTAGATCTAGGACACTGCGATAACTCAAACTCCTTCACTCAACTTTCTTAGGTTATTTCATAATGTTTTTCAACTCACCTTCATGTTCTCAGCAGCTCATATCTTCATGTTTTCTACAACGTGTTGAATCAAATTTCAGGAAGTGTTGATAACACTGGCGATATAGACAAAAGTAATTGCATGGTGGTCAAAAAGAATTGTTTGTTTTGAATGAATTTGCTCAATCCTCCGGAATTATTAAATATTCAGTAGTATTTGCAGTTCAGTTTCCTTAGAGCCATTCTTACATATTAATTCGATTCATTGCCATACCAGATACATACTACACCCATCCTAGCAGACATAATTTTCATATTCCATTGATTGAAGAATTTTTGACGAATTTTCATTCTTTCTGATTTATCACTGATGTCATTGTTATCAACAAGAATTATTGAATGAATTTCATCAATCTTTCCGAATTATCTCATTTTGAAGTATTTGTGAACACAAAGGTGCATGACTACAATAATTCAGTTTTTACTAAAAACATTTCTACATCTCTCGATTCATTGTCAAACAGATTCATGTAATTTTCCGGCAAGCAGACATTATTTTCATATTTAATTGATTACAGAACTTTCGACAAAAATTTGTTATTTCCCTCTATTCCACGATATAAGCATTCACGAAATCATTATGCAATGAAAATTGGTATATGTAGGTATTACAGCTTTCATGATTTGTTTCTTACTTCAACTGCGACATTCCACGAATGTTTCATTAAATGAAAAACAAGTGAGACACCTGTGATTGATCTTCGGCATTTTCTCATCTAATTTTGTGAAATGAATTGTATTCTTGTACCTACTAACGGAATAAACCATACTTCCATTATAACGATATTAAATGCAGAGTTATCTGTAACAAGTGCGTAAAAACATATAATTGAGTGTTGCCCCGAATATTCCATTTTATAAATGCTTTTGTTCACAGTCTTAAAGTTGGGTTAATTCCCACCCCCAAACAACTTGGCATTCAGCTGGCTTTCTGTGTGTATGCAAGCATACTCAGGTATAAACCTGTCGCGAGAGTGCTGTCGATAGGGTCATTGAAGTGCTCAGTTGTGGTTGTGAGTTAACCATTTTGTTTCGGGTGTGGTTCATTCAAAGGTAAATAGATAAACGATGTTAATTGTTTCATATATATTAACTCACTCTTGATATTGAATAGAATTCGATTACTTGTTCAATTGAATTTGCACAATGATGTGTGTAACATGAAAAACAATGAGGGAGAGAAAGAAAAAATCATCTTTTCAGGAAGATCTTATGTAATTTATTTCTGTTCATGAAATCATTCGATTCATGATTGGTATGAATTTTCGGTTACTGCTGGAGTGCCTGAGAATTTTCAATGATAATAACACTAATAATTATTATAACACAGCAAGTTTTGGGTCACTGACGAATTCAATACATATTTCAAATATTCCAGTTGGAGATACGCCATAGATATTTTTTTTTCTCACCAATATATTCAAATCAGAATATAAAAGCAAGTCATTTGGTCTAGTAATTTCGGAATCATATCAATCAATCATAAATTATTCAGAAACGATTCTAAAAAAAGCCTGTTGAAAACTATCATGGATACCTACCCGTAACGTGAATACAACTTTACTTGGAGTATTGTTCATTCACAGCTCTCCCCCTCTCCTTTATGAGCATCTCATGACGTGGTCGAAAGTGAACTCAACATAAAAACACTGATACTACCGAATTTTTTGAAATATCTCAATTGCACAACAATCTTTGCCTGATTTTGCTCCTCTCAGTGAAATGAGACTTTATAGTTGAATTCGACTCAGTTGATTGATTCAGAGAACTGTCTATATGAAGTATATTTCTTCTTCAACTGTATATTTCTTTTGAATGTACCCTCTATTAAAAACAAAACTTTCAATATCTAGTACATATCATTCAGGAATATACTTTGAAAGAATTATCTATATCTTATAATTATGAAAAATTCAATATAGCATCAAACACACTCGACAAAATCGCACTTATCATAATTTTACATTTTTTTCATGCGGACATAAATTCCGAATCATGGAAAAAATATTCACTCAAATCTTGAGAATCGATTTTTCAGTTATTAACTCGGTTATTAATCGATGTGTCCTGAACTGATATCAATATGGAAAAATCAGGTACTTTTGATAGAACCAGAATACACATAAAAACTTATTCTCTTGCAAATTCTCGATATTTTCAATGGCATCTGAGATACTCGGATAAAGGATGGAATTAATTCTTTCTCCTATTCTTATCCAATTTTCACTTCCTGGTGATTTATTGGGGAAACCAGTCAAATTATGTTCATTTGCCATTCTGAGGCCTACATGATTACCTTTTGACTTTTAATTCCTAACATTGCTCAGGTCAGATATTCAGTCTAAAATAATATGAATTTATTATTCAAATGGAGATTGCACATAACACTGAAAAAAATGAGGGAATTTAATACAATTATACAAAAAGATGGGTCTTGGAATCTTCACTTCCGTAGCAAAACAAACTGCTGTTTCGTCAACTTGGCCACACAAACATTTTTTTTCTTCAATTCCGACATATAAAATGTCAGTTTACAAAATTGGTGAAAATGTTAAAACATCTGTCATTCAATACCCATTTATATAATGAATTACTTTTTCTCACTCAGTTATAAAAGTGGTACAAAAGCATCCCCTTGTTAAATGAAAGTTCACATGGACTCCCTCATATATTCATTGAAGTGATGACCATTAAAATAGTTGGATCTCACAGTCTGAACAAAACTCGAATTTTCAACACTGGGATGATTCTAATTTATTTTCATACATTCATTTATTCATTTTCCTTCAAGACAACACAAGATTGAATAGGAATAGCTATTGAATTCATTCCGTTTTTAATCAAAATAGTTGAGAGCTACATGTACCTTCAAAAGCCAAATAGCACACAAAAAGTACCGATAATAAGCTAAAATATCAACAGTCACAGAAATTCATCCGCATTATAAAAACACTTACCGACAAGAAACTCAAATTATGTTTGAACTGTAATTCTAACTGACATTTCTTCATCCCTGCAGATATCAAATTGTGAAATTTTGGGCTCAAGTTGTGTGAGGAATTAAAATGAATACGTCTTGTACAGTACCACTCATGTATTTTTTTTTGTGAATATCCGATCTGACTCTTGAATTCACTTGCATACTGAAAACATCCGAATCTGTCTGATATTTATCTTTCATCAAACATTCACTTCCAGTTGGGGTTTATAAACTTGTGAGAGACATCAAACTGATATGATAACCGAACTTGATACTAGTCAAATTTTGTAAGATAGACAACTTTATCATTTGAAAATAACGAAAGAATACTTTCTGGAAATGTTAAAACATCGGACATTCAATACCCATTTATACAATGACTTACTTTTTCTCGCTCAGTTATAAAAGTGGTACAAAAGCATCCACTTGTTTAATGAAAGCTCACATGGACTCTCTCTCATATATTCATTGAAGTGATGACCATCAAAATAGTTGGATCTCACAGTCTGAACAAAACTTGAATTTTCAACACAGGGATGATTCTAATTTATTTTCATACATTCACTTATTCATTTTCCTCCAAGAAAACACAAGATTGCATAGGAATAGCTATTGAATTCATTCCGTTTTTATTCGAAATAGTTGAGTGCTACATGTACCTTCAAAAGCCAAATAGCACACAATAAGTCCAGATAATAAGCTACAATATCAACAGTCACAGAAATTCATCCGCATTATAAAAACACTTACCGACAAGACACTCAAATTATGTTTGAACTGTAATTCTAATTGACATTTCTTCATCCCTGCAGATATCAAATTGTGAAATTTTGGGCTCAAGTTGTGTGAGGAATTAGAATGAATACGTCTTGTACAAAGGATATTCGACTAAGTTTGGGCTGACAATTCCGTTTTTTAGTGATTATTACACATGGTGCCGCTGAAAACTGACAGCATAGTGTTAGAAGTTATTGTTTCACATAGCGGCATCGTTCTAAACATGTATCATACTGTGTCATTTCACTCCTTAAGAAGTGTTATGGGCTTGTAGTCGACAATAATTGTTGATCCCAAGAAGATATAAACGCTCTGAGCTGTCTACCCGTCAAATTGTAGATGCATTCGAGTTGACGCCCGAAACTATCCGAACGCGTCCTCAATAACCTTATCGCGTTTCTTTTGGAACTCGGGGCGAGTTCCTGTTCCTTTGTTTCCAATGGCACTGAATAAAGCCCGGCTAATGCACTGAATGCCCTGCCCGCTCGATCGGGCTTCAACTTGTGAAGTCTTACTATCTCACAAAATCATAAGAGTTTACGAATTGAGACAGGAAACATCCGAAACTCTTACCATGAACTGTTGGTAAATGAAGTGAAAAATTCATAACATATCATTTATTCTGTTTTTGAAATAATTGGCATATTTCAGCGAATCTCAAAGTATTATAGGTCTCGTTCGCTTTTCGGAAACTAATCAGAGAAAACTCGCCCAAATGAAGACTGAATATGAAATCACGTGAATCGTTCCACTCCACAGCTGGCTTACTGATCTCGTATGATCAGACACAGTTCAAACTGAATACCGGTATAAACCTTATATAATTTCAGGTGAGGTTGACTTCAGAATACGGATACAACATTGTGTCCGAACACAAAATTCGCACTACTTGAATACTCTCCAATACGGCCTGGGCGTATACAACTTGATCCTAGACTCCTAGACATTTAGAAATGAATGACAGTCCCCCGCATTAGGGTGTTACATCGAACGAAGCAACATTCTTTTAGGCCGTGGAACAACCTTCCTACGGCTAGACTTCCGATATGCTCTCAATGAATTGTGCTTTTGAATGTGACCGATCAAGCGGCCCGGATGGAAAATGACCAATTTGATGAGCAACTTGTACGATTTTCTGGAAAAAATCATTTATTTTGGATCAGTTACTTGAATGTATGTCAACCGGTATGTGGCTGCACGTGTCTTAACAAATTCAGATAGTCACAGCAAGTGTTGAAAAAAAAAATCTTAATGTCACCACAATGACAGGCAATAAATAATGCATCGATAGCCACACTCATAAGGTTTCCCAGTTTCGTACCCATACCAACTTCTAGCATTTTCTTGTACACACCCACTCACGCAAACCGATGCGACGCGACAGTCGAACTCACAGATGTCGAATAGAAACAAATGAAGGACGCATTGATACCATTGGCATTATAATTAATGGACTGATCCTCATGACAGTTTTACACATAGTCCGATGCGGAATACATTCGACAAAGGAGGGATATGCACCATGGATATATGTTGTGAAAAACAGTACGAATATTTTTAACTTAAATGGAAAGAATAGAATTTTGAATGAACAAAAGTGTGACTGCAAAAATGACTATGAATAGATCTCTGTGGTATATAGTGCTCATAATAAATGAAGAATAAACGAACAATACAGTGCCATCGATAAAAGTATAATGAATATGACCTTGATATGATGGATATCTATTCAGATTTATTGGAACACATGTGATGACCATTCGAAATAGGTTTTTTCATTGACAATGTGTAATTTTACGTATACAGAAGGGCTTGATGAGCTCATCCATTTACGCTTGGATCAAAATAAACAGTTGAACGTTTCAAAGCCGTCTCAAAAAGTAGTTCGATAGTGAGATCATGTGAAAATCCTTCCAAAATGGATTACTCACAATGAGCATTCCATTACATATTCTCTGACAGAAACACCCCTCCACGTACTGCCTACTCGTAGTCATTGATGGTGAAACTGTCTGATGAGACATTTGACCAGTAGGGTTCCTTATCCTTCGTCGGAGATGCTGCTACCTACGTCTACATTTCCAATAAGGCAGGCAGATCGATAGTCGGATACATGACATAGTGACTATCATTTGAATAACGTTTGAAAAGTACACCATCCGATATCTCTATTTGGCATATAAATAGTATCCCACGCCATACAGCATGAGACCTGATGTGGTTAGACAACAAATATGTTCAACACTTATATCTATAGATGACAAATCCACTGCTGATTCAATAACGATAGATAGTATAGTAGTATAGTAGTCCAACCATACTATACATCGATCCGTTCAGATTGCGCCTATCCAAAATTCTTGTTGCGCAATGTTTTCTAACAAAAGTAAGCAATTTTGTTTTCCTACTGAATACTCCATTGGGTATCTCAACGTCCAATGACTATTCTGATCGATGGCTATTAGACAGTAATCCAAGATTTTCTTGATGAGCACGAATGTGTCGGTATCGGTCCAATACGGCATTTTGTCGCAAATGAGCAAAAAAAAATGTACAAAAGATCATCTCAGATGACTAGGCAGACGAATCGAGGGGGTTGTGTTGAAATTATTTACGACCACAACCTAACAGCGTGACGTCTGGGCGTACTCCCGTAGGAATTGGAATGCGACCGAGGAACAGATGTTCTATACTTTCGATAACGTGCCAAACTAGTTTACAACGTTTGAGATGCACACTTGCTCCATAATGAGAGCACTACTCATAGTGTGCCATCGTGGAACGAATGAATGGATAGCCTTTTTTTTTCAGGAACCTCGACGAGGACTGTCGTTGTGAGATCAGAACGGGTGGCAGACGAATATCGTAGGAGGCCAATTAACTACAGATACTCCTGATCTTTCATCTTGGATGGAAATTGATGAAATAGATGTCGCATCACCCCGTTCAGACAATATAACGATAGTCCTCGTCGAGGTTCCTGAAAAAAAAGGCTATCCATTCATTCGTTCCACGATGGCACACTATGAGTAGTGCTCTCATTATGGAGCAAGTGTGCATATCAAACGTTGTAAACTAGTTTGGCACGTTATCGAAAGTATAGAACATCTGTTCCTCGGTCGCATTCCAATTCCTACGGGAGTACGCCCAGACGTCACGCTGTTAGGTTGTGGTCGTAAATAATTTCAACACAACCCCCTCGATTCGTCTGCCTAGTCATCTGAGATGATCTTTTGTACATTTTTTTTTTGCTCATTTGCGACAAAATGCCGTATTGGACCGATACCGACACATTCGTGCTCATCAAGAAAATCTTGGATTACTGTCTAATAGCCATCGATCAGAATAGTCATTGGACGTTGAGATACCCAATGGAGTATTCAGTAGGAAAACAAAATTGCTTACTTTTGTTAGAAAACATTGCGCAACAAGAATTTTGGATAGGCGCAATCTGAACGGATCGATGTATAGTATGGTTGGACTACTATACTACTATACTATCTATCGTTATTGAATCAGCAGTGGATTTGTCATCTATAGATATAAGTGTTGAACATATTTGTTGTCTAACCACATCAGGTCTCATGCTGTATGGCGTGGGATACTATTTATATGCCAAATAGAGATATCGGATGGTGTACTTTTCAAACGTTATTCAAATGATAGTCACTATGTCATGTATCCGACTATCGATCTGCCTGCCTTATTGGAAATGTAGACGTAGGTAGCAGCATCTCCGACGAAGGATAAGGAACCCTACTGGTCAAATGTCTCATCAGACAGTTTCACCATCAATGACTACGAGTAGGCAGTACGTGGAGGGGTGTTTCTGTCAGAGAATATGTAATGGAATGCTCATTGTGAGTAATCCATTTTGGAAGGATTTTCACATGATCTCACTATCGAACTACTTTTTGAGACGGCTTTGAAACGTTCAACTGTTTATTTTGATCCAAGCGTAAATGGATGAGCTCATCAAGCCCTTCTGTATACGTAAAATTACACATTGTCAATGAAAAAACCTATTTCGAATGGTCATCACATGTGTTCCAATAAATCTGAATAGATATCCATCATATCAAGGTCATATTCATTATACTTTTATCGATGGCACTGTATTGTTCGTTTATTCTTCATTTATTATGAGCACTATATACCACAGAGATCTATTCATAGTCATTTTTGCAGTCACACTTTTGTTCATTCAAAATTCTATTCTTTCCATTTAAGTTAAAAATATTCGTACTGTTTTTCACAACATATATCCATGGTGCATATCCCTCCTTTGTCGAATGTATTCCGCATCGGACTATGTGTAAAACTGTCATGAGGATCAGTCCATTAATTATAATGCCAATGGTATCAATGCGTCCTTCATTTGTTTCTATTCGACATCTGTGAGTTCGACTGTCGCGTCGCATCGGTTTGCGTGAGTGGGTGTGTACAAGAAAATGCTAGAAGTTGGTATGGGTACGAAACTGGGAAACCTTATGAGTGTGGCTATCGATGCATTATTTATTGCCTGTCATTGTGGTGACATTAAGATTTTTTTTTCAACACTTGCTGTGACTATCTGAATTTGTTAAGACACGTGCAGCCACATACCGGTTGACATACATTCAAGTAACTGATCCAAAATAAATGATTTTTTCCAGAAAATCGTACAAGTTGCTCATCAAATTGGTCATTTTCCATCCGGGCCGCTTGATCGGTCACATTCAAAAGCACAATTCATTGAGAGCATATCGGAAGTCTAGCCGTAGGAAGGTTGTTCCACGGCCTAAAAGAATGTTGCTTCGTTCGATGTAACACCCTAATGCGGGGGACTGTCATTCATTTCTAAATGTCTAGGAGTCTAGGATCAAGTTGTATACGCCCAGGCCGTATTGGAGAGTATTCAAGTAGTGCGAATTTTGTGTTCGGACACAATGTTGTATCCGTATTCTGAAGTCAACCTCACCTGAAATTATATAAGGTTTATACCGGTATTCAGTTTGAACTGTGTCTGATCATACGAGATCAGTAAGCCAGCTGTGGAGTGGAACGATTCACGTGATTTCATATTCAGTCTTCATTTGGGCGAGTTTTCTCTGATTAGTTTCCGAAAAGCGAACGAGACCTATAATACTTTGAGATTCGCTGAAATATGCCAATTATTTCAAAAACAGAATAAATGATATGTTATGAATTTTTCACTTCATTTACCAACAGTTCATGGTAAGAGTTTCGGATGTTTCCTGTCTCAATTCGTAAACTCTTATGATTTTGTGAGATAGTAAGACTTCACAAGTTGAAGCCCGATCGAGCGGGCAGGGCATTCAGTGCATTAGCCGGGCTTTATTCAGTGCCATTGGAAACAAAGGAACAGGAACTCGCCCCGAGTTCCAAAAGAAACGCGATAAGGTTATTGAGGACGCGTTCGGATAGTTTCGGGCGTCAACTCGAATGCATCTACAATTTGACGGGTAGACAGCTCAGAGCGTTTATATCTTCTTGGGATCAACAATTATTGTCGACTACAAGCCCATAACACTTCTTAAGGAGTGAAATGACACAGTATGATACATGTTTAGAACGATGCCGCTATGTGAAACAATAACTTCTAACACTATGCTGTCAGTTTTCAGCGGCACCATGTGTAATAATCACTAAAAAACGGAATTGTCAGCCCAAACTTAGTCGAATATCCTTTGTACAAGACGTATTCATTCTAATTCCTCACACAACTTGAGCCCAAAATTTCACAATTTGATATCTGCAGGGATGAAGAAATGTCAATTAGAATTACAGTTCAAACATAATTTGAGTGTCTTGTCGGTAAGTGTTTTTATAATGCAGATGAATTTCTGTGACTGTTGATATTGTAGCTTATTATCTGGACTTATTGTGTGCTATTTGGCTTTTGAAGGTACATGTAGCACTCAACTATTTCGAATAAAAACGGAATGAATTCAATAGCTATTCCTATGCAATCTTGTGTTTTCTTGGAGGAAAATGAATAAGTGAATGTATGAAAATAAATTAGAATCATCCCTGTGTTGAAAATTCAAGTTTTGTTCAGACTGTGAGATCCAACTATTTTGATGGTCATCACTTCAATGAATATATGAGAGAGAGTCCATGTGAGCTTTCATTAAACAAGTGGATGCTTTTGTACCACTTTTATAACTGAGCGAGAAAAAGTAAGTCATTGTATAAATGGGTATTGAATGTCCGATGTTTTAACATTTCCAGAAAGTATTCTTTCGTTATTTTCAAATGATAAAGTTGTCTATCTTACAAAATTTGACTAGTATCAAGTTCGGTTATCATATCAGTTTGATGTCTCTCACAAGTTTATAAACCCCAACTGGAAGTGAATGTTTGATGAAAGATAAATATCAGACAGATTCGGATGTTTTCAGTATGCAAGTGAATTCAAGAGTCAGATCGGATATTCACAAAAAAAAATACATGAGTGGTACTGTACAAGACGTATTCATTTTAATTCCTCACACAACTTGAGCCCAAAATTTCACAATTTGATATCTGCAGGGATGAAGAAATGTCAGTTAGAATTACAGTTCAAACATAATTTGAGTTTCTTGTCGGTAAGTGTTTTTATAATGCGGATGAATTTCTGTGACTGTTGATATTTTAGCTTATTATCGGTACTTTTTGTGTGCTATTTGGCTTTTGAAGGTACATGTAGCTCTCAACTATTTTGATTAAAAACGGAATGAATTCAATAGCTATTCCTATTCAATCTTGTGTTGTCTTGAAGGAAAATGAATAAATGAATGTATGAAAATAAATTAGAATCATCCCAGTGTTGAAAATTCGAGTTTTGTTCAGACTGTGAGATCCAACTATTTTAATGGTCATCACTTCAATGAATATATGAGGGAGTCCATGTGAACTTTCATTTAACAAGGGGATGCTTTTGTACCACTTTTATAACTGAGTGAGAAAAAGTAATTCATTATATAAATGGGTATTGAATGACAGATGTTTTAACATTTTCACCAATTTTGTAAACTGACATTTTATATGTCGGAATTGAAGAAAAAAAATGTTTGTGTGGCCAAGTTGACGAAACAGCAGTTTGTTTTGCTACGGAAGTGAAGATTCCAAGACCCATCTTTTTGTATAATTGTATTAAATTCCCTCATTTTTTCAGTGTTATGTGCAATCTCCATTTGAATAATAAATTCATATTATTTTAGACTGAATATCTGACCTGAGCAATGTTAGGAATTAAAAGTCAAAAGGTAATCATGTAGGCCTCAGAATGGCAAATGAACATAATTTGACTGGTTTCCCCAATAAATCACCAGGAAGTGAAAATTGGATAAGAATAGGAGAAAGAATTAATTCCATCCTTTATCCGAGTATCTCAGATGCCATTGAAAATATCGAGAATTTGCAAGAGAATAAGTTTTTATGTGTATTCTGGTTCTATCAAAAGTACCTGATTTTTCCATATTGATATCAGTTCAGGACACATCGATTAATAACCGAGTTAATAACTGAAAAATCGATTCTCAAGATTTGAGTGAATATTTTTTCCATGATTCGGAATTTATGTCCGCATGAAAAAAAATGTAAAATTATGATAAGTGCGATTTTGTCGAGTGTGTTTGATGCTATATTGAATTTTTCATAATTATAAGATATAGATAATTCTTTCAAAGTATATTCCTGAATGATATGTACTAGATATTGAAAGTTTTGTTTTTAATAGAGGGTACATTCAAAAGAAATATACAGTTGAAGAAGAAATATACTTCATATAGACAGTTCTCTGAATCAATCAACTGAGTCGAATTCAACTATAAAGTCTCATTTCACTGAGAGGAGCAAAATCAGGCAAAGATTGTTGTGCAATTGAGATATTTCAAAAAATTCGGTAGTATCAGTGTTTTTATGTTGAGTTCACTTTCGACCACGTCATGAGATGCTCATAAAGGAGAGGGGGAGAGCTGTGAATGAACAATACTCCAAGTAAAGTTGTATTCACGTTACGGGTAGGTATCCATGATAGTTTTCAACAGGCTTTTTTTAGAATCGTTTCTGAATAATTTATGATTGATTGATATGATTCCGAAATTACTAGACCAAATGACTTGCTTTTATATTCTGATTTGAATATATTGGTGAGAAAAAAAATATCTATGGCGTATCTCCAACTGGAATATTTGAAATATGTATTGAATTCGTCAGTGACCCAAAACTTGCTGTGTTATAATAATTATTAGTGTTATTATCATTGAAAATTCTCAGGCACTCCAGCAGTAACCGAAAATTCATACCAATCATGAATCGAATGATTTCATGAACAGAAATAAATTACATAAGATCTTCCTGAAAAGATGATTTTTTCTTTCTCTCCCTCATTGTTTTTCATGTTACACACATCATTGTGCAAATTCAATTGAACAAGTAATCGAATTCTATTCAATATCAAGAGTGAGTTAATATATATGAAACAATTAACATCGTTTATCTATTTACCTTTGAATGAACCACACCCGAAACAAAATGGTTAACTCACAACCACAACTGAGCACTTCAATGACCCTATCGACAGCACTCTCGCGACAGGTTTATACCTGAGTATGCTTGCATACACACAGAAAGCCAGCTGAATGCCAAGTTGTTTGGGGGTGGGAATTAACCCAACTTTAAGACTGTGAACAAAAGCATTTATAAAATGGAATATTCGGGGCAACACTCAATTATATGTTTTTACGCACTTGTTACAGATAACTCTGCATTTAATATCGTTATAATGGAAGTATGGTTTATTCCGTTAGTAGGTACAAGAATACAATTCATTTCACAAAATTAGATGAGAAAATGCCGAAGATCAATCACAGGTGTCTCACTTGTTTTTCATTTAATGAAACATTCGTGGAATGTCGCAGTTGAAGTAAGAAACAAATCATGAAAGCTGTAATACCTACATATACCAATTTTCATTGCATAATGATTTCGTGAATGCTTATATCGTGGAATAGAGGGAAATAACAAATTTTTGTCGAAAGTTCTGTAATCAATTAAATATGAAAATAATGTCTGCTTGCCGGAAAATTACATGAATCTGACAATGAATCGAGAGATGTAGAAATGTTTTTAGTAAAAACTGAATTATTGTAGTCATGCACCTTTGTGTTCACAAATACTTCAAAATGAGATAATTCGGAAAGATTGATGAAATTCATTCAATAATTCTTGTTGATAACAATGACATCAGTGATAAATCAGAAAGAATGAAAATTCGTCAAAAATTCTTCAATCAATGGAATATGAAAATTATGTCTGCTAGGATGGGTGTAGTATGTATCTGGTATGGCAATGAATCGAATTAATATGTAAGAATGGCTCTAAGGAAACTGAACTGCAAATACTACTGAATATTTAATAATTCCGGAGGATTGAGCAAATTCATTCAAAACAAACAATTCTTTTTGACCACCATGCAATTACTTTTGTCTATATCGCCAGTGTTATCAACACTTCCTGAAATTTGATTCAACACGTTGTAGAAAACATGAAGATATGAGCTGCTGAGAACATGAAGGTGAGTTGAAAAACATTATGAAATAACCTAAGAAAGTTGAGTGAAGGAGTTTGAGTTATCGCAGTGTCCTAGATCTAACAATGATGTGCTAATCACTGCATACTGATTGGAAAACTGGGTATGAAATTACTGTGTTTAGTGGAGCTAATGAGATTGAAAATCAGTTCAGTATTTGTTTTCTTCATGTAGTCATGATTTTTTATAATTCAAGAAATCTAACCCAAAACATTCTCAATAATGATGTTGTAATATTTTTGAAACCGTAGGATTTTCACGTTGCGTACTTGTTATTTTCGTACTTTGTCAATATGTATTTATTGTTCTCGAAAACTTCTCATGTGCCTGTAATGTTCACCCACTGAAATTTATACTAATTCCGATAATACTCATTTGTTGTACAGCCGAATCCAAAATTTCACATGTGCAAATGATGAAATGATTATGAGTATATTTTTATGATATATAGTACACTCTGATTTTCTGGTATGAGAGAGACGATTTTGGAATTGCAATATCTAGCGATGAAGCAATCGTCTGGGGATGATAACATATTTGATGGAATCCTTTTGATTCAAATCAGAATTTCAGTAACATTTCTTCAAATATCCAAAAGTAAAATAGGTTGAATTCTGAAGATGAGTTGTAGAAAATCTTGATTTTCCATTATCTGATCTCCGTTTCTCGTGTTCTCGGTTTCAATCGTGGTATTATAGTATTCCGGTAATTTTGATTCTGTACTAACTATGAGAGGTGTAACTTTCGTGGACTGTATGTATATGTATGGATTATAATCCACTGCATTCTAGTTTTCTAGATGTGAATGATGAGAAGGACACATAAAAAAGATGAATTTTTGGCTCAGATGATAATGTAGTAGTGGTATAATCTTCAGAGAGCTATGGTATAATATTTAACGACTCAACCATGATTTTGGATTATTCAATTTGAATAAATAAATTGATATCGACAAAGACTCATATTTTATACGAACGATCCTGCTTGAAGGTAGCATTTCATCCTATATAAGTGCATTTATTGTCATGTAATGTATGTCAGGTTTGATTTTGTTGTGTCGAAGATAATTTCATATGGAAAAAGTAAAAAAGCCCATCACAATGATCCAATGTCCCCATAACGATAGTTACTTAACATCTTCAGTAATACATTTACAGACAATGCCTTTATGAATGATTATTTCTCTTCGGTGGTTTCATATGATGGATCCAATGCCTATATCAGTTTTCTCTCATGAGAGGAATTTACGTATCGAACTCATTAGTTGTTATTTCTTCTCAACAGATGCTTTCAAGTGATTATTCATCATCTATAGATAGATGGAATCAAAGAGTCAACATATGACATATAATAATAACTAGGTACATCAACACACTTTTCTAACAATGTAACGGCTCTGAGTTCCAATTCAAAAAACTACGAAGGTTGGTAGGTAAATGGGTATAGGCTCGTGTTGTACTTTCGCAGTTCATTACACAAATCAAGTATTACTCCACATACATTGAGAAACGTTCGTCATAATTGACCCCCCTGTTACTTCCATTCATTCAGCATTTTCAACAAGAATGGCACATTCTGAACCCATTTCCCATTGATTGAGTTCAATAATTCATTTCGTGATCCATTTATCATTTAATATTTGATATAAGGTAAATGAAAGAATTTGCTCAATTGATACAGAAACTCTCCATAGAACCGCATAATTGTTCTAAAATCGTTCGTTTCCGTTAACCAGCTGACGAACGTCAACCCTCAAAAGTCAAAACTTGTGCGAGCAATGGACCAACGAGGCCTTACCTTTTAACGTGCGATTACCCAGCACGGTGGCCCGACGGGGATTCGAACCCCTGTCTTCCGCTTGATAGGCGGATATGCTAACCACTACACCACCGAGACCACTAATTATGAAATATAGGCACCTAAGTAGTCCAAATGAGCATTTCAAATTCAATATCAACCCGATTCGATCAGACTGCTTTTGAATACACATCGTATATTCAAGAACATAACTTCAATTCGTATTCTTCTATACTTTACATAACACATACACACACACATAATATGTTTCCGGCTGTTATATAAAATGGGAGTGAGATCCAGTTATCTATAATTTGTCCACGTCCACGGTTCAAATCCTATGAGTTGCCCTTGCTAGTAGGATAGGGAAACTATAATTACTTGCTATTGGAATAAAATCGAGAACGTGTTAGTCAGACATAATGTTCATTCCAATCCAAAAATGTAATCCATTTGTTGAATTCAGACATAGGTAAAACATAATTTGATCTAGTATTGTAAACATATTCACAAGAGCTCTTCCGAATTGCAAGACGAATACCTGCATTTTCTCGTCAGTGTGCTGAAAAGCGGTGAACCGTTTTATTTGTTTCATTGTTTGGGCATCAGATGATTCCTCATACTTCTCAGTTGCTAGCATCTAGTATCATGAATAAGTATCCACATCATTCAATTCATTGAATAATTTTCTCACCATTATTATTATTCAATACTTTTGACAACAACAACGAACAATAAGTCCACGAGTCAATCTCATCGAAAATGGGGAATAGCTTGAGAAATAAAAAAACTGACTGGCATATTGATAGAATGATAATATTGAATGTGAATTGAGAATCGACCAATGAACTCACAGGCTTTTTTGGCAGTGAAAACCATATGTCTACTCTCAACTCGAGTCTTCTGTTCAATGACCGTTCTTTAGAAATGATGAAAACTCTTACAAAAAACAATAGGATGGAAGATGGAACACAAAACATTTCGTCTGTACGTGCACATTTATGTTTTCAAACTGAAAATAATAGTGAAAAGTACGTAAGTTCAATCTTCTTTTATTCCTCATCTCATATTTTATTCCAATATGTGTGTATTAAGGTTACCATTCATTATTTTGTATTATTTGTTGTACCTATAACCTATAAACCGAAAGTAGAAACGGCTGACCTCGACTTCGAAAATAGCTCTGGTTCAAATCCGACTGCAAGAAATATTTTTTTTTAAATAATTTTCAGTATTACCAATCAATTTCCAAATATACTAGCAAGTTCATCATTATCATAACTACTATTGAGGTTTATATCTGAATGAAGGATTGTTCCATGAAGTGTTTAAATATTGAACGGTGTGGCCGCATCCAAACAATATAATTCCTCTAATATTTAAGAGCCGTGGTAGCGCAGTGGTTAAATCACTGTCTACTAGCCGATAGGTCCGGGGTTCAAGCCCGCACGGAGGCGAATGGTTTTTTTATATTCAATAAGTAGATTCAAGGTATACCTACCGGACGTTGATCAACTGGTCGTGAGATAAAAGTAGCAGATCTGGGGAAAACCTGGCAACGCTGTCTTATGGAGATCCCATAGTTGGTACGAAAATTTGCAAAATCGAGCTTGGCTTTTTTCCCCAGATTTACATGGTATTCTCCATAAGACAGTGTTGCCATTTTCCCCGTACATACATAGCATATCTACTCACTGTAATCGGCGGATATTTCTCACTGCGTGAGAAATCTTTCGTTTTGAACGTATGAAAGCGATGAGAGAGGTGGCACATTGTATAGCATCCGTAGAAAAATGATTCTTTCACAACACAATAAAAGATTCTTCTCTATGTCTTTAATGAAAATAGCAAATGCAGATTACAAGTGACAAAACTGGAATGAATAATATTATTTCAGAACCATATTATATTATAATATAATTCAAACAATAGTTGAGATAATTGACGGCATGATGCCAGTCAGCACAATAGTCGACATTATTTAATGTAGAAACCAGCTGAGCATAGATAAATTCCGGTAGATGTTGGAGAAGCAATTTGTAGGCTGCATGGCAGGACTCAGGAACGTAACTGAAGTTAATAAATTCCCGGAAATAGAATACAGTCGGCACTCACAAATAGTAACACTTCGTCATCTCCAAGAGCTGTCGCCACGAGTGTAGAATATTACAGACACGTTGATGGATATTCTCTACGTGGACTGCAGAAAGAGATATATATGTAAAGGGGAATGACTCGGGTCGAAACGCCCGTCTTTATCGTACTAATTCATCATAGCGTTAACTCTGGCATTTATATTCTTTATTTACTCGGAGTCCATGATATTTCTTCATGAGCGACTAATCCGCAACCTCCTCAGAGAGCATTGACGAATCATTTACGATTATGTGGATTTATGGGAGATGTTGAGGAATGCTATGTTTCATTTATATCCATACTGATATTATAAAAAGGTTCGTTTCTGACTTTTTGGTTTGTTTGTGGAGGGTGATCTTCGGAAATACTGATCTTATTATGGAAAATTTTTCACTAACGGAAAGCTACGTTATTCAGAAGTGATGTAGGGTATTAGTATAACTATTTCTCTTCGGGCTTGAAGGCCGTCGTTCTTTGGAATTTCTTCCTGACGTTTCGCTAGCGCGAGTGGCCAGCTTCTTCAGAGGCTTATTCATCTCCGATGACTCATCAGTCATCATTGATCGTAATTCCTAGCATCGAGATACTTGATTTTGTAGGAACAATTAACCCTGACATCTTAATATTTAATGATGAGAGATCGGCTTTTCTTGAGAAGAGACATGCCTGGGCTTTCGTAGCATTAAATTCCACCAAGTTCATGTTACCCCATTCTATTATTTTTGCCAAGTCGTCGTTAATTTTATTGACGTGAATGTTTCTTTGAATTTTTGTTTCTCGAGTTGGTATGGGGACTCTGGACGAGAAACTGCTATGAAGAGTGCTGTCATCCGCAAAACTATGTATGAACAAGATGTTTTCTCGAGCAAATCATTGATATGAAGCAAAAACAAAGTGGGCGCCAGAACTGAACCCTGTGGAACACCTGCATTTATTGGGGGAATATCAGATGATACTCCATCAACAACCACATACAGAGACCTATCAGACAAGAAACTCGTCATTGTGATTAGATTTGATTGATTGGAGGTACACTGTGCACCTTTTCTAGTGGTACATGTACGCATAATGAATATACTGTGTTGAAACTCTCTATAGCTTATATTTCTATGCAACTAAAGTCGGTACAATAAATAGCATCGGTAGGTTCTTGACTATCGTTTCATTTTGTTGAAGCTCACACAATAAACTGAACTGAATGTGGCAGAACAAGGCAATTTCGATTCAATTGTTGAATCTCTAATGTAATCCAAAGACTATCTTGACGCTGTAACACTTGGGGCTGGAACACGCATGTCAAATAATTTGTTGAAGTTCAGTATAGTGTGAAATTTTTTTACCGAATACCACGCGTACTTGAATCATCCTTGGAAATTTTTTCGACAAGGATAATTTCAAAATATTCGTGAGCTAGAAAATAATTCAAGCACTAGTGGTATTTCAAGTGAAAATTTCCTCTTCCAGCTTTTTATCTTGGTGGTTTTAGCTTTTTATGTGGCCTCTTTCCAATTCGTTTCTGCTGAATACGTATATTTCTCTTGGAATAAATATTTATCGAAGATATTGTGAAGTGCTGTTGTGTCTCTCTTGACGATTTTTATCCCTTGTGGTATTGGAAAAGCTATTTCTGGGTTCTCAGTTCTCTTCACGGATGAATCCACGTTATATCGATTGATTCCAGTATAATAATATCCTCTTTCAGCGTTTGGGGCAGTAGGTGACTCGTGAAAATTGTTTCTCCGAGAGCTACTTGAAAGAATTGAATGCACATGCACACAGTCAAATAATAAATTATCGGTTATAATTGCACGAGTGCATGAAAATTACCGATAATTTTGCAAGAAAGCGTGATATCTAAAAATTGCAAGTTTATTTTCATATTTTGGCGGAAGTGCCCGAGTCCGAAGGACGAGGGCTCTTTTACAAAATATGAAAATAACCGAATGCAATTTGTATAAGATATCACGCTTGAATGCAAAGTTATCTGGTCATTTTTATGCACGAATGTAATTCATTGGAATATTTCACGAATGAAGAAATTCTCAAGGAAATGTTTTTTTTGTTCATTTATACTTTCCTCTATAGATTGTATGGAGCACTCACCAAAACGCGAAATTTTTTTCTATTTTTGAAGTCTATCCGACATTTATTTGTGTTGTTTACTGACGTCTAGCGATACGGTTTCAAATGTGTTGTTATGATGACTTCATACAATGCAATTACCGCTGTAAGTTTTCGATAATTGCATTGCTCTTATGGGACATTTTATATATGAGGGAAATATTCAATTGAAGTTGGCTTCAGTTTTCCACTGCTATGTATTTGAATATTTCAGGAATATTTGGTGTATCTAATGAAAGTGTTCCATTATTAATCTTTTGCCCCACTGGGGATTTGAAGAAATATTATTCTGGTGAGTGGGATTTTTCTATAAATTGGTCTCTATTTTTGCCTTATTGTGTAGATAATATCTCTTATGTATACTATCTATTCGATTCAATTTCCATATGCTTGGAATACAAATTGTGCAAAAAAATGATTTCTATGTGACATTGATACAACTGTTTTCATGAAAGTAGTGATTTCTTTTTTTTGATTCGGAGAAAAAAAACATACCAAGAATATTACCTCAATTGATATTGAGATGTATGAATTTGAACTTCTTGAAACTGTAGCTATTCGAAATAAATATCAAAGTCCCAATATATGGACAAATTAATATATTAACGAATAAGTAATAGTATATGTTTCTGTAATTCCTAATTCAACTTATTGGCACTATTGGAGACATATTGAAACTCTCCTAGGGGTTGTACTAGGTGTAATAATGAAAATACTCTTCATTTCCTTGGAAACAAAGATATATGACGCGTCATCGAATACAGAGAAAAAATCACCCATCATATATTTACACATTAATATTTTTTTCAGTCTGATTCTTTTTTTCAATTCATTTATGTTTTATTTAAGTACAAGAGTTTTTCTCTGGAGGAAATGATAAAACTTGTACCTTGGGACAAATTATTGCCCTTGATTTCTCCATATAAAAGTAAGCAATTAAATATTGTCGTTTCTATATTATGAGGGAAACTTGCAGTGGTTAATAATAATAATAATAATGTTTATTACAGTTCAAATATACTTTCACTGTGGTAGAAACTTCATAAATAATAATTTGCATATGAAAAATCTATACCCCGGATACTTTAGCAATAAATTTTTAGCAATATTTTTATTAAGGACTCTGCCACCTTGAAATTTGGACAAATCGTTCGTTATGGAAAATAAAACAATACTCCATTGACAGATTCATTTTTCCTAAGGGCTGGACCGCTCCAGGGACGAACAAGCCCCGGCAATATTTTCACTAAGGACTCTGTCACCTTGAAATTCGGACAAATCGTTCGTTATGGAAAATAAAAGAATACTCCATTGACAGATTCATTTTTCCGAAGGGCTGGACCGCTCCAGGGACGGACAAGCCTCAGCAATATTTTTATTATAGTGCAAGCGCTGCGAAACATTCCGTTTGAAAAAACCGATGACCTCATTCTGATTGATGATTTGAGTTAAGAAAGACTTGATTAATGATATTGTGGAGGTTGCCGGACGGAACTATGGTCCAGTTTTTTTTTTCGGTCCTATAATAGTTTTCGCTTCCATCGCTGTAGCTGCGAAAAAAAAATTGTTATTGACTATTAACACCTGGTTTAGGTAAGGTATGGAGAAAAACGGCATGATCTAATTCAATACAAATTTGATAAAAAAAGTGGTTTACCTATTAATAAGTAGTGAAAAATTCATTCAGGTAAGTTTTGACAATTATTGCCGATGCATTTGTGAAGGAAAATACAATTGATTTCGCTTTTTCTACAAGTGCAAAACATTGTCAGGCATTCAGCATTATATTTGCAAAGCCTAATCAAAGAATTTGTCATAGGTGGTTTTGCCATTTGCACCGGGTACAACTTTCCATCTCGTCTTTCATAACCGAATTGGAGTAAGTTCGGAGGCCCATGTATTGCAGCCCTTAAGCAATGTAAATACAAAACATCAAAAGTTCTAATAATTTCATTTCATTTGAATTGAATCCCAGCTTAAAAGATATTTATTGGCTGATCCTTCAAACCAAATCCCTCAAAAACTACTATTCGATAGCTCATGCTAAAAGTGGATGTTGAGTACGAAAACATCGGAATCTGCACAATTTATAAAAACTTGTTCAATTCCTTCACGAACAGCAACAAAAATATGGCTGGAAATCCTTCAATCTGCTTCTGGAGAGATGAATGAACATATTTCGACGGAAAAAGGTTTCGTTTTCTTTTTAAATATTAATGTAATAGTTCATTAATAATGTTACGAAATTTTCTAGCGCCGGCCTTGTCGCTCGTAAACGCAGAATAATATGAATCTAACAATTCAGAAGACCTATTACCTTGGAGCTTGAAGATTTTTTGGAGTCTTTATATCCACCTGTAATGGCCAGCTGGGATTTTGGTTGAAGGACTTGATATAAATATTTGTAGTCAGTTTCAGTTAGTTTCGGTTTAGCAGTGTCTGAGGTGTTCTTTTTTTTAAATGATTTATTCAACGTCGGCCTGTTTTCCCTACCAAGGCCAATCATCGACTCCGGTGACCACATTTCCCCCAACCGGAAATTTTGCCGAACACTCTAGTATTCCAACCAGAGGTAGGGATCCTTTACGAGTCCAACAACCATGGACTCAGGACCGCCGGCTTTACGTCTCCTCCGAAGGACAGCAATTCCTCAATATATCTTGTGTTCATTGATATATTGCCTGCGAGCTATGATATTATACTTTGCTGCAGTTTTATGAGCTTTCGACGCGGTCTTTCCCTGCTGCTTAGCTTCAGATATCGAATGACCAGTCAACATGGAGAGCTAGGCCATGCCCGTGAGGTATTCTTTTCATCATTCTTTTGTTGATTAACTATCATGATTGTAACGGTCATAGAATCTTCGCCACTTAATGTCCCCTTGAAAGTCATTGTCACAGTGTCTAAGATTTTTCAACAAACATATGTTTCGATTTAGTTAGGTAGGTGGTGAATGAATTCGGCTAGAGCTGTATGTTGCGGTGTCTTTCTGTTCGTTACACTGATATATATCACTAAACACCGCTAATGCTTCATGGAGTGTATTGCCTGACAATTTTACATTTTGACTGCTAAATGAGGCTTGTATGAAAGTCTTCCATTTCGGCGTGAATGTGCATTTCTTCGCGGCATCTTCTATAAGAATTTCATCACACAACTTTTCCTCTGGTATAAGTTCAGTAGTGGATGGTTCCTTCCGTAATTCCTTAGCACACATGACGATTTTGCTACAGTCTAGCCGATGTACACGTTCAGCTATTTCCTTAATGAACTTCCTGCCATGAAAACCAAAGAAGATTGCTTCCTCTCAGTAAGATATGAGAATGAAACCTTGTCACCAAATTTATCGATCAGCATCACTTTGAGATCACGATTAGAACTACATCCTCTACTTCACCGAGTACAGTCATGCGTTGAGCCGAGTATGTCAATTCAAAAGCGGTCGTCGAAACACCGTCTTTTATATCCGCCATTAATTTGTCAAAAGCAGCCAGTAACTGTTTTTGTGATATTTGTTGTTGGTCGACCTCTTTCGTTACTAGAAGATATTGGTAATGAAACGTAATTTCTTCAACACGACGTATGATATTGGAAGTTTCTGCAAACAAATCTTCCGGTGTTTTGTATAACAAATTTTTGTGAAAATTTCATAGTATTATCAACGCATTGAAAAACAGCAAAGCTGCTGAAATCTCAGTTGAAAGATGACTTTTTTTTATTATGGTTTTCGTCGTATACCACAAATGGAACATCATGAGTCACTCGACGAATCGCTGTTGCTTCTTTTTGATTTGCAGGTCAGTTGATGATCCAGCTACGCCCTGTGTTGTTGATGAAGCTCTTTCTTCCAGCTCCCTATGTAGTGACGACGACGAATTTTTTCTTCGCTGATATAGCTGGCCATGCAACTTTTATACCACGAGAAGTGTTCTTCATCAGCATTCGGATCAAACAACTTCTCAAATTTGTCTGAAATTTCGTCTTTGCGTCGTCTTGCTGCATTTGAATAGTTTCTTTCGGTTCATTCACCAGTTCAGCATGATTTTTCGTTCGCCTTTTTTTTTAATCTAATAATTGTAGCGATATTTATTCACTTTAAAGAAAGTTATCACAAAATTCGAAGCACTGCTATTTTAAGTATTGGAAAATGTATCTGTTATAATAATGGATGAAGTTCAGCTATAACTGAAGTCACAAAAACTGTTGAGAAAAGCGCGGCCCGCTTCAAAACTCGAGAGAAGGTATGTGACGCTGGGAAGGAGATTTATAATAAAACTGACAACGGGCTTTTCTGGCAACTTTCAGTTCCAGGTTTGGAAGGATCTTGCAAAAACATTCCAGTCGAGAAATAGCGGTCAATGGTTTTTGCATTCGATACAACATTTTTTTTCGACAACTACAGTGATGGAATCGAAAACTCCTATTATAGGGCCGAAAAAAAAAAAACTGGACCATAATTCCGTCCGGCAACCTCCAGATTATTATTCATCAAGTCTTCCTCAACTCAAATCATCAATCAGAATGAGGTCATCGGTTTTTTCAAACGGAATGTTTCGCAGCGCCCGCTCTATTAGGGACTCTGCCACCTTGAATTTGGACAAATCATTTGTTATGGGGAATAAAGAATTACACCATCGACAGATTCATTTTTCCGATGGGCTGGACCGCTCCAGGGACGGACAAGCCTCAGCAATATTTTTATTATGGACTCTGCCACCTTGAAATTTGGACAAATCGTTCGTTATGATAAATGAAGAAATATTTCGTAGACAGATTCATTTTTCCGATGGGTGGGACCGCTCCAGGGACGAACAGGCCCCAGCAATATTTTTATTATGGACTCTGCCACCTTGAAATTTGGACAAATCGTTCGTTTTGACAAATAAAGAAATATTTCGTAGACAGATTCATTTTTCCGATGGGCTGGACCGCTTCAGGGACGGAAAACAGATTCGTTTTCCGAAATGTTTACGAAGATAAATATCTTTTAAATATCAGTTCTTGTATTTTTGTGATAGTAAAATTTGAGTTATACAAGAAGTTGCTGGCTAATAGGACTTGTTTCATTTAGAAAAAATTGTTTTGATAAACGCAGCAACTGAGTGATTTTACCAGATTGTGGCAACTGAACAACCTGTAAAACTACGAAAAAACTGAAAAAGTATTACTCATAGAGTACTAATATACGGTATATTAGTCACATCGTCAACCACGGCATTCCATCTTTTTTTGCTGATTTGATCAATGCCCTTCCTCTTAGGCCAAGCAATTTATAATGCCTATGGTTATCAGTTAAAATGTTAAGTGAGTTAGTGAAATATCTTTCCAGCCTTTTCAAGACATTTTTCCTTCCAGTTCATCCATTTCAACGACATCACTACCCTATATTTCACTCGAGCGAGAGCGTTTGAAATACTTCTTCCCGGTAAAAGGTCACAAGGGAAAGAATATATTTCCCATCGTTTTATATCGGATGATTTTGCCGTAGGAATGTTTTCATTAGAGTGGGTCGAAATTTTATTCGAATCTATTTGAAGTAGATCCATATTGTTTTTCTAATTGATTCCAGGTTTAAAATAATTTTTTATCCACCCGCTTGAATATTACCTTCTTATATTCAACCAATAATATACAGCTGTCTGAAGGGTTTTCACATATTAGGGTTCAGTAAACCGTGACACGTATTTCGTTATACAATAGCGTCATCAAGCAGAAACATTAATCAGTTCAATGGTATCTGCAATGACTCTGTCCTGAAGGTCATATCAATTCTAATTTGAAATATCGACAAATAGTTTATCTATATTATCTTGAAATTCTTACTATTGAATGGAACTTGATTTATTAATATCCCGTTAACGTGAGGTTGGCCACGTCGGTTAAAGCATAATATCTATCAGTATAACTACTTTTCTTCGGGCTTGAAGGCCGTCGTTCTTTGGAATTTCTTCCTAACGTTTCACTAGCGCGAGTGGTCAGCTTCTTCAGAGGCTTATTCATTTCCGATAACTGTCATCGGATATCCTTCCTGGATAAGGCAGGATGGACAATGCCCTAGGAGGGCGACTCCTTGGGAGGATGTACAATGGCCATATTGTGGCCTAAGTGCTGTTGGTCTACACTCTCCCTCTCAAATCTACAGATACAGATCTATCAATTGAATGAAAAATAGATATTGACAGTGGTTCTTCTTTCAACGAATTTATCGCGCAAACATGCAGTTTTTGTATTAACAAAAAACTATTTTTTCAGACGTCAAAAATGTATTACGAGACGATTTTACCTATCAGGATCATCATTCATTTGAGGAGCAAAAAAATTATCAAAATTACTGCCGCCGCTTTTTGGGAAAGCCGTATTATTTTCAATAATGTTCACTGTCAGCACGACGTTAAAGATATTCCAAATATCGAGTTGAATAAGAGAATATATTTTCCGAATTATTTTTGTTTGTTATATATACTTCCAGTTCTTCATGGAAGTAGTGATCATATGTTTTTCAATCATGGATTCCCCAAGTTCTAGAACAGATTTCTCCGAATGATCAAGGGACATTAACACATGGTGGTTCGTCACTTCCATTGAAACTCATAGGAATCGATTCTTGCTATCATTGCCTACGGAAAACCTAATCACCTTTTTTTATATTGATCAAGAAAAAACCTACAATGATTGTCTTATTTGGAATACTAACCTCATGTCTTCCACTATCATATCTTGCTGTGAAATTTATATTTGCCTTTCTACAAGCAACTAACAAATATTCGAATTTCAAAATGTTGCTAAAGTCTTCACTTGCTTGTTATCTTTCGAAACGCCTGTTATTAGATTGGAATATTTTTTAGTGTTCAGTTTACTTCTAGACACTAAATGGTGATACATAAGTGTTCGAAATAGTCGAGCATATCTTATTCTTCTCTCATTTCAAATTTTCCATAAGTATACATTTCTGAAGACTCTTCAGATTACTGTTTAGGTCATTATTTTGTGGAGGATGAATGTTTTCTTTGTAGTTTGCAACAGTGTGCGAGAACAATCAATTTGATGTCCCAACAAAATGGGAGAATCAATATTTTCACGGACAGCCAAGCTTCACTCAGGGCACTGAAAAATCTCATAGTGACATCTAGACTGGAATGGGAATGCCGCGAGGAACTGAAACATCTAGCGGACCATAATAGACTGACTCTACAATGGGTCCCAGGTCACTCAGGTATCGCAGGCAATGAAAAAGTCGATGAGCTTGCAAGACAAGGATCATCAACACCATACACTGGACCCGAGCCAGCAAAGGGGGTACCCGAAACAAGGGTACGGAATCACATAAGGAATTGGGTGAGAACAAATCATAGAGATTACTGGGAAATCTACCCAGTAGCGCTCACGGGAGAACTTTCATAAAAGGACCATCGAGGAAAAAGACTGAAAACCTGCTTCAGTGTAACAGGAATCAGATAAGGGATATAACGGACCTGTTGACTGGACACTGTCCACTCAAAATAAGATAGGGCTGTACAACGGCGACCTTAGCTGCAGACAATGTAACAAAGGGACAGAGACAGCTCGACGCATACTTTGCGAATGTGAGTCTATGGATCATAAAAAGCAACGAATATATGGAGAAATAATTTTGGATCTAGAAGAATATGACAAACACCCAGCAATCAATCTGCACAAATTTGTGCAGGGGTCAGGAATGTTGGAATGGGTGTCATTAGGTATAGGGAAACAGAGCGCAATAAGCCATAAAGGCTGAAATGCTTCCAGTGATACGAAGCAAAAACAAAGTGGGCGCCAGAACTGAACCCTGTGGAACACCTGCATTTATTGGCAGAATATCAGACGATACTGTCAACAATCACAGAGAACTATCAGACAAGAAATTCTTCAACAAAGCAGACCACTGAGGAGGCAAACCATAAGACGGCAGTTTACAAAGGGGACCTCGACGCCAATCTCGATCAAACGCTTTCGAATTGGCAAGAGCTAACTTTTTTCCGAATTTTTAGGTTGAATGCTGCCAAATATGAGAAACATACGCCAATAGGTCGATGGTTGATCTTTGAATATTTGATAAGCCTCATATTTATTGCTTATTCCATGACTTTGGAAGAGATAGAAAGCAATGCGATTGGTTTATAATTAAAAGGTGAACTGGCTGAACTCTTGCTGTTCTCCAGGACTTTGTAAAAAAACCCAAGTTATACGAAAGGTTGAATAATTCGGGGGCACACACTTTAAGAACAATTGCTGGGATTCCATCAGATCCACAAGCCTCACAGCAAAATAGTATGTTGTTTCTGACATTAGCTTGTGGATTACGAAAATTTATCTGTGACAATTTAACTCATGTATGAAATATCCCATAAGCCTCCGTGATTTTGTCATTATGACAGCGAAAAAACTTTCCCCTTAGTTTTTCAGCGACAAAACGGAACCTACCTCTTGAAAGCATGGCAACCAGAATTGTAAACAAATCTTTGACGGCGTCTTTGTCAATTTTTCACTTGCGTTATCAAAAGAGTATATCTGATCTGTGAATATGAAATATGAGAATTGTGTTTTTAACAATTGTACTTTTCCGTTGAATTGAATAAACTAAACTCTATTCATTAAATTGTCGTACCGAATTACACTCGAGCTTTTTTTGTCGAAGAAAACTTGATATTTATGATTCGATTTAGTTGCCTTCCGGCAAATTAACTGAAAAAACTGACAGAAAAAATCATTCGTTCTACGGAATCGTAATTTTTTCAGAGGCAGTTTTTTTCGTGGAGTTTCCAGGGAACAAAATTCTCATCGAAATGTCAACAACAACTCAGTAAAATCGATATAATTCCGTAACAGTTTGAATAGGAAAATAATTGATGTAGGAAGAACCCACAACGTTGATATATTCGTTTTGCTTATTGCATAGTGTCATAACGGAGCCCAATGAGTTACCGGCCGGTGAATATTCATGGCAACCTGTGATGGCTTTGCGGAGAAAGAGGATTACGCTTTCATAGGTTTATGGCGGACTCGATGCAGGAATCTCCTTGGGATTTGAGATCATTAGCTAGTAGTGAAAAGCAGTCACCGCCAACTGTTCGAATGAATTCTCGAATTTTCGTCGAATTGGGACTCCGGCAATTTGGATTTCCATAATTGAGGTGAGGCGGGCGCTTTATTTATGTCGGCCGCTTTGCATGGAAGACAGTAAATGTACCTCATTTGAAAATTCGTTGGCAACTAAGCGAAGAAATGAGAAACTTTTTTCTCCTTTTTTCTCGTGATCAAAATGAACAACGAAAAGAAGAATACCAAAAAATAATTCCTCAAACATCTTTCTCTTCACGAAAATACCCAAGTTTCTAATTCTTATCTTTTCAAAGAGAAGTCTGGGACTTACAATTCTGTTTCCTAAATTTACATTTTGCATTTAACTCATCTACTATATACCTTCAGCTACATGCCCAATCACTAACACAGTGAAAAACACAAAAAATTGTATTTCTCAAATTCCTTGTTCGTGCGGTCAACAATATATCGGTGAAACGTCTCGACCATTGGAAGTGCGAAAGAGTGAACACAAGATGTACATCAGGAACAGACAGAAAGGTGGTTCTAAATAATCAGAACACATTCTTACTGCCGATGGAGATAACAAAGTAGAAAGGAACGACACTAAAATTATGACAAAAGAGAGCAATGACAGGAAAAGAAAATTATAGGAAACCGCTTTCCTCATGCTGTCTGGTGAAGAATGAATATCTATGAGTTTGCTTGATCAAGCAAAACATGCCCACGCCCAATAACAGTGCACCCACAGCTCCTGCCTTCAATCTTAATGAAATGATGGCGGAAATGGCAGACCGTGAAACAAGGAAAAAGAATATTATGATCTTTGGACTTCCAGAAGATGCCAATACAGAAGACAGGGCAACAGCTCTGGAAGCGCTGAATGCACTTAATAGTGATGTAGTCCACCAGAACATTGTAAGAGTATTTAGAGTAGGCCAAGCAACGCATCATCCCAACTCAAACTCGACAAGACCGAGACCCCTAAAAATAATCCTCCAATCAGCGGAAGGCGCAATAACAATCATCCGGAGAGCCAAAAAAATCAAAGACTTCGCGAAGTTTAGCAAACTCATCATCACATCTGACAAAACTCCTGCCCAAGCGCAACAATACAAAATCCTGAAGCAAGAACTGTCAGAGAGACTAGCCAAAGGAGAAAGCAAGAAAATTGTAAAAAACTTCAAGTGAAGTCCAAACAAACCAGCAATAATGCCATTCTCTGCTTTTACCAAAACGTCCGAGGCCTGAACACAAAAACTCACGACTTCTACACATCTGCAATTGCGTCCGAGTTTCACATAGTCGCCATCACCGAAACCTGGATCCAACCTTACATCTCAAATGGTGAACTATTTCCCGACAACTATCAAATATACCGCAGTGATCGCAACCTCGAAGCTAATGATGTAACTCGCGGGGGAGGTGTGCTTCTTGGCGTAAGGACCGACTGTGCAGCAGCAGAAATCGATTTAACTCAACACCGAGCCAACTTCAGCAGCACAGACTCATATATATATTCACTATCTATATTCCTCCCAATACAAACCATCAGCAGATCCAAAATCTATTAGATACACTCGAAACCCTAGATTATCTGTATGATAACAAACTGTTAATATTAGGCGATTTTAATCTACCAAATTTTGTCAATATAGAGGAAATATACATTGCCAACAACCCAAATCTGATCAATGTACAACAATTCATGAAATTTTTTGACCTAAAACAACATAATTTGACAACAAACAGCTCAGGACGTCTACTTGATTTAGTATTTTCAAATTCGGAATGTCATGTTTCCCGAGATGAAACTCCATTTGTTGCAGAAGACGCACACCACCCAGCATTGATGGTAACTATAGCATTGTCCGTAAACCCAAAACATTTTTCTTACAACATCAACGAAAGCAGCTACGATTTTCGCCGAGCAAACTTCCCATTACTTTATTCTCATCTATGTAACATTGATTGGTCGTTCTTAGAATCTTATACAGATCCTAATCTCGCAGATGACTTCTATACAATCCTATACTCTCTTTTCGATCTATATGTACCCACAAAACTCAACTTCAATCGTAGATACCCACCATGGTTTACAAGAGATATTATCAATGAAATAAAAAAAAAAGTATTTGAAAGACTAAAGAAAACAAATTCAGAGGAGGACCGTCTACTATTCAGAAATCTAAGAAGAAACATCAAAACCCAAATAAGTACTGCTTATAAAAATTACATTCGAAACTCTGAAAAATCAATTAATACCGATCCCTCAACATTTTGGAGATACATTCACACAAAAAAAGGCACTTCTAGAATCCCTGGTATTTTGTATTTCAATGACATAGAACTTAGCACTCCTCAAACAATAGTTAATGGATTTGCTGACTTTTTCAAGAGCGTATATCTGCCAACAAATAATAATTACATCCCGGACGAACATTCGATGAACAATCCTTTAATTTCACTGAAAATGTTCAATGAAAGTGAAGTATTAACAGCACTGAAGAGATTAAAGCCAAAACAAACAAGCGGTATTGATAAAATTCCCAGATACTTGGTTAGGGACTGCGCCTATATATTTTCTAAGCCTCTTTAACTGATTTTCAATCTTGCACTCAAATCAAATGCATTCCCAAACGCATGGAAAATTTCTATCATTTGCCCTATTTTGAAATCAGGATCGATTAACAACGTAACAAACTACAGGCCAATATCATTAATACCCAACTTTGCGAAGGCTTTCGAAATAGGAATTTACAATCAAATTTTTCCTCTTGTTAGAAACATTATACGGATTGAACAACACGGATTCATAATGAAAAGATCAACAATCACAAATCTAATGTGCTTCACGCAAACAATAAGCAATGCGATGGATCACCGCCTGCAAGTTGATACCATCTACACTGATTTTTCGAAGGCCTTCGACAAAATGGACCACACTATTCTGTTGGCAAAACTCAACCAATTCGGTTTTGATAACAATCTGCTTGACCTACTGAAATCCTATTTGACAAACCGAGTGCAAGTCGTTCAATATCGAGGGCACAAATCATATGAATACATAGCTCCCAGCGGAGCACCGCAAGGAAGCAACCTTGCACCACTATTATTCTCACTTTTCATAAACGATATATGCATTAACATCGGCAGTAGTTTGCTTCTATTCGCGGATGATCTGAAACTATTCAGAATAATAAAGCACTCTGAAGACTGTACTCTTCTTCAAAATGATATCGATTCCTTGCAGGAATGGTGTCTGCACAACAAATTATACCTCAATATTGAAAAATGCTAATTCGCAACATATACACTTAATAATAATCCAATTCAATTCAACTACTCAATTAATAACACACAACTGGTTCGCGAGTATCAAACAAAGGATCTCGGAATAGTATTCGACCAAAAACTGAATTTCAATTCCCACATTAACAAAATTTCATCATCGGCAAAAAAAAATGCTCGGTTTCATCTATAGAAATTGCAAAGACTTCACCAACAAACAATGCTACCTCACATTATACTCTTCATACGTACGAACACGACTTGAATATGGCTGCTTAATCTGGACTCCATATTATGAAACTCAAAGGCAACAACTCGAGTCAATTCAGCGTGCTTTCATGAAATATTTGATATATAAAATGGATGGAGTCTATCCTGAACAAGGTATCAACAATGAAACCCTACTAAACAGAGTTGGTCTTCTATCACTCAATGATCGCAGAACATATCATTCCTGCGTATTTGTTTACAAACTCATAAACTATCAAATAGACTGTCCTGAGCTATTATCACAGTTGAATTTCCACGTACCGCGAATGAACAGCAGAAATGTAAATCCTTTCTATCTTCCTATACCTAGAACAAATGTTTTCGCCAAATCACCGATATACGCAATGTGTAACACATTTAACAAGTTTGGTGAAGATACCGATTTATTTAATGAACCCATAAATACATTCAGAACAAAAATGAAGCAAATTCTGTATAACAAAACATTGAGTAATCGATTTAATTAGCACTTAGATATATGTGAGTACTTGATAAATATTTACAGCTACAACCAATCTCACACATATTATGTGATAATGATTATGCAATTTTTTTTTTGTATGTGTTTTTTGTTGTTTTCTTGTATGTGTTTTTTGTTGTTTTTTTTTGTCTAATATTTCATCTTAGCTATAGCACAACCACAAACTCTAACCATTATGTATTGCTGTCCTGTAATTGGGGCTTGACCCTGTTTGGACAATAAACTCCTATGGATCGCGGATCGCGGATGGCTGCCCCTCCTGAAGGATTAAATGTTGTGTCAGATATGAAATATTTGACAAATTTCAATTACGAAGATTGCCAACGAGAGATATTTGCATTTGAACAGGAATTTGGATTCAGTTTCAGATTGTGGTAGGTTACAAACCCAAAACACTACGGAACAAATATTGACCCCACAAAATAATGACGTTCAAACTGTAATCCAGAAAATATGGAATTCAAGCTATGACGTCCGTGAGAAAAATGAAAGAAAAGACATGACTTGGAAACGAAATTACTATTGCCATCTACCGGCCGTATCCATCCCTTCAAATAATATTTCCATAAGATTGACTAACTATATCTCAATGAACAATGCTCAAAGCAGACCAGCTATTTTGTTGATTTACCCGCTGAAAATGTATATTAATCACAATCGCAATTCCATATTACAAAAAATAAATAGATTCCTATTCGAAATGTGAAATTATTCGTAAACATGTTTGTTTGTGAAGCGAAAGTCCAAAATATGGACCGTAAAAGCGCTTTGAAATGACAGTTCCAAGCTCAAAGCATAAACGCGCTTTCAAATGTATTTTTTCATTCGAATTGGGAATGATGTTTCATTCATTTCGTGAATATTTGAACGCAAAATATTTCGCTTTGTCTCGCAGTTTTAAACGCGTGATTTTTCATTTCACGCCAGATGACAGCCATCGTTTCGATTCTGTTAACGATGAAAAAAGGCATACGTCGATTTTCAATTACGGCTTGGAATGTGCCAGCTTTCGCGTTAAAAAGGACGCCTCGTTTTAAATGTAATTGACGGTATCTTGCGGCGTTTTACTCGATTTCCATCTGTCGAAATCCCAATGGCATTGGAAATGGAAAGTGTGGTGCTTGAAAGAAGTATATCGTTTAACGAATATAGAATGATTGACACTTTCTACGAATATGAAAAATGCAGTATGAGCCGTAGGCGAATGCTGTAAATCATACGAGTTGAAAATCAGCATACCATACGAGTTATACACTATACTTTTTCCACTGCTATAACAGATTATAGCTGTAGAATGTCATTAAAAATTTTCATTGGGGAACAATTGAATGAGTGAATAGACCTGCCATTGCTACCTATACCGGGTCGAAACAACTGCCTGGCATTGGATTTGTGAATGCAATTATTTCGAACACCAATATTATGGTAATCATTAATACACATGAACTGCGCAAGTCTGACTAAGCTCGATAAGAATAATCTTCTATCTGGTTTTATTCTTGTTCCATTTCACGTTTTTCTTCTTCCTACCTCTTTACTCGTTTTGATTGTTACTGTTGCTTCTAGAAATCAATTACCCTAACGACAAACTGATTTTTTTGCACTGGACGCGCGTTTCGCTAATTGTTACTTTAGTTTCAATTTTCTTCTCCTGAAGGTGCTAACCTCGTTAGCGAATCGCTCGTCGAGTGCAAAAATATCAGTTTGGTTGTAGGGTAATAGATCTCTAGGAAAAATTTCAAATTTCATACCAAAGGTTCCAATCTCATCGTTTATATTGTTACGAAATCTCCTAGCGCTGGCCCTGTCGCTCGTAAACGCAAAATAATATGAGGGGTCGAAGAGGAAACGTTATTTTTCCAGAAACTCTTGATTCTCGTGTAAGTGTAAGTATAAGTATATATACGGAAGCGATTAATCGCTACGGCAGATAGTTATTCAGATAATTATCAGAGTTTCCGCTCAGTTGAAAGAGAGTTTTACAGAGATTTATTTGGAGAGAGCTTTACGATTGCTAAGTTCAGAAATCGAAGTGGAGAATTTCTATCAAAAAGAGTTTTAGTACAGAGCGTTGGATAGTTAGCGGAGCGATTTGAGTGATTGTATTGTATTGTGATAAAGAATTGTAATAAAAGTAGTGAAGTGTTGTTTGGAGTTTCAATAAAGGAACCCAAGGAAAGATCGTAACAATATGTTACTGTTGCTGCTGTTGAATTTAATTATTTACCTCTGATTACTTTCATGGGGAGGCATTTTTGCTTTGTTTGTTCTATCATCCACATATTATATAATACACAAAATTCCTACCGGAAGTAAATTATTTCTTATTGTTAGAAAATGTATAATTTTTATTATATATATAAAAACGAATGAACTGTTCGGTTAGCTTCTTGTATGTAAGTATAATAAATATTTTTTGGAATTATTACATTTTGAGTTAATCTGCTCTGAATTGATTGACATTTGACATATTCATGACACTTAGATCGCGTCATCGGTTTCATTGAAATGAGTATTTTCGTAGAGTATGAAGCTTTGAGACACTCAACTTTTTTCCTAATTAATATATTACCGCTTTTTTGGAATCGATTCTGAGATGACAAATCCATAAAGTTTTCCCGAAATTTCATTTCTCTAGGACAACTATTGAAGATAATGATGTCGATTCAATTTTTTTTTTAATTGGACTTTTTCTCTTTCGAAGTTCCCTATTTCTTTCGTGTAGGCACAACATTTTTAGATTCCGGAGGTCGATATTTTCATAGAATACATCATTTCCTAGCAAATCGTATTATAGTGCATTCACGCTAGAGATAGAGTGCTCGTTAACAAATGCACATACAATACAATACAAAAAAAAATTAAAGAACAAAAAATGTGTGACCTTGATAACAACACATTTCAACAACAATTTACTGAAAAAATGAAACGGACAAGGAAAAACAATGTTTGAACCAGAGAATTATATCTAATAAATAATGTTTAAATAGCAACTTTCATATTTCGCAAAAAAACGAGTAACAGCGAAAAAATTATCACTATTCCCTATATACAGTGGCTTTCTTTGTCCTCCCCCTTATATTTTATTAATGGGTGAACTAAAAAAAATGAAAGTTGGGATAATGGAATCGATACATGAATAATATATTCAGAAGTGAAATTGACAGATGAATATTCCAAGATGACGAGTGTGCGTCATGTGGGAAAAACATTAAATGGAAAGGGGGGTCTTGTGACACATCGTTTTGAAGCTGCTGATGAATACTGTACAACACTAGAATATTGAGTCAATATCTTCAACTACTACAAAATGGCGGATCATTTAATAATTGCCTGAATACTTCGTTAACTTCATAACTAGAGAAAATAAGCTGAGTTCAGTTCAGAAAATGCTCGAAATGGTTGACTTGAACTTCTTGACATAAGAACAGACTATTCAATATTTCATGCTATATATTTTCGACCACATGAACATCGATATTTCTTCTACTATTTCATGAAGTTGGCGGTCGATATATTCAGGCAGATATTAAAATGAACCTTCATTTTGTAGTAGATGAAGATATTGGCTCAATATTCTAGGGTTTCAGAGTATTCGTCAGCAGCTTCAAAAGAATGTGACACAAGACTCCCCTTTCCATTCAATTTTTTTTCCTAGATAACGCACAGTCGCCATCTCGAGATTTTCATCTGCCAATTTCACTCCATAAAATAGTATTCATGCATAAATTTCATTATTACAACTCTCATTTTTTTTTATATTCTCTTGAATGTGGTTGACAATGTTCCTTGCTGAATGGTAATGGTTCGGACTTCCATTGTCTATATCATTGAAACCTGTTGCTAAGAACGAAAGGATAAAAATACAAAGCAAGTAAGAAAATCAAATCCAAATCAATTTTTTGGTCAATAATGAAATTAAGGATCGATTGATCAAAGAAAATAATGTTGTTGAAAAAATCGAGTTTTCGAATATGAAATATTAGTCAACAAAAATTTAAATAAAGAAATGAATGAAATAATATTGTGACAGAAAAATTGAAGTATTGAGTTCTAACAAGAATTGATACCAGTCAGTACTAGAGTTAGACAGCCTATTTCAACTCTGTGCGATCTTCGATATCACAGCTAGCCAATCGAAACGCGAGGACAGCTATCAACGTGCTGATCACGCTAGATGCCTTGTTTACACGAACTCTATCTTCAACGTGAATAGACTAAAGTAACTTTCCCGCGTCACTTAGGAGTAATATTTGACTAGTATTAGCTCAATTCCCTTGGCCTATAGGAGACGTGATACGCTCTAGACTGGATAATCAAAATGCAAGCTTCTTGGCGACCTCGTAACTTCCAATAATCGCCCTTCAAAATTAATTTCGAACTGATCGATACAAACGCCTAATATTAGCATAGAATCAACATCTCAGTTTAATGGCTTCGTCAATTCTCCCTAACGTCGGTTGATAAGATTGACGTCAAAACTCCCAGACGAGCTCTGCGAATGGCAAATAATTAACTCAAGAAAATATTCATGAAAAGACCGAATCGGCTCAAGAAAATTATTCAGTACACGTCAATTTTTGGGGTTTCACAGTGAGAAATTAAGTTTGGTCTTCTCAAAGAGTTTGTAAGGTTACATTTACTTTGCTGAAAACTTATGCTAGTGAAGTCAGGGATGGAAGGAAATCAAATTGGCTGTTTCAGAAGATACTTTGCTGAAGAACTGCCTTCAGCGTTTTTTTCCTTCGATTTGATATGCAAAGAAAACTTTTATGACAAAATAACGTGAAATATCAGCAGACATTCTGTTGATGTGAATGTCATTCACAGGTGTTTACTTCTGATTTTCGATGTTCGAGGTGACACCTGTTTCGATCCGCCATAGATCTCCTCAGTGACACTCGGCTTGTAATAATCGTAATTAAGGCTTTTATTTTCGTATTATAAATAATTATCTCTACTTAAACCTATCTGTATCAGTTTTTATTGCCAAAGCAGACAACAGTTAACAGTGTACTACTTGGCGATAAGGTTATGATATTCTGGTAACTTCCTAGCATTTTTACTTTTCTTTATCTACACCCGTACTCTAATAATACACTGATATGCCCACAACCCGTTTTATAATGAAATCCATTACGATACAGATTTTTCATTTCGATACAGATTCTCAACCAATAGAAACCATTATTTTTCAATCAAGCATGATGTGCATGCTCTGCATTTGACGTTTGTCAAGTCAAAATCGGTATAGGTATTGGATTTTTGAAGAATATAGCCAAACATTGATAATCATTACAAAATGTCTGATACCAGCGATATGGGAGAATCACCTTCGACACCTTCACCGGCAGAAATACAGTTAGAATGATTGAATTTTTCATTTGACAAATGCATGATTTATTTCTTTATTTTTTCAATCAAATTTTCTGAGCTCTCCGAAGGCGAGCGGTCTAAGGAGCTGAGATGATATTAACTAGTTGGACTAGTTGGAAGAGACATGGGTTCGGTTGCAGCCTCGAGTAATCTTTTTTTTTTAATTTTTGATCATCTCTTCATTTCTCATCGTTTTATTTCTCGAAGTAATACCATTAATTACAATTTTGTAGAATTTTCCAAAGAAATTCATTAAATTAGTACTATTGTGTTAAATATAAATATAATATTTGTAGTTCTTCACTATTCATCGGGTGTAGATAAAATAGCGTATGCAACTCCCATGTAATATTTATTAATACACTCGCATCAACCATACGAAACTCTTCGGCTGGTTTCGTATCCCGGTTGATGCTCGTGTATTAATAACCATCATGACATGATCGTTGCATAATATACTAGTATATGAATCTTCCTTCCACAATTCAAAACAAAACAGTACGTTGCCAGATGTAATAATAGAAGAAGGCTGTTATTTTAGTTGAATTATGACAGCTGGTTTCACCAGTCTTATAATCTGAAACAGAATATTACCAACAAAATAAAAATAGGAACTGAACAGATTAGGAAATATAACAGGAAAACAATGCACTGACAAAGATTTATAGCTCTGAAATCAACCATTGATTTGATTAAGGAATATATATGAAATTCAAATTCGTCTCAAATATTTTTTCTCAAATCTTTATTATCGTCACTTTGTTATCAAAAATTTTTTTTCAATTATTATTTAAACCCATAATGGTATATTATGCAATGATCATGTAATAACATTACATCTTTGCATTAACATTTTTTCCCTTGTTCTTCTCATTTTTCAGTGAATTGTTGTTAAAAACCGCTGCACAAAAGATCGCACATTTTTTATTTTCAAACGAGCTTTGAACAATGCAATCCAACAGCTTTCATGAAATTCCACTGATCTACCCTGGATTACGAGGTATAAATATTACAGTGCTCCACTAAAGTGTCAAGAGGTCGGTACAGTGTTTTGCCGACTTCGTCTTCTTCTGAGTATACAATTAGTCACTTTTCACCCTGGAAGTAGGATAGAAATGAACACCTTTCCGAATCATTGTGGATGAAATGAATAACTTAGACGTTCTAGATTGAGAAACCGTTTTAGTCCGCAAATTCATCACCCCATATGGCGAAACCCTCTGGCGTTGAACATAAAGTTACGTAATAAAGAGAAATGCCCTCGAGTAAAGTGGAGCCTCAAAATATATCGTGCCGGCTCTATAAATATGCATGCGCTCGACTGCAGACCTCAACTCCTCGCGAACAACTCGAAACTTCCAAGATGAATTACGAGAGAACAAACATAACTGTAATGACATACTCGCGAAATAACGGAATGGAATATGTGAAGACACGCGAAGGAATTTGCCGAATCGATAGAGGAAATCCGCAGCATGCAATGCTCATTTTTAGGCCGGGAGAACCGAATATCCTGTGTTTCAAATGCGGCTATTCAAGAAGAATCAAAACAATTATATATTCTAAAAATGAACAATTTGTTCAAGCCAGCCTCAACTCATCTACACTGTAGGTTGACGGACTAACACCTATTAGAAAATAACTACTCCCCTGGCTAATACCACGAAGGGCATTGGATTACACCCAACAGGTGTTAGTGCGGGATTCTTCACAGAAGAAATTCCACATATGCTCTTGGCGATACAACTACCAGAACTGATTTTCAATTATTGGGACGGGACACACTTTCAGACCGGTTTCGGGCTATTTGGCCTCTCGTCAGTGCAAGGCAGTGCCATCATCAACATAAGTCGATGACTTCCCAAAATTAAAAATCATATTCGAGTAGAGTATCTTCCCTAGACCTAGGCTGATACAAACAACTAGCAAAATAGCCGTTGCTGCGCCATCTGCCCGTAGACTAGGTACTATCAGCAGTTTGTATAAGCCTAGGTCTAGGGAAGATACTCTACTCGAATATGATTCTTAATTATGAGAAGTCATCGACCTATGTTGATGATGGCACTGCCTTGCACTGACGAGTGGCCAAATAGCCCGCAACCGGTCTGCAAGTGTGTCCCGTCCCAATAATTGAAAATCAATTCTGGTTGTTGTATCGCCAAGAGCATATGTGGAATTTCTTCTGTGAAGAATCCCGCACTAACACCTGTTGGATGTAATCCAATTCCCTTCGTGGTATTAGCCAGGGGAGTGGTTGTTTTCTAATAGGTGTTAGTCCGTCAACCTACAGTGTAGGTAAGTTGAGGCTGGCCTGAACAAATAATTCATTTTTAGAATATTTGATTTAAAGCCAGTCTTCTAGCATACCCATGAATATTTGCGTCAAAACAATTATATTACAAAAAAAATCACAAACGCCTCCCCAAAGTCTGTATGGATGAATGAAATATTATAAAACAGACAAAAACATGAATCTGAGAATATAAAATACATCTTGGTCGATGGAAAGAGTATTGAAAATCAACAAGAAATGTGTGGAATATTCAATAGTTAGTTAAGTAATGTTGGTCTTAGCTCATCAGCGGCCTTTCCTGCTACAGCTGAATTCCCAATAGAATCAAAATTGATGTCGATGTTCTTGAAACCCACTGATTCAGAAGAAATAGAAGAAATTATTATCCAATTAGATTCGAGCAAAGTCCCAAGATCACTGTGAAAATTGTAAAAGTACTTATGAGTAAAATTATCAATTTAAAATTTACAACAGGTTCACTACCTGATGAATCAAAACGGTTCGAAATTCAAACCCATTTATAAATCTGGAAAAAAGAATATGTCAAATTATGGTACTGTCCAAAATAATCGAGAAAGCAGTACATTGTAGGTTGTTGGAATATTTGGAAAAATCAAATTTGTTACATAATGCACAATATGGATTTGGTAGGTCTAGTGATAAAGAATCGGCAGTGTTAAATGTTATCACTGAACTGAATCTAGACTCAAATAAAAACTGTGGTATTCTATTAATGGATCTACGAAAGGTTTTTGATTGGATCATGCAATCCTGCTGAGAGTATGTATCAAATTGGAATAATGGGAATTGTACACATTTGGTTCAAAAATTACTTATCAGCAAGAAAGCAGTTTATGTGCATGGGTGAAGGAATTGGATCGACGAGAAATGTCTTATGTGGTGTTCCACAGGGATCCATCCTGGGACTAGTTCTTTTCCTCATATTGTTGTTCGGGAAATGTCTTATGTGGTGTTTCACAGGGATCCTTCCTGGGATCAGTTTTTTTACTCATATACATAAACTCTTTGGCTGATTTAGATCTGACTGGTGAAATTGAGATGTTTGCTGACGACATGACAATAATATTTAGCGGAAGTAGTTCTCAAGATATCAAAAATAATGTTTAATGACCTTGAAAAAATTGAATATTGGTTAATTTGCCATAATTCAACATTGAAGTTCAACAAGTCTTCATTCATGTTCATTCCTCTGAAGAATCCTATCAAATTCCATAATGAGAATATAAAGTACTCATCTGTCATAAAATTTTGGACTTTACATATTGAAATATTGAGAAAGCGAATTTCTTCGATTGTTGGTATTTTCTTCAAAATTAGATTATTATTCTTCAGTATATTCTGAATTCCAATACTTGATTTCAGTTTGGGAGTCGGCAACAAATTCGACACTTAAACCATTGAAAATATTACAGAATAAAATAATTAAATGCATATACAAGCTAAATTATAAGGAGCCCACTGTAAATTCATATAAACTCAACAATCTTCTAGATATTACTTCGCTATATACATTACAAATATGTACATTTCATCCATTTGGTTAGGAATGAATCAAAGCATTCGAATTTAACATTCAAAGTAAATAGTGTTCCACATAATCATTCGACTAGGTCTTCAAATAATTTAACCGTAATGAAAATGATATCTAACATTGGGCAACAATCTGTTTAGTTTGTAGGAGTTCAAATATACAACAATTCACCGAATATTTCGAAGAATTTTAGTTAAGTCAAGATTCAAAATGGATTTAAAGAAATATTTGCTACGATAGACAAAGAAATTTTCTATCTCAATATTTTTCTTCTGTTCCTATTTCATGACCATGTTTTGTTTTTCTCTGTTTTCGTAACTTTTTTCCTTTTTCCTTTTTTTTTTCATTCTTTTATTTATTATGTGCTTATACGTATAGTCGAGTTGAATTCCCTTATAAACATGTATGTTTATATTGATGACCTTCCTCAACAAACTTGCAGATGATTTACTTCTGGGACCCTTTTTTTTTAACCTATTCATTTATGCCATAACCACCTGTTTCTCCTTAAGCTTCTCTCTCGTATTCTCAGATGACCTGAAATTTTTCCGCAGAATAAGCAATATAAACGATGCCTCAAATATGCAAATTGACTTGAACAATCTGAGCACTTGGTGCACAAATAATCTTATGTACTGGAATTTTCCAAATGTCACATTATGCGCTTCCATTAATGTGAGCAACCAATTATATTCAACTACCAATCAAATGACAACATCCTTGACTCGGTAACTCAGATCAAAGACCTGGGAGTCATAGTCGATACTCACCTGACCTACAATTCCCACATTTCATCAGCCCTGTCGAAACATCTCAAAATTCTAGGTTCCGTTAAATAAAATACTGTCCATTTCAAAGATAGATTTGCCATGAAATTACTATATTGTGCCCTAGTCAGGCCCCATCTAGAATATTGTTCCTCAATCTGGTCCCTCCAATTCCAAATTTTCTCAACCAAAGTCGAAAGCATCCAGCACAAGTTGTTAAGGTAAATTGCTCACAAAGGTAATCACCCCATTGAATATCCTCAAATTCAATCTCACCTCGAAATTGCCACGCTAGAAGTAAAAAGAAAACACGAAGACCTTATGTTACTATTCAATATACTAAAAGGGCGATTGAATTGTCATTATCTCTTGTGAAATACTCTACTTTTCATTCCCCTTTGTAATACAAGACATCTTTTTCACTTCTATGTACCATTCTTTAAACTGTTCAAGCTCATAACTCATATCGACCAAGAACAAATCATTTGGATACTAAAAATTTCTTCGACATCCCTCTGAGTCATTTCAAAATAGAATTGATCGATATAGTTAACTAACTCGACCCCTTGTCAAATGTTGAATCCCCATTTCACTCTATAATTCTTTATGCATATTCTACTTGCTATATTTTATTGTATATGTGCTCATCCTTTTTATCAATAGTATTTAATATTTAATACAGCTCATTAGTGTATTACATGTTATCTCATAGCTAGAATAGGATATTAATTGTTTTGTTTTCATCAAACGTTTGTACAAAATTGGCTTGTCTGTAACATTTAAATGAATAAATAACTTTGAGCATTGAAGTTGATTGAATTTTGATATACATTTTTTTTTTGGTTTTTTTCCCTGATGATGAAAAAGCTTCAAATTCTTATAATATCTGTTTATAGGGAATTTAAGTATTGTATTTGAGAAAAGTTTGAGAAGTATATTATAATACTTCCCCTTGACGATGTTTGGAAACTACTCTACCCCCTTTTTCAACCCCTCTGGAAACATACCTTTTGAGTTGTGTCAAAATGTGACAGTGGCATGGAAAACTCATCCATAGCTCTACCAAGTGTCGATTTTGATAAAACCTAGGTACTTGTAACTAAATTTTCCAATTCAACTCTCCTCTTCAGAAGGGGCATCCAACATAGATCTAATTAGCTGAACACATGTTATCAACAAATGGTATACACATTATAGGCTGGAATATTATCAATTCTATCATGACTGAACAGAATGGAACAAAAAGGAAACTCAAAAAGACTACTTGCATTTTGTTAAATCGAAATGAAGACTGCTACTTATTCATTGAAAATCGATCAATGTTGAATGACTCTTCTGAAGAGGAAAGTGGAACTGGGAAGATTCAGTTCTACGTAGGTTGTACCAAAATCTACACTGGGTAGAAACTGTTTGTAGAGATCAATTACCCTAACACCAACTGATATTATTTGCCTCCCGCGCAAACTGAGACAGTGCCAACTTTCTTCTTCTGAAGATGCTAACCTTGTTGGTGAAACGTCGAACGCAAATAATATCAGTTTGGTGTTAGTCAAAGATTTATCTCTGTGTTATATCGTTTACTTCAGCTATATGCTCAACCACTCCCGTTTGATTGTACTCAGCTTCCTCCAAAGGAATTGTTATGAGCCAATGGGCGAGAAATTGCGGTGCTATCATTTTATGTTGTGGGCAATGATTCAGGTCGATAGGAATATACCTGAACGTGTTTGTGTCATTTCTTTCAAATGATATAAGTTTGATGTTAGGCTAATCGATCTTTACTGAAAACCTGAAATTAAAGTGGACGTCTTTCCCTATACAATCAGGATCATTTCTACTTTTACTGTGGCAGGCACTTACAGTACTTTTTCTGTCTTGGCAAAAAACTGACAATTCCCAAATTTGAATCAATATTCCCCATAGATTTGCAGTTCCAACGTTAGAAAAGAAGCATTTTCATCCAATATTCAGTATTCTACAGAAACCTTACATACAAATTTGAATTGTTTTGGGCCTGGATCGCATGGCCTATTTGGTGGATTGCCAACTAGAGGAGTATTGTTCGAATTGAGTTAGGAGATGAGTTTTACGACTGTGCTTGTGGTCTTGGAACCGAAAGCATAAATATCGAATGCCTCCATTCCGATATTTATGACAGAGGAAATAAAACGCATTTGCTTCTGGCGTGATTGCCAGGTATACAGGTCGATCGAAATACGGATGTTGACTGATACTGAATTTACTGTATTGCATGATAGGTTAGCAAAGAAGTGTTGGGAATACAGGAAACATTGATATCGTCGTGAAAATCGGTTTGGAGATCGTGAGGGTCATTGTGAAATATTAGTATGGAATTTTGACCCTTATTCGGTTGCGAAGTGAACTTCTTGTAGGAATAAATAGCTGTTTGTCTCTCGCAGTGTGTAACACGTTATTATCAAATAACAGAATCTGTAATGAATGTTTAAAAGTGGAAAGTACAAAAATAGCTGCGTAAGAAGTATCAGAGGAAATAAATATGTGGACTCGAATACCCACACAACACATGGACATCCAGTGGATATCTCATGGATATCTATTAAGGATATTTTGGACATCCGATGGACGTACAGTTTTTATCCAAAGAATATTCACTGGACGTCCAATGGACATTCTTAGGCCACCAACCTGTACGTCCATAAAATATCCTTCATGGACATCCATGAGATATCCATTACGGACATCCATAAGATTTTCTTCATGGATACCCATAAGATATCCATCATGGATATCTACAAAATATACTCAATGGACATCCATGAGATATCCTTCAAGAACGTCCATAAGATATCGTTCATAATTCTACATAATTATTTGTGCAATTCGTTACAGAGAAACCAACCTAGCTTGAGACGTGAAAAAGTGCTGCACACTTATTGGACAACGGATTATAGTCAGTAATATATCCTGTGATAAGGCACTCAACGTGACCGTATGTGCAATTTTAAATGTTCTGCTAGATTGGTTTCGCTGTATTTAAAAAAATTAGACAAACTAAGATAAACTGTAGAGTGGTAGACGAACGATTAAAAAACTTATGTCGTTGATAAGAATTTTTTTTCATTACTTTTCAAACAAAATACTTGATATAGTATAAATTTGAAAAATAGTTTGCCAAGAGTTCTCAACAGAAAAGTTATTGATGGATTTAAATAGTTCTCAATTTGAATAACATATGAATATAGTACTCGACAATTCACTTGCTTCCTTCCAAAAGTTCACGTTCACGGTAAATGCTAATGATTACAGTTTACAATTATTAACTAACACACCACTATTTTTCGTTTCTTTATAAACACAATTATTGCACAATGCACACCACAACGCTTCAACTCAGTTCAACATAATTTTTTCAAACCGACTCAACGACTCTCAAAATTACGACATTTGACAGACGCCATAGACGGTTGCACGTCTTCTGAGGTGACGCTTTATTTAAATATTATTTAAATAAAGGATAAAGAGTTAAATATATCAACTATATTGCTGGAATGTCCATGTAAATGGCCCAATCACGTTGCCAATTCTTAGGGTGCCATTGCGGGAGAGACATTAATTATTTATACAATAAATGCACGAAATGGATGTCCATAAGATATCCTTCATGGATATCCATCGTGGATATTCCAAAGGATATCCATTTTGTACATCGTATGGATATTTTTTACTGGAAATACTTTGGATATCCAAAATTGGTCCAAGGCTATTCCGACATGAAATGGACATAAATTGGACGTCCATAGGATATCGTGTGCTGTGTGGGTAATATACACTCTTTTCCACATTTTCATTTAGTTGAAAAGTGATGAAGAAGCTGAAATGAATTTTATTCACAACCATATATGTAATGCTTATGCTGTCATTACTAACGTCATTGAAGGTTTGGAAGTGTCACATTACACACCTCTACTTCCCGCCCTCATTTAGTCTATTCTAGACTTTGTCATTTATTGACTTTATCTACACCCGTACTCTAATAATACACTTATATACCAACAACCCGTTTTATAATGAAATCTATTACGATACAGATTTTCAACCAATAGAAACGCATTATTTTTCAATCAAGCATGATGTGCAAGCTTTGCATTTTGACGTTTGTCGAGTCAAAATCAGTAGGTATTGAATTTTTGAAGAATTTAGTCAATTTTCGATAATCGAATGAAAATGTCTTATAGCAGTGATATAGAAGAATTACCAGCGACTCCTCCACAGATGTCTTAGACAAGAACAAAATACAGTCGAAAGGATTATATTTTTCATTTGACAAATGCAAGACATGTGTGTTATTTTCAACCAAATGGAATGAGCCTTCATGGCCTAGCGGTCAATGGCGAGGGCTGCGATCAGGAACGTCCGGGTTCAAATCCTGACCCCGACAGAGATTTTTTTTTATTATTTTTTTTTTCATTTCTCATTGTTGTATTTTCCGTGGTTATACCATTAATTTTAATTTTGTAGAATTTTTCAAAGGCATACGATTGATAACATACTATTATTGTGCTCAATATAAATATAAAAATATATTTTTTGTTCTTCATTATTTATTGGGCGTAGATAAAATAAGCGTATGCAACTCTCATGTAATTACACGATCGTTGCATAATATACTATTATCTGACATTTATTTATATTGGTGACAACTGTATACCCCGTAGTCACGGTAACAATATATCTACTTGAGTATTCTGAGAAAATCGCGTTCTTGGTAATTTGTCGTTAAATGTGATATTTTAGATATGTTCAGAACGAAACAGAGGTTTATTAATTTTAATCGAAATATGATGGTTGTAAATAAAATAGTATACTTACCTCGGTAGGAAGTTTCATTCCTGTCTTGAGATCATAGCTAACCTCGACGCTTTGCTTCTCGGTTAACTAACTGATTTCACGGCAGGAATGAATCACCTCCCACCTCGGGAAGTTTATCGTGTTGATAGAAAGAATGAGGAATTTAGAGCGGAAGTGGCTGGAAAACAAACCCCGTTTTTCCTGTCTTTGAGGGGGCATATCTCTGAAACTAGTTGAGAGCGCCAGAAATTTCATTGGACTCTTATGTTCAGGAGGCCAAAATACGTAAGTTCCACTGAACGTTTTGTTCTACAAGGTGGAGCCCGATAACTATATATCTCCCAAATGTCTTTGAATGATATACACGTACTTTTCAATAAGGACTGTTCGATCATTTTTTTTGTTTTTCAGTCTTGGATGAGAGTTTTGAATACCCTCATTATTTGATTGTTCCAGATGAACTCTGTCAACCCTTTCTCTCAATGAAATGAAATTCTATAAATGATTCAAAATCACCTATCAACAGTGAGTGTTAATCATATGTGTTGATTTCGCTTTCTCATGGAATATTTTGTATTCTGAGAAGTGATGTCAAAAAATAGTTCAAGTTACTCGGGTTCTGAATATCATATCAAAATATAATTCAAATGATAATTGTAGATTATTCATAAATAGATTTTTTCGGAAATGTTTAGTGTATCTAGTAATAGTATATTATGCAACGATCGTGTAATAACCATTACATGAGATTTGCATACGCTATTTCATCTACACCCAATGAATAATGAAGAACTAAAAATATTATATTATTTGGTATTTATATTGAACACAATAATAGTAGGTAATCAATCGTATTTCTTTGAAAAATTCTACAAAATTATAATTAATGGTATAACCACGGAAAATACAACAATGAGAAATGAAAAAAATCTCTGCCGAGGTCAGGATTTGAACCCGGATGTTTCTGATCACTACCCTTGCCACTGACCACTCGGCCATGACATCTCATTCGAGTAAGTTGAAAATAAAAATATATGTGTTGCATTTGTCAAATGAAAAATATAATCCTTTCGATTGTATTTTTTTCTTGTCTAAGACATCTGTGGAGGAGTCGCTGGTAATTCTTCGGTATCACTGCTAAAAGACATTTTCATTCGATTATCGAAAATTGACTAAATTCTTCAAAAATTCAATACCAACTGATTTTGACTTGACAAACGTCAAAATGCAAAGCTTGCACATCATGCTTGATTGAAAAATAATGGGTTTCTATTGGTTGAAAATCTGTATCGTAATGAAAATCTGTATCGTAATGGATTTCATTATGAAACGGGTTGTGGGCATATAAGTGTATTATTGAAGTACGGGTCAGATAAAAGAGTTTTATAGTTTATCACTTTCTTCACTGGGGACCTCAAAAAAATATTTTCTCTGAGCGAAACAAGATCTTGTCTGGGCATTATCCTGGTGAGTGAGCTGTTTCAGAAAGATTTTTCTCCTCTTTTTTGATTATACATCTATGCATGAGAGAGACTTATCAATCGATAGGGAGCGTTTGTAAATTTTTAGATTTTACTATTTTCATAGAACTCTTGTATTTATTATTTTGTTTTGTTCTCTGGATAGGTGTTTTATAACCACTTACAAACTTGAAACCTGCCTCCAGGACCAGTACACACTTTTAATGAACCACTTTGGCTGGCATAATCTATTTTTGAACCCTTTCAAGTAAATTCTTCTCTCCGGTCTCGCGGCGAACTCAAACAGGTGTCAGGAAAGTTGCTTCTTTATTGAATATGCTAGTTTTCAGAGAGGCAATATATCCTCTTTCTACAAAGGGCCCGGTTCCCTAATTGAAATTGGTTTCGGTCTGAAAGGTCTGACGACAGGACGTCAGGACATCGCATAGGCGGGTGGAATGGGTATTATTAATTTTACATGTAGGGTGAAATTCGACAACTCATTGTGGAAACTTATGTCATCAACAATTTTTTTTTTGGAGAGAATCCTTTATCATGGGATTTTTAACAGTTCACTTACAAAAAAGTAGCTACGTACCTGTTTAATGCCAGACCTGATATTGATTAATACTTTTTCTGTTTGCAGTTGTTATTGAATGAATATTTCTAACTTAGAGTTGCAGAAATCGAGGAACATGTTCATTCAGAACAATCATGACAGATAATAATCTTTACCAGTATCACTCTAGATTTTCTGCAACTCAAAGGGAAATGTGTGAGTCGATATAGAAATATCCTGAAAAATGAAAAATAAATATTCCTATGCATTTTTTATGTATCAGGTCAGTTCATAGCATTCGTTTGATAATGTCTATAAAAGGTGAAAGGTAATTTACTGATATATGGTCATTACAATTGCACGTCATTGATGACTACATGAAATCAACGCATTGGTACCAACGCATTAATGGAAATGCATTGAAACGTTACTATTGAATGTCAAATTTGGCGCCTGTTATTCTTTGGCATTTGGTTGGCAACAGTCTCGATGTTACCGCAATTAGTTCGAAGTCTGTTATTTATAGTCGGGCCGTTCAAAAGATAGAATTCAAGGACGCGTGAACAGTGAATGCCTGCATCTATATATAGCCTGCGCGGCGTAGCCACGCCTTCTAAACTGAAATAAATGAAGAACTGTTTACACTGTACTGTACTCATTTGTGCTTTGTATTCACGTGTGTTACGTTTGTTAAATAATATGGATGGAAACACTCTTTCACCTCCAAGAAAAAGATAAAAAAAAGACATTTAACTGAAGAGGAAAAAGGTGTAATAATGAACACTCATAAAAAAGCATCCCAAGAGTTTGAGGGAGAACAGGAAAATGGTGGTGGTGTAAATCGGACTTGTAACATTGGTGAGAGGAACATTCAAAGAGTGCGTGCCGTTCACGTGATCATTCTATCTTTTCAGCGGCTACACTATAGTGATTGGCAATTGTCATTCAAAAGTGACATAGTAGGAGAGCCCACGATGCTAAATCGGGACTTACTCGAACGTCATAGAGACCTATTGGGAAGCTTAGATGATAAAAAGAAAAAATGTTATATAATGTATACCTTTTCATCGATGGGGGGAGCGGCTATAGACTTTCAAAAATGTAAAAAAAAACTGTTGAATGGACATACTCGAGCGCGTCAGATATTGATATCATCTATGTCCTACATATTTTTGAAAATGTACGTAGTAATCCGATTGTTTCCATGATAGGGGTGGTCGTACGTAAGGGTTGAATATGATTTTCTGAGGGGATGTTAAGTGAACCTAAAAAAAAGCTCTTATATAATAATCTGACGGTTTGGATGTGACGCAGACTCGATGCCGTTATTAGAATGTGAAAAAAAATCGTCATTTTGAAATACACAAGCGCGTCAGATTAAGATATGGTTCATCTTTACGCCCTAGACGTTGCAGTCTCATAATCTGACGATTATCTGGAGGGATTCGCCTATTCTGCCAATTTGAAAGTTTTTTTTTATTTCTTCAAATCATTGAACCTAATTAATTTGAATAAGAGCTATTGTATATTTTAAATTGCTATTTTCCATTTGTTTTTATTGTGAATGATGATATGTATTTTATTCTTCGTACACAGTTTCGAGTACTCTTTTAGGAGAGTCCTCCATACTCGCGATTGAACTACAACGTTAATTATGACAAGTTTTTTTTCAAATTGTATGTATACCTATCTGTATGGAATAAACGTTATTATTATTATTATTTTTTCTGTCGTCTAAACAAGCCTAGTCGGGTCCGTACTCCCCACTGCTCCGACCCAGTGGGCGGACGCGCTAGTATAATTAACCAATGACCACTCCCCGCACCGCGGGGTAAGTGGTCACTGGCTCCGAGAATCGTGAGTCCTGAGCAGACGCAACGAACCGAGAATAACGGCCTTCTGCATGCGGCCGGCCAAGATCACTGCGGCATTACGGCATGCCGGTATGATCTTGAGTTCCGAGAGTAGCGTTGGTCTGGAACCACCGAGAACACCTATAATCAGAACCACTAACTTGACAGAATAGTCTGGGTATTATTATTATTATTATTATTAATTGAAAATCTCGGGAAAAAGCATGCAAATAAAGGAAGGCTATCCTTTTTTTTGTAGACAACCTGTATTTTGAACTCTGAGTTCCCTATTGGGAAACTAGGAAAGCACTTTTTCGTGGCTGGAATATCTCATTTCAATGAATGATATGCACTTACCTATTAACAAAGAACGTTCGTGGAAATTTTTGATTTTCCTCCTTCAATATTCAAGACGTCACTATGATTCATATCAGAAAACTCCATAATTCTATAAAAATCTAGTATACTTCAAACTTTAACCATGCTTATGATGACGTGCAATAGTTTTTAAATTGTACCAGCTATAAGTGATATTAAAAACAGGAAGTTTTTTTTTTATTTTCATGATGATCTCCTACCACATCCATCATTATATAGAAATACCCCTTAACCCACTTTCTCGATATTCGTTTCAAAAAGCTTGTTGCTGTTGACCGCTAATAATCTGTCATATGATTGATGAATTTGATCATAAAAATAAAAACAAAACTTGAATAATCCACTAAATGAAATGCATACAAACCATGAAATCATAAACCCTAGCGTTATAAATTTCACCGAGGTCGATAAGTTTCGCAACTCCATAAAATTGAAGTTACACTTTCATAGCCTACTTCTATTGCTTCCAGAGATGGAGCCATTTTTTCAATAAACCTTTATCGTCGTTTTATGCCCAGAAATAAAAATATCCCGCTCACCTACGGGCGATTATAATCTCCAGTCTATTTTCGGACACAATAGCCTCGAGAATCGAATGAAAAAGTAAAAGGGAAATTCGGACTCGCAGCCGCTTTTTTCCGATAGATTTCCATTATTTTCCGTAACACGGGCCGAATGTGTTGAGACCTTTCTCTCGACGATGGTTTAGACATCAGTATGCTGTGAATGGATATCGGTATAACGATTTAGAGGAACAAAAGGACTGGATACTCATGCCGTAGGATTACTTTCTACGAGTGGATACCCTTTTTGGAAGGAGTTATCGATTGTCTTGTGTTTGAAAGAAAATGAAATAACAATGTAAAATGAGAAATGAAACTTCCAATGTTTTTATACCACTCCCATTTGTAACTAACATAGTGAAAATGACAAAATGGCTTAGGCTTTCGGGCCGAGGTTTTCAGTATCACTATTTTTGGTCGGGTTTGAAGGTCGTCGTTTGTTGGAATTTCTTCCTGACGTTTCGCTGGCGTGAGTGACTAGCTTCTTGAGAGGCTCATACATTTTGAGTTTGGCTTCAATGACTGGGTGTTACGACTTCGTAAAGCATATTCATATGGATTCAGGTAGTTTGGAGTGCTGATTACGTTTTCTGGATTCGGAGAATTTTCATTAATATCAATTGCCGTAAATACTTTATCTGTATTCGGAGAAGTGTAATTAGTATTAATTGCCGTTGAATTTCAACAGAAAAAAAGAAGCTGTGAACCCCAACCGAATATGGAATCCCATTTTAAGAAAATCAAAAATAACAAATATCATGACGACAGGTGTAGTGAAACTCAGGTCAATTCATATACGAATAATGTAAATATGCTTTGTCCCGGTTATGAATTCTATTCTCGCTTTCGTTTCAAAGGTTGTGTTTGTCTATTCTCTAGGAATGATTTATCGTGCCAACGCGAACGGCTGAATCATGAACAAACTAAATTTGTTTGTTGTCTTCATTGATCACCTAACAATGACTCCTTTGACAGACTATTCGAATTTCTATCGGAAAAAATCGATTTCATCAAGAAAAAACATCCAACAGTTGAGGTCATCATATTGGATGATTTTAATGTACATAATTCTTCATGGCTTAAATTCTCGAATAGAACAGATGAAAGAGAAGAGAACCAATTGCTAATACATTGGACTTGTTTCTTAGTACTTAGTACAAAGAGACCACAGTCTGAGAAACCATTGGTTCAATAAAAGGTGCTCTGAGGCTGTCACATCCAAACAAGCGGCATTCAATCGCTGGTGCCAAGACCCCAGTTTGGAGACGAAATCTGAGTATGTTAACACAAGAAGTAGGTGAAGTGCAATAATTGAAGCTGCTGAAGAAGCACATAATCATAAAATTCGTTTAAAACTTGTTGAATGTTCAAACGGTTCTTGTTCGTTTTGTTCATTTGCCAAAGCTGTTGCCAAAAATTTCACTTTTAGTTCATTTCCCCTTCAACCAAACGGGCCTAATATACGAATTATTGGCATAAACTCAAAAAAAACAATCGGAGGCAAATAGCACAAATGTAGCAGGCGTTCTGCTCAACTTGAGTTGAATTATTTTTGCAGCTGTATAAGTAGACCATTGTTTCTAGACTTCTTGTTTTTAGAACAATAGTGTGTTTATAATTGAAAACCTGATCTTAATATGGAGTTCTCACCCGCAGGTCGGTCTATTGATCTATGATAATAATTTATTTCATATGCTAGCTATTTTGAAAGAATTACCAAAATCAATAAAAGGGTCAATTTTTCGAAAAATTTCAAAGTTCAATTATGATATTAGTTGTCATTAGAGCAAGACATAACCTAGAGATCAAATACCCTAACACCAAACTGATATTTTTCCACTCGACGCGCGTTTCGCCAACAAGGTTAGCATCTTCAGGAGAAGAAAATTGATTGAATTTGAAAATTGATCAATTTTTTTCTCCTGAAGATGCTAACCTTGTTAGCGAAACGCGCGTCGAGTGCAAAAATATCAGTTTGGTGTTAGGGTAATTGATCTCTATGAAAAGTATCAACTTTTACACCAAAGGTTCCAAAACTCATCGTTTATCGAGAGCAAGACATGTTTTCAATTAAGTTCACCAAATGATCTTTGTACCATGTACTCAGCTGATAACAATAAAAATGTTTCCCCTATTTGCGCTTTTTGAAGAAAATTTCATTCAAAATTAGAAATAATAATTGCCATCTCGAAAAATACTAACCAAGACGAAAGCAGGAGCAGATGTTTTGTCTCTATTGAAGTAACCAGATTTGGGTATCTCACAAGATAGCGCCAGCAGCGAATCATTAAAGATTATTGATTCCAAAGAGTCCCTATGGAAATATCAATATACTAATACTTTTCAATGTGAACAAAACGAAAATATACTTTCTGCCAACAGTTTGTATTTTCGGCCCCACTGTGGTTAGGCGCTCTTCCAAATTGTCATCGATCGTTGCACCCTTGTCAGTAACAACACGGATTACCCGACTAGTGCAAATTCCCACCCCTTTGTTGTGAACTTTGAGACCTGTCGAACCTCTCTCGCTCAGGGATCCTTTTCCAATAGAACAGCTGAACTTTGGAACTCCTTTTCGAGATTCTTCCTGAGGCATACAATTTAAAAAAAAAATAAAGTAAATGTGAATTCGTATCTGCTGTCCCTTGATTCACGCAGTGTTTTTTGAACATTACAGGGTTTCCCTTTCGTGTGAATCTGAATGTGAAAAATCATTGTTATTTTCTCTGTTATGATTCATATTTCTATCATCAATGATTTTCTTTCGTGATTGTGCACGAGAAAAACATATTTCTGATATAATTTATGTCTGATCTCGAGCCCATTCTTTTGCAGTACGTTTACCTACTGCTCATATTAATATTTTCTGTTGAAATTGAAGTAAGTTTTGATGAAGGATTTTGTCGGAATTCCGAAAACCGTCAGTGATTGAATAATTTACAGAATTTTAATGAAGTTGAAGCACACTTCTAAAGTAATCATCGGAGATGGTACAAGCGGTACAAATTCGAATTTAAACTCCGCTGGAAATGAGTGGCATGTGAGGAGAGATTACCGAAGTTTGACGCGGCTCTAGTCATAATCAGAAGATTTCAATATTGCACGTAATACAGGAGCGCATCTGTGTAACGAAAGCGATCCACAATTTTGCGTGATGAGTTTTGGCTAATGAGGTGCCAGAACCAACGTTTGCAGATATGAGACTCCAGGGGTGGGTGTCTTCTGGCATTATTGTTTCTGGCAGCGAAATCAGCAAATATGTTGCAATGAATAGTCGTCAGACTGAACTTCGATTGAGAAAAGTTGAAAAAGCGTAATTTATGTAATGTGGTCCAGAAACTCTCTATCAGAGTTGAGCCTGCAAATTGATAGCCAAGGCCAGGAAGCAGGCAGGACGATAGACAGTTTTTCGCCGAGGTATCTCCTCAACTTCTGCTTACCCTTTGTGGAGCTGTTACAAAGGGGATTCTTTTTTATCTCACAATTGTCTTGTTCATTCACACTCAGAATCAGAAATGTGCTCTTCCTAGTCACAAGAGTTCAACAATTTTTACCAAAAAGTTTTAATTCAAAATTTCATTCAGTGACTCATTAATTAATTACCTTCCGCGCTATGTTGCATTTTATTAGAAATTGTGTTGATGTGAATGTTGCCAGCTTCTTTCATAACCTCACTTTTCAGATGAAGAGAAAATAAAAGTCTCGAAAGCTTGAACTGAAAAAAAAAGAGTTACCAGAATTCTTTTATTTCCGACTGCAATACCCGACAATCCTGTCTCTTCGTTTTATATATATATATATTATATATATATATATATATATATATATATATATATATATATATATATATATATATATATATATATATATATGATGCGTTGTTTTTTCGGGATTCATTCCGTGAGTTCGGAGATCGAAACTCAAGACATCACCTAGAAGATGGCAAATGAGACTTTGCCGAAACGTTGTGAACCACAGAACACGGAATGAAACCCGAAAAAACAACGCATCATACTTCGTCCGTGAGAATCTTCATGCTAACATATATATATATATATATATATATATATATATATATATATATATGTTACGTGAATATAAGAGGATATTAGAGGATATAGGTGGTTCCACTTATGTGTCGCTTGCCGTAAAGGCACGATTCATTTCAAATCCTCTGGACATCTATGACAGTTTGTCTTCGATACGAGGACCATGCCAACCCACAGCTGCTGCTGATGAAGGCCAAAGCCAGAAATAGAAATTGTGTTGATGTGAATGTTGCCAGCTTCTTTCATAACCTCACTCACAGAAATAGCTAGCTATCTTGTGGTGGGCATTTCTAATTGAATGCAAATTGTGATGAGTGACCAATGATTACAGTTTCCTGTGACCTTGTTGCCAACACACAATGAAAATGAAAGTGAGATCACCAACTACCCAGGGGTACCAAGTGTAAAGTTGTTATTATTACTATCCAGTAGGGGGCGACTTAGTAAATATGAGTAAATGATGCTGAGACTATCAATATCTTTCCTGAAATTAATAGAATTTGGTTCTTTTAAAAATTTGTGTCATTTCAAGAAAAGTTTTTTTCTTAAGATTGGATTCCAAAGAGTCCCTGTGGAAATATCAATTCATTGTAGAGTTCCTGATGAAGAGCCAATAAAGATTCGAAACCTTGAACAGAATAAAGAGTTCACTTTTTTCCAATTCCTTGTTGACACCCGAATATTAAAGGGATATTTCTGTATGTATATATTTAAATTGATTATTTATCGTGACGAAAAGATGAAACCGATCCATCGCCCTTTCAATAGGCATATGGTTGATCAACGAATGAAATGAAATGCCTATCGTTGATCATATGTCGTCATCAATGATGTGCATTAGTTTTTTGTCGAACCAACACACCATTTGAATGAATTTCAATTTCATCTAATCCACGTCTGTTGTCGAGGACAGTGAAAAAACCCGTCCGAATCGATTTCATTGCATGGAAAGCAATCATTAATTCCAAAATAAACACTAATTACCCAATTGACGATAACAAAACATCAAAACAACAGTGTTCATTAGTTCCCTCCAAATCGAATCAAGTATGCGTTGTATTTACACGCTCTAGAATGCAACATGTGTGTGAGAACATTTCAATTGATATCACTCTTGCAATGAATTTCAATTTCTTCATTCGAGGAGAAAACTAATTATTTCATAGCCATCTGGTGAATATGGGTTCATTAACAATGCGTTTTGCTTATCAGGATCGTATTGGCTCAACAAATACGGAAATTCGGAATAGGAATATCTACTTCAGACCGAGATAGCTAATCACAAATTCACTTCTTCAAATTGACATTTTTGATTAATTTATCAACGATGAATAAAAGTAGATATTCATGTAACCAGTTAGAAAACATATCATTTCATTCCACGAATTTGTTGAGTAACGTTAATGTTGGTAATTATGCTATCTCATTCATGTCAATTCTCCAAATTTTTTTTTATATGCAGATTCACACGAAAAGGAAGCCCTGTATTGTTCGAAGAACACCGCGTTGATCAAGAGACAGGAGATACGAATTAACACTCTCTTTGAATTTCTAGAGTTTGTAAGCCTCAGGAAAAACCTCTTTCGGCAAGGAGTTCCAAAGCTTAGCTGTTCTGTTGAAAAAAGATCCCTGAGCAGGAGAGGTTAGACAGATCTCCAAATCCACAAGGGGTGGGAATTCTGTACTCGTCGAGTCATCCGTGTAGATATTGCCAGAGGTGGAACGATTGACAACAATTCAGAAGAGCACCGACCGTGAAAATATCTATAGAAGAAAGACAATTCTTCGACTCTTCTACGATGTTCCAATGAAGTGAGCGAGTCTGTGAGCGAAGAGTCACCAACAAGACGGATTGCCTTTCTCTGAATAGAATCGAGAAGCGTAAATGAATATTCTCGTGCCGAACTCCACACATGAGAACCATATTCCAAGACAGGTCGTATCTGAGCCTTGTGGATCATTAGAAGCTGACGAGAAGTGAAGTATCCAAGTTTCTGGAAAGCACCTTTAGCGATCGATCTCACATGGCTTTCCCATGAGAGATTATCACTGATCGTAAGTCCTAGCATCGAGATACTTGATTTCGTAGAAATAGTTACTCCAGACATCTGAATATTAGATGATGATAGATCGGCTTTTCTTGAGAAGAGATATGCCTGGGTTTTCCTAGCATTAAATTCCACCAAGCTCATGTTACCCCATTCTTTTATTTTCACCAAGTCATCGTTAATTTCATTGATATCGCTTGTGTCTAGATGTAGTCGGTGACCTTGAGGACGGGGCTGCATTCAGCAATCACTGTTTGTATGTTGTTACTTGAAAAACTAAATATGGATATTAGGATGAGAATTTCTTTATCTTTACCAGTAGTATGCGGGGTCCCTCAAGGATCTATTCTCGGGCTCTTCCTCTTTATCATTTACGTTAACGATTTCTGTGATTTCATGGCACCACACGAAACTATTGCGATCTCAAGATAAGCGATACGCCTCCTGGTGAAAAGTTTCGAACAGTGATGAAGTATTGTCAAAGTGGTGCTTATTAGTCTTGGTCAATGAATGATATTACTTTAAAATTTTGGAATCTTAATTTGAAATCTCAATACTTAACGATGATAATACCCCTTCAATTTACAGCGGGAAAACATCAGTAATTTCAATCTTATAAAAGGAAACGTAGAAAACACGGCTGATACTTGGTTCCTAGCTAACGGATTGATATTTAATAATGACGAAACACAACAACTTGAATTTTCCGCAATAGGAGCGACAAACGATACTGAATTGCTTGGTATAATATTTGACAATACCCTGTCCTGGCATCGTCACACGGATCACCTTAGGAACTAGTAAGTCAGCACTATTGTTCTATTACAACTCCAAAATTCACCAGCTATGATATCTTGAAAATAACATATTTTTGATTATTTCGTTCCTATGAAGTAAATCTCCAAGGTATTCGAATGTTTTACTGGAAAGTGTGGGATACAGAGAACATTGTCAGCCATAGTTCACAAAAATCACGTATCATGCTTTTGCCAACCTTGTTCATTTTTCATGTCTTGCTGGGAATCAATAAAGAAGCCTCAAACCCAAACAAGCTGATGTTCATCAACATATAAGGAGAAATGCTGCTAGAGTCCGTACAAATCAGTGCCGCTTAGCAAAATCCCAAAAAGAATACATTAGATTACAGTCTATACAACTGCTTACATGATGAATTGAAAATCTCTATGCATCGAAAAGAAGACAACCTAGGTTGCAGAGATACTGGAAATATTTCACCTTCGTTATAACATGTTTTCAGCACAATTCGAAAAAGGTGACAAGCAAGTGACAAGGAGAACAGAGCAAGAGTTGTTTTTGTAACATTTTAATATCTCAACATTTCCAGGATGCAATTGTTGTTTTAGAGGTAGGTATTTGTGAAAAGACAGAATGAAGTCTTTATATCGTTATATTATATTATAGAACGAACCTCTCATGAAGTACCTATCAGAAATCCTGAGAGCCCATACATGTAATCACAATCTACATGATAAATGAGACAAAAAACAACGGTTCTCAATGAATGAATTGATGAATATAAAAGACATGGTATGTAATAGTATTAATTTTTTGTGAATTCTTGTATTTTAGTGATTCAAAACACAGAGATGGTTGGCTTGGATTTCCTCAGGTCCATTCATTCTAGCTCATTTCACAGTCATCCAACGTATGGTATACAGTTGTGGAAAAATTCATGTCATGTTCATAACATTTTGACTCTACAGAGAAGAGCTCAGGTCCATTCATTCTAGCTCATTTCACAGTCATCCAACGTATGGTATACAGTTGTGGAAAAATTCATGTCATGTTCATAACATTTTGACTCTACAGAGAAGAGCTATCAGAATGATGACTGGAGCTGAATATTGAGAACATTGTCGTCCACTTCTCAAGAAAGGAAAAATAATGCTAGTTTCCACAATTTTCATTCATTCATCTGTTCTACATATTCGTGAACAGAAAGATCAACACTACTCAGGGTATGGGACACGAGTATCCCACTGAATCTGGTGACTTACTGAAGTACCTAGACATAGGCCGGTTATGTAGGTCAAGAATTCGATAAATCTGAAACTATATAATAAATTATCTTTACAAGTCAGAAACTTGAGGCCTCCTATTTTCGAGACAAAAATAAAATCTATTGGATTTATTCAATATTTCAATGTTTTTTGTTGTGGATTTGTATTCATATGACAAATGTTGTTTTATATAAATGTTTTTCATAGTATGTGGTGTTTGTATATATATTTATACTGTGTTTTATTTGTGATGTGTTCTCGACCGTACTTTATAAACTAGATTTGGAAGTTCTCAGGTTTGCGGTCTGTTTACCAATAACTCTCATTGAGATCAAGATCTCAATGAGTTTCATTAGTAAACAGACCGCAAACCTGAGAACTTCCAAATCTAGTATATATATATGAATAAAGTATCTGATCTCCTTCCTCATTATATAAAAGGAATATGTTGGAAAATCTGGATCTATCAACACTCTGAATCTCTATTCTATGTACACTGTCAATTTCTTCTCTCATATTTCTTATGAATTTGTGGGAAGTGGGTAGTGATCTTAAGGAAAACCTTCGTGATGAAATTTCAATTTTGGCTCTCTGAAAGGGAAATATGAACGGCTTATTTCCGGTGAATGGCTGTACGAAAATCATTAATTTTCCGGAATCTTTTCAGCACGTTCGAAGGAATCTTCGAACGTGATGAAAAGATAACGAGATGGAGAGATCAAAGGTAATGAAAAATATATACCTTATGAATATTCCAGCTACTCCGGTGAAATGAATAGGCTGATAATAATAAGTCTGATGAGATGTTCGAACGTTACCCACTTTGCTTTGCATCCCTATAACCGTTTGGATAAAGTTTGGATAATGATCAGGGGATGTGAAAACTTTTATGTTTTGCGGTGAAAACTAGAGACCACGGAACACAGGAATAAATTTATAAAAATAACAGCCTTGGAAGCTTAGGGTCAACAACCATCAAAGGTGCTGATGGTGGTTGTTTCGTTCCAGTTGGGGGTGAAGATACTGGATGGGTGACTTCTCAAGATGTAAATTGACTTTGACGTCTGTCTGAGATTCAATTGGTTTTTGAAATTCTGAATACTCTGAGGCATAACTTTCAAATTAATTTCAAGGAAATAGTTAAATAGTTTTTACGAGTTAGGAGCTGTTTTGATTCAATTGTGGATGAAGACCATGTTTTCGATAGAATGCGCGTGAAAGTCATCGTTATTTTAATGGTTAATGGTTCGGACTTCCATTGTCTATATTATTATTAACTCTATTGAAATCTGTCGCTGAGAAAGAAAGGATAAAGATACAAATCAAGTGAAAAAATCAAATCCCAAACGAAAGGTTGAAACAGATTTTTTTGGTCAATAATGAAATTAAAGAGATTGATTGAAGAAAATTATGTTTTTACAAAAAAATCAAGATATCGAATATGGATATTAGTCAAAAAAAATTTTAAATAAAGAAATAAATGAAATAAAATTGTGACAAGAAAATTGAGGTATAGATGTGAAATACTATTCGAAAAATGTGAAATAAATGAAATATTATGAATAAATGTTGAAACCACGTTTCAAGTTGAGTGTACTCACGACGTTTCCATTGCTGGTATTCGCAATCGTATTTGGGTGATGACTGACAATATTTCGAGGTGTGGTTGGTTATAAAGCCACGATTTCCCTGTGGTGGGAGAAGGGGCGGTACTAACAATGAGGCGAGCGGATGCTACTACTAAAAGTGTGCTGATCGATTCTAAGCGGGAAATGGATGTATTGGCGCGAGATTCTCCCTCCTCAAGCCGAAGTCGGTCCATACCTTGGATAAGTGGCCTCCACACATTCCGGATCTCCACGCTGGGGTGACTGAACGCGTCTTTGTGGAGGATGTAGGAGGCTTCCTTGAATTTTCTCTTGAACCAGTGCTCCTCCTTGTGTATGACCTCGGCTTCAGACCATTTAATGCTGTGATGGTTTGTCCGCTATTCCTGATTTCGTTGTTTCTCCTCGTTATGTGTTTTTCTTGTGTTCACCCATTCTCACTTCCAATGGTTTTTTCGTTTCTCCGATGTAGGTAAATGCAGTTGTTGGTGTCGTGGAGGTGAAGAGGCAGATGGTGTAAACCTCCAAGAGGTAACGCCATCTGCTGGTGCCATCTGCGCCAGTTTCAGAGGTTTACTTCGTAAGGAGTAGATAGTTCGAAATGTTTGTGTTCACAGTCCAACCAAGTGTCACTGATGAGACCTGGTAGGTCGAAAAAGCTGTCTGGCATTGGATTTGTGAATGCAATCATTTCGAACATAGGAATTCTGATTAGTATTATTGTGTGCAATACAAATATAAATATAATATTTGTAGTTCTTCACTATTTATTGGGTGTAGATAAAATAGCATGTAATGGTTATTAATACACTCGCATCAACCATACGAAACTCACCGTCGGCCCGTTTCGTAACCCGGTTGATGCTCGTGTATTAATAACCATCATTACATGATCGTTGCATAATATACTATTAACTTGTGTCGACTTCTCGGCGGTCGTTGTTTATCAAAATTAAAAAATGTTGATTTACTTGAGGAAAAATTGATCGAAACTGGATTATCATTGTCTGTTTCAGTATCATTGACACTAACTAACCCAAACAATTGAATACAGCTCAACTCTCTCTGATAACCGTTCAAGCCGACAAAGCGGCACTTTCTGAATGCCTGGAATAAACTCAGTTCTCACGTTCGGCGATATCGAATTATTTTCCAAATGGATTTCACGAGGTCTCGGATGACACCTCTGCTGAAACAAAGGTATAATGGAATTGAAACGCGCTGGAAGGGAACGAAATCACCGAAAACAATCTCCCCTGTTGAATGTGTCTCGGGACAATGAACGAGAGGTGTGTTGCAGAGCTACTGATGACTGGGGTGAAGTTGGAATGGGGTGGGGTTTATTGAGATTTGACGATTACAAGTTAATTCCTAGGATTGTGTTGCCGAAATTCCACTACTGGTGACGTCCCAATCAATTTGTTTTCAAACAAGTCTACTACATTCTTCAGAAAAGTGTATGATGAAAGGTGTCTATGAGTTGAGTCAATCTATCTATATAAAATTCATTTCAAGATGCGTATTTCAGAAAATATTCACAAAATGAGGGACAATTAAAAAAAAAATTTCTTAAGATAAATGGACTATTTTCGAAGAGCTGTATAGTGGGAACCAGAGCTTTTATAGAGCTCGTCTTGATCTCAAATTGTTGCGAATTACGTCTCCTTTAAAAGTATATTGAGGGATTATACCGGTCATATCCTTCCTTCACAGAGATATTGAGCAAAAACTGACTTATTGGTTTATGTTTCTCATATTTGGCAGCATTCAATCGAAAAATTCGGAGCAACGATAACTGTTGCACTCGATATTTCAAAAGCGTTTGATCGACTTTGGCATCGGAGTCTCCTTTCTAAACTGCTTTTTTATGGTTTGACTCCTCAGTTGTGTGCTTTGTTGAAGATTTTTTCGTCTGATAGGTTTTTGTATGTGGTTGTTGATCGAGTATCATCTGATATTCTCCCAATAACTGCAGGTGTTCCACAGGGTTCAGTTCTGGCGCCCACCTCGTTTCTGCTTAATATCAACGATTTGCTCAGAAAAACAGTACATAGTTTTGCAGACGACAATACTCTTCATACTAGTTCCTCTTCCAGAATCCCCATACCAGCTCGAGCAACAAAAATTCGAAGAAACATTTACGTCAATAAAATTAACGATGACTTGGTAAAAATAATAGAATGGGGTAACATGAACTTGGTGGAATTTAATGCTAGGAAAACCCAGGCATGTATCTTTTCAAGGAAAGCCGATCTATCATCATCTAGTATTCAGATGTCAGGAGTAACTATTCCTACGCAGTCAAGTATATCGATGCTAGGAATTACGATCAGTGATAATCTCCCATGGGAAAACCATGTGAGATCGATCGCTAAATGTGCTTCCCAAAAACTTGGATTTCTATTTCGTGCGAAGAAATACTTCACCTCCAGTCAGCTTCTAATGATCGACAAGGCTCAGATACGATCTGTCATGGGATATGGTTCTCATGTGTGGAGTTCGGCACCAAAACATTCATTGAGGCTTCTCGATTCTATTCAGAGAAAGGCAATCCGTCTTGTTGGTGATTTTTCGCTCACAGACTCGCTCACTTCATTTGACCATCGAAGGGTCGGAGACTTGTCTCTCTTCTTTGGATATTTTCACAATCGGAGCTCTTCTGAATTGTTATAAATCGTTGCACCCTTGGCAATATCTAAAGGGATGACTCGACGAGTAAAGAATTCCTACCCCTTTGTTGTGGATGTTGTGATTTTGTAAACCTGTCGAACCTCTCTTGCTCAGGGATCTTTTTTTAATAGAACAGCTGAGCTTTGGAACTCCTTACCGAAAGAGGTCTTTCACGAGGCTCACAAACTTCAAAAATTCGAAGTTAATGATAATTCCTATCTCCTGTCCCTTGATTCACGAGGTGTTCCTTGAACATTAGAGGGATTTCCTTTCGTATGAATCTGCATATAAAAAAGGACAAAATTTCGTAGTTTTTTGGGTACACTGCCGCGTGCACAGCACTTTGGAAATTGCATATCTGGTTCTTCAATATTGGTTCAAGTCCTAACGACATATAAAAATTCAGAATGACCCGATCTTTCGCAAGCACGGATGTACATCTTGATTAGATTGTATGTCATTCATCGCAGGAACGTTATACAACGGTGCAAATAATCCCACTATTTGAATATTCCATTTGGGAAAGACTGAAAGCATTGTCATATGTGAAAACATCGATAACACACGTTGGATTATGCTTTTCAGCCCACACGGGTGTTGAATTCCATCAGGATAACGTCAAATGAAACAGGATATGCATCACAAATCCCTGAAAGAGGCGTCACGTTTTATTGAATGGAAGCCATGATACTTGTTGAAACTCTACTCGATGTAGGTATCGACTATCTATCGGTGCATCATTGAATGAATTATAGGACGATCTAGGAAATCTTGGAATGGTATAAATAAGCTTTATGTGTGCTGGTTTTAATGGAGGTGGGTAACATTTGCACTTCTCCCAGGAACTTACAGCTTATGAGGAATGCAGTTTGGCACTAGCAGAGCGGATGTTCTCTAGTTCTTATGGTACTGTTGTAGTACCAGCGATATTCACTGACGGGTCTGCCTATTAGTCTAGACAAAATGTTCATGAATTTGGACGTCTTCTATTCGATAGCCGTGCCAAATTAACAATTTTTCTGTAGGTAGTCCGAACCCCAAAGAACATAGTGTGAAATTTGTAAGATCAGGAAATGACGACTTTAGTCCGAAAAAATTATGCAAATGATCAAATGCCACTATTTTATCTCATTATCTTTGGAATGAAATCTATCAAAAAATGTTTTCTACGAAAAATGTGCGCCGTAATGAAATCAACAAAATAAGTCTTTTGTCGGTGAATCACTGTTAAACAACAATTTTTCAAAAAATGTATCATTGAATTTACGTGGTTTATTTATAAAGTACTGTTCTGAAACTTATCCACCATCTAAACGAAACTGTCCTGAAGAGATATCGGTAAGTTTTATCCAGCCATGTTTTATAGTTAAGCAATAATAATCGATTTTTGAGAATCCGGTGTGTCGATAAAGCACTTGTTCCACAAGGCCGAGAAGGTGCAAAAAAATCAGGGTGATTCTTTTCAGCATGTCTGGAAAAAACATAATTTCCGAGGATATAAGATTTAGCCTAAACAAATATATTGAAGATCAAAATTCAAAATGTTCTTCGAGATTGTTGTAGGTCTTAGTGAAACGCGTAGTTAAAAAATGAAGTCTCAATATCTTTATTACAAGCCGAGATGCAATCATTTTTACCTTTCAATATCCTATTTCTATATCAACAAAGCTAATTCCATTCTATCGTAGACTTCATGTCCATATTCAAGACACAGATACAGATGATAAATCCCAGAATAAGTTAATTCAATATTCGTAGATCATGTTGGTTCTTAACCTACCACAATCTGGAGGAATTGAATTAATATTTGAATCTATGCAAGTGTAGGACAGATTTTTAATCCACCCCTATAAGTTGCTGCGTTAATTGAAAAACAGCTCCTTATGAATGGAACACATCCTATTAGTCAGCAAAATCTTGTATATTTCAAATTTGCCAGTCAATGAAATAGAAGAACTGATTTTTATCAAAATACTCTTCTTTGATGTTTCGGGAACGAAGGCCGCTTCCATTTTCGAAACTTTCTCACAAATATTCTCTATTTAGATTCGTTCTCCTGCAAATGTCAAAAATTCAGATTGTGGTAGAATAAGAACACAAAAAAACTACTAAGAAAGAATCCATCCACCACCAAATAATGACATTTGAACAGTACTTAGTTGATTCAAGAATTGGATGGTTCTAGTCTGTAAGTGTGATGCCAAGGGCCTGATTTTTGAGTCATGCGAATTCATTTTGATTCGAAAAGGATGATGTAGAGCAATATGAACTGGATGTGTTACTGCGATATAATACAACATCGTGTATACATTAATCTCAAGAATACGGCCCCAGATGTTATCTGCATAAATGATCCTAGAAGCACAATAAAAAATATTCTTATCCTCGTCATTTCCAGAGCTACGCTGAATTTTTTTCCTTAGCTTTTTCATTGAGTTTCTATAGCAACTTGTCCTGTAATGTGTGGAATAGAATTTTAAGTCAGTGTTACATAAATACCGTCGATATCCATTGGATTTTCATATTTCTGTTCAGCCATAACTAAACAGTTTCCGATAATATCGAAGACATGCGTTGTTACAGCTTATCCAATCCATCTTGACACAAACTCAGCTACTTTTCCAGTTACACACTGATAGTGCAGACCATAACGAAAGAAAACACACCTACTAGAAATGAATTTCAACTCAGTGAACACATACAATAGGTGTTTATTTATCTCACTATACTTCATAGAGATAACTGGGCATATACTTCATTAGTCCTGTGACGATGGATTGGATAAGCTCCACTTCTAGGCATTGTATCTTTCAGCCCACACCCTATAGACGAGTATTGAACGCCATCAGAATAATGTCGAATGAAACAGGATCTACACCGGAAATCCTTCGAAGATACGTCACGTTTCATTCAATAGTACCCGTGATACTTGTTGAAATCCCTTCTTGGCACATTATTATCCATGTGAGTGTATGCAGCCTCAATAACGAAGTAGCAATCTGTAGGCTGACTGGTATATGAAATATTTCTTATTAATCAGCATCGAACTTTGTAACTTGATTATAATTGCGGCTGCATAAATCCACACTGAGACTCATAAGTCGTATTTTACATGATACCAACATCAAGGTCCTGGACATTTTGTTCGAGATACAGTGGACGGCAGACATGACATATTTTAGTAAACTCCAAATTTTGTTCAATGTCTGATTATGTAAAGGGGACTAACTAACCCCGATTCCGGTAGGTTTGGTAGTGCGTGGGGCAGAGGTACAAACGTGAACGAACTTCAGTAAACCTGCCTTTTGTATATCTTGTTTATATTATTATTTTGATCGAAAATGGCAAAACGATTATGGCGGTTGCAACATCACGGCAGGCACTTTTCAGACTTAAAAAAATATATAATCAGAACAATAATATCTGGAGAATCTTCCACCAGATTACTCAAAAATTTGGATGCTGGTCTTCTTCAGACCATTTGAAATCGTAGAAACTCCCTTCTTCAATACAGGATTATTCTAGAGGGTTCACTGTATGACTTGAGAGCATCCAATGATGAAGATAGTTCCTTATAGTATGCATTCCTTCTTGAAAAAAGGTAATTATGATTAATAGATGATAGATGAGATGTTTGTAGCAAGTGAATACAGTTACTGATACATATCAAAAAATAGATATGTTATACATGTGAGAGTGTACAATATAAGTCCGTATGAGTATATTATACAAAAAAACATAAACAAAAGTAGGAACAAAATTTGGAATCAAAACAAAACTGGTCAACAAGAGGTATCTGATATGTCTTCGGTAGTTCATGATAAACGCGCATCAAATGTCCTAGCCTAGATAATCAGGTAAACAGTAGAAGCGATTATTCAAAAGCAGTTTTTTCGATAGTTTTCATGTATTTATCCAAACTGAGTTTTTTCAATTCATCAGGTGAGCAGTTGTATAAGATTTTAATCCAATGAACGCTTCTTGAGATTTTGCTTAGCGGTACATATTGTATGGACTTTACCAACATGTCCCTTAGATGTTGATGAACATCAGTTTGTTTGAGTGAAGTATTAGATTTTTCATGGATTCCAAGTATGACATGAAGAATAAACAAGGTTGGAAAAGGCATGATACGTAATTTTTTGAAAACTGATTGACAATGTTTTCTATATCCCACTGCCCCCAGTTTTGTGATGATGAGAGTTGGGGATTAAGGAGACTGAGCCTCTGGATCAAGCCATGCAATCACAGTATCAGTTGTCTTTTCTTGAAGATGCTAACTTCGTTAGCGAAACTCACGTCGAGTGCAAAAATATCAGTTTGGTGTTAGGGCAATTGATGTGTAGGAATAGTTTGAGAAGTGACAGCAACACACGATAGTAATGGCAGAAAACTTCGGATTCAGACGTTCCTCGTGAATCTCCCAATGTTTGCAGATTTTAGGCCTATTCCGGTCACCTCCACCAGATTCTTTGCTTTGTCAACCCACTATTAGTTCACGCCCATCGTTGGATCGTGGAAGTATGAGCCAAGTGTCAATTTCAGCACTTCTCATGGTGCATTCGAGCATCAGTTTTTTCGAATGCGGTCATCGTCGTGCTGATGAGCCCCATGTTGTTTTGATCTAACCCTTCTTTTTTTCACCATATTGTAGCATCACAGATGATGAAAATAAAGATTATCGAAAGCTTGTAATCTGTGTTATGAGAGTATACTGTTTTGGATATATACACTGTTTTGGAGATAATACGTGAATGTTATATATCCCATGAAATGAAATGACAAGTTGACTCTATCAAGGCGAAAAAATATGATTGAAGGGTGTTATATTTTTACCGTTGAAATGTCATAGATACGTACGTATCTGACTGAGCTTGTTCAAGTCGGTACGTTTATTCATAGAAAGTTGTTCTTCATTATTATGGACCATTTTTAGGAAAAATCTCGAGAAATTCTTCTCTGAACCCAAGATTTCAGTAGTCTCATAATCCATTCGATGAGCATTACGATTCACATGTTCTGATAAGGCACATGAATTGTCGTAGCTTCTACAATCGCTTCTGTGTGAAATCATGCGACTTTTGAGATTCCTAACTGCTTGACCAATATATGTTTGATTGCAATCTAGACAGGGATTTTAATAAACAATAATCGATTTCTGTTTTTCAAAATTGGAGATTTAACGTCAGAGTGTTATATAAAAATGGTATTTATGAATTTCTTTGTGATTTTAACGGTTTAATTTTTAAAACATTGATTAATTTAGGAGCTAGCTCATGAATGGATGGTAGAGATTTGAATATGCTGGGAAGTAACGGGTTTGGAATTATGTTTGTGGTACGTGATTCATTATTGGCGTTGGAAAATAGTAAATTATTGATAAGATGTTTGGGATAAAAATTCACATCAAGTGATTTTATTAAGACAATTTTGACGTACGCTGGGATGACCTTATTTAATGACTCTACTTTCAAGCGAAGTGACCATATTTATTTCCATTTATAGGGATTGTATGAATGAAATGTATGAAGAGTACTCTTGACTGACTAGTTAATGAAAAACTGGAAATGATCACCATGAGGAACAGAGTCATAATTCTGTCACATAAAATTTTCAGAGATGAATGCTTGAGAGAACTTGAGGGCATTCTTCTAGAAAATTCTTTCTTTAGCACATTACCATATTTCCACTCCTTAACACCGAAACTTCTCAACGTGTTCAGGAGAGAAAACCTTAAATTCTGCCAAAGTATCGTGACTACCAACAATAAAAACACAACAACTAAAACAAAATTGAAACCTTTAGAAATGTCTAATATTGTGTATGAAATTCCATGTCAGGTGAGTGACAGGCCATATGTCGGACAAACCTCCAGAAACTTATCTGGCCGTATCACATCACATATAAGTGATTGCAGATTAAAGAAAACGACGTGTGCTCTGGCAGAACATGTGGCATTAAATAATCATACAACGAACTAGAATGAAGTTAGAGTTTTCTGCACTGAAAGCAATCTGTAGGAGTGTCAATAGCATGAATAAAAAAAAAGAATTGAGAAATCTGAGTGATATTTATAATTATATTTTGGATGCCTCTCTCTCGAGGTAAAGGTTACTTTTGAGATTCTTAGGATGGTGGTGTAGTAGCTCAGGCCTGTTTTTTTCAAAGTTTGGGTTGAGTGGCAACAGTGCTCACAGGAACTTGACAGATTCCTTCTCGAACACAATTTCTGGAGAAGGGGGCATGGTCCAATTCTTCAGGTTGATTGACAGTCATTCGATATCTGAAGTTAACCAACGCCGAGCGCGGTTAGTACTTGGATGGGTGACCATGCAGGGAAGTACCGTGTCGAAAGCCCGTACAGCTGGAGAGAAATAGCATATCACAGCTCGCAGACAATATATCAATGAGCACAAGATATATTGAGGATACGCCGTCCTTCGGAGGGGACGTCAAGCCGGCGGTCCCGAGTCCATGGATGTTGGGCTCGTTAAAGATCCCTACCTCTGGTTGGAATACCAGAGGGTTCGGTAAAATTTCCGGTCGGGGGAAGTGTGCTCACCGGCGTCGATGATTGCCTTGGTAGCGGAAATAGGACGACGTTAAATAAAGAAATAGAAGAATAATTTCTGGAGAATTTCTAGTCATGGCTCTCCTGCGAATGAAACAAATCAGTTGTCATTTGTCGAAAGTGTTTTCCTCTCTTTTCAATTCCGTTCTTTTTCACAATAACCTCTCTCTCTCTCTCTCTCTCTCTCTCTCTATATATATATATATATATATATATATATATATATATATATACATATAACAAAGTTTTCAATGTTATCGATGACAATCATTGTTCAGCTATGCCTTTCAGCCCACACAATATTCACGGGTATTGAGTTCCACCAGGATAACGTCGAACGAAACAGGATCCACACCGGAAATCCTTGAAGGAGACGTCACGTTTCATTCAATGGCACCCGCGATACTTGTTGAAACCGTGCTCGATGTATCGATCACTCCTCGGCGTATCACTGAGTATTTCGTTGGCGGTATTTACACAAACGTTCGCAATGATCGAGATGGAGAAAAAACAGCGACGACCGCGGTTGCGAGAATTTAAAATTCGTTGGGCAAATATTGGTTTTGGCATGGCGACGAATTACTTTGAACAGCCACCAGAGCATTTCCGTTCCAGAAGATAAATTGGAAAAATGAGAAAATTCGGGAATTTACGTAATCAGTCGTCAAGAATACATCGGCCAGAGCCGACGAGCTACTAGAAGCCGTTTCAAGGAGTATTTCGCACACATGGAATACGGAAGGGTAGGAAAATCCAGTATATCACCCAACATGCTCTAAACAATAACCACGATTTTGGTAAAAGCAATCCTAAACAGATCAAGCATGTGCATGACACATACTCGATGCATGTGAGAGTCTAGAAATAGAAAAATGTAAAAGAAGTATGAATGGTGACAAGGGACCTCTCCCTTTCAGCACGCTACTTGATCCATTGTTGAGAAATTAATCAGAATAATAAGTAATAATAGACGAAGTCTATATCGGACCATAAAAAATGCAGGTAGTGGTTGCGTCGGTTTCTTATCAAGAGTTGAATAAAAAAAATCAACAGTATCAAACAAAGTCCGTATCGGACCAAAAAACATCAACTGTTGCTACAGCTCTGGCTCTGAGAAAGGGCTTCTTACCACCAGGGGGAGAAGGTTAACCTCTAGGTCTGATGGTCTTGTTGACTGCGAGCAGTAGTGCTGCCACTCTCCGTTCCCCTTTTGTTCTCCGAGCCAGATCTGCAGTACTCCCAGGGCGTTTATACCTGTGCCAGGAACAACAAAACACGTTAATTACCTTCTCAACAGAATTTAATAGAAATACCACTCGAGTTACACGTATCAGATAGAGTATGGTTGCTAATTCTTTACTGGGTTGTGTATAAACCCAAATGCCTCATTTATACCAGGTTCAACCACTGCAACTAATAAATTTATCACAATAGCATAATGTTTCAACAATAATATTAACTTATCACAATAGTATAGGGTTCCAACAACAATATCCAATTATCACAGTAGCATGCTTTAACAACAATATCAAATTATCACCGTAGGATAAGAATTCAACAACGATATCCAATTATCACAGTAGCATAGGGCTTTAACAACAATATCAAATTATCACCGTAGGATAAGAATTCAACAACGATATCCAATTATCACAGTAGCATAAGGCTTTAACACAATATCAAATTATCACCGTAGGATAAGAATTCAACAATGATATCCAATTATCACAGTAGCATAAGGCTTTAACACAATCTCCACGTAGCAAAAGTTTTACTAAAAGCTTAGCAAGGCAAATCCCTTTTTCAAAGAATAACTGAGGGTTTTCGGGTGTGACACAACCAACCTATTATGCAATCTCGTCCAACACGGACTGAATACTTCTAAAATCAGAACTTTCGAGTAACACTAGACAGGCTAAAATTTAAACATGAACGTTCAACGGTTACATACAGATTAAAAAAATATACTAGTAACTCGATACTCAACTTTTGAGCCGCAAGGAAAGCTACAAAACTGCCTGGCGAATTCCAGGGGCCACCGATGAATGACCGCACACTGCCCTGACCAGTCTTCAGCATGAAGTTGGGGTCACCAATTGGATGAGGGTGGTAGAAGACAGTCTGAGTGCAATTCCTTCCTTCTTGCAGGCAGGTATCTCAGGATGTCCAGGAAGGTCACAAAAAGGGAAAACAACCAATCATACCCATACATTCAGTTCTCTCCGAATATCAGTAAAACTTGTTAGTTTGAAGTATCCAAATAAAAAAAACCTATGAAAGAGAACGTCTCTATAAGCGAAAATATCGCCCTCATTCACGAGTGTACTTACCCTCGAATCCACGAAGGTTTTATCAAAGATTAACGTGCCATTAAAACCGGCCAAGCCGAAAGAAATTCACAATTTCTATAGCATTATTTATTTCCACTCAAATCCCCCAATTACCATAGGGTTTCAATTAATCCATTCCAGGAAAACTAAGCTGAGTAGTGGTAAAATAATTTTTGAGTTAAGCACGAATCACTTTTCGGATACTTCCTTCAGAACTCTCTCTCGAATGTTCTCTATTCTTCCTGATATCAGTGAACAACAAAAAAAAGAATCTTTCTTTTGTTTTAAAAAAACAACTATTTCATTTTTCTGAAAAAAATTCTACACAAGTACAACTTTAGCGTTGGTTGAATTCGTTGTTGACTTGTAAAAATCTCCTGCAAGTGCTACCACTTCATAACCACGAAAAACACTAACTTGATATGAATGTGCCAGCTCCCAGTGTCGTATCATTTCCCTGAAGGTTGTAATTCCTGTATAAGATTCCGATTACAGCACTAGATGAGATGTCCCAAGAACATTTTTGCTTATTACTGTTTATCATGTTTACGAAATCAGAAAACCACTGAAGCGATGAATAATTATTTATGTCTATTTCATTAAATGTCAAAATACTGGTGCTACACCAATGAGATGCCTATCCATTATGATGTCGTATTCAAGCAGAGTTGCCAACCTTGAAGTAACCTGAATTATAAGTGGTGGCTCAAAACATTATATTTCTACCGTGGTCTCCATTGTCTATGATTTCCAATTGAGGATTGATAACCCACTTTGGTGATGAGAAGATGGTTATTAATTTTTTTATCTACATTTCTAAAATTTAAATAGCTGTCATCGAACTTAAATCGTCATCAACTAGGAGTTTGATATCCATGATATCCTGACTGTAACACTGTATAAACAGCTATTCGTAGTTTTGAGATTTAGTATCAATTTTCTTCCCCTGAAGATGCTAACCTCGTTCGCACATCGCTCGTCGAGTGCAAATTTATCAGTTTGGTGTTAGGTAATTGATCTCTACAAAAAGTTTCAACTTTGACACCAAAGGTTCCAATCTCATCTCATTTATGACGGAAGACAGCAATGTCAGGAAACGAAAATTAAAGGAATCTGCTTTCATCATGCTGTCTGGTGAAGAATGCATATCTATGAGTTCGCTTGATATGGATCGCGGATGGCTGCCCCTCCTGAAGGACAGAATGTTATGTCAATTTGAAATATTTTTCAAATGTCAATTACGAAGATTGCCTACAAGAGATATTTGCAATTTGAACAGGAATTTGCGTATAAGTTTTGGGAACGGAAGTGGCTTTAGTTTCCGAAACGTTAACGATTTTTATATTTATATATATATATATATATATATATATATATATATATATATATATACAAAACTTGGGAATTATATTTTCCAATATTTCGACAATCGATTGTTATCATCATCAGGGAGCTACAAAATAATGTTATTGAATGAAAATATGACACAGAATTTTTTCCTTACTGTCATATCTTCATTCATTAACATTATTTTGTAGCTCCCTGATGATGACAACAATCGATTGTCAAAATATTGGAAATATATTGTTATAAGAGTACACTTTAGCTTTTGCTGCTGTCCCAAATATAGTTCCCAAGTTTTGTTCTTAACTTGTCAGCAAAGACTTCCTCTCCTCTCTTCTATATATATATATATATATATATATATATATATATATATATATATATATATATATTTATATTAGTTCTAATTATTTCTTTTGTAAAGGTATAGAACACGTCAAATCTCAGATACTGATGAAAATCGCAGGGGAAGTTCAGGGTACCTTGAAATTAATGGAAAAAATGAAATTTTTATGCGGAAACCATAGGAAAACCTCATTACAATGAAAATTAATGTGCGGAGAGTACGAAAAAAACTTTGAATTTACTTTTATATTTATATCATCCTTGTAATCACCACAATATTTATGAAATTATATCTACATATAGTATTCTTGAATAAATATTATGTTTTTGTACATATTACAGCTCATACAGTTTGCATTCATTACTAGAATTTGATTACAAGTCAAAAAGTTGACATCAACCTGTGGTCTGATTCTAATTCTCGAATTCGATTGTCGAGTAACTTTGACTGTGGCTGTACAATGCGCTGTGCCGAAAATATACGCATATTCTAAGCCACTCGACAATCGAATTCGAAGAAACAGAATTCCACCACTGATCCAACATTCATGAAATTTCAGTCATTTGACAGCTGCATAGAGATAACTGGTTCGATGTTACCACAATTCCAAAATGTTCTATTTTATATTTCAATGGTATACAATTGCAAGTTCTAAAATGGACATGTTCTGCCTTCTTTTTCTGCGCCACAAAATCTCTCGGACCACACGCGTTTTCATTCATGGTAAGTATATTTTTTTAAGGAGAGGATTATTTTATGAAGATTTTTCTTTCCCTACGGCTGATGCGATTGAAGATTTAGACTTAATGGAAGAGGATGGAAGCGACTATTATTGATGTTGTGGAAGTAGTTTAATAACATTTTGTTAAATATGGGTTCTGTGCTGAGTTAGGTTTTTTGACTTGTTCTTCCACATGATTGCACATCTTGGATCATAATCAGTTTTATTTTGTTCAATTATATTTGATTTCAAGACATTTTTATATACTTATTATATATAATATATGAGAAGATAAAATTATATTGGTTGTTGAAAATAATCGATAACTGCTATAGACGAATATTATGATGCACCCACGAGATTTCTGAAATATTTTGTAGGTGCTGGTTTTTCGATATGGTATAATATTCAATTCTCAAAACAATTTCGAAAAATATTAACTATTGAAAATTTTTGATTTGCACCACAATATCATTTGGTCCCATTCTTTAATATTTCTCAATAATCAGACGTTATTAGAGTGATGCTAGGTTAGTTAGTTTTGATTTTTCTCAATAGTCCTAATTTACAGTTTGGCAACTATGCTTTACATCACTTGCGTTATCGGTAAACTGTTATCACTATGACATTCACTGTTGTCAGTGTCAATGGTGAATTTTTCTAAGTTAACATTTTGATATTTTCAATGGATATCCGAAAAAAACTAAGATGTCTAGAAACCCTGGTGTAGGAATTTATACTTGGGAAAGTTTGGGGTCTAAGTGGCGACACATGCCTAGTATGATAATAAGCATCATGGCTTTCCAACATCAAATCAGTTCAGATGGCGTGTGCAACGAAAAGAGTTACAAATTTCCTAGGAAATGTATAAGCGGCCGACCTGACTGCTGGCCATACTTTTACTTTTGGACGCTGACTGATCAACAACCTATATTATTCGTTTAGAATACTGGCCAAATTCCCTATAATTGTATTCCTTTCATTCGATTTTGTTTTTTATGAGTATGACATTAGATTTTGCTCATTTTGTCGACTGCTCGAATCAAAGAATATAGTTTGTCGATCGATCGGTTGACTATGCACTTCCAATTAGCGTCAACTAGCGATGAAACTGAGAAACACACCACGATACGTAAAAATGACACTGATGACAGAAAAGTGTCGCCATAAAATTCTAAACAATATCGCATCAGTCCCAGCACCATCCTTCTAGACATCTTAGAAAAAACATATGCTCAATTCTGATGTCTTCAATCAAAAAAAGTGTGAGTACTTATATTTCGTTCGAAATTTCGTGACTAAAGCAACAACACAATGAGATTTTTTTCAACTCATAAATTACTAGTTTTTTGGCTATCATTTCAGTTTTTCACACAAAAAAATCGTATTTCATAGCTTCCGCGCCAAAATTTCTATGTATTTTTCGATTGTAGGCCGTTTCTGGCGATTTCCAAGAAAAATTACAAAAATTGGCGATTTGACGTATTCTACACCTTTGCCTAGTTCTTTGATAGGCAAAATTTGAGTTATACGAGAAGTTGCTGAATAATTGTTGACAAAGAACTGTTTTTCAATAGACGCAGCAACTTTTCGGGGTACATTGAAAATCTTGTATAGATTCCAGTATTAATATTTATTTTTTCAGATTGTGGTAGGTTACAAACCCAGAAAACTACGGAACACATGTCGAAAATGTATTATGAGTGTGAGTATTGCCGATTCTTTCGTTTTGAATTCAAAAGGTTGAACATGTGTACAGGGTGTTCCGTTTGAAATGCATCGCATGAACTTCAACTGGAGTTGTCGAAAATTAAATTAAAATCGATTATATGAATATAAATGTTTTACTACTCCCGATTCAGCGTGTCACTGAGTATTTCGTTGGCGGTATTTACACAAACGCTCGCAGTGATCGAGATGGAGAAAAAACAGCGGCGACCGCGGTTGCGGGAATTTAAAATTCATTTGGCAAATATTGGTTTTAGCATGACGACGAATTACATTAAACAGCCACCAGAGCTCAGTCATGATTTTTCGCTCAGGTTGGCAGGTCTGGAACCGTCACGTTCGATGCAAATTGAATTAGAATTTCGGTCTGGTCAAATACGTTGCTATCTAGATAACACCAATGTACTCGATATGTGAGGGGCATTGAAGCAGACTTCAATTGTATGTACAGTGTACAGGATATCCCAATAGTGCGTTTTTTCTCGATATATTGATATTTGAATCTTATTCAGAATGGCTATTGATGACTTAGTTATGTCAGTGTCACATATCGAAATAACCACCAAATATTCAACCTTATTACAAATTGAAAAAAATGCTTGCAAAATGAGGCAGACTAGCTTCCGAAACGTCGCCAAAGGGAAGTATTTCAAAATGTTACGATCTTTCCTTAGGTTCTTTCATCAAAACTAGAAACAACACTAAACCACTTTTTTCACAACTCTCTATCACAACACAATACAATACAATCCCATGATTTGTTCCGCAAACTTTCCAACGCTTTGAACTAAAACTCTCTCTAATAAAAATTCTCTACTTCGACTTTTGCACTCAGCAATACCAAAACCCTCTCCGATAAAAACTCACCGCCTCTCCACTGAGCTTGAAATCCTGATATTTATTCGAATAACTATCCAAATAACTCTGCTAAACTCTCTCTGCGAATAAACTCCGCGATGAAGTATCTCCTTATATACTTGCGTACGCCTATGGAGAATCTTCCAGTTGAATGTCGGTGATTGAATATCCCACGCATGACGAGAGTTCCTTGAAAAATGACGTTTGCTCTTCGACCCTTCATATTATTCTGCGTTTATGAGCGACAGGGCCGGCGCTAGAAAATATCGTAACAATAATATACGATTGCATCAACATGAATATTTTATCACACCATTACATTTTATTTTGGTGTTTTCTGAGACACCTCAGTAAATAACTCTCAGATCTTTGATAAAACAACTCTATAGCTGTTTCATTCATAGTCGGTCTCACTTCCGAATTGGTAACTTAGCAACGGCGTATTGTGACAGGAAAAAATTCAGTGCAAAGGAAATTCAGTGCAAAGGAAATTGTATTGTCAGAAAAACGAAATGGTTCAGCCATTCGAAAAAAATATTTCATTCGCTCTGACGGAAAAATGCAACACCCTTTATTCATAATATTAAATATAAAACAGTAAAATCGAGCAAAATTTAAAGTGAAGGAAAATAAAACGATATGGAATATTGTTGAAACCAAGTTTCAAGTTGAGTCTACTCACATACCTAATATGTTCTATGCATATGCCGTAGACATGTGATTGGGTGTATATTTTCTGAGTATCTCCAACACAACCGAAGAATATCCTTGCTAGAACATTCAACACGGACATGCTCAGTATATACGTTGAATTTCAGTTCAAACTGTCGAAAACCTATAATTGACATTCTAAACTGTCTATTAGCAAAAATCGGCATATGAAATTGTCGATTATAGTTATAATCGACAGTTTGAAATATGGATTATAAATAATCTGCAGTTTGAAGTGTCGCTTATAAATAGAATACCAGTGGCACCTCAGCGCCTTCAGACTTCAGTTATGAGTGTTGTTTTCCAAAAGTTTTCCCAATGAGAAGATTTCCGAAAAAAGCTCATGATCTTCTGCATTTTCTGCTTTCACCAAATATGTGTGGAGGAGTCGATGATTATTTTGTGAATACAATTATCGAAGTTCAGATATAATCGGGGGTTATATCCCGAGTGCACCAAGTTTAATCGGTTAAAATGTGTGCTGCACTTCCATGATTCTCGAAATTTTGCTTAGCAAATGACTTGACTGTATGATAATTTGATAAAATTTTTTAATTTCTATTTTAAATTATTATACACGAAAGCATTTGCTTGAAAGCAAAATTTTGAAGATCATGGAAATGCACGCATTTTGGTCGATTGAACTTGGTGAAGGGGGGATATATGTTTAGATTATTTCCAGAAAACATGTAAAGTCAGGAAACATCAAAATCGAACACAGGAACAATCTAGTACCAGAGATACCTGAAAAGTGATCCAAACGCCCGGTTTATTTCGAACATTTTAATCGGTTAAAAGGTCTAGTGCATTTAATCGCTGTAAAACTCTGTAAAAGCAGTCTAGCCTTCAACTGTTTCATCGTTTATTCGCATTGAGGGAAATAATCTATGAAAATTTCATATTTACTGTTTTTGATAAACGTCAAATTATGCACAGCATGATTGATTGAAAAATAATGGTTTCCAATTGGTTCAAAATCTGTATAGTATTGAAGTATCTGTATCATAGTGTTTCTCATTATGAAACGGATTTTGGGCATATAAGTGTATCATTATAGTACGGGTGCAGATAAAAATCATCATTGAACGAGCAAACACTCCGGATGATGGAACGATGACATCTGAAGTGTTATTTTCCTTTACTTTTTCTATCTATTTCCCCTACAGTTAATTATTTTAATGACCAGCCTTCTTCCGTTACTTCCGAAACCGACAAATGCAATTTTGGTGCCAAATTGATTTCCATCTTCCGCTCCACTTCCCACTTTTCCTTGCCTTCTGAAACTTAATGATTTATTTCAGTAAGAGTTTTTCAGCGTTAAAATGTATTCAGGGTATATCAAGATAGATTCCTTTCAGCACTGAGAATTCCATGAAATGTTCAGGCGTTACAATGCGAATGAAAATTTGCATTTTCTTGAGGAAAATACTCGGTGTTTTTCATATGAATACAAAACGTTTTCGGCTACAGCTACGAGCCACAATGATCAGAAAGTCTAATCTTGTGCGAGTCGAGAGTTGAGCACCTATGGGGTCCTACTTTTCAACATGTGATTTCAACACGGGCCAGAACAAGGGGCAGAAATTCGTCGAAGTTAAACGGTTCAACCATCCCGATCATATCCACGATGAACGTAGCTCGATCTCAGATACCATTCCCATCATCTCCCCAGTTGGAGTTTTAATTATGAGAACTTATAGGAATGATAATAATAATAATAATAAATGTTTTTATTGTGAGAGATTGTAAGTTACACAGTTTTCAACTACAAACATATAGTTCAGTATCACTACTTTTATTCGGGTTTGAAGGCCGTCGTTTTTTGGAATTTCTTCCTGACGTTTCGCTGGCTCGAGTGGCTAGCTTCTTCAGAGGTTCATTCATCTTGAAATTCACTCCGATGACTGGAGATTGTTTCTTCGCAAGTTGTATTTATGCCGATTCAGGTAGTTTGCGGTGCTAATTATTCCATTCGGATTCGGGGAATTGTCATTAATATTGATTACCTTGTTTACCTCATGTGGGTTCGGAGAATAATCATCATTATTATCTGAAGAACTACCTGCAGTTATTATCGATTTTCTTAAAATGGGATTCCATATTCGGTTGAGGTTGACAGCTTCTTCTTTTCTGTTGAAATTATCCGTGTGTTTGTGGATCGTACTCAAAAGTGAGAAATGAACGGGACAGAGTGAATAACAACCACAAAGTGAAGTTTGACAAGCTACACAAGACTAGAAGTTCGGCCACCCCACGCTTAGACTTGTCCAGAGTGGTCATAAACCGAACAGACCGGGATCTCACTGAAGACGAGATGTCAGTGTTAGCACGAGGCGGTAATTTCGCAATCATTCCTCGGCAGGTACCAAAAGAGGAAATCATCGCCAATACGGAAGCAGCAATCAGGAATTTACCGGATGAAAAAGCTGAAGAAATCAGGATTGTGACAGCAAATATCCTGAGCAAGGCACGGCTTCCAAAATGCAATATCCCAAAAAGAGAGATTGCAGCCTTAAGAAGCTTGAATTCTGATGAGGGGATCACGATTCTACCAGCGGACAAGGGAAATGCCACGGTTGTTCTCAAAACGGAGGAATATAATAGTAAAATTGAAGAACTTCTGGAACCTTCTAACTACCGCAAACTCGCAAGGGACCCAACACAATCAAAATTGAGGAATGTAAACAAACTCATTAAGTCGTCCTCACTGACCGAAATCATAAAGAAAACCATTCTCAGAACTGAAGCCGTTCCGCCCAGACTCTATGGTCTTCCGAAGGTGCACAAACACGGCATGCCACTGAGACCAATAGTCAGTGCCCCAGGCTCACCTACATATCACTTGGCAAAACATCTGGCCTCGCTCCTACAGCCTCATGTAGGAAGAACAAACTCCTACGTCAAGGATTCGACAGACTTCGTGGGTAAAATTAGAGGCTTAACTTTGGAACCGACAGATATCATGGTCAGCTTCGATGTTGTGTCCTTGTTTACCAACGTCCCACTGGAAGACTCCCTGAAGGAGCTAGCCTACTTGTTCCCTAATGATATCGTTGGACTTTTCCGAGCATGTCTCACGGGGAGTTACTTTCAATGGAGGGGAAACTTCTATGAGCAATTGGATGGCGTGGCAATGGGAAGTCCACTTAGCCCAGTAGTAGCCAACTTCTTCATGGAACGGTTTGAGGAGAAAGCAATCGACGCCTTCGAATTGAAGCCGACCTTGTGGCTACGCTACGTGGATGACACATTCGTCATCTGGAAACATGGTAGGGACGCTCTAAAACTCTTTCTCGACCACTTGAACGCTCAACACCCCAATATTAAGTTCACCATGGAGACTGAACAGGACCAACGAATAGCATTCCTGGATGTTCTGATCGAACGATGTGGGGCTAGACTAACCCACAAAGTGTACCGAAAACCCACACACACGGATAGGTACCTGCACGCACTATCGAATCACCATCCCAGCCAAAAGAGAGGAGTCATTTCTACTCTAACGGAACGTGCTCGAAGAATATGCGAACCAGAACATCTGGGGGAAGAACTGGAACATCTTCAAGTGACCTTGAGGTCGAATGGATACAGTGTACCCGAGATCAACAGGGCCATGAAACCGAAGAATTCCACTGTTCGAAACAAGGAGGACGTTCAGATAGTTGCACATGCATATTTGCCATACATCCCGAGGGTCACAGACAGAATTGGAAAACTCCTGAGTAAATACAACATAAAAACTGTATTTAAACCCACAAAGAAGATTCAACAGAGCCTCAGATCGGCCAAAGACAAAAGAGATCCACTGTCTGCAGCAGGGGTTTATCGCATACCGTGCACCTGTGGGAAGGTATACATCGGTACCACCAAAAGATCCATGGGAACTAGGCTAAAGGAACATGAGAGAAACTGCAGACTAGGGCAAATTGACAAGTCGGCTGTGGCGGAACACGCACTTAGTGAGGGAAACCACAGGATTCTGTTTGAAAATGCGAAACTGATTGCGCCCAACCAGGGATACCATAGCCGACTGGTACGGGAGGCAATAGAAATCCACAAACACACGGATAATTTCAACAGAAAAGAAGAAGCTGTCAACCTCAACCGAATATGGAATCCCATTTTAAGAAAATCGATAATAACTGCAGGTAGTTCTTCAGATAATAATGATGATTATTCTCCGAACCCACATGAGGTAAACAAGGTAATCAATATTAATGACAATTCCCCGAATCCGAATGGAATAATTAGCACCGCAAACTACCTGAATCGGCATAAATACAACTTGCGAAGAAACAATCTCCAGTCATCGGAGTGAATTCCAAGATGAATGAACCTCTGAAGAAGCTAGCCACTCGAGCCAGCGAAACGTCAGGAAGAAATTCCAAAAAACGACGGCCTTCAAACCCGAATAAAAGTAGTGATACTGAAAACCTCGGCCGCGAAAGCCTCAACTATTTTGTCAAACATATAGTTAATAGGAGTAGACAATACAACACCATCAGAAAAGGCAGAGTTCCCACTTCTACAACTCAGAGTTGAGAAGCAGCGCTCTTCCACTACACCAAAGGTATACATTGCGAACGAAAGTTTTCTTTTTGTAATGAAAGCACGAGATGCTTATCGCATTGATAGAAAACGTTTTTTGGTTTCAGGAAAATATAAATTATTACGAAAAGGTTCTTCAAACCATCAAACTTTCCACACAGTTCATTATTGAGCTCACGAGAGAACACCTTACCTACTGAAAGGCAGCTGTGGTTGGGTTCTGTGATAAATCAGATAATTCAAAACATTTGAGCAATATTTTTTGCTTTCTTTCTCTCCGAATGAAAAAATAGAAATTACGACTTCTATAAAAGAAGTAAAATAAAAAAAAATACAATAACAAACACTCTGTGTTGATAGGTATGTGTATATCATTCAATGACGTTGGATTCATTCAGAAAAAGTAAGAAAGTCCACCTAAAACAGCTACTCCCCTGTCTATATGGCGACGACAGGCACTATGGGTTACAAAGGAATCACTTTTTGTTACTCAATTCGTATACCAAGCTTATGAAAATTTAATCAAATAGATAGGAAACCTAGGAAAATTCTACACGAAGCAAAATAGAGAGCTATTTGTAGAAAAAATTTCACTCACTAGGACATTTCATTCAAGCTCAGACAATATTTAATTTCGCTCAGAAATAATTATCTCTTGAGCTCTTCAGTAGAACATTTCCACTAGAGACTCCAGATGATTCCAAAATATTCAACTCGTGACAAGTTTGACATCAGTTTGAATTGACATTCCGAGTTTTTTGCGAAAGATTGCCGTGTAGTTTTAGCAGAACCTCTATCTTATTTGTTCAATCTAGTCCTTTCTTCCAGTATTTTCCCAAACCTATGGAAAATTGCTCGTATCTGTCCAGTTCTAAAAAAAGGAGATCCCTCCATGTTGAATAACTATCGTTCTATACTGTGTTCATTTGCTAAAATCTTGGAATTTATGATGCAATTTATACCCCAACTAGGAGCTTGATATCGAAAAATCAGCACGGTTTTATGAGCAACCGATCATGTGTCACTAATTTAGCATGTTTCACTCACTTCGTAACAAATTCCCATTACAAACGGAATCAGGTCGATGTTATATATAACGACTTTCAGAAAGCCTTCGACCCAATTGATCACTCAATTCTACTAGAGAAATTGCGAAGTCACGTCAGGTTTACCTCAGGTATACCTCAGGGGTCCAATCTTGGACCACTTCTGTTTCTCTATTATATCAACGATCTGATTACCTCATTAACTTTCAAAAGCTTGCTTTTGCAGATGACCTGAAAATCTATTCACTAATAACTTCCTCTCATGGCTGCTTTTTATTACAGTCTGATTTGGATAAAATTATATTTTGGTGTGATAAAAACAAATTGAGTCTCAATATTAGTAAATGTTTCGTGATGAGTTATTCAAGATGCAAAAACCCGGTAACTTTCAATCATTCCATCGATCGAAACGTATTAGAACGTCGCTCAGAGATTAGAGACCTGGGAGTTATATTTGATCATAAACTTTCATTTATTCAACATATAAACCAAACGGTATCGAATGCTCTTAAAGTTCTCGGTTTCGTTATCAGAAATTCTCATGGTTTTGAAAACACAAAAACACTGAAAATATTATACTTTGCATTTGTTCGCTCAAAATTAGAATACGGGTCATTGATTCGGAACCCTATTCACGAATGTCATTCTGAAGAAATTGAATCAGTTCAGAGAAGATTCCTCAAATTTCTGGTATTTCGAGAAGACAATAATTATCCTATTAGAGGGCTGCATAATAATATTTATTTGAATAGATTTGATGTCACCTCTTTATCGAACAGGCGAATCATCGCTGCCATTTCGTTTCTTCTTAAATTGATTCATAACATCATAGATTGCTCATATCTCTTGCATGAAATGAATTGTTTTGTGCCTCGCCTACAGCCCAGACATTCTGATACATTCCATATCAGTATCTTGCGTACCAACATTTCACTTCAGAGCCCTATTAGTGATATGTGTCAAAACTTTAACCGTTTTTCTAGAATATGCGACATCAATTTTGACTCACTAAAATCTATCAGTTCCTTGATATTGAGTGAATTGTCAAATAACTGACTTTTGTGTCTTTTGATACTTATATTATTCACTTGAGGTTTGTGAGGTCAAAATTTGGATATTCAAAGCCTATGTTTTGAGTATACTGTGGTGGTGGCTGGAATCAGATGTCGCCCCTTTGTCTACCACCTTGTTCTCTGACTTGTCGGTGTATGCCCTACTTTTTTTTACCCCCCCCTTACTCTGCTGCCTTGGCAGGTAAAGAAATAGTTTGCTGATTGATATGTGTCTGCAAAATTAATATTTGCTGTCAATCACAAACAAAAAAATTTCATGAAATCTTTGACCCCCAATTGAGTTTTTTCGGCTTTCCAGGAATTCTACCATGAACAGTGCGACTGATTGGTTATAGTTTGCCAACATTATGGACAGTGATAGCGACTTTGAAGTACTTACTCCTCCAGACACATGTCAATCAACAAAATAATACTTTTGCTACCTAGGCAGGAAAGTCCTTACTTTGCTGCCTTGGCAGGTAAAGAGATAGTTTGCTGATTGATGTGTGTCTGCAAAATTAATATTTGCTGTCAATCACAGAAAAATAAATTTTCATGAAATCTTTGACCCCAAATTGAGTTTTTACGACTTTGGTTATAGTTTGACAACATTATAGACAGTGATAGCGACTTTGAAGTACTTACTCCTCCACACACGTCAATCAGCGTAGTATTACTTCTGCTGCCTTAGCAGGAAAGGTAATTCTTTGGATTGATATATGTGTGAAATAATAGTTGCATTCAATCGGAAAAAAAAGTTCAAATGTGGCTGACAATGTTCCTTGCTAAATGGTAATGTTCGGACTTCCATTGTCTGTATTTTTTAACTCCATTGAAACCCGTTGCTGAGAGTGGAAGGATTAAAATGCAAATCAAGTGAGAAAAAATCAAATCAAAATCAAATTTTCGGTCAATAATGAAATTAGGGATTGATTGATCAAAGAAAATACTGTTATTACAAAAAACCAAGATTTCGAATATGAAATATGAATCAAAAAGAATTTTAAATAGCGAAATAAATGAAATAATATTGTGACAAGAAGATTGAGGTATCGAATATGAAATACTAGCCAAAAAATGTAAATAAAGAAATTGAATGAATGAAATATCATTATGAAAAAATGATGAAACCAAGTTTCAAGTCGAGTGTACTCACGACGTTTCGATTACTGGTATCCGCAATCGTCTTCGGGTGATGACTAACAATATTTCGAGGTGTGGTCGGTTATAAAGCCCTCCGATTTCCCTATGGTGGGGAAAGGGTGTTACTACCAAGAAGGCGAGCGGGTGCTACTACTAGAAGTGTGCCGATCGATCTTCAGCGGGAAATGGATGTATTGGCGCGAGATTCTCCCTCATCGAGCCGCAGCCGGTCCATGCCTTGGATAAGCGGCCTCCACACATTCCGGATCTCCACGCTAGCATGACTTAATGCGTTGTTGTTGAGGTTGTAGGCGGATTCCTTGAATTTTCTCTTGAACCAGTGCTCCTCCTTGTGTATGACCTCGGCTTCAGACCATTCGATGCTGTGATGGTTTGTCCAAACATGCTCCGCTATTCCTGATTTCGTTGTTTCTCCTCGTTGAGTGTTTTTCTTGTGCTCACCTATTTTTCTTCCAATGGTTTTTTGGTTTCTCCGATGTAGCATTTGCCGCACTCGCATGGTATCCGGTAAACGCAATATAGTTAATAATATAAACAATGGAAGTCCGAACCATTACCATTCTGAAAAAAAATATATTTCCCAAACTTCATTCTCGCTACAAAAGTACCCTATTTCAAAAATATGATTTGGGAGAATCTGAAATTTGGGATGTACGAAATTGGTTGTGAAGACTGCAACAAAAAATTCATTGGTCAAATTCATTCAGCTATGAGAACTCGTTTTGAAGAGAATTATGGTTACTGGATTATCAACAAACAATCTAGCTTTTCTCTCTTTTGATTGTAGATTTTTTTGAATATTTTCATTCAAAAATCATCATCATATAAATTTTCCAGTTGTCAAAATAAACTATTCTTATGGTAACAAACCTCACTGAATATTTGATGAACACATGTAGGGCTTAATTGTAGAAAACGAAGCACACATATATGTATTCATTATGTATAACGCATCGGTCCTAAGCAGCTTAGAAGTGGGCAATGAATATTCATCGTGTGTGGTATTACCCACGGACATGGGGGCAAATACAGAGTGACATGACTGGTTTGAATCAAGTTTAGGGCATTATTGATTCAGGAGTTGTAGTTGTTGTTTTTACATCATGCAGGTACACTAGTGAAATGTAATGCCACTTTCCTAGGAGGGGGTGGTAGTAAATACTGTTTGATTGTTTGTTGAGGAGGTGAAAATGTTCTGATATCCATTTTTTGAGTTTTTTCCCCCCTAATAACAATAATAATAATAATGCATTTATTTTCCAACAGGTGAAACATCCAATTACAGGAAAAGCTAAACTATATAGTAAAAAATATATACAGAGATACTTTTGTGAAAGTCAAATATGTACACATACAATAGGCATCTGAAGAAGCGAAAATATCACGTAGACAAAAAGGAAAATAGTAAATGATTAATTGTTAAATCAATTATGTTGATGGGAACAACAATATAACTCGAGATAGCTGAAATTTAGAATCGATCATGAAAATTGCAAAATGAATAATACTGAGCGCTCTCTCGGTAAAATCAAAAAGTAGAAAGAATACAGCGACGAATTTCATTGAGAGATGAAAAGTTGACGTCGCAAACATTACATACTGTATTGTAATTTCTACAGCTAATTGCTAGTGGAGACCTAAACAAAATGCTGGTTCTGGCAAATTCTGAATAAAATGTTGCTTCGAATCTGGTTATATAAGATGGAACATTAAAAGGGATTTTTGAGATAAGGTAAGGACAGTTGATGTTATCATGCAGTATATTGTATAGGAAGGTTACTGTTAGGATTACTCTTCTGGCATTCAGATTGATTGAGTTTGATTCGCTAAGCAATTCAGAGTAAGCGAGTCCTCTTTGAGGGTACGCCCCTGTTAGTCTGAAATGAATGAATTTAAGAAACTTCCTCTGAACACGCTCAACAGAGGCTGAGTAAGTGGCAAATATTGGATACCAGATAAGTATTCCATATTCCAACTTAGAAGGGACGTAGGAGAAAAAGAGTAATTTGATGACGTCAATATTCTTCAAATCTCTGCTATTTCTCATTATGAACCCAAGCATTCTATTAGCGGACGATACAGTTTTTTGAAAATGCTCAGCAAATATGAATTTTTCATCAAACACAATACCAAGATCTCTCATTTGCTGACATTGTTGTAATATCGTTGATTTAATGTTATAATTGAATATGATATTGCTTAGTTTTCTGCTGAACGGCAATGTGCAACATTTTCCTACGTTCAATTTCAGATTGTTTTTGTCACACTACTCAGATATTTTATTGATGTTTGCTTGAATGTTTTCGCAATCCTGTAGATCCGCTTTTTTTTGAAAAATTTTCAGATCATTTGCATATAGAAGCTTTGGGCAGTTTATTTCCATTACAAGGTCGTTCATGACTAGAATGAAAAGTAATGGGCCTAGATTTGATCCCTGGGGGACTCCGGACGTTGGTCTAATGATAGCAGAATTGTACCCTTCATATTCTACATATTGTTTGCGGTCAAACAAATATGACTTGAATAATTGCACTCAGCAATCAGAAAAACCTATTTCTCTCAAATTTTCCAGTAGAATATGTAGGTCTATTTGATCGAGAGCTTTTTGCATATCCATATATATAACGTCAACCTGTCCTCTTTTGTCAAGAATTTCACATATATATTGAGACAGACAAGACAGGTTTGTTACACATGACTTTCTATCGACAAAACCATGCTGCTCCTCAGTTATAAAACTTTTTGTAGATTTATAAAGGAAACCGTACAGAGTCATCTCGAACAACTTGGAGAAATTACATAGTATGGATATTCCTCGATAGTTTTGAATGAACTGATATCGCCTTTCTTTAAGATTGGTGTGCTACGTGCAACCTTTCAATTATTGGGAAATGCAGATGTAGTTAAAATAAAATTAAAAATGTGTTCGAGTGGCTGGATTAGAGCATGGATGCAGTCTTTCACTAAAAAACTAGGAATATTGTCAGGGCCCACTATCAATTTGTTTTTAATTTTTCCAGATGCTGAGATTATATCTGCCTCATTTATTTCTCTCAAGTGTATACTAGTCATGTTACAATATTTCAAATTCAATTCATTACTGAGATCAATATATGGCTGATTATAAACACTAGCAAAGTACTTCCCGAAGGCCTCAACAATATCCTGCGAGTTTGAATATGTTGATACTCCATCTTCATCTTTCATTACACCCGGTATTCTACTATTTCCTTTTTAGAAATGAAAGGGAAAAGCTGCAAGTTATAATAATATCTGTTTTCGGGAAAATTGGTATATTTGCCCGAAACGTAAGTTTGCCTCTTTTTTCGAGCCTATTTTGAAAAATTTCCAGTGGAGTTGCAATTTTGGTACGTAAATCTGTAGCTCATACATAACTAGATAGTTAGGTGATGCTCTAACTACCCAATTTTGAGAGCTATATCTTTCACAACCACACGTGAGAAGCAGCTTTCGATGTGAGTATATCCACAACAAAAATGTCGATTCCTTCTTTGGTGTCAAAAAAGCCATAAGCGTTGAGATTCGTTCATTTTGGACATATGAAAAAGGATTGTTTGTTTGAATGTGGTTGATGATGTTTCTTGTTGAGCGATGCTGGTTCTAAGTTGGTCGAGAACTTTATTTACTTTTCCAACTTTTGGGAAACGTTTATACATTGTGGAATCTATACGAAAAACCACGAATACTCACTAGAGAGTATTGAAAAACTTTCAGTCTTCTGAAAATTAAGGTAGATGAATTCTGATATTGACATATATAGGACAGACGAACCGACGAGTATCAAACAGGTCTTACGAGCACGAACTAGCAGTACGTAATTCGGACATGACCTCGACTCTCTTCAAACACCACCACGAAACCGGACACAAAATTGACTTCAACAACACGATGACCATTGCCACAGCAAAAACACTTCACTCCAGAATAATTCGCCAAGCAATATGAATTGAACAACGTCCTCAATGCCTTAACAAACGATATGACTCACAAAGGCTTCCCAATTAATGGAAACCATTACTATCCCATCGAACAAATTCCTTCATTAATCCTTTTCAAACCAGACCTACATGGGGTCCGACAGTTTAAACAACGTCCGACTCTCATATAGCCATAAAAACCATCCCTCTATCCACGAAACCACAGTCTTCACTTTGTCAAGATGAGAGCTGGGGGTTGAGGAGACTCGGACCTCATATTGAAAATCTTTCCCATAGAATCCAAAACCGTGCCTGCGAAACTCAAAATACTTTTCACAATTGAATACCTCTGCACGTGGAGAAATACGAAGAATGAGTATAGAGAGAAAAAAAACAGCTGCGCCTTCTAGGACCAATAATGATAATAATAATGTTAATAGCATGTTTTATTATCCCCAAACGGTTACGTGGGCATTTTTATCTGCATGAGATTTTCTGAAATGTACACTCGGATTCGAAATTATTGTAAAAACTAATGAAATAAAACCATGGTTTTATGGTGGGAAAAAGGATCGATGAATAATCAATAAAAACAGCAATGTTGAACATTATAAATTGTGGATAATGAAAAGGTGAAAACTAAGGCTGATGATTCATTTTTTTATGTATCCCAAGGATCATTCGAGGAAACGGCCAACTTTGGAGCGCTGTAAAACTAATAAATGGAAAAAATTATAAAAATTCATAGTGAAAATTATTCGTTTAGACCCCCTCTATGAAAACTTTCTGATATTATAATATTGTAAAATGAGCAGATAAAAAATTATTTCTCCGAAAAGAAAATTTGTTTCAAGATTTTCCATTATTTTCGTTCATAACTTTGTTATTTTCGATTTCATGTTGAAGAGTGGGGTGATTGAAGTTATATAGAATTCAGTTTCCACCAGAACATGGTCCTATAAATTTTCTGTAGGATGGGCAGTTTGGCTGATAAAGCGCGAAATTCGTTTGCACCCTTTTTTCCAACATGGCGGCCGCGGGGCAGGGGGCAGTCCCCACAAACTTGGATTTGAGCTAACTCACTTCAAAAAGAATTACGTGCTCTGAGAAACGTACCCTATAAGGCCTATAAAATGTTACATTTCAATGGCCCAACTCCAATGTGGATGTGGCAAAACAAATATTCCCATAGAAATGCCAACAGACTTCTATCTGAACGTTGCCAGGTCGAAAAAAAGTCACCTGAAGATTTACTCGAAATCCTGAAATCCTTTTTGTGTCTTGTCTGTACGTCAACAAACAAACTTAACGATACGAAACCAAACCGTAATCCCTACAGGTTTGTTGTGGAACGAAATCCTTTGAACTCTGATGGAATTCCGGAGGACTTCAATCACTGATGAAAGTTTTATGTCGTCCTTTTCGTTGCATCGATTCTCTCAGTGGCTGAAGTACATGACGACCTGAGCCCTGAAAGGGCATGAACTGCGTTTTTATGGACCATGTACAACGGATTTTGATGAATTGACTAGTGAAGTTGGATACTTGCGCAGATGTTATGGATTTTAATGTTTTGTGTGTATGCTAAGAAACAGTGTAATCGTCTCACTTCGTGTTTTGATTTTTTTTTTCATGAAGTTTTTTAAAGGATTGATTATTATTCAGCAATTACGGGTTTGGAATGCTCAAAACACTGCTCTGTAGTTTGTAATGATATTTATCCACACCCGTACTCTAATAATACACTTATATGCCCACAACCCGTTTTATAATGAAATCCATTACGATACAGATTTACATTACGATACAGATTTTCAACCAATAGAAACCCAAAATTTTTCAATCAAGCGTGATGTGCAAGCTTTGCATTTTGACGTTTGTTAATTTAAAATCAGTAGGTAATGAATTTTTGAAGAATTTAGTCAATTTTCGATAATCGAATGAAAATGTCTTATAGCAGTGATATAGAAGAATCACCAGCGACTCCTCCACAGATGTTTTAGACAAGAATAAAATACAATCGAAATGATTATATCTCTCATTTGACAAATGCAACACATATGTTTTTATTTTCGACCTACTCAAATGTGCTCTCATGGCTGAGTGGTCAATGGCGCCGGCAGTGATCAGAGACGTCCGGGTTCAATTCCTGACCTCGGCAGAGATTTTTTTTCATTTGTTTATTCTTTCCGTTTCTCATTGTTGTATTATCCGTGGTTTTACCATTAATTATAATTTTGTAAAATTTTTCAATGAATTACGATTGATTACCTACTATTATTGTGTTCAATATAAATACCTAACAATATAATATTTCTAGTTCTTCACTATTTATCGGGTGTAGATAAAATAGCGTATGCAACTCTCATGTAATGGTTATAAATACACTCGCATAAACCATACGAAACTCACCTTCGGCTCGTTTTGTATCCCGGTTTATGCTGATGTATTAATAACCATCATTACACGATCGTTGCATAATATACTGTTCAAGAATCTCCACTTGAAATAGAATCGAGATTATCTTTCCGAGCTGTCGTAATAATATGTTTTTCTACTACTATTTCAAACCGTTTATTACGTATTTGACAGCTGTTAAAATGTAAAATTGAATTAAAAATGATATGTTAGCTTAGACTTCTATTTCGTGCAAGAATATACTTCACTTCTCGTCAGCTTCTGATGATGTGCAAAGCAAGGACTATGGTTCTCATGTGTGGGGCTCGGCAGCAAAACATTCATAGAACATTCTTGATTCCATTCAGGGAAAGGCAATCCGTCTTGTTGGCGATTCTTCGCCCACGGACACGCTCACTTCATTGGAGCATCGTAAAAGGGTTTGGGACCTATCTCTCGTCTATACATATTCTCACGGTCAGTGCTCTTATGAATTATCGTTAAACGTTCTAGTATCAACACTGACGACCCGACGAGTGCGGAATTCCCACCTCTTTGTTGTTAACTTGGAGACTTGTCGAACCTCTTTTGCTCAAGGATATTCTTTTGGGCAATTTTGGAACTCCTTACCGAAAGAGGTTGTTCCTTAGGCTTACAAATTTCCCAAATTTGTAGTTGATATTAATTCATATTGCCTGTCCCTTGATTGATGCGTTGTTCTTTGAACAGTCTCGTGTGAATCTGTATATGAAAAAATCGTACTAGAGCTATGCTCAAAATCCGAAGTCAAACAAACCTACGATCACTGTCAGGAATTTTTGAACCTGTCAACTCTTGAACTAGTCTATAAGACCTGATGCAAAAAGATAGTTTCCGAAGATTGTATGGATAAAACAAAAAATGAAAAGAAAAAAAAGGCATGCGGCAAAATCTTCATGTAAGAAGGCAATGGTAGTAGTCAATAGTAAACACCAGAATTACTTGCACTTGGTGAGATTTATTGTGGAGTTGTTGACTCTTTCATTTCAGAGAATATAACAAGGGTGACTGTATTTTCAGCCATATCAGTTCACATGTATATTCATATTCATGATTCTCATAGGTGGCGTTCTAGTCTAAGGATAAATAATGCAATAGAATATAATAGAATAGTGTTTATTTCGGTTCGTTAGAGTTATAAAAAAGAAACAAACACATACAAGACAGCTCACAGAATTTCATACTTTTTTGTAAGGATAACAAATATAAAAATGTTTCATATTATACAAAGGCATTGATAACTGAACTAAGGAAATACAAATGATAGAATGATACATATTATATAGAGTACAAGGCAGAGAAGGCCAAGTTCATGTTTTAGTAGCGTGAGATTCAAATTTCATGATTCACAACTGATTTGTTTTTTTTTGTCTTATGTTTTCAAATTATGGACTTTCTCTCTATGTTTTTTTATAAAAGTGACTAGTTTACTTTTGAATTGGTTGATATTACGGATCTGTTGAATATTCGAAGGTAAGCTTTTAGTCGCCTTATGCCATTTTTAGATACCGCGAAAATCAAAATTAACAAACTGTCACCAATTTCTGCAACGAGACCCGAAAATGTCCTTAAATCGACGCAAGACCGTGTTTATAACACGCCCCAATGGATATTGATGAAGTTGCTCATTCTCGACGACAAAGTGTTATCGGGTTTTGAGCACCAGATGAGTCTTTGTCGCCGTAAATATCGCTGATGGGAGTTTTTCGACGCGGCCACGATCGATCATCATTCAACGTCGTTTCGGCTGAAAGTCGGCGAAAAAAGTTATTGCCGTTTGTGTTTTATCACGCTTGAAATATGTTGGGAGGGCTGGAACGAAAACGGTTTTATTTACAACGGCAAACAAAGGTTTTTCACGTATTTGGTTGACGCTAACAGAATCGTTTTTGGGTGAATTAATTGAGATCTGGGTGGTTTCGAAATTTTTCATCATTGTTTAGGAACTTTGGTATTTTTGAGGAGAGAATGGAGTGTGTGGAACTATGTTTTCAGCTTTTTTCTTCTTTGAATCAAAGAAAAGAAATAGAATTACAACCCCTTTGGCAGAAAGAAAATCAAGAAAATGTGTTACAAACACTATTTGTTGATAGGTACGTGTATATCATTCAATGACATTCGATTCATTCACAAAAAGGGAGAAAGGGTACTAAAGCAACTACTACTCTACCATATGGCACGACGAACACTGGGATACAAAGATATCACTTTTTCTTGCTCAATTTGTATACGAAGCATAAGAAAATTGAATCGAATAGAAAGCTAACATAGGGATAATCTACACAATGAAGCAAATATTGATAGCTATTCACGAGTTGGGTATTTTGGAATTGTTTGGAGTCTCCAGTGAAAGTTTTTCATAATACATTTTTCCACTGAAGGGCTCAAGAGATAATTTTCTCTGAGCGAAACAAGATCTTCTCAGCAGATAGCGTTCTTTTTTTATTTTTATTCTTTCATTGTGATTTCTCTCGTTATTTCTATTTTTAATTCGGAGAAGAAATAAGCTAAAAAATAAGTTATTATTGTTGCTCAATTTTCTTACTAGTTTTCTAACATTTCTATTTGGTTTGGCTTATTTGAAATACTCAATGAATATGGAATCGAAAAAGTGGAAAAACGAAAGTGAAGTAAAAATTGGACGAAAATATTTCAGTTGAGTTTTTTCTTGATTTCGTTTTCTTGCAATGTTTTCAATATTTCATTTTTATTCAATTATCACTCCGAGTTTCGTTTTCACTTCTTTCACTTATTATTTATATATTTTGCTATCTTTCCAATCCAATTAATATTTTGAAAGGTTCTATTCCTCATTATGCTTTCCTTCAAGCTGTGCTCATTTAAATTTATTTTCCCACTGTTTAACTTCATATTTCAACTTTCAATCAGAGAATTTGTTCATATTCATTGATCTCAGATACAAAATATATTCATTATGTAACCTAATTATTTTGTAACCTCATTTTGTAATTTTAATTTTCAATTGTTTCATAGTATTCGAGAAAATATGATCTCTGACATCACTGATTTTTATTAAATTATTTTTCGACATTTACCAAAATTTCATAAAAATGACATCAATAGTAAATTGCCACAGAACTAATAATTTATAGGCCCAGCAATCTCTGTGAAGCATACTCGGATAAAAAAACACCTATCATATACGTTCACTGTGTTGAAATACATTCCTAGAGTTCAACTGAAAAATTATCTGAGTTTGTGCCAAGATAGATTGGATAAGCTGTACATTGATGGAATTGAATTGATATTCATTCATACAGAATAACCAGCTGAATTCCCATATAACCATTCAATAATTCTTGAGCGAAACAGAAAATATCCATTTTCGAGTGGAAAAATTCACAAATCAGTAAAGATTTCTCGATTTATGCTGAAAATGAACCAGAATCCTTTCAACTCCGCGGATATGAGAATTTGAATAGTCTATTCGTGGAAATGATTTCGATAAACGTTACCGGTTCTTGAAAGAGTCAATTTACTACAATCAATTCCACTTAGGAATCAGCCGAGCTATAAATAAACCCTCCTTAACGAAATTGGGAAAACGTGGCAAACAATTCATTATTTTCTTGAGAGCTTTCAGAGATGTGGGACTTTTTATTGGCATACCATTCAACAGAATTACAGTTCGGAAACATGGATGGAAAACGTGATGCAGGGACGTATGCACATTTTTAGGTACCTACTACTTTGGTGGAAAGATTTTGCAAATTACCTCAAGGGTAAATATGTAAGATATCATTTTCCACCCAGGAAGGTTTTCATAACACATTTCGTAGCAATAATCCATTCAAGAATCAGCCGAAGATATTTTGTATATCGAAATTGTATTGTAAATACCAAAGAACCAAAATGCTTCAAGAAAATGAAATATATGTTATAAGATGGGGGTGGGGATTATTATTCTGAGGGTCCACCCCCATCTTATAACATATATTTCATTTTCTTGAACCACTTTGGTTCTTGAAAGTAGTTTAAGGATACCTAATATGTAATTTGTCAATTTTGATCTCCCAACTTTCGTAAGTATCATGTAAAAAAATCACTTCTACTATTTTCTCATTGTTAATTCCATTTCAGCCTTTTGTACCTAACTGAAGATGAACATACATATGTTCGAAACATGTCTTATTAACTGGGACATAGTTCCTTTAGGAATTAAATATGTTGTGGAGATGACTTCGTGTTTCCTTTTTCAATAATAATATTTATTCTTATTTTGTCAGATTGTGGTAGGTTACAAACCCAGAAAACTACGGAACATTCAGTATCTCTTCATCAGAAACAGAAAAGTGAGGTTATGAAGAGGCTGGCGAAACCCACATCAATTATTCCTTATCAAATGCAACATATTGAGGGATGAATTACCATTTGGGATCATCATTCACGTCATTGGATACGTGTCAGTTGTCATTTAACCATACATGTATATGTAATAAGAATGAATGTTCACTTGAGAGTACTGTGAAAATGTTCAAAACAATAAGTAGCAGAATTGTTGAATGCTGAATTCAAAATTTCAGGCGTCAACCATAGGCCAGCTGTTTGCTGTTTTGGTCTTTGGACCTTATCAGCATTGGGCAGACGATAACCAATCGACGACAGGTCAGGAAATCACGAATCATTCAAAACGTAATCCTCTTGAAGAAAGTGCGAAGTATATGTAGAGCCACGTACCGGTGTAGGTGTGATACTTCAGAATGGCTAGATGAGATTTAACCCCGACGACGATTGATTAACCGTACTTTAAAAACCGAAAACTGCGTTATACATATTCAGGGAGCAGTACGAGAATCAACATTAAAAAATGTGGGTACGGCACAAAAAGAGAGAATAAGGCACAGCCGTTCTTCCCTACTACATTGGTATATTTTAGTTAATGTTCTCTACAACGTATAATATTGAAGATGCTGACATTTACAGGAAAGACACGAACACCTTCAGATACATTCCAAATGACTCAAATCATTGTCAACAACATAAAATGGCGGCGCTGCAATTTCTTGGCCATAGGTTAATAACTTTTCCTTTGCAAAAAGATAAGTACGACAATGAAAGGAGGGTGGTTAGGTACGTAGCTGAAGTGAACGGTTTTAACCCAGAGATAGTTGATGAGATAATTAGAAAATGTGAATTTAGGGAAACACTTCGTAAATCTTCGACTTTTCAAAAAGATGAGAGAAACGAAAAGTTTATAGTGATCCCATATGAACCTCAATTCACCAGAGGACTCCAACAGATATTTGACAAAGTGAATATGAAAGTTGCATATAAAACTTCTTACAAATTACTGCAGCTTCTTGGTAACCCAAAAGATAAACTAGAAAACTCAGAGAAGTCGGGAATTTACGAGATCAGTCGTCAAGATTGCAACAACAAGTACATCGGCCAGAGCCGACGAGCTATTGAAACCCGTTTCAAAGAGCATTTTGCACATATAAAATACGGAAGGGTAGAAAAATCCAGTGTCGCCCAACACGCTCTACACAATGACCACAAAATTGGTGAAAACAATCTTAAACTGATCAAGCATGTGCATGACACAAGAAAGTGCGAAAATATCAGTTTGGTGTTAGGGTAATTGATCTCTAGAAAAAGTTTCGATCTCTATACTTCAATACAATGGAAATAGCACAATGAACCTTACTCTATCGATGTTCTGACAGGAGCTAATGTTCTTTTTCTGGAGGCTAAAAAAGGACTACTAACATCACTAACCTTTTCACCAATAGGCTGTCCAGATACTCTTGCCAAATGAATCAATTTGGAGACATCTGCCGCGCAAAAAAATTTAGCTTGTTTTTTCAGTGATTTCTAAGGTAAAACTGGTGCGTGCCCTCAGTGTTTTTCCATCCTTTATTAATCGATTGAATGATGGAAGATAAAGATAGGAAAATTTTACACTGGTTGTGGCTATGCAATATCACAAAACCAGTAAAAACAAAATATGACCGGTTTGTTTGGTGTTTGCCTCCAGACATTACATGATCTGGAATGCCTAACAGGTAGGTATCCGTACTAGATTTATCTTATACAAAAATATGATAAGACAGGCTAGGATAGGTTCGGTTATCCACGACTTTCAATTCACCGAGCCTTTCATATAGTCCAATAATCAGGGGTTTGAACTAATAGGAATGATTTTTGGTACACGGGCAGTCTTTGAGGAAAAAAGTTCTGCATCCGAGCACCTATGGAAAAGGGTGAAGGGATTGCGCTATACAATATCTACCCCAAGCAGGATATATCCAAATTGTATAGCGAACACGTGTCGCGGTTTTCTTAACCTATTGTGAATGAGTATCGTACATGAAACTGTGATATTTAGTCAAATGCGAGATTATAGTGCAATAGGTCATTGTTTCATGTAACAGCATAGTTCTCAATATGTTTGATGGTGGTCCATTTAATCTTCTAGAATTCGGAAGATGGCTTGTAGTCTCTTAGCTACCCAAGCACAAAACTCTTCTGCAAGTGCAAAAATATCTAACGATATTCATTCATATGGAAAATAGACGTCACCTGAAGCTATCCATGGCTGAATCAGGATTCTTTTGAAGTTGAATTTTTCTTATTTTCTTTCATTTATTTATATCATCCCTTCTTACGAGTGTCCCTAGAAGGCAGAGCCTTGAGCAGGCAAGGGTCGGCCAATTATCTTGGGCGCCGGAGCGGTCTGGGGCGTTTTACTGATTTTTACGGTGCCGCTAACCCTATTTTAACTGTACGAAAACCCAGAAAAATCCACAGTTTTAATGTGAGAATGAACTGATGAATGTCGGACGCTATAGGAAGTTCAAGATCATTCATTGAAGGAAATGAAACAGGACCATGTTCTGATGATATCCTAATGATCCTAACACCATTTCGCATCTATCAGTTACATGACACTATAACTCAAATGTTCAAATAATGAACGAAACTTGATGGCTTGTTGACTGAAACAAAATGCGACAATAAATATGTTTGAAAATGAGGTTTGGCTATTTTGTTGGATAACGAAGTCATCGGACACTTTTGTTTTCGACATGGAAATTGGTCACTCGGTAATTGTTTTTGTTGGTTCCATTTCGAACATTATGTTGACAGAGTGTTCTGCATTTGGAAGGTTTGAAGGGAATTAAAAGCTTTTTACGATTATTCATAATGACATTTCATATTGTTCTGATAATTATATTCGCTCCTGGAAATTGAAGTGTTCAATTTGTCCATATTGATGAATTTTTTTTTGAATAAAATTCGTAGTTTTTGAGTGACTATTTTCCTATATGTGAATAGAATGTTTAGAAAACCCTGATTTCAAAAAAAATCAATGAATATTATATCCATACTGATTCCATTTATATGAAGCAATGGGCATTGTATCACATAGAAGTCACTTTTTTACACACGTAACTTGGTTCATTTGTAGCATATATCAAGCGAAAGGCTGGGGTTCGATTCCCCGCCGTGCCACCGTGCTGAATAACCGCAGGTTAAAAGGTGAGGCCTCGTTAATCCATTGCTCGCACAAGTTTCGTCATCTGAGGCTTGACGTTCGTCAGCTGATTCGGAAACTAATAATTATGTTGAGTAAATGCAAAAGAAAAGATGAACGAAAAATTTTCATTACTTGGCAGCAGCAAACACTTTTGTTAAATTCAACTTATTTTATTTTGAAGAAACTATATCTCTACGCTGACGATATACATATTTATTTTTCATTCTGATAATTAATTGGATTTGGTACCTGCCACGGAATTCATAAGGCACGAGTTGATGTCTTCATACAAGGAATTTGTTGATTATGGACTGATAATTGATCCTAACAAGTCGATGGCTTGGGAAAATTGTGCTTCAGAATTTCTGTCCGATGATGTTACATACAAAATTGGAAAAAATACCTACTGGAACTTTTGTACAATTTTGGGACTTACAGTTGATACAACACTTCGTTTCGAAGAACACAAATACAAATAAATCGAGAATCGCATATTCTTCTGTGAAGCTCATTTTTCCTCAAAAGACCTCGAAAAAATGTTATGTGAATCTTTGGTTTCTTCTCATTTCAATTACTACGATGTTGTCTTGTTTGAATCAAGTCGGAATTCGTCGCATATTATATATCAATTACTGATAAACTAAAAGCTGCCAGCTTCACAATATTTTGAAATCAATAACTCTACCTGATCTACTTAGAAAACTCACTTATAAAAATGACATCCACAATTTGATTATTCGTGAACTAAATCAATACGTTCAGCCACTTATTCATCAGAATATTATTCTGATGTATTATACATGTATTATATGTATATTCTTTGTTTTTTCTGGTGGGTAACAAATGTATTATTATTATTTGCAAGAATATGCTTCACCTCAAGAATCAATGTTTCAGTTTTTGCTTCAGTCAGCACAAGTTGATTGCCTCTAAACCAGTCCTTAGCATTTTTCATGGGGTAGTCAAGAGTCTATGGCCCCCACTTTCTTGAGATTTACTCCCATTGTGGACAAAATGGTAACTCCCATGGGATTTTCTGAAGCATTTGGCAGATCATTGATGTATATTATGGAGAGGAAATGACCAAGGACTGACCCCTGAGGTACACCCCCTATAATACCAGGTGTAACTATATAAGTGTAAAACATTCAATGAGGTGATTCCTCATCGAAAAAAGATAGGATCTTTTTAAATTAAAAAACTTCATTGGAGCATCCCTTGTTGAGATACAGCCCCTGAAAGGGGGTACATAAAATTTGTATAACAATTTTTTTCACAAGACATATTGAACATTTACTATGATTTTTACATGTTATGTGTTTTGTTAATGATAAATTAGTTTTGTTTATCACCCTTTAATCGTATAATGCAGGTACTAACTACAAAATAACAATAAATCCAGTTCGCATTTATGACGATGTATCTCTGTAGTTGTTCATAAAATAATTTTCTGCTGCGAACTGGTTTATTTTGGGCAAGAAACCCAGGAGACATTTTTTGTTCAGAATGAAACAGGCTGTCGGAAATAAATTTTTAAATGGTAAAAAAATAATAAGACAAAAAGTTACACTGGAAATAAATTTTAGTGGTTGCGTTTTCCACCCCTTACAACCATGGGGTGAACCAAATATTTTACGGGCTGAGTGTCTTATTAGTAGTACAAAACGTCAGGTTTATTCAATATTGTAACTTTTTCAGTGCTCGTGAAAAATATTGTTATACAAATATCATGTACCTACCTCCTTTGAGGGGCTGTATACAAGGGATGCTCCAATGAAGTTTCTTTATATGAAAGATCCTATTTTTTTTTCGATGAGGAATGTTTTACACTTATTCAGTAACACCCTGTATATTGACTGCAACTCAGCCACACCACTCGTAACCTGCCTGTGAGATAGGAATATATCAACTGAAGGATAACTCAGCGAATTCCTTTTGTAATGTTACTGGCAGTAAATATTCTTTTATTGGTCGTCACAATTACAAGTGCGAAATTTCCTTCTAAAAACAAAGTTAGTGTCTGTTTACTTGCAAGCGTTTGAAGCTCATACGCGTTGCCAGCTGTTCTCGAAAACAAAAGCATCCATCGCAAGAAAAATAAACGTGACGGAAATAAAGAAATCGTGCAAACAAAAGCTCGCGCATTTCTGGTGAACTTCAACTGTCCGAATGTTTCGGAAACGAGTGGGCGATGTTTGGACAATTTTTGTAGCCCAGAGTAAATATCACGTCGACGGTGCTGTCAATTAGCCGCCGGTCGTTTTCCTATTTCTGTGAAGTGGATGGCATGAATGATGAATTGAATCAACAGCCATTAGCTTTTTGTGAGTGCTCGAATGTGGAGCTTGTCTTTCAACGAGATATTTGTCGTCAGTGATACTTGACAATGAAAATCTTCCGAGAGGATTGATAGGTGTTCCGTAGTTTTCTGGGTTTGTAACCTACCACAATCTGAAAAAATAAGAATCGATATTGGAATCTATACAAGTGTTGAAAAGCAGACTCTATCCCGAAAAGTTGCTGCGTGTTTTGAAAAACAGTTCTTTCTGGATGGAACAAGTCCAATTAGTCAGCAACGTCTTGAATAACTTAAATTTTGACAAAAAAATAATAGGAACTAATATATATATATATATATATATATATACATATATATATATATACTTGTAAAGAATCTTGACTGGCTGTATAGTAACTGGAGAAGCTTTAGCGGGGTTGCAGTCAGAATTGTTACGGCGTCAAAGAAGACTCTTTGTTTTCGTCAAGCTTTTGTAGTTTATCCTCGGGACAACTGTAATATATATCAAAATACAATATGATGTTATAAACGACACTATGAACACTTACAAACGTTAGATTATTTAATAAAATTGAAATTTCTAACATAAAAAATTTTGAAATGTGAAAATGAATGACAGTGACAAATTTTGATTTTCATTTTTTCAAGGAGAATTTTGATTACAGGGTGGTGTTAAATTTTTTTTCTGATATGTGATGTGTGTAAGATTATTCAAGTCTGTTTTTTTATTCGTAGACTTTTCTTCATTGTTTATATGAACCATCTCAAGAAAAACTTTCTTACTAGTATTGGTTTCTGAACATAATATCGAAGTATTCTCGTAGTCCATTTGGTGATCATTACTATTGACATGTTCAGATAATGCGCAAGAATTGTTGTTTCTCCTGCAATAACTTTTGTGTCACAACCCTCACATGGAATTTTGTAAATGACGTTAGATTTCTGTTTATTAGGAACTGGAGTTTTTATCTTACTATATAATTTTGATATATTATTCAAAACATTTTTTCTTGCAATTTTAATATTAATGTTATTAAAGACATTTCAATTGGATATTATGGTCATAAGAATTGAAAATAGTCAGAATTTCATTTATATGATGGAACCAAAAGGATTGAGTCATCTACAAAACGTTTGATGAAAGGTATATTGAAATCCAATTTGGGAATACTATCAAATTGTAATTGATCTATAACGAAATTTCCCAAAATTGGAGGAATATTTGAACCCATAGGTGTTCCAAATATCTGTTTATAAAACTTGTAATTGAAAATGAAATAATTCGATTCAAAAATGAATTTCAAAATTTTAATGAAAGTTGATTCATCTAAATTACAATATTCACTTATTCTGGGCCATTTTTTTGTGAATACATTTTTCTACTAGAGAAAATGACAAATTGGTGAATAAGGAAACGACTTCAAGCTTTATGACTAAATGATTTTCAGGTATCTTGTAATTATTTATGAATTCACTGAATGAAGAAGAATCTTTTACAAAATATGGATTGTCTGTTTCATAGGCATTGGTGAGTATGTTGGTCAGAAATTTTGAGAGTTGGCTATTAGGTGAATCAATAGAGGAAATAATAGGTCTAAGCGATGAAGTTGTTTTATGTATTTTTGGTAGAGAATAGAAACGAGGAGCAACAGAATTATATATCATCAGAGATTTGGACATGGTGATATCAATGAGTGTTTTATTTTCAGCAGATTCCTTTAATTTTCGTTTCCTGGCATTGCTCTCTTTCGTCATAATTTTAGTGTCCTTTCATTCTACTGCGTGATCTCCATCGGCAGTAAGAATGTGTTCTGATAATTCAGAACCACCTATCTGTCTGTTCCTGATGTACATCTTGTGTTCACTCTTTCGCACTTCCAATGGTCGAGACGTTTCACCGATATATTTTTGACGGCACGAACAAGGAATTCGATGAATACAATTATTTTGTGTTTTCTGTAGTGTTATTTGGTTTGCTATGAGTCAAACATTACACCTGTTGGCAATCCGTTTTATCTTTTCAGACAAACGAGAGACATAAGGTTGAATGTCATCATTGTGGATTGTGTTCGGATTTTCGATCCGGGTTTTTTCTATGACTTTCTCTGGATATCCATTTTGTTTCGATACTGATTTAATGAAGTTTATCCCATGATTGATTTTTTCTTGTGAGTTATATACAATTTTTGTTCTATCTTTAAGACATTTTACTAGGCCTCTCTTGACACTTGTGTGGAGTTTGAGGTGTAGTGAAAATATCTGTTGGTATGTGTTTTCTTTATATACACTCGTATCTACATGGCGTCTCGATTTCTTTATCATTACATTCAGAAATGGAAGTTCATTGTTATTTTCTAATGTGAATTTGGTTCTTTTTTGTTAATATGTTCCAAAAATGTGTCAAGTTCATTTCGACCATGACTCCATTTAGGAAAAACATCATCAACATATTATCTCCATTACACCTTTGGACCATTTGAACTTTTCTGAAAAAATTCTCAAAATACTCCATATAAATATCACTTAGAATTGGAGAAAGTGGTGAACCAATAGTCATACCAAATTATTTATGATAAAAATCATTTTTGAATTGAAAATACGTTTTTTCTGTACGAAATGTTGGGGGGACCCAAAACTCTCCTCATTTCAGCTGCCGCTTTTTCTATAGGAATTCTGTTGTCTATGCATTCGCTTGGAGGCGGGCGAACGAATTGTTTCATAACTCAGGCAAAAACTGACCTTTTTCAATGATTCAAAGTTCAAGATAATGAGGAAACCCGTAGCTATCATTCCATGTATTTCGAAGCTGTGAAAGTTGTTTTCCGCGCCATTTCGACACTGTTTCATTAATTTGTTTACATTTTTTTCAAAAATAGTCTTTTATCGGAAATTTTTTTTTATAATGGGTCCTTGGGGGGTCTTGAATGATCTCTGAACTCATAGACTTATTCACAGGTGCGTCCCTTCATTTACTATAATTTTGATTTGACAATTTCTAAAGTTTTGTTCAAAGGGACGTTGGTTGGTGGAGACTTTGTACATCGAAACTCACTAACATATCTTCAGTGTGTATGTCAATGTATGTTTGTCAATTTGATCTAACTTTTCAATTAGATGTGAAGTATTTTTTATGAAACTCTTTCACCATTACCTGATAGAGGTAAGCATGTAAAATCATAAATCATATCTGCCTATCAAGCGGAAGGCCGGGGTTCGAATCCTCGCCGGTCCACCGTGCTGGGTAATCGCACGTTAAAAGGTAAGGCCTCGTTGATCCATTGCTCGCACAGGTTTCGACTTCTGAGGGTTGACGTTCGTCAGCTGGTTAACGAAAACGAACAATTTTAGAACAATTTTTTTTATGTTTCAGTATTTGGAGTATGTATCTTGTAACTGACGATGGGTCTAAGAAGATTATTTTGGTAAGCCATAAAAATGGGTTGGTATACTATAATGATTAATGAGTTGTGTGCGTTCTGTTTTTGAAAGTGTGTGTTTATAGGTCATTTGGTACGTTCTTCTTCTCCGGTGATTTGCAAAAAATTGATCTACATGCACGTGATCTGATTTCAGTCGATATTGCCGTTTTCGAAACTAAGCAGATTATCAAGAGAATGATTCCCATTTTTCCAAAAAAAACTAAGGATAATAAATTCATCCACCAAAAAATTATGACTTTGAAACACTACTTGAAAATTATTTTCCACACAGTGGTAACCTCACACGAATGCACTCACATCTGTCAGGAATCAACTACTTCCCTGGCTAAGAGCATGAAGGGCCTGGAATCATATCAGACAGGCTTTAGTCTATCAACGTAGTGGGTATATAAGTTGAGACTAGCCTTAACGAATTCTCCCTTTAGGTGATTTGATTTGCGTTCTCAACTGTGCTCACCGACTATAAGAAATTTTACCATGAATACTGTGTTAAGGGCATGCAGTCTACTGAAGATATTTGTTTCTGTTGAGTGTTATATTGATGCTATCCAAGCGATGTGAATAAATATTAAGAACATGCAATAAACGAAAATAAAATGAAAGTGAAAAACATATATTCGAATCACTCGTTTCCTACCTCATTTTGATTCGGCGCTCAAACACGGAACTCTCTTCAGATATTTCCTACGTGGAGACAAACAAATTCTGTGATGTATCCTTTAATATTTACCACATCTTAATTGGCAATTACTGCCACGTCCAACTAGTCCCTAGATGCCGTCTGAAAGCTCATCGGGAAGTGAACTTCATAACTTGTTTGATCTGTTGCTATGGTTCGTGAAGGATAGGGAGAGTTATGAATGGAAAAGATATGTGGTATGAAGTCTGAGTTGAAATTTCACGACCTCGATGGTCTTTGTAGCGGTTCATTTTTTTTGGTAGCACTAAAACGCGCTTCATTTGCCACAGATTCGATATATTTGGGAAAAATCAAATATTCATTATTAAATACAACCAAATACTTCATTACCTTCACCTTCTGTATATTTCGTCCATTGATTTGCACTATATTTTCTGTATTGCTGTCAAATTCCATTCCCTCATCTCAGTAACATTTTTTTCATTCATAGTCTTTTGAATGAAAAATGAAGAATAATTTTGAAATTTATCCATGTGTAGAGGGGCAGACTTCTATCCCGAAAAGTTGATGCGTTAATGTGCTTTAATTAAAAAACACTTCCATTTGAATGAACTGCATCCTATTACTCAGCACTTTTCCATATAACTCAATTTGTCTATTGACAAATACAGGCACTAGTATTTATGAAAATCAAAGATCTTCGATTAATTTTCAGACATAAGCATATAAATATAGGTATATATATATATATATATATATATATATATATATTTATATATATATATATATATATTTATATATTTATATATATATATATATATATATATATATATCTATATATATATATATATATATATATATATATATAGTTGCTAGCACCAAGTAGGAGCAGTAACATTCTTGAAAATGCCAACTGAGATGTTGGCGAAACGTCGAAAGTCAATACCGACAAATCAACGGATAAACTCCCAGAATACCAATTTCGCATAATCAAGTATCCGTGAAAACCTTCACTGTAACACATATAACATATAACATATATAACATATATTCTTGATCACAATATTTCGCTAATGTTTATTAGCTTCATCAGGAGAAAAGCTACAAAGAATGTGACATGGGTAGTTTGATTCAGCTTCCCAAGGCAATGAACACACCAGGAATATTAATTCTATGCTTAAGTAGAACTGTTATTTTCGATTCAATCTTTTACAATTTTGTCACATTCTTTGTAGCTTTTCTCCTGATAAAAATTAGCGAAATATTGGGATCAAGAACAAATGAGTTTTATTGGTAAACAGACCGCAAACCTGAGAACTTCCAAATCTAGTTCATATATATATATATATATATATATATATATATATATATATATATATATATATATATATATATATGTTACAAAGCTTCAGAGAACATTGCCAACTTCTATTCTTGAAATTGAAAATAATGCCGCTACCAACTCTTTTTCTGTACAGCTTACTGGTTGAAATACATAAAAGAACTGATTCACTGATCAAACAATCGGATCTACATGATCACGATACTAGAAACGCAAATAAAATACGAACTAATCGCTTCCGACTAACTAAATGCAAAAACAATTCCCTTAACTACAATCTTTATAATTACCTACTAGATGAATTCAAGAGTAATGGTGTTTTTAGATTCAAAAAATGCCTGAAAAAATATCTTTTTCCGCAAATCGCTAGGAAATTTTGACATTCCTGTCAAAATTTCTTGAAGAAAAAGTCAGGACTTCCCTACTGTAAGGAAATGTCATTTCCTTACTGTAAGGAAATGATATTTCCGTACAGTTGTTAGTGTTCTACATAAATGATTGAAAACACATTGCTTATAAGGAATTAATTTATATTTTGAGAACATCAAGTCATTGCTGAATACATTTTTAAGATCAATTTGTTATATTTACAGTAATTTGACAGTTAGTACAATTATTGAACATTGGAGGAACACTGTTAGAACTACGAGAAACATTTTGGACAACATGCGGGGTGGTAGGGTTATTTTGTTGAATATTTTGTACTGTGAAAATTTTATTTGCCACCTCAACCTTATTGTTAAGCGATTCTTCGATATATCCTTCAGCAACGTTTGATGACTTCCATCCGCCATGCCTCTTTAAACTAGTTATGTCGGCACCAGAGTCAACCAATATTGTTGCAGAAGACCGACGAAAGCAGTGACCAGTATATTCTGTCGGATTCACCAAGTTCAAATAAGTAGCAACTATTTTGGTCATTTTTCTAAATTGATGAATTCCTACCACTTGTCTACAACCCTTTCCGCTTTGATATTTAAAGAAAAATCGGTCACTGTTCATATTTTCTTGTCTTAACGAAACATACTTTCGATAAACATTCAAGTAGATCTGATTAATTACAAATGATGTTGGTTTGTTGGTTTTCGAATCAGGTATGCTGATTAAAAGCTTAGATTCTAGGTCTTCTATATAGTGTACAGTCATTCGGACTAACTCATCCATTCTACAGGCCCCAGAAATACCAAATATTACAGCACCTAAAAAATAAATAAAGGTATAATCTAAATAGAAATTAAAACCTTGTAAATTACCTTAATCATTATATTTTCTTTATCTGGAGCTTCCTGGATAAATTTTTCAATTTCTTCCTTCGTTAAAATCTTAGATTTCTTTGCCCTATAACCTTGAGCTTGCCGTTTCAATAAAGAACGAAGTTTTGAGTATGTAGATATATCTACATTGTGTTTAATTGCAAGGGTTGACTTCAGCATTGAATAATTGGCCCATAATGTTGAAGATTTCATCTTTAAACAAAGGTCTAGGATGTATGCCATTACAACATTTTCTGAGAAAGAACTCGTATTTTTACTCATGCGATAATCCATAAAACGTCTGTATGCATTTTTGTACTTTTCTCTTGATTTCTTTGGCAATAATTCTAATGAAGCAGTATTCACTGCCTCAACCAGCTCTGGAGGAGTCCCAGGAATAGAATTTTCATCATCACTTATCATTTTACTTTCGAGAACACCAGCAATTAAATTTATAAGCGTCAATTTTGACAATTCAACCTCAATACGTTTCCATAGTAACCCAAGTAATTTTATTAGGAATTTCAAAGCACCATTTATTTGGGAATAAAATTATCGCGGTTTTTTTAAAATCAATCAAAATCTGTCGAATTTTAAACGATTTGCGGAAAAATAGTATGTTTACCTCGTAGGAAAAGCCACATTCCTGGACTCTGTGTTGCTAAGTCTCGGCTTGCGCCTCGACTTAGCAATCTTCACAGTCGCCCAGGAATGTTAAGCTTTTCCAACCCGGTAAACAATGTACTATTGAGGTTCTGCTTCTACTCCGTCAATGAATACATTGATCATTTCAGAAGAGTGTGATAATGTAATGTCATTATTTCATTATTTTAGACAAGCTGTAGTTGATATTTTTTATTTACACACAGTGTTTCGTCTTTGTTTGTATGTTGTCTTTATACTTTAGATAGTTCTATAACTCATCTTACCTTATCTCTCGACACGAGATGCTCTTTGTGATTTGCTACAAACATTTCTTGTAAAATGTAACGAAGTCAATAAACCTTGTCTTGTCTTGTCTTGTCTTACAGTGAAGGTTTTCACGGATGGTTGAGTATGCGAAGTTGTTATTCTGGGAATTTATCCGTTGATTTGTGGATTTAGTCTCGACGTTCCGTCAACATCTCAGTTGGCTTTTTCAAGAATGTTACTGCTCCTTCTTGGTGCTAGCAACAGTTGCTAGTATGAGTTCTTTCATTCCACAAAAAAAAACAGCACTTGTGACAATTCGGACTCTAAGAAAATTCTCTGAAATCATTGATTTGTGAAAATGATTTCTTAAAATTCTTTTATGATTAGATCGAAAAATCGGAGTTGTGACGTTTCTACTGTCTCTGGTACCAAGTATTTTGTTTTCTGTATTTGGTGGAATTCATATTCTACTTTGTGTGGATATGAAATCATAACGATTCAGTAGAGTGGAATCGCCTACTTATCCGTTTAGTAAATTATGAAGAAACGAGCTTATTTACGAGTGGAAGTAGAAAAATAGCTATTTGTATAACAAGGGAGCAAAGTGATACTTTCCCTCCAGAGGATGAAGTTCACAGTAATCCAAGGGAGAAAATGGGACTTCACTCCCATGTTTTACGTATTATTTTACCGCCTCCCTCGAATAACAAGCCCTTCAAAAAATATTGATGGAACTAACAAATAAAATTCAATAAAGAACTAAAACTAAGAAGCAGGTACAGTAAAGCATGCTCTCAAATTTCACAAAATTGGGAGAACCTACAAAACGAAGAATTAAAATTGAAAAAGGTCTTGAAGCCGGACTCGAAACTACACTTACATTTTCCATGGTATCTCTCACGAACAATGTCTGATGAAATCAAAACTTTGCGCTACGAAGGCGTTCAGAAAATTTTTGCGGAATCAAGAATATAGCATATTACTGTGGCTCTATTATAATATTTGACAAATAAACTATTTCATCAATGGCGTATCAAACGTCACTTCTTCTTTACCTCCCTAGAGAGGAAAAGTACGAATTGCTTCCTACAGTGAGGCCAAGAATTGTATACTTTGGATAGAGGTAGGTGAAAAAAAAACTTTTTTCGCTTGTAATTTCTGCAAATTGATTGTCTTGTCGAACTGCCGAATAAACACTAATCCCCTAACGAAAGAAAGCGCTCCTTACCCATCCGTCTATTGTACCTACTCTCGTTCCGGACTGAATCCCCGGAGAATTCTCTCATAAAAGATGCAAGGCCAGATTTCCCGAAAAGCTCTAATGCCTCCAATTCTTTTCAGCAGGATGCAGTCTACGCCGATGCTCAGGTCTCTGAGCTCGGACTCCCCCCACGAACGACGCTGGAAGCAGAGATTCAGTCTGAGGGACAACAGGAGAAAGGAGACGGTGAGTGTTATTTCAATATACAGTGTGGTCCATTAAGTGAGCAACACATGGGAATGTTGAGAATACTCGTAGTCCTTTCGGGTATTAATCTGTGTGCGGTCGTTGAAATGGTCGACGTTTTGACTCTCACGCTGGAGTCTTTATCAAGAACTTGAATACATATCTCCATCAATACTGCATTTCAGCTAATCTTACCTAGCCCTGCATTTGAGTAACTGGTATACTCCTCTCACAATTCCGCCCAACTATTGATAAACCAATTAAGATTTCATCGGTCGAACAGCATTGTTTGATTAGCTTTCTCTCCGCTTTCCGTTCTTTCTGTCAAGGTGTGGTACTAAGTATGAATTTTTTTATTGATTGCATATTCGAAATTTCGTTACCGCCAGAAGCGAGTATATGTTCTATAACCACACAAGATGTGTTCGGGTTGGTTTCAAGTCGAACAATATAAAAGGCATGTCAAAAAAATATTAAATTCATTCAAGAATATGTACTTTTATCTCGAAAACTACAATGAAATGTAATTCAGAAGGGTTGTTTGAAGTTGAGAGTTATGCTCTAATCGGAAGTCATGGCCTAATGTTCGAATTTCCATTATAGTTTTGTATATTTCAAACTATTTTCTGAAATATTTCTCCAGTACTCTCATTTAGTTTATATAAAAAATACATACAATACAATATATAAATACGATAAAATGGGACTGATAAAACTTCTTCTGAATTGAAGCGTAGGTATATGAGGAGCAATCGAACGAAACCCGAAAAATCCTCTTTCTGTAGTTCTAAGTAAATAAAGAAAAACCTCATTCAATGCAATCGCTGTAATATCTCTGAGTAATTTTTTAGCAAAATACGCGATGAAGGTTGATGTTTGAAAACCCGTGATTTTGGTGAAATTAATTTTATAGAACTTTTAGAAAAAGAATAATTATTGAATTTGGTGTTTGCTCAGAATTTTCCCCCAAATAAAGGTTATTAAAACAGGAAGATTTATTTCTCAGTTTTCAAAATACCATTTGTCACACACTAAATAGACCGCACTGTATACTATACAGTAAAATTGGACTCATTCATTATTTTTGTGATTTGAATTTATAAATCAGAATTCTAGCACGAAAAATGAATTGAATTCATGAATGGGAAATTCATGAATCAATTCACAAGTCATTTTGATTAATTCTTGAAAAAGAAACATTATTCGGTTTCCCCGCCAGACTTATGACCTTTTCCGTTTAAAGGGCCTTTTTTTGTTTGAGAGTGGCCTTTGATAAGATACAATTTATTTTGGACCATATTTCGAACAATTAGTTCAAGCCAGTCTCCAATACCTACTCCGGGCCACCGTGCTGGGTAATCGCACATTGAAAGGTATGGCCTCGTTGATCCATTGCTCGCACAAATTTCGACTTTTGAAGGTTGACGTTCGTCAGCTCGTTAACGGAAAAGAACAATTTTCTAACAATTTTGGAACAATTTCAGAACAATTTTTAGTAGGTTTCTGGACTAACACTACTCAGGAAATAACTCCTTTCTTGGCTAATACCACAAAGGACGTTGGAATATATCCGACCAGTGGTTTTTCACAGAAGAACCTTGCACTGGAACTGGTTGAATATAATTCAACGGCGTTCGTGATATTAGCCAGGGAAGTAGTTGTTGTCTGACAGGTGTGTCTGTCCATTGAGAAAGGCTTGAACGTATTGTTCAAAAAATGGTTTGATTTATGTAAATGTGAGTGGCCTGCAAAATCCCCGACGTCCAGAGTCATAAAATGAAAAGTGAGTACTTATAACGAAAATGTTTTATATCTGAGCATGACCAGTGCTTAAATTTTATACATGGCTTTCCAAAAATAACTTTCCACCCCATCTTTTGAAATGTGTTATCAAAACTCGTCCGAAGAAGCTATTGTATATTGAAACGCTTGTTGAGGTTCTGTAAATTGTCATGTGAAAATCATTTATTATATACTACATTTATGTTCCCATTTCGTCCATGTTGTATGTAACTGTATATTTCATATCGATACAATTACAATATAATATTCTGGAACCATCATTATCTGTTTTACATTTTTTTGATCATTTTTGTGGTTTCAGCACCAAGGAAAAATCAGAAAACCAGTCGTTTTCTCTCGTGGAATATTGAGATATATTTTTTCACTTTCTACTTGTTCCTACTTAAGTTGAATTCATTAATATTCTTGAAAGGTGCTTTTGAAATCTGAAAACTGGTTCTTCTTGTGAAATTTAAAAAAATTTATTTATATTTGGACGATTTTGCACGTTTTATTGGTTTTGCTAGTCTGATCATCATCTCTAGTTATACGTTCAGTAACGGCCCTGTTTAATCAGAAACTATTTCTCCTGAACTTTGTAGTTATTGTTTGGGTTGGTAATCCTGGAACTTACCCCGTATAAACCCCGAACTCGACCTCGTTTCGACCTTGTTTCGACCACAACACGAGCACATCACATCCAATAGTTCGTATCGGAAAACCGTTGCTGAATATAAGTGGTTGGTGTAATTATATCCAACGGATAACCCAGTAATTTCAAGCGCTGTCTTAAACGCTCGCTATCATTAGCAATCATTTCCATAATGAGGAATATCCGCAATAGACGTGAATTATGATTACTTTGATTGATCTGTGCTTCCATCGGGGTGGTGTAAGGTGAATTTTCGAAAGAAAAAAATTTTTCATGTCGGATGATTCTTCCAGAGTTGAATGATTCACACACCGGGAAAATCATGTAGTGACAGGTCTTGGAACGAGTGAAGAGGGACGCTAAAGTAGGTGAATCAGTTCGATAATTTTTCTAACGAAAACTAGATATAGCTGATACGATTCAAAAACTGTTGCACTTCAACATGGGCGTGGTTAGATATTGAATTAAACTGTAGCCAGATTGTTAGAGAATTATGGAATTTTTTATATGAATCAAAGTAATGCCTTGAATTTGAAAAAAGGAAAATCGAAAATTTTCACAAACCCCCTTTGTTAATAGGTACGTGTATATCATTTATTGAAATATGAGAGTTCATCCAGGAGAAAGGTCTTTCCTATTTTTCCAATAGGAGACTTAGAGTTACATGCCCTTCTGAGGGCTCAAGTCATATATTATGGATAGCCTTATCCGAACTATTCTGGAAAATCGAGATTTTCCCATATTTATAAAATGCAAATACTTTTTATGTTCCTACATAGTATGAAGATTGTTACGTATAACACCTATATCCAGTACTGCAGTATTTGTAAGCATTTTAGTGGTTTGTGAGCTTTGTTATCTTTAATCTTTTGAGAAATCGCACTGACAGTATACATACTTTACTTCTAATCTGCTGCGAGACGGTAACAATGAATATCTGACTGTAGATTGTGAAAATAATTTACTACGTTGTATTATTCATCTCTTTGATAGCCGTTGAGGGAAGAGAAGGAAAATTATTATCCCGCTCTCTTTCGAAATAACGAATCGAAGATGTCACCAACTTTAGGCAACGATCGTTTTTATCTCTTTTGGCATTTTAACGAATAGCCTGAGTCTGATACTTCCTATAGAAGCATCAAAATATACAGTTTTTGATCACAATTGTCTAACTTGAAGTACCAAAAAGAACTAAACACAGCACTATCACTTTGAATGACAATTGTCAATTGGTAAATAACGGATTTCAAACAAATTGCAGCAACATCGAAACTGTTGCCAACCAAATGCCAAAGAATAACAGGCGCCAAATTTGAAATTCAATATACGCGTTCCGAAGCATTTCCATCAATGGATTGGTACTAGTGCACTGATTTCATGACGTCATCGATGACGAGCAATATTTTCTGAATTGTATTCACTATAGATTGGCATGAAGTTTACGTTAGTTGAGCCGGAGTAGGTCCATCAACCATATGAGTCTTTTTGACATAATGTTGCAGTACGAGAAATTTTCTTGAATACTTCTCTGAAGTGATTGTATATCTTGTAAATAAGTTCCAGACCATTCGATGTATTGGTTGGTCTAGAAGTCTTCCGTTATTTAATATCTGGGTGTTACTACTCGTGTGTTTTTCTATATTCACTAATCCAAATATTCACAAACACAATTTGAATAACAGGAGTTCCCATCTCAAGTTGATAAAATATAACAATATGAAATTAGATTCAACATATATGCTTGATAGTTTGTTGAAAAAAAAGTTTTGTATAGTCCTTATAAAACAAAATGTGAAAGACACAAAGACAAACATTTTGAACATGATTTCACATGTCATGGAATCAAACTATAATATACCTTCTACAGTTTAAAATGAGTTTTAACCTACAGGTGTCAATATAAACATAAAAAAATCTTATTCACAGCAAAGTTCCATTGTATTCCTCAAGGTTGTAGTACGCTTTTGTTGTAGAGCTTCTTTAACAAGAGTTCTGAACTTTTTATACCTCTTCTCCTTCCTAATTTCATAGGGTATATGGTTATACAGCTTTTTACTCTCATAAATTACAGCGTACTTCGCCTGACTTGTTTTTGGACGTTGTAGTTTATTTTCTGATACTTGCCGAGTTTTGTAATTTGCATGTTCCTGAGTTCCAACCATATTTTGTTTTTTGTGAATCAGACGAACAGTTTCCAGAATGAAAATACAAGAAAAAGTGAAAATTGTTTCTCTCACAAATAATGATCGGCATGACTGACGCACTTTCACCTTTTACATAAGTATCTAACCGCTCGCTTATGCAGAGCAAACACCGAGTGAAAAAGTTGTTGAAAGCAAAACCCCCAGAAAGCAACACCATATTGCAAGTGGGACTCAATCAGAGAATGATATGCCATCTTTGTTGTGAATGAACTCAGTTCATTTGATACTATTCGAAGTGCATAACATCCTTATGCCAATTTCTTTGTTGAAGCTGAAATATGTTGGTAAAATTTCAATTTGATTTGAGTACTCTAGCATCAAACTGACACCCTTGAATACAAATAATTTTCCACTTTCATACAGAAGGTTTCGACCAAAGATTACAGAATCACGTTTAGGTAGGAAACTATTGCGTCACTTTTCATTAGCGTTTTTTGACTCCAATCATCCCTAAGTGAACAAAAAAATGAATGGATCATAGAAAACTGTACAAACTAAAAAGACAGAATAGGGAATATGCATTATTTCCTTTTATGTCGTATTTTACATCTTCATGACGTGATATGAATAGGCTTGATGATATTCAAATTAATTGAAGTAGAATTTAAAACAGTGAATGAGTTTGAGCCGTTTAAATACCACCATTGAGCATGAACTTTGGATGATGTCAAATGACGTGGTCCGTGTTTGTTTGCTCTGAGCATTTTGGTTTCAATTGGTATACATATCATGGAGGAAACCAAAAAACTTTTTCACTTGAGTACTGCACAAACACTATCAGAATTTCATCCGATAAATAACAATGGTGTAAGATGATTGATGGTGGTGTTGATTTCTCGCAGATATATGTTTATATGAGTACCAAGTTCTGTCCACTTCCCAAAACAAACCAGCATTTTCCTCCGCATTACGTTTGGATGGAAACAAAAAACGAACACGAACATCAAAAAAGTAAAAGATAATCGCGTCGGGAAATTGGATCAGAGTAATTGAAGTTTTTACGTAGATATTTTTAATCACAGGTGAAAATCGCCGAAATGAACGAGTTCCAGTGAACTCTTTGTATCCCGTCGTTTTCATCAACTATCAATTATCACCTGAATGCCATCAACTCGTAGCGATTTGCCGCTTTGAAAGTGGTCTTTTGACATCGTCGCCTGATGTCCCGGTCATGTTCGTCAATTTCACTTCGTATCAATTCAGAACAAAGAGCGCTATTGCAACAACGCCGTAATGGGTTTAGGTGTCGGCAATAGAGAACAAGGCACGGTCAACCTTTTGACGGACCGGTGACGAAGGATTGTATTGATCTTTTTGATAGACAGATTTCAGGATAAGATACGATCAGTTTTCATCCCCTACAGTGTTGCTCATCAAGTGGAAATCATTTTTTACAGCTCTAACACAAAACTGCTCTATCTGAACTGTTCTGCATAGAACAGTGAGGTACATTGTGTCTTGAATTTTATTTCCTAACCTGATGACACCATGACTTCATCGTGTTTCCGGTTGAAGTATGCCTTTTACCTTACCTGAAAAAAAAAGACTTCGTTGTGCTACATTTGTAGTTATTTATTATTATTATCATTTTCGTCAAGTCATCATAAAATCTATCGACCTAAGACATCTCTGTATTTTTGTTTCTCGTGCTCATATGGTGACTCTGGAAGACAAACTAGTACGAAGTGTATTGTCTTCCCCAGAACTATATATGCTCTGAACAACATGTTTCTCCTAGCATGTCACTGATATGAAGCAGAAACGAAAATGGCGCCAGGAAGAACCATGTGGAACACCTGCGTTTATTGAGAGAATGTCAGATGATACTCCTTCAACAACCACATATAGGGACCAATCAGCCAAGAAACTCTTCAACAAAGTACACAATTGAGGAGGTAAACCATGAGACGGCAGTTTAGAAAGGAGAAGCCGGTGCCAAACTCGATCAAACGCTTTCGAAATGTCGAATGCAACAGCTAAAATTTCATATCCATAGCTTTTGCCATAACTTTGATGATGATAGAAAACACTACAATTGGTGTATAATCTAAGGTGAAGTTTTTCATATTTTGAAGGAACTGGCTGAACTTTGGCCGTGTTCCAGGACGTAGGAAAAAACCCAAGTTATACGGAAGGTTGAAGAATTCGCAAAGTACCGGTGTCAAAACGGGGGCATTCATATCGCCATAGTAATTACTATCACTGGTTTTTGTGTATGTGATAACCTAGACATAAGATTTGTCATTCTGGATTCACACCTGTATCTGTTCATATACAAAATCAACAAATTTTCCAATACATTCCAATCGTATTCAATTTTAGACGAGTTGAATGTGACAAATCGGTATATGGCAGCTGTCAAGCTCCTTCACCAAAATGAAAATAGTTCTATAAATTGGTGAATGTAAACATGGTAGCTAGTGGTCTGATTACCTAAGGGAACAACAAATAAAATTCATGTGAATTTTCAGGAACACCAGGTATATTCCTTAAAATTCATACAGGTATTCTTTACAACCATTATCTCAACATACGGTAGTTGTTGCTCGCGAGAAAAAATTGACATGAGAAGGAAAAAAATGTTTACTTTCGATGTAATGTCGAATAAAACGCACATTCTCGAATATCTCTCAGGAAAACAAATTGACGATATGCCTGGTTAGTTTTTCCTTTAGCAACTGATTTAAAACATGCCGCGACAACACTTGACATGTTTTTACTGGTAGTAGGGTTGTCGACAGTAAGAAAGTGAGTGTGGGTGTTGGTTTGACATTGGAACATTTCCATTTGCCTCAGACTTTCGTGAGTACTTTATAAAGGTAAGCGTCCATAGGTACGCATCGTACGTATCGTACGGATCGTACGAAACGCATTTTAGAATTATTAGTATAGTAAGTTATACATATGCGTCCACTGACCGGCAGCGGACGGATCGCACGTATCGGTCCGTCGGTAATGCCGATGAAATTTATCGAAGGGGCAACTTTTCCGACTAGTGCGGATGACAACATGCGGATTGCCGATAAGTGGACGCATGTCACAATAGGTACTCACTGGTCGCCTCACAGATCATTTGAATTTTGTTACATTTCAACACTAAGTACACACACGTGCTTCAATTGTATTTGTTATTACGCATATCATGGAGCAAATCAGTGTATAGTGTATGATATTCTCCGAATTGTGATCTTTTTTTGAATATGTCATGTATCCACAATCTATGTCTTCTCTTATTTCCCCTCCTTTCTTCTTCATCTAATAACAAAGCAATAATGACAAGTTCTTCATCACTTTCCATGATCGGAAACATTACACACTGTAATGTTTCCGATCGTCCACTCACTACGAACATGCGAATGTTACTTAAAAGCCGACCGTCGCATCGGCAATCTGATCGCTACGGATACAGTGGACGCACTACCACAAATCGATCCGTTTTATACGATCCGTACGATGCGTACCTATGGACGCTTACCTTAAATGTATAATTTAAAATATCTAGATGAGTACTTCTCAGGAAATTCATCAATAAATTGTAAAAGATTTCCTAGATCGCTTTTTATTTGCAGATTCACACGAAAGGGAAGCCCATTAATGTTCAAAGAACACCGCGTGAATCAAGGGACAGGAGATATGAATTAACATTGACTTTTGAATTTTTGAATTTTGTAAGCCTCAGAAAAGACCTCTTTCGGCAAGGAGTTCCAGAGCTCAGCTGTTCTATTGAAAAAAGATCCGCGAGCAAGGGGTGGGAATTCTGTACTCGTCGAGTCATCCGTGTAGATATTACCAAGGATGGAACGATTGGTAACAATTCAGAAGATATTATAACGGGAAATTGGATATCATTAATATTCAGGCTGCTATTATTGCTGACTGGTAATTCAAACAAGAAAAAAAGTAGTGGTTTAAATCACATAGCGAGTAATTGTGGCATGTGCATTATGAGGATGGAGATAAACAGGTTTTGTGCAAATTAGAGGTAAATTTGCCGTGATTCACTTTCAATCTTTTTACATTAACAGAACATCGTCTATCTAGTATTAGATTTGACAAGTGAGAAATTCGCAAAAAGTGCAGAATGATTTCGGATTTTGGGAGTAAAGTTTTTCCATTGCATCTTCCATCTCAGACGAATTTTTTTCTTTTCCTATCCGGACTAAACGTCTGGAGAGTACGATTTCAGTTTTATGGGAAGTCAGAGGAGCTGCCTTTTGCGAATACAATGTTCACGTTTGTATAATACAGTTCTGAAAGGTATTGTTTCATTTTACATGAATGCCGAAATCAAGACTTTACACTGCCTCCAGCACATATTTGTAATCTGACATTATGAGTGCATTGTCCGTAGCTTTATTAACAATGTGCCATTTTGAAGCTTTCACGATGTCTAACGTATCTGCGGAGAACAGTGAGCAAAAATCGTGGATTTTGAAGGAGTTACTATATTTGGTGTTGTGAATATAAAATGCGTAGCCAGTTCCTAGATTCCTTTTGGATCCTTTTCTTTATATAGTTGAGAAAGTAGTTGAGACAACGACTAAGTATGGACCGTAAGAGAGTTCGATTAAAAGAAGATATTGTACTAATGTTGAATGAGGATCAGGGCGTTGAAGTCAAGGTTATAAATTGGATATTCATTGAGGTTGTGATTCATTTCTATTCCGTCGATTATTTCCCTCAATGCGAATAAACGATGAAACAGTTGAAGGCTAGACTGCTTTTACAGAGTTTTACAGCGATTAAATTGTTCTAAAAAAATTGTTGCTCTAAAAATTGTTCGTTCCGTTAACCAGCTGACGAACGTCAACCCTCAAAAGTCGAAACTTGTGCGAGCAATGGATCAACGAGGCCTTACCTTTTAACGTGCGATTACCCTGCACTAGACCTTTTAACCGATTAAAATGTTTGAAATAAACCGGGCGTTTGGATCACTTTTCAGGTACTATCTCTGGTACTATATTGTTCCTGTGTTCGATTTTGATGTTTCCTGAGTTTACATGTTTTCTGGAAATAATCTAAACATATATCCCTCCTTCACCAAGTTCAATCGACCAAAATGCGTGCATTTCCATGATTTTCAGAATTTTGCTTTCAAGCAAATGCTTTCGTGTATAATAATTTAAAATAAAATCCCTCGACCTGCGGTCTCGGGATTTTATCAAATTATCATACACTCAAGTCATTTGCTAAGCAAAATTTCGAGAATCATGGAAGTGCAGCACACATTTTAACCGATTTAACTTGGTGCACTCGGGATATAACCCCCGATAAAAGCATAAACTAGTAAGGGACTTATTTTCGATTGCCAATATCTCAAGGTCAGATCAACAATCGATAAATGACATATTTTTTGTGAGAGGGTTTTCAAAATAAGGCATTTTAATTCAATCATTTCTATCGATACTGGATAAATTCATCTCAGATCAAGGACAGTAGGAATGTTTTTTCCAGTATCTTCTCTTGAAAACAATTGAAAGACAAAAAACGATTTCCACTCTCAATGGATTCTCAGAATCACGACAAGGTTTTTGCTATAAGATACCTACCTCGAGCAGGATAAATAGGAAACTGGATATTCTTTGATGCATATGGATTTTTATCAAGCATCAGCTAGTTGAATTCATTTATTTTCTCCACAATGTGCGTCTTGGAATATGAAAAAGCGACCCCTGAGAAATCTTCTACTGAATATCCCACTACAAATCTCAGCAGAGAGTGACGCAAAAAGGCAATCTCACTCATAGCAAAAACCGCACACTGAAGACAGACTGGTAAATGTATGCAAATTGCGAAGATGCAGAAATAAAGTAGCTCGCTTGAACTGAAAATGGGGTCTTTTCAGAGTTCACCTCGCTTTCATGTTAAGTATGCATGTGTTCTGCGGCGTTTCGTTTCATGTTTGCCTGATTGACACTGTTAACCTACTGTTTTTATTCCCGTGCTTTTTCAGTTCTCAAGAAATGAATCGAGGGCTAGGTTTCCTTCGAGTATCGATGCGTTTTGAAAGATATTTTTTAATATAGTTCAATTATCGATAGATCAAGACATTCATCTACACCCGTACTGAAATAATACACTTATATTATAATGAGATCCATTATGATACAGATTTTCAACCAACAGAAACCCATTATTTTTCAATCAATCATGTTGTTTACATATATATATACATATATATATATATATATATATATATATATATATATATATATATATATATATATATATATAAATGTAAGTGATGAATAATTGAACTAACACATTCATATCAACTAAAACATATGATGGCTCCAACCAATAAAATTTCTGGGTTTTTATCCGTTTGGTATCTCCTAATTTGTTCGACGTTTCGACTTCCATTTTGAAGTCATTCTCAAGAACTGTGAGACGAATATCTGTCCATACCGGCTTGGTCAATCACTCCCCTTACGAAGTTGAAACGTCGAACAAATCAGAAGATACCAAAAGGATAAAATCTGATATTTTGATGCAGTTTACACCCAACAGTGTGACTGTTGGATGTAAACTGTTAGATGTAGTTATCGAGCTTCTTGAGTTAATTTCATAAATCTTATATTTTTTATTTTCACCATTAGGTGTGCAAATAACATTAAAAAAAATAACTATAACCAAATTCACAACAAAACATCATAACATTCATTGATTTATCTCAATAATCTTATAAAGAACCCGAATTCATCATTCAGTATGCCGTCCTTCCCGTTCTATACAAATTATAGTCCTTTCATTCACAGACTTGGTGGCATTTTTAATAAATAGGGGATTTATGTTAGAACAACACTCCCGAATGATATTCTCCAAATGTTCTTCGTTTGCAAATGGTCTGTGCTTATGCACTTCTTGTTTCAGATAACCCCATAGAAAAAAGTCCATCGGAGATAAGTCCGGTGATCTTGGTGGCCAATAATCTTCCCAATCTCGTCCTATCACTTTGCCCCTAAACATCTGACTGAGACACTGTTTCACTTCTACCGTTTGGTGAATCGGTGCCCCGTCAAGCTGATACCACAAATTTCGTCTAACACTTAGAGGCAGATTATCCAAAACTTCAGACAACTGATTCATAATGAAATTTCTGTACATGGCTGCGTTCAAATTTTCTCTAAAAAAATATGGTCCAATTATTTGGTTGTGTAATAACCCACACCACACATTTGTCTTGAATGAATATTGGTCACGGCATTCTATTACAAAATTTGGATTAGTGTTGGACCACCAGCGACAATTTTGGGAACTAACTGTTCCGTTCGACGTGAAAGTTGCCTCGTCTGTCCATAAAATCCTGTAGGGAAATGCGATATCATTTTCTCTCTCACCTTGGAACCGAAAGGAAAATCCTACTCGAATATCGAAATCTCTTGCTTTAAGAGTGTGTATGAACTTTGGCTCATAGGGATGGAATTTATTTTTGTGCACAATTCTTCTCACAGTATCTCTGCCAACCCCTGTATCTTCACTAATACTCCTAATATTAGTTTTTCCGTTTTCAACAACTCTCAAACAAACATTGAGTTGTTCTTCTTCATTATACTTCATTAGATTATGTGGTTTCTTGAAACGATTGTCCACAGAGCCAGTTTCTTTGAATGTTTTCAATATCCTTCCCACGGTACTAAAGTGAATATTTCTTCCTGGATGCCGGCGATTGAAAATACAAGCAACATCTCGATATGGCACATTCTCACCACATAAAAGAACGATTTCCACTTTGTCTTGCGTGGATAACATTGTACATAAAACTCATTTGTGTATAAATGTACGAAAATATGTACACAAAACAACTCGATTTATTGAAAGCAATAATTTGACATTAACCAAAACTAAAAATTTGTTTCAAAAGCCTACTGAGGGAAAATTTTATTTCGATTTGATCAGTACCTACTATTTTCTTCCCGACATGTTGCATTAGTCTTGTAATGTTTAAAATCACGAAATTTTATATCATGTTTAGTACAAATCGCTAGAACCAAAGTCTTTTGAATAGTTTTGAAACTGTAGGTCAATGTTTAGTTTACAGAAAAGTATGATATTTCGGGTTAGTTTGTAACTGAATTATTGGTCAGAAAAATAATCAAACTGGATGAAAATCTATTAAAAAAAGAAATACGAGTGTAATAAGAATGAAAAGGAATTCGTTTATTCGATTACTGACATATTAACGTCCATACATGAAAAAACCGAATCAGTTTAACAGTGAAATGAAAAAACTAGATGAACTTTGCAACAACAAAGACGAATTTCTGGAGGTGTATTCATTTCTTTTTCTGGTAACAGGCCAATGCGGGTATTTTCTGGGCAAGATATGACATTGAAGTCTCGTATTCATCAAAATTATGAAAATTGAATCATGTTTCGTTCGAATCGATAGAGCGAAAGATACGAAAAATTAAAAAAATTGGAAAAAAGTCGAAGTGACAGTAAAGAGTACAAATTTCGAGCAAAGGTATAAAATTGGAAACTGAGCACTTTTTCTCTTTGGCATTTTTCGAAATTTCCAAAAAACAACTGATTTTTTGAGGATTTTCGAAAAAAATGTCAAATTTGACAGGTTTAGAGTATCACATGACAAAAAGAAAGAGGCTGTTTTTTACTAATTTTTCAAGCACAAACTAACTGCCAAGCCAAATTTTCATTATATCTATTAATAAAAAAAACTTCCATATGTCGCGAACTTTATGTGTGACACTGTATGTATATATATATATATATATATATATATGTTCGGATAGGTTTCCGCGGTCAGTTGTGTGTTGTTGTTGAGTTCGGGTTGAACCGCGTCTGGAGTTTTGTTCTCGACGTTTCGGCTCCGATTTTGGAGCCATTTTCAAGAGTTAAATGTGACTTCACGCTGAGGTCTCAATCTTAAGAACAAAACTTGGGAAATAATGTCTGGGACAGCAGCAAAAGCGACAGTATACTCTTATAACAATATATTTCCAATATTTCGACAATCAGTTATTGTCATCATCAGGGAGCTACAAAATAATGCTGATGAGTGAAAGTATGAAACAAAATTTTCCTTACATTGTTAGTGAGGATGGTCGCTAAATGCAATGATACGTATAAGTACAACACTTATACACGTTGAAAACTATTTTCTTCCTTTTTGATGAAAAGGAGTAGTGACGAACACCATGTGGAGGGCATGGAATTTTATGGTTATAAAGGCGCTTAAAGTCATTTGTCGAAAATGTCAAATGTCACTGAAAAATTCTTTTTAAGAAATTTAGGTTGAGTGGAAGATAGCACTTCCACTCAGGTGTTGTCACAGGGGGCAAGGGTTTGTGACTTGACGCCGGGGCCTCAATCTGCCTACTCCCCAGGTCTCGTCACGAGTTCTTTCTAAGGTCTCAATCTGCCTACTCCTTAGATCGAACTGAGGTATCGAGGGATGTTGGGTAGTATTTATAGCAGCGGGTGCTACTAAAGGACCGTCGGATGTCTTGGTGGGGACTGGGCATCTGGAAATTAGGGGTTTCCATGCAGTTGGAAGTCTCTGGCCGTCGTCACGTTTATTTAAGCAGGAAGGCCGCTTCTCGATTTCGATGGCCTCGCGAATTATACGAGCTTGTAGTGTTTTTGCTGTGGCGATGGTCTTAGTGTTCGCAAAGTCTATGTTGTGTCCTGTTTCTTGATGATGTTTGGACAGAGCTGAAGATGGGTCTGATTTTCGGACAGCAAGTTGATGTTCGTATACTCTACTTGTCACACGTCTGTTGGTCTGGCCTACATATGTTCTATGGCAATCAGAACATGGTATTTCATATATACCCTGTGATTCGTTGACAATTTTGTCCTTGGGGGAGCGGAGGAATGTGGAGATTTTATTGCTGGCTGTAAATATCGTTTTTATGTCCTGTTTTTTGAGAATTCGGCTGATTTTGTCAATAACACCTTTAATGTAGGGAAGAAAAGCTTTGTGGGGGACGTTGTTGTCTGTTGGGTCTCTGGGAATGGAGTGAGAAGTTTGATGGCGGCGGATGGATCTGTCAATTTGATGGTCTGTGAATCCATTTTGAAGAAGGGCTGATTTGAGTTGGGCTAGTTCCTGTGGTTTGTTGTGGAGGTCTGTGAGGTTGATGGATCTGTGGATGAGGGAATTCACAACGGAATTGGTTTGTGCCGGATGATGGTGGGAGTTTGCGTTAAGGTATCGGTTTGTGTGTGTTGGTTTCCTGTAGACCGTGTGGGTGAAGGAGTCATTGGTTTTTGTGATGAGGACATCTAAGAATGGAAGGGAGTTATTGCTTTCGATTTCCATTGTGAACTTTATATTTGGGTGGAGGTCGTTAAGGTGATCAAGGAAATCATGGAGAGTTTCGGAGCCGTGAGGCCATATGACGAAAACGTCATCTACGTATCTGAACCAGCAAGAGGGTTTGTGGTCGAACGTGTCAATGGCTTTAGTTTCGAAGTCTTCCATGAAGAGGTTTGCAAGGACTGGTGAGAGGGGAGAACCCATGGGGGCGCCTTTCACTTGTTTGTGAAAGGTACCTTGGAATAGGAAGTATGTACTGGACATACAGTGACTGATGAGGTTGAGGGTGCCTTTGGGAATTTGGTGTTTGGTTTCGAGAATGTTCAATGTATCTGATAAAGGGATATTTGTGAATAAGGACACTACGTCGAAACTCACAAGGATGTCAGTCTCAGACCTCAGCGTGAAGTCACATTTACCTCTTGAAAATGGCTCCAAAATCGGAGCCGAAACGTCGAGAACAAAACTCCAGACGCGGTTCAACCCGAACTCAACAACAACATATATATATATATATATATATATATATATATATATATATATATATATATATAGGAAAGTAACTCGTGACTGATTAATGAATATGTAGTGAATCTTTTGGGGTTGCAGTCAGTTGTGTTGGGCTATATCACAAAGAAAACTCTTGGTTATTCGTCAAGCTTTCGGCAATCTTTATTGCCTTCCTCAGGACGTCTATAATGCATAACAATTAATTATATGATAATACAATGGAATGGTTACTTACTAACGTGAGATTGAATAATAAAAAAGGCAAAAATTGAACATGAAAATATGAAGGTGACGTTTAAATGAATTTAGACATATGATATAATTTCACTTCTAGATTACGGTGGAAAAGTCGAAATAGAGGGTGATTTTTTCTTATCCTTCTCATACTTTATCAAAAAGGTGTAAATTTTGCTAAGACCATTTAAATCTGTTTTTTTGTTCATGGAATGGTCATTATTATTTATATGTATCATTTCTAAAAATACACGCTTAGAAAGATTTATTTCACTATCCAAAATCTAAGCTGAAATTTTAGATAGTGAAATAAATCTTTCTAAGCGTGTATTTTTAGAAATGATACATATAAATAATAATGACCATTCCATGAACAAAAAAACAGATTTAAATGGTCTTAGCAAAATTTACACCTTTTTGATAAAGTATGAGAAGGATAAGAAAAAATCACCCTCTATTTCGACTTTTCCACCGTAATCTAGAAGTGAAATTATATCATATGTCTAAATTCATTTAAACGTCACCTTCATATTTTCATGTTCAATTTTTGCCTCTTTTTTATTATTCAATCTCACGTTAGTAAGTAACCATTCCATTATATTATCATATGATAAATTGTTATGTATTATAGACGTCCTGAGGAAGGCAATAAAGATTGCCGAAAGCTTGACGAATAACCAAGAGTTTTCTTTGTGATATAGCCCAACACAACTGACTGCAACCCCAAAAGATTCACTATATATATATATATATATATATATATATATATATATATATATATATATATATATATACATATATATATATATATATATATATATATATATATATATATATATATAAATATATATATATGTTGTTAATTTGTGTTTCTCGAGCTGGTATGGGGACTCTGGAAGAGAAACTGGTATGAAGAGTACTGTCGTCCGCAAAACTATGTATTGAACAAGATATTTTCTCGAAAATCATAATATATATATATATATATATATATATATATATACATACATATATACATATATATATATATATATATATATATATATATATACATACATATATATATATATATATATATATATATATATATATATATATATATATATATATATATATATAAATATATATATATGTTGTTAATTTGTGTTTCTCGAGCTGGTATGGGGACTCTGGAAGAGAAACTGGTATGAAGAGTACTGTCGTCCGCAAAACTATGTATTGAACAAGATGTTTTCTCGAGGAAATCATTGATATGAAGCAGAAACAAAGTGGGCGCCGGAACTGAACCCTGTGAAACACCTGCATTTATTAGGAGAATATCAAATGATACTCCATCAACGATCACATACAGATACATTTCAGGCAAGAAACTCCTTCAACAAAGCACACAAGTGAGGAGGCAAACCATAAGACGGCAGGTCAGAAAGGAGACCCCGATGCCAAACTCGATCAAACGCTTTCGAAATATCGAGTGCAACAGCTATGGTTTCTCCAAATTTCTCGATTGAATGCTGCCAAATATGAGAATCATAAGCCAATAAGCCACTGGTTGTGCACTTGACGTTTGTCAAAATCAGTAGGTATCATTCATCGAATATAGTTTAACTTCGATAATTATATTATCAAATGTCTGATATCGGCGATATTGAAGAATAATCATCGACTCTTCCACACATATCGGTGGAAGCAGAAAATGTAGTACAGAATATTTCACCCCAAAAAAATCATTTCTCTTTGCTCAACAACTAAATTATGAATAATACGAAATATTTTTTTTTTCTGGTACTGATGACGCTCCCTCAGTGCTGTTAAGAATCATATTCGATTAAGTGATGTCGAAGGCAAGTTGCATAAATGAAAAATAATATTAAAAATTCAATCAAACTACTCATGAAGAATATTTCAAAGAGAACATGTTTGGTAATATATTTTTAGAAAATTCGATAAGCTCTCTACAAGCGGATGCTCGAGACATCAAGCCCGATCCTGAACAAAGAGACACTTCCCTTTGAAGAAGAACGAAAAGCACCAAAAACAAATTACGCCATAAGACTTCGGCGCCTCGTGGAGCTCAAGTCCCCTTACCTCATAGACAACTTTCATAATTCCCTTTTCCTTCTCAAATTTCAATCGAGGAGGAATTTCGTCTAAAGAATTCTCAGACAGTTTAATCCATCAGTGAAAGACGAATGGAAAATCCTCCAGGTAAAACTTTAATAAGCCAACGTTAATGTAATTCTTATCGGCGTCCGCCTAATTGGAAAATTCGTACAATAGTAGGATTAATTGTGAAAGACTCCTGGCCTCATGAAACATGGAGAAGATGTGCTCGTCATTAAGGGAGGAAAAGGGTTTGTGGAGCGGAAGTGCTGGGAACCGTTTCAGGAAAGCGAGTCTAACGAAAAGGTGAAAGTTCGGCGTACATTGTAACGCTATTCTCGGGGTTCGGCGGGCGTTACTTCTTGGCGCAGTCGGTTTCTCGGAAATTGGTTCTGTTTCAAGGCCAGAAACAGACTCCAATTTCAAAGAAAATTTCGGGCGCCAGTTTTTGTAGTGGTATGCTCCACTGCTCCCTCAAAAGTCGTTAGGGAGGCCCAGGTAGCAGCAGATGGAGATACGGTATCCCAGGGGTCTGATAGTGTGACCAGAAAAGACTTTTGTAATAGGGTGTAGGCTTTAATTACACCTATTACTTCCAACAGGAGTACCGGCTGCGAAATCCACTGAATATCCGGTATTGGAATATAAATATTCAACACCGATACATTCAGTAGATCAGAAAAATAAAATATACTGATTTCGGTTCGGTAACGGTTCGTCGAAAGTTCACTTAAACAGCCGTCCCTGGACGGTATCTCACTTGATATTCAGAAAAGCACAAATTACTCTTAAATTGTTGTCGAGATATAAACCTGAAAAAGTGAGGTGACTGAGGAAAACAAACTGAAATTTCAATCTAACAATTGTTGTTTTATTAAAACGAGTATGCTCACAAACAAAGCAGATAGAAATTTAACGGTAATACTCTGTCGGAAAATCAACAAGTAAATGGGTGAGCAACTCGGTAAATGGAAGCGTTCAAAAAAAATAACTTTAAATAAAAATTGAACGTTATCTCGGTCGGTAGAACGTTACCGATTTCAGAGCTTGTACCAAATATAAACCTTTCAACTTAAAATTTTCACAAGTGTACCTCTGAAGTAAAAGAATAATAATCAAATAGAACTTCAACTTAAGCAGAATGAGAACGGACTTTAGGAAGCATAAGACGGGAACCCTTTTTGTAATAAATTAAAAAAAAAACAAAACGGTATCACTTTAAATGCAATTAGCTCCCGAGCCCGGACTTCGCAGCGACTTAGGGACCTAATATTTAGAGTGATTAACGGTACTGATCAATGGTGAACTCCGTCCCTGAGCCCGGACTTCTCAGCGACTAGGGGACTAAATTCGCAGTACCAAATGACTCGCGAAAGTTTGCCAGTCAGATCTTCCCAAACAGATTACTTATTAAACACTTCTTAGAACTCGGACCTGTCCACATAAAATTCCACAACCGCTTGTTGCTTACTAGAAATAATAAGTTCCGCCTGCCCGGTATGCTCAGCGGCTGGGGAACTAATATATTTATAGCAAAATCGGGAAAAGTACCGATCAACGGTGAACCCCGTTCCTACTACCCGGTTATACTCAGCGGCTTGAAGGAACTACAAGTTCACGGTACCAAAGTGATTCGCGACGGTTGTGTAATCGAGGGATCGGTGATCAAGAAAAGGATGTAAAAAAAATCTATATACCTTAGGTTCTTACTTCCGGGTGTCACTTGTGAACTCTGTTCAAGAAAATGAAATAAAACGGTAGCAGTCACTTACTCAAAACTGGCTCTGAAATCCGTACACGAAATACGAACGGAGATATGACAATTGAAACGGTATCAATGTCAACGTTGCACCAACACTGCAGTTTACTGTCACTCTCACTCAAATGAAAATATTGAAAATTTGAAACCAAACAATACGGCGGAGAAATATTCTAAGTATCAAAATCAAATTTACTTAGGAAAATTCGGTCGGTAACTTTAAAAACTGAAAACTGGTTCGCAGGAAAAATTCAACTTGTCACTATCGCAGGTAAAGTTCAACTCCCCCTGATTTTTCGAATTCTCGTATTTATAGAAATCCTTTTCAGAAACAAAAAATGATGGAAAAACTGCCATAAAAACCAGGTGTCGTACCATGTTTTTCTACCTTCGAAAAACTCAAAGGCACAAAAACTCCAGAAATTTGGTTACTACTTTTTGTCTTTCATAAAAAAAACGTACCAAATCGAAACCTATATGAAAGTAAATATTTTTGGAACAAGAAACGTTTAGGAGCAAAAAGTGAGCGGCGTCAGATTTTCAGACGAGAATGGATGGTGTTTTTGACGAAAGGGTTTCAGAAAAATATTTACTAGGTTTCCTGACACTTCCGGATATTCCTCCACAGCGGTATTTCAGTCTTTAGCTTGCCATTTACCAGTAGAATTGCTCATTCAGGACAATTTATAACTTATGATTATAGTACATAACCTCACTTCTCCCTAATTCCCAGTTTAGGTAAATTAACAATATTAGAAAGGAATTCAAAAGGATCTAGCTCGGGAATGTACTCAGTATACTATCCCAATAAAACTGATCCAAATTATTCATACCAAGCAGCTGGGAGAAGTTTGGTATCTGAGAATTCAACGAAGCGTTTGGGTGTCGGAATGAATCGAAGGTGCTGATGGCACAAAGCAAGTGACATGGTATTGAGACTGTTCAACCTATACGGGAAAAGTGAGAGAACGGTCAGTTGTTTCTGGATAGATTGAATTTGCAATATATTGTTGAAAAGTTTTGACAAGCGAGATGATTCCGTTCTCTTCGATATCAAAATTGCAGGTAGGAAAAAAACACTTCGTTACAACATTTCCCGTGTGTTGGAATTTTTCATTTTCTTTGAGTTTCTCGAAGGCCTTTTTGTACTTTCCATGTATTGTGTTTGTGAAGTGGAACGTTTTCACGTGCTTCATTTTCATTTGACTAGGCAGGTTTCATTCTATGGGGTATGCACTATGATCAACGATGGAAGAGTAAGAACTCCTTGATAATTACTTTGTACGAATGGTATAAAGTAGATGTGTATGCCCCGAAGTCGACGATCTTACCTTAGGGCATAAAAATCTATTAATACCCGCGGTGCATGCAAATTTTTATACCATACTAGTCCGATATCTTATTCACAATATGCATACAACTAATAGTATATTACACACCGAGGTGGGAAGTGATTCATTCCTGTCGTGAGATCAGTTAGTTAACCGAGACGCAAAGCGTCGAGGTTAGTTATGATCTCGAGACAGAAAACTTTCTACTGAGGTTTGTATACTCTTTTATTTACAACCATCATATTCCGATTAAAATTAATGAAATTGTTTCGTTTATCTAAAATATTACATTCAACAAAAATTGCCAATAAAATGGTTTTCTCAGAATAATCAAGTAGATATATTGTTACCATGACTACGGGGTATATAATTGTCACCAATATAAAAAAATGTCAGATGAAGCCAATAAATGACAAATAAAGTCTAGAATAGCGGGAAATGAGGGCATGAAGTGAGGCCGGAAACTGAGAGCGGGAAGTAGAGGCCCAGTTTACCATAGTCATACAGTAAGGACACTCGAATGTCAATTTGACAGTTCGTGGTGTATAATGTCATGTTTTGGCGGTAAGCTCAAATTTACGGAATAGTGAACAGTAATCATTATGCCATTTGCATGTTACAAAGAATATTTTGTATACAATAAGGTTTGAAATGAATGTAAAATTTCTCAAGTACCTATAATAATGCTAAACACAAACATATTTTTTTTAAAAACAAAGGATGAGATATAATTGAGTTATAACATCGGAAAACTTCATTTTATCCTGTGTTTGTAAACAAATAACGTGAATGTTTGGCATTATTATAGGTACTTGAGGAATTTCACATTTATCCTCACCGGGCCACCGTGCTGGGTAATCGCACGTTAAAAGGTAAGGCCTCGTTGATCCGTTGCTCACACAAGTTTCGACTTCTGAGGGTTGACGTTCGTCAGCTGATTAACGGAACGAACAATTTTAGAACAACAAAACAAAAATTTCAAACCTCATCGCAAAAAAATATTCTTTCAACGGACAAAATGACAAAATGATTACTGTTCACTATTCCGTAAATTTGAATTTACCACCAAAACATGATATTATACACCCAGAACTGTCAAATTGACATTGGAGTGTCTTTACTGTATGGCTTTGGTATACTGGAGTAGAGGTGTGTAATTTGATACTTCCCAACCTTCAGTGACGTTAGTAATGACAGCTTTGCATATATAAATAAAAACTGTTGCACGTCACCATGGGCGTGGTTGAATATTGAAGTACACTGTAGCCAGATTGTGAACATGGAATTTTAGATGAAAATCAAACTGGTGTGTTGAATATGAAAGAGGGAAAATTGAAAATGTTTACTAACTTCCTTTGTTGATAGATACGTGTATATCAATCATTGAAATATGGAAACTTATCCATGAAAAAGTTTTTTCCTAGATTTCCAATCCGAAGCTTTCGAAGGTTCAAATCATATTTTCTTAATATATATACAAACTATTTTGGGAAATCGAGATTTTTCCATTTTTATGAACTGCAAATACTTACTTCGTTCCTACATTGTATAAAACTTGTAACACATAACACTAAATATAGTACTGCAGTATTTGTAAGCCTCTTGGTGGTGAGTAAGCTTTGCTATCTTTACTATTCCTACAAACTCAAGTATCTCGATACTAGGAATTACGATCAGTGATAATCTCTCATGGGAAAACCATGTTAGATCTATCGCTAAAGGTGCTTCCCAGAAACTTGAATTTATATCTCGTGAGAAGAAATATTTCACTTCTCATCAGCTTCTGAATGATCTACAAGGCTCAGATACGACCTGTCTTGGAATACAGCTCTCATGTGTGGAGGTCGGCACCAAAACATTCATTGAGGCTTCTCTATTCTATTCAGAGAAAGAATCCGTCTTGTTGGTGATTCTTCGCTCTCTTCGATGGAACATCGTTAGAAGGGTAGGAGACTTGTCTCTCTTCCATAGATTCAAAGTGAATGCTCGGGAATCTTTTTTCAATAGAATAGCTGAGCTTTGGAACTCCTTGCCGAAAGAGATTTTTCCTGAGGCTTACAAATTCAAAGTGAATGACAATTCGTATCTCCTTTCTCCTGATTCATGCGGTGTTTTCTGAACATTACAGGGCTTCCCTTTCGTGTGAATCTGCATGTGAAAAAAAACCATACTTTACATACTGCAACACGATGAAAATGAATTCCTGACTATAGGTTATAAATGAAATGTACTACGTTGTATTCAATTTAACTCTCGACCAGCCGTTAAGGAAGGCGAAGGGACATTATTATCACACTCTTTTTCGAAATAACTACTCGAAGATGTCACCAACTCTAGGCAGCGATGGTTTTCAACACTTTCGATATTTTTACGGCAAGTCTGAGACTGATGCTTTCTATAGAAGTATCGAAATATTGATTACAATTATCTTACTTGAAGAACCGAACTGACTCTTTCGAATAACAATCATCAATTGGTAAATAATAGACCTCAAACAAATTGAGAAAGAATAACAGGCGCCAAATTTGAAATTCAATATGAAAGTTCCAATGCATTTCTATCAATGGATTGGTACTAGTGCACTGATTTCAAGTCGTCATCGATGACGAACAAAAGCTATTAAATTGTATTTGTAAATATTAGGAATAAACCACAAATCAATTTCAAACTTATTGGCTTGTAATAGTTGCTAAGGAAATGCTGTATTCATTTGTCAGAAATGAATCTGCTAGGTGTCAGGCTTGAGTCAAAATGCATGAAAGTTTTCAAAATCATGACAAAATTGTGGAATAAGCAGAGAAAGCAACACTGAAGTTGCTCGATCAAAAGACGTCTACGATGAATTATATGGCGGAAAACTATGCAAAACATATGAATGAAAAGGTATTGCTTGGATACTTTGGTGATCTCGCTGAAACATTTTCCCCAAATTATCTATGCTCCAAATATTACGTGGTAAAAAATACGTTAATCATGAATTAGGATCTTAACATCGCTTATCACTTCAAGTTGAGTGAATATCTGGAGCAAGGGTCAAAAGGATACCAGCCAAAAAAAAATTAAGAGCTCTCGTGAAGACGTTTTGAAATTAATTCATGAGGCACCGAATGACACGTTTTAAATGAACAAAGTTTCTTTGAAATTTGGTGTGTTTGTGGCTGTCAACGACAGAAACTTGCAAAGATGCTAGTTACCAACGTAGAATATAAAGAAGACTTTTAATATTATGTAATATCATTAACGAAGGTTCTAAATAATAAGTTATCTTCGTAAGGGTATAAAGTTCACTGTTATGTGGTTAGTAACTGAACGATGAATGAACGATAATGAAGTAGTATAACATAAAAAAAGTATGATCTCAAAGAGAAATATCTTGGAATATCAACAGGTTAAAATTATTCAGTGAGTGGTTCTGAAGAATGACTTTGCCCAGATGTTTTGGAAGATCTCAATTTGGATCGAACATGCCTTTTTTATGACACACGGCTTATTTTTATATAAGAGTTAAACGACACAGTTCTTTCTTTAAGATTTCAAATGTTCTTTCTGATTTTCTGATTGTCTTTTTTACGTTCATACAGAATTGCACCAGTGCAATAAAATTTTCTGTCAAAAAACTCAACATTCACTAGTTTTAAGATATTCCACAACATGCCATGCTAATAAATATATAGGTGTGAAATTCTACAACAATTTCGGTGATATATTGGACACAGAAAAAACAGTTGAAAACGTTCAAAAACCACAGTTTTCAAACAAAAATTGAAAACATTTTCAGCCAGTCATGCCACCTATAATATCAATCAATTCTCAAATTATAAATGAAACGTCAACTGACTCAAATTGCAATGCATAAATATCAACACAATAATTGTTTATCTTCATTTCATTAATGTACCATCGCAAATTTTCTCTGATTGTGATCTACTGTCACAATTTCTTTCATGACTAGTCAGATAATTTTGTATACAATATGTATGTATAAACGAAATGATTTCAGAATCAATGAGTTCAGATTCATATTTGATAAGTTTATTTTGTGATAATGTAAATCTTGAAAACTGTTGACTATTGGTCTAGGTTTTTTAATTGAAAAGGTCTCATTTTGACCTACATCGAAACTGACAACAAAATTCAATTTTGAGAATTTTTTTACACGATGAAGTCTTCTCAGATACTCTTCTATAACATCATATACCAGAATTTTGATGTTCGAAAATTTTCTAATCACAAATCTATGCTAGACAGCTGTTTCGACCTGCATAGGTCCCTGCAGCGGCTGGGCTTTCGAATACAATGCTTTCCAAACAGACTGCCTTTCACAAGACAAAATAGAAACCTTCGTATACTTATAAGGTAGTCTAACTTCTTGTTCCAATCCGACAGTTTTCTTTCTTCCTTAACAGGTAACACTATCAACACTATCTCTACCTGATTTCCTCATTATCTATCCTACACAAAAATTCATTTCATTTAGGGCTGGTGTTCAATGTTCAATGAATGCGCAGAACTACTTTGGGGTTATTTGAGAATTTTCAAGAAATTTCGTGAAGTTTCAAGAATTTGGCGAAGGCGCCAATATATTATTTGGTGGAGGCGTCACTGTTGTAAGCAAACAAGAGGAATATATCGATCTTTATACTTGATGAATATGTTTTGATTTGAAAAAAGCTATCGTCTAAGGGGTATTTTTTTATTTGCTTGAGTGTGGAAGACGATGTTCATTGCTGAGTGACATCGGCTCGGACTTTCATTGTCTATATAGTTAACTCTATTGAATCCTGTTGCGGAAAACTTATAATACGAAAAATGTCGACTAAAATAATGAATTACCAATAGAATTGCAAAACACGGTGAAGCAATCAAAAATAGTAGGGTAGTCATCACCCGAAGACGATTGAGGATAATACCAGCGACCGAAACGTCGTGAGTACAATCAACCATTTTCAAAAAATTGATTCATATATTTCTTCTTCTGAATATGATTGACTTTACATTTCATATTCAATATTTTGATTTTTTCCTTGACCAAAATCCATTTGAATCTTTTTGTTTGGATTTGAGTCCCTTATTTCTCCATTCATTTGACAGGATTTTTTATCCCTCTTTTTGCTTTCCGATTAACTTCTGACTCCAAAGGTTGAAAGTTATATATTTATTTCATTATCCAACATCAATCCATACTCAATGAACAAGTATCAATATTTTCCTTTCCGTTTAACATAATGAAAGTAGTCTCTTTGAGGGTTATTTTCTTGTTCCATTCTATAATGTCATGAGTAAATTTGATGTCATTTTACTCGACCATGTGGGTACCAGTTGTTGATAATATGTGATCAACTCATTCAGACTTATCTAGTTCTCTTCCTCCCAAGTGGTTTTTATGGTCAGCTGTTCTTATTCTTGATGGCCTTGATGTTTCACCAGTGTAAACACTGCCACAATCCCAGGGGATACTATAATAGTTATTTATGATATGAGTGCTAAAAGTGATATTTTATTCTGTGAGAAGGAAAGTTTGGGACACGACGCCGAGGACGGAGTGTTCCATCCCTTCAAACAAAATAAAATCACTTTTAGCGGGTATATCATACACCATTTTTTCTACAAACACCATTAAAAGTCCAAATTGAGGCATACCTATTTCACATTGATTAATTGATGAAATAATAGCCTCGAGATTATCAGTTTTGAATCCAAATTCATCTAATATATTCATGAAACAAGTTGCAAAGGTAATCAAAAGCAGAATTTCTTGATTTGTCTTTGTTGACAACTAACGTCAATAAATCACGAATTATTCTTTTTCGCTTCTTCGTTCCTCGATGGAAAGTGATCCAGAAAATGAATTTCTACCGTCGGAAATTGAAGAAGCTGCCAATAAAACGAGTTTTCATACGATAGTTTCTTGAAATGGCGTGATCAGAAAAATGTCAGTGGCAAGGAGGCCACTGAAAAAATGGTTCTTGCATACTTTGAAAAAAAGTCCAAAATATGGAAATCGTCAATGCTTTGGTCGAATTACTCTAAGTTGAAGTCGATGATGAACATATAAATAATCATGACATAAGGAGATATTACAAGCTTGTGGCTTTTTTGAAGCGAAAGGGTGATGGATATCGACCTAAAAAGTAAATAAATCACTTTTAGCACTAGTGCTAAGAATGATTTACTTTTAACGCCAGTGTAAAAAAATGGCATTCAAGACACTGACAGAATGCGTCAAAAATTATACTATTACTGACGTTTGTAGAAAAACATAATTTTTTGAATTATGTCCCGTATTTGAAGGCCTGTTTCGAGTTAAAAGGGATCCTATTGTGTTCTCTGTTTTGAATATTGTTCTTACATTGTACCCATCACCTTTACGTTCGATTTTTTCCGATAAACTTTGGATATAGGGGATGATCATTTTTATATGGGAAATTTGTTGAGTATTGGTGTTTGCTCTATTCGAACTCCTCCAAACTTCTTGATGGTTCCATCAACAAAATCGTCAGGAGAAGCATTTTCTCAGATACTCCGAGTTCATTTTTCATGGTAACTATTTCTCTGTCTAAAATCTCCGGGTTTGATGATACGATTTTTGCTCTATCATTGAGATTGTTATGACATCTATACCAATTTGCCCTGAAGACAGATATTATAAGGACTTGAAGCTCTTTACTCTTCATCACCAGGGGAGGAAAAATCCAAAATATGTGTTCCAGAATAGATCAACCTTCTCAAAAACATTCGAACAACAGAGACCACACTATCTTTCCGAAAATAGCTTAACATATTGCAAAGTCCAATCGAATCACGTATCACCTGAACTTTCCGTCATTCTTCTTCATCTCCTATGGGAATAACCGATAACGTTGTTACCTTCGAAGCATCTCGGCAACATTCCTCCTCATAAATTATGATCGCACCCGTCTGGCTTCTGGATATCCATCGAGTTTAACATTGTTAAGAAACGTCTCGTGCAACGTGATCCATTCCCGGCTGTTATCTGAGAATTCCGCTCTCGAAATCACGAAAGGATAACGTGTTAGACCACGTGAAACTTGTGATCCATCTGGGGATGTTCGTAATTGCTTGGTATGCAGAGTTTTACAAAATGGAGACTCTATACCAGGGTTTCTCAATCTACGAATACACGAATCACAGAACAATTTAGGTTGAAACAAGAGACATATTTTGACGAAAAAACAATAGAACTGGCACTTCGCAAGGTGGTCTTCTGGGAGCACTACTTTTCCTTCTGTATATCAATGATCTCCCAAGTTTCATTGAGTATGGAAGAGAATTCATATACGCAGATGATATCACTATCATTGTAACATTGGATAGTATTGTCGCGAATTATTTTACTGACATAGTGCTCCCTGAAGGGGATTCAACTGTGAGTTCCCTTCATACTGAAGAACTAACACACTATACTTACACTAGAATATAAAACATCTCGGGGCTGCTGGGAAAGTGTCAGTTACGATGTTCTTGATTGATGAAATTCCACGCCTTACTTCCTGTCAGACTCGCAATGTATTTGATATACAGGAGGTACATTTATTGAATGCCAAAATTATAGAACTGACACGAACTAAGGGATTTTCTAGACATTGGAAGCGGGTTACTTTTATTTCTTCTAAATAAAAGTATTATTATTATTATTATTCTTTATGACAGTATGAAGGCCTTAGAACATAAATTATCACATGTAGTGAGGCATTTCTTGGACTGGTGCCATAACAACCACCTGATGAAAAATTTAAAGAAAGCTGTCTATAGAATTCATCAACAAATATAAAGAAATAGATAATATCACACTTATTATTGAATCAACTACATTGACATCATCTATGTGTACAAAATTTCAAGGTAGACAACTGGACAGTAAATTAGATTTCAAAGAACGCATAAACTTTTTATGTACGAAACTAAATGAAATATACTTTGCTTTCGTGACTTTAAAAAACAAGTTTGATCAAAATTATCTTCTCAACTTTTATTACTCATTCGGTTACTCAATACTGAAATCAAATATTACGATTTGAAGACAATCTGTAGAAGTTGACCTTATTTTCATAATTCAGAAGAGTTTCCTAAGGCTGATTTTCGATATGCCTTGTAACGAGTCTTTCAAGGACCCTTTTCGCAAATAGGCATAAAATTCTCACTTTGACCGGCATCTATTTGTATAAAATAATAATTTACGTCCATCAAAATTTATCTTCCTTCACTAAAACACATGAAGTACATAAGTATCCAACTCGATCGGGCCTCAACCCCCATTGAAACGATCCAATCATATGGGGTATAAAAACTCCCTCGGTATGCAGCAGCCAATGCTTTCAATCAACTCTCAGAAAACCTCATAAGAATCCACGATCACAAAAGATACAATAGAGAACTTAAGCAATTTCTGCTTGATAAGTTTTCCTATTCCATGTATGAATTCAATAATGCTAGGTGTTAGATCTTATGGAAATTGCTGCCCGTCTATGTGGTTTTTGTTTACAGTGTTTCAGCAAACTATTACGTTTCCATTATCTTGAGTGCTGAATTTTTGCGTGTACATATTTGTCCCCAAGTTATTTCTCATAAATTATTACACTTTCTTACAATAACAAAAAGCGTAATGTAACAAAAATATTTTCTATACTGAATATGTTCCTGTCATTTGTTACTTTGTTAAGGTATTTCATACCTTAGGAAACACATCCGCTGATAATGACTTATCTCATGTATATGCATGCTGTTTACCTAAGAGATAAAAATAAATCTTATCTTATTTCATGGGTCGTGATACACTGATCCAGACAACTATTGGAACCACAGCCCCATACAATGCTATCTGCTGTTGATGATGAAGCTAAGTTATATCAATTCATGCCCTTTTCACGTTTTTTATGTATAGAGATTCATAGGAAAGGGAAGCCCTGTAACGTGCATAGAACACCGCGTGAAGCGTGGGATAGAAGAAACGAATGAACATTAATTTTCTCAAATGTGTAAGCCTCAGGAGAAACCTCCTTCGGTAAGGAGTTTCAAAGTTCAGCTCCTCTATTAAAAAAGATTCCTGAGCAAGAGAGGTTCGACAGGTCTCACAACAAAAGGGTGGGATTTCCCACTCGTCGGGTCATTGGTGTTGATACTGTCAAGAGTTGTAAGATTGACGACAATTCAGAAGAGCACCGACCGTGGAAATATCTATGGAAGAGAGACAAGTCTCCGACCCATCTACGATGTTCCAAAGAAGAGAGCGAGTCTGTGAGCGAAGGAACACCAACAAAAAGGATTGCCTTTCTCTGAATGGAATCAAGAAGCTTCAATCAATGTTCTGGTATCGAGCCCCACACACGAGAGCTATATTCCAAGACAGGTTGTATCTGAGCCTTGTAGATCATTAGAAGCTAACGAGAAGTGAAGTATTTCTTCGCACGAAATAGAAATCCAATTTTCTGGGAAGCACCCTTAGCGATTGATCTCACATGGTTTTCCGATGAGAGATTATAACTGATCGTAATTCTTAGCATCGAGATACTTGGCTTTGTAGGAATAGTTACTCCTGACATCTGAATACTAGACGATGATAGATTTGCTTTCCTTGAGGAGAGACATGCCTGGGTTTTCGTAGCATTAAATTCCAGCAAGTTCATGTTACCCCATTTTATTATTTTAACCAAGACGTCGTTAATTTTATTGACGTGAAAGTTTCTTTGAATTTTTGTTTCTCGAGCTGATATGGGTACTCTGGAAGAGAAACAAGTATGGAGAGTACTGTCGTCCGCAAAACTATGTACGGAACAAGATGTTTCCTTGAGCAAATCACTGATATGAAGCAGAAACAAAGTGGGCGCTAGAACCGAACCCTGTTGAACACCTACATTTATTGGGAGAATATCAGATGATTCCCCATCAACAGCTACATACAGAAACCTATCAGACAGAAAACTCTTCAACAAAGCACACAACTGAGGAGGCAAACCACAAGACGGCAGTTTAGAAAAGGAGAGAAATATCGAGTGCAATAGCTATCGTTTTTTCGAATTTTTCGATTGAATGCTGTCAAATATGAGAAACATAAGCCAATAAGTCACTGGTTGATTGTTGTTGGCGAAATCCGTATTGCCAATCATTAATTATTCCTGATTTCTCTAGATATTTGATAAGCTTCACATCGATTGCTTTTTCCATGACTTTTCAAATGATAGAAAGCAATGCAATTGGTCCATAATTAAAAGGTAAAGTTTCTCTCCTTTCTTAGGAACTGACTGAACTCAAGCTGTCCTCTATAGGTCTTAGGAAAAAAAAACAAGTTGTGTGAAAGGTTGAATAATTCGCAAAGTACTGGTGTCGATTTGGGGGCACATGCTTTCAGAACAACTGCTGGGATTCCATCAGATCAATCAATCAATCAATCAATCAAAATATGCTTTATTGTCAGAAGATTTACATCTCATTGACAAAGTCTGAGAAAGATTTGGTCATTACAAAAACATATAACTACTCAGTAAAAGATATACAATAAAATATAATAAAATAAAAAAATAATAATAATAGAATTTTTAAGTCAGAAGGACAACAAAGATAAAAACGGGTATAAAGTTATATTTAGTTAAAGCTTTTATTGAAGTATTCATCGATTTCATAGAATACCTCTTCTAAGAGAATCATCTTAACAGTTCTCCTAAACAACACTATTGACTCAATGATTTTGACTCGTTCTGGAAGATGGTTGTATATTTTAGCTGCATTGTAAATGATCGAGTTCTTTGTTAGATTTGAAATAGGAATGGGTAGTCTTATGTTGTTGTTTTGGCGTGTGGATCCAAGATTGATATTATATATATGTAGGTTCCTATGAACTAAACATGCCGTTTCCAGTATAAAAAGAGAAGAAAGGGTAAGGAGTTTCTGTTCTCTGAAAAGTTCCCTACAAGAGACCCTAGGCCCCACCTTACAGATATAGCGAACAGCACGCTTTTGTAGATCCGCAAGCTTTATTCGTCTTCAAGTCCATTGAAATATTTCTTATATTTTGTTGGTGAGATATTATTTCAGGCATATGACTGTCGACAGGCGTAAAATACGGAGGATCCAGAGTAGAATTTCCAGCAAACATATTTGCGAATATATTTGCTTTTTGTTAGGCAGTGGTGGCTTGTGATCCATTCTCTTTGGTTGAGGGGTAAATGAACTGGAAGTGAAATTTTTGGCGACAGCTTTAGCAAATGACCCAAACCGTTTGGACATTCAACAAGTTTTGAAAGGATGTTATGATTATGTGCTACTTTAGCAGCTTCAATTGTTGCACTACACCTATTCTTTGCGTTAAAATACACAAACTAATATTATTTGCGCTCATGAAATGGGTTTCAATTCAATCAATAGTGTAAACAATAGAACAGATAATGGTAATAATAAGACGAAGTGCTTTCTTCCCTGCGATGAATTTTTCATCACAACCGTTTCTTTGAAATTTGAAATCATAAGCTCGGCTATAGAAATACCTCATCATAACTTCTCTTTCATTCATTACTCAAGAGACCGTCCATCCTCTCAAGAAATCACTCATTTATATTTCATCCCTCAGAGTTGTGTTCATCCTGGCGACAAAAGACGGCGAAGGCAAATACGCGCAAAGTGAATGATAATGAAAAAGTCTTCGAGGATACTTTAAGTTTGTTGGAAGCTTTTTAACGCTTCAAACGGGACGCTCTTCAATTATTTCTCCGTTTACAGAGGTGCAAATTCTTGGTGAGTAAGGAGGATGAGTCACAGAATTGAAGTGAGGTTGGTTTTGAATGGTCCAGGACGGGCCAATTTGTCCTGGTCCCGGACCATTCGATACCAACCTGCATAATACTAACTGAAATTTTGAACTCACTTCTATCAGTCAAAATTCTGATCAACCCCCTAGTAACTTTTCATACATTAGCTTACCATATTCTACTGAGATCACACCTGGACTTGGCAGAATATTCAGTAACATGGATAATATTTGAATAGCCAATAAAAGTGTTTTTACAATCAATTCCTTCTTTTTCAATGTTAAAGATAAAGTTCTAAAATTTTCCCAGTCAAATGTGGTTTACTGTGTTCCTTGCAATAACTGTGACTCTGAGTCTGTCGGACAGACAGGAAGACTGTTGAAGGATCGCATTTCTTCACATAAAAGCGACAGCAGACTCCATCCTGAAAGGTGTACTCTGAGTGAACATACTTCCAAAGAAGAACATGCAATGAATTACAGATCCAATAAAATTTTATCGATTTGTTTCGAAGAGAGTGTTCTTAGAAATGGCTTTCATTTTCCAATGTTCAAATAATTAAAAGAACCGATCTCAATCATTTGAGTAGAATTTATTCATATTTATTATTAATTGATGGGAATTCGAGGGTTCTCGAAGATAATTCGAGTGACGTTACTTAATCAAAATATTTGATATATATTTTTCCACAAAATCAAATTCACTTTTCAAAATTTATTACTATATTACATTTTCCCACCTCTTCTTTTGCAGCACCTGTATTTGTATTGAGGTCTCAGCGGCTTAGGCCAAATTGTTTCTTAATAAGAATTTTTTAGTGACATTTGACATTTTCGACAAATGACTTTGGGCGCCTTCATAACCATAAAATTTCATGCCCTTTCATCATCTCCATATGGTGTTCGTTACTACACCTTTTCATCAAAAAGGAAGAAAATAGTTTTTAATGTATATAAGTGTTGTACTAATACGTATCAATGTTTTTAAGAATTTTACTATGTGTCAACTGACTTTTTTAACCATTCCATTCAGCAAATATCCTCACTAACAATGTAAGGAAAATTTTGTTTCATACTTTCACTCATCAGTATTATTTTGTAGCTCTCTGATGATGACAATAACCGATTGAAACTTTTCCTAGATATCCATCAAACTGATATTTTTGCACTCGACCCGCGTTTCGCTAACAAGATTAACATCTTCAGGAGAATTTTCTTCTCCTGAAGATACTAACCTTGTTAGCGAAACGCGCGTCGAGTGCAAAAATATCAGTTTGGTGTTAGGGTCATTGATCTCTAGGAGAAGTTTCAACTTTTACACCAAAGGTTCCAAAACCCATCGTTTAATAACCGATGGTCGAAATATTGGAAATATATTGTTATAAGAGTATACTTTCGCTTTTGCTGCTGTCCCAAATATAATCCTCAAGTTTTGTTCTTAACTTGTCATCAAAGACTCCCTCTCCTCTCTTCTTCTATATTCATATATATAAAACTGAGTAGTCTCGGAATACACTCAAAGTGGGAGAGTATGCCTTGGAGATGCAGGATGCAGTAAAAAAAGGGGCCTGGTTGAAGAACAACTCTTTGTTAAAATTGTCGAGCTTTCGAAAAATTTATTTCCATTATCACACACACATATATATATATATATATATATATATATATATATATATATATATATATATATATATATATATTGTTGTTGAGTTCGGGTTGAACCGCGCAAGGGTTTGTGACTTGATGCCGGGGCCTCAATCTGCCTACTCCTTAGATCGAACAGTTCCCCACATCGGCCAGACCGACAGACGGATCAACGAACGCAAGAATGAACATGTATTATCAGTGAAAGGAAAAGTCACCACATCTTCCATCTTTCAACACGTATTGGAGACAGAACATAACATCAATTTCGAGAACACAAAAACACTAGCGAGCGATGAAAACTTCTACTCTCTAACAATCAGAGAGGCTATTGAAATTGAGAAACGACCGAGTGGTATGAAGAAGAGAGATGACGCGCAAAGATTACCAAGAACGTGGAAATCCGTTCTATCACACAACAAAACCAAGCAGTCCACACCACTAGAACAAGGTCGGATCCTACCACGTATCACGTGGGCAATTACGTGGCACGTAATAGCCCAGGTATAATGACAAATGCGGTCGGACCAACGGAGAAAGTAGGAGGGGCCCAGATCAGGGATACCATCAATGAACACCCCTATATATTGAGAAGCAGAACTCGAATGAATTAGTTTTAAATTTTGAATGCGTGTCCGAATTCACCGCACCTTTGCTGGTCAATTGGAAGAAACTGCTTAACATGTGCTTTGTGAATGCGAAGCGATAGCAAGTTTTGAATTTGAACGCAGAAGAAAAAGCAAAAAATCACTGCCCCATCCAGTCGTCTTATGAAATCACACAAGAAATCTCGCGTATAATCAATCATTCAGGACATATATTGGGTGTCAAAGTATCAAATAAGTTATCGATACAAATGTTATAATCGTAACAAAACCCAAACCATCGATATCTCAGTTGTTACAATGAATGTGAACATACGTAATGTTTTCAATTAGTATCTGGCATAATATTTTCAGAAACATATTCATTCCTCTCTAACTGAATGTGAAGAACATATTATTGCCGATGTTAGAGTAAAGTATCAGGAGGCGGTAAAAGTCATCAATCAAGGCCCGAAATTCAATTTATCTCGTTACTGAAAAATTTCATAAAATAAATATATCAACTGCAACGCGGTCTAGTTCGAAATGATGTATGACCGTCCAATTCTTCATGTTTCCAATAAAGCCAGATAGTTTCATTAATACTTTAGCCTCACTCATCTGGAAACTGATATCATCTGTCATATTCTGACAGAATTATCTCGTATGTGAATCTCGAAATCGGTAGAATATACAGAGAAAGGAAAGGAGGCAAATGAATGCGAATTTTCCCTCTTACTCTGGGAGATATTGTAGATTGTTTTACTTGGGGTTTTTATTGAATATTTTGAAGCGAAAATGAAAGATTTGTAGAACTGTATAATATATAATTCATTTATTTTCGTATAGACTGGATGTTTGAAGTCAGCCTGTCAAAGACTTGTTGAAACAGAGGTTTGTAGATTTCGTTTTTTGTGTATCTGATCATTTTTGAACATTATTGCTTTCAATTTTTGTGAACAAAATTTATCTCTCGAGCCTTTCTGTCGTACACAGGGTGCTTTACTTTCTGGTGGCAACGGCACAATAAAATGATTTTCCAAATATTATTTTATCATTGTTATTATTGAAATCTAATAATATAATCAATTGGAAAGCGAACCAGTGCAACTCTTCGGAGGGGCATTAAAATATGCCTAAGGGAATAAATACTTCACAGGAAGAGTATTCCTCCATTTTAACATTTTTTAATACGGGGGCCTGTATGTCAAACTTTCCAAGTCATATTCAATGACAACTGAATACTGTTGATGACGGTATCTTCTCGGAATTTTGTCAGAAATTTTTCGTCTTCATTCAATATGACCTGGATGGTTTGAAAATATTAAGAATACATTTTTGTATTCAGAAATTCAAATTTGGGAATGGCCCAAGGAAAACAACAACTTGTGAAACTCTTTCTTTAACTATTTTCAATGGCCTATTGAAATTTGCAATGACAAGGAGCAAATTACCGTCCAGTATAATCCCAGTAGAAAATTCATTCAATTTCCAAATTGAAACCCCCAAATACATGGTCATCAACTCCCCGAAGTTGGCTGAAATGTTATTCGAAGAGAGGAGACAGATAAAGATATATTGGTCCGTAATATGGAACAAATAATATACAGTGAGATTTTCACATATTATTATATGTGAAAATCTTAGCTATGTCAGCTATAAGGTACGTCAAAACTACAGGGAGCACGAAGTATAAAATATACATAAAAAAATTCAACACTGAATACAATGGGGTGATTTTTCAGAGATACGAGATATTGAAAGCTTCTACAATATTAGAAAAACACCAAATCACATGGAGCGATTTACAGACACAGCTCATTGGTTGGTTCTTATATATTCAACAACATCAACATTGGATTTCTAAGTCAATAATTTATGTGTTTTATGAACGTATTATTTTCGCAGTATGTAATGCCATGAATAGAACACGCCTATCCTGGAATTAACAGCAAAATCTTGTATCGTTCATCTAAACTACCATTTTCCGTACAACATAAATCGAATTACGTGATTTACGGAGTCTTACCAAAGTCAAATGCGTTTTTAATAAACGACCATGAACGATCCAAGTTATGAAACAAAATATTTTTTAATACTCCAGGGAATATAGTCGAAAAAAAGGCCAGAATAGCACGAAACGCAAAACAAACAGCTTTTTAGACAAATCATTCCTGTGCGAGATGTTTTTGCTGGTCGCTGCCTCCCAAGTAAGGTGGCTATATATTGGTGTTTTCACTCCATATAAAAGATTGTCAGCAAATCAGACGACCGATCTGGCCGACTTGATCAAGAATTCATGACGTCGACCCTAGTGATAACTCAAAAAATTCGCCTGGTATCGTCACTCTCGCAGTTGAGATGACAGTCATGTGCACGTCCTGTGTTGCCAAGTGGCTATGTCGTTGCGAATTCTGCTCTATGTGGATTGTTTCTATTTTCATTTGAGCAATATAATATTGTGATCTAAATTCAAAAGCTCGGTTTAGAAGTAGTATCACAGTTCAGCTGAATATTAATCAAAGGTAATACTACGAGTCCTTCAAATTCAATCGATAAATTTTCATTTTCCACAAAAACTTTTTTATTTGGCAAAAGTATGAAAACAAACCGATTGATAAAATCACGAGTCCGTAGGACGAGTGATTTTTATCTAATTCGGTTTGTTTGAATGCTTTTGCCTCAAAATAAAAGAGTTTGAGTGTTTCGAAAATGAAAATTTATTATATTAAATTTAAAGAACGAGTTGTATTTGGAGAGATTATTTTTTGAACAAATAGAAGGAAGAACAATTTTATTGATCAGTATTTCATTTACATAAGAAGGAACGGAGAATAGGTGAAAATTTTACAAATTTGAAATGTCAAACAACGATGTATGCCCTCTATGATCCAGAAGAGATATGATGCTTACGCATTGAATATGATAATGCTTGCCGACGATACCAAGAGATGGCGTCACACCTCTCATTGTACAAGGTTGATAATTGAAAATTTCTTATGAAATGAAAATCGCGCCAGAAGGAACATAAAATCATTCGTTATGTCATTGTATCAAAATCTTCATACAACGGTTTCTTCTCATATAACAAAAAATGAATTGTATTTAATAAAAACTAATTGTACGCCATCTTCATTTGAGTTAAGGAAACCTTAAATATTTGAATCGGTCGTTCGCTATATCTGCCATGAAGTTGGTGTTATGAGCTATTTACGTGTTTGAGTCTTCATTGAAAAGTGTTATGTTATTATTATGCTGAAAAAGTGAATGACTATCAATAATAAGGTAACTCTTCATTCATGATAATTTATATAAATATGAGCCAGTTCAATAGAATCGACGCGGTAAACCTTGTAGTTTTGACAGTTCAAAGGTAAACAACGTTTTATCGAAACAATCGAAAGGACCAGGCAGTTTTATCGGTATAATACCCAATGATTGGCTAGAATAACCATAGAATAACCCGCTACTATTGGTTGAAATGCCAAAAACGTCACATTTTGACAAGTGAAAAAAATAATCACGTTAATGCGTGTGAGCGAATAGGAGTGAGAATTGTGATCAAATTTCATAGATATATGAAGTGAGAAAATGCCATTTTTTCTGGTTAGTGAAATCATTATTATTTTTCATATTCTTCTGGGTTGAACTGAAGATATCTAAAACACATATCACTGCATTTATAGAATACTAGCTGACCCGGCCACGCGTTGCTGTGGCTAAAGTTTTTGTTATATTACATTATAGTAAACAATCTAAGAGGAACAATAAGAGAACATCAGTCACGGAGTCCACTATGCTTTTTCACACAGATGGTATTTGTAAAAAAATATGGTGATCTCCTTATTTGACTTTCTACTACTATAACCCTTTAGTACAATGAAATTATTTACGAACAAAGACGAAAATGTTGATGTTGGTATACAAATTCATTGGATTGAGATTTGAAGGGGAAGTACGTTGAACACAATTAATTAAAATGTTCTTATACTTGATATTAAGCAGAAATCAATAGGTACAAAATAAAAATTTATCAGATTTATTATTTCCATTTAATTTTATAACAAATATAAGTATATTACAGTATAATACAGTAAATAACATGTGACGCTTAAACTCATGAATGAGGTAGGCAAGGCAGACAGTCTTAAACTTTTAAACATTAATATCTATTTTTTTGAATTATAAATACTATCAATTTCATTTTAATTTAACACCAATCGGTGCACAATGTTTTTGGTTAACCTGTCTTTAGCTAACACAAATAGATTCGACGGTTTCCCAACACGTGAACACGCAACATATAGTTGCCCATGAGAAAAACATGGATTTTCCAAATCTAAACCATTTGTGGTTGTGCATGACCTTCTGCTGTCCTGATTCTTTGAGCTGGATTTCTTGATTCAATTTGTTCTGCCAACTGATGGGCTCAGCAGCGCCATCTATTGATTACTTACTCAACCCAGTCGAAAGGTATCGACATCTGTTAGAATCATTTGGAGTTAACAGATAATTGTGAATCACACGGGAACGCTGTCGAACGGGATAAAAAGTATCCTATGTCCATCTCCTGGCTCTAAGCTACCTCCCTACCAATTTTCAGCCAAATCTGTTCTGCCGTTCTTGAGTTATAAGTTGTGTAACTAACACGACTTTCTTTTATATATATAGATTACAGTATAATACAGTAAATAACATGTGACGCTTAAACTCATGAATGAGGTAGGCAAGGCAGACAGTCTTAAACTTTTAAACATTAATATCTATTTTTTTGAATTATAAATACTATCAATTTCAATTTAATTTAACACCAATCGGTGCACAATGTTTTTGGTTAACCTGTCTTTAGCTAACACAAATAGATTCGACGGTTTCCCAACACGTGAACACGCAACATATAGTTGCCCATGAGAAAAACATGGATTTTCCAAATCTAAACCATTTGTGGTTGTGCATGACCTTCTGCTGTCATTCTTTGAGCTGGATTTCTTGATTCAATTTGTTCTGCCAACTGATGGGCTCAGCAGCGCCATCTATTGATTACTTACTCAACCCAGTCGAAAGGTATCGACATCTGTTAGAATCATTTGGAGTTAACAGATAATTGTGAATCACACGGGAACGCTGTCGAACGGGATAAAAAGTATCCTATGTCCATCTCCTGGCTCTAAGCTACCTCCCTACCAATTTTCAGCCAAATCTGTTCTGCCGTTCTTGAGTTATAAGTGGTGTAACTAACACGACTTTCTTTTATATATATAGAAGATTATCAGAACGCGTGCACACTCTAGAATGTTGAAGTAAACTCCGCAAGCACGTATTCAAAATTGATATTTGCTGTGAAAACAAATATAAGTTTTCCGACAAGTTTCGGGATTTATTCCATTATGCCAGAGATGGGATTCGTCAATATATCGAACGTGGAGCTATTGTTGATTCCAAACATTTAATATAACGTTGCAGAAGCGGAAAAAGAAGTTTACTCACTATTTTTATGATCTGAAGAAAATGATTGCACAGTGATCAAGTAGAAAATGCAGTTTTATATTTGTATTATTTCCAAAACTTTCGATTGATTTATTACCAAGAAAAAAATTGTTTTCATCAAAATGGATACTGCAGACGGACGTATTATATGAATTTTCTTGCTAGTTCTACACCGACGACGTATCCATTTTTTGTAGATGTTATCATTATAATTTGGTAATCTGTGAAAAACTAATCCAATTTCAGATGATCTTCTTTTACTATTGAAAACACTACATATATAATGGTTTTTACATTTTTTTCTTCTAGTTGTTCCATAGTGATAGTGATAGGCATTCACGTTCGAATTTGAAAACTGAAAACGCTCTCGCCGGATTTTCTTTAACTCAAGTGATGAGTACGGTACGGGTTACCTGTCGAATTCGGGGTCTGTCCTAATTTGAACAATCACCGCTACGTCGCGCGACATGTCGTTCAACATGACGAATCGTTGATACAATTTAAAAACTGCTGCACGTCATCATGAGCGTGTTCAAATTTTGGGGTACACTTGTCAGATTCCATATAACATAGAATTTTGGATATGAATCAAAGCTACATCTTGAACAAAGAGTACCCCAACTACCAAGAGACGAATGCTTTGTCAGAACCTTTGATGTAGGTTGTACAAGATATTGAGAGGAAGTACGTCACAGCATTGATGGATATACCGATTGAAACACAGAGAAAAATAACACAGGGAGTAATTCAAATTTGTACAAAACTGCACTACACTAAAAAAAATCGTTGTTGATTAACATCCGTTTTCGTTACGATACCCAATATATTTTTGATGGACTGAATTATTGACAAAATTTTACTATTGAATTTTGAAGGTGTAATTTTTATTCAAATTCACTAATATTCCATCAGAAAACTTATTTCACTTTGATACAAAATATTGTTTTTTTTATCAAGTCTTCAAATTTTAAAACGCAGTAAATAGATTCAGGCGCAAACATTCTTTTGAAGTTATGAATTTATTGTTTTAATCCGGTTTCCTGAAATCACATCTGAATTGCTATGGATTTGATTGAAATGGCTACAAGTATTAACTGGTAAACGACATATCAAATATAAAATCTGTCAATGGCAGATTATAATCTGACTGAAATTTGCCATTGACAGATTTTGATCAGCAGTAGTTCAAACCCCTCCTGGGGAAGATGACCCAAAGCTTTCAGTAGGTGGCAGCACGACTGCATGTGCCTAACGAGTGATTTTGCAGGTTATGTTTTATTTTTATTTTAATGAATATTTTCAAAAGATACTTAAGAATCATAAGGATGTTTTCTCCAACCGATAGATATGGATGTTTGTCTGTACCAGAACTGAAAAGTTTGTTGAGGGAACGTGGTGGATCCCTCAAAGGAAAAAAAAAGATCTGAGTGAAAGGTAAAAAATTCAAACTGATTACAGAGGTGTTTCGTTAAAAATCATCTTAATAACCATCTACTAGCCCTGCAACGTTCTTTTGTAAGTGACTGGAGCATAATCTAGAATGTTCAGAAGCCTGAAAGCGCTTTCTTTTCAGGGCTACTTCCCACTTCTTTTTCAGTTTTGTTTCTTTTGGAAATAAATGCGTACCTACATTTTTACATCCGAATGCACTACATAAGACCATTTTATGTCGACTTCAAATCTTTATATGCCTAATTATTGCAAAGAAGGGACGTTTAATGTTTTGAATTGTTGTCATTTGACTTGAGAGGCTGTCAAAGGTACATGCAGTGGTGGCGCTCCTAGTGGTAGAGTTTTGCCGTCATCCCCATTGACAAATTTTTTTGCAACACTAGACCACATATTTCCCGGACTATTAACGAGCGTTTTCCGGTGAAGTGTTCACGCTCAAAACAAAAAGTTTCATTTTATTATTTTTGTTGCGGATTGTTGGACTGCTTCTCTTCCATGCCAGAGTTTTCCATCATAATTTCGACGTCAGATAACGTGATTATTTCCCTAATTTCTAACGGAGAACTTTGCGGGTTTTTATCATCACGGAGTTTTCGCCTGCGGTATTTCGCTGTGCTGTTTATCGCCCATTTGGCTGGAAAACTGTCTTCGCCATAGCGAAATGATCATTGTTTGTTGCTTTGTTGAAAGCGGTCTGAAGAGTTTTGAAGTTTTCACTTGAAAAACTTTTTCAAAGAACATCGTCTTTGAAATCCTACTGATTGACAGTATTATTTTGTGGTGGATGAATGTTTTTTTCATAGTTATTTTTGGTTAGTAACTCACCACAATCTGAAAAAATTGAGAAGACATTTGAAATCGAAACAAGTGCTTAAGGGCAGATTTCTAATCTACAACGTAATGTTGCTGTAGAAAAAAGTGTATAGAAAACACATTCCAAGAGGTATCTTTGCTATGATTCAAATCAACATATGTGTCAAAACATGTCTTTGCGATAGAACAAATATAGTATGGAATCCATTGGAAAGATGAAGAGGTTTTTTTCTTAAGTTTAATATTGGAGGAAACTGGATATCCAGAAAATTCTATAGGGAATACATTGACTAATTGAAAACCGTAACACACCCCATAGTTTTGAAATACAACCTGCACGAACTACACTTCGTGTAACAAACATTATACCTCATGTGTCTTGACTATCTGAAAAGATAAAACGGATCGGCAACAGGTAAAACGTTAGAACAATATTCAAAACAACAAATACTTTACGTTCAATACTAACACACACTAAACCAGAAAACACAAATTATTGAATTACTAAGGCAGCAACTCATCGGCATAGATTGAAAATCTGCCCTTCTAGACTTGTATAGATTCCAACATTATTTCTTATTTTCTCAGATTGTTGTACATTGAAAATTGGTTATAAATATGGGCAGAACACCAGAAAATGAAATAACTTTGTTGAATAGGAATTGATATTTCTGAAACAATTTTTTATAACATACAATGCGATCGTAAGAACTCCCTCCTCCCTTGCATTTTGAACAAGAAAAAATAAAGAGGTCGAATGAAGTTATCTTGAGAAGACATCATTTTCAGTACTTTCCATTCAGAAAAGATCCCGAGTTCATTAAGCATCTCCTATCACTGTACTGCGACATGAAAATCCTATTTTACCCTTCAACTGACTTTGTATTGTTTTAACTTGATTTTGTACTCGTTATCTTTCAATTCTTGATACACTCATTTTTTTTTCATTCATTATTTGAACCTGATTTCATCAAAAAAGGTGTGGGTACAAATAATGCAGATGATTCATAAAAATATAAGGCTCACTATTACCTGCAGCATAGGCTTGTATTTCTCTATTTTTTATAGTACTACTAGCTGACCCGTGCCCACTTCGTTGGGGGTTAATCATTCTTGTGATGCTATTATATTGTGTAGTTCTTAGTACTTAGTTTTATTGGATTCATAACAGCTCTGAGTTCTAGGCGCACTCGAAAGTGCTTTTGAAAGAAGTCGAAAATGTTGAATTCTTTTTTATCCAATAGACAATGAATTTCAATAGAATATGAAACATGTCTTCCATCAAATCTGTTGAAGAATATATTTGCAAATTTTGAAGTAAATTGAAGTACGTTGTCCCATACAAACTATGATACTGTTTTTCACCCCCTTAGGCTGGGATTTTGGAAAAACTTTCCATATCGGATGCCTACATTATATAAAGGATACTCCCTCTAAGTTTCAGACCTCTACGAACAGTAGTATAGGCCGTGCGTTGATTAACCCCTAAAATAACTTTCTACCCCGTTAGGCGATTTATTTCAATAAAATACGAAACACGACTTCCATCTTTTCTGTTGAAGAAATTTTATGCAAAATTTGAAATAGATTGGACCTATGAATCACGTTGTCCCATATAAACTTTGAACCCGTATTTCACCCTCTTAGAAGTGGAATTTCTGGAAAATATTTCTTATCGGATACCTACGTCTCACAAAGAAGACACCCTCCAAGTTTCAGAACTATACAATCAGTGGTTTAGGCTGTGCCTTGATTAACCCCTAAAATAATTTTCTACTCCTTTTCAACTCCGTTAGATGATGAATATCAATAAGATACCAAACATGTCTTCCATCAAATCTGTGAAAGAATTTCAATGTGAAATTTGAAGTAGATTAGACCAAGGCATCACGTTGTTCACCAGTAAAGGCGCGGCAAATTTTAAGAATCCAAGATTGGTAACACAGAATTAAACTTTAATGATAAAATAAATGTTTATTTTCTTGAAAAAAAATTTAGATTTTTAATCGAAGTACACTTAAAAACACTATAATTGATCAGTTATCGAGCGGGATGAAAAATACTTAAATTACTAAAATGGCCATAAAAAAATAGGGATTGGTGATAAAAAAGTAAAAATTTAGGATTGTATGTAGTTTTTAATGCCACATTATGAAAAAATAAAAACAGAAAATTTTGTCAAAAAATTAAAAAAAAAAATTAAGGGTGAACAACCCTTACCCCTTAGGGGTATGGAAAATTCTCAGACCTGCTGAATACGCATATAAAATTTGGTAAAAATCGGTAAAGCCGTTTCGGAGGAGTACGGTAACTAACATTGTGACATGGAAATTTTCTATATTAGATGAAATGATGTGATATAAGTGGAATGTTTTCTTTATCTTTCAATTTAAATAGCATTGGCATGAAATATATATATGGATCTCTCGCAAGCACCCAGTTCATTCTTTTTCGAGGAATTTTACCTGAGCATCTCGAAAATTATATTAGGAGTTGGCGAATATAAAAAATCCAGCCTTCAGAAGGGTTGTGAGTAAAAATATCAGTTGCCGAGCCAGCAAGAAAAATTCAGCCCGATTGAAGCAGCAGTGAAGAAGTTTCATCGAATATACGACAGCGCCGTAGGCCACCCGGCCACCACTACAGACACATAGGAACTGTCAAAAAAAAAAAAACGGCGATTGTGGAAAACCAAACTCTGACTTCACTGAAAAACATGCTAGCCTCTGCAATCAGGTTGCAGAATGCAACGTTCAATATCAATATAAATAATAATTAATTTAATCGATAAGATTGGAACCTTTAGTGTAAAAGTTGAAACTTTTCGAAGATATCAATTACCCAAACTGGTATTTTTGCACTCGAAACGCATTTCGCTTACGAGGTTAGCATCTTCAGGAGAAGTAAACTGATACTGGAGTTGAAATGATGAGTATCAATATTTTTCTCCTGAAGATGCTAACCTTGTTAGCAAAACGCGAGTACAAAAATATCAATTTGGTGTTAGAGTAATCGATCTCTAGAAAAAGTTTCAATGATTAAGTTGTTGATGTGTATTTAATAGAGATAATTTATTTATTGAAAAATAAACATCCTACCACCTTCGTGGTCTGTATAAAACAAGGAATACTATTTGAATAGATATTCTGGGTTTTGTCAGCACGCTAGTAGAAAAAATTGGTGTACCTAACACGTCCGCAAAGTGACTTTTCCGTAAAGGGATCCTTCGGAATAATTAATTTTATATCATAAGTAGTGCCCCACTATACACTTCTTAGACAGACATTCAGGTACTTTTCTTCTCAAAATATTTCGTTCTAATTATCGGATTACTCAGAATTTTGTGGTACTGACCCAATATTGTATTATGTTATGTAAGGTAACAAAGGAACCTGAAACACCTAAACTCAGACTAGATTCAACGAATCATCGTAAAACAAACGTCGATTTTTACCTTCCGCTCTACCTACCTCATACCTTTTTCATTTCTGCCCCGAAGCCGTTTTCCATGTACAATGGAAAATCTAAAATCAATCATTTCCCTCATAAAGAGTTGGCTGTCGTTGTTCACCTCCTACCAGCATTTGAATTGAATCCCCAATTCCCCCACCGTTCACTCTATTGTCACACGAAAAGAAAATTGGAGAAAATGTGTTTTCGCACCTTTATTTCCAGACATGGTCGTGAATGGGGTCGTGTTGCAGATGATATACTCCGGGAAATAGAGGGTTTCGAATTGCCAAAAGCACACGAAGTGAATAGAGATTGATTTTTCCAAGGAAATGATCAGGCGGGTGTAATTTTCAGTTGGCGCATTTTGGGGGCAGCGAGTGCCGATTGCCTCGATCTTGAAAAATTCATATTTGCTTACTATCAATCAGATATTAAGGATGAAGGGGATTACGCAAAGTGGCGTTGAATTATATAAAATGAAATTTTTTATCGTATTTTTTTTATTCTGATAAAAAATATTATTTAATCAAATCAGCTTTTGAACAATTTATTAAGGCCACTCTCAAACTACCTACACGTTAGGTTTTGGCAGGCAACTGTCAAAAACAACTACTCCCCTGGCAGATACCACGAAGGGCATTGAATTATATCCGACCGGTGCCGGTGCAGGTTTCTACACAGAACAAAATCCTGCATTTGCTCTTGGTGATAAAAATGGAGAAATTGATCGCCAAAAGCCAAGCAGGATTTTCAAAAAAAAATGCTATGTCAAATCTCAGATCGATGACAGATTTTTCAAAAATTTGCATAGAAGTGAAGAATTTGCGAATACAAACAAAGATAAGTATTTTTATTTTATTTTTATTCAGATTGAATTTTCCTCTCCTGAAGATGCTAACCTTGTTAGAGAAACGCGTGTCGAGTGCAAAAATATCAATTTGGTGTTAGGGTAATTGATCTCGAAGAAAAGTTTCAACTTTTACAACAAAGGTTCCAATCTCATTGTTTATAAGTATTTTTATATAATATATTAGTTCTTTGATTGAATGTGGTTGTCTATATTATCGACTCTATTTTGTTGGTGGGAACGAAAGGGTAAAAATTCAAATAAAATAAGGTAATCAAATACAAACAAAAGGTTGAAACGGGTGTTTTGATCAAATATAAAATCGAAGGGTTGATTGACCAAAGAAAATAATGTTGTGACAAAAAATTGAGATATCGAATATGAAACATTCGACAAAAAAATTTTAATAAAGAAATAAATGAAATAATGTTATGACAAGAAAATTGAGATGTCGAATGTGAAATATCAGTCAAAAAATGTAAATGAAGAAATAAGTGAAATAGAATGAATAAATGATGAAAACAATTTTTCAAGTTGAGTGTACTCACGACGTTTCGATTGCTGGTATCCGCAATCGTCTTCACCCTACCGCAGTCTTTCTCAACCTTTCAGCATTCGCGACCCACTATTTCGAATTCATTTCAACCACGCCCCCCTTCCATGGGTGTTAGCTGCTTAATTGGACTCTTTCAAATCATACTATTGCTCGCAGAATTGGTGATATATCCGAGGATATACAGCAACAACTTTTGACTAAGATGTGCTATTCGCAATCCAACTTAATGAAGCCACAGATAGCAACAAGGATGGCCATTTGATCCCGTATGTTCGATGTACAGATGGTGCTCGAGCAATGTGTGGCAAATTCCAAAGCTCACAAGCGCTTGTGAGACAGAAATCTCAGTGTGTCCGGACACACTGCATGATTCATCGAGAGGTTCTAGCTGCCAAAGATATCAGTCCTGGTCTAAACTGCAGTTAATTCAATAAAAATGAAGCCCTTAAAATCGAGACTTTTTGCTGCACTCTGTGAGGATATGGGCGCAGAACATACTGCGTTACTACTTTATTGTGAAACAATAATATGGTTATCACGTAGCAAGCAACGTGTCTACGAATTGAGAGGAAAAAGCAATATTTTTAAAAGACGAAGATCGTCAGGAAGCAAAGCTGTTTCGAGATCAGTTATTCGTGATGAAATTGAGCTACTTGGTTGATATATTCGAGGAATTGAATATGTTGAATCTACAACTGCAAGGCAGAAATTTACATCTCTTGGATATGAGCGATAAAGTGAATGCTTGGAACGAGATAGGCACAAAGTAGCCACTGATGTTTTATTTGTTGATGAATATAGTTATTGATTTTTGAGTACATTCCGCGTTGGGTACTGCAATGTATCTACTCGTTTCTATCGTTCTCTACTCCATAATATGTTTATGTTTACGAGTAGTATTTCTTCAATAAAACATTTTTTACTGTTACTTTTATTTAGTCTCCCTACTTTTTTGCGCCCCCCTACCGATATTTCGCGCCCCCCCAACGGGGCGCGCCCCACAGATTGAGAAACGCTGCCCTACGGCATCGTGCTGAAACTTCATCCTCGTGAGATATGTCCAAAATATCCCCACTTGTTGTACAAACTACTATTTCAAGATGACGGCGTTAATCGATATATATTTCCATATTCTCTTATCACTTCACAATAGAACAAACCGTAATTTTTTTGGCTTCATGACCTGGAGCAATATAAAATTGAACCCAACGGTGTTCGTACAGTTTCGTTTGTTTTCCTTGTCGACGTACATAATGGAAGAAAAATAAGTTCACGTGTCATGTTTGCTCTTCCACGCTTCTCTTGGAAACACCCCGAATAATTTTGTCTCTGGTTGCTCCAAAAATGAATATATGATGGACAAATTGTCAAACACGAAAATTGTCTATAGAGGTATTTGCACTTGAAAAGGAATTTGCCTAGAAGTTTTGAGAACGGAAGCAGATTCAGTTTCCGAAACGATAACAGATTAGTATCTTCATATATATCAGTTCTTATTATTATTTTTGATAGGCAAAATTTGAGTCATACGAAAAGCTGCTTAATTGGTCTTGATCTATCCAGAAAGGACTATTTTTCAATAGACCCAGCAACTTTTCGGGGTAAAGTTAAATCTGCCCTTCTACACTTGTATAGATTCCAATATTGATTCTAATTTTTTTCAGATTGTGGTAGGTAACAAACCCAAAAAACTACGGAACAAAGAAAGGGGGGTCTTGTGACATATCATTTTGAAGCTGCTGACGAATACTGTACAACCCTAGAATGTTGAGTAAATATTTTCAACTACTACAAAATGACAAAGTATTTATAATTGCCTGAATATATCGACCTTCAACTTCATGAAATAGTGAAAAAAATATCGACGTGCCTGTGTTCGAAATTGTACGTCGAATAGGCTGATCTTATGTCAAGAAGTTCAAGGCAACTGTTTCGAGCATCTTCTGAACTGAACTCAGCTTATTTCCTCGAATTTCGAAGTTAACGATCTATTCAGGCGAATATCAAATGTTCCGCCATTTTATAATAGTTGTTGAAGATATTGACTCGAAATGCTAGGGTTGTACAGTATTCGTCAGGAGCTTCGAAAGGTCACAAGACCCTCCTTTCTATCTTTTATTTCCCAGATGACGCACAGTGGCCATCTTGAGATTTTCATCTGTCAATTTCACTCCTAAATATAGTATTAGTGCTTCAATTTCATTATTCCAAATTTCAATTTTTTTGAGTTGACCCGTTCAAAAAATAAAAGGGAAAGGACATTAAAGACAGCCACTATAATATAGTTCAGAATAATGTTTGTTTGCTGTCTCATTTTTTTCAATATTAATGAATCAATATTGAAGTTACTATGCAAATGTCATTCATTAGATATTATTCTCTGTTAAAAAAATATTTCCTTGTCAGTCTAATTTTTTAGCGTATGGTTTTTGAATCTGTTCAAAAAACCTATCTTGTCTATTGATAGGATAACTTTGCACAATCTCATTGACTCTTGACAAAACAACGTTTTATCATCATAGTAATTCCTACAAACTTTATATTTTATTTATTTTGTTGTACATTATTACCCCGTTAACATAAAGTCTCATGACAATAAGTATATTCAACATTTTTATATTTCATACTTATGACCAACTACAGTCTTAAGCAAAATTAAATGTCTATGTATTTTAACGATGTTTCAGCTGTTCTGTTCTGATGTACCTACTTAGCTTTAATTCGTATTATTGTTCTTTGAATCCCATTCTGCTTAATCTCTCAGAATTTTTACTCACATGCTCATGTATACACACCCTTATTATCACTCAGCGGAATTTCTGATAATAAAATAAGTACACGGCTGATTCCACCCATCCTTGTCAAAAATGTAGAAATTGCCCATAGACAAGCTCCTTGGAAGCTTTTTTGGAACAATCCCCTCATTTACCATGTTACAAAAGTCTGTGTATTTGCTGCTATTTTATATAATTGTAATTTTGGTGGTGAATAAATCTATCAGTCTATCTATTGTTGTTGAAATTTGTTATAATCAAGATAGCACAGCTTTTTGTTTTTTATTTTTCCATTTGAGCTTTCAAAAATGCAGTACAACGGATTCAATGGAGATTCATTGATCTGACCTGGATTCCGAGATTTTACAATTTGTACGTCTTTCGGCACTCCACTAAAAGGAATATATAGACAGAATACAATTCCAATTCGAATAACAAGTTCCTTCGTTACGAGAATTCCTTCCGACTTGTGAACTGTTATTGCGGAAGTACAAAACTTCGCAGTCCTTAGAATAATTTTCACCGTCGTGAATTACGAACTGTCATGTTTTCGTTCGGAGTGAAATACAAAACTTTCAACTTTTCGTGAGTTCGTGTGCAATATACATAATTGACATCGTTACAGCATCTCCAGAATCACTGTTTATGTCACAATCACGAGTTGGATGATTCGGTTCTGTTTGCATTCAATGGAAAACTAGCCATGTTCGCAGTGATTCCAACTGCTCGTCTATTTCAGATGAAAGGGCTTCAATAGAACATAAACGGTATCTCGTTCACACACGTTACCTGCTCGATGCTCAGGGATCCTTTTTTAATAGAACAGCTGGGCTCTGGAACTCCTTGCCAAAAGAGGTTTTCCCTGAGGTTTACAAACTTCAGAAATACAAAGTTAATGTTAATTCATATCTCCTGCCCCTTGATTCACACGGTGTTCTCTGAACATTACAGGGCTTCCCTTCCGTGTGAATCTGCATATAAAAAACAAAAAAAAAATCCTGCACCTGATCCATTTTCTGTTTCCGTCTTGCTTTCTAGTATTCATTTCTTTCAGATAACGAGCCTCAACAGTCCGCAGCCAAACGGTTTCTCGTTTTGTCGATATTCCTCATGTATGATATCTATTCGGTTCAATTTTTATATGTTTGGTATGTTTGGTATATTCTATATATATATATATATATATATATAATATATGCATATGTATATATATATATATATATATATATATATATATATATATATATATATATATATATATATATATATATATATATATATACAAAACTGTAGGTTTTTTGGGTGAACAGCAGAACGGAAGTGTACTCTTACAAAACCAGTTTTTCCAATATTTCGATAATGTTTATTACCATCTTCAGGGAAAAGCTACAAATTATCATTTTAAGTTATCACATCAAATAAACAGTAACAAGAACCTTACTGTATTTGAGGTTAGTCGTATTAAAAACGTTGGTTAAGTGAAATAACATGTCACAGACATATTATTTCACTTTCATTTTCATTGAGTGTTGGCAACAAGGTCACAGGAAACTGTAATCATTGGTCACTTGTCAACTTCATTCCCTTCTTATTACAAATATGGTTTCCAATGCCCGTTAGGAGAAACAACTTCTCCCATATTTTCATTCTTTTACGTGTTTGATTGCTCATATCTTTTGATTAAAGTTTTATATTATATTTGTACCATTAAGTCGATGTGTTGTGATATGTTGTCCTTCATGTTTTTATTGAAAAATGATTATTAACCTCACATTCGTAAGTAAGCACATGTTAAAAAAAAATTTCTATTCTCACAATTTTTCCCAATTCATTGTAGAGGTCCTGATGAAGAGCCAATAAAGACTCGAGAACTTGAACAGAATGAAGAGTTCACTTTGTTCCAATTCCTTGTTGACTGCACACCTGGAAACCACTCTTGGTCCGACATACTTCTATTTACTCCGACTTGGGAACTAATCCGTTCGAACCTCCCATCGACCGTCCGATCCCACCAACCTTCAATCTTCCGATATATATATATATATATATATATATATATATATATATATATATATATATTTATATATATATATATATATATATATATATATATACATATATATATATGCATGGAATAAAAAATTATTGGTCAAAAATTTATATGTTGAAAAACTGTTATTTTAGACAAAGTTATAAAAAGAAATCCAATTAATCGACTGCATTATGACTATCCATGCAACGACTGTCATAAAAATTATTTCACTAACAGACAGCTACACTATTTAAGTCTGGTATACTCATCATCACAAAAGAATCAAAACTTTCGAACTATGAATTTGTTTTTGCCATTTGTTTTTTTTTTTCACCTCATGAAACAATGGTGAATCAAAACTGTTTGAAACTCATTATTTTTTTGAATAAATCATTTCTTTATAGTTTTCTGGGTTTCTAACCTACCTACATTTTTATATTTTCCAATATAAATCCTTTTTGAATCATGTAATCATTGAGAGTTTTCTCTCGTCATTGGCTCTATATAACCAGATATCTGAAAAGAACCACCTACCTAGCTCCTTAATCCTTATGGAGACACGTGAAAGGTCATAACTAGTTCATGTATCCTCTATTCCCATTACCAAATAAATGACACTCCCATCTTCATCAGATCTTCATAAGAAACAAATCAGAGAAAGTGAATAGACAACTTTAAAGTCTAATGCTATAATCGCCACAATGGAGCTGACAAATTGAATTGAAATCCCAACATCGAAAATCCGAAAGGACACTTTTATCGTATTTTTCCATAGACAAAGATCTGCATTCTTCCATGTTCGTTCCAGAGAGATGAAAATTTCCTCCACCGAAGTCAAATCTATCTTGCACAGCAATTTTTCATTCCCCATTCACTTCCCGAGATATAATCATACCGAAATCCCCCCACATCAACACCCTGTTGCAGTATCAATTCGTCCCATCTGTTTGTCGCGAAGAACCCCCAGCCATTCCGGGAAACTCACGCTACGTCGTGCGAAACAACTGTTATCTTGGCTTTCGAACTCCGAATTCGCGTTCATTATCATAATTTTCACTGTCGTCAGCCGAGAACTCCCATGTTTCCCTCCCGATGAGTTCGTGTGCAATCTGCATTATCGCCATTATCGTTGCAAGGTAATACATGTGCTGCGAATCAGGTATGCCCTTTGTGAAACAGGAGTTGATCTGTTCGAGCGATCTGATCACGTCTGATATTGTATTGGGTTGAATCGCACCATTTCCAAAGGGGATATAATGGACTGGTGCCTCTATTGGGGAGCATTACGGGGTAATCATATGCTTGTAGGACTCAGATTGTAGCGCAAGTTCCGTGAAATAGACTACAAGCCCATGCCATGATTGTAGAGGGTCAAATGTCCTAATATAAGGCATGCTCAGAAAAATGTTGTTGAATGAAAATAGCAATTCTTCTTAAAAAGAGCTAAAACTGTCAAAATTTTCCTTTCTTTGAAGATCTGTTCACATGAGTCACGTGGTTTCATCTTATACATATATCTGATAGCTATTTTTTGTAATTTCAAAACTGATTGTAATAAACTGAAGCTACATACCCCCCAAAAAGGAATGCCATACCTCAATTGTGATTCTATGAGAGCATGGTACGCCGTTTTTGCTATTGAAGTTCCAAGTTCTCTGGAAATGATTCTCAATGCATAGCATCCCGTAGATACCTTGCCTTTCAGAAATTTGATGTGATTTTCAAATTTCAGATCTTTGTCGATATGCAGTCCTAAAAACTTAGTACAATCTTTACTAACAATAGTTTCATTTTGCATAGGCAAATCGTCTAGTAAGCATTTCTTTTTTTTGATATTAAATGTTAAAAGGTTTGAATCACACCAGGATTTAATGATTTTTATATCTCTAGATTATCATCTCGTGCAGGCTAAATGCCGATTTACTATTGAAACTTTTCCTAGAGATCAATTACCCTAACACCAAACTGATATTTTTGCACTCGACGCGCGTTTCGCTAACAAGGTTAGCATCTTCAGGAGAAGAAAATTGATACTTTATCCGATTTACTATGCCACAAAATTGTGGTATCGTCCGCAAAAAGAGTGATTCCCGATATGCCAACATTTATCAAGTCATTTACATATACAAGAAAGAGGATTGGCCCCAAGACTGAACCCTGCGGTACGCCTGAATCAATACAAGATTTTCTGGACATTTCGTTTGTCGTCGTTTTCAGAGTATGAAAGTTGCTGTTTTATTTCCATTGTTCAGAGAAGGCAATCCTCTTATAATTGATAACTACAGACGAATTTCCATATTGTCCACTTTCTCGAAAAGACTTGAGAGAGCTGTTCATAATATATTGATTGATTTTTCAGAGAAGTATCGGATATTGTTTTTCTGAGAACAGCTATGAATCATCTCCCCAATTTTGTGTATTCTGAACTTGACCAGAATAAATTTGTCGTCTCAGTAATAATTGATCTGTCTGAAGCATTCGACAGTATAGACTCAGCTATTGTGAAAAATAAACGTCATTACCAGGGTATTAGAGGAAATATGTTGGATCGGATAGAATCTTACTTGCAAAATCGATCGCTTCTCGTAAAGATGGGCAGTAACTTGTCTAACAGATACAATATTCCGTTGGGAGTTCCTCAGGGATCAGTAATAGGCCCACTAATTTTTTATTATTCATTAACAACTTGTTTTTTCATTTTATAGTGGCAGGGTTGCCATTTTCGCTTATGACACCACTGTTACTATATCAGGAAAGACCACTGAGGAACTTTTGAAAAAATTTTACATCACGTTGGAAGTGACAGACATCTGGTGCAAAAAAACGACTTGTTTTAAATATTAAAAAACGGAGTACATAAACTTTTATCCTTGATCTAAGCCGCAGAACCTATTTATACCAAATGTACAGTTTACATGTATAATAAGGAAGTAATTACTTTATGATTCATTTTTTTACATTGGGGACGTAACAGTCAAAAACCAGTTCATCAAATCTCTCTACTCTCCACGAAAATAAACTTATTTTTATATTTCAATTGAATCCATTATCAAGGAAACTTGATGCGGAATTTATATCACTATGTATACACACACTGTTCCAATGTTTTTGCCAATTTCTGCGGAGAACCCTCTTCACTTACTCGGAACGACAGCTATTCCGCATTTTCACCACAGCAAACTTCCAAACTTCCAACTCGTACTTAATTCCCACAGACAAGTGGGTGAACCGTGAGCTCCATATTTCCATTGCGACCAAACTTCGTTGATAAGTTCGTGTACAATCTACATAATCGACATCGTCACAGCTTCGCCACACCGCCATGCATAGGTATTAATTGTGGTTACGGTGGCTATGTACTGGTGATTTCACTCCATACAAATAATTGTCAGCAAATCAGACGACCGATCTGGCCTACTTGATCAAGAATTGATGACGTAGGCCGTAGTAAAAACTCAAAAAATTCGCCAGGTATCGTCACTCTCGCAGTTGAGATGACAGTAATGTGCACGTCCTGTGTTGCCAAGTGGCTATGTCGTTGCGAATTCTGGTCTATGTGCTGAAAAAATTAGTTGATTGTTGATATTTTCATTTGAGCAATATAATATTGTGATCTCAGTTCGAAAGCTCGGTTTAGAAGTAGTATCACAATTCAGTCGAAAATTATTCACGTTAATACGTGTGAGCGAATAGGAGTGAAAATTGTCATCAAATTTTATGGATATGTGAAATGAGAAAATGCTATTTTTTCAGGTGAGTGAAATCATTATTATTTTTCATAATCTTCTGGGTCGAATTGAAAATATCTAAAACGCATATCACTGCATTTATAGAATATTCAGAACGCGTGCACACTCTAGAATGTTGTTGCCAGCAAACTTCTTTTGTGTTTTTTTTATGATCACTACGAAATTTTCAAATGGTTATTAAATGGTTATTGAATATACTAGAACGTGAGATCATTGGTAGGTCATTGAAGATGAAGTTTGTTTTTAATCAAACGTCAGAATGATCTCGCCTTCTATTCTCTGTTCTAACCAAAAGTGATCTGTATTGGCAACAACGTGTTCCATGGATCGAGTGATCTCGACATTTTTTAGGAATTTCAACCACAAGCGCACCCTCAAGGCGTAATTTTGAACAACTACACCCTGTGTACAGATTTGCCTGAAACAATATCGCAACACTGAAAGCACCAATATATAGCCATCTTAGTTGTGGTGCACTTCGTTGGCCAACAACATATTTGTAAGATGTCAGACAACAGCGATGTTATTGTCTCACATGATCCGACAAAACCTTGTAAAAGGTGTACCAAAAATGCAAAAAGTGGATTGATTTGTGTTCAATGTGGAGCAATGTCTCATTTCGGTTGTGTATCCCTGATGAAAAACGTGAAAATAATTAATGAAGGTGAGAAAACAATTGTTTGTTGTGATTCCAGTAATGAGCCTGAGATGACCCTCGAGTTCAGTGATATCGACAAAAGGAGCACTGATGGTATGAAAGAAATAATATACTTGAAATCTCTTGTTGAACATAAAGATATCATAATTACCCAACAACAAGATAATATTGAGTCATTAAAAGCCCAAATTAAACTTCTTAATCTATGGTTAGAGAATCGTTCAATGCCATCTGCAGATGAGAACCAAAAACTCACAATTCATCAGAGATCCCCAGTCGAAAAGGAATCCATAACAAAACACAAAAACAAGGAGAGCACTGTAAACAATTATTCGCAATCTATGAACGCGCATTCTCCTACTAACTCAAGTGACCAGGCAGTAATTAATATGACTGATCAAGGTCCTAGAAGCCTATCTGCTCCAAGCACGTCGGGAGTGGCTACGCACACGGAGAAAATGCACAAACCATTCCGAAGCAATAATACTAAACAAGAGTCCCAAAACAAAAAAGATGGAAGTGATCGTAAGTTCGTCTCATCAAAACAAGTTAACGCTGCTATTTTAGAGGCCAAGACAAGCTCAACTATGAGAAGTTTACAACAGCTCGAGAATCAAGAAGTCCCTGAAAACGATGGCTGGACCCAGGTTAAACGCAACAAGAGGCGCAAATACTTGATTGGTCATTCCGAACAAGCAGGAGAAATTGAAACTGTCCCAAAAATGGTTACTCTCCACGTCACTCGACTTAAACCGAACACAAAACCCAATGAACTAAAGAAATTCCTGGAAAAAAGTCTTCCTGATATCCAATGCGAACCCCACACTTCGAAAAGACCCGAGATTTATTCTTCAATGAGAATCACAATCAAGCGAGAAGATCTAAAAACCGCTTGGAGACGTGAGGTCTGGCCAAGTGGAGCATTAGTCTCTTTTTTTGCCCAGAAGAGGATGCCATCCACAATACTGATGGATCCTCGCCCACAGGAATCTACCCAAATGAATACCAATTAAATGATAACCATCATAGCAGCCCTAATGCCTACCTAGAGAGATCTGCCACCAACACACTGTTCCTAAACATCAGAAGCCTACCTAATAAGATGGAAGAATTAGAACTGAGCATAGGAGAACGAGACTATGATTTCATTTGCCTATGTGAACACTGGCTAAATGAGTTAGCAATCAATGCCCATAATCTGGAAAACTATAAAATAGCGAACCACTACTGCCGTAGAACGTACAAAGGAGGTGGTGTAATGATCTATATTAAAGATATATATACTTTTAAGAAATTAGATAACTTAAATATCCACCTACAAGAAAAAGACTTTGAGATCACGGGAGTTGAAATAGTCAATATTAATTTAATGATAATTTGTATTTATAGATCTCCAAGCGGTCATCTAGAAAGATTTTTTGATAGTCTCAAAAGTGTCCTTGAAATCTTATTTCACCAGAGAAAAACATTCTTCATATATGGTGATTTCAATATTAATTTGATGGAGGATGACCTACCTACGCGGGAATTTAAAAATCTGGTTAAATCATTTGGTTGCGAATTTCTTAACAATAAGCCCACCAGGCTTACCAGCTGTCTAGATAACTGCATCACTAATGCCCCTAACGACTGTGTTGCTTCACTTATCGATTTTCATTTATCAGACCATATAGCAATCGAGAACAAACACTTTCGATCGGAGAATTCAGGGAAACTCAAAAGTACCCAAATTATAGAATATAGGCCTTTTAGCGCCGTAACAATGAATAGATGTATCTCAATCTTGAAAAATATCAATTGGGATGTTTTGCTCGAATTTAAAAACACAAATGATATGTTCGATTGTTTCCTAGAAACACTCCTACATATAATGAACGAATGTTTCCCAAAAACAACAAAAACGGTACAAAAAAGCAATATCGAAAAAAAATGGTTCAATGCAGACTTAAGAAACTATAGAGAGAACCTGAACTTTCTGATCGAATATAACAAGAGTAACCAGAACGTTGATTTGACACCGGAAATAAAACTCGCAAAAAAACACTATAAACATATGATTATCAATCAAAAGAAAAAATATTACTCGAGCAAGATAGAACAGTCCGTAAACAAACCTAGGGTCATTTGGCAGATTATCAAGCAGCCCCTCTCCAAAGAATCCTCACAGGGTACCCGGTTCTCATCTAATGAATTGAATGATCATTTCGTAAACATCAGTAGCAATATTTTAAAACAGTTGAAGGATACTCCGGTTGATCCAGCGAAACTTACTTCATCTTACATACAATTCCAAAAAAGTATTTTCTTCATGCCGGTAGACTCCACAGAAGTTTGTCATATTATTGCGAATCTTTCGGATAGTACCGCTCTCGATGTGTATGGTTTAAGTAACAAGATGTTGAAGAGCATGAAAGAGGGATTAGCCGAACCTCTCTCCATAATAATAAACAAATGCTTTGAGACAGGTGTGTATCCAGAGAAGCTCAAATTCAGTAAAGTGACCCCTGTATTCAAAAAAGGAGACAAAAATGAAATAGATAACTATCGTCCCATCTCCATAATCCCAACTTTATCGAAACCCATTGAAGCCGCAATGAATAGTAGGATAATACAATTTGTGGATTCGAACGACTTGCTCTCAAAGTCTCAGTTTGGATTCAGACAAAATCTATCTACATCGCATGCCATAACTGAACTGGTGCGAGCCGCGGTGGATTCCTTCGAGAGGGGGGAAGCACTCACAGCCGTGTTCTGTGACCTCTCGAAGGCATTCGACTGTGTGTCGCACTCGATTCTACTAGAAAAACTTCCGTACTATGGAATCAGGGGAAAAATAGCTGATTTGATCGAATCTTACCTATCCGAAAGAAAGCAGATCGTGGAGCAAAGTGGTGTGAGATCTCCAGCAGTGAGTGTAACAGCAGGTGTGCCCCAGGGGTCAATCTTGGGACCCCTGCTGTTCCTATTATATGTCAATGATCTCTCGTACCATATGAACCCTCTCAATACCATTCAATATGCCGATGATACCACTTTTTATAAGAGTTACCCTGAACTTGAATATCCAAAGCAACTGACTGACAACGCGTTGGAAAAAATCGAAACTTTTTTCGCAGCCAATAAGTTATGCTTGAACGTCCAAAAAACTGACATAATTACGTTTACACTAAAAGAGCTAAAGGATAGTCAAAAATCCATTAGGTTTTTGGGGGTAACACTTGATCAAAAACTTAATTGGAAAGACCATATCAAAGATCTCTCTACTAAGCTATCCAGCACTCTTTACCTGCTTCGTAGAATTAATGAATTTGCTCCCTTTCATGTTTTGAGAACAGCTTATATGGGGTTATTTCAATCTAAGCTGTCATACGGATTGGTTTTCTGGGGACTTTCGACTGACTGGGAAAGGATATTCATTATTCAAAAAACGGCTATTAGAATCCTGGGTGGGGCAAAACGGACTGATAGCTGTAGACCTCTATTTAAAAAATTCAATATATTAACCTTTGCGGCTCTATACATATTTCAATGCCTCGTCTATGTCAAAACACAAAATAACACCCCTAAAGTTAATCACAATCATGAATATTTGACCAGAAATGGCCACAATCTACTTATGCCACAACATCGACTGGCAATTACTCATAAAAGCTTTCTTACTATGGCGATAAGGCTCTTCAACCATTTACCACCATATGTGAAGAATTTACACATAAATCAGTTCAAAAAAATTATAAAAGGACTGCTTGTTGATCTCTGCCCTTATGACGTTGGTGAATTTCTCAACTACAAGTTTTGATACTTTGCCTTTTTAATGTGTCTGTTTTGTATTTGTACTTTGTACTTACTTGTTTTATTTTTACTTACCTTGACGATGCTAAATCTATTGTACTGATAATAAGCAAATAAATTGATTGATTGATTGATTGATTGATTGCCGACACTACACCATACAACTATATGATATTGCCTTCGAGAGGTTTTACGTATGATCTGCTTTGAACAATCGATGTTTATCGCGCTTTCATTCGACAGTTGAGAGCCCTGAATTATATCAGAAAAGGGGGAGACTCTCAAGCAGAAATGTACTCTACTTTTTGTTCCATAGTTTTCTGGGTTTGTAACCTACCACAGTCTGGAAAAATAAAAATTTATATTGAAATTTTTTTTGATTATCTTGAAACTTTGTACTGAAAAAACGTATTTTCAATTCAGAAATGATTTTCATCAACAAGAATTTGGTATGGCTATGGGTTCACCACTTTCTCCAATTCTTAGTAATATTTATGTGGAGTATTTTGAGGATTCTTTCATAGAAAGTTATCCAAATGGTCCAAAGGTGTGGTGGAGATATGTTGATGATGTTTTTGCTATATGGAGTCATGGTCAAAAAGACTTGACACATTTCTGAAACATATTAACAAACAAGAACCAACAATAAAGTTCACATAAGAAACAAAAAATAACAATGAACTTCCATTTCTAGGTGTAATAATGAAGAAATCTATATTTAATGTTGACACAAGTGTATATCGAAAGAAAACACATACCAACAGATATCTTCACTACACCTCAAACCACCACACAAGTGTCAAGAAAGGTATAGTAGAATGTAAGAACAACATTCAAAACAACAAATACTCCACGGTCGATACTGACACATACCAAACCGAATAACACAACGGAAAACACAAAAAAATGTGTTTATCAAATTCCTTGTTCGTGCGGTCAAAAATACATCGGTGAAACGTCTCGACCATTGGAAGTGCGAAATAGTGAACACAAGATGTACATCAGGAACAGACAGATAGGTGGTTCTAAATTATCAGAACACAATCTTACCGCCGATGGAGATCACACAGTAGAATGGAACGACACTAAAATTATGACGGAAGAGAGCAATGGCAGGAAACGAAAATTAAAGGAATCTGCTCTCATCATGCTGTCTGGTGAAGAATGCATTTCTATGAGTTCGTTTGATATGGATCGCGGATTGCTACCCCTTTTGAAGGACAAAATATTATATCAAATTTGAAATATTTGTCAAATGTCAATTACGAAGATTGCCTACAAGAGATATTTGTATTTACGAAGCGTTACCGAACCTTATCATGTATGAACTTATTGCCTTGAAATTATCCAAAAATCACCTCTTTGAGTTTAGCCACGTATTCAAATAACACCATGTATATACATAATCTACTTCGTCACAGCTTTGCCACACCAGCATACATAGGTAATGGTTGCGGTGCATTTTGCTGGCTTCTATTATTTGCCGAAATTAAACACATTAGACATCCCCTTTGGGAGGTTCAAACTATAATCCAATTTGAACAATCGATGTATATCGCGCTTTCAGCCGACAGTTGAGAGTCCTGAATCCCATTAGGGAAGGGGATTTTCTCGAGCAAGAACGTTTTCTACTTCCAATGGCTTGAACAGATTCGATTACTGTTCCATGAATTTTCTTAAATGGAATATCACCTTTAAGGAGGAAGGTCTTTTGCTGTAGCAGAAATTGGCATCGTTTGTGACTATTTAAGTGAAGAATTGACTTCTTCATACTATTCAAGCATATTGAGATATTCGTTTGGTAATTAATAGCTGAACTATCAGTGAAAAGATGTGCAGGATCTGTTGAAACGCTAATCAACTTCGTCATATTATCTAGACCTAAACTCTGTCATCGCTGTGGCTATGGATGTTATGAAATCAGAAAATAGTTCCAGTTCATCCAACGTCCAGCCTACCTCGACCCAAAAATACATTTTATGTATCGCCATTTGTCAACAACCTCTGGAGCAAACCACTCGTTATTTCCCATTATTTCATTTTTGTTATATACTATTCAGAAAAGAATTGAAAGTTATCAAGAATTTGGATATTCTTGTGAAAATAATGAAGTTTGGGGAATGTTTTCTCTGGCATTCTTCTCCGAATGAAAGTTATCAATTATCATTTTGAAGATGGCTGGTTTGTTTATCGAAAGAAAGAATGCCACCAAAATTTCAATAAAAACTTATTACAGACTTGTCACAAGATGAATTTTTGGAATTGTTTGGAGTCTCTAGTGAAAGTGTTCCAAAATTTATTTATTTTTCCTCCTGAAGAGATCAAAAGATGATTTTCTCTGAGTGAAACAACATCTTGTCTGGGCTTGAATGAATATAATCCTGGTATATTTCTTTCATAAATATCTCTCTAATTTGCTTTATCGTGTGTATATTTTCCATGTATGCTATCAATTTGCTTCAATTTCCATAAGCTTGGTATTCAAATTGAGCAAGAAAAAGTGATTTCTATGCAATTCAGTGCCTGTTGTGCCAAAAAGGCAGGGGGAGCTGTTCTAGATTGAATCTTTCTTCCTTCTTGTGAATTAATCAAACGACATTGGATGATATTCACGTATCTATCAACAGAGAGTATTTGTTCCTTTTTTTTTTATTTTACTTCGTCCATAAAAGTTGTGATTTATATTTTCAACTATCATGTCAGTACTGGTATAATGTTTGGTAAAATTCATCGTTAACCCCCAAGATGATAGTCAATTGCGTCTTCATAGAACTCACACTAAATTATGCCTCCATTTGTGTACAAATAATATCAATTAAAGTAATTGATCTCTGCAAAAAGTTTTGACTTCAAGATCAAAGGTTTCGATCTCATCGTTCATGTATAAATCTAGATTTTGAAATTTCAGTTTCAATTGAAAAATTCCATTGAAATGAATGTAGAAATGCCGTGAAATCAGTGAATTTGAAATATTTATTTTCATTTCATTTTGAACTTGATGTTCTAATTCTGATACTGTAGAGAGACACATTTGACTTTCGTCTCTGTGGATAATTTTGATTGAAAAAAATCCCTAGTCACGACGTGATATATCATATTTTACACTTTGTTTGTGCGGTAGATCGAAAAATCCCCCTCTTAAATTCTCTCCATTTCAAAACGATATATTGAGATATATACACATTCAAACTGCATTTCTCTCTTTCATTTCTAAAGTTATGGAAGAAGCAATCAATACGGAGCTTATGAATCAAAGAGCAAATTCGAAATGTTAGCTCGACGTTTCGAGAGCGTTTGATCAAGTTTGGCATCGGGGTTTCTTTTCTGAGAGCTTCTAGTCTGGTAGGTCTCTCTATGTGGTTGTTGATGGAGTATCGTCTGTGATTCTCTTAGTAAATGCAGGTGTTACACTTTTTTCAGCGTCCTATCAATGGTTCGCTGGAGAAAACATCTTGTTCAGTACATAGTTTTGCGGACGATAGTACTCTTCATACTAGTTTCTCTTCCAGGGTCCCCATACCAGCACGAGAAACAAAAATTCAAAGAGGCATTAGTGTCAATATTATTGATGATGTTGGAATGGGATAACATCAACCTAGTGGAATGTAGTGATGGGAAAACCCAGGCATTTCTTTCCTCTATCTTTATCTTATATTCAGATGTCAGGGGTAACTATTCCTACAAAGTCAAATATCTTGATGCTAGCAATTGCACTCTCGTGGAAAAACTTTGTGAGATCGATTGCTGAAGGTGCTTCCCAGAATCTTGGATTTCCATTTGTTACGAAAAAATAATTCACTTCACAGGGGCAGATACGGCCTCACTCAGAATATGGTTCTCATAAATGGAACTTGGCATCAAAACTTCTTGATTCTGTTGAGAGAAAGGCAACCCGTATTGTTGGTGATTCTTCGCCCACGGAGTCACTCACTTCATTGGAGCGTCGTAAAAAGGTCGGAGAAGGAGTTGTTTTTGATCAACGCAGTTACTTTTTTGGGTAGATTAGAAATTGTATAGTTTTCAATATCTATTCTTGATTTTTTCAGATTTTAGTTGGTTACTTACCCCAAAAAAAATACGAAGAAATCCGTATTGGTTAGGTTCAGTATCAATTCTTATATCCTGAAGATGTTAGTTAGCGAAGTACGCGTCAAGTGCGTGTGATATCAATTTGGCTTAAGGTCATCGATTTTACGAAAAACTTTTAACTTTTGCACCAACATGACCAATTATATCAACGGTTAACCTTTCACACAAAACCCCCATAGAATAGCCCAAAAAGAGGACGACTAGAAAAATATTTTTTCCGTCTCCCTTTATCCAAAGTATAAGCATTCTGGCCTCATTGTATTGAGCAAAGTCGTACTCTTTCCCCTAGGGAGAAACAGTAAAAGTGACGTTTGATACGTCATCAATGAAATAATGTATACGGCATTGACGACCTGAACTATATTCTATTATACAGGTATACATTTTATTGTTTATTTATAGAACACCCTGTATTTTGTAGGATGGTAGAAATCAGTGAAGAAAGTGAGATATTTTCAAGAAGAAAATATATTAAGAAAATAAAAGGTAAATTTCAAGTATTACAATAGAGCTACAGCAATACGTTATATTCCTGATTCTGCAAAAGTCTCCTAAAGGTACCCCTTCACGTACAGTCGTGGCCTGCTCGCCAGGACTGACGGCTAGGTCTGCGCTCCTGGACTGATGGTATACCAAGGGCCTACACGTTCAGTCCAAAACTGTCAGTTGATGTCGAGAAGTGGTGGCATCAACGTGAAAATTCATTGCTCACTGAAATAAACCGAATGCGCATTCAAATAATGAGCTTGCACAAAAGAGAAGCGATTGCCTTGTTACTGTAAGCAGAAGCCGACGAAACAGAACATGTAACTCGAAGGGCAAAAAAGAGTTATTGGTCAAAACCGTGGTATTTGCGGAGGGGCGAATCTTCTCATATCAGCTTCTTGAAAGAAATAAATGAAACAAATCCCGAAGAATATAAAAACTATTTTAGAATGAACTATGAGACTTTCAATGATTTCGTAAGTTTAGTGAAAGACTATATAGTGAAGCAAAATACAGTGATGATCAGGAACAACCGTTCGGCAGAATTCAATTAATTTTTCACAAGCCTTCTCCCTCAAATGCTTCTTAGCGTATTGTGAACTTTTTTTTACATGAACATGGATATCCTCTATAAATTTCTATGAAAATCAATTGACTGAGGAGGTGTCATCTCAAATCAACAATAATTATAATCATTATACAATATAATCTATTGCAATTAAAAAATACCTCAGAAGGCACTACCTACTGAGCTGCTGTGGACGAAACTGATAGTGTTTATGCACGTCTCGCTTTCGTCCACTTAAAATACCATAGTCGCACTCTTGCTAATCGGCAACTGACAATTAGCGCACCTACATGCTCCGGTCTTGCCTGTACCGCGTTCCAGGCCGCGCCTAAATATTTGTTTAATTTAATTTCTTCAGTCCGCGCCGGGATTGAGACAGGCGGGAACTATTGCTTCCCTTCACGTTCAGTTTCAGCTTGAACTGATGGACTGACAGTCCAAAACTGACGGAAAACTGTACGTGAAGGGGTACCTTAAGGGTCCTAATAGTACAACGCGAGGAAAAGTAGCACTTTGCTCCCTTGTTACACAAATACCTTTTTTCTACTTTCACTCGTGAATCTGCTCATTGCTTTATAGAGATAAGTAGACGATTCCAGTGAACTGAATCGTTATGATTTCATATTCACAGAAATCCAAGTTAATTCATTCAAGCATAAATAAATGCTCTTACATCTGAAATATTCTCCAGTCAATTGAGTCAAGTTTATTGAGTCAAGTTTATTGAGTCAAGTTTCAATTGTCACATTGATGTTTCTTCATTGTGGAATTGGAGGAAGAACTACTCTTGACATCATTAATTTACTGAAATTGTACAGTCCGAAGGGCCTAGTTCGTCAATGCGTACGCCCAATTAGATACTTTTTAGTCGTTGGTTCGAGCCCCACCGATACCGTTTTTTTTTTTCTCTACTTTTTTTATTTGATTAGTATCGTTCAATATTGAATTCAATAAAGTTTCTTTCCTTTGAGTTTTTCATGAATTTCGAAAAAATCCTCTATATCTGCAATTGATTATCAATATGACACTTGAAAATGAGTTTTGAAATATTTTCCTGGTCGAAAAAAAAAAAAATAAGCTGTATAACTCCAATGGATATTGGCCACATCGCCTTCGGACTTTTAGGCACTCGCCTACGGCATCGTGCTCAATTTTCGTCTTCGTACGGTATGACCACCATATCCACTCTTGTTGTACAAACAAGTATTTATCTCTGAATCTACGAACTCTGTGTAGGTACAAGTTATATTTTTAACAACTGAGATATAAGGGTAGTTTCGAGAAACAGGATACACTGCAGAACAAAGCATTGTTTAACCCCAGCTAACCAATGTTCTTTGAACAGTTCAGAAATGGTGACCAATTCGTTTCATTATTGTGTTTCCCAAATGGCATCTTAGAATTTCTATCAGCCCTTTCTCATTGGACCACAATTTCGTTGTGTTCGATACAAACGCCCCCTCTCGGGAATTCCAACGTAGATCTGAAGGGAGGATCAGTGCACGTTACAGGTGGAAAATTTCGTGAGAGCATTCCTGGCTGATTAGATGAGGGTCCCTGGAAACTTTTTTGTCTGCAGGGTTCAAAGGAATCCCTTCTTCTTGCACTCAATCGACTGTCTGAGAAGCTGACAACCGTGAGTCTGGTGGAAGGACTGAAAGCCCTACTATCTCTCATCCAGTTTTGTCCATTAGGGTAATAAGGAAGAACGTAATGGATGTTAATGTCTGTCTTTAAGTTCCCTGAAATAATGCTCTTACCGACAGATATTTGTCTTGGTTAGCATATTAAGGGGGTTGCTATCCGTGACTTTATTATCTTTGAATTATGAAAAATGGAATAGACGAGTCTGATATGAAACTGTTTCGATATACAGGACGTTGAGAATGAAATCATTCCTCCAGTCGGTTCAATAGAATTCTGTCGCGTTCATCGTGGCTATGTTCTGGAAGGGTGACCAGTTTACTTGACAGACTTCCACTTCTCATCCCAGCTTGTATTTGGAATCACACGTCGAAAGGTGAGACCTCGTTAATCCCCAGCTCGCACAAGTTACTACTTTCTGAGAGTTGACGCCTGTAAACGAGTTTGTTGAATAGCCTTTAGATGTGTGAGTCTTATTTCATGCAGAAGGCATATATGTTGAAACCTTTTTTTTTTGAGAAGTCGAATAGGTAAATTATGTTTTTTATAATTTCCTCGGAAGATACCATCAATGTTTCTTCGTAGTTTTTTGGGTTCGTTACCTAGCACAATCTAAAGAAAAAAATCAATATTGAAATCAATGCAAGTGTAGAAGGATAGATTTTGTAATATAAATTGATTGATTGATTGATGAAAAAGCCTTTTTGTTCTGAAACCCCCCCATTACCGTTTGTTACCCCACAGGTGGAAGGTAGAAAGGCGATTTGCTAATATCCAAGACAGATACGAAAGAATCATAAACAAAAACAAATGAAGTTTTTCTCCATTTGGTGCAGGAAAAATGATGAACTGCTTTCAAAAAATTTCAAAATTGACATTATACTTCCAAGAAAACTGTGAATTCCTGATTACAGTTTGGATAGCGGTCTCAGATGAATTAGACATTTGTGGTTGTTTTGGTAAAAAGAAAATAATAACTGTTTATAACTCGTAGATAAATTGATTCACGCGGTGTTCTTTGAACATTACATGGCTTCCCTTTCGTGTGAATCTGCATATAACAAAAATCCTGAACTGGCTCAGACAGTTACAATCTTTCTTGCTTACAAAAGTATACTTCGTACGATATTTCATTTGGATTATCGAGACACCCATAGAAACGAATTTGAAAATGAAAGACGCCTGACATCTATTGGCATTCACCCACATGAACTAAAGTCATGCTTATATTCAAAAAAGTTGTCTTCTGCTCAACTCTGATCTCCATGGTTATTCAACGTGCAGAAGAAACAAGTATACAGATTAGAATCTATAACACTCCACATATAGGTAATAGATATTCTGGAAATTCAGGTACCACATTTTTCAATATCCTACCGGCGGAGATCAAGAATCATCCAAACCTATTCAAATCGAAGCCTAAATTCTTCTCAATTTTGAATTATCACTATACTTCACAAAAAATTATGAATTTTTGTCAGCGTCCCTATGACACAAACTATGTGTAATAGTTATAAATTCTATTATATTGTTGTTATCAATTCATTTTATATTTCATTCTTTGACTACATATATAACACTTTCTCTTTATATATATATATATATATATATATATATATATATATATATATATATATATATATATATATATATATATATATATATATATATATATATATATAAAAAACCGTCTAAATTTGGAAAATCCTCATGAAATGAAAATTAACCTTGGGGTTGCAGTCATAAAGTGAGTTTGGCCTGATATAGTAAAACTCTTTATTAAATTGTCGAGCTTTCGAAAATCTTTATTTTCTTTTTCAAGACATCTGAAAAATGTTTATTGTTACATAAAACACTAAAACATGTTAAAATTGCACTTACTAATGTGAGATTAGATGTAAAACAGCAGAAGAAAAATCCTTGTCCATCACAAACAGAAAAAACATTTCTTATCAGAAACATTCATAAAAACTAAACTGGAAACCATGTCTCCGAAAATATCACTGGGAAGAAATGGAACCAGTGATATTTTCGGAGACATGGTTTCCAGTTTAGTTTTTATGAATGTTTCTGATAAGAAATGTTTTTTCTGTTTGTGATGGACAAGGATTTTTCTTCTGCTGTTTTACATCTAATCTCACATTAGTAAGTGCAATTTTAACATGTTTTAGTGTTTTATGTAACAATAAACATTTTTCAGATGTCTTGAAAAAGAAAATAAAGATTTTCGAAAGCTCGACAATTTAATAAAGAGTTTTACTATATCAGGCCAAACTCACTTTATGACTGCAACCCCAAGGTTAATTTTCATTTCATGAGGATTTTCCAAATTTAGACGGTTTTTTTTCAACTAGTCCAGTCAAGAGACTACCCTTCTCTCTCTCTATATATATATATATATATATATACATATATGTAGTTGTAGTAGTATATATGTAGTTGTAGTATCAAAAAAATGGCCCTTGATCAATGTAATTATGTGTACGACCGATATATATATATATATATATATATATATATATATATATATATATATATATATATCGGTCGTACACATAATTACATTGATCAAGGGCCATTTTTTTGATACTACAACTTTAATCTGAACTGATCATTTGACTAACAAAATACCAACTATGAAATGTAATACAAAAGGTACGTAATTATTTTCACAATTATTTGAAATGACAACCACGAATTTTTGTACGTTGTATTGCATATCATAAGTGTTTTGTGATTGAAATAATCAGATTAGAGAAACCATTACACAATTAGATACTTATCTCGGAAACAATCTGGCAGAATTTCATGTAAGAGAATTGAATGTCCTTTTGGAAGAGATATCACCTGACTCCTTGTTCCATTGGGAACAGTAAGGGTTGGTCCTACACTTCTCAGAGGGTTGAAGTTGCATGGTTGAAGATCTTATCAAAAAACCTTCTCCTTGACTAATGCAATTACGTGTACGACGATTTCTGTTCAAATGAACTTTGAATGGTGACCCCTGTACCCTGTATACTGTTTGTCTTCACTTCTCCATCCAATCTTCAATTTGCTTATGATCAACAGAAAAACCTATTACTTGAGTGAACAGAAGAGCGATTGAGAACCGCAAAACAAGTGACAATCGACTGAAAAATGTTTCGTTTCCGTTGATTAAACTATAGAAAAATATACGCCATTTCCCATATTCCTTCACTTACAATTCAGACCCATCTCAGACTAATTCACGTATATTTGATTCCAGGACTCCGCAACCGGCCGCAAAGGCTGCACCAGGAAATGGACGAGCCTGAAGCAGAACCCCAAGTTCGGCGTGGAGCTGCTCAGCGAGACGGGCACGAGTACGTCGCTGTCGACGCCTTCTTCGACGGCCAACACGAGCCCCCTGCCGGCCGGCGGCGGAGAGGGCGCCAGGAAGAGCAACTGGCAGGTCATCGAGCACTTCGGGTCGAAGGAGAAGGGCAGCTTGTCGTCCAGTCTGATCGCGGTGAGTTATTCGCGGAGTTCCCCAAGGGTCTGTTTCGGGGCCACTTCCGTTCGTTATTAACGTTAATGGCTTTCTTACTAGGTCCTGAAGTAAATGTTTCACGGAATTTGGAATATAGAAAGTAGTGTGTAAAATGTTGAACTGTTCCACGTTTCCACACTCAAGCTGAAATCATCATCAAGAACTTATAGAACTATAACCCGATTCAGAAATCTAACTAACCAACCCTCTCACGAATTGTACAGCCAAACTTCAATAGGTTTGTTTTCCTTCCGACGAAAATCGTGTCCAGCACAGTTCCAAGCAGTTGTACATACATGTCGTGATAGTCGACTGGCTCAAAACTGTCCACTTCATACATGTGTAACTGCTTTGAAGTGTTCTTGATACGATTCCCGTCGGTGGGATGGAAAACGAGTAAAACAAATCTGGATTAACTCCAGGCCGTTCCGCCTTCAAGTTGGTGCATACAATTCCAGCGTCCATAAAAACATTTGTATTAACAATAGGTTCTCGGTAGTGCAGAGGTTAGCACACTCGCCTTTCAAGCGGAAGACCGGGGTTCGATTCCCCGCCGGGCAACCGTACTGGGTAATCGCTCGGCAAAAGGGTTAACGGAAACGAACAATTTTGGAACATTTTTTTATATAGCTGTGTTTGCGTCTGTATACTAAACAAATCAATGAAATGATATCGGCATTCAGAAAGATAACAATTCAAGAAAAATAAGAACCCACAATCTTCCATTCACTAGATGGATGCTCTAAGCATTGAGCCACCGATGATACTGAGTTTTTCATGGTATATGGAGTCATTCCTCTCGAACTCTATCGTTAGTTGTTAATATTCAATCGAAAACCTTTGGCGGGTTTCGACTGACGGAGATTTTAGCTGAGAATCATTTCAATAATTTTTCAATTATACAGACATAAAAACATATATCGTCTTCATTCCCGGCTTGAATTCATCTAATTGGTATCTACACCTGATACTCTACTGAAGTCGACATATTAGACGATGCTTTGGTTTGAAGGAACATTTTGGTACTGAAACCAGTTGATAATGAACGAGTATCCTTTAAATAGAACCCCCCAATTATTTTCGCAGAAATAAAATCATTACATCATTGTTCATATTGGGATAAACTCATGTTGGACATTCATAACTAACATGTTGTTTTTTTTAACTTGCTTCATAATCGCACTTTTTGTTTGTATACAAAAATGGCCTTCAGAAGACGCATAATATATTTTTTTAGCCACGACTATTGTATAATGTACCCATTATACGTCTGTTTGCTCGACTTCATCAGTACCCATTATTCACTAGTGGATAATGAGCCATTATTCACTGCTGTCAGATACTTCCTTGATTTAACTATAATAATATTGATTCGCTACGAACAATCGATTATTGAAATTTTATCGTGTAAACCACCTAATATATTGGTGTAACCTAATTAACTTCTGTGCCTACATATAAGAAAAAAAAGGAGCATTTACACTAAGCCGTCAGTGATTGTGAGAGTGCGATCAAAATACCTTTAGAATCCAAGCAAACTTGACTCAAACCTGTTAACAGTATTTTAGGAAATATTTGTTGGAATAAAATAATAGTGTTTATAAAAATATGTATGCAATGGAACAAAATTTTCCAACAAAAAAAATATAGTATAGTGTTCTACTCGCGTATAATGGCTATTATTCCCTAGTTGATTGAGGCCATAAACTTCACCTCGTCAATAAAAGCCAACATTATACACTCGTTGAATAACATACTATTTTTATGACAATCGCTAGGAAATTTTGACATTCCAGACAAAATTTCTTGAAGAAAAAAATCAAGATTTCCTTACAGTTGTTAGTGTTTTACATAAATAATTGAAAACACATTGTTTACTCACGATAGTCCATAAAAAGTACTTCGCTCTTGATTTCTCAGGAAATAAGAGGTATTCACTGCCTCAACCAGCTCTGGAGGAGTCCCAGGAATGAAAATATCATCGTCACTTATCATTTTACTTTCGAGAACACCAGCAATTGAATTTATGAACGTCAAGTTTGACAATTAAACCTGAATACGTTTCCATTTTAACCCAAGTAATTTCGAAGCAACATTCATTTGTGGATGAAATTATTCGCGATTTTTTCAAAATTATTTTATATATGTCGAATTTTAAACGATTCGAGGAAAAATAATATGTTTACCTCGTATGAAAAGGCACATTCCAAGACTCAGTGAGTCTTCACATTCGTCCAGTAATGTAAGGCTTTTCCTACCTGGTGAACAATTTGATGAAGCTATTGTATAGTGAAACATGCGTCGCGGTTTTGTGAACCCATTTTCATTAAGAATCATACAGGAAACTGTGATATCTTTGTCAAATTTGGATTTTCATCGAGTATCGACTAGATCAATTCGAAATATATAAGTACTTATTTTATTAGGAATGTAGGATTTCAATTTTGTAATCATTCTATTCATCGTGAGCGGACATCAAGGCATTCATAGCTGTAATAATGATTCACTTTTCAACTATATTGAATGCTCATCGTATGCATCAAGGTATGGGTAGATAATTTGTCACAAACCAAATTTTCATAATTCAAGGCTTCTATTGAATTGAGTGCTTTCCTTCCATGACATTTTGTTGCTCTACAACATGATTTTATGCCCACTATTTTGTGACAAATCTGTGACGAAAATGAGCATGTTTGATATCCCATCTTCTGATATTCTTGCAAAATTAATCGTTTTTTATTATAAGGCCGCTCATTATTCTAATTAAATATATAAAACGAGAATACCTCTGAAAAATCTAGGTAAACGGTGAACTGCGATGGACTTCTGTACCTACAGAAGTTCATGTGAAAGGATAATTTAAAAATAACACAGTTTTCCACTTTTCCCAGAGCTAATATACGAACCTTATAAAACTCATGATGGATGCGTATTTACATAACAGAATTTATTCTCCAAGACTACAACATCGGACTTGGAGCATGGAGAGGAATTATGCTCAGAAGAGCATGATTTATTTTATGTCTAGGAATAAATTTGAAAACTTCATGGAAATACTTCCTCTACATCAGTTGCCATTATGGCGGGGATAATATTCAGAGGTCGGGGTCTGAAACAACAAATTTCCTGCAGGAGAATAATTATTAGATTTTTTGCCAAACGGTTATAGTCTCGGAGCCAATGTCGTTTTTGCACTATTCTCCTTGAACTGACCCGTAATATTTCGGGCAGAATAGATCATGTCGCAAATGGTTTTGTTGTTTTGTTTTCCTGAATGAATCAATATAATCTAAATGGTAATTTTTTTAATACGCTAAAATTCCAGTCTCACGTCACCTTCACACTAGGGAAATACTTCGAAAAGCTTTGTATCACATCCGACAAGTTATAGTGCAGGATTTCTTACAGAAGAAATTTCAGAAAATATCTTTGTTGTGAAACAACATGAATTGTTTGAAACGTTTGCTTGAAAGTGGTTGACAATGTTCGGACTTCCATTGTCTATATTTTTAACTCTACTGAAACCTGTTGCTAAGAGCGGAAGGATTAAAATGCAAATCAAGAGAGAAAAATCAAATCAAAATCAAATTTTTGGTCAATAATGAAATAAGGGATTGATTGATCAAAGAAAAATACTGTTGTTACAAGAAACCGAGATTTCGAATATGAAATATGAGTCAAAAAAGAATTTTTAAATAACGAAATAAAATGAAATAATATTGTGACAAGAAAATTAAGGTATCGAATATGAAATACTAGTCAAAAAATGTAAATGGAGAAATTGAATGAAATATTATGAAAAAATGTTGAAACCAAGTTTCAAGTTGAGTGTACTCACGACGTTTCGATTGCTGGTATCCGCAATCGTCTTCGGGTGATGACTAACAATATTTTGAGGTGTGGTCAGTTATAAAACCCCCGATTTCCCAATGGTGGGGGAAAGGGTGTTACTACCAAGGAGGCGAGCGGGTGCTACTACTAGAACTGTGCCGATCGATCTTCAGCGGGAAATGGATGTATTGGCGCGAGATTCTCCCTCATCGAGCCGCAGCCGGTCCATGCCTTGGATAAGCGGCCTCCACACATTCCGGATCTCCACGCTGGGATCACTGAATGCGTCGTTGTTGAGGATGTAGGCGGCTTCCTTGAATTTCCTCTTGAACCAGTGCTCCTCCTTGTGTATGACCTCGGTTTCAGACCATTTGATGTTGTGATGGTTTGTCCAAACATGCTCTGCTATTCCTGATTTCGTTGTTCCTCCTTGTTGAGTGTTTTTCTTGTGTTCGCCTATTCTCACTTCCAATGGTCTTTTGGTTTCTCCGATGTAGGATTTGCCGCACTCGCATGGTATCCGGTAAACGCAGTTGTTGGTGTCGCTGTTTTTATTCGATGGTCGAATTTTTGTGAGCTGACATTCATAGCTGTAATACTGATTCACTCTTCAACTATATTGAATGCTCTTCGTATGCATCAAGGTATGGGTAGATTATTTGTCACAAACCAAATTTTTGGTGGTCGAATTTTTGTGAGCTGACCACGATTTACCAAAAATACCGAGTATTTTCAGAGAAAATGGTGAGAAAAGCTCAAAATCGAAAATTGTTTTTCTAGAAATTATATACCCCTCACACGAATGTAATGAGATACTAAGAGAAAGGTTCTTGAAAAATCAAGTGTAAGATAGACAAAAGAATCATCCCGAGGATAATCCATTGGCGTACCAGAGCGCAGGATCATCAATGTCGGCGAGTCTGGGAATATAAAGCAGTAGCGGGTACTCAAAAATGCCAAATTTTATTTCCTATAAGAATCCTGATGAATGTTTTTTTCTACTCTCACCCTTAAATATGCTCGTTTATTTATAGTATACTAAATGGATAAGTAGGCGATTCCAGTCAACTGAATCGTTATGATTCCACCAATCACAGAAAACAAAATTCCTTGGTTACCAGAGAGAACCTTGTAGAAAAGTCACAATTCTGATTTGTCTACCTACAAACACGAAATCCAATTTGTTTCATTCAAGCATAAATAAATGCTGTTATATTTCAAATATTCTTCAGGTAATTGAGTCAAGTTTGAATTATCACAATTGGTGTTTTTTTATGGACTTAAAGGACTTACATCTAACCTTAACAACAGTAATTATTAGCATGAATTGTACAATCCAAATAGCCTAGTTGGTTAAAGCGTACGCCTTCTGAGATAATCCACTTGATAGTTATTGGTTCGAGTACCATCAAAACCGTTTTCTTTTACTTTTTTCAATTTGACATTACCAGTTTGATTTGTATCTTTCAATATTGAATTCAATGAATTTGCTTTGAGTTTTTATAAATATCGAAAAAATACACTATATCTTCAATTGATTATTATCAATATAACGCTATAAGGTAGAATTCTAGAATTCTAGGAATCAGAGATAATTAGAGTAGACCCTGATGTATTTAAGGAGCTTTTAACAAAGAAGAATTTAGTGTTTAAATACATTCACTTGATAAAGATACAGTGTATCGAAACATGTCGCGAAGACAATAAATTTTGTAGAAATTTTATCTTGTCTACCTTATAGGGTAATAACTATGGATTTCCATCAAGTAAAGGCCACCTCAATCCAAAATATTATCAGTAGTAATACCACAAGTGATTGAATTTTCGCGATAAGTCTGTCGATTCATTTTTGAACGAAACTGAATTGTTTCGAGAAAACACCACGAGTCCGCAGGACGAGTGGTGTTTTCTCGAATCAATTCAGTTGAGATCATAAATGAAAGACAGACTTATGAGATAAATTCAATCACGAGTGGAATTTTATTAGACTATTTCACAAACAGAGTGAAAGATAAAAAATCTGAAATTCGGCAGGATTAGAGGAAATTGGCAAAAAAGTTGACCTGAGAAATCAATAAATTTTAATGAACAGAAAACATTGACATCGAAAGAAATACTACATAGATAGAATTCATCCCAAATCTACTCATTTTTGAATGCGTGCACAGCGTAATCACTTATATTTGACGTTTAACTGTCACATGCACTGTAAACAAATCTGAAAACACCGAACTTGATAGGCCAATCAGAGTCAAGAGTCAAGTTTGGTATTATCGGTAAGCCGAACTTGACTAGAGCTTCTGATTGGTTCATTTCGTAGGTGAGTGAAATAGTCAATATAATACTTGAGAGGTCTGAAATATATACCTGGTCGGAGAGAAATTCAACTGTATGATCTATGGCCACCATATTTGAAAGATTAATCGACTTACCTGAAGGAAGATTAATCATAATTTTCCGAGCTTGTCTTCCGACATAATTACACACACTGTAGTTCCGTATCTCATACCCAACGGTACGTTTTTATAGCAGAGTATAAAAAATTCACAAAAAATCTCGAGCTACATCGCCACTGAATACCGCTGATAAGGAAGATTCATTCCGTTTGAGTCTGCAAAATCACACTTTATTAAGGGTTTGGCGAATTGGGAGGGAGGGTTGTAATTATGTCGGAAGACAAGCTCGGAAAATTATGATTAATCTTCCTTCAGGTAAGTCGATTAATCTTTCAATTTTCCTTCGCTTGTCTTCCGACATAATTACACACACTGTAGATGTTTAAAGCAGTGTGATTTTGATCCCTGAGTGAGTAAAACTAAGAATGATGTACTTGTTACTTTTTACCAGTATATTCAATTATACCCAATATATACATACATGTATACTCACATATATACACGTGTATACACTTGCACATGTACAAATAGGAAAGTTAATGGCTATACAAATTATACCAATTATACTACATATAATAATACGCATATATTTCGTTAACAATAGTCTTACTTCTAGAATAATAAATCAAATTAATCTTCCAAGTTGAGACCTAATATTGTATTTGCAAAAATTGCATCGTCGGTTCCAACTGGCCTATTATAGAATTGGAAAAATACATTTGATGATTCAGACCACCCTGCTGTACGTTTTATACTGTTGATGTTTACCCCTGCCCTGAAAGCAGCTGACGTAGTAGCGTGGCGGACACTATGGCTTTTGAATACGTCGGTATTGAGTCCACTTTCACTCAATACCTTCTTTATCCACCTGCTAATAGTCTGCGAGCTTGCGGGATGAATTGGTCGTTTATAGGTCAACACTAAATAGTCGTAATCATTACGATCGGCAGATGTTATATTCAAGTAATGATCTATAGTTGTGGCAACACACAACTCTGGTTTGGCAGTGAAATAAGGAAATATTAATGAAGGCTGTGGTCTTTTAGGGCCTGAGGTTTTAATTCTTTCAGATATTCTGAATTCGAGTTTGCCTTCATGTCTAATCATGTCACTCAATCGTATTTTCGAGATAGTTTGAACCCTATGAGCAGTTGTAAGCGCTATCAACATGACTAATTTCCACGTAAGTTGTTCCAAATTGAGCGAATTCAATGGATACAAATTACTGAGGTACCGTAATACTGGTTCTGGATTCCAAGTGCATGTATATTTCGGAGTTGTCGGTTTTATGTTACATGCTCCCCTTAACAATCGTTTGATTATTCTCTCATCATCGTTATTTGGATTGAAAATAAGATTCAATGCTGATCTGTGACAGTTGATAACCGAGTACGAGTTGCCAGTCTCAATAGCTTTCACCAAGAATTCAATATATGTATTCAAATTATAGCTGAGGGGGTTCATTTTTATGTCGTTACAAAATTGCCAATATTTTTTATAGGTCGCTGAATACTGTTTGAGGGTACTGGTCGTTATAGATTCCATTATAATTGGGATTGCGGTCTGTGGAATGTTCCTGTTAGCAAAGGCTTGCCAGATAACTTCCCTGCCACCAGGGAAATTTGCCGGTTCAGAGGGTGGCTCTCCCTAAAGGAGACAATAATAAATATTTATTCGGTTTGAATATGATTGGTTTTTCTATCAATAAGTCGTGAAAAATGGGGTACCACGGTTGTGATGGCCAGTTTGGAACTATTAGAATTCCACAAGCCCTGTCTTGGATAATTTTCTCCAGAACTCTGGTGATTAAAGAAAAGGGCGGAAACGCGTAAAAGAAAATTTGATTCCAACTAATTGTGAAAGCATCTACTGAATAGGAGTCTGGGTCTGGAAACCAAGAGACGTATTTGTTGCATTTTGTGTTCAATTTAGTGGCAAAAATATCGATATCTGGTTGGCCAAAACAATGCACGATACGATCAAAGACGGTTTGATTCAATTCGTATTCGGTTTCTATGGATAAGCATCTTGATTCCATATCAGCCTCTACGTTCTGAGTCGAAGGTATGTATGAGGCAAATACCATATTATTATTCGATTCACACCAATCCCATAACGATCTCGTAATTTCGTTGAGATTTGCATATTGTATGCTACCGAAACGATTAATACAGGAGATTGCCGTAACATTATCAATTCTGAGTAAAATGCGAATGTTTCTTGTATTTTTGGCAAATGACTTAAGACCGTAGAACGCAGCTTTGATTTCGAGATAGTTTATATGCTTTTGTGTTTCATCGGTATTCCAGAACCCATGGCATTTTTGACCTTGGCAAAATGCACCCCAGCCTGTTGGTGATGCGTCTGAAAATATTTCTAATGTTATTTCCTTTGATTTTATAGCGTTATTAGATTCTAAATGTATATCCCACCAATGTAATTCAGAAATAACAGAAGTTGGTAGTTTCATCCATTTTCCATAATTTTGATTGCTGTGTTTTAGAGCTATGAATTTTGCTATTTCCAGTGGTTTGATATGCAACCAACCATAGTTTATTGCCGGGCAAGCTGCAACTAATTTGCCTATAACTGTTGCAAAATCTCGTATGCGACAGTTTTGTTTAGTGATTAATTTCGTTAACAATAGTCGAATCGTAAGGATTTTTTCATTTGGCAATGATATCAACATTTTTTGCGTATCATACAGAAACCCTAAAAATTTTAACTCTTGTGTAGGTAACGAGGTACTTTTTGCTGTATTGATAATAAATCCACACTGCTTCAAAACTTCCAGAGTTGTTGAGACATATTTCTTGCATGTTATTTTGTCAGTGCCTATCAAAAGAATGTCATCTAGATAAGCAACTAAAACAATTCCTTTCGTTCGAAGGTATGTCACTAAAGGTTTCAAAAGTTTTGTGAATATATAGGGTGCTACATTAAGTCCAAATGGTAAACAATTGAATTCATATAAATTGTTGTTGAATTTAAATCTTAGGTATTGTTTATGTTGTCCAGAGATGGGCAACAAAAAATATGCATCCTTCAAATCGATATTGGCAATGAAACAATTTTCATGTAATAGTCTGGCAACTGTTCTGGAATCTTCCAACTTGAAATGTGGAGCATCTATGAACGTATTAAGATGTTTCAGGTTTAAAATGAATCTGTAATCACCATTTGGCTTTTTTGTTACAAAGTAAGACGATAAATACTGATTGAGCTTAGGTGAACATTTAGATATAGCCCCCATGTCGAGCAGCTTGAAAATTGTGTTCATATATATCTCAAACTGAGACTTGGGAATATGAACGATAGGTTCAGTATATTGGATGTGGGGAATTGTATGGAAAGGAATTTTTATCCCCTGAACCCAATTCAATACTCTCTTGTCACTGGTAAACCGTGACCAATTGTTATAAAACTTGTAGAGGGAACCTGCATATCTCGAATTTACCTGGTTTATCGACGACTGTGCGGGAATGAGTGGTGGTCGATGTTGATGTACCCGGCTTCGAGCTAGGAAAGGGTAGAGCATTTTTACGTTGAAACTCGACACTGGCTTTTTTCATTGCCTGTTTGGTTTTGAAGGATTCATTGAAATCTTTTCCAAATAAATATTCATCTATCTTGGAGGACTCAATAACCTTCTTGCATTCGGAATTGACGAAAGGCAAGATATGATAACGCCTGTGCATGGATAGGGTGTTATGTGCGTTTGCTAGAATTTGAGACGCGTCTGCTAACTTGGTTAATGATTCAGATGAGTCGTCAGGGGACTTGGGCAACATCTGATTCATCATAGATCCAATGGCAGATAAGGCATGTCCTATTTGTTGCTGTATGCTTGTCATAACCCTATCATGAGTGACAGCCGCGTCTGTGAGGCACGCTTTAATTTCGCCATTCACCTCTGGAGGGTGGAGGGCCTTACAGTTTTTGGGAATTGGGTATTTGGACATAATTTCTTTCCTTGTATCTTTGGAAAGGCCTTGTTGGAGGTACGCCGTCCATCTAAGAGTAATTTCAGTATGTAACTCTTCGCCCTCAGTAGTATCTGCCAAGGGTTTAACTCCTAAGGCATCGAAAGCTGATTTTGATGGTGCATTGTCATGATTAGCAGAATAATTGGCTTGAACCACTTCGGCAGTTGAGTCTTGAGCAACGGAGGGCATCGTTTGTATTGCAAGGGGGTCAAGTTGGGCCTCCTTTTCCCTGGTCTGGCAGTCAATGAACTCTACCTCCTCATCTGAACCCGCATCAGAAGAATCTATAAATGTGAACTGAGTTAGGTTCAGGTTGATTGGTGGTAACGCCTGTTACCCCTACTCGTCTGGTGATCGCTCGATACCATCAGAGCAAAGTTTCGATACAAACTGACGGAATACGTAGTGATAACGCTTGTTATCTCATTCTCTTCAGGTGATCGCACGATACCATCAGAGTTAAAAAATATTCAGCTTTGTTGTGGGCTAAAACACAATATAACCATATTAAGTTCTAACGTACCCGAATGGCTTGCGCTCTCCGAGCTATCAGAAGTCGATTCTGCTTCTAATATCTTTTCCCGAAGTTTGTCTAATTCTTGTCTCAACTTCTTGAAATGCCTCTTTCCGTTTTTATCCTTGAGTTGTCGTTTTGGCATGGTATTCGCTTATAGTGTACTAGTCACCGAGAGGTACGAAAACGGAATGAATCTTCCTTATCAGCGGTATTCAGTAGCGATGTAGCTTGAGATTTTTTGTGAATTTTTTATACTCTGCTATAAAAACGTACCGTTGGGTATGAGATACGGAACTACAGTGTGTGTAATTATGTCGGGAGACAAGCGAAGGAAAATCACTCTTGTTATACAAACTACTATTTATATTCAGATCAAGCATGTCAGAAAACCCGCTCTCACGAAACAAGTTTTGAGAAATGTTTGGAACTGGTTGGAAAAGAGAGTGATGGCTATCGTGTTCTCAAATATTAAGTATAAGTATAATCATTTCCTGAACTCATTCTTTTCTTAAAAAAATCTATTCTTCATACAAGTACAACATACAAAAAAATACGAAGAAAACATTCATCCACCACTAAATGATGATTTTCACACAGAAATTACGTACTTACAGATTTCAATTGAATCGTAAAGAAAATATCCGTTTGATAACTTTTTTCCACACTCGTTAGACCTGTCTGGCACGCAAAGTTGTTTTCAAAACTCATACGATAAATTTCTCTCCGAAATAGCAGAACTTCTGAGTTATTGCAAATGTAATGGTTCGTCGACCTTTTCATTGCATTGTGGTTGCGTGCTTCTGTCAAGAATAGTTATAATTGACTGCTCACGTGAGCAGCGAATATGCATGTTGTACGATTATCGTACACGATGCTCAGTCAATGAACATTTGCGATAAGTCCTTCGCAATGAAACGGGCCATTTCTTTTATCTATGTGGCGCTATCTTTTCCAGTGGAGATATTGACTCGAACACGCATCAATACGGTTAAAATAGACCGGGTGGAAAAAGTATTTTTTCTGCGATTATTATTTTTTTATATGTAGATTCACACGAAAGGGAAGCCCTGTAATGTTCAAAGTACACCGCGTGAATCAAGGGACAGGAGATACGAATTAACATTCACTTTGACCTTCTGAAGTTTGTGAGCCTCAGGAAAAACCTCTCTCGACAAGGTGTTCCAAAGCTCAGCTGTTCTACCGAAGAAAGATCCCTGAGCAAGAGAGGTTCGACAGGTTTCCAAATTCACAACAAAGGGGTGGGAATTTTGTACTCGTCGAGTCATCCGTGTAGATATTGCCAAGGGGGGAACGATTGATAACAATTCGGAAGAGCATCGACCGTGAAAGTATCTATAGAAGAGAGACAAGTCTCTGACCTTTCAACGATGTTCCAATGAAGTGAGCGAGTCTGTGAGCGAAGAATCACCAACAAGACGAATCGTCTTTCTCTAAATAGAATCGAGAAACCTCAATGAATGTTCCAAACTCCACTCATGAGAATTGTATTCCATGACAGGTCTTATCTCGGAACGCGAAATAGAATAATACATTATAGTGTGGAAAAATCACTTTTGCACAAGGTTCCTACGACCACCTATTTCATTGAAAATTATGTTAATATCTTATCGTGTTTATGTCATATACGCTACAATATGAATTCACCTTGACAGCAACCTGACAGCTAACAGTCCCTAGAGGGGCACTCCCTAGGAGCGCCACCACTGCATGTACCTTTGACAGCCTCTCAAGTCAAATGACAACAATTCAAAACATTAAACTTTTTCTACATTTTAAGCTGACATCACTATTTTTCGTCCCTTCTTTGCAATAATTAAGAATATAAAGATTTGAAATCGACATAAAATGGTCTCATGTAGTGCATTCGGATGTAAAAATGTAGGTACGTATTTATTTCCAAAAGAAACAAAACTGAAAAAGCAGTGGGAAGTAGCCATGAAAAGAAAGAGCTTTCAGGCTTCTGAACATTCTATGCTCCAGTCACTTACAAAAGAATGTAGCAGGGCTAGTAGATGGTTATTATGATGATTTTTAACGAAACACCTCCGTAATCAGTTTGAATTTTTTACCTTTCAATCAGAACTTTTTTTTTTTTTGAGGGATCCACCACGTTCCCTCAACAAACTTTTCAGTTCTGGTACAGACAAACATCCATATCTATCGGTTGGAGCAAACATCCTTATGATTCTTAAGTATCTTTCGAAAATATTCATTAAAATAAAACATAACCTGCAAAATCACTCGTTAGGCACATGCAGTCGTGCTGCCACCTACTAAAAGCTTTGGGTCATTTTCCCCATTGACTATTGATGAATATAGATTTAATCGTGTAGGCCAGAATCGTAACTTCAATGTAATGATTTTTGTAATAAATACTTATAATTTATAATATAACTATTGAATGGACATTGTTGCAGTAGAAAGTGTGAATGCAAAATTAGTATATTGAATTGCCTGACTAATCTAAGTTTTTTTTGTGTCAGTCTATATTCGAATATTGTTTCTATAAAATGTGCCTATGACTTTGCAACAACTTTTATAGTGAAAAAAATATAATACTTCTTTTCTTTATATTTCATGCATAATTAGTTACCTATCAGTCAAGTTTTTACATAAGTAATAATAATGGGAGGAGCAATTAATAATTTCATCTGTCAATCTCACAGGATTTAGGTTAGGTTATTAGCTTATTCTGCACGAAATACAATAGACCGCGGACATATCTGACAGAAGACAGTAAACCAGACACAGACAGTTATGAGTCCAGCCTGCTGGACAAACAAACTGATCTACAAATGCTTGGTGTGCATTTGTGTCATATTTCAAAATATTTTTTCTCGATAATAACTCAATTTTGAGCGATTGTGAAGTTTCAATCCATCGATTTCCTTCTAATTTCGACAATAGAAAGAAAATTAATCCTCTTCCTGTTGAGACACGTGAATTGTGGATTCAAGCATCTAGAAGTGCAGATAAGTTGAAATGGGCAACGGTATATTCATGCATTTTGTATCTCAGAATTGAAATAGACGGCGAGCATATGACGTCACAAGACAACTGTCAATCAGCCTGCTGGACAAACAAACCGTACCTCCATAAGCAACAATGGTAATTTAATGAGATTATGATCTTAATTATGAAGAAATTACGGGTTTACCCTATACCCTTAGTGTACCTGACATATATAAATGTCTATATATTGCAATATATATTCATTATTCTTCCTGCTTGCAAAGAAATTGTATGTGAAATGGCTGATAAAAGTGATTATTTCAACACCTTGTCTATGGATATCCAGAAGAGATATTTAGAGAAACTGAAGGGAAGTGATGGATGTGATCCTTTATTGTGATTTATTGAAATTTGGGGGTTGTAGTAATGCTGTGCAAAAACTTTCCTAAATTTTCATGGCATGTGTATGACATTATTAACTATTTTGTATATGAGAGTGCATGCACAGAAGACTTCAAAGGCTATACAAGTTTGGATTCATACAATATGTTTATATCTAAATGGATTAGAAGGATTGGAGTGAAGCTTGTGAAAAGAATACTGAAAATGTACTTTAATAAATAATAATTTTGAAAGAACAGATTTAGGGTATGTTATATAAGGCTCTACAAAATTATAAACCACAACCATCTTTTCATATGGCAATCCTGTATAAAAAAGGCATTTAGATGAGTTATGCTTCAAACTTTCCAATGTGAATGATTAAGTCTGCAAGGTTTCCCAGAGATGATGGATTTCACAATAACAATTCTGCAACTCGAAATCAATATCGGGACATAGGTGTTCACCAGAGTTTTGTGCATGTTCCACTTCTTCAACTGGTTAATTTATATCATTCAGAGTTTGATTTTGCTCATCAATAATATTCATGTTTTGGAAAGCTGGATCATTCACACAAAGAATCATCATCAATTTTATCCGTATCAACTGGAATATTTGCGATCTCATTTTTATCACCCTGCTCTCTACGATACAATCTCTGAATACTTTGAACTGCATTGATATTTGTTTTGTGGCCAAGTAATTGATTCGGTACCCAGTCCATATTGTCAACATCTTTGAGTGCACTTGGCTTGCCTGAAATGAAAAAAATAAATAAAATTATGTTGCCTGTGTTTCCTAGATTCTTTGAAAATATCTCCTACAAAATGTTTTGAACACACCGTTGCCCATTTCAACTTATAGGAAGTTAAATCTGCTCTTCTAGTTGACTGAATCCATAATTCACATCTCTTTTCAGCAAGAGGATTATTCTTTTTTTCTATTGTCGAAAATAAAAGGGAATCGATGGAATGAAACATTATGCCTGCCACTATTACTTCCACATTTTACAATCGCACAAAATTGAGCCTTTATTGAGAAAAAAGATTTTAAAATATGACATAAACACACACTTAGCATAGGTAAATCAGGTTTGTTTGTCCAGCAGGCTGGATTGACAACTGTCATTTACGCGGGCATATCTGACAGATGACAGTAAACCAGACAGTTGTAAATCCAGCCTGCTGAACAAACAAACTGAGCCCAGATTCTATTTCACGAATTCGATTGTCGAGTAGCTCAGACTGTGACTGTAGCATGTGCTGTACCGAAAATATACTCATATTCTAAACAATTCGATAATCGAATTCGTGAAATAGAATCTGGGCTCTGATCTACAAAAGCTTAGTGTGCATTTGTGTCATATTTCAAAATATTTTTTCTCGGTAATAACTCAATTTTGAGCGATTGTGAAGTTTCAATCCATCGATTTTCTTCTAATTTCGACAACAGAAAGAAAATTAATCCTCTTGCTGTTGAGACACGTGAATTGTGGATTCAAGCATCTAGAAGAGCAGATTCAAGTACTGATAAGTTGAAATGGGAACGGTATATTCATGCATTTTGTATCTCAGAATTGCAATTACCATTGTTGTTTGAGGAAATACGATTTGTTTGGCCAGCAGGCTGATGCGTGTAACGTCACATGCCCGCAGTTTGTATAACAATAGTCGAACGTTTGAGCACTCGCCTACGGCATCGTGCCCAAACTTTGTCCTCGTGCGATATTGCCAATATTCATTTGAATTGTACAGTTGATTTTTTTTTCGACCTATTTCAGAATTCTCTTTCAAGAATCATATTGATAATCAATTCTACATATAGAGTATTCTTTCGATATTTAAGATTAACTCGAAGGAACGGAACTTAATTGAATTCGATATTGAACGTTACAAATTGAAATAGTAATTTGAAATGAGAGAAAGAAACAAAAAAAAACATAGATGACTTTTGTGAGACTCGAACACACGACTATCGACTCCGAGGGCCATCGCTCTCACCACACAAGCCTCTTGGAGCGTATAATTTCAGTTAAAATTATTCTTGTAAAGAGCAGTTGTAATTCCTTCAATTCCGTAAAAAAAAATCCATTTTGATATTTCAAACTTGACTCAATGAACCAGAAAATATTTCAGATATAAGTATATCAGAGTTGGACAGAATTGTGAATTCAATTCATTTGAAATGAATTGAATTCATTTTTAGTGAATTCAATTCATTGGCTTCAATTCATTTTGAAAAAAGTGAATTGTGAATTGTGAATTGTGAGTTGCTATTTTTATTTCGGTGAATTGCGACTTCTGAATTGATTTTCGTGATTTCAATTCACGGAAATGAATTGAAGCCACAATTCAGATTCACAAGTCACAAGCCATTCCCTAAAGCGCATGTGCTTTGCGTTATTTTTTGCACACCCCAACACGTGTAGAACGGCTTTTTTTGTATGCAACGATGATAAATACTCCCAAAAGGAGTAATATATCCGACGAAAATTTCGAGAAATTGGTGACATTGAAATCAATCAAGGGTTTTATATAGACCTTTTAACTATATTGAGATTTGTTAGAGCTACCAGAATTTTGTGATTTTATTTCAATTATATTTATTTTTTGTATTTTATGTTGACTACTGAATGAATATGTTATTTCCTGTTTCAATAAAAAACCGTATTTTTTATTTAGAGTGTAATCTTTATTATCTCATGACCATCACTTATCCATTCATTCGATAAGTTCTATTTGTAGTAGGTACTAATTCAATGGTTGCATACATCTTACTAGTTAAAAAAAAAAGTATATATTCAATATCTTCTCTCATCACACACGATTTTTTTTCAAGTTGTTGGGTACCTAGTATTCACCATCCAAGTCGAACAAAAACCTATCTTGACCTCTAGTAGGAGTAAACTTTCTCTTAACAGAAGAACTGACATTCTAAGGATATAACCATTACTCTTTCATTGATTGGGAAGTAATAAGAAATGAAATCGAATTATCTGGGGAATATTTGGAGACGGCAAAATTTTTGAGGTTTTTTTTGCAGAAAAAAATAGGTTGCAAATCAACTACATTCTGAATTTTTTCACTTTTTCATCAAAAGGTGAAAATTTGTAAGCAAAATGAATTGTGAATTGATTGGAGTTAACAATTCACAAGCTAGCTTGTGGCTTCAATTCATTTTTTTTCTGATGAATTTCCAATTCATGAATCCAATTCATATTTTTTGCGTGAATTGTGACTTGTGAATCAATTCACGAAAGTAGTGAATTTGTACAACTCTGAAGTACATTTATTTATGCTTGAATGAAAAAACTTTTATTTCGTGTTTGTAGGATATTGTAAGGTAGACAGATCAGAATTGTAACGTTTTTACAAGGTTGTCCCTTTCGTAAGCAAATATTTCGTTTTCTGTGATTGGTGGAATCCGTATCCTACCCTGTGTAGATATGATATCATAATAAGAAATCAGCATATTCACGGGTGGTAGTAGAAAAAAGTCCTTATTTGTCCAAATATATTGGTGCGTGCAAACAGCTCGACAATAATTTCCACCTAAAACATCTCAACCTGCCAAACATAAATTTAATCCCCATCCATAAAGTAGAAGCTCTCGATTCACATTTGAAATGAAATTTGAACGAGTTTAATCCCATAACATAACGTGACAACGAAATTGATGTAAATTTCATTGCGAACTGCAAAATGGCCCTGAATAGATTTCCGAGCGCCAACATATTTTCGCCAGTGGAACATTTGTCTGCCGAATAAAACGCAAAACGGTAACTTTTAATGAATGCGCAAATTCCAACTCTCTCGCGTTGTTTTCGGCATATATAGGGATGTTCACGATTAGTTTTAGGTGACTCTCGTTTTATATTCAACTGTTTTCACTAACTAGATTCTGGTTTACATTTACCATTCGGTGAGATATGTCGGAACTGCTATAAATATAGGCAGTTTCCTTGCAACTGATTCTATGAAATAGTGTTCTTTTCCTCAGAGAATTTATACGAAGTCTCCGAAACGTATTTTTCCGTACTTCTCTAGAAAGATGTTGATAAATATACGAAACTAAACTAATTTGAAGAAATGTTAATTCAAAAAAAGAAATATATAATAGTTGATAAGTTAAAAATGAAATTAAATTGACGAAAATCAAAATGGAACTGCTCAAATCCTTTCTTCTCTCTCATCAACAATAACTTGAACAGAGTAATTTTTAGTCGGAACTCTTTGCTTTGGGCATACTTGCACTTGGAGCCCTTTGTTTGCAACACGACCTATAATCACCCAAAGCCTCACGAGTACCCCTGTGGAAGACATTTATTTCAGTTATGAGAAATGAGCATATTATTTCTTAATGGAGTATTATGAAAACTGTTCTTTAAATAATATGAAAACTATCAGACATTAACTGCCAAACAAAAAAAAATTATTTTATGGAAAGTCTATTTTGGACTCATCGCAACGCGAGAAACTCCCTCAAATATCAAAATAAGAAATATTTCAATGAACCTTAATAAAAACAAGGCTCACTGATCTGATAGAATCCCAGCAATCGATCCTGGAGTTTGTGCCCCCAAATCGACACCGGTACTTTGTGAATTGTTCAATCTTTCGCATAGCTGAACAGGGAAAAAACTTAACCTTGTAATTATAGACCAATTGCATTGCTTTCTATCATCAACAGAGTTATGGAGAAAACAATCAATATGTATCTCATAAAATATCTGGAGAAGTAAGGAATGATCAATGATCGACAATACCATCAAAGATCAACCAGAGAACTATTGGCAGTACTCCATCGAAAATCGTGAAAAAATGTTAGCTACTGACATTTCAGAAGCTTCTGATCGAGTTTGGCATCGGGGTCCCCTTCATAAATTGCCATCTTATAGTTTACCTCTTCGATAGCGTGCTTTGTTGAATAGGAGCCTTATAGGTCTCTATATGTGATTGCTGATGGAGTATCCTCTGATATCCTCCCAAGAAACGCAGGTGCTCCACAGGGTTCAGTTCTGGCGCCAACTTTGTTTCAGCTTCATATCAATGATTTGCTGAAGAAAACATCTTGTTGGTTACACAGTTTTGCAGGCGACAGTACTCTTCACACTAGTTTCTCTTCCAGAGTTACCAAATCACCTCGGGAAAAATAATGAGGTTGACTAGCCAAAAATAATCAAACAGGAAATATCGACTTGATGGAATTCAATTATGGGAAAAACAAGGCATTTCTCTTCTCAGAGGAAGCCGATCTTTCTTTATCTAATATTCAGATATAAGTGGGATAAACTATCTGAGACCGATCGCTAAGGTGCCTACCATGCAGGAGCTTGGATTATCAATTCGTGAAAAGGAATACTTCACTTCTCGCCAGCTTCTCATGATCTACAAGGCCCGTCTTGGAATATAGTTCTCATGTATGGACTTTGGCACCAAAACATTCATTGAAGCTGAATGGTAATAGTTCGGACTTTTACCATTCAGCAAGGAACATTGTCAACCACTTTTAAGCAAATTCATTGAAGCTTATCGGTTTTATTCAGATAGAAGCAATCCGTTTTTTGGTGCTTCTTCGCTCACGGACGCGCTTACTTCGTTGAAGCATCGTAGAAGGGTCGGAGACTTGGTTCTCTTCTATAGATCTTTACACGGTTGATGCTCCTCTGAATTGTCATCAATCGTTATACCCTTGGCAGTATCGTCACGGATGATCCAACGAGTACGGAATTCCCACCCTTTTTTTGTGAGCTCGGAGACCTGTCGAAACTCTCTTGATCAGGGATCTTTCTCAATAGAACAGCTGAACTTTGGAACTCCTTACCGAAGGAAAGTTATTCCTGAAGCTCACAAGCTTCAAAAATTTAAAGCGAATGTTAATTCGTATCTCCTGTCCCTTGATTCACAGGGTGGTCTTCTAACATTAGAGGAGCCCCCTTTTCGTGTGGATCTGTGTATATAAAAAAGTAGAAGAAGTACTTACGCTGTTGCTTTTACATTTCAAATTCAGCTGCATTGAAAAGATAGTCATTCTTTATGAATTCTGACACCATGAAAATGTCTCTAGATGGTGAATTGTTTGATGATATTTTCACAAAACCGTCCGAAGGCATCTTATGATTCTTTACTAAATCGAAAGTAAAAGTCCAACTGTCACAAAAACCACGCTTCAAATGTAAACCAATAGTCATCTAACGTTAGGGTGCGATTCGACTTCTATTTGGATTTATCGGTTCCAACTTACTTTATATTTCACATCCAAAAAATATGCAGAATTGTTACCTCACAATGTTTATATTTTGCTATATGAATACCAAGAAATTTAATTGTTTCAATCGTAATGACAACACCGAATTAGAATTTCTCCTATAAAATGCCCGACTTCGATATCTGATTCTTTCCGCTTTTTATTTTATATATACGAATTCACACTGAAGAAAAGCCCTGAATTGTTCAATGAACACTCCGTTAATCAAGGACAGGAGATTCGAAATAACATTCACTTCAAATTTTGAAGTTTGTAAGCCTCAGGAAGAACCGTCTTCGTAAAGGAGTTCCGAAGTTCAGCTGCCCTATTGAAAAAAGATCCCTGAGCAAGAGAGGTTCGACAGGCCTACAAGCTCACAACAGAGAGGTGGGAATTTTACATTCGTCGGGTCATGTTGTTACTGCCAAGGTTGAAACTATTGACGACAATTCAGGAAAGTACCGGCCGTGAAAAAATTTATAAAAGAGAGACAAGTCTCCGATCCTTCTACGATGTTCCAACAAAAAGTGAGCGAGTCCGTGAGCGAAGAATCGTCAAAAAAACGGTTGCTTTCCTCTGAATAGAATCAAGAAGTTTCATTGGATGTTTTGGTGCCGAGCCCCATACATGAGAACTGTGCTCCAAAAGAGGCCGTATCTGTGCCTTGTAGATCATGAGAATATGATGGAAAGTGAAGCATTCCTGCGAACGAAATAGAAATCCAAACTTCTGAGAAACACCTTTAACGATCGATCTCACATGGTTTTCCCACGTGATATCATCACTGATCGTAATTCCTAGCATCGGGACACTTGAAATAGTTCCTGATATCTGAAAAAAAAATTGTAGAAGTAGAAATCCAATGAAAACAGTTAAATCGGAATCATCTGATCGAACACAACCAATAAGAACAACATATCCTACAGGCTCTTTTCACTTTATTATGTTGCTATAGATACATACAATTTGATTTTATTCGATTTTGATGTTTCAAATATTTGATATTTCAAAATGTCACCATTTGGTTGTGATACTATATAGAATATTAATGAAATTATGGAATCGATTATACCAAAAATAACCGTTCACAGTAAAGAATATGTATGGAAAGCATTTTTGGGCTTTTGCAATGATGATAGAATGTATCATTGAGATATTAATCGGGTAGCGAGAGAATTGGTCAAATTTGAAGGATTGAACATGAGAACAAAAAATGGTACAGAGTTTAAATGAGCTACGATCTAAACCGTAACAGGATAAGTTTGTTTTGTTCTGTAATTTTTCCAATAATTAGCAAGATAAAGTTCTATCCGCATAACTCTCAAACATCGAATTGTTAGAAGTTTTCGGGCTTCTCAGCCGTGGTCCGCAGGTTTTTGGGCCTGACGTTTCGTCTGAATCTGCGGCAGACATTTTCAAAGGCGTTGCGGCAATGGTCAAAGTATTCTTCCCTGCTGCAAGGCTTCGATTTGATGTGGTTCAGAGGACGTGTCATCATTTGTCGTACCTAGAATCATTTGTCGGACCTAAAATCATTTGTCGGACCTAGAATCGGACTGTCAATTAACTCTGATAGATTTTCCTAAACCGTTTTTTCTCTCATTGGGAGGATCCGTGTATTCTGAACAGCTGGCATCCACGTTCTGTGGATGTTTAGGCTCTCTTCTTTGCGGTTGAAGTTGTTCCTATGCTTCTGAATTTCTATGGCCTCCCTTAGAGCCTGGGGTAATAGCTCATAGTTGTGTCCAGCACTTGCGTTCTGTCGAAGTCAATATTATGACCTTCCAACAGAGCCAAAAACAAAAATCGGCGGTGGCCCAACACGCTCTGTTGGAAGGTCATGATATTGACCTCGACGGAACACAAGTGCTGGACACAACTATAGGCTATTACCCCAGGCTTCTATGGGGAGGCCATAGAAATTCAGAAGCATAGGAACAACTTCAACCGCAAAGAAGAGAGCCTAAACATCCACAGAACATGGATGCCAGCTGTTCAGAATACACGGATCCTCCCAATGAGAGAAGAAACGGTTTAGGAAAATTAATCAGAGATTGACAGTCCGATTCTAGGTCCGAAATATAATGACGCGTCTTCTGAACCACATCAAATCAAAGCTTTGCAGCAGGGAAGAATATTTTGACCATTGCCGCATCGCCTTTGAAAATGTCTGCCGCAGATGCAGACGAAACATCAGGCCCAAAAACCTACGGACAACGGCTGAGAAGCCCGTAAACTTCTAACAATTCATCAGTTGCAAGCCTTGAAAATCTACAATCGTTGATCACAAACATCGAATAATGCTAAAAAATTTTATAACAACTTCCTCAAGCTTGTTGCAACGAGCTTTCGAAATCTGTTATAATTTTTTTTTGAACAATTATCAATGTCCTTGGGTTATTAATATTGGGGAGAGACATGCCTGGGTTTCCGTAAAACCACCTCTGACATCTGCCCTGTACAAAAACTCCCCATCCCCCCGGAACCGTTTATCACTACCGAACTTCCCCACATGAACGTCGCTTTCTGTTTCAGGTTGGCTCCGTTCCAAAGACTTCGCCGACGCGCGGAGAGAACGGTTCCGCCCCGAACTCCAGCCCGGACGTCGAGGGGCACGGGGTCGAGGACGACCTGCTGGTGTCCGACCAGGCCAGGCAGCAGAACGGCGTCTTCGCCAAACTCAGGAGGCTCGTCAAAAAGTTATGCAGTACTCATCAGTTCAGGAACGAGCAGGTGAGAAGGATAAATAGCATGAGAATGAACGTAAAGGGAGATTCGACGTTTCGAACTTTTCCTCCATCTTCAGGTATATGTGGAAAAAATCAATCATCGTACTCATCAGTTCAAAAAAGAACAGGTGAGAGGAGTTTATGGCGTGAAAATGAACGTAAAGGGACATTCCGAGCTTGACGACGTTTCGAACTTTCTCTCCATCTTCAGGTATTTGTGGAAAAAATCAATCATAGTACTTATCAGTTCAAAACAGAGCAGGTGAGAGGGGTGTTCGACGTGAGAATGAACGCAAAGGACGATTAGGGGCTTGACGACTTTTTCTCCATCTTCAATGTGGGAAAAATCAATCATAGTACTCATCAGTTCGAAAACGAGCAGGTGGGAAGGGTGTATGGCATGAGAATGAACGTAAAGGAGGATTCGATGCTTAACGACGTTTCGAACTTTTTTCCATCTTCAGGTATTTGTGGAAAAAAATCAATAATAGTACTCATCAGTTCAAAAAAGAGCAGATGAGAAGGGTATGTGACGTGAGAATGAACGTAAAGGCGATTCCGGGCTTGACAACGTTTCGAACTTTTTCTCCATCTTCAGGTACATGTGGATAAAATCATCCATTGGAGACATCAGAAGTTGCATTTGACTTTCGCTCTGAAAATTAGAAAAACTCAACTTTGGTTATCATGTTTTGTTCTGAACTGGTTGAATTCGACATTTCTTTATTAATAAATAATCATGTTTTTAATAATATTCAAGGAATTTTCTCAGGCCTGATGTTCAGTTTTGTATTTCTCCACCAAATTTTGATACTCCACTCTGAGTTGGAATTTTTCAATAGACCGTTTTCTTGTTTATGAATAATTACTAGTTGACTCGTGCCCACTTCGTTGGGCTTCAATTATTTTTGAGATGCAATTTTGTTGTCTAGTTTTATCAGGTTCATCAGAGCCACGTTTTCTGGGCGCACTCAAAAGAGCGTTTGGAAAAAGTCGAAAATGTTATAAACCACTTTTTTTTACCCCGTTTCACGATGAATTTCAATAAAATATGAAAACATCTTCCATCAACTCTGCTGAAGAATACTTCTGCGAAGTTTGAAGTAGATTGAAGTACGTTGTCCCATACAAACTTCAACCCCGGTTTTCACCCCCTTAGGGGTGGAATTTAGAGAAACTATATCTTATCGGATGCCTACGTCACACAAAGAATACACCTTCCAAGTTTTAGATTTCTACGATCAGTGGTTCAGGCTGTGCGTTGATTAACCCCTAAAATAACTTTCTACCCCTTTTCATCTCTGATAGGCGATTAATTTCAATAAAATATGAAATATGTCCTCCATCAATTCTGTGAAAGAATGTTTATGCAAAATCTGAAGTAGATTGGAAAAGGCATCACGTTGTCCCATACAAATTTGGCGCCGGTTTTTCAACCCCGTAGAGGTGGAATTTCCGAAAACACGACAAAACGGGATATCCTATGTCCGTCTCCTGGTTCTAAACTACTTCCCCAACAATTCTCAGCCGAATCAGTTCAACCGATCTTGAATTATAAATAGTCTAACGTCTAACTAACACGACTTTTTTTTATATATATAGATTACAGTTGAGTTAGGGAATCATTAGGTGTGTGTCATCAATTGCCGCTTAAGAAATGAATAGAAGAATAGATAAATACAACTGTTTTCCATTCAAACTTTGAAGATTTTGAAATATCGAATGAATACTTATGAATGGCCACTTTCATTACAGTTTCCCACACGAAACTCCCTAACACTCCTAACACCAAACTGATCTTATTTGAAATCGACGCGCGTTTCGTTGAAAAAGTTGGTATCCTCAGGAGAAGAGAATTGATACTATAATATCAATTTTCTCAATTACGACCACTCACATTTTTCCCCGTGCTGTGTTTCACATTATCCATGGAAACGTATTCAAAAAATCGAAATACGCTTCTGCAGGACCCCTATTGAAATGTTACATATTTGTTTGCTGAATTATTATTTATCTATTTTTCTTCTCCGAATCAAAAATGAGAAAACACAACTTCTATTAAAGTAGAATCAAAAAAATCATTCACAGACTTTTGATTCATTCACAAAGAAGGAAGAAAAAGTCTATCTGAAACAGCTACTCCCCTGCCTATGGCGGCGACAGGCACTGGATTATATAGAAATAACTTGTTCCTGTTCAATTTGTATACCAAGCATTTGAAAATGGAATCAAATTGATCGCGAACATAGGAATATCTACACAAAGCCAAATAGAGGGCTAATTGTAGACAAAACCTCACTCATCAAGATAATATTTCATTGCAACCCATACAAGATCTCGTTTCACTAAGAGAAAATTATCTCTTGAGCTCTTCAGTGAGAAAGAGGGTAAATTACTGAAAACTGTATCCAGTCGTAACGATTTATCCTTGCAGAATTCCTACTTCTGACACCACTGTTACGATAATTCCTTGGTTCGTTTATCAAACTCCAAATCACACTAAACTAGTTTTATTACAATTCTTCGTCACAACACAATACAACACAATCACTTAAATTGCTCCGCTAACTTTCCAACGCTCTGTACTAAAACACTCTGAATATGAAAACACTCTGATATGAAAACATATCTTTAATAAAAATTCTTCACTTCGACTTCCGCAAAAAGCTCTGAATAACTCTGCTGAATAACTGTCTCTGCCAATAACTAACTCTGCTCTGAATAAAAACTGTCCCCGCCGCGATATCCCGCTGCTTATATACCTGCGTACACCTATGGAGAATCTTCGAGAGAAGCTTCGATGATGTGTATCGATTTCTCCAAGCGAATGACGGGTTCCTGGAAGAGTGACGTTCGCTATGACGCGACCCCTCATCTGCGTTTACGTAATCTGTAATATTTGATTCGAAGAAGAAAAAAGCGAAAAAATAAGTTCCTATATATATATTTGTTATCCTTTTCTGTCCAAATCTCCAGCGCTTGTCAATTAGTTCAGGAAATGAAGCTTTTTGGCTTCAATTTTTTCGTCCACCATGGATTTACCTGAAATTTTCACAGAAGGTAGGGAATAGCTCAAGGATCATTTTCTATGTCATGACGGTGTACGCTAGGGCCTTGGGGGTGGTTGCCACCCCATCACGGGGATGGAAATTCTTCATTACATTTCAACTGTGGGAATCGATGGAAAAAGTTATTCTAAGAAAAAAATGTTCCATACGTTTTTTTCGCAAAAGTAATATTTTTTGAGTTTTTCGAAGTTGAAAGTAACAGTTTTTTGACGAAAAAATCGCCTTTTTCAAATGGTTTTTTGCAAATAACTCTTAAACTATGCATTTTATCAAAAAAAGTGTGGAAGGGCAAATTGTAGCTTTTGATAAAACAAAAACAATGCTTCTTTTATAATTTACCTACAACACCTACGAACTGAGATACAGCAAATTAATACTTAGCTTTTTTCGTCAAAAATTCTCTTTATATATGTACTATTAATACACCTACGAAGTTCAATCAATTTAAAATGCCTAATTTTAAAAAAAATTGGAGTTTAAAGGGAAAACGATTTTTTTCAATTTCGTGTTTTAACCCTTTTCTTATAAATATCTCTCAAAATACTAAAGATACGAAAAAAAGACACAGTACTGAATTGTAGCATTTTTAATGACAAAAATTTCCCTTTGTGAAGATTTTTTGTAAAGTGAATATTCGGCGAGATATAGCCGTTTAACACCTACATTTACGATCGAACATCACCTTAGTCAAGCGCTTTAAACTCTCCCCATTTAAAAATTAAGGGATCTTAAGTAATTTTATTCACATAGTCTTATAGCTCTTGGGAAGCTCTACATAATCGTTTCTAAAAAAAAATTTCCTATCACCTAAAACGAAGGAGCTATGCTTAAAAAACCGATCTTTTTTTTTGGAGAATTTGAATTACCCGCTTTGGAGCGTAGTAATCCACACAACCGGTATATTCGGCCGTTATACGTTATATGTTCCACTTTTTCCATTCATATTGGAAGACAGAGAAGAAGAAAAATCTGTTCGCGTGTGTGGTTATATATTTCGTTGATTTCTCACCAGTGTATTCTAAAGTTCGAAGACATATTATAAAAATTTCAATGTTTTCAAGGGTAGTCTATAACAAGGGTAGGTTGAAAGATTATGAAATTGTATCCTAAAGCACGAAACAATCATTTTTTAACTATTTTTACCCATATTAAGGTTTTTAATGTTATTTTATAATTTTTGACAATCAGGGGTAGTTTTCACCCCTAATAAACAAAAAGCGTACAACGGCACAATATATAAAATGAACTAGAGGGTGTAATAAACCTTATCCAAATTTTTGTACAAATCGGTGCTGGACGAAAAAATTGCGAGGTTTCACCATTTTTTTAGCTTCATTTTCTGAACTATCATTATGTAACTCACTCAGTTCAAAATACGCATTCTATCAAAACATAAGAGTATAAAATCCTTCGATAATTCTGTCATCAACTCCCTACAAGCATTTCAACATAGAATTTTATAGACGCTAAGTGCTTTTCTGATTTGAAATGACTCTTTTTTGCTCATTGCGCTTCAAGGTGCATCCTTTTCATAATTCGCCTGACTAATTTCCTGGAATGATTTCCAATTATGAATTCAGATTCGTATTCCGTGAGTGGCACCTACTTGATTTCGTTAAAATGTGCTCGAGTTTTATGTCGAAAAAAAGAGGAATAGTAGTGGATGCTGCTTTCAGATTAAATGTTTCAGCGCTTTTCGACTTATACATGAAATATCTGGAGGAGGTTTTCACTCTTGGGTTCTTTCGTCGACGTTTTTTTGTCAATTGGATTATGGCAGTTCATCCAGCGAGAAGCTGATGGAGGGGGAATACTATAACAGGTTGATAATAATAAAATAAAAGATACTATGGAATATACAACTGATTAACTGAATCAACAAAAACTTATTATACGGGGTGTTCAGTCACAACTCTAATTTCAGTTTTGATCTCCAGATTCATGGGAGAAGAAGTTCCTTCTATTCTTTTTTCATATGAACAGATTCATACGAAAGGGAAACCCTGTAATGTTCAAAGAACACCGCGCGAATCAAGGGAAAGCAAATGGCATTCACTTCGAATTTTTGAAGTTTGTATACCTTAGGGAAAACCTCTCTCGGTAAGGAGTTCCAAAGTTCAGATGTTCTGGAAAGAAGATACCTGAGAAAGTGAGGTTCAACATGTCTCCAAGCCTACAATAAAGGGGTGGGAATTCTGTACTCATCCGTGTTGAAACTGCCAAAGGTGAAACGATTGATAACAATTTAGAAGAGCACCGACCGTGAAAATATCTATAGAAGAGAAACAAGTCTCCGACCCTTCTACGATGCTCCTATATGAAGTGAGCGAAGAATCACCAACAAGACGGATTGTCATCCTCTGGATAGAATCGAGAAGCTTCAATGAATCTTTTGGTGAGAATTCCATACATGAGAACTATATTCCAAGACAGGTCATATCTGAGCCTTGTACATCATCAGAAGCTGACGAGAAGTGAAGTATTTTCTCGCACGAAATAGAAATCCAAGTTCCTGGGAAGCACCTTTAGCTATCGATCTCACATGGTTTTCCCATGAGAGATTATTACTGATCGTAATTCCTAGCATGAAGATAGGAATAGTTACTCCTGACATCTGAATACTAGATGATGATAAATCGGCTGTCCTTGAGATGAGACATTCCTGGGTTTTCCTAACATTAAACTCCACTAAGTTCATATTCTCCATTCTATTATTTTTGACCAAGTCCTCGTTAATTTCATTGACGTGAATGTTTCTTTGAATTTTTGTTTCTCGAGCTGGTAAGGGGGGTTCCCGGAAGAGAAACTAGTATGAAAAGTACTGTCGTCCGCAAATATGCGTACTGAACATGATGTTTCCTCGGGCAAATCCTTGATATGAAACAGAAACAAAGTGTACGCCAGAACTGAACCTTGTGGAACACCTGCATTTATTGAGAGAATATCAGATGATACTCCATCAACAACCAGATACAGACAGCTATTAGACAAGAAACTCTTCAACAAAGCACACAACTAAAGAGGCAAACCATAAGACGGCAGTTTCTTTTATTGCGAAATCCGTATTGTCGATCATTAAATATTCCTGATTTCTCTAGATATTTGATAAGCTTTATATTGATTTCTTTTTCTCCGACTTAGGAAATGATAGAAAGCAATGCAATTGGTCTTTAAAAACAAGGTAAAATTTTCTTTCATTTTTTAGTAACTCTAATCCGATGATTTTACAATGGCGGGATGAACTACTTTACTATGTCTTGCAGGGGCGAGTATACATGCATGGCAATATGCGCCACTATGTTTCTACCCTAAGGCAGGCCGTATCTCTGCCTAGTAGCTTATTAGAAGCTGACGAGAAGTGAAGTATTTCTTCGCACGAAATAGAAATGCAAGCTTCTAGAAAGTACCTTTTGCGATCGATTTCATTGGGTTTTCCATGAGAGATTAATACTGATCGTAACTCCTAGCATCGAGATACTTGACTTCTTATGAAGAGTTATTCCTGATGTCTGAATATTTGAAAACTTTGACATCCTGAAGATTCCTGAGTCAATATTATGAGATGCCGTATCAGTGTTTTTCTCACTGTTACATCGGACATTGCCTTCCAGAAAATGAACGCAGTTCGTTAATTTTCCGAAAAATGGACAAACTGAGTGGAATAATTCTTAATTGAGTCGCAATACTCGTTTCCTTCAGTGAACCCAACAAAGTTCAATGTATTTGTAGTTGCTGTCAAACAACAACTATTTTCCTGGCTAGTAACACGCCGGACATTCAATTTCATTTGACAAGGAAAATTCTCCTTTCAGTTGATGGTTCAGCTTCAACTCAAAGCACTGACCCATGAATGCGCCTTCATCAAGCACTAATACTCCTACACACAGACAAACTCCTTCACAACAACCTAAAATATCAGTTCTATGCCGAAGTTACCGCACGAACCGCAACTTTGGTGTGTTCCTAGATTAGTTGCGATTTCACTTGAGTGTTTCGGGGTACCGGAATACTCCGGGGATGAGTTTGCTGTTCAGGTATGATTTAGAATCGTAGTTGAAAGCTTCGGTCTCTCCACGATTGTGATGAATTTTATGTGATATGCGAGGGTGAAAATGCAAATTGTGGGATGATTGATTTGGGTACAGAATAATAACTGTTCAGTGGATTGTATCATTTGTTGGAATTGAGATTCGAATAATTGGGAGGAACAACTTATATTTACCACATTGTTTATCACTGTATCAGCTTTTCTAATTGTAGGTGATTTTTCAGCCTTTAAATTGGCAATAGCAAAATGTCAATTTTATTTCATACTGAAATTTATTTATGGATACATCGGTTGCAGTTTAAATTTTTATTACTTGATTTCAGGAAACATTAATAATTCAATAGGGATCTTCATGACAACATACAAGAGAATTGTCATTCTCCATAGTGGATATAGTAATAATAATAATAATCATATTAATGAAAGCTTTATTGACAGGTATGAGTAACAGAGTACGAACAGAACAAGAATAAATTATTACTACACTTCTTTTATTTATCCTACAGCAACATATATGCCTGTCAATTGGCAGGGTTCGAAAAGTGTCCTGAGACAAGTTTTTCACTTCTACCCAACCACGTCTTCCTTCAATGATGATATAAGCTGATATTTGTACTAAATCAAGAACTTTGCCAACAAAAATTGAGTTGAAACCACGCCCACCGTAGTTGTGTGAATCAGTGACTTGCTTTTTGGTCCTGCTATGTATGACTTCTATATAATTCAAAAATTTCCAAAATATGTAACTACTATAACACATAGACATAACAACTAACAGATGGCCCTGAGAGAGAAGAATGGTGGCCTGGCCTGTCTTAAAATATAGTTCTTCTCATGTATGAAGCTCGGCACCATACACACCAGTAAAACTTCGCGATTCTATCTATAGAAAAACAATCTGTCTTGTTGGTGATTCTTCGCTCAGTCTCACTTCGTTGGAGCATAGTAGAAGGGTCGGAGACTACTGTTACGATTTATCCTTGGGTTCGTTTATTAAAACTCCAAACAACACGAAACTTATTTTATTATAACTCTCTATCACAATACAATACAACACAATCACTTAAATCGCTCCGATAACTTTCCAATGCTCGGTACTAAAACTGTCTGTACTAAAAATTCTACACTTCGACTACTTGCACTTAGCAATAACAAAATTCTCTCCACTTATCTCTCGAATAACTGACTCTAACTCTGCCTGCGACGAAGTCTCCCCAGGTATATATATATATATATATATATATATATATATATATATATATATATATATATATATATATATACCTGGGTACGCCTATGAAGAAGAATCTTCGCGTTTACGATCTCGTCAGGGCCGACGCTAGGAGATTCGTAACACTATCTATAGATTTTTTCACAGTCTGTTCTCTTCCGAATTGTCGTCAGTCGTATCGTTTCACCCCTGACAGTATCCACTCGAATGACCCGACGAGTCCGGAATTTCCACCCGTTTGATGTGAGCTTAAAGACCTGTAGAGCCTCTCCCGCTCAGGGATCTTTTTTTTTTCGATAGAACAGATGAGCTTTGGAACTCTTTGTCGAGAGAGGTTTTCCTGAGGCTTACAAACTTCAAAAATTCAAAGTTTTTCTCAATTCGTTCCTCTGTTCACTTGTTATTCTTTGATAATTTTCTCTTTCGCGTATATATACAGGGTGTCCTGTAAATAATGTTTAACCTTCAAACCGCGAGTAGAAGACAGTTAGTCCGTTTAGACACTCAGATCGCCTTACATTTTTCAATCCACAGAATCTCAACCTTTGACAAAACACTCTAGCAAATCACGAATTGAAAATGAATTTTTTTCTCTCATAGTATCACGATAATGTTTTCTACTCTAATACGAATCTGATGTTACATCTAGTCGAGAATATAAAAAAAATCTGAGAATTTTTCGTTGTTTTGTCCTCTTTTCGATGTTGAAAGGTTATCCATTATTTACGGGACATCCTGTATATATGAAAAAAGTACTAAGAATTATCTGCGCGTCATCTGTCGACCGTTTTCCACCTGAACCATGTCACCACCGACACCGAACAGAACGAATCTAGGAAACTATTGCAGTAAACGCTTTCTCAGGACTCGTCCATCACCAAGCAACAACAAATCACACCTCCCTTGAGACCTACCGATCATCGATCATTGCAGTTTGCGGAGCACGAACGGATCAAGCTTTCCTTTCCGTCGATCGGAACGGAAATAGTGGCATCCAATTAAAAGTTTTTGACGCTTCGCAACGATTTTGATTTGTCGCCGATTCCGTTCAAGTCTATCGGATTATGGGTTCGGTGATATCGGTGACCAGAAGAGATCAGCGTCTCTTATATATTCGTCTGTTGAAGCCCGGGTGGTCGTAAGGCTGGACCACTCATTGGTAATCGGAAATGAGGCGGGGATACTTAACATTGGGCCCGGTTAAAATTGATTGAAAAATTTTTCCGACTTTCAGTTTTTCCAACAATGTTTTCAATTGTCTATTTTATTTTTAGTGCTATGTGATCTTTCAGTGTTCTGAGAGGAAGGCAGCCAAGAAATAATTTATCAGTAATCTGATTCAATATTTATTCAAAGTAGCAACGATCGAATCACTCTTCTAAAATTCATATTTTTTAGGTGACCGCCAACTTCATGTTTGTTGCAACGATATAATACGACAGAATTTTAAAAGATCGCGAATACTTTTTTAACGAAACAATTCGTTAAAAAATTGTCAAATTATAGGTTCCTTGAGCACTCGTATGTTTTTCCGTGACTATTTGCAGAAGTTTTATCAATATATGTTCATTTTCATTAATATTTCTAATACAAATTTTATACATAGATTCACAAGTATATGTCTTGTTTAAAAGATATCTGCAAAATGTGGAATTCTGTTAAATATCATTGCACGAATTATTTTTTAGATTTCTTCTCCAAATCGAAAAATAGAAATCACAACTCCTATGAAACAACTAAAATAAAATTAAAACCACCTTCTGTTGATAGATACGTGTATATCATTCAAAAAAAAGAAGAATAGGTCCATCTAAAACAACTACTTCCCTGCCTATATGTCGACGACGGGTACTGGGTTACATAGAAAACAAATTTTCTTGCTCAATTTGCATACAAAGCATTTGAAAATTGAATCGGATGTATAGCAAACATAAGAATATCTACACAAAGCAAAATAAACAGCTATTTGTAGAATAAATCTCATTCACCAGAATTTTTCTTCTACAAATTGATCTCTAGTTTGCTTTTTGTAGATATTTCCTATGTATGCTATATATTTCAGTCAATTTTCATATAGCATATATAGCATAAATATGATATAATACCAAATACATAGGAAATATCTACGAAACGCAAAATAGACAGCTATTTGTCGAAGAAAAATTGTGGTGAGTGAGTTTTTTTTACAAATAGCTATTTATTTTGCTTTGTGTAGATATTTTTATATTTGCTATCTATTTGATTCAATTCTCAAATCTTGGTGTATAAATTGAGCGAGAAAAGTGATTTTTAGGTAATCCAGAGTAACTGTTTTAGATGGACTCTTTCTCTCCATAAATATATCAAAGTTCCTGATCATTGCAATAATATGAAGTTGGTGATTATCTATAAAAAATATGAATTGAGTATTTTTCGAGCGTCACTATCTTGTGGTAGATGATTTTTCCTTCGCAAAAACATTTCCTCATCAGTGAACTACTTTCTATTAAGACTAGAAAAATGACTTATCTGATACACAGTGACAGAAAGTGAGATGATGCGCTATTTTTCGATGGTAACAAGGATACAACTGACAGTTAATTTTATCCCTGCATCGATGAACCGACCCTTAGTCAGCAACTTTTCGTGTTTTGCCTAGAGGAAAAGTACAAAAAATAATATTCATGAAAATACTTATCGTTAATGTTTCGGGGATCAAATCTGCTCGCGGCTTCAAAACCAATTTACGAACACGTTTCTTCTCTGTTCGCTTTGGAATATTTCATTTTCAAGGAATTGTAGAGGGTTTAATAGCCAATGAACAGCGAATGAAAACGACTAAAAGTAGATTTTACAAATACGTTTCAATTTGGTAAGAGTTATGCAAGAATGATACTGAATCGGAATGATGAAAAATATCGAAAGGATCAGAATATTTCAAGAAATGAAAACAGACACTAGGAAAAAACTTAATTCATATGGAAATCACTCTTCTTTCGTAGATGATAGAGTGAAATTTAACTCTAGAAAAAATATTGCAAGTAAAGAACAGGAAGTAACACATGACATGGAATTGAGAGAGAAATAAATGGATATCATTATACAACATCAATCTCACCATTAGTTCAGATAAAACTGTCTATATCATTTTTGCACGAAAAATATGAATAACATAAAACTCAATATAAAAATTAATGATGAGCTAATTAAAATAGTTCAGAATCAAAAATTAAAAAAAAATTAAACAGCGTTATTTCACATCACTAAGGGTAGAAACAATCTGATTTCAAGCTCAATAATATCCCAATTAAATACACAGTTTCTCGAAAAAACTAAAAAATTAATTGTCGCCTAATGATGTTCAAAATATCAACGACAACTCTTTATGTATTATTAAGCTATATTATTATTGTCATAATTTCAACTTCCTTATACCAGAACCCGACTCTCTTTGGAAGCTGTCTATTGAAATAGATAAGAAGGTCATCATGACCTCGGATTCTAGCATAACTTCCAATTCTTAACATCTCCCTTAAGGGTAATCTGTTGATTTTGTCGCATTGAAGGTAGCTTATTACGTCATTATTTTTTGAACTTCCTGAATGCATCTCATATTCTAGTTTTATTATCATGAAAAATTTTCATTCATTGCACTCCTAATGTACCGCACTGATGGTCGTTGCTATTCTCAAATATCACCGATCTCCCCAACTGTGACAGTTTCATTACCTAGGTTGCAACACTACACCTACATCAATATCTTTTCCTGCAGCTCAACGATGACCGCAAGCTATATCAACTCAACTGTCATTTATCACCATATATTGTTCACGTTTTCAGTAAGATACAACCTCAGTTTATTCACTTGCATTATCTCCCTCCTGAAATATGTTTACTCAATTCCAGGTGGAGATGCTCTACCAGAGGTACTTCCTGAAAATGAACCAGAGCAACATGACCAACCTGATATCTCTACTGCTAGCGTTGTGCATCACCTTCCTCGTGATCGCGTTGACAGACTACGTTTTGCCACGAAGGCCTGAAGAGGGGGTGGACTACGACAGACTGCTTGTCCTAATGTGCACTTCGGGGTGTTGTATTGCCATATACGGAGGTGAGCGAATTACTTATTCGTTAATTTTCATATCCGGCTCGAAGGACCAAAATATTGGCTCCTCCGAGGAGGGGAGTAGAATGTTGAAATTTGTAATTTGTTTTGTTTCCAGTTCTACTCAGCATCGTTTCGAGGCCAGCCATGAATGAAGTTTACCTGATTATCATCTCATATTTCATACTAGTCACACTCGTTACTTTAGAGGTGAGTAAATATCATTATATATATATATATATATATATATATATATATATATATATATATATATATATATATATATATATATTATATATATATATATATATATATATATATATATATATAGGTATATGTGGAGTTCAAAAAAATTGTTTTACTATCACTAGCTGTCAATGACAGATTTTAATCTGTCAATGGAAATATTTTTTATTTTTACAGTGACCCTAATACGCCGTCCTGAGGTTGTACTATATGAACGCGCTGTTTTTGTAGTAGCGATGCCACTATACCGACAATCGAATTATGAAGGCTGTTTAGATCATATTTATCATTACCTGTTTTCTACGAGGAAAATTCATTTTCCTCATCGAAATGATTTGAAAGTGAATAATCGTTTTTCAAAACAAGCTTTCAGTTGAAAGAATAAAATATACTTTCACTATCAACATGTAACATCAACACACAATTTATAAGATATCACAGCTTGTTGCGAGATTTACCTGTGTAGATAAATGAATGAAACGAACAATCTGATTGATTTGAATTTCCAAAGTAAATACTATAGTACTCAAGAGTGGTATTAGTTCGATTTCCACTTTCTATATTATCAGCTCTTTTGGAACCTGTTACCAAGCAAAAAAGACAGAAAATTTATACAAATGTACAAATCGAATAAGGCAATCAAATCCAAACAAAAAAGTTTGAAATGGATCTTTTGGTGCAAAAAAATCAAAGCTTTGATCGATCAAAGAAAATAATACTGTGACAGAAAAATTAGATATCGAATATATAATAGCAGAGTCATTTTTCTAATGAAGAATATATGAAGTAATATGAACAAATGTTTGAACCAAGTTTCAAGTTTAGTGTACTCACGACGTTTCGATCGCCGGTATACGCAATCATCTTCAAATGAAAGCTTTTGCCGAAAAGAGTTTTTTTACTTTTACTTTTGATTTGTTTTTTACTTTTCAGTTATCGCTGGACAAATTTATCAGTCTGTTTATTTCTTTCTACGCATCATTGTTGTAATAAAGTCGTGTGCCGGTAAATTCCGATCAGCTTGTCTTTTCTTAAGGAGACCTTCTAATGATTTCACCCTATTGAGGGACAGTACTCCTCATAACCAACAAAATGGTTAAGGCTCTCGCAGCTGAGGTTTTCAGTATCACTACTTTGGTTCGGGTTTGAAGGCCGTAGTTTTTTGGAATTTCTCCCTGACGTTTCGCTCCGATGACTGGGTATTAAGACTTCGTAAAGCATATTTATATGGATTAATAATAATAATAATAATAATAATAATAATAATAATAATAATAATAATAATCTTTATTTTCCCAAATGACAAATAGAACTTTGTATAGGAATAGTCACAAATTACATACAAATAGTGAGGTATGTACAAACACAAAGTATACAAACTTGACACTATACCTCAATATATACATAGACATACACATACACATACATACACATAAAAAAAATCAGATATTAAAATATTCAAGAGAATAGAAACTTCTGACATTCAGATATGACCTGAGTTGCCTGCTGAACCTAGCAAATATGGTGGTGGATTTTAAGTTTTCTGGTAACCGATTATACACTTTCAGTCCTATATTTGTTGGTAGGCGAGACGATACTTGATACTTACTATAAGGGACACGGAAATCTTTATATCGAGTGTTAAAATCATGTATATTCTTGTTATATAAATTTTTTTTTTATTCGTATGGACGTAGCAGCTCAACTCATAAATATAAAGTGAGAAGAGTGTTAATATATTCAGTTTTGAGAACAGACCGCGACATGAATGTGTGCTCGTGACCCCTGCTATTATTCTTAAAATTCTTTTTTGTACTAGGAAAACATCATATGAGTGTGGTGAATTTCCCCACAAACAAATTCCATATCTCATGCTGGATGCCACATATGCATGACCTAGAGATATGAGTTGAGCTACTGATAAAACTTGCTTGAGATTTCTAAATAGAAAGCAAAGAGAGCTTAACTTTCTTACTAACGTTCGACAATGACTTCTCCAACCAATCGTATCGTCGATGATTAGCCCGAGAAATTTAGTTTCATGTGAGTTACAGGTATGAGTATTATTCACATTCACTTCAACAGGAATACATTTTTTCTGACGATTGTGAAATTTGAGTATAAGTGTTTTATCAGCATTCAAATTCAACGAATTTGTACCACACCAGGTGAGCATTGATTTTAAAGCACTTTCACAGCTACCATTAGTTAAACGTTCATCCTTGTTGGATATTACCAGGGATGTATCGTCTGCTTACATTATAACACTGAAGTCAGACATGTACTTAACCAGGTCATTTGTGTATAACAGAAATAATATTGGTCCCATTATTGAGCCTTGTGGGACACCTATGGATACAGTTTTATTTTGTGATTTCATGTAAGATACGGATCCATGAGCAAAATGACGCAAACTTACAAACTGAGAACGATCTTTCAGAAACGATGAGATCCAGTCCAAAGCAACTCCCCGTATACCATAATAATAAAGTTTTGATAGCAGACGGTCATGACGAACACAGTCGAATGCCTTGCTTAAGTCGCAAAACATACCAACAGGGCACTCTCCTGCTTCCAGTAGTTCAACAACTTTTTCGAAAAACTGTATGATCGCACTGTTGGTAGACTTGCCTTCTCGAAATCCGTGTTAAAATTCTGAAAGTGTATTGCATCTATTTAGGTACCTAAGCAAACGATTGAGATAAGCATATTCAAATATCTTTGAGAAACTGGAGGCAATAGTTATGGGCCGATAATTGTCGATAGGTATGACACTCCCTTTTTTATGAACAGGTATGACTTTCCCTGTCTTCAGAGTTTCCGGAAATTTTCCAGTGGAAAATGAAGTATGCACGAGGTATGTGATAGGTTCAATTATATAACCCAAACAATTTTTTAACAGAAAGACCGGGATTTCATTGTCTCCAGAGGAGTGTTTGGACTTCAGTTTATTTTTAAGTAATGTTTCTAACTCGATGGTTACGAATAGATGAAGAAAAAGCGACATATCATTCATTGTTATGATATCTTCTACACCTAGGTAATTTGGAATGCTAATTATTTTATCTGGATGATGAAAACTCTCCGAATCCAGATAAAATGGTCAGCACTAAAAAGTACCTGAATCTATATGAATATTCTTTATGAAGTCATAATACTCAGTCATCGGAGCCAAACTCAAGATATATGAGCTTCTGAAAAAGCTAGCCACTCGCGCCACAGAAACATCAGGTAGGAATTCCAAAAAATGACGGCCTTCAAACCCGAAGGAAAGTAGTGATACTGATTCCCCTATTCACCAAAAATCTACATGAATTGAAGAAACGCCTAATGAGCATGAGAAAAGCAGCTTCTTCCTGCCACTGTCTCTTGCCGTCATTTTCAGTGTCATTCTATTCTACTGTGTGATTTCCATCGGCAGTAAGAATGTGTTCTGATAATTTAGAACCACCAATTTTTCAGTTCATGATTTTCATCTTGTGTTCACTTTTTTGCACTTCTTGAGATCTGAACATTTCATCGATATATTTTCGACCGCATGAACAAGGAATTTGATGAATAGCTAAAAACCTGTGTTTTTTGTGTTTTCTATTGTGTCATTTGGTTTGGTAAGAGTCAGTATCGAACGTGGAGTATTTGTTATCACTATTACTGTTGATCTAACACTATACCTGTTACCGATTCGTTCAATCTTCTCAAACGGTCGTGAAACATAAGATGGGGGAGACTGAGGATACATTGGTCAGTTTTTTTTTTCTGTGGGTAATCCACCTTCACAAGATTTCTGGAGATACTTTTTGAAACCATTAGTAACGTTATTTTGTTCGAAGGCTATTTCTAAACCAAGTACTTGAACTTTGGTAAGGCTTGAAAAAGGGGATAGCAAGGACATATGCTGATTCGAATTAAATTTGCTATCTGATACGTGAACATCAAAAATATATCCGAAAAAGGTAAAATATACTCTATAAGGTAGAACACTATTAAATTTCCACAGAATTCTGTAGAAATTTAATCGTGTTCTACCTTATAGCGTAATAACTATGGATTTCCATCAAGTAAAGGCCACCTCAATCCAAAAAAAGGTAAAATATACATTATATAAATGAAAAATATATCACAAACATAGAACTATTGCAGATTAACTGAATGGAAAAACAGGCTGAATGGAAGATCTTGCACAAAATGCTGAAAACTAACCGAAGCATGGAAAGGCTTGAAGAAAATATTCAAATTAGCTACATTTTTTAGGCTGTCCTACATTTTTCGACTGCCTTTTGGATATCGCCTTCAGGAAATTTCCTGTTGTTTTTTTCTTTTGTAGAATCTGCCTACCAGAAACGATACTACTCGAAGAGTTGTTAATGGTTGTTTGTAGGTATTACAAATGGTCAAGTCCACTATATCCCCTATTGAAATAAATTATTTGAAAAAACGAAAACTATTTCTAGAAAATATGGACATGAATGGGTTTCAAATAACTCACATTATATAGTGCCAAAGTCGCATTTGAAGAATACATATCCGAAGGAATTGCAAAACGTTAGCACTTACCTTAAATATCATTACAAAACTTCAAATGGAAGGAAAGTCACTATAGAAACACATACATGGCAATGAGCATTGGCAAACTGCAGTATCACAATCTAGGCGATAAATTTGAAGCTGTCCATTTTATTCACTTGTCCAATGTATCCCCAGTTTCCCCTATAATGTTTGTTACAGATTGTGTATTTTATGTAGATTGCCTGTCTCCACTGTGGGTGGGTTTCGATTTTGAAATTTTGTCAATGTTTTTTCTATATAACTGTCTGGATATTCATTTTCTTCATTTCTAATTCATTGAAGTTGATCTCTTTATCGATTGTTTTCCAATGAATTGCATATCAATTAGACGTGTCCTATCCAGAAGGAACTGTATTTGAATTGAGCGTCAACTTTTTGGGGTAGATCACTAGTCCACCCTTCTACTCTTGTATGGATTTTTTTTTTTTTGGTGAAAACATTCGACATAGTCGAGGGCATACTTGAAGACTGGTGTTAAATCAAATCATCTTCCAAACAATTCGTTCAGGCCAGTCTCAAATCCACCTACACAGTAGGTTTTGGCTGGAACCTGTCAGAAAACAACTACTCCCCTGGTTGATACCACGAAGGGCATTGATTTATATCCAACTGGTGCAAGTGCCGGTTTCTTCACGGAAGAAAATCCTGCATTTGCTTTTGGCGATACAAATAAAGGAATTGATTTTCAATTATAGGGACGGACACACTTGCAGACCGGTTTCGGGCTATTCTCAAAGAAATTCTTCCCGGTGTAACTCAATCTAAACCTCCGCTTCAACTAATTACTTCAAAACAATGAAGCCAAATTTCGACAATTATCCCCCAGCTCCATTAGCGTCGCTGTTACCGGAGCTCGGAGCCCCTCAAATCCATATTACGTCGTGCATAATGCCTCGAAATAATTTCCGACTTCTCCCATATGAATAATGAAAAGCTTGCTTAGCGTAACAAACTTTGCGACTTTCGTCGCTCGAAGCTGGCTCGAATTTCTTTCTGTGCCATGCTTGATTACGTTTCGAAGCCGGGAAGGTTTCAGTTGGAGTTAACAATAACGTCGAGAATGTTGCAGGAGTTCTATTCAGTTGAAATTTTCAAAGGGCCGGGCCTTTCGAACGAAACTAAGGTAGGAGTGGGAAATAGTGCCAGAAATATGCACGTTCTTGGACCAGTCATATTCTGAACCTCAGAAAAGAAATATCACCAATTATTGGTATATTGTATAGATTAAGAGTTTTTCTGTCACTGGAATATTTGACAATTATTTACTTCAGCTTGATTCATTTGGAACTACAATATTTAAAATCTGTTTGGGGCACTGCATCAAAGTCAGCAATGAAACCATTGACATCTTAGAAAACAAGATTATAGAATGCATTTACAAATTGCCTTTCCGAGGATCAACGAGCAAATTATATAAACCCAGAAATATTCTAGACATTGTCTCATTATTCGAATTGAAAATAAAATAAGTATTTTCAATCACACCAAAAATGGGATATAAAATACCAATCTCTTTTATGTCATGATTTCTGTTAGCCATCTCATCTCACTAGACAACAGCATCATTTGAAAACTTTACAATTAAAAAGCAATATCAGAAAAAAATCGTTATAATTCACCGGAATCAAAATTTATTACAGTCTGCCCGGATACCTATCGATCATATCGAAAAATTCAAAAGAGACATAATACTTAATGTCAATAGAAGATAAGTAATCTGATTCAACTAATTTTTTTGTTTTCCTTTGTTTTACTGGCATTTGTTCCTTATAGTTATTTAGAGATTGTATGTAACAAATTGTTATCTGCTTTTATTCCCTGTTCTATGTTTTTTGGGATTAATAAACTATTAACTTTGTCATACTCCCAGATAACATAATAATAATAATTTATTTCTTCTTTCGTTGCCCTATCAAAATGTTTGTTGAAACCTAACCTAACCTAGGTTAAATTTTTGTAACATATACAAATATAAAGTTCATGATGTTGTATAAGCAAGAAGGAAAAAGTGCGATCATATTTTCTTCATTTTCACTAATCCTGTTCGGGTTTGAAGGCCGTCGTTTTTTGGAATTTCTTCCTGACTTTTCACTAGCGCGAGTGGCTAGCTTCTTCAAAGGCTGATACATCTTGAGTAAGACTCCGATGACTGGGTGTTACGACTTCGTAAAGCACATTTATATGGATTCAGGTAGTTTGGAGTGCTAATTACTTTTTTCTGTATTCAGAGAATTTTCATTAATATTGGCAAAATGGTCAAGGCTTTCGCGGCCGAGGTTTTCAGTATCACTACTTCTGTTCAGGTTTGAAGGTCGTCGTTTCTGGAATTTCTTCCTAACGTTTCGCTGGCGCGAGTGGTTAGCTTCTTCAGAGGCACATACATCTTGAGTTTGACTCCGATGACTGAGTGTATATGGATTCAGGTAGTTTGGAGTGCTAACTACTTTATCTGGATTTACATCAATATTAATTGCCATAATTACTTTATCTGGATTCGGAGAAGTATCATTAGTATTAATTGCCGCCCTACCTGTCGTCATGACATTTGTTAGTTTTGATCTTCTTGAAAGGGGATTCTACATCCAGTTGAGGTTCGCAGCTTCTTCTTTTCTGTTGAAACTATCCTTATGTTTGTGGATCTCTATTGCCTCACGTAGCAGTCGACTATGGTATCCCTGGTTGAAGGCAATGAGTTTCACGTTTTCAAACAGAATCCTGTGTTTCAACTCACTGAGTGCGTGTTCCGCTATAGCTGAATTGTCACCTTATCTTCTGTACTCTCTGATTCACTCTGTATATGATGTATGTCTCATCTCTTTCCTCAACAACTCAGTTTATTCCAGTAAATAATCCACAAATCCGAAAATACTTGAACCTTATCTTCTGTACTCTCTGAATCACCCTGTATATGATGTATGTTTCATCTCTTTTCTCAATAACTCAGTTTATTCCAGTATTTATTCCACAAATCCGAAAAAACTCGCACCTCATCTTCTGTACTCTTTGAATCATCCTGTATATGATGTATGTTTCATCTCATTCCTCAACTACTTATTTTATTCCAGTACATAATCCACAATATCCGAAAAAACTTGCATCTTTTCTCCAGAACTCTCTAAATCACCCTGTATATGATGATTCATCTCTTTCCTTAACAACTCAGTTTATTCCAGTATTTAATCCACAAATCCGAAAAAATTGGCACCTCATCTTCTGTACTCTCTGAATCACCCTGTATATGATGTATGTTTCATCTCTTTCCCAACAACTCAGTTTTATTCCAGTACATAATCCACAAATCCGGAAAAACTTGCACCTTATCTTCTGTTCTTTTTGAATCACCCTGTATATGATGTATGTTTCATCTCTTTCCTTAACAACTCAGTTTATTCCAGTATTTAATCCACAAATCCGGAAAAATTGGCACCTCATCTTCTGTACTCTCTGAATCACCATGTATATGATGTATGTTTCATCTCTTTCCTCAACAACTCAGTTATTCCAGTATTTAATCCACAAATCCATAAAAACTTGCACCTTATCTCGTCTACTCTTCGAATCACCTTGTATATGATGTATGTTTCATCTCTTCCCTCAACAACAACTCAGTTTATTCCAGTAATCTACAAATCCGGAAAAACTCGCACCTTGTCTTCTGTACTCTCTGAATCACCCTGTATATGATGTATGTTTCATCTCTTTCTTCATCAACTCAGTTTATTCCAGTACATAATCCACAAATCCGAAAAACTTGCACCTTATCTCCTGTACTCTTTAAATCACCCTGTATATGATGTATGTTTCATCTCTTTCCTCAACATCAACTCAGTTTATTTCAGTCTTTAATCTACAAATCCAGAAAAACTTACACCTCATCTTCTCTACTCTCTGATTCACCATGTATATAATTTATATTTCATCTCTTTCCTCAACAACTCAGTTTATTCCAGTATATAATCCACAAATCCGGAAAAACTTACACGATATCATCTGTACTCTCTGAATTACCTTGCATATGATATATGTTTCATCTCTTTCCTCAACAACTCAGTTTATTCCAGTATTTAATCCACAAATCCGAAAAAACTTGCACCTTATCTCCTGTACTCTTTAAATCACCCTGTATATGATGTATGTTTCATCTCTTTCCTCAACATCAACTCAGTTTATTTCAGTCTTTAATCTACAAATCCAGAAAAACTTACACCTCATCTTCTCTACTCTCTGATTCACCATGTATATAATTTATATTTCATCTCTTTCCTCAACATCAACTCAGTTTATTCCTGTATATAATGCACAAATCCGGAAAAACTTGCACCTTATCTTCCTTACTCTCATTCAGGATCATATCATGCCTAGGTGTTTGATATTCTGCTCATCGCGGCAGTACACATCGAGTGTTTTTGTTGCACTGCGCGTGCAGTTCGATGTTCGAATTGTGCACGGAATCAGGATGCATCGCGTATATCGCAGGAGTCGTGTCTGTAATGCTGAACATTTTGCTGACGATAAAAACAGGGATAGTTCGGAATCAGCCGCTTCCGGGTTGCATGTTGAACAGGATAACCGCTTCGAGGGTATCTTTTGTGATCCTTCGGAGAACTTTAGTGTATTGAATGCTTCCTGGAATGATATATGGAATAATCGGAATTGTTTCCCGATAGAAACAACGACTGGATTTATGAAGATCTTGTTGTTATGTGGAATACCTGCAACATTAAGCAAACTTCGCTATAAACATCTTAGCACAAATTACATAAACATTGTTTGAACGTCATTATTTTGTGGTGAATCAATATTTGTTACGTCGTTTGCTGGGTTTGGAACGTGCCACAATCTGAGAAAATAAGAATTAATATTGTGATCTATACAAGTGTAGAAGGGCAGATATTCAATCTCCTCCGAAAAGTTTTAATAATAATAATAAAAATAAATATACTTTCTTGTCTGAAGATTGCATCTTGTTGATAAAGCATCAAATTGGATACATGTATATATAAAACACAGACATCTTTTACAAACACATATACGTGGCATACAGGTTCCATACACAAACACTTTAAAATTGCCTTTATAAAGATATAAACAAAATAACATATATACAACATAAAATATATATAAGATAAAATACTTCACTTCAGAAGCGATCGTCGTAAAATTCATGCAAACTATAATAGGGTCTGCTCATCAATAAATGTTTTATGTTTTTTCTGAAGTAGACAATATTCTGATTGGTTTCCTTGATATTCTCTGGTAAGTGATTATACATTTTCAACCCATTATAAAAAAATGAATCTTCGATCAGTTCAGAGGAGGGCAGGGGCAGTTTTAAACTATTCTTTCTGCTTAGACGAGTGTTGTAATAAGAAGGGGTGTTCTCAAATCTCAATATATGTTTTTTCACAAGACAAACAGTTTCTAAGATGAAAAGAGCTATAACTGTCAAAATTTTACTATCTTTGAATATCTGTTTTTAGTTGCTGCGTCTATTGAAAAACAGTTCTTTCTGGATTAGTCAGCAACTTCTCGTAAAACTCAAATCATGCCTATCAAAAAAATATTAAGAATTAATACATATATGAAGATACTTATCGTTAACGTTTCGGAAACTAAATCCGTTTCCGTTCTCAAAACTTACACGCAAATTTCTGTCCAAACGCAAATATCTCTTGTAGACAATCTTCGTAATTGACATTTGTCAAATATTTCAAATTGACATAACATTTTGTCCTTCAGGAGGGGCAACCATCCGCGATCCATATCAAGCGAACTCAGATATGCACTCTTCACCAGACAGCATGATGGAAGCAGATTCCTTTGATTTCCGTTTCCTGCCATTATTATCATTAATATCATTAATATTATATTATAACGAAAAAGAGCAATGACAGGAAACCAAAATTAAAGGAATCTGCTGTCATCATGCTGTCTGGTGAAGAATGCTTATCTATGAATTCGCTTGATATGGATCGCGGATGGCTGCCCCTCCTGAAGGACGAAAATTTTATTTCAAATTTGAATGTATATTCATATATATGTATATACAGTGTGGTCCACTAAGTCTGCAACAAATGGGAAACTTTTTTATTATCGATTTCTCAGAAAATTTTATTCTTGACAAAAGTTGGTGCATGTTCCAAAACTATACCAAGTGAACCTGAAATGGCTTTATGACAATCACCATACAGGATAGGCCAAAAAATATAAATTTCGTTCAAGAGTAAAGTACCCTTATTTCAGAAAATATAGAAATATGTTGAGGAGAAAAGTTGCTTAGAATTAAAAGTTATGTGAGTTCTGTTAGATATCGTTGCAACAAACAAGAAGTTGACGGTCACCTAAAAAAATACAAATCCATGTAAATTATACAAATTCACTTCAATTTGATAAGAAATACTCCAAACCGATTTGATTGTAGCTACTTCAAATACATATTGAATCAAAATAGTAAAAATATGTATCATACGGGGGTAATTCAAAATTTTCCAAAAGAAAAAAAAATTCGAATAGCAGGCCATGACTTCGTATCTGAACATAACTTTTAATTCTGAGCAACTTTTCTCTTCAACATATTTCTATATTTTCTGAAATAAGGGTACTTTACTCCTGAACGAAATTTATATTTTTTGGCCTATCCTGTATGGTGATTGTCATAAAGCCATTTCAGGTACACTTGGTATAGTTTTGGAACATGCACCAACTTTTGTCAAGAATAAAATTTTCTGAGAAATCGATAATAAAAAAAGTTTCACATTTGTTGCAGACTTAGTGGACCACACTGTATATAAGTTCTTATTTTTTTTAATAAGCAAAATTTGAGTTAAACGAGAAATTACTGACTAATTGGACTTGTTCTATCCAGAAAGAACTGTTTCACAATAGACGCAGCAACTTTTCGGGGTAGATTGAAAAATCTGCCCTTCTAAACTTGTATAGATTCCAATATCAATTCTCATTTTTCCAGATTGTGGTAGGTTATAAACCCAAAAAACTACGTAACATACATAAAAATGTTTACATAGGAAACTGCATACTTGTATAAACCAAAAACTATTTTGCTACATTCCTGTGGCGGTTGTTGTTGACCCCTGCCTTTTTTATAGAGATATATGAAGGGATGGAAAACCGGGTAGTTTCATTTTTCTTACGGACGTCGTAGCTTGTATTCCATATTTTGTTGATTACTCATACATAATTCCAGAAGATGTCAAACGATTCAGAAAGAAAAGCAGGCGCGTATACAGCTTTGTTCCATGGGGGGGCTGATTTGTGTCGCGTGAGTGACCGAAAATAGAAAGGCGCCGCAGGCGAATTATTATTTTTTTGTTAAGGTCAAATGCCTTTACATTGATAGTTAGATTCGTCAGCGAGGTATGATAAAGGTGAAACAAAAAAAGATTTCAAATTCAGTGTGTTTTATTTAATATGCAAAAAAAATAATAATTTAACGAATTAACAGTTGCATTCTGAAACTAAATATTTTCAACTTTTAGATAGAAAGGTAACTTGAAGCGAAGGAAAATCAGGTAGAAATAATCAAATCAGTCTGGTACTCATGTGTGACAGAATTTGAAACTAATTACATTTACATAGGTAACTTGAAGCAGAGAAAATTTACGTTAACAAATCAAATAACACAAATTAATCAGGTACACGAGTCCAAAGTCTAATAGAGATTAGAATTAGAAAAAAAAATAATGTTTTGAATTGCTATATCTATTTATGATTTTATCGATATCCAATTCAATCTTTCTATGAATATGTAGGAGAGCCAAACCAACCAGTCGATCTTGTGACATTGTTGATCGCAACCATGTTTTCAAACGTCTTAAGGCTGAAAAACATCTTTGAGTGGATGCTAAGCTGATTGGTAGAGTTAACAAAATATGTAAAATTTGTTTTATGGTGTGTTAGTGTGCAGTGTTACTTTCAAGTAACGTACCCCCCACAAACTTGTAAGGGGGGTGAAAACTTTTTTGTATACCCAGGACTTCAAGAAATTAATCTTTTAATGAAAAAAAAATCAGTTTCGAATTTTTTCTTTCATTGAAAAAAAAACGGGCGGTAGAGGGTTAGGACTTTGACGTTATTTGAAAATCCAAACCGTAAAATTTTGTGATCGACTGTTACAGCTTTTTATGTTTTTTCACTTTTGATGTGAACGTTAACAATGAATTGTGTTTGATAAACATTAGTAATAATTTTAAATCATATTCCAAAATTTCGAAATAATATTGCAGCGCCTCTTTGAGTCCAACTAATAAGCACCACTTTGTCAATATTTCAACATTGTCATGATTGTAGATGTTCATTGCCTGTTTATTCATGGAGCGAATTCAGAGTTGCTGACTAGTTTTCTTTCACATCCAGAAAGAAACATGTTTCTTCAGCTGAATAACTTTTTGGTCTGAAGATTCAAAAAAGTTACCCGAATAGGCACACAGAGAACATTCAAAACAATAGTTTGTTAATCCCTTTCATGTCGAAACTTCTGGAAACTATTAGTGGCAAGGTGGTTTGAACCTGAACTTAACACACACTGATAAACCACTTTTTGTTCCGGTTTGTTATAGACTTTAACGAAGCGTATATCGACTTTTCATAACTAGTATTATCCCTTCAGAAAATGACCAGTTCATAATCCATTAGAATCCTCAAGAGCTTACCCCAAATTCCACCAAATTGAGCAACTATTGACTAGTTTGAAAGCAGGTCAAAACGGCTCCAAAGAACCCCTGAGTGTAATGTATATGCGAGTTGATATGCTGGGGAATGATGAAGGTCCAGAATAATGGAGAGACTTCGGAGAGTTCGATGATTAAAAAAAGCCTTCTGCACGGTGGATATGAAGTTTTGAAATGTTGTTGGTGAAGGGGTGTTTCATGATATACATCTGATAGCCTGATACGTTGATATAAAGTTTGTGAAGTTAGTAGTTATTTATAGAGATCGGTATATTCTGTTATAAGGAGCAAATGTACAAAGTTTCTAGGAAGTCAGGACGCCATTCAATAACACTTGGATCAGATAAGTAGACACATATACAGGAAGCTATTCTAAAGCGATACATTTTATAGATTAATTCTGCAGTCTTTCCCGTAGTTTCGAGTTTTTTTTGGCAGTGACCCAAATGGGAATCATGGAATAAAGTAACCAAGAGAGAAGTACATATTTCTTAAGCATATTACTGTAATATATTTCCTGATTATGTACAAACTGCCCTACCTTAGAGTGGAGAATGTTAACTCTCCATTCTGTCAATATATGTGCCCTCAAGTTAGAAGTTTTATGATTGTATAGACCAAAACTTTTCCTAGAGATCAATTACCCTAACACCAAACTGATATTTTTGCACTCGACGCGCGTTTCGCTAACAAGGTTAGAGAAGACAATTGATACTAAATCTGAAGCTGAGGTTAGTTATTTATATACCTAAAGTTTTCCGGTCCGATATGGACTTTGTTTGTTACTGTTAATTATTCTAATTAATTTGTCGGTAATGAACTGACTTCCTGCAAGTTTCGTCATCCGTTAGTATTTACTTCTGATTACTTCCTCAACAATAAATTGAAGAGCGGGCTAAAAGGGATAGGTCCCTTGTCACCATTCATGCTGTTTTTACATTTTGCTATTTCTAGACTCTCACATGCATCGAGTAGTCTTGTGTCGTGCACATGCTTGATCAGTTTCAGATTGCTTTCACCAATTTTGTGATCATTGTGTAGAGCGTGATGGGCGACACTGGATTTTTCTACCCTTCCGTATTTTATATGTACAAAATGCTCTTTGAAACGGGTTTTAATAGCTCGTCGACTCTGGCCGATGTACTTGTTGTTGCAATCTTGATCTCGTAAATTCCCGACTTTTCTGAGTTTTCTAGTTTATCTTTTGGGTTACCAAGAAGCTGCTGTAATTTGTAAGAAGTTTCATAAGCAACTTTCATATTTACTTTGTCAAATATCTGTTGTAGTCCTCTAGTGAATTGAGGTTCATATGGGATTACTATAAACTTTTCGTTTATCTTATCTTTTTTAAAAGTCGAAGTGTTTATAGTAATCCCATATGAACCTCAATACACTAGAGGACTGCAACAGATATTTGACAAAGTTAATATGAAAGTTGCATATAAAACTTCTTACAAATTACAGCAGCTTCTTGGTAACCCAAAAGATAAACTAGAAAACTCAGAAAAGTCGGGAATTTACGAGATCAGTTGTCAAGGTTGCAACAACAAGTACATCGGCCAGAGTCGACGAGCTATTAAAACCCGTTTCAAAGAGCATTTTGCACATATAAAATACGGAAGGTGTCACCCATCACGCTCTACACAATGATCACAAAATTGGTGAAAGCAATCTGAAACTGATCAAGCATGTGCATGACACAAGACTACTCGATGCATGTGAGAGTCTAGAAATGGCAAAATGTAAAAACAGCATGAATGGTGACAAGGGACCTATCCCTTTTAGCCCGCTTTTCAATTTATTGTTGAGGAAGTAATCAGAAGTCAATACTAACAGATGACGAAACTTGCAGGTAGTCAGTTCATTACCGAGAAATTAATTAGAATAATTAACAGTAACAAACGAAGTCCATATCGGATCGGAAAACTTTAGGTAGATAAATAACTAACCTCAGCTCTAGATTTAGTATCAATTTTCTTCTCCTGAAGATGCTAACTTTGTTAGCGAAACGCGCGTCGAGTGCAAAAATATCAGTTTGGTGTTATGGTAATTAATCTCTAGGAAAAGTTTCAACTTTTACACCAAAGGTTCCAAAACTCATCGTTCATTTGTATAGATCAAGAAAAGAAATAGAAGGAGTAAAAGAAGACATGAATCATCAATGCCTCCTATTTTATTCAATTTGTTAAGACTTCACACGAAAGGAAAGCCCCGTAATGTTCAAAGAACACCGCGTGAGTTAACGGACAGGAGATACGAATTAACATTCATCTTGAATTTTTGAAGTTTGTAAGCCTCAGGAAAAACCTCTCTCGGCAAGGGGTTCCAAAGCTCAGCTATTCTATTAAAAAAATATCTCTGAGCAAGAGAGGTTCGACAGGTCTCCTATTATAGTGGAGAATGTTAACTTTCCATTTCTTCAATATATGTGCCCTCCAGTTAGAAGTTTCATGATTGTATAGACCAAGAAAGAAATAGGAGGAGTACAAGAAGACATGAATCATCTGATGTCTTCTATATTATTCAATTTGTTGAGATTTCGACCTATCGACGAAAAGTGATATTTTTATGACGGGTCTCAACTTTCTCTACCTTCCAGATTGAGACGTATCGAACATATGTTCATGGAAACATCCTCTTCAAATCTGCCCAGAAGGCAAAGGCTTGTGCAGGCAAGGGACGGCTAATGGTCTTCAGTACCGTAGCTCTCTGGGATCAATAACAGTATTTTTCATGTAATGTTTAAAGAACACTGCGTGAACAGAGAGACAGGAGTTACGACTTAACATTCACTTCATGTAAAACTTCCCTCACCAGGGACTGATGGCTATACACATAGTAGCATAGGACATCGCGAAATATTAAGCGACCTGCCAGGCATATAGAACCGAGATCCGGTCACTTTTTTTTTCTATATAAAATCGTCTAAATTTTCATTTGGTCAAATTTCACTGGTTGCGTCGAGGCACTTGGAGAATATTTTATTATTCAATATTTTCAAATAGATACACAAAGTATTTGTGCCCAATACCCTGAGACACTAAGGCATGATTCTATTGACTATACGTTTTTTTACATGCAGATTCACACGAAAGGAAAGCCCTGTAATGTTCAAAGAACACCGCATGAATATAAGAACAGAAGATACGTATTAACATTCATTTTGAGTTTTTGAAGTTTGTAAGCCTGAGGAAAAACCTCTATCGGCAAGGATTTCCAAAGCTCAGCAGTTCTTTAAAAAAAAATCCCCCCGAACAAGAGATGTTCGACAGGTCTCCAAGTTCACAACAAAGGGGTGAGAATTCTGTACTCATCCGTGTAGATATGCCAAAGGTGGAACGATTGATAACAATTCAGAAAAGCACCGACCGTGAAAATATCTATAGAAGAGAGACAAGTCTCCGACCCTTCTACGATATTCCAATGGAGTGATCGAGTCTGTGAGCGAAGAATCATCATCAGGATGGATTGCCTTTCTCTGAATAGAATCGAGAAGCTTCAATGAATGTTTTGGTGCCGAACTCCGTACACGAGAACTATATTCCAAGGCAGGTCGTATCTGTAGTTTTAGAAAAGATTTTCAATATTCGCCTAATTCCCTACCTTATGATAATTTCATCGAAATTTGACAAACCGTCCTCCATTTTCACGCCCACCTCAATGGAAGCGTATGCATAAAGTATGAGACAGCTTCGGCGTCGATCTAATTATTCAGAAATTTATCATTCCTGACGTCTAAACGACATTAATTGGATGCCGCAAAATGAAGCCGTTAGACTCATTAACATTTTTATTCGATGGAATTGAAATTGCCTCGACAGCGATACAGATTCACTCTGAAGATATCTGCGTATAGTATAGACGAATATTACAGTAATAATGTGATTCCATGCATTCTGGGAAAAAATTTTATTATTGGTGGAAAATGTTGAGTTGGGTGCCAGAAACAACCCAATTAAAATTGCCACCACCCAACCTCGCTCCTTTTTATGGCACGTTTTACCCGTACAAATTCACTTTTTCGCAATTTTCTCGAGAAAAGGACCTTATAGGAAAAAAATATCTGATCTGTTGTGTATCATTATGTATTTTCATATTTCATCAGCCACTTGGATACTCGTATATATTTCTTATGTGTGAATCCAACGCTCAATTTTTTTTATCCTATGCAATAGTCCTAATATAATAATGAACCACTTTTACAGCACACAATTTTTTTCTACATGTCTTTAATCCTGAGATATGTGCCAAAACGAGGAAACTGTTCATCTCTCACGAAGCTTGTCAGCCAAAGATTAGGTCTGGACCAACTTCGAAGCAGTCCATCCTATGTACAATTTCACGAGAACAATTTTTTTCCTATCAGTTCATTTTCTTGAGGTAATCGCAAAAAATTGATTTTGGGGGGCTAAAAGGTGCCACAAAAAAGTACGTTACAATGATAAATAATTTATAAAATTGTCAATACCGTATATCCAACTCATTTTTCAAACATTATTACTTTCGATGATAATATTCATACCCATTCATATGAAAATAGGACGAATTTTCAATAAAATATTTTCAAAAGAAATTGTTACTATTATGTCCCCAAGCATATTCCTATTAGATCAATGGTATGTAAGTTTTTAAAGTGAATTATGTATTCACTTTATGTGATGTAATTCAGCATATTTGGTAATGGAAAAGTATTATTATTATTATTGCCCCCTTCCTCAAACAAATGTTGAAAGTTATGTCTTCTGTCTGATGCCAAATCAATGAAATTCCACGGTAGCAGGTCATCGCAACACCAAGGTCCGACCTAATCGCGTTCAGCTAACCGTGCCATCTTTCATCGTGAAAATGAAACAGATACTATTACACGCTTTTCTGTTCCAGATCTGCATATCGTTCTTCTTCGTCGACAAGCGCCCTCTGCTGGGCACGACCTTCGGCCTGGCCTCCACCTACTTGACGTACGCTCTGATGCCAAACCGGCTGAAAGACGCTCTTTTGTCCGGAAGTATATTAGCGGTGACGGAAATTGTTTTGCTCATATACGTCGGCGAACTTGACGGTTTTCCCGAGGTGAGTTTCCACTGTTTCCTTCCTGAGCTTTGATGCAGTCGGACTCGGTGGAATCGCAATCAGGTTGGCCGTGCTTCTGGTCGGCTTCTATTCTCGCGGAAATGACGCTTTTCATGTCTCATTTCATTGTCGTCGAGGTTATTTGAGATACTCTGGAATCCATATTTCGGCTTTTCTCTCCTCTAGAAATGAAGAGGAAAAGGGTTTAAGTTCTTGTAATATCTGAGAGAAAACCCAAAAAATAGATTACAAAAAATTTTTAAGTCCTCAACTAACATTCGAATAATATTTATTTGAGATACGAATAACCAGACATGAGGATATATACACTCGAGTCGTCTGCTCTGAGAAAGCTAGCCCACAAAATGAAATATGATTACGTCTCGAGCGCCGACATAACTAAAATGTATCGACAATAGTTTCAGTTGGTGGCAATTTTATAATGCTTCTCGGCTTTGGAAGTAATATAAAAGTATTTTTTGTTCGAAAACCATTAAACATGTTTTGCTATCAGATCTGTACAAGAAGTAGCACTTTGACTTTTACATCGATCACCTTTTCACTGGTGCCAACATCCTGGATAAAATTTATTACATCAAAGAAACCTTATGTTATCACCTCTCCAATTACGGATTCTCCTTGATAAATTGCATTTCGAATAATAAAAATGTTGATAATTGTGACGATACTACGTTGTACATAGGCGATGATGAACAGCATAAGAACCTTGTGGAGCCAAATAATTGATTGCTCGCAATATTTCATAGATTCTTCTTGTCGTACATCTACAATTACGAAACGTCAGAGTGTGTCATTGACATAAATATTGATCAACTCGATCTTTCCCTCCAACAACGATCAATGCTAAAATCTTTAAGAGCTCTGGAGGAATGAATTGCCTTGGGGTGTCCTGTTTCATTATCCTTTGGAATCCTCAGCATAACATGGGCACTCTAGGCAAGAACCCATTGCCAAGGTTTCCCATAAAGCACCAATGAAAAAAAATAATAGTCCACTTCTACCAGTTTCAGGAAAAGAAAGGGTTAGTATTTATATATTTAACAATCTAATCTCGATGGATTCGAGAGTCTGGGAAAGAAAGAGTAAAGTGTTAAATCACTATCAATGTTTTCAGAGAATGCCTACTACTACTACTAAATAGATTTTAGATTGGGGGGGGGGGATTGGGCATTAAGCCTGCGACCTGTGAGATCTGTTGTACATAACCATTAGGGGCCCAGGCCCAAGATGCTGCATCTTCTGATGAAGCGAATCAGATCATTGGGGGCTTTTTCCTTTATGTCGGAAGGTAACAATGTTACCTCTTCCAGGAATTCGAGCCTTTTTTAGGACAGAGCTTAGCAGTCTCAAAGCAGATGCTCTGCAATTTTGACGGCTATGCCGCAGTATCAGCACTCCTTACTACCAGCTCTGCCCATTTTCTTGGTTGGCACCTCAATGGACAGTGCCCTGTGAGCAGCCCAGTTACTAATTTGGGGACTTTTTCATTTTACCTCAAAAGCTGATTTCCTTGGGCCAATTGCCTTGAGGTACATTTGCAGTCTCAAGTTGAAACCTTTCCTAGAGATCGATTATTATATATATATATATATATATATATATATATATATATATATATATATATATATATATATATATATATATATAGCACGCATTCCTACCTGAAATATGGAGGGGTAAAGTGGTTTCGAGAGCCTGAATTCTGACCCTAGTACTCCAGCCCCTTTCTCCATCTCTGAACCATCAGTGTACCATACCAATTTCACAAAAAACTATTTCGTCGCAGTAAATTTGAATCTTCTGCTTCACAGTATTCAAAAGCGCTTTGCATGTCAGACCGACGTCAAAGTCGAATGACTCAAGAATATAATCTGCCTTTCAATATTTTCACTCCTTGTTGGAAAAAAATTACCACCTTCGGTGGTTGTTGACCCTAAGCTGTAACATTCCTGAATTCATTTGTGTCTTCTGTATTTGGTGCTGTGAACGGAACAATCCTTTACCGAGTTTATCTCTCGCTTCCATCGTTTATTCCTTTCCGAATAGGATAATTATTTCCGCCGTCTTTCCCCAACCTCATTACAGTTAATGAGATCATCCACCTTCACGCAGCTCACCGCCCCCCGTCACATTATCCCCAAATCGCCTTACTGCCATCGGCTTAACTCCAAGAACTTTGACGTTTTCAGGTGAGCAGCTGCTTCCTGATCCTTTTGTGTGGCAACATCGCCGGCGTGTGCACCCACTATCCCAGGGAGGTGGCTCAGAGGAAGGCGTTTTTGGAGACGAGGCAGTGTATAGAGGCGAGACTCAAGATACAAAGGGAGAATCAGCAGCAGGTACGGTTCGAGGGATAATTTTCATCTTTGGAAACGTTGGGGGTGGAAAAGTATGGCAAAATTACTAGACTTCCCATCTGAACACTTGTTCCTTTCAGTATCACCACTTTTGTTAGGGTTTGAAGGCCGTCGTTTTTTGGAATTTCTTCCTGATGTTCCACTGGCGCGAGTGGCTAGCTACTTCAGAGGCTTACTCATTTCCGATGACTAAACGTTTCGATTTCTCAAGGCGTATTTATATTGATGCAGGTAGTCTGGAGTGTTAATTACTTCTGTCGGGTTGCGGGAATAATCATCATTATTAGTTGCCGCACTACCTGCCGTGATTTCATTAGTTATTCTTGATTTCCTCAGAATGGGATTCCAAATTCTGTATAGACTCAACGCGTCTACTTTACTGTTAGTTATACTAAAAGTAGTGATACTGAAAACCTCGGCCGCGAAAGCCTCAACCATTTGTATTGTTCGTTTTATTTTGCCTCAGAGAGAATTTCGAATTGGCAATATCAGAATTAGCCGAGCGGTGACTGAATCGATGATATGAGTTAACAATTAGTCAACAGAAAGAAATGACCAGCAAGATTACACTTCGCAACAATCAAGATCACTTCACGTACTCCAGTTTCTCTAATCACCCATCCGCTTCTATAGACGGCCAGCTGGATACGTCGCCACTCTGGATCTTAGGCTTTTACAGAGCTGGTCGAGAGTCGCGATTGAGCGACTTTCCAATAGAGTTTCACTTCTGGTTCACTTATTATGATGGAATTCAATCATTCAAGAGGGATGAAGTAAAAGTTTTCATCAGCAAGAAAACAGGGATAATGAATATTGAAATTATTGGACACATTCAAATTCCCAAGCCTATACTTACAGTATCTAATAATCAAAACCTCGAACTCTATCCCAGAACTCCTTAATTGAGATTGAAACAATACAATACAAAGGAATATAATAACTTTTTCTATTCACAAGTACTCATAAAACCATAGGCTAACAATTATTTTCCAAGAGAAATAAAACGCAGTGAAAATATATATTTTCTGAAAAGATATTGTTTCTGTTTGACTGTCACTATTATGTGGTGGTTCGGTTGTATCCATCTGTTCCATCGATTATAATATGAAATTATTCACTGAAAGGAACACGACTTTGCATTCTCCTTTCACTCATGATAAAACCGCATTTTTTGACACAATGATAATAGTTTGGAAAATTCTCAATAACTTATATCCAACTTATTTTCCAAACATTATCACTTTCGTTAATGATATTTATGATCATTCAACTGGGAGTTGTGAAAACATTTATAAAAATTTTCGAAAAGAAGAATTTTCCACAAAAGATCTCACTAAATATAATGATTTTCCAAGAGAAATAATACGTATAGTCAATAAATATTTTCGGGAGATATTGTTACTGTTTGAATGTCACCATCACAATATAATACAATACTATATTTTCCTGAGACTTTTTTACAAGCATTGAAATCGTCACATATGGAATTGAAGATTGGAGTCAAAAAACAAGTGATAAAATATGACATATACACGTGATAAAAAAAATATTGAAACATGAAAAAATTATTCAATAGTGGATGTAGAAGATAAGCATATAAAACAATTAAAAAAAAATAGCATAAACAGTAGAATAGTGAGCAAGCAAACAATAGCGATGTCAATCAGCCAGGTCAGTTTGAAATTATTCATCAAGTGAATTAAATGCAATTTTGACGGGAATACTTTTAACGCTATTTTTGAAATTTATATTATTGAAAAATAAAATATTGAAAGTTTATTAAGTATGTTGAATTGTGTAGAGGAACTGACAGATTATAATTTTGTCTGAGAGTATAACCAACGGCTGTGCGGATAGTATCCCTTTTCTGAAACTCATGGTAATGATTCTTAACGTAAGTGACACAATTTAAATATACGTGTTATCACAGTTAAAAATTGTAATTCAGTGTATTACTGCTCACAAGAATCACCATATTTTTTGAAACAGATAGTTCTCAGTATCTTTTTTGAGCAATCATCAGATTGTTCAATCTGCTGCAGTTACCCTAGCAGACTAAGCAATAATTTAGACTTGAGTGTACATAGGCATAGTAGTAACTCAATAAAATATTAATGGGACAGTGTTTCTAAGATTCCAAATGACAAAACAATGCTTGGATAATTTTATAGAAACAGAGTCAATATGATCATTCCAAGATATTTGGGAGTCAATTTTCAACTCTAAGAATTTGACTGATTTTCTCTGTACAATAGATTTAGTATCAGCTCTAACCATTTTATGTGGTGGATCGGTTCTATCCAACTATTCCATCAATTATAATATGAATTTCTTCACTGAACACGACTTTGCATTCTCCTTTCACCCAAGACAAAACCGCGTTTGTTGACACGGGCTCGAAACAACAAACAACTACGGCTCCCGACAGGTGCACCCCTTGCTATTCAAACCGGGTGGGTACACGACCGAAACAAGCGAAATCCTGACCGCAGGGCTGGAACGGGACCCCGCAATACCTCGACATGTTTACTTCGGCCCACCGGATTATTCCATTACTTTCTGCCGAGGTCGAACAAACAACAAGGGGTGTTGTCGTAGCCCTAAACCGTCAGGCAGAACAACTTCAGCGAAAAGCTCAAATTTGTCTTGATAAAAATATTTTTTCTACCGATGCTCTACAATGTGCCACTTCTCTCATCGCTTTCATACGTTCAAACGAAAGATTTCTCACGCAGTGGGAAATATCCGCCATTGAGAAATAATTTCTCACTGTCATCACGATAACCCAAGTCAGTCATGAATTAGTATAACTACTTCTCTTCGGGCTTGAGGGCCGTCGTTCTTTGGAATTTTTTCCTAACGTTTCGCTTGCGCGAGTGGCCAGCTTCTTCAGAGGCTTACTCATTTCCGATGACTCTGAAGAAGCTGGCCACTCGCGCTAGTGAAACGTTAGGAAGAAATTCCAAAGAACGACGGCCTTCAAGCCCGAAGAGAAGTAGTTATACTAATAACCTCGGCCGCGAAAGCCTTGACCATTGTCATGAATTGTTACATGTCAGATTGATATGACAAGTTCTCCATGTTGACAACGCTACGCCGACGATTCGCGTGCAATATCCAAGTAGCCCATTGCTGGCCTGCCCTGCCTAATTATTGCTGTCAACTGTCAACTTACCCAACGTAAATAGTGTTATTGTTGATTGTTATAGTATAAACAGTTTAGATTTATCAAATATTGTATATAATGGCATACGAAAATTTAGAGTTGGAAAATACACCTCCAGAAATCGCCCAGAAAGCAATAGATGCTTGCAATAATTTGCTACCAAGCACATCAAGAGAAAAATGTGAAATGCCTACAGGAACTTTATGGACTGGAAAATGACAGGCAAGGTAAATTCTTGTTCCGAAAATATCTTGTTAGTTTATTTTGAAGAGTTGTCAAGAAGATTGAAATCATCAACATTATGGTCTCAGTACTCGATGCTGAGGAGTACCTTAATTATTAAAAATTGTGTTGATATATCAAAAAAAACGTGAAACTACGTGCCTTTTTGAAACGCAAATCTGAAAAATATGCTCTAAAACAGTTAAAAACATTAACTTCTGAAGAAATTCAACAATTTTTAAAAGATGCACCTGATGAAAAGTATTTGCTGATAAAGGTATGAATTGAAAATTTTTAAATTGTTATCGAAAAATGAATGTTTGGTTTCGCTTTCAGGCTGCTTCAGCTATTGGCCTTACAGGGGCATGCCGTTGTGATGAACTCCGAAAATAAAAAATTGTTGACCTGGAAGATCTCAATTCGGCTCTTTCAATAAAATACCCGATACTAAAACCAAGGTTCCTAGAAATTTCACTGTCACGGGAGAATTCCACCAAATTTACAAAATATATGTGAAGCTTCGACCATGCACAAATGAAACAAGTTTTTTTTTAATTACAAAAATAGCAAATGTACGGAACAGCCTGTGGGGATGGATGAATTTGGCACCATGGTGAAAGCAAAAGCGAAATTTCTGCATTTACCGTGAATTAAATACTGGCCACTCTTTCGGAAATAACTTCTCCGACCTCTTCTTATTCAAATATTCTAAATGAACAATTTTTTCAGGCCTGCCCCAACTCACCTTCACTGTGAATTGACGGACTAACACCCATTATAAAACAACTACTCCCCTGGCTAATACCTGATAGGTGTTAGTCCGTCAACCTACAGTGTAGGTGAGTTGAGGCAGAAAACAACTACTCCCCTCGCTAATACCTGTTCGGTGTTAGTTCGTCAACCTACAGTGTAGGTGAGCTGAGACTGGCCTGAACAAATTGTTCATTTAGTATATTTGATTCGAAGCCAGTCTTAGAGCATACCCATGAGTTTTTGCGCTCTCCTTATGCTCTCTCTTATCTGAAACGACATTTTCGAAGAGGGGAACATCGATATCTTCTACATTTCTTCTACTATTTGATGAAGTTGAAGGTCGATATATTCAGGCAAATAGGTGAAGATATTGACTCAATATTCTAGGGTTTTACAGTATTCGTCAACAACTTCAAAAAGATGTGTCACAAGACCCCGCATTCCATTTAATTATTTTCCCAGATGACGCACAGTCCCCATCTTGAAATTTTCATCTGTCAATTTTACTCCAAAATATAGTTTTCATGCATCAATTTCATTATTCCAATTTTGATTTTTTTCAGTTTACCCGTTCCAAACGATAAAAGGGAGTGGGACATCAAAGAAAGCCACTCTATATATTTTGCTTGAAAGTGATATGACAATGTTCCTTGCTGAATGGTAATGGTTCGGACTTCCATTGTCTATATTATAAACTTTATTGAAACCTGTTGCTAAGAGCGGAAGGATTAAAATGCAAATCAAGTGAGAAAATAAAATCAAAATAAAATTTTTGGTCAATAATGAACATAGGGATTGATTGATCAAAGAAAATACTGTTGTTACAGAAAACGAGATATCGAATACGAAATATGAGTCAAAAAATTTTGTTTCAAATAACGAAATATATGAAATGATATTGTGAGAAGAAAATTGAGGTATCGACAATATTTCGAGGTGTAGTTGGTTATAAAGCCTCCGATTTCCCTATGGTGGGGGAAAGGGTGGTACTCACAAGAAGGCGAGCGGGTGCTACTACTAGAAGTGTGCTGATCGATCTTCAGCGGGAAATGGATATATTGGCGCGAGATTCTCCATCATCGAGCCAAAGCCGGTCCATGCCCTGGATGAGCGGCCTCCACACATTCCCGATCTCCACGCTGGGATGACTGAATGCGTCGTTGTTGAGGATATAGGCGGCTTCTTTGAATTTCCTCTTGAACCAGTGCTCCTCCTTGTGTATGACCTCGGCCTATTCTCACTTCCAATGGTCTTATGGTTTCTACGATGTAGGATTTGCCGCACTCGCAGGGTATCCGGTAAACGCAGTTGTTGGTGTCACTGTTTCTATTTGCTGGTCGAATTTTTGTGAGCTGGCTGCGTATTGTGTTTCCTGATCGAAAACAGACTCTGACGTTGTATTTCCCTTCTATCTTCTTGATCCTCTATGAAAGTCCTCTCACGTAGGGTATGGTGAGAATTTCCGGGCAAATGTTTGATCCACCAGCTTCTTCGAGTAGCCATTCTTTTGAAGATCCTTTCTTATGTTGCTCAGCTCCTTGTCTAGACCTTCTTTGGTGTTACAGAGATTGATTGCCCGATCAATCAGAGACTTGACGATTTCCCGCTTCGTAGATTGATGGTGATTCAGGTATTGTCGAGTATGCGTTGGTTTATAATACTGTATATAGTTTATAATAATAATAATTTTTTACTATTACTCATTTTTTTGGGAAATATGTATGAATCAACATTTAATCTATTATGCAAATGCTATTTACTAGGTATAGGTGAATCTTGGCTTCAAACATGTTTTCCCCTGTTCTCATTTTCCAGTAAAGTGATGTTGGAAGTTGTAATCAAGATCTCACAATTTTTGTTTTATGATTTTTTCATTCGAGCTTTGAACAATGCAGTCCAACCGCTTTTATGAAGATATATTGATCTAATCCATTTTTGTTGGTGATATAATACAAACATCTTTGATCTCTAGTGAATTATTCCTGATATTTTCATATTTATAACTATATTTTCACTTTCTTGCAAAAATATAGTTGTTTCCATATGACATTGTGTACACAACTCAAGATTCTCAAAATTCATTCTACGAAAAATACTATCGCATATTTATTCTGGACCTCTTTTCAATCAATGACTGGAATGGAGACTGGCTTATTCGACCATCGAGCTGATTCACTTGTTGATTGCAGGAGCGGCTCCTGCTCTCTGTCCTGCCGCGGCACGTCGCCATGGAGATGAAGGCTGACATCGCGGGACAGCCCAAACAGGAGCAGTTCCACAAAATCTACATACAGAAGCACGAAAATGTCAGGTGAGGTTAAAGTTCATATGGAACAATGTGATTCCTTGGTCCAATCCACTTCAAATTCTGCAGAAATATTCTCTTCAACGTAATTGATGGAAGACGTGTTCCGTATTTTATAAGAATTCTTGGTCTACGGGATAAAGAAAGAGGTTTATAACATTTGCGACTTCTTTCTAACGCTCTACTACCCTCGCTATATGGTACGCAACCCATTAAATGACTTCCAGGCGAATTCCTGTGCAAAAAATGTGATAAAAGTAAACTTTTTTCAGTATGCCCATTACAACAGGGTTTATCGCATTGGCGGAAATATATAGAGCATACTCTTTGAAAATATACAGTGTGTTACAACAAACACAAATATTGAATATGAAGTTACACGGAGCGCAAAATCCTCCTGCAGATTATGATTCTTTTCAGCTTCAAGTATTTCTTTTCTCAAAGGTGGACTTTAAAAAAAGTATCCACAGAATCTGTCATTGCCGCCCGATCTAACTGGCCGCGATTGCAAGTATAAAAATGATAATCATAATAATAATCGTCTTCATTATCAACACAATACATTTTCACCATTGGCGTGGCATCTCATACAGTTATGTGTTGATGAAAGGCGCAGGTCAAGTGTTTCCAGGGTTTGCCGAGACCAATTTTTCTTTCATTTAACCTTATCATACCTCGAAAAAGGCTGAAAACATGCATAATAACCTGTCTTCATGCCATTTTCCCATAGGCGAAGTAACAACTAAGAAAAAATCGGAAGCACCTTTTTTTGAAAGTGGTTGGCAATGTTCCTTGCTGAATGGTAATGGTTCGGACTTCCATTTACTATATTATTAACTCTATTGAAACCTGTTGATAAGAGCGAAAGGATTGAAATACAAATCAAGTGAGAAAATCAAAATCAAATTTTTGGTCAATGAAGAAATTAGGGATTTATTGATCAAAGAAAAATAGTGTTATTACAAAAAATCGAGTATGAAATATGAGTAAAAAAAATTTAATAGCGAAATAAATGAAATAATATCGTGACAAGAAAATTCAGGTATCGAATGTGAAATACTAGTCAAAAGATGTAAATGAAGAAATTAAATGAAATATTATGAAAAAATGTAGAAACCAAGATTCAAGTTTAGTGTTCTCACGACGCGACGTTTCGATTGCTGGTATCCGCAATCGTTTTCAGTCTTCAGTCATCACCCGAAGACGATTGCGGATACCAGCAATCGAAACGTCGTGACTACACTCAGCTTGAAACTTGGTTTCAACATGTTTTCATAGTATTTCATTTAATTTCTTCATTTACATTTTCTGTCTAGTATTTCACATTCGATACCTCAATTTTCTTGTCACAATATTATTTCATTTATTTCGTCATTTGATTTTTTTTACTCATATTTCATATTCGATATCTCGATTTTTTTGTAACAACAGTATTTTTCTTCGATCGATCAATCCCTAATTTCATTATTGACCATAAATTTTCTCAATTGATTTGTATTTTAATCCTTCGCCGTTCTTAGCAACAGGTTCAGTAGAGTTAATAATATAAACAAAGGCAGTCTGAACCATTAACATTCACCGAAGTACCTTATTCCCTTTATGAGGAAACGTATATGTCTCCATATTCCGTGGGCTGGCTGTAATCATAAAAGGAACAATTTGTTCAGGCCAACTATACCCAAACATAAGGTTGATGGACTATCACCTATGAGAAAACAATTACTTTCCTGGCTAACAGCACAAAGGGCATTGAAATGTATCCGGTTAGTAGTCAGGGGAGTAGATGCTCCCTGTGAAGGTGAGTTGAGACTAGACATAACGGAATATTTCTTCAAAGGATATGATGAGGTGATTCATTTACTAAGCTATTTGTGGGCCGATAGATCAATTTCTGTCTCTCATCAACAAGGTCAACTTGGAGACAAACCAATTGATAGTACATCTATTGATGAGGTTCTGTCCGTGTAGGTCCATCACTCCCCCTTGGTGAGACTAACTAAGATGTAGTTGGATACCCCCTTTCTCACACGTGAGATAAATTCTTCTGTTCCAAATTATACAATTCATTTGCATGTGATTTTGACGATTCACGATCGTTTTCAAAACTGTAATTGGGAATTTTCTCATTCACGGAAACTTAATTTTCTCCTATGAGATGTTGTAACAGGAATTCATTTAGATGTTTCCTGGAGCGTTCTAGGAGAAGAGGATATGCTTCAGATAGGAAAATTTGGACCTTTTCTGAAAAAATATTTAAACTCTTCTGAATACTTATAAATGAGTCATATAGTAGAACTTCTCTTTTCTTTTCATTCTAGAGTGATTTATCTTATGTATATAATAACTTCTTATCGATGATTTTCAAAAATAATGATGACTGAGACAGTCATCGGAATAATAGTCAAGACGAGTGAGCCTCTGAAGAAGCTAGCCACTCGTGATACTGAAAACCTCTGCCACGAAAGCCTCAACGATTTTTTTCTCTTCTCTATATGGTCTCTACCTATTAATCACAACATTGCAACCACAGACTTTAGATTGCAACCCAGAATACGCACATAAGCGGCGTGGCCAAAATGTCTATTTTAGTATTGTATTGCCTTAAAAAATTGTGCCGGAGAGCTTATTTGAATATGTTCCGGAATGGTTTGGAAGTTGAAATTTTGGGAAAATGTTTGAGTACTTTGAATGGATCGTTGATCGGAGCAATATCCATCGGTGGATAGATATAAAAAGATTACGGTTCAACATGTATCAAGAAAAAAAACTAGCTCAAGTGTGGAAACAGGAAATACATTTGAACAGCATTCAATACTATAATTTCATTGGCACACGTTCAACATCAAATCAGAACACCCGGTTCAATACAGTTCAAAAATTGCAGAATTTTAATATCATGTACCGTACTATTTCACATATCTGATTTAAAATTTATAAATACTAAATAACAATCGACATTTTCTCTCTTCGCCATGCCAAGTTAATTAGAGGGCTATATAGTCGGCAACTCTGTTACAGAAGTTATAGAAATATAATGACATGATTATATATTGTTTTTAATTAATGCGAGCTTGTTATGTTCACGTTAGTCACTCGTTCAAAGAAATTGTATCAACATGAGGTTGGCAACGTGACGAGAGACCACTTCATAAAATAAATGGAAATTTAAAGATCAGGCGAATAACAGGAATGAAATTCCAAAACAATCATGAAAATTCATCGCATGGTTGCTAGATATAAAAATACGAAATGCATTTTCAGATCTGATAAGAAATCGTTGGTGTGAATCTTTCAAATGATAATGAATAAAATAGAACAATTTGCGAAGAATTTTGCAGTAATCTTGTAGGGAATAATGAGTGCTTGGTGTGGCATGATTCTACGCCATCTCGACTGAAGAAAAGTGGAGTCATTTTCCATCAATGACAATGTCAAATGGATTGTGTACCTCATCATAAACTAGGGTAATACTTCGGTCGCTATGAGCACCAATAAAAAAAATGGGGAACTTACGTGTTTCGGTGCCCTCTACAAAAAATCTTTGTAAGATTTTCGGCGGTCTAGTATGTTTTCAGTTGCAATTGCACGAGTGCATAAAAATTACCGATAATTTCGCAAGAGAGGATATCTAAAAATTGCAAGAGTTTATTTTCATATTTTGGCGAAAGTGCCCGAGTCCGAAGGACGAGGGCTCTTTTACAAAATATGAAAATAACCGAATGCAATTTGTATAAGATATCACGCTTGAATGCAAAATTATCTGGTCATTTTTATGAATGAATGTAATTCATTGGAATATTTCACGAATGAAAAAATTCTCAAGGAAATGTTATTTTTTGTTCATTTATACTTTCCTCTTTAGATTGTATGGAGCACTCACCAAAACGCGGAATGTTTTCCTATTTTTAAAGTCTATCTGACATTCATTTGTGTTGTTTACTGACGTCCAGCGATACGGTTTCAAATGTGTTGTTATGGTGACTTTATACAATGCAATTACCGCTGTAAGTTTTCGATACAATGTAATTACCGCTGTAAAATGTGTCCTTCTATCAAAACATCACACAAGTCCTTTTTTTCTTAAAATTTTTTAAGCAGACAAAACCATTATTGTTTCAAATAATTTACCCTCCCTCAAAAGTCAACATATTCTCACCAATAACAAGGACGGCGGTAACGCCGGCAACATCGCAAATAAGTCAGTGACCATGACTTCCAACAGAATCTTGACGTTGTGAAAAAAAAATCAATTTCTCGAAACAATAATGGTTTTGTCTGCTGAAACATGTTGAAAACCAGTGAATTAGGACTTGGTGATGTTTTGATAAAAACAAGGGTAATATTCTGTGTTCACACAACAGAAAAATTGATACCGAAAATTTTTTGTAGAGACCGAATTAGGTAACTTCCACAAAAATTAAAAAAAAAGGTGCTCATAGCGATCGAAATTTTTTCCTGAACTAGTTCTGAATAGTATCTTGCTTTCATATCAGAATTATATAGATAGTCGATTTTGTTTTTCAATCGAAATCAGCATCGCCTTTGAGAATGTCTGCCGCAGATGCAGACGAAACCTCAGGCCCAAAAACCTGCGGACCACGGCTGAGAAGCCCGGAAACTTCTAACAATTCATCATTTGCCGGCCGTGAAAGTCTACAATCTGATGAACGTTGAATCACATCTAACAGAAATAAGTCAAGTAGGCATTTCTTTTGTGTTCACCTCACTGTAATGTGGATACAGCAAGACTAGCTCTCAGAACTTTGCACAGTTTGAAAAAAGCTGACTAACCTGGGTCTTTCAATAATTGAGTTGGAAATTGCGACTAGTTATTTCCATTTCTTCCCAAAGAATCACCAGCATACGCGTTGACTGGCACTTTAGAATTTCATAATTGGAGAGTAATTTAAAAATGTCTGCAGTGGACTAGTAATCATGACTGGGCACGAGTTCTAATTATCTCATCGAGCTGTTGATGTTGAAATTGAATTTCAGTCGTGGCCAAAGGAAATTTCGAAACAAATTGTTGGAAATAATTACTTGACCGGCTCACGGGATATTCTGCTGTAGACTGGTGACGCTTTTCAGTATAACAGTTTCACGTAACTGTGATGGATACTGCATAATTTAGTTTTTCCTCTAGCACATGTTATAGTGAATTTTTATCATCCGCAACGGTTGATCAAGACTTGACTGTGTATTCGAATTTTAAAAAACAAACCCCAAGCGAAACACATATGTATAAAAATGAATCTACTCAACTGCGATAGGCATAGTAATGAATCATATATTGACTTTATATCTGCCAATAATCATAGACAACAATGATTTTCCCAACAGAAATACGACAGCATCCTTCCAGTTAAAACTTTTCCTAGAGATCAATTACCCTAACACCAAGCTGATATTTTTGCACTCGACGCGCGTTTCGCTAACAAGGTAAGCATCTTCAGGAGAAGAAAATTGATACTAAATCCAAAACTAGGGTTAGTTGTTTATAAACCTAAAGATTTCTGGTCCGATATGGACTTTTTTGAAACTGCTAATTATTCTTATCAATTTCTCGATAATGAACTAGTGCAGTCACTACTTGCAAAGTTTGCTGGTCCATCATCTGTTATTATTATTCATTATTGGAGATTTACTGGAAAGACACGAACACATTCAGATACATTCCAAATGAATCTAGTCATTGTCCACAATATGTTATCAACATAGGTTAATAACTTTTCCTTTGAAAAAAGATAAGTACGACAATGAAAGGAGAGTGATTAGGTACGTAGCTGAAGTGAACGGTTTTAACCTAGAGATAGTAGAGATAGTTAATAAGATAATTAGAAAATGTAAATTTAGGGAAACACTCCGTGAATCTTCGACTTTTTGAAAAGATGAGAAAATGAAAAGTTTATAGTAATCCCATATGAACCTCAATACATTAGAGGACTTCAACAGATATTCGATAAAGTGAATATGAAAGTTGGATATAAAACTTCTTACGAATTACAACAGCTTGTTGGTTACCCAAAAGACAAATTAAAAAACTCAGAGGAGTCGGGAATTTACGAAATCAGTTGTCAAGATTGCTACAACAAATACATCGGCCAGAGCCGACGAGCTACTAAAACCTGTTTCAAAGATCATTTTGCACACATGAAATAAGAAAGGGTATAAAAATCCAGTGTCGCCCAACACGCTCTACACAATGATCACAAAATTGGTGAAAGCAATCTTAAACTGATCAAGCATTTGCATGACACAAGACTACTCGATGCATGTGAGAGTCTAGAAATGGCAAAATGTAAAAACAGCATGAATGGTGACAGAGGGCCTATCCCTTTCACCCCGCTTTTTAATTTATTGTTGAGAAAGTAATCAGATTAATCAATAATAACAGATGACGGACTAGCAAACTCTGCAGGTAGTGACTGCACTAGTTCATAAACGGGAAATCAATTAGAATACTAAGCAGTAACAAACAAAGTACATATCGAACTGGAAATCTTTAGGAATAAAAACAACTAACCCTAGCTTCAGATTTAGTATCAATTGTCTTCTCCTGAAGATGCTAACCTTGTTAGCGAAACGCGCGTCGAGTGCAAAAATATCAGTTTGCTGTTGGAGTAATTGGTCTTTAGGATACACCAAAGGTCCCAATCTCATCGTTTAATCCTTCCAATTCTCAACCCCTCCTCCCCACAGATTTCCTTCTGGGTCTGTCTATGAAATCGTCCATGCGAACATTGATCGCAAACACTCCGGAAACACGAGAACGCCGGCTTCAAAGGACGAAAACGTATATTTACATCTTTTGTGCTTCGCCGGCCGAAATTCACGTCGAAACTGAAGTTTCTTTTCTTTTTCAGCATCCTTTTCGCCGACATATGCGGGTTCACAACGCTCTCTGATCAGTGCACGGCCGAGGAGCTGGTCCGCATCCTCAACGAACTGTTTGCTCGGTAAGTGAATGTGGGGCAGTCGTTCGGGTGATTGGTGGGAAGGGTTAAGGAACATTATTTCGCATTTTTCCTCTTCAAATCGATATACACATTGCTGACTTGAAGAGTTCCCTCTTCCCCGCTTATGAACTGAACTAAATGTCAAGATCGGACAGAATTTGAGTAGAAAGGTATTACCTCAGGCACTTTTCGAGGAAGAAGTCGAGAACGTGACTTTACTCGACGTTGTTTCCGAGAAGAATCTCTATAGAATATTGACATTTCATCGGTTGGAAGATTATCGGAAATGACATATGAATGGTAATAATACAAGAGCCACCGGTCAAATTGTTAAAAGTGAACCAATGTCAGATAGATAGAGAACTGAAAGACCTATCAAAAGAACGATTAATCTATTTCTCGGTAGTGAAGGGGGAGCACGTCGGCCTAACACACGCTAAACGGTAAGGCCCTGTTAATCCATTACTCGCAAGTTTAGACTTTGGGGGTTGTCGTTCGTCAACTGATTAACGGAAAAAACAGTTTTAAACCATTTAAAACAAATTTGGAAGTAGAAAGTTGATGAGCCCTTTCGAGAACTTTTTGAAGTTCTCAAGTGGTTCAATATTTATGTAACGTCACTCATCGCTTATGGGGCGCCAACAACTAATTTTTCCAAACTGAAGAAGGTGACTTGGTATACCTCTTCGAGAAGGAATTTTAATTCTTCATCTAACTCTGGTTCACTCTTTCAAAATTCAGACAAGCATCTTGTGTATTTGAAGCAAGAATTAAACCAATTTCAGTTTATGTTGGAGATGGTGTAATCATTATGAAGGCGAATGAGAGATAATTGAAATAATATTCTTCTTCTTTTTCAGTTTGATTTTCCATTGATATTGTTCATTTCAGTTAGTCCGAAGATTCTTTGAAATGAAATGAGTCAAACTCAGAAGCAGTCAGTCCAAGGCTCCTAAAAAATAAACCTCTGTTGAATAGAGTATCAGCGATTGACACCAGTAGAATTTTGATTTCGCAAACTTTGTTCGATCTGGATATCTCATTAATTAGTGAAGAACATAGTCTCTCTCAAAGATCAATTACCCTAACACCAAACAGATGTTACTTGCATATTGCATCTTCAGGTTAGCATCTCCAGAAGAATAGAAGTGGTTTTGAATCTGTACACTAGGGTTAGTATTTTTTTTATATATACAGATTCACGCGAAAGGAAAGCCCTGTAATGTTTGAAGAAAACAGCGTGAATCAAGGGACAGGAGATACGAATTAACATTCACTCTGAATTTCTGAAGTATGTAAGCCTCAGGAAAAATCTCTTTTGGCAAGGAGTTCCAAAGGTCAGCTGTTCTATTGAAAAAAGATCCCTGAGTAAGAGGGGTTCGATAGGTTTCCAAATTCACAACAAAGGGGTGGGAATTCTGTACTCGTCGAGTCATCTGTGTAGATATTGCCAAGGGATGAACGATTGATAACAATTCGGAAGAGCATCGACCGTGAAAGTATCTGTAGAAGAGAGACAAGTCTCCAACCCTTCTACGATGTTCCAATGAAGTGAGCGAGTCTGTGAGCGAAGAATCACCAACAAGACGAATTGCCTTTCTCTGAATAGATTCGAGAAGCCTCAATGAATGTTTTGGTGAGAACTGTATTCCATGACAGGTCGTATCTGAGCCTTGTAGATCATTAGAAGCTGACGAGAAGTGAAGTATCTCTTCGCACGAAATAGAAATCCAAGTTTCTGGGAAGCACTTTCAGCGATCGATTTCACATGGTTTTCCCATGAGATATTATCACCGATCGTAATTCCTAGCATCGAGATACTTGATTTTGTAGGAATAGTTACTCCTGACATCTGAATATTAGATGATGATAGATCGGCTTTTCTTGAGAAGAGACATGCCTGGTTTTTCGTAGCGTTAAATTCTACCAAGTTCATGTTACCCAATTCTATTATTTTTACCAAGTCGTCGTTGATTTTATTGACGTGAATGTATATTCATATCTGAGAATCTAAGGCTGAGCTTTTTCTTGGTTTGGCCAGGACTTTGTCTTTATTCTAATTGATTTCTCAACATCGAACTATTCACTACTAGGCTGCATGTAGTGCTCGCCTGCATCCCCTCAGATTGTAATAAGTATATAAATATATTAACTATTGATTTGTCTTTGAATTTAGTTTGTATTATCTTCTCCTGAAGATGCTAATATTGTTAGCGGAACGCGCGTCGATTGCAAATTATATCAGTTTGGTGATAAAAAAAGTTAAACTTTCATACCAGAGGTTGAACTCTCATCGTTTACTTGGCATCAATGTATTGTATTTTTTTATGAATTTTTTTTCAGGTTCGACAGATTAGCCGCCGAACACCACTGCCTCCGCATCAAGCTCTTGGGCGACTGCTACTACTGCGTTTCCGGGCTACCGGAAGCCAGGCCGGACCACGCACATTGCACCGTCGAGATGGGATTGGACATGATCGATGCCATAGCGTGAGTAATCTCATTTTGTCACTGTTCCTTCGATGTTTTATTGCGAACACGTGTGAGATGTCACATCGTCAACACAATATTTATTGAATACAGAGTATTCAAGTTAACTCGTAGTTCTTGCCCCGAAGTTTATATCGGTCAAACTGAAATATTTTTCACCGGAAGAAAAATGGAACATAGAAACAGTTTTGTGAATGAACTGGCCAGTTCCATGAATTATTTTCTTGGAGAAGAAAGATCCCCAACTCAGTCGTTTGGAATCCTCAGAAATCGCTATTATTTTCCCCCTCCCCTTGGTTCAAGAAACTGGATTTATTTCGTTGAGTTTGAATGGGTGTGATTCACAATGTATCCGAGCGGGTTGCGATGGAGGGTCAAACAGACCACTCACTTCGACTCCAAGCTAACCTAACCCCTTGTTCACCTCCTTCATGATAATTTTCGAAGGTACTGAATAGAAAAAGGTTTGTTTAAATCAATTGATAACTCACAGAAAATATTTTGAGCATATTTCACATGAACGACGTGTATTATAACAACATACAGTTTGATAAAAAAGTTTTAGTTTTCATGTTTTTACATAGAGGGTAGTGGTGTATGGTTGTGTGGTAGGTTTATGACCGAGGTCCAATGGGGTAAATGGGGTCTCCAATGGGGTAAATATTTTTTTTCCACAAGAATTTACTGTTGTATGGAGAAGCGGACTCTACCATGGCTGACTGGTTCGCTAATCACCATGCTGTTCCTGAGGAATGGGGTAAGGAATTAGTAACAAGTACTAATTGCTGAAGAACCTTGAGTCTAATTCCATAGCTCTCAGTATGAAATTCCATAAATATAACACTTACTGCCACCATTATCAATCAATGTTGTTCTGTTTATAAAATAGAACATGCGGTGTGTCACAAGTTATTATGAGGATACTGGCGACTGCATTATAGGGGTACCGGCAGTGATGGTCTACTAGCTGTGATTGAAGATGAAGAATGCATAGAGATCATAGCGATTGAAGACTGCTTTGTCTGTATTGTAGTTATTCTGGTCCTACCTGATGAATATAAATAAATGGGAGATATGGAATAAAAATAAAAATGATTTAAGGTGTTTTACAAAATCAATTCCAGGTCCATTTCTCTTTCGAGTTTTTGCCAATGATAACATTCCCCAACATCTTGATTGTTGTTCATATGATAAGAAAATATTTGCAGAAGATACACACCAACATTACACAACGTGGTCAAAACAAAATGTCACAAGTGAACAAAATTTAAGATTAATTTAGTTTGCCAGTTCAGTCTTCAAGAGATTTTCTTCTTCAGAGATACTGAGAACAAAGGAAAGCTCTTTGTTTTTGTCGATATGTTGGCAATCGCCCTAGATTCTCAATTGTCATGGAATACACATGCATATTCTCTATATAAAAAACAGAAGAGAAGCTGTTATGCTTGAAGATATATGTCTAGTCATCAAAGTGAAAACATATTATCAACCTTATATCATGCGAATATTTATTCCCATATGCAATATGGTATTCTCAATTGGGCAACAAAAACCAACAACACCAGAAGTTTTATCCTTCGAAGTATGCTCTGAGGATTATAGCTGAATTGTGCTTTGGGAGCTCTTGAACAGAGTTCTTCAAAAAAATTTTGATTACCAACTGTAACGGGGACATACATTTTGAAATCATATTCTCTTATTCATGATAACAATTTCTTCTACTTATCAAGTCGTGCTTCATATCTGCATAACACTAGAGAAAGGGATAGTATCACTACTTTTGTTCGGGTTCGGAGGCCGTCGTTTTTTGGAATTTCTTCCTGACGTCTCGCTGGCGCGAGTGGTTAGCTTCTTCAGAGGTTCTCACGAGTTAGACTCTGATGACTGAATATTACGTAAAGCGTATTTATGTGGATTCAGGTAGCCAGGAGTGATAATTACTTTTTCTGGATTCGGAGAATTTTCATTAATATCAATTCCCGTAATTACTGGATTCGGAGAAGTATCATCAGCATTAACTACCGCACTCCCCCTGCAGGTATGTTATTTGGTAATTTTGATCTTCTTAAAATGGGATTCTATATTCGGTTGAGGTTCACACCTCCTTCGTTTCTGTTGAAATTATCAGTGTGTTTGTGGATCTCTATTGCTTTCCGTATCAGTCGAATATGGTATCCCAGATTGAGGGCAATGAGTTTTGCGTTTTTAAACAGAATCCTTTGGTTTCCCTCACCGAATGCGTGTTCCGCTACAGCCAACCTGTCAGTTTGCCCTAGTTTACAGTTTTTTTCATGCTTTTTTAGACTAGTTCCCATTGATCTTTTGGTGGTACCAATCTATACCTTCCCACAGGTGCGATAAACCCCTGCCTAGTCCGCAGTTTCTTTCATACTTATTTAGCCTAGTTCCCATTGATCTTTTGGTGGTACCAATTTGGAGCGAAAAGTCGCTGAATTTTTCTTTTGGACAAATGAATGTATTCATGAGATCAAATTTATCAGGTTGAACGATATATATCCCATCATTTTACAAAAATACTTCCGGAAGCGACCACCATTGATTAGGACTATGCGTATATTCTAAATGAGCCATCACCTAACAGCTGTCAAGTACGTAAGGATGGGTTTCAAATACTGGAAGTAGGAAAAAAAATATTATCATCATAACAAATTTGTTAATGACAAAATCAAAAACGTATTATAGTTTGTTATTATTATTATCATTAGCAGTCCCATTCTGCACGCTGCATAAACTCTGTCATGCACAAGCATTTCATCCTCAGAAAAAGCGTTTTGATATAGTTTTGGCTTAAAGGTATCTGCTTCACGAGAAAGAATTTATGATTTAGTACATTGATGAGTCGTAAAAAAGATTGTTTCTAGTACAAAATATGCCACTCTCAATTTTCATTTTCATCCCTTATTTTTGCTGTTATCTCGATCATAGTGAATCTTATCTGCCATACTCTTCCTACTTTTTCAATGATCATTCTTCAAATGTTATATTTTTCAAGAAAAACAAAGAATATACGACTCACTTCGATAGATATTTCCACCATCGATTCCTCTTTTCAATTACTTCTCTCCCCTCATACTCCGACGAGACTTCTGACCTACATCGTCGTTTCCCATCGATAACTCTCCAGAAAGTCTTCACTCCACTCAATCAAAACCATCAGCACAAATCCCTCGACCCTCCGCGCATGAATGAGTAACGAAAAGAGAGTCTAATATCATCGGGAAAGAACCGCCAACGTCGGCCGTTACTTCTATTTTTCAACAACAATCCCGGCTGCCGTTCCCCTGGGAATCCCCCGCCGTGTTGCGCGTGTATTGGTCCGTGGCTTGCTTGATATTGTTTCGTTTTATTTCCCACAGGTGATCGGTTAGCCGGATACTTGATGGCGTGTAATAACGACGAAATCTCTCTGAACGGGGGACTGAACATTAGTAGGGGTTGGTGGTGAGGGTTCTCCCGCCCCATGGAATGGCGACAACAGTCAATGTTAGATTTTTTCAGATGTTCGATAACTTACACCCACCTTTCCACTACACGGGAGTTAGTAACGGTATTTAACCTTCCGTTAGGCGCGCCACCATATGTAACGTCGTTAGTCGCGCTGGGACTGCCAGTCCCATATCAACAACGCAGCCTAATTTTTGGTCATATGAATTATTTTGGCTTAAAATGTAAATTAGTTCATTACTGAAGCGAGTTGAATTGCATTTGCAATTGCATTATAATTTTATTTTGTTTTATAACTAGTGTTTTTATTGTTTATGAATTATTTTTTATATTTATACCTCTTATAGTAGTATTTGTGGATACTTCACACAATTCACGTGAAAATATTTAAGGAACAGAAAAGCAAGTAGGTAATAAATAGCATCAATCCGATTTTATTGAAGTTTGATTTATTCAGATTCACCAGCGGTTTCCTCTTCAGTTATATTTTCTAAGCAATTTTTACATATTACTTGGACATGTTTTTTCAAACATATATAGGTATATCATACTTTTGGCATGTATAGGTTGTTCTGACGTCCTTTTTAGATTCGTTATAACAAGGTTCGCAACGTTTTCCCTTGACCGCTCTTCGGCTGGTCCCAGGTTGAAAGCTAAACGATTCAATTCCTCCACGTCAGCTGGGTTATCAAAATTATAACACTTTGTGTCCATAATTATGCACTTTGTTTCAAAAATACACGGCACAGTAACAAATGAACAAGAAAAAATAACCTACAAACAACGAAGCCTACAAATACGGTACTGAGACGCTTGTACAATGTACGCAACAAAAATGAGTCGTAGGCAGTCGCGCTGGGACTATCAGTCCCAAAGCAGGTACCTGACGCACTCCTTGCAAATTTTCTAAAAAATAAAACTATTCCTTCGCATGAAACTCAGGCAACTGGCTTCTAGAAGTTTACTGTGAGATGTCATAAAGTAACGACGCTGTAGCTATAATAGTTTTATTATAATTGAGAAAATTGTAAATCATGGGACTGCCAGTCCCATGCGCGACTAACGGAGGGTTAATTACTAATGGACTTCGATTCACTGGCCACGAACGTCAATTCAAAAAGAATAGATACTTCCATAGCTACGGTATAAGGCAGGTTGACTTCTTGAGTATAATAAAAATAATAATATTTATTCGTTCTTCAAGATCATACATGATGACATAGAACAAGTCAATGAAATTTAAAAAAAAATATAGATATAAAGTATAAAAAAAAACAGTGAAGTAAAACAATCAGTCGACACAAATAATTAAAAAATATACATAAAATCTTGGGATTCATAATACAAATGAGATCGATACTGAATAATTTTCATCACCACAGATGGATATAATGTAGTCCTATGATTAACTCAGGATACGTCGAGAACAAGATGAGGATATTTTTTTTACACTGCACTCGGAATATGTGGGGAAATCCTGAGGATGTTACACCGTAATGTTACTCGGGAGGTCCTACAATAGTCAACTGTGATGAAATTGGCATATCCTCGGGATCTCAACTGGTTATCAACTAAATATATCCTGTGAAGTGACTGGCATCGACCTTTGGATGGGGTGGGGATCAGTAAGCCAGGATGTTCTGCGGTGCTACATGGGCACTATTACAATATCCTACGGACATTTAGGGGATGATTTATGAGAACCCCTTAGGTAAAAATGAATGATGGAATTGGGTTATCCTGAGGAAAATGTGTGCTATCTGGGAATATTATTCATGGCACCTAATATTGATCAATCCATTCAATATAAAATTGTTTTAGTTGATCAAAAATTGGAACAATAAAGTACCTAAATATTGACTCAAAATCTATGACTATTCTGATAAGTCGAATCGGTGGAACAGATCTAGTCCAAGTAATCATTGTACAACTCCTTAAAAGCAGTATAGCCTACAACTTTTTCATGGGTTGAGGGCCAGTTGCACCGCTTTTCTCAAGTTGTGCTTTATCTAAGCCAGGCTTTGTTGCTATGAATTTGCCAATCAGCTTCCTCGTTCCTTAACGATTGAGCCAAGTTTAGTTGAATCTCTGCTGAGTTGAAGCGGTGCAACTGGCCCTGAGACTTCTCCTAGAGATTAATTACCCTAACACCAAACTGATATTTTTGCTCTCGACGCGCGATTCGCTAACAAAGTTACTATCTTCAGGAGAAGAAAATCTATACAGTATCTCTGATGAAATGGTTGCAATGATTGAAACTGATTCCTGATCTCAACCATGTATTATCCTCCGACAAACGATAACCCGCATAAATCAAGCTTGTGCAAGATGAGCATTAATGGGGGCTCACCTTTCAAAGTGTGATTGAGATATTACAGATATTCGAACTGAGATCATCAATTTATAAATGCACATTTCTTGTAACTGTGTTCTGCTCTGAAATCTACATTATAATATTCGATATGAATATCGAAAGATCCCTTCTCTACAAAGGGCCGGAGTTACTGAAATATATAAATGCCTCTGGGTCAGAGTTTTTCCCAAACGTGATACAACCCCGAATTCAAGCCAAAGTATACTCATCCTCAAGTTTTAATTGAGTTACAAAAGTTTCGGAATACATTTCGAATAATAGAATCCCATCCAGTCAATTCACTTCATCTATCTGTGTTTCGAAAACGACTCTGAATTCAATTCATAGGACTTCCAGACTGAAACGGTTTCTTCGGGATGACGTGTAATACGTTTTGGAGCCATTGTTATTCATCGATTCAATCGGTGTTGTTCGAGGAAAACGGTGTTTTGGAAACTTTTTTATTGTTGGTGATTTGAATATACTCGCAATTAAAACAGTGTCACTATTAGGATATACTTGGCTGAATTGGACGACAAAAAATCTCCAGGGTTCGAAGGAATAACTGTTGTAGTGAGTCAAAAAAATGAATCTGATTTGGCACCCGTTTTTAGTCGATCCACCAAGTTATCATTTCCAAAACTGGAAAATAGTTATAGTTGCGCCACTCGTTTACAAGTTGAGCATCTTTCAGGAGGAGAAAATTGAAATAATAATAATAGTATCAATTTTCTCCTCCCGTAATTCTTGATCCCTACGAAAATTCATATAAATGTGTGCTCTTTATCATGTGGAGTACCTCAAGGGTCTATTCTTGTCCCCACTCTTTTTCTCATTTATATAAATTCGATATCTACATTATTCTTTATTCTTTATTCAACAATAATAATGTACATTTGAAATTGGTAATACAATAATGCACCTAGGTGAGTTAACACCTGTGTGTGCAATAATAACATATATTAAAAGAGTTAAAGAGAGAAAGAAAGGTTTGGTAATAATGCTAATTACTAATATTAATACTAATACTGATAATGGAAATAGATATTATAGTACTTATTATATCAGAAATATATAGGAAATGATTAAATTATAATAATAAATACATTGGTTATACTGCTAAAGTTTGTTAACTTGATTAAATTAATTAAACACCTTATCACAGCATTTTACATATGCGATCGCTATTTAGAAATCGAATTCATATGGCGATTTTGAGTTATTTGCCGAGGAAACTACTTTGGTTGATTTCTCTATAAATATGTATTAGCTCAGAAATTGAATGGAAAGTAATCTCAGTATTGCTACAATGTGTCTAAATTTCCATTAATTGACATAGATCCCACAAAATCTAGTTTTATGTACATATCCAAGAGAACATTACCAAATATGAACTCATTATTATTATTATTACAAAAATTAAATAACATAGGGATTAGGGGGAAAATCCATGAGTGGTTTGAAAATTATTTATTCAATAGAACACAACTTGTATGGAATCAAAATCAAAGAAGCTCCTTCAAAAAATTTATATGTGGGGTTCCACAAGGTTCCATTCTTGGTCCAGTATTGTTTCTCATTTATATCAACTCGATATCAAAATTAAAGTCACAGGTAACCTCAAATTATTCGCAGACGATACAACCCTTATTTATTTCGCAAATGATTTAACCCAATTACAAAATTCTATGAAAAATGATCTGGAGGAAATTTCATTCTGGCTGAAACAAAATAAATTATCGTTGAACTACAGCAAATCTTCATACATTTATATTTCAAAACGAAGCACAAATAACAATATTATTCCTCTTATTTTCGATAAAGAAAGAATCGATTACAAACCTGTAATTAAAATGTTGGGATTATATATAGATGAAAAATTATCATGGGAAAAGCATATTGAAAAATTGAGACGTAAACTTAAAGAGAATTAGTCAAGTTAAAAATGAGTATTTTCATTCATCCAACCAATAACGGAAAAAAAATCCAATTTCTTTCATGATATCAATTTTGTTAGCCATAACCATCTCACCAGACAACAGCATCATTCGAAAACTATACAAGTCAAAAGCCCGTTTTGCTAACAAAAAAATCGTTATTCTTCACCGAAATCAAAATTTATTACAGTTTGCCTGAATACCTGAAAAATATTAATCATCGAAATATTCAGAAGGGACGTAAAAAAATTTATATCTATCAAAGATAAGTAATCTGATTCAACTGATTTTTTTCAACTGGCATTGTTCTTCATAGTTTCATAGAATTGTATGTATTGTATTGTATTATGTGATTCAATTCTCTGTATAAACATTAATGTTTCTTGCGATTGATGAATGTATTATTATTAATATCGATTATGGCAACGAAGTTTTTTTAGCATCGTTTTGATGATAATTATTCATTTCAGATTGGTGCGAGGAGTTATGAACGTCAACGTCAACATGAGAGTAGGAATTCACACCGGTAGAGTGCACTGTGGAGTGTTGGGACTCAGAAAGTGGCAGTTTGACGTATGGTCCAATGACGTCACTCTCGCCAACTATATGGAGAGTGGGGGGATTCCCGGGTGAGTAAATGTTCCTCAATACTTTTTCCCTATGCAGAAAACCGAACATACAGAGGGCAAGTAGCTCTCCTCCTTCATTTGGAATTTGAAGCAAAAAGGCACTGATATGTCACAACCCTGCAATTTCAAATGGAAAGTGGGGTCGAGTGATATATCATATAGGAAGGTAGAGAATTATTTTACCAAAGATAGTCTGTTTATTGATATTCAAATGAAATGATGAAAAATAAAAATAAGTTTAGTTATTTGAAAATCAGGATAACTACAAACATTTCTGATTCATTCTATTTCAACGAAAACAAGATTTCAATGTTGAAATTTCTCATGACAATTCTCGAAAAAATAGTTTTGCTAGAATTACTGCTCTCCTCTTGGAGGACATTAATCACGATGAAATGATTCGTATGTTACTAGGTAAGTTAGGGAGCTTGTCGATGCCTGATTCGTCTGTAATGTGAAATACCAACCGCAGGACCCAGTCAGAACAAAATGTTTGAAATGAATTTCAACAAAAACTAAAAAATTGTATGGAAGCAAATGACCACATTTTCACCTCTTGTTCGAGTGACGTTTCAAAAAATCAATTCCAAAACCTGTTTACTTTTTCTCGCAAAGTACTGTTACGAATAACAAACATTAAAATCTACCACTATTTCGAAATGTCTTGATGCTTTTGTATTTTTCAACAATACCAAAATGAAACTGGTGCAGACGGTGTAAGCCTCCATGAGGCAACGCCATCTACTGGGAGACGGCCAAAGTCTCAAACTCTCTGTCCAAGACAGAGGAGACCTCTTACAGCGGGCCATCGTACGACGAAGTCGCAACAAATAGCCCGCCGCGATCGAGAATCGACTTCGGTCAACTTGCAGAAAGCTGCATCCCTTCACAGAAATCAGAATTCCTGTTCGAAATGATTGCATTCACAAATCCAATGCCAGACAGCTGTTTCGACCTACCAGGTCTCATCAGTGACACTTGGTTCGACTGTGAACACAAACATTTCGAAACTATCTACTCCTTAGGAAGTAAACCTCTGAAACTGGTGCAGACGGTGTAAACCTCCATGAGGCAACGCCATCTGCTGGGACAGTGACACTGTCTTGGACAGTGAGAGTTTGAGACTTTGGTCGTCTCCCAGCAGATGGCGTTGCCTCATGGAGGTTTACACCGTCTGCACCAGTTTCAGAGGTTTACTTCCTAAGGAGTAGATAGTTTCGAAATGTTTGTGTTCACAGTCGAACCAAGTGTCACTGATGAGACCTGGTAGGTCGAAACAGCTGTCTGGCATTGGATTTGTGAATGCAATCATTTCGAACAGGAATTCTGATTTCTGTGAAGGGATGCAGCTTTCTGCAAGTTGACCGAAGTCGATTCTCGATCGCGGCGGGCTATTTGTTGCGACTTCGTCGTACGATGGCCCGCTGTAAGAGGTCTCCTCTGTCTTGGACAGTGAGAGTTTGAGACTTTGGTCGTCTTGGAGGCTTACACCGTCTGCACCAGTTTCAGAGGATTACTTCCTAAGGAGTAGATAGTTTCGAAATGTTTGTGTTCACAGTCCAACCAAGTGTCACTGATGAGACCTGGTAGGTTGAAACAGCTGTCTGGCATTGGATTTGTGAATGCAATCATTTCGAACAGGAATTCTGAATACCAAAATGATTGGGTTAATGTTGTTAATACCGTTTTCGCATTAATTCGCATTAATTCTTCAAGTACATTTCAATGAATAGGGTACAATTAGTGAGGAAATTTTTGGTCAAGTAGAAATCCAATGGAATAGTTAATCTGAAGTCATCTGATCGAACACAACCAATCAGAACAAAACTATACTGAATATTTCCCTCATATATGAAATGTCTCATAAGAGCAATGCAATTATCGAAAACTTATAGCGGTAATTGCATTGTATCAAGTCACCATAACAACACATTTGAAACCGTATCGCTAGACGTCAGTAGACAACACAAATAAATGTCAGATAGACTTCAAAAATAGAAAAACATTTCGCGTTTAGGTGAGTACTCCATACAATCTATAGAGGAAAGTATAAATGAACAAAAAATAACATTTCTTTGAGAATTTCTTCCTTCGTGAAATATTCCAATGAATTACATTCGTGCATAAAAATGACCAGATACTTTTGCATTCAAGCGTGATATCTTATACAAATTGCATTCGGTTATTTTCATATTTTGTTGAAGAGCCCTCGTCCTTCGGACTAGAGCACTTTCGCCAAAATATGAAAATAAACTTGCAATTTTTAGATATCACGCTTTCTTGCAAAATTATCGGTAATTTTTATGCACTCTGCAATTATAACCGAAAAGATCCCACGGTCTTTTTTCACTTCATTATGTTATTGCCATTGTTACGTACAAATTGATTTATTTCGATTCTGACGATTCAAATATTTGATATTTCAAAATGTCACCATGGAATTATAGAATCAAATATACCAAAAATCACAGTTCACAATCAAGAATTTAAATGGAAAGCCTTTATGAACTTTCGCAGTGATAGAAAGTATCATTTAGAACATGGGAACAAAAGATGGTAGAGAGTTTACGGTCGAAACCATGCGGAATTTAGCAGGATGAATTGGTTTTTCTCTTAATTTTCGTCAAAAATTAGCAACAAATTTTCTATCTGAAAAACCTTCGAACATTGATGAATGCTCAAAAATTTTATAACAACTTTTTTAGGTTGTTGCCTACGGCATCGGTCTGTTTCCTAGCAACAAGCTTTCGAAATCTGTTGTAAAATTTTCGAACAATTATCAATAATGTCCTTGAGTTATTACTACTGATAATTATGTGTCTTTCCACATGATGCATCACTCGACCTCACTTTCCATTGGGAATTTTAGGATTGGGACACCTCCTCGCTAGTGTGTTGAATGCATATGTCAATGAATATTTTTTCATTTTTGTTTTAAATTATAAACAAAAGTGAAGAGCTAGTTGCATACTTTTCTTTGGATCACTCTGTAGAGTTTCACAGTGATCGAAGGCACTATACCAATAGGAAGAACTAATAAAAAACGAACATGCTTTTTATTCACTTTTCTTGTGATTTTATGGTGAGTGATTTTCACTGAACATCTGGCGAATACGCCCGATGTGTAACTGGGGCATTCGCCAAAATTTCATCTCGATATTTCAAATAAGAAATGGCCAATCATATTATACCTATCAGAAGTGAAATGGAAGGTGTAATGATTTTTCTGTTTTCTTTTTTCAAAATTTCTTTCTACACAGTAATTTTCTAATGTGGACTTGCGTATAAATTCGAATATTTGGTGAAGGAGCAGAGTAGCACCCACCAAATATTCAAGTGCCATTTTAGTCCAATATCGCAATGTTCGAAAAAAATAATTGAGAATCACTGGAGAACCTGTTTCAATGTTCAAGATGTGTATTTGTTGTCAAAATGTAACTTTTTGTATCGAAATGAATTGCATTGAAAACGCCCCTCTGAAAAAAGATATTTCAATAATTCGAAGAGAAAACGTACAGCCACGTATTCCCTTGTATTTGGATGGCATTTGAAGAGTAGTGAGTTCTCTAGCTTTCTTTTTTCGATTCTGCTCTTGGGAGACTCAATGTTCAGTAGAGCCTTTGAGCCCCAGGGACTTTCACATTTTTGTCCTTTTTTTTTTTCTCCATCGCTAAAAATATGGAAAACTCAGTAGTTTCTGACCTAATATCTAGCCTGCTTTTCAGTTCATTGTTGGAAAAATTGATCAGAAAAGCTGGCTTGAAGGAGTAGGTCCTTTGTCATTATGCATATTATATTCTACAATAATATGAATAGTGACATAGGGCTCATCTCTTGCATCCCGCTCTCCAGTTTATTTTTGAGGAATTGATCACAATAATCAATAGTTAACAGACAAAGTCTATTACGGACCAAGAAACTTTGCGGGTAGTGTTGCACTACCTCATATTGTCAGTATATAAATAGCTGAACCTAGTCTTTATATTTAGTATCAGTTTTCTTCTCCTGAGCTAACCTTGTTAGCCAATCCTCGTCGAGTTCAAATGATATCAGTTTGGTGTTAGAGTAATTGAACTCTTCGAGAAAGTTAGTCATACAGAGTCATATTCTGATACAAACTCACCAAAAATCGAATTGAAAAAATCCAAAAGACTTGAAAAAAGGAGCAGACTCGAATTCATCATTCAATCTTTAAATTTGTAAAGAAACTGAAACGCAACTGGCAAAATAAACTGTCTATTTTGCTACTTTACAATATAGCAGTTACGTATCGGTGCAAATATACCAATATCCCCTAAAAACATACAATATAAGAATCATAAGCTTTTTCATTTTCAGAGGAGGGAAAACCAAAAAAACCGCGACACGTGTTTCGCTATTTATTATATTATTTCTGAATGCTGGCATGTACGATATTCTTTGAATTTTGAATTGGGGTGGCCTTTACTTGATGGAAATCCATAGTTATTACGCTATAAGGTAGAACACGATTAAATTTACACAAAATTTATTGTCTTCGCGACATGTTTCGATACACTGTATCTTTATCAAGCGAATGTATTTAAACACTAAATTATTCTTTGTTAAAAGCTCCTTAAATACATCAGGGCCTACTATAATTATTCGATACACTGTATCTTTATCAAGCGAATGTATTTAAACACTAAACTATTCTAAATTATTCTTTGTTAAAAGCTCCTTAAATACATCCTAGAAATACAACTGATACTGATGATGATTCCTAAACTTATGAAATAGGAATCATCATCAGTATCAGTTGTATTTCTAGGAATCAGGGATAATTATAGTAGGCCCTGATGTATTTGAGGAGCTTTTAACAAAGAATAATTTAGTGTTTAAATACATTCGCTTGATAAAGATACAGTGTATCGAAACATGTCGCGAAGACAATAAATTCTGTGTAAATTTAATCGTGTTCTACCTTATAGCGCGATATTCTTTGAATCGTCCCCACTAATATGTTTCGAAAAGAAATCAAAGATCTTTGAGATCAGTTCAGAGCATCATGAAGGTAGATTGGTGGTCATTATCTCTCAACCTTCTAAATTTAAATTGTATTCGCTCATCAATTTGCAGGAAAATTACCCCATTAGACAAGAAGTTTCTTTTCTCTATCGGTGAAATTTTCAGAAAAACTAATTACCATCATAAAAAAGCATAGTAAGTTTCACACAAAATTCAGTTTGAAAAATTCATATCAATTGATTGATAACATAAAAGATATAACACTTCCAGGTGGTGCCAAGTTCATTTCATTTGATGTACAGAATTAATTTTCCAGTGAAAGACGAATAAATAAAATTTGTACCAAACCGGCATAGCAAGGCAGGAAATTATAGACCAACTAACGGTGTGTCTGTCACAGAATTATTTTCAATTCAATGACATGTTTTATTCATCCTGTGAAGATCGGATAATAGGAAACCCACTGAGTCCCCTATTGCAGAAATTTTCATGGGTGATTTAGAACATAAAATCCATAGTAACCCACTGGTCGGTAATTTCGGTATAGGTACGTGGACGACATTTAAGCATGTTTCACAGGAACGGAGAGGAAACTAGATAAGTTCTTTGATTTCATCAATTCCATTCACCCTTTCATCAAATTCACCATGAAGATGGAAGAAAATAATGCAATCAGTTTTCTGGATTTGACAAAAGCAAAAATTAAGGATAAACATGATTTTTCAATTTTCAGAAAATTTCACATACAGATATTGTAATCCACAATTCATCTACCCATCCTCACCAACATTAAGCGGCACCATTTTACAGTGTGATTCACAGACTAGTAAATGTTTCCTTATCAGATACAAATTTCGAAAAAGAACTATTATGAAACAAATCGCTATTAACAACGGTTATAATAGTGATTTAGTAGACACTTTATTATCCAAGAAGCTGTATAGTCAAGTCCTGAAAGAAATATACCCAGTTACAACGAATTATGATAAGAATTACAGAACGTTAGGTCAACCGAGTAGAAAAATTTCTGAATTCTTGAAACAAAGAATTGAAGGTTGCATATAAAACAAAGAATAATTTGAGATCTTATATCAAAAACAACAAAGAAAAAAGCTCAGTATCAGATAGATCAGGAGTTAATTGATTATTGTGTGGTTCATGTCCTATGTTTTATTTCCAAGGGAGAGGTTTGAAACTCAATTTCTTGAAGAGTTTGGAAATAAATAAGTTCACAGTTCCTAATGGATGATCAGACGGAGTTGTATAATTTGCCTCTGTTGAATATGTTCTTTCCAGAAAATTGTTAGGATGTGACGTCGGACGATTAATTTATTAATAAGTTGTCGGAGTATATTCTTACTGATGATTGACTGTCTGATATTGTCGCGAACCCAAAAGGCTCGCGGTTTGGGGGTTAACTCAGATGGTAGAATTTATATAGCAATAATAATCATTGGTAAAAAATAGCCAGGTTTATTGCAATAAAGATAAAACATCAACAATGCCTCCAACAATGTTACAAATAAAGTTCAGTGATATGAAGATACAAAGATATGGTACACTTACCAGAGGTACATTTTCAGGGGTGATGGATGTGTTCTCTTCGAAAGGTGGAAACTAATAATCCCTCCGACTTGTCGCGATTTTTCGGTCGAAGTCTAATATCGCTATTCAGCATTATTGCATTATTGCTAATTGCCAAATATCATAACACTCAGGTAAATGAACTTTTACTAGCTCGACCGTTACAGTGCGGTGCACTGAGGTTATAGATTTGGAAAGTTAAATATTTTCAGAAATTAGTATTTCTGAAAATTTGGCTTCTGACAAATGAATGAATGAATTCTAAATGTAACAGGGTTGAGATTAGTTCGAAGTTCCTGCTTCCTGCAAACTATTGTATAGCGAAACACGTGTCGCGGGTCAGTTAACCCCTTATATATGAAAATCTTACAGGCAACTGTATATTATTTGTCAAAAAAATGACTTTTTTTTATGTCAACCTCCTGAAAACCATTCGAACAATATTAACATTCATAACACTCTGACTTCTGATAAAAAAGGTGTTCCTCATGCTTGCCTCTTTGAATTCTCTAGGCATATCACTCGAGGCGAATCCAAAATGATCAATCCCCTAAATTTAAGGAAAGTTTTTACTTATACCTCTGATCCTCGATCGTTTCGATACGAACACGACTTTTCGATCAACCTCGCAGAAATACTTTCCGTACAACGACATGGAAAACAACTCGGAACTATTCCGGAAACGTAGAGAATTTGAATTTCGTGTCAGAGTTCGGGAGAAAGTGATACCGATTTCCCACTTCCCGGACAGGGAGAGTCATTGCGATTCAGCTATGCATACAGGATGAAGTCAAGATGCAATACGAGAGGACTTGAAATAAAAAATTTAACATCAAATCGTATTTTTCAGAAGATGATGAATACAAGAAATAGTATATTTTTTATACTGCAACTAGTTGGAATGAACTGAAAGAAATAGTTAAAATAGATTTCCATTTCAATTATTTGAGAATTTTTGTTTCAAATTACAAACGAAAGAGAAAAGCTTGTTGATAATTTTTTTTTTGGATCACTCTGTATTGTTGAGGGCTGAAAAATATCAGTTTTACAGTGATCGAAGGCACTATACCAATAGGAGGAAATCATAGAAAACGAACATGGTTTTGATTCACTTTTCTGGTATTGTTCGGTGAAATTAGCGCATGATACGTTTTTCAATACTAATTCATTCAAGATTATGTTCTTGGAGAATATTACAGGCGGAGTGATTTACATAGAACATCTGGCGGATGCGCCCGACGTGTGACTGGGGCATTCGCCAAAATTTGATCTCAATGGTTCAAATACGAAATGACAGTTAGGAAGCTAATCATAGCATAACTATGAGACGTAGAATGAAAGGTGCAATGATTTTTTTCCCGGAACATTTCCTTTCTAGACGGCAATTTATCAACATAGACTTGCGTTTGAATTCGAATATTTGGTGAAGGAGCCGACATGCGCCACCAAATATTCAAGTGTCTTTTTGGTCCAAAATTTCAATTGGGATAAGTGTATTCACGAGCGATTGGACGAATAAAACACAACTCTGTGTTCAAAATTTCATTGCCAACGTTTCGGCAATAGTTCTCGCCTTCTTCAGGGCTGTAATGATTGAAACATTCGAATATCTGATTTCAGTAAATGATCAAAATGAAATATTACAGAAACACTTCAGTGAACATTCCATCAGTGAACTCACCCCAACTGTATCCATGAGTAATGATGTCAGTTGAGTTCAGATGCAATTCGGGAGGAACTGAAATCGAAAAGATAACATCAACTAGTATTTTTCAGAAGATGATGAATACAAGAAATAGTATATTTTTTATATTGCAACTAGTTGGAATGAACTGAAAGTTATAGTTAAAATAGATTTGGAGAAAATAAAAAAATGGTTTAGTAAAAACCTACTAACAATGAATTTTGGGAAAATATTTTATCTGCAATTCACTTGTTACAATAATTCATTACCAAATATGGGTCCACTCAAAATCAACAGTGAGTTTCAAATTTATGAAACTGAATATATTAAATATTTAGGTATCATGATTGATGGGCATTTGAGATGGAATTTTCAAATTCATATATCAAAAAAACTATGTTGCCTCTAACACAAATTCTAGCATTTGAATATTTTCCTTTCTGTCAAACATGTTGAAATGCTTTATTATTCTCTGATTCAGTCTTAACTGAATTATGGTATCCTTGGGTGGGGAGGTGTTGAAAAAAATTTCATCCGAAGACAATTCTTGAAAATTATACATAATCAAATTGATATGCGTTCATCTGACTTCCTTCATAAAAAATATAAAAAATTTGACATTGTAGAATTATTTGTTTACACAATATTGATTCACTTGACATAGTCAGTGGGCATACTTGAAGACTGGCGTTAAATCAAATCATCTTTCGAAAAATCTGTTCAGGCCAGTCTTCAAGTATGCCCACTGACTATGTCAAGTGTTTTTACATTTTCCTCGCAGGAGGAATGGGCGAATTCGGTTTGCTTTTGGAATACCTCGTCCATTGGTAGATGGCGTAATAACTTCGTTGTTCGCATCAGCTTTGGCCGGGGCTTGATGCTCGTGAAGGATTTTGATTTTTAATTATGGGAAGTCATCGACTTTATGTTGATGATGGCACTGCCTTGCACTGACGAGTGGCCAAATAGCCCGAAACCGGTCTGAAAGTGTGTCCGTCCCTATAATTGAAAATCAATTCCTTCATTTGTATCGACGAAAGCAAATGCAGGATTTACTTCTGTGAAGAAACCTGCACTGGCACCTGGTCGGATATAATTCAATGCCCTTCGTGGTATTAGCCAGGGGAGTAGTTGTTTTCTGACAGGTGCCAGCCGAAACCTACTGTGTAGGTAATTTGAGACTGGCCTGAACAGATTGTTCGAAAGATGATTCAATATTGATTCACCTTTTTAAAAATAAAAAGATAAAGAAGAATAAATTTTAACAATCATTTATATGATACAAGAATCAAAAATAGAATTTCTTCAGAAACTAAAACAAATAAAAATATTGGAACAAAACATTATACATAGGAAATGAGAAAACTTTTTGATATACTTCCAGATGAAATCAAAAATACAAAATCAACATATGCGTATACATTCAAAATAAATTATTATAATTTATAACTATTTGAACAAGATCGACATATTATTCGTGATTTGTTGAATATATAAATCTCTATTTTTTGAAAATTATCGAATAATAGTATTACTTAATAATATTTTTTATTGAAATTGTTATAGTCTCAGAAAAAGTTTTACACTTCGTGAACTTTTTTACGTTTAGTCAAGCAACTGTATCTTATTTATCATTGTTCATTGTAATTTATAATTATTCTTGAAAAAACTTCATTATTATTATTACCATGTAAGGAAAGCCTCACATTCCTGGACGAGGCGCAAGCCGAGACTTAGCAACACAGAGCCCAAGAGTGTGGCTTCTCCTAATGGGTAGACATACTGTTTTTTCACAAATCGTTCCACAAATTCCAGAGATTAATCAGTTTTGAAAAAATCGCGAATAATTTTATTCACAAATAAATGGTGATTTGAAATTCGTAATGAAATTACTTACGATGGAAACTGTTCTCAATCATTTATGTAGAACACTAACAACTGTGATAACTGTTATAGTTTACTAACCGGATAAGTAGGTGAATCCAGTCACCAGAATGGATATAATTTCATATCCACACAAGTTAGGATATAAGTTCCACAAATCATCGAGAACAAATACTTGGTTGCCAGGGGCAACCTAGAAACGACACAATTCTGATCTGTCTACCTACAAACATGAAATCCAAGTTGCTTCATTCAAACACAAATAAATGAACTTACATCTTCTCTTCTCACCAATAATTAACTGAAATTATTCAGTCCAAATGATCTAGTCTGAGATGGTCAACTTTATAGTCGTGGGTTCGAGTCTCACCAAAACCGACATTTTTATGGCCTTTTTTCAATTTGACATTATTAATTCAATTTGTATCGATCAATAATGAATTTAATAGAGTTTCTTCCCTTTGAGTTTCTGATAAATATCGAAAGGATACTCTATACCTAAAACTGATTATCAATAATTGAGAGAGAAATCTGAAATATTCACCTGGTCCATACCAAGATTTCTGAGAACCCCGGTGTTGTGAAAGTTGAGGGTAGAGTTGGCGACACTTGCCTACTATGATAATAGGCCTCATATAGCTTCTCATCACATTAGTCCAGATGGCGCTGGCAATGAGAAGAATCACAGGATTTGGGCCGAATTTTTTAGGAAATGTGAAGTCTGCCGACTGGTCGACTCCCTGAAATCAACCTAAGAATAAGAGATAACCGGCTCACTTTGTATATTCATAAGTTATCAGTTTTGTATATGTTCTTAGTTTAAATGTATTTTTCACACCAGTAACCACTCATACCCATAAATACATTATGTGTGTTTTTAAGAATATAAATGAATAAATAACATGACGATACATAACATAACTTTACTTCGAATCGAAATACAAATCCTCAACTCTTCAAAAAAGAAAAAAAATTCGAATTCGATGTAAAAAAATGTTTTCAACATGCTTTAAATTTTCAAATCATTTTGTGAATGATATAGGGTTGTACATTAGTTAGGTACCATGTACTCTCCTGCTGTATCGCACATGAACGTAAATTGATATCTGCCGCTTCAGACTATTTAACCTTAATAGAGAAAGCGGTGATATCGCACGTGTCATGAGATCCAAATCAACAACTATAAGCACCTCTGAAATGAATACAAAATAAATTATAAATGATGGAACTACTGAAAACTGATATGAATAATACTAGAACTGAAATTCAGCAATATTCAAAATTTATTTCGCCACAATTACAACACATATCCTGTGCGAGAAGCAGTTGCCTTCAGAATACATGGCGTCACATACCCTAGACGACTTAGATTATATGACGCAGTTCAGAAGAATACATCAATTTCTTTAACTCAACTGGGATTTCAAGAGAAATGATAGCATTATGTGAGTCTTCTTTCAATAGTGGCAGCGTGATTTGCGAAACTGTACTTCAGAAAAAATTGGTCCAAAAAATCTGTGACTGCCGCCTGGTCTACCGCGGGAAGGTGGTTGTTACATTTCTGTGTTCTATGATTAGAATCATGCGACAGCCACAAGGACATATCTATCGGACACATATATTTTCAACAAAGCACAGAGTAAAAAACTGGGATTGTTTTGACTTCGTGCCATCCCTAGGTTCCAGTCCATTTCATTGAGATCAACGGGACATAACGAACAGGCAACGAGGAGTTCATAAAGTTTATAGTAACTGATATCCATTAATTCAACGACCAATGGTGCGGAAGCGCTTGAGAACTGTTCCCGAAAGGACCGAAAGAGTCCCAAATCGGAGGTGTGGAAACCGAAGTTGGGAACTTTTACAATGGGTTTTGTTCTCATTCAGTTACTTCGGAACGAGAGGGAAGAATTCAAGCAATGCGACGAATCAAAAACAGATTTGAAAGTCTTATTAAGCTAGTGCAAGGGACTCCATCAACTGCCTATGATATAAACGATGAGATTGAAACCTTCGCTAGGAAAGTTCAAACGAAAAAATTGAAGACACGAATTACCCTAACAGCAAACTGATATTCTTTGCACTCGATGCGCGTTTCGATGGCAAGTTCTCATGAGAAAGAATAAATAAACGTATTATAGAGCCCATCATCACGATGTTAAGCAAGCTCTCTGACTTTTTGAGATATACAGAAGAAAACGAAAGTTTCAACTTTATTCATTTATTTCTGGTTAATTGAGTATATATTGCTATCACTTGATTTACGTAAAGTTTCCGATACAATCAATCACGAAATTCTTTTGAAAAAACTTGAAACCATTGGTATCAGAGGTAATGTGAATTACTCGGTCTTGATATAGACGATTGCCTGAATTGGAAGAGCCATATCGATCAACTCAGCAATAGACTTTCTAGTGTTTTATTTCTGCTGAGAAAACTCAGACGCTGCCTGAACTCAGGAGTGCTGAAAAGCATCTATTTTGGAGATTTTCATTCCTTGATCAGCTATGGTACGGTAACTCCATAAGCTCAATCAAAATATTCAGGCTCCAAAAACGAGCAATCAGAATAATTGCAGGGGTAGGATATAGAGACCACTGTCAGCCTTTGTTCAAAGCACCCAGGATTTTGCCTCTTCCTTGTATCTACATTCTTCAGAGTTTGACTGAACTGCATTCCAGGAAACAAATCATACCTAAAATTTCTAGCTTTCATTGTCACAATACTCGACTTGCCACTGCAGACGATTTTATACTGCCACGATATAGGTTGAATAAATCAGAAAAAAATTCATTGAGTATTAAACTTTACAATAGGCTGCCCTACAAACTCAGATCTATGAACGAAAACTGTTTTAAAATCAATGTGAAAAATTTTCTTCTTGAGCATTGTTTTTATTCAATAGATCAATACATGCAAATGTGAAAGTTAATTTCAAGTTCTTTTTTTTGTAATTGTATTTCATATTTAAATTTTATGTTATTTTACATTATATGACTTTTATGTGACTTTATATAATTTTACTGCTTTTATATTTCATCGTTACTATATTTATTTTGTATTTATATATGTGTATGTATATTTATTTATGTGTACATATTCTCCATAACAATGTTGGTATGATTTTTATACAAAATGTTTTGACTTGCTATAAACCATATCATGTATGTGTGACATAGCCAAATAAATCTATCTATCTATGTCTATGTCTTCTTGTGATTCGAATCCTATCTCACTAACAGACAGCAATATGTTTGTCTAGGAGATAAAGTTCATTGAAAAACATTAATGATGGAGTTCCACAGGGCTCTGTGTTAGGACCAACTTTATTTCATATCTATATCAATTCAGTTTCAAAACTGAATCTTTTGGGATCCATCAAACTCTTTGCTGACGATTATCTATGACACATGACTTGGAACAAATATCAAAAAGTTCATACACAATCTCAAAAAATATATTTTATTATCAAAATGATATATTTTAGAATTCAAATATATTGATCATTGATTATTTCAACAGTCTTTTTTCCATATATTTCTTCTACACAATCATATTTTGTTCTATTTCACTTTTTATATATTCAATATCCCTATTCATAAACTGTAAATGTTTCTTGGGATGAATAAATTTTTTTACTATTATTAAAAAAGAGTTCCACTTTTCCATCAAAACTGCCAGGGTATTTACAAAGTATTATTACGATTTTTCGGAGTTGTGAGTAATACTCCAAGAAACAATGATCTATTTTTATTATATTCAATATGAAAATACAACTTCTGTATTTAAAAACTAGGATATTTTTTCTATGTAACCTAGTGCACGTCATGCCATATGAGAATTGTAGAAGCTATTTCAGACACTTTCTTCCTTTTCTTGAATAAGTCAAATGTATTCGACTGATATACACAAAGTGTTTTTATGTTCTTTTTTATTTTACTTCTTTACTTTCTAGCGTCCTCTTGTCATACATATTGGCCCAGATCCATTTTATGACAGTTTATGACCGACACTAATTAGTGGCCCTAGGAGGTTTGGTAATAGTATTGTATCCCTTGGGTCATCTTCAACTGAACTTTTTTCAAGTATGAAACTCTCTTCCACCTCTCTTCCACCTCTCGAACAATGAAGTATCACCAGTGAAAATTGAATGGGTATGTCGAAAATTCAGAAGTTGTGATCCTCATAATATAATCCCATCGAAAAATCTTTCTTTATCAACCTATATTCGATGGAAAGGGGCGCTGAAACTTATTTTCTGAACTTACAGAATACCAAATTCCCGAAACAAAATAAATGAATATTTTCTCCTGTATATCATGGAGATCTGAAGTTGGACCAAGAAATACAACACCCTGTATGAATCATTTATTCATCCATGTTCTACACATCGTGTGTCATCTGTGGGAACTTCGAAAATGTCTCTATAGAATCATATATATCATCCGAAAAAACAAATTCCTTGATCCAAAACTGATGGCCTATTGCCAGCCGTTGTCACATAAAGGTCCGGAACCCGTTCTCTATAGACATTTCCACTGAGAAATCGTCGATAAAGAGCACAACCGCATTTACTCTTTGTCCACGATGAGAAGTGAGAGTAATAAATATCGTCCAGCCGTTCCGGTCCCTTGACATCGTCATTTGTTTCCTGACAGATGTTCCTTTGGGGCAGGACTTAGTCTGAGAAATGCGGAAGTCGGATTTTATCAAGAGCGTGGTTTGAGCTTGTCAATCGTCAACATTGATACTCAATTTTCTTCTCCTGAAGATGCTATACTTGTTAGCGAAACGCGCGTCGAGTGCAAAAATATCGTTTTGGTGTTAGGGTAATTGATCTCTAGGAAAAGTTTCAACTTTCACACCAAAGGTTCCAAGCTCATCGATTATTTAATCGTCAACAAACTAAATTCATCTGTTGCCTTTATTTATCACCTCACAATGACTCTTTTGACAGACTATTCAAATTTCTATCGGAAAAGATCGACTTCATCAGAGAAAACTGGTGAAATCACCATATTGGGTGATTTTAAAGTACATAATTCGTCATGGCCACAGAATACAATAACATATTACATATACTTGAAATTCCTCAGTGTATGTTGGTATATATTGTCTGATTTCTCAGTGTGCCAAAGTTCGATCAAGTTGAAATATTTTTGGGACAATTGTGTTAGGTTACCCTTCCGTTTCTGTATATTATAATTGAGTATTCTGTGGCATGGCTTGAATTCTTGAACAGAACTGTTGAAAAATTACGATAGCCAGAGGGAGGCATTTGCTATCACTAAAATTCTGAAACAACTGATAGATGAACCCACTCGTAATCCTGATAATTACACCTCTCTTCTGGCGAGGTGTAATTAAAACATTAGTGGAGAGGGCCCGCCGCATTTGAGAACCACAAAACCTCCCTGAGGAACTTGACCACCTTAAACAAGCGTTAAAAGGGAATGGGTATAGTGAAGCCGAATTCGAACGGGCAATACGACCCAAGAGAGAGGACACGAAGGAAACTGTAAATAAACCTGTTGTGGGAAAAGCCTTTATGCCATATAAAGGAGGTGTGACAGATTGAATAGGACGAACGCTGGAAAAACACGATGTGAAAGCAACACTGATGCCAACACGAACCGTCAGAGATAGTTTAAGGTCAGCCAAAGATCCAAGAGAGCCGTGGGCAACACCAGGTGTGTACCGGATTCCGTGTAGCTGTAGATCAGTCTACATTGGAACCACTAAAAGAAGCATCAAGACACGGCTCTCCGAACACAAGAGAAATTGTCGCCTGGGACAGTCAGACAAGTCGGCAGTAGCTGAGCATGCACTCGGAGAAGGCAATCACGCGATTGCATTTGACGAAACAGAAGTGACAGAACGCAGAGCTATTATCCCAGGTTACACAGAGAAGCGATAGAGATTCACAAACACAAAAAAAATTTCAACCGAAAAGAAGAAGGCATACACATCAACAAACCAGTCAATAGGAAACAAGCCACGCCCATCTCCAACACAACAACATCGGACGTTGGACAGGAGAACAGGTATAAAACCTTCCATAACGTCAATGAAGTAGTATCTACTGTGAGAACGAGATCATTGCGTCCGTTACCTCACAGACTTTGATAATGCCTACCATAGTCGTAGGCGAAACGTCAGGAATAAAAACCTGTGGACCACGGCCATCAAACCCGGAAAACACCCAAGAATCCGTTTTAACTTAATTATACACCCTCTTCTCTTCACGCTAGTAACCAGGCTCGATGCCAACGGATGTGGCGGAGGGAGGGTAGAGTGTGAACAGTCTAATTTATTTTTGTAATAATTTATACTTGTCAAGCAATAACGGGAGCGAGCATGGGACATCCCAGACGCGCTTGGTTAGCGCACTCGTTACTATCTTATATAATCATTTACGTGACGTTGGGTATATGTCCAAGGACGCACCCATTAACGCAATAACCAACCAACCACATAGTTTACCACGACAGTCGTAGTAAACTCACATAGAGGAGTTCAACTAAGACCACGCCGCTGAAGATGGCTGCCGCAGATGTAGCCGAAAGCTCCGGAAGTCAAAATTCCATTACACGGCCCATAAGCCCGAAAAACCGAAGATGTATTAACACCAGCCGTGAAAGCCTACATTCTTCGAAAGTAATATTGTTTGAAAAATGAATTGGAAATAAAATATTGAAAATTTTGTGATTTTTTATCATTTTACTCATCATTATAGTTCGTGTGACACTGAGAATTTGAGTTTTCTTTAGCATCTGTTTGATGATAGTATATCATTACAATTGAGAATTATTCTCAATTCACGATATTTTTTTTTTCTAAAGAATTTTAATTTGAGAAAAAATAAAATAGAATAACAACAATTTAAATGGCAAAGAATAATAGTTTCATATATCGATAATTTTGTCCAGTACGAGATATTACTGGATTTATCTTACGTATACACCCATTTTGAATAAGTTTTTTTTGTAGTTGTGTGTTTGTGTTCTACGGAAGCGCAGAAGGGCCAAACCTTTTCCATTTTTATTTTTTCTTAAATTCCGACTTTCATCTCGAAATTTCAACTTTCATCTCGAAATTTCGACTTTCATCTCGAAATTTCGACTTTTATCTCGAAATTTCGACTTTCATCTCGAAATTTCGACTTTCATCTCGAAATTTCGACTTTTATCTCGAAATTTCGACTTTTATCTCGGAATTTCGACTTAAATGTCGAAATTTCGACTTTTATCTCGGAATTTCGACTTAAATGTCGAAATTTCGAATTTTATCTCGGAATTTCGACTTAAATGTCGAAATTTCGACTTTCATCTCGGAATTTCGACTTAAATGTCGAAATTTCGACTTTTTCTGGGAATTCCGACTTTGGAGTCAGAGATATGATTCCATCACAGATTCTCACCAACAAACTTATGAAATTCAACTCATCAGTTACAAATAACATGCTTTTCGAAGTTTAAGGGGGCCGTGTCCCCGCATCCCCCCTTGGATGCGCCAGTGAAGAAACGTTGCATTTGGACTACACTGTCTAAGCGTTCAGTCCTGATATGTACAATATGTACATACAATCTATACAGTGCATTTCTTTAATGTCCCCCTTCCCTTTCATTTTTTGAACGGGTCAACTCAGAAAATTGAAACTTGAGATAATGAAATTGATGTATGAATGCTATATTTTGGAGTAAAATTTACACATGAAAAGTTCAAGATGGCGACTGTGCGCCATCTGGAGAAAAAAAATGAATGGAAAGGGGGGTCTTGTGATACATCACTTTTAAGCTCCTGACGAATACTTTACAACCCTAGAATATGAAGCCGATATCTTTACCAACTACAAAATGACGGAACATTTAATAATGGCCTGCACATATTGACGTTTGACTTCATGAGTTGAGGAAATAAGCTGAGCTCAGTTCAGAAGATGCTGCCTTAAACGTCTTGAGATAAGGCTGATAAGGACAGCCTATCCGATATTTCACGTCGAAAAATTTTTCTAACTCATGAACGTCGGTGTTTTTACAAATATTTAATTATTCCCCGCCGTATACATTCAATATTGAAGCAGGTTCAGTTTCGTACACCTTCTGCTCCAAATAGCCCCATAAAAAAGTCTAAAGGTGTCAAATCTGGCAAGCGGGCTGGCCATTCCATAGTACATCAATGGCCAATACAACGACTATGGAAAGTATTTCCCAAATAGTTTCTTACTTGTTTGGAGTTATGTGGTATGTGTATCCGTATCGAATTCATTAGGATTCACTTCGACGATTTCGGTGATTAGCGGATCAACAGTAGTTGCCAGCACATTCAAATACAATTCCCCTGTTGAATATTGTTGAACTGACCATTTTGAAGATAGTTTACTTGGCATCTATCTACTTTTGAAATCGAAAACTGAATGAGAATATTTTAACTGAACAATATGATGTTCGTTTCACTGTCAATTTTGTCTTTCGTTATAAACAAAAAATAACCTATCACAACTTATCGGGTTGTTGGGATTGCCATATGACAGAGAAAAACCAATATTTCTAGAAATATCGATATTAATGTGTTTCTTTTCAGGTAATTATTAAATGTTCCGCCATTTTGTAGTGGGTGAAGATATTGACTTCATATTCTAGGGTTGTGAAGTATTCGTCAGGAGCTTCAAAATGATATATCACAAGACCCCCCTTTCCATTTAATTTTATTTTCTCCAGATGGCGCCCAGTCGCCATCTTGAACTTTTCATGTGTAAATTTTACTTCAGAATATAGCATTCATACATCAATTTCATTATCTCAAGTTTCAATTTTCTGAGTTGACCCGTTCAAAAAAAAAAGGGAGGGGGTACATTAAAGAAATGCACTGTATAGATTGTATGTACATGTAGTACATATCAGGACTAAACGCTTAGACAGTGTAGTCCAAATGCAACGTTTCTTCACTGGCGTATCCAAGGGGGGATGCGGGGACACGGCCCCCTTAAACTTCGAAAAGCACGTTATTTGTAATTGATAAGTTGAATTTCATAAGTTTCATGGTGAGAATCTGTGGTGGAATCATATCTCTGACTCCAAAGTCGGAATTCCCAGAAAAAAGTAGAAATTTCGACATTTAATTTGAAATTCCGAGATAAAAGTCGAAATTTCGAGATAAAAGTCGGAATTTCGAGATAAAAGTCGAAATTTAAGAAAAAATAAAAATGGAAAAGGTTTGGCCCTTCTGCGCTTCCGTAGTGTTCTAACTGAACGTTTCAATGATATTTTTACTCATCATGACTCCCTGAAATGAAATCTAGCCACTCTCATCGATCTATTTATTGACAATAAAATTTAATTATTGGTCAAAGTGAATATGTGCCTTTTCTCCCAAAATAGTTTCTTGTATATCAATTTGTCGACTACCCAATATTTTTATAGCAAATCTTTCCTCATGAACACAAGATCAACATATCTATAGGAGAATATATTACGAAAGCGGCGGTGAGCTTTTCTAGTATTCAATTAAAAACATCGTATCAGAGTTCGTTTCCCCCGAGAGCCATACCTTTCATTTCACTGAACAATAAACTCGGATAACATCCCCGCGTTCCTAGAAAAGTGCAGCCGTATAACGTAAGTCCGACCTTTCGTTTCAGGAGAGTACACATCACCAAGGAGACCCTCAGATGTCTTGGGAACGATTACGTGGTCGAGCCGGGCAATGGCGGAGAACGCAACTCCTACCTCAAGGATAACAACATCGACACGTACTTGATCGTGGCTCCTTCCTATCGAGGGGTGAGTATCACCATCACGATTACTACTAACAGTTTGATTATTCTCATTGACTTCTTGGTCTTTGATTGAATAGCTGGCCAAATGGGATCGCTCCTCTATCACTATTCATGCCGCTACTGAAGTTATATAGTAGTAGTTAGTAATATGCACAGCATCAAACTAATAGCAGACAAAACCAAAGATCCAAATGTTTTCATAGAGTACAAACAGGTGAAGAAAGAATATGGTAAAAAGCTGACATCTGTGAAAAAAATGGCTTATGATGAATTCATTTCTTCGTCCAGTAATAAATCTAAAGCTTGCTGGTCAATAATGAATTTCGAGAGAAATAAATTCGACTTAAACCCAACAATTGAATTATCATCTAATGAGATCAACAACTTTTTCAGTAATATAGCTGATAATATCATTAATTCTCTCCCGTATGTTGCAAACGAGGATCTTTTAAGTTTTAAAAAATTTCTTGTCCCGTGTAATTCATTTTTCTTCCGACCCGTTAATGAAATAGAAGTTTTGAAAGCGATCAATTCACTGAAGGACTCCAAATGTTCGGATACCCATGAACTCAATAGTCGAATACTAAAGGAAACCTCGTCTATAATAATTCAACCTCTTACCATACTGATCAACTTAATCTTATGCACTGGTATCTTTCCAGACATCTTCAAGTGCTCTAAAGTATTGCCCCTCTTTAAGAAAGGTGATGTGAAAGCCATCGATAATTACAGACCAATAAGTATTATTTCCATATTCAGTAAAGTGGTTGAAATTATAATTAAGATACAGCTCTACGCCTACTTTGAGGATAACAATTTTTTCAGCAACTCCCAATATGGATTTAGGAATTCGCGCTCAACAATAAATGCAGTGTTTGATGTTGTGTCTGGCGTGGTTGAGGACTTGAGCAGGGCAATCACACTGCGTTGATACTTTGCGACCTGTCGAAAGCGTTCGACTGCGTCTCACATGAAATATTGTTGGAAAAACTAAACTATCACGGGGTTAGAGGTATTCCGCTTCACTTAATGAGAACCTATCTCACTAATCGTCAACAAGCAGTGATGCTCAACGGTACCTTATCAAACTTTCAAACTATTAAGCATGGCGTTCCGCTAGGGTCCGTTTTGGGACCGCTCTTATTTGTTATTTATCTAAATGACTTGTGCAATGATATGAAGCCGTTCAAATCAGTCCTTTTTGCGGACGATACCACTTTCATTCTGTCGGATAAAAATAATGATATGTTACCGTCTCATCTCGACGAGGTAACTAATAGTGCTAATCGGTGGTTTTTATCCAATAAGCTGAAACTAAATGGTGAGAAGACACAATAAATACAGATTTCTGCTAATAATCAAATCATCTCTAATTGTGAAACTAATCAGGTTAAACTACTGGGCATTACATTAGATAATAGACTCAACTGGTCTGCACATATTTTCCAACTGAAGAGAAAACTCTCGGGTTCTCTGTTTGCTCTTCGCCAATTGAAACACATTACTAATGCAAATATATTGAAAATGTCATATTTTTCACTGTTTCACTCCCATATTAGTTATATGGTGTACAACTTTGGGGAAATTCATGCTATTCCATCGAAATATTTAGGATGCAAAAGAAGGCAGTGAGAGTATTGGCTAATATTGGATACAGGGATCACTGTCAAGAAACTTTCAAAAAACTCAGAATTATGCCATTGCAAACTTTATTCCTTTATCATGTTTTGATTGAAATACATAAGAAGAAATCATCTTTGACGAAACAATGTCATATTCACGAACATAACACACGAAACTCTCACCATATTAGAATACATTGATTTCGTCTTCACTTATCGCAAAAAAATTCTCTAGATTATTCTCTGTATAATATCTTGCCTCAAGATTTCAAAGAGCTCAGTATGAATACTTCCAAGAGGAAATTAAAAAATTATTTGTTGAGGCACTGCTTCTATTCTGTCGATGACTTCAGAACACATTTTTGTGGTAACACTCATGTCACTTCTTCTCTTTGATTTTCAAAGTTTTTGTATATGTATTGTATATGTACACGCGATTCATGTTATTTACTTGTTAGTTTTGTCATTTTTTTTACATTTCCCTACATTTTTATGTGATTTTTAGACGTAAGCCAAACATGACTTGCTACAAACATATTGTATTATGTAACGTAGTCAAATAAAATATTCTATTCTATTCTATGTTTGAGGAATGCTTTGCCACATTCTTTCGATCTTCCATCGTTGTTTTTCGAACGAGTTCTTATGGCTCTCCGACTTTGTCCAATATATTTTTGGTTGCAATCTTTCCAACAAACTTTGAGATTTCCATTTTTCAGGTTACCCTTCCTCTTCAATATTGTTTGGAAATAATTTTTTGTGGATTCTCATCTTTGTATACTCTTTAGTTTGTGGCCTGCCACAATCTGGAAAATTTTAGGTTGAGTTGAACTATGATTTCAAAATACGGCATTTTGAGGAGGAAGGTTGGAAACTCACCCCCTTTGGAGTTTGGAATTTGGAAGAGGTGATAATTCTGAGTATTTTTTGGAAGATCAAATTGAATTGAATAACTTGCTTTTCTTGAAGATGTTCCCCTTCAATTTATTGAATCTAGTACATTCCTAGAAATACCAATGACCAATGAATTTCCGGTTGAATGTTGGAGTTACAGCAGACGTCGAACCTACGGTGGTTAAAATATCGTATTATAGGATAGCAATTTATTCAACCTACTTGAGGAAGCCATCGTATAGCGAAACACGTGTCGCGGTTTTGTATAGGTACCCATTTTTTGTGATACTCGTACAGAAACTGTTATATTTTTTGTCATGGAAAAATCAATCAATATGAAGCTCATCGACTATCTGGAGAAATCAGGACTTATTATTAATCGACAATACGGATTCGTCATAAAAGATCGTCCAGTCACTTATTGGCGTATGTTTCACATTAGCTGTTGCACTCGACATTTTGAAAGCGTTTAATACAGTTTGAAATCGGGGTCTTCTTTCTGACTGCCGTCTTATGGTTCACCTCAATTGTAGGCTTCGTTGAAGAGTTTCTTTTCTGATATGTCTCTATATGTGGTTGTTGATATGGAGTATCGTCTGTTATTCTCTCAATAAATGCAGGTGTTCCACAGGGTTCAGTTCCGGCGCCCACTTTATTTCAATGATTTCCTGGAGAAAACATCTTTTTCAGTCCATGTTTGGCGGACGACAATACTCTTCATACCGAGCTTCATACTAATTTCTCTTCCAGACTTCCCATATCAGCACTAGAAACAATATTACAGAGTGACATTAGCGTCAATACTATTAACGAGGACTTGGCGAAAATAGTAGAAAGGGGTAACATCAACTTGGTGGAAAATATGCTGGGAAAACCCAGGCATATCTCTCCTCAAAGAAAGCCGATCAATCTTCATCCAATATTCAGATGTTACTATTCCTGAAAAAAGTATTTCGATGCTAGGAATTACGATCAGTAATGATCTCTCATGGAAAACCTATGTGGAATTCATCGCTAGAGTTGCTTCACAAATGATTGGATTTCTAAAAATACTTTTCCTCTCTTGCTCAGGGATCATTTTTTGATAGAACTTCTTGCCGATGTTGATTCGTATCTCCTGTCCCTCGATTCGCGCGTAATGTGAACATTACAGGGCTCTCCTTCCGTGTTAATCTTTATGAAAAAAAAAATATCGATTTTCATCAACTATCGGCAAGTTCAATTAAATCAATACAACTGGTAATATCTCAAGAACGGCTAGTCCAATTCCCAAAATTAAACAAGGGTAGGTTAGAAAATTGAAAAACCTAATTGAGAACTATGTATCACCAGACCCCCGCTTTTGACAAAAGGAAGTTGACAGCATCTTCTCAGCGGCTAGTGACGTCTCACTATTGTGTTTCCACCGAAAAGTATTGAGTTTGATGCCTTCCAAACTTGGTTCCACTAAGATATCATGTCCCGTTCGAAAATAAATTGTAAGGATGCCTTTCTTTATTTCATGCCATTTATGTCGAAAATGAAATGAAACACCCATTTTGGAACTCGAAAAATAAGACAGGATAATTACAGTGGAAAATTGAGTGTAGAAATTGGGTTAATTATAGAAACTAACTGATAAACACTATTTCAAAAGAACAGTCTTTTCCACAACACATATATGATTGGAATTGAAGAAGCATTTCTGAAAGGAAGAATCTGAAGCTTGAAATTCAAAACAAGACACGGATGGTTTGGGCAACAGTTTTTTCAAATTGATAATCTCAATTTCACAAGGGAAAAAATAGACGAAACTAAAAATGGTCTGCGACGTAGACGAAAAGTTAATCCACTCCACTGGGTATAAATAAACATATGACTTGATAAATTATATATTTTTCAAGCGAATTCTCTGATCACTATCACCTCCGCTGAATTATTGTCGAGACAATATTCTAGTTTTACATTTTTTCATGTGTAGGTTGTTCCCTTCTTCGCATTTTCAATATTTTCAAACCTTAATTCACAATGTTAATGTTCCCTTCATAATGATTTCAGTGTCCTGAGGATGATCAAAGCAAAGGTCGAAACGTCGGGATAAACAGAATTTAATATTCTGTTTTACTGACCGCTTCCAACAAACTAAAACGCTGAAATTTGAAAATGTGGGTCACGAACATCGCAAAGTAACTCCTGTTTCTCGAAAGGTCACCTTGATTTCAGCCGCAGTCGTCATTAAAGCGCTATTCAAGTGTTGGCAAATTGCTGCGGCCTCTGACGGCTGTTTATTATGGGTTATTACGTGTCGATCGAATTTTTTGGGCTCTCGATGTTGAGTCGTTATGAAGAGCTCGTGAAATGCGAAGTAATCATTATAATAAGGGAGCCCAAGCAGGGCTTTCGGCATTCACTAAAGCGCGGCAGATTACTATACAGGAGGATACCTTGTATCCGGTTAAGTACTTCCACCATATATGAGCCCTATATATATGGCCGCCCTTCAAGGATAAAGGATAAGATTAGTAAAAAAATTGATCATCTGGAATTCTCGAGAGCGTCAAATTAAGGTAAGGTGAGTCAGTTACATCCTGAAACGTGTATATTCCTTTAATCTGATAATTCGAGAGTGACCTAAAGAACGAGGAGGACAAAGTTGTAAAAAATCGTCATCTCGACATTCTCAAGCGTGCCTTTTTTGAAGGAATATTTCAAGAATTACAAAAAATATTTAATCTGACGATTGCCAAAAGCCGAAATAATAAAAATTCATCGATAAAGTTTAATGCGTACAGTTACGTGATGCCTATATTCCCCTCTCCACGTTTTTATTTCTCTCTCACTCTTTCTCTATCTATTGCTCTCTCACTCCGTCCCCACTCTGGTTTCTGTTGCCATGATGCCATGACAGTTGATCACACAGACTCGTTGGTGGCATGATATTGTTTACAACGAATATCCAAGGTTTCAAAATTTAAAAAATTTGAAGGCTCATAATTACTTTCTCATAAATACAAGTATCCTACTGAAAAAACATACAATTCTTTTATTTGCATGCTTTTTCCTGAGCTTTTCAATTAATTGGGTTCAACGTTTTGAAAGAAAAAATCAAATTGGCGAATCCCTCCAGATAATCGTCAGATTATGAAACTGCAACATCTAGGGCGTAAAGATGAACCATACATACCTTAATCTGACGCGCTTGTGTATTTCAAAATGACGAATTTATTTTTCACATTCTAATAACGGCCGCGAGTCTGCGTTACATCGAAACCGTCAGATTATTATATAAGAGCTTTTCTTAGGTTCACTTAACATCCCCTCAGAAAATCTGGCGCGCTCGAAAAAAATTGTTTTTTTTTTCATTTTCAACCCTTACTTACGACCAACCCCATCACGGAAACAATCAGATTAACATACGTACATTTTTAAAAATATGTAGGACATAGATGATATCAATATCAGATGAACCATACATACCTTAATCTGACGCATTTGTGTATTTCAAAATGACGAATTTATATTTCACATTCTAATAACGGCCGCGAGTCTGCGTTACATCGAAACCATCAGATTATCATGTAAGAGCTTTTTTTAGGTTCACTTAACATCCCCTCAGAAAATCTGGCGCGCTCGAAAAAAAATTTTTTTTTTCATTTTCAACCCTTACGTACGACCAACCCCATCACGGAAACAATCAGATTACCATAGGTACATTTTTAAAAATATGTAGGACATAGCTGATATCAATATCTGACGCGCTCTGCCTGCCCGCTGATGGAGTAGTTGACTATCTGGTGTGGTGTGCATTAAAAATTAAACGGTTGCCCAAAAAATTCTGGAAACTTGCAGAGTAGTGTCATTTGTGATACAGCATCGATTAATTCAACTTCTGTTGAAAAAGTGCATAAGAAAACGCAGTAAGTCATATTTTTATCTTTTACCCATAGGGGAAAGTGGGCACCCTTCGTACACGGGGCACGTTCATACAACACCGCCACTGGTCAAATATCGCGCGCAATCGCGAGTATCTAGGGTACAATACATAGTTCTAACAGTCCACGATCAGTCGACGTCATTTCACTTCAGTCGCCCACCGGCCAGTGAAGTAAGAGCATTGAATGTGTTTCAGCGGTGCATGAGTAACTTCGATTGTATACTTTACAAGTCCCATAAATTTTAATATTAATTTGTGATCAAGACGAAATATTTTTTTTAGGTAAGCGAATACTGTCTTTAATATGGTATAACATCAAATTTGCATGTATTTATAACAAGTTTTTCTGTAGAAAATTAGAAAACAATCGGTGCGTTTTGGGGCAGATTCATACACATTCATAAGGGGTAGATTCGTACGTGTATGAATCTACCCCTTTTATGTCAATACATTTCCTAATTTTTTTTACAGAACCATGGTTCGAAAATATGAAAAGAAGGGTACAAGAAATACTGAAGTGGATGAAGAGTCAGTGTCCTTAGCCGTACATGAAGTAATGGAAGGCCAGTTGTCTTACAGGAAAGCAGCAGATAAATATAATATTAAGGCATCAACCCTACAAAGTCGTATAAAAAAAATTAGAAGTAAACTTGATGTAGAAAATACACAACGCACCTTCAATTCTAAATATACATCAACACAAGTATTTTCAAAAGAAGAGGAATCTCTTTTAAATGAATATATTGTGATATGCTCAAAAAAGCATTATGGGTTAACATTAACACAAGTCAGGAAATTGGCTTACGAGTTTGCCACAGCCAACAATATTGCACATCCATCAAGTTGGGATCAGAATAAGATGACGGGGAAAGATTGGGTGCATGGTTTTCGGAAACGCAATGAAAATTTAAGTTTAAGAAAGCCAGAGAACACGAGTGCTGCCAGGTCCTTTGGTTTTAATAAAAAAGCTGTGAACGAATTTTACAAAAATCTAGAATCACTTTACAATAGACATAAATTTTCTTCAGATAGGATTTTCAATTTTGATGAGTCCGGAATATCGACTGTACTAAATACACCTAAAATTTTGGCAGAAAAAACGCAGAAACAAGTGGGCCAATTAGTTTCTGCCGAGAGAGGAGAACTTCTTACATTTGGAGCTATCATATCAGCAAGTGGAAACACAATCCCTCCTCTATTTGTGTTTCCTCGCGTTCATTTTAAGGGCGCTCCAGAAGCCAGTATGGAAGGAGCTCCTGAGGGCAGTATGGGAGTGGCTAATAAAAGTGGTTGGATCAATTCGGATATCTTTGTAGAAGTTCTGAAACATCTACAAAAATTCACGAGTTCATCTACAGAAAACCCTATTTTGTTACTTTGTGACAACCACGAAAGTCACGTTTCATTTTCAGCTATCAACTATGCCCGTGAAAACGGAATATACTACCTTTCATTTCCGCCACACACATCCCACCGTTTGCAACCATTGGACGTGGGTGTATTTGGTCCATTTAAATCAAAATTAAAAACCGCGTTTAACGATTGGCATGTAAATAATCCTGGTAAAACTCTTAATACATACAATATTCCAAAACTAGCAAAAATAGCTTATTTTGAATCATTCACAGCTAAAAATATCTTGAGTGGATTCAGTAAGCCTGGGATCTGGCCATTCAATACACTGGCGTTTAGTGATGAGGAATTTGCCCCAGTTCAAGTCTATCAGTCTGCTGAATCTACTTCAAATACCAAAGATATTTCTGTCACTGTGGATCAAACCACTGATATTTCCATTCAAGATGTCCCTCAAACACCAATAAATCGCCTAGAAACCTTAAAGGAGCCAACACTTCAATTAATAGAAACTCCACTAAGTCACTTCAGTGAGACAGAATACAAAGTTTCATTCTTAAGAAAAAAATCATCTTCATGGACATTTGTTTTTCCAACTGTAACAGACGAAGGAATGGTTGACATTACAGATATTGTATTAATACTACCAGATCCAATTTCATCTACTACTGCGAGAACCTCTAATCTTTTAAAATTTTTGGTAGATTTGACCTCATTCAATGTACAATGAATACTAATTATTATTATAATCATTTCTGATCTCATTGGAATGTAAATTTAAGTTTTATAGAAGTGCAATATGTTTTCTTTGTTATATTCATTATAGATATTTTTTTATTAATATTATTTTGGGTTTTTTTGGTAAAGAATTTGTTCTTGAAACATTTGTACGAACCTACCCCATAGTGTACTAAGGTACCCCATATAATGTACGAAAGCGCCCCATTCAAGGGGTACATTCATACATTCCCCCACTTTTTTTTTAAATTACCTAGAAGAAGTTGTATTGTGTTTCATCAATTTTTTTTGTCAATTGTACAAAGTTAAATGTATGTGCCATAAATTGAATTAAAAAAAAGAAAAAAAATATATTTTTAACCCAAGTCGGCATGGATGGGAACAAAAACTGTACGAAGGGTGCCAACCTTCCCCTACTGATGGCTACCCGAGGCAATAAGAAGGGAGAAGACGAATTGCTCTCATCGGTGAAAAATATAGTTTCTAAATTGTGTGTTCTAAATTAGTGAGTCTATAAGTGAAAAATTGTATCATGAAATCAATACGCTGAAGGAAGAAAATAAAATTTTGTAAGCCAAACTAATCAAGCAGCAGCATACTATAGAGTTGTTGGAATATAAACATGAGAAATTCGATCAATCATTACGAAGCAGAAATATCATAGTTCACGGAATTGATGAAAAACCAAATGAAAATTGTTTGCAATTAGTTTTAGAATCAATGAAACGCAATAAGATGAATATTTCTAATATGGGAGAAGAAGCAATAGAAGATGCTTACCGTATGGGGAAGCATGACGGAACGAAAAATCGGCCTATAATGATTAAATTTTCCATGACCACTTATAAAAATATTGTTTTCCGCAACAAAAAATTATTGAAGAACACCGGCATTATACTCAGAGAAAATATGACCCGGGAGCAGCTGAAAATATTGAAGGCAGTCTTATTGAAAATTGGTAAAAATGGAAAGGTCTGGACAAATCTTGGAACAATATTTGTAAAATTCAATGAAGATAATTCCATTGTTAAAATTAATAATATGCTGGATGTAAACAGCCTTTGATATATTGCTGATCACATACTTAAATTGCTCTATATTATATTATTTCTATTGTTTTCTTCACTTTGAATTTATTCAATTTTGGGCACCATAAAATGATAATTATTCTATTGGAATATTCTTCACACCAGTCCAGTTTGCTCTGTACCTTCTTTATTTTTGCACCTTAATTAGGTACTCATTTACTTTCTTTTTCATAAAAATTGGTTCCGATAAGATTTATTTCAATATTCATTCTTCTTTCCTTTGTTTTTTTGTATCAATACTATGTTGAGACTGAAATTTGGTTGTTTGAATGTGCGATCTTTGCTGCCTAGCTTACCTGAGATAAAACATTTACTACGCTTTAAGGTAGACACGATTAAATTTCCACAAAATTTATTGTCTTCGCGACATGTTTCGGTACACTGTACCTTTATCAAGCGAATGTATTTAAACACGAATGTATTTAACACCAAAATTAAAACATTTACTTTCAGTTCATGATTTTGATGTATTTTCATTATGTGAAACTTGGCTGAGGAGGGAAATTCATAATGATGTAGTCGAAATAGATAATTATAAGCCATACAGGGTTGATAGAAATCAAAGAGGTGGTGGATTATGTATATATATAAAAAAAACACTGAGGAGCGAAGCATATGATATCGTCACTAGCTTTTCTGAGCAACTTTGGGTGAAAATTACATACAAAAAGAAAACCTTTATTGTAGGTGTAGTATACAAACCGCCGCAACAAGACAATGCCATATTTCTTGACGAATTTGAAGATAAACTGAGTTTGATCTGCCCTAGTTTTGATAAAATTGTATGTATGGGTGATCTCAATATAAATCTTCTTGACTTGGAAAATTCTGATGTTGATAATTTTTTTAATATTCTCGAATCACTTGATCTCATTCAAACTGTGGATAGTCCTACAAGGATTTCAAATACAACGGCTACATTATTGGATTTAATAATAACTACTAACAATCATATAGCAGATAAGGGTGTAATTGATAGTGTTGGCATATCAGATCATCAAATTGTATTTTGCACCATCAATGTTCACGGCGAAGGAAGAACTCCAAAAATGTGCACTTATCGTGACTTCAAGTATTTTAATGAAGATGCATTTCAGAATGATCTTTATGCCACCCCTTTTTTCAGGATTTTCGATCAAGATAATGTTGACGAAAAACTCTCTTTTTTAGTGAATTGTTTACTAAATTTATTTGATCGTCATGCTCCTATCACTACATCGAGGGTAACCAAACCAAAAGCTCCATGGTTAACTGGGGCAATCAAAGAAATGATTTCCATCAGGGAGAAAGCATTAAAACGATATGAGAGAACTAAAGCAGATGCTCATTTTCAATTTTATAAAGATATGAGAAACTACACAAATCGGGCTATAAAAAATGAAAAAAGGCTTATTTCAAAAATCAACTCGATACGAAAAACAAAAAAGATTTATGGAGAACCTTGAAATCAAACAAAGTTGTATCCGAAAAGTCGAATAAACTACCTGAACATTTAAAGAACTCGAATGATTTGAATCATTATTTTACAAGCTCTATCCCCCTCAGAGAACCCCCACCAGATCTTCTGCATTTCTACAACACCAATACCCGATTTGACTCATCCCTTGAATTCCAGGAAGTAAATGATATTTTCATATATAAGACTATAAATGAAATCAAGACCAATGCACAGGGTTGCGATGGACTAAATTTAAGACTCATCAAGATGTGCTGTCCATTTATAATCACATACATCACGCACATAGTTAACTTCTGTTTATGCAACAATGTGGTACCAGATTTGTGGAAAAGAGCAGTTGTCACGGTTTTGCCCAAGAAAACTAATCCCACAGAATATAAAGATCAACGTGCTTTGAGTATTCTTCCGACCCTGTCCAAAGTCATAGAAAAAACTATCGAGTCACAACTAAGGGATTATATCACAAATCACTCACTACTACCAGAAGTTCAGTCAGGATTTAGAAAAGGGTACAGCTGTACAACTGCGCTTTTACACATAACTGATGAAATATTTAGAGCTAAAGAAGAAGGCCTTTGCACTGCTTTGGTTCTCCTTGACTTCAGTCGAGCGTTTGACACCATCAATTTCAATTTGCTTCTAGCAATTTTACATTACATCGGACTCTCTGATAAAGCTATTGCATTGATGGGAGAATATTTGAAAAACAGGCACCAAAAAGTACGCATAGAAGATGATGAGTCACAATACCTTAACTGTTTTCAGGTGTACCTCAGGGATCCATTTTGGGTCCATTACTCTTTACCATATACACCTCAGGTTTAATACAATCTCTTCATAATTGTTCTGTTCATCCTTATGCGGATGACACGCAAATTTATTTCAAATTTCCACTGGATAAATCTGAAGATGCATCCAATCAGATCAATGCTGACCTGAAAGCTTTTGGCAAGCTCGCATCTGATCACTGTCTCCTGATAAATACTTCGAAATCCAATTTGATGATCTTTGGTCCGAGAATAAATAGGGATGTTAACATTGATATTAATATCCAAATCAATGATGAGGCTCTTGTACAGGTAAATTCGGCTAAAAATCTAGGTGTATTGTTTGACACTGATATGAGGTTCGAAAAACACGTGAACAAGTCAATACAAAAGACTTACTCTGCAATAAAATTAATTTATGGCAGTAGGCATCTCCTTTCATCAACTATCAAATCTACTCTATGTGAAACCTTAGTATTGTCATTATTCAACTATTCTGACACTCTCTATGGTCCCAATTTAACCAATCAGTATAAAAGAAAAATTCAAAAGGTTCAAAACTCTTGTTTGAGACTAATATATGGTATACGCAGATGTCAAAGAATCACTTACAAACTTCGTGAATCTGGTTGGTTGAATATGGAACATAGACGAATTCTACACAGTGCTTGCCTTTTCCACCAAATCATTATCAGTAAAACACCTCCTTATCTTCCCGATTCAGCATCGTAGGCTCTCTTACTATAATAAACCCTCACCGAGCTTGAAGAGCCCCCAGTTAATGGTCTCATAACAAAAAGTCGGTGCAATCGGCTTTGAAAACCGTAAAAGTCGCTTACTAAATTTTACGGTTTGAAGTTTTTAAATAACGTCAAAGTCCTAACCTTAATTAGGAATAGTTGACAAAGTGGTGCAGATCAGTTGGAATTTACTTGACTGTGGCGCTGCCACCTAAAGTTGAAATCCCGATAGAAGTTGTTCAATTTCAGACACGTTCGGACTTCCATTGTCTGTATTATCAACTCTTTTGAAACCTGTTGCTATGAACGAAAGGATAAAAGTACAAATCAAGTGAGAAAATCAAATCCCAAACGAAAGGTTGAAATAGATTCTTTGGTCAATAATGAAATTAAGAATTGATCGAAGAAAATAATGTTGTTACAAAAAATCGAGATATCGAATATGGAGTATTAGTCAAAACAATGTTTGAATAAAGAGATAAATGAAATAATATTGTGACCAGAAAATTGAAGTATCGAATGTGAAATACTAGCCAAAAAAATGTAAAATAAATGAAATATTATGAACAAATCTTGAAACCAAGTTTCAAGTTGAGTGTACTCACGACGTTTCGATTGATGGTATCTGCAATCGTCTTCGGGTGATGGGTGTTTTTTGACATATTCGATATCTCGATTTTTTGTAACAATATTATTTTCTTTGATCAATTAATCCTTAATAAACTTATATGTTTCTTGGGAAAAATAAATAAATGAATTATTGGCCAAAAAATCTATTTCAATCTTTCGTTTGGAATTTGATTTTATTTCCAACCATATAAATATGTAATGCTGTCATTACTAACGTCATTGAAGGTTGGGCAGTGTCACATTACACACCTCTACTTCCCGCCCTCATTTCATCTATTCTAGACTTTATCTGTCATTTATTGACTTTATCTGACATTTATTTATATTGTTGACAATTGTACACTCCGTAGTCACGGTAACAATATATATTCACTTGATTATTCTGAAAAAAACGCTTTTTTGGTAATTTGTCGTTAAATGTAATATTTCAGAAATGTTCAAAACGAAACAGATTTATATATTTCAATCGAAATATTATGGTTGTAAATAAAATAGTATACAAACCTCGACACTTTGCGTCTCGGTTAACTAACTGATCTTACGACAGGAATGAATCACTTCCCACCTCGGTGTGTAATATGCTATTCCTACTTGATTTGTATTTTATCCTCCCGTTCTTAGCAACAGGTTTAAATACAGTTAATAATATAGACAATGGAAGTCCGAACAATTACCATTCAGCATGGAACATTGTCAACCACTTTCGAGGAAATATTTCAGACACGTTTCCATCATCGGTATCTTATTTCCTTTTGTTTCAGGACTCGTCGGTTCCATACCAAACGCACCCGATGAATGGAAACGTGGCCAAGGAAATGAGGATAATGGGTCACGGTTCGCAACACGGGCATTCATCAAAGTACGTATCCGAGCGAACTGGTAATTGTTAATTAGGTTGAGAAGACGAGATGGGCCGATAATAGGACTTCGAAGTCGCTTCGCGGTGACATAACGTCGAACAAGGATAGATGTGGCTTGCTTGCGTGCACGATTTGTCGTCTAAGAGGTGTGAAAATCAGTATATAAGTGAGAAATTAACACAGTCGCCAGCTGATATTTCGATTTGAGTAACATTACTTGAAATTCCACAACTAATATCGAGTAACCCCGCCTTATATCTGACTCTCAAGTAGTGATCCAGCCTGTCGACCAAGATAGAGGGGGCATGTTTGTGTCGTAGTTTTATCGTCTGGAGGTGTGAGCATTAGGATATGAAACAAGACAGTACACACTCCCCAGCTTATATCTCGATCCAATGTTACATTCCTTGATATCCCACAGCTGAAATGTTCTTCCTAATAAGACCTCTACAACGATGCAATAAACTTGAGATATCGCCAAGTGAAAAAGTTATAGCGGACAGTTTTTTGGAAACCCTGTATGAAATTTGTGCACAAGTTCTGCGCAGGCAGACAACCATTTTTGTCCCCGTCGTAAGTTCTTACTTTAAAAACATTCCATTCTGTTACCCGTTAGGACTCTTGTCCGCTCTTAGAACATTTAAAAGAGAGAATATTCATTATTTATGTTAAAAAAATATGATAATAATGAACTTTTTCGAAAATAGTTTACAATTACAATGTAAACTCATATATCTATATAATGATTTTTGACGGAACTAAAAGAAATATAAAACTTGTCGTGAGACTTTTGTTACATCATAAAATGCATATTTCCAAATAAAATTTTTGTAATTTACGAAAAAGCTGATTCTATGTAATTAGTGTGTGTTGAAGAGTTTCTTGTCTGATAGATTTCTGAATGTGGTTGTTGATGGTGTATCATCTGATATTCTCTCAATAAATGCAGGTGTTCCACAGGGTTCAGTTCTGGCGCCCACTTTGTTTCTGCTTCATATCAATGATTTGCTCGAGAAAACATCGTGTTCAAAACATACTTTTGCGGACGACAGTACTCTTCATAACAGAGTCCCCGTACCAGTCGAGAAACAAAAATTCAAAGAAACATTCTCGTCGATAAAATTAACGATGACTTGGTAAAACTAATAGAATGGGGCAACATGAACTTGGTGGAATTTAATGCTACAAAAACCCAGGCATGTCTCTTCTCAAGGAAAGCCGATATATCATCATCTAGTAAAATGGAAGTTCAGTATCACTACTTTTATTCGGGTTTGAAGGCCGTCGTTTTTTGGAATTTCTTCCTGACGTTTCGCTGGCTCGAGTGGCTAGCTTCTTCAGAGGTTCATTCATCTTGGAATTCACTCCGATGACTGGAGATTGTTTCTTCGCAAGTTGTATTTATGCCGATTCAGGTAGTTTGCGGTGCTAATTATTCCATTCGGATTCGGGGAATTGTCATTAATATTGATTACCTTGTTTACTTCCTGTGGGTTCGGAGAATAATCATCATTAATATCTGAAGAACTACCTGCAGTTATTATCGATTTTCTTAAAATGGGATTCCATATTCGGTTGAGGTTCCGAATGGAATAATTAGCACCGCAAACTACCTGAATCGGCATAAATACAACTTGCGAAGAAACAATCTCCAGTCATCGGAGTGAATTCCAAGATGAATGAACCTCTGAAGAAGCTAGCCACTCGAGCCAGCGAAACGTCAGGAAGAAATTCCAGAAAACGACGGCCTTCAAACCCGAATAAAAGTAGTGATACTGAAAACCTCGGCCGCGAAAGCCTCAACTATTTTGTCAAAATGGAAGTTTTTTGCTGAACGGTAACAATATGAGGAAGATTGTTATTGGGTAAAGCAGCAAGCAGAAATGTGTACTCTTTTAACACTTTATTTCAATATTTCGACAGTTGTTACTGTCATCGTCAGGGAAGCTACAAATGATATGATTTCATATAAAGAACAAACAGAGGAAAATGAATTATTACTCACAGTGTCGGCGAGAATGATTGCTTTTGTGATTTAATTTGAGCAACATAATTTTTTTGACATTCATATTTATTATCACTTGATAAAAATCCGCAACTATTATTCCATAGTTCAATAACTTGAAATCATTGAAATTGGCTTCTCTAATCATTATAAATTGGCACTTCATCTTTCTGGCTATTTATTCCTAACCTAAAAAAACAAATTTTCCTTCAAAACAAAACAAAAATGACTTTGACTGAACAATTGATATTCCAAACAAAAAAGTTTCGTTGTAAACATTTTTTTCGTCTCGATCTCCTGTCAAAAAAAATTATGTTGCTCAAATTAAATCACAAAAGCAATCATTCTCGCCGACACTGTGAGTAATAATTCATTTTCCTGTTTGTTCTTTATATGAAATCATATCATTTGTAGCTTCCCTGACGATGACAGTAACAACTGTCGAAATATTGGAATAAAGTGTTAAAAGAGTACACATTTCTGCTTGCTGCTTTACCCAATAACAATCTTCCTCATATCATCATCTAGTCTAGTATTCAGATGTCAAGGGTAACTATTCCTACAAAGTCAAGTATCTCGATGCTAGGAATTACAATCAGTGATAATCTCTCATGGGAAAACCATGTGAGATCAATCGCTAAAAGTGCTTCCCAGAAACTTGTATTTCTATTTCGTGCGAAGGAATACTTCACTTCTTGTCAGCTTCTAGTGATCGACAAGGCTCAAATACGACCTGTCTTGGAATACAGTTTTCATGTGTGTAGTTCGCCACCACAACATTTATTGCGGCTTCTCGATTCTATTCAAAGAAAGACAATTCGTCTTGTTGGTGATTCTTCGCTCACAGACTCGCTCACTTCATTGGAACATCGTGGAAGGGTCGGAGACTCTTCTATAGATATTTTCAGGGTCGGTGCGCTTCTGAATTGTTATCGATCGTTCGTTGGCCATATCTACAAGGATGACTCGACGAGTACAGAATTCCATCGCCATTGTTGTGAATTTGGAGACCTGTCGAACCTCTCTCGCTCAGGGATCTTTTTTCAGTAGAAAAGCTGATCTTTGGAACTCCTTGCCGAAAAAAATCTTTCCTGAGGCTTACAAACTCCAAAGTGAAAATCAAAGTGAACTTTAATTCGTAACTCCTGTCCCTAGATTCACTCGGTGTTCTCTGAACATTACAGGTCTTCCCTTTCGTGTGAGTCGGTATAAAAAAATCACCTTTCAAAAACTTGACATTCAATGTGTGTTATTAATGTTATTAAAGTTAATGAAGAGTTTTTTGGTTTTAAGGAAGAAACTGAGTATAACTAAATGGTCAAATTTTCAAGTACACTAAAGCCAGATTGTCATGGAATATCAGATAATAATAAAAGTTATGTATTCAGTATGAAAGGAGTCAAATCAAAAAAAATACCTTACTACATGTGTATTATTTATTAAAGTATGGAAGTTCATCCATGGAATAGTTCTCTCTCGTGTAGTTTTTTTCAATAGGGCTCAATTTCGAAGAATCGAGATTTTCCTGTTTCCAAAAACCAAATACTCACCGCGTTCATACATGCTATAAAATTTGCTACGAATAACACTCGTATTCAGTACTGCAGCATTTGTGAGCCTCTTGGTTTTAGGCATTCGAGGCGATTCAAGAGCTTCGGTATCTTTATTGTATATACTTGACTTGAAGTCAGCTGCTACACGCTAGGCGTGCATATCTGACGGTAGATTACGAATGCAATTTACTGTTATTCTTGATTTGTCTTTCTAACAGCCGTTGAAGAAACAGGTCACTATTTTCTCGTTCTCTTTCAAAATAACCAATGAAAGATGCCACCAACTCTACGCAGAGCTCATTTACATGTTTTGGCATTTCCACGAATAGCTTGGGACTGATTCTTGGGTAATACTTTTGTCGTTATGAGCACCTTTTTCTATTTTTTTGTGGAACTTACGTAATTCGCTCTTAAAAATGTTGAAAACGAGTTAATAAGAGAGTGAGTGGTGTTTCATCAGAAGGACGAATTATTTGTCTTCAAACAACAGAAATTTGATGTGAAAAATTGTGAAGTTTCACACCAAAATGGACCTGTATCTCCGAAAATATACGAGAGCGCCAAAATTTTCATTTGGATTTTTTGTAGAGGAGACCGAATTACGTAAGTTCCCGAAAAAAAAATAAAAAAAGGTGCTCATAGCGACCGAAGTATTACCGATACTTGCTATACGATGATCAAAGTACACAGTTTTTGCTTACAATATCCAATTTGAAATGCCAAAAAGACGTAAACACAGAACTGTCAATTTTAAATAACAATTGTCAATTGATTCCTCTAAAATATCAATTGTCAATTGATTACTCTAAAATATCAATTGAAGTGCGGCAACATCGAAAGTACTGCACTTGGGATCTTGCTTATAGTCCTGTGACAGAAGTTGACCATAACAAATTTCCACTTCTACTCTCTGTTCCAGACTCGGTTTCGGTGAACCAACGGAACGAGAAAAGAATCCTGAAGATGAAGTTAACGAGTACCTGATGAAAGCCATCGACGCCAGAAGTATAGACAGGCTGAGGACGGAACATTGCAGGACTTTCCTGCTCAATTTTCGAGACCCCGCCAAAGAGCATAAGGTGAGAAAAACATAAGAAGTTTTTGAAATATGATTCCACCGGAGATTCCACAATGAATATTATAAAATTGAGATTTTCTACTATATTTTTTATGTTACAAATGAGAAATGAGAAGTCCCGTTTTTATATCACTTATATTTGTGGTAGTGGCATTCAGATCACATGGTAGGTCATTGAATTTGTATACCAGGCATATGAAAATTGAATCAAATTTGATAGCAAACATTGGGATATCAGGACAAAGTAAAATTAAGTGCTTTTTTAGTGAAATCTCACTCACAATGATAATATTTAATTCCAACCCATACATGATTTCATTTCGCTTAGAGAAAATTATCTCTCGAACTCTTCAGTGGGGAAAATGGATATAATATAATCGAAAACTACTTCTGTTTCTGAAATAGAAGATTTTATCGTTCAGTAAGATACGAAAAAAGCGTCTGGTTTTGATGAAATTAATGTAAAAATTGTGAAAGCAGTCAAAAGTGAAATATCGCACATTTTACAATTTTGAATGTCGAGATTTTTTGAAACTGGAGTTATACCAAATAAAATGAAAATCGTAGAAGTTTCCCCAATTTTCAAAAGTAGTAAGCAAAATGATTTGAACAATTACCGGCCAATTTCAGTACTTTCAGTTTTTGCTAAAATCTTAGAAAAATTGATGCATATTATTATCTGGAAAGCGATAATCTTTTATATGATGGTCAGTATGGTTTTTGCAGATCTAGAGATACAGAGATAGCGGTATTAGATGTCATTCCTGAAATTCAAGCGGAAATTGATGAAAATAAAAAATGTTGTCTCTTGTCTCTGGATTTGTGCAAGGCCTTCGATATCGTTGACCACAGCACACTGATGAAAAAATTATTCAATATAGGAATCAGAGGTAATCTCTTCCAATGCTTCAAAAATTATTTATGTGATAGAATACAGTGTTTATATAGATGATCAAAAAAGTTCCTCCCAAACTATTTCCTGTGGTGTACCTCAAGGATCAATTCTCGGTCCCCTTTTATTCCTCATCTATAAAAACTCACTACCAATGGAATGGAATAGTCAAATTGTTTGCTGATGGCACCGCCATAATATATTTTTCGGAAAGTTATGGAAAAATAAAAATTGATATACAATCTGATTTGGATAGAATTCTCATTTGGTTATATCAACACAAATTAACGCTGAATTTCAATAAGTCCTCATATATGAACATAGCTAAGAGGGTAGTCAACGCCCCATCCTATCCAATAAGTCTCAAAAACAATTCTATCAAATATACAGAAAAAACTAGATTCTTAAATTTATATAGTGATGAAAAATTATCGTGGAATGAGCACATTGAAAAAATTCGAAAAAAAGGATCTCCGCTTATTGGAGTTCTTTTAAAAATAAGACACTTCCTTTCTCTGAATATTTTGAAGAATATTTATTTTAGTCTTATTTATTCACAATTACATTATCTCATTTCTGTCTGGGGTACTGCAAGTAAATCTTTGATGAAACCTCTCAAAACTTTAAAAAACAAAACAATCAAGTGTATTTACAAATTATCTTATTCAGAATCGACCTCAAATTTTTACAAGCCAAACAAACTATTGTACATAAATTCTCTTCATAAACTCAAAATCAGCTGTTTTATTCATTCTATCAGGAATAATACTAAAAAGTCTAATCTTATTTTCAACGAAATTTGTCATATTCACAATCATTCTACCAGACAGAAATATTTGTTGGCAACGAATAAAATTCAATCAGATATTGGCAAACAATCAATATATCATAGTGGTGTCATGATATATAGTTCAATTCCAAATGAAATAAAAGAATATCGATCGACAATAAAATTCAAGCAGAGTTTGAAAAAATTTTTATTCAGCTAATAGCTGTTTAAAAAAAACATTTTTCTTTATTTTTTTTCTTTATCGCTCATTGACGTTTGCGTAGAGCAATTTCATTTTCGACTGTATGTTCGTTTATACATATTTATGTTTTTTTTTTTTCATTTCTAATACTTATCATGATTTTGTGCTCATAGTTATTTCCTAATCATAAACATGTAATGTTTCTTGGGATAATAAATATCTTACTTATTCGCCGAATACTTCCACTAGATGATTAATGCCTCGAAGGGTAATGTTCTCTAGATACGACTCGAATATCGAAAAGTTATTTTCCTTGGAATATTATTTCTAGTTATTTGCTGTTTTTTCAAATACCCATTCCTTTCTATTTCTATTCTATTTCTAGGTAAGTAATATACTGAATGACAGGTAAAGAAAAACTAACGAAGGTCTGAATAAAGTTAGACCTTTGTAACTTTTTTTTAATAATAATAACTTTTTATTTCCCAAGAAACTTACAAAGTTCATAGAAGGTAAAAAAATAACTTTAAGAAGATATATATATATATATATATATATATATATTCATTCATATATATATATATATATATATATATATATATATATATATATATATATATATATGGGAAAAAGTCAATGAAATCAGACTCTTTCATTGTGAAAAATGAAAAAAATTATGGTAATAAAAAATAAATGAAAAATTGCCAATTATCTATTTAATTAAATATTTTTTTAAGTTGGCTTTGAAACGGAGTTTTCCATATTTCTTTATTGCATCTGGTAATCTATTATACAAAATGATTCCTGTGCGATAAATTGACTATGTTAGATTTGAATTTCATCGTTGATGAATTTTTAGAAGATCTGGTTCAAGATAAGATTTGAATGTTTCAGTTTGTTTTCAACCAAATGTATGAACGTACAGAGTTTAAGTGTATATAATGATGATATATTCATAAGATTATTAGGTTTATATAAATTTTTTGTTGGTTCCCGTTAATCAAGTTTATATATACATTTAATCAATTTATTTTGTAGGGTTTTCACAGATTTTACTAGGGTTTTTGTTGCCGCTCCCCAAACTGAAATTGAATACTGGAGTTTGGAATATACTAGAGAAAAATAAATGAGTTTCAGATATTTCGGAGGTAATTTGAAAAGGACGCCAATCATTGGAGATATTTGTTCTCTCAACATTCCTATATGTTTGGTCCACGTTGAATTTTCATCTACATGTAGTCCTGAAAATTTGACAGCAGAGAAAAATTCAATTATTCCATTTTTTAATTGAAAGGGATCTTCCGATAGAAATGAATTTGATTTTTTACAAATATACATAAAAGATGACTTTCTGAAGTTCAATGTTAGTCTGTGACTATTCAACCAGGATAATATTGTCTGAAGGTCCATTATCCTGTTAATTTTTATTTGTTGTTTATTATTTTCCTTAGAATAGATCCTTGAGGAACACCACATATAACAGTTGTTGATGAACTGACTCCTTTTCCCATATAGACGAATTGCTTTCTTTTTGATAGATAATTCTGAAACCAGGTACGAACTATTCCCCTAATCCATATTTGATACAATATACTTAGAAGGATTTTGTGATCAACTGTATCAAAGGCTTCTCGAAGATCTAGTGACAGGAGACCACATTGTTTATTTGAATCTGAGTCGAGTTGAAATTGTATGATAATCTCTAATACAGCTGACTCTGTATCACCAGATCTACGAAATCCGTACTGTCCATCATATATTAATTTGTATTTTTCAAGATAATCAAATAATCTGCTATGTACCGATTTTTCAATAATTTTGGATAACACTGGCAATATCGAAATGGGCCTATAATTCATCATAACTTTTTTTTTCCCCGATTTGAATACTGGTTTTACCTTGGCAATTTTTTATTCATCTGGCAATGAACCCGTTGTAAATGTTAAATTTACCATTTTACTTATCGAAGGTGCAAGTTCTGATTTTACTGCTTTCACAATATTCACACTGATGCTGTCAAACCCTGAAGCTTTCCTGGAATCCAACAGGTTTATTATTTCTTCAATTTCCTCAGAATCAGTTGGTTTCAAGTACATCGAAGATGCATGTGATTTTATCGGTGGAAGTTCTTCTTTTATATGAAAAGCAGCTGCTTACCTAGCACCAACCTTGACGAAATAGTCATTGAATTTTTCACAAGTTTCTTTTTCATTGTCAATTTTTGTGTCATCTACGTTGATTATGAATTCAAGGGACCATTTGAAACGACTATTCATTCGGCTTGAATTCTTCGGATACATATTCATATAATTTTTTCTTTTTCAGTATACCATGGAGAGAGACAGGATGTTGACTATGTATTTTTTATGTTCGGCGTTTTGTTTTGTAACCATCATATTAGTACTACTAGCTGTATTCAGACGGTGAGTTGATCTTTTTCCAAGTGATCATTTTCGTCTCCGTAGATTTTTGAGTTGTGAACCACAACCGGGAAAAATTAGGGATTGATATTGGTATCTTTACAACTGCAGAAGGGACTGTTTTTCAATCGACCCAGCAACTTTTCGTGGTATATCAGAATTCTCCCCTTCTACACTTGTATAAATTCTCATATCAACCCCTGATTTCCACAGATTGTGGTAGGTTACTTACCCAAAACTATAAATTTCTTTATCTTACTTATTCTCTAGAGACATGAATTTATTTCGCATGACATAAATAATTTCTATTGTTTTACTCATTTTTCACAAGCATCATTTCATTTTATTTGGAGAAGTTCTACTTCTAAGCTTTCGCTGTACTGCAGTGGAATACATTCTGAACTCCTAAGGCCGGCCCTGGTTAAAACTGACCTGCACTAATACGTACCTCGGCACGCACAATCGCTAATTAATTGGCGAATAATTCAAAGTTCATAGCGTAATCATAATCACAATCCATGAATTAATGATCTCCATTGAAAATTATGGAACCAATAAAACCGCACAATATGTCCACAACATTATAATTTAATGGATATTGTTCTCTCATGATTTGACTGTTCGAAAGTAGTATATTGTTTAACGAGCATGGAATGATAGTCATTTACCACTAGTATGAAGTTTGCAGCATGAGCCATGGGCCATAATAGATAAATAGCGACATAATTCAACAAATAACATAAGCTTCAAATTTGATGTCATTTAGCGCCCGTAACCGGGCGTGTAACGCACGCGGGCGCCACCCTAGAGGGGCGCCAAATAGGGGGTTTGTTTGAAAATATTTAAAAATCCAAAATTTTCCTTTCAAAAAATTGGAAAATAAGTAAACGACTCCACTGGTTGAGTTTCAAGCAAATACTCATTACATTTAGTTTGCTAGATATTAACTATTTATTATTTATCAAGTATTAATTTTCGGATTGACAGGTAAAATCGTTCACTTGGTTTCATCCATCCTACCTTATGTAAGAAATATTTTTTGTACTAAATATATATACTGAATACTAAATTTTAATACAGTTTCAACTCAAGGTTTTATTACACTTCGATATGAAATTAATGATTTTATCAATATTTGTATATAATATATATATATATATATATATATATATATATATATATATATATATATATATATATATATATATATATATTTATAAATATATAATATGTTTATATTATATAATGTTTTTGTTGATGATAACAGCAACAATTTCTACCAACAAAATGTAATTTCGTTTTTATTTAACTAATTCTACACAAGGATGATGCTATGATAATATAACCATCTTCAGGAGATAATTGATGCTGAATCTCAAAACTAGGCTTAGAATATTCATATCTTACAATATGTGATAAAGCAGTCAAGCATTACCAAGACTTCTATCAATTATTCTAATTGATTTCTCAACATCAATCTAAATAGAGGAATAGGTCGCTGTTCAGGGCATGTTAGGCGACACAGGACTGTTCTCCACTCTCGTACTTTATGTGTGAATAATGTTCATTATGAACGGCTGCGAGAGTTATTGTTATTCTCTATAAAATTCTTAACATTTTTCATGCTCTTTACATGAACTTTGTCTCCACAGAAACAAATCAGAAAATAACAGATAACAATCCCTCCTCACGTTACTAGATGTAATGAAGGCAAAAAGTATATCATTTCACTTCAATTTCGGCAAGTGCTATCACCAGACGTAGATTTCTCCACGTCAAATTTTGATGTTGAGGCAATTTCTGAAAGGTGCTTGAATTCATCCTTTTGCACAAAAAAGGTCTTTGATGAAAAAACTCAGGATTTGTCTGCTTTCCAGTACTCTGAAATAGGGCGGCTGTTTGGAAATGAAACCCGCTAACAATTTTGAGCAGTATATTAGCAACAAAATTGAAATAGGAACTGACAACGAGTAGATTTGAAAATATAATTGGAAAAGTATGCATTGAAACAATTTATAACTCTGAACTCAACCGTTCATTTGATCAGATCAATAACTATAATGAAGAAAAATATATGTACAAAATCAAGTGAGACCAGCGAATCTTATGAAAAATCACACACGCACTCAAAAATATATGGTTCAAAATACCAGAGTTCAATTTATCTTTACATATCATACAAATACATTGCCCTACTGGCTGAATATACATTATCGGCCGCCCTAGGCCAATCTCAATAACCTCTAGGTACTAGGAAGAGTCAATAGATACCTCAGTATGTGATTGATATTTCTATATTCAGTAGAGAGATGAAAAATAATGGCAAAATGGTTAAGGCTTTCGCTGCCGAGGTTTTCAGTATTACTACTTTTCTACGGGTTTGAAGGCCGTCGTTTTTTGGAATTTCTTCCTGACGTTTCGCTAGCGTGAGTGACTAGCTTCTTCAGAGGCTCACTCATCTTGACTATTCATCATACGTTTCGCAGAGGGGACCGGACAGGGCAGCGGGCAAAACTTTTTTATTTGAAGAGATATCAAAAAATTTCATTTGGATAAAATGATCAGCGTCGAAAAATAGGCCGATTGAGCCAAACTTCATTTTTTGTGTCTGTCTGTATGTCCGTGTGTGTGTCTGTCCGGCGTAGCTTTTTCGTTGAAACACGATAGCGGTCGAACGGAAAGAGATATCGATTCGAAACTCGGACCGTAATTAGACCCCACAGGGATACAGAAGCCTATTGTTTTTCGAAAAAATCGGAAAAAGGAAAGTAGTTTTTCCGGGCAAAATAGGAATTTTTATGTGACACGATAGCGGTCGAACGAAAAGAGATGAAGGATTGAAACTCGGGTCGTTTTTAACATTCGTTTGGGTGCATATGCCTATCGTTTTTCCGGGGGCTCGAAAAACGGGAAAAGTGTTTTTTCCGGAAAAAAAAAATTGTGACACGAACGGAAAGAGATAACGGTTTTAAACTCGGACCGTAATTAGACCCCGTAGGGATACACTAACCTATCGTTTTCCGAAATGGTCGGACAACGGGAAAGTAGTTTTTTCGGCATTTTTCATTTTTTTTTTAATTTTTGCCGTGGCCATCAGAGTTTCGATGACAGAATTTTTTTTTTGCCATCTATGGAATTTCCAAACTTTCTGCTACAACTTTTATCCGAGGAAAAAAAATTAAAAAAAATTAGTTTAGATTTTATTGGTATTTTTTGTGTAAAATGTCGGACACTCTGTAGACCATACCGTTGCTTGTAATCGAAAAACGAAAAAACTGTCGTATAGGTCTCGTGATACTCTACAACTATCAAAGAATAACATTTTTCCTAAAACCGATCGGAAAATGGAAAAACCGGGAAATTTCTGAAATTTTTATTTTTCTGGAAGTTTTTCGTCATTAAATGTGTAAATATCTCGGAAACGAATGAGATAATCAAAAATCACCAAGAGTAAAAAAATTATCATCTTAGTGTATACTATGTAAAACCTGAATACATTTTTTTCTAAAATCAAGAGTACAGGAAATATAATTTTTCTTAAGAAAACCAACTATATATCTCCGAAACCACTCACTTTATCAAAATTTGTCATGGGAGTGAAATTGTAGATCTCGTCGAATATTATAACAAACTTCAAATCATTTTTCCTCTGAAGTCAATAGTTTAGGAAATATCGACGAAAAGCTGTAAAATTCAATCAACTGAAATTTTTTCAGAGTATCAAAATTAAAATAACTATACATATATATCTCCGAAACCACTCATCAAATCAAAATTTGTCAGGGGAGTTCAACTGTAGATCTCTTCGAATGCTATAGAAAACTCACACACATTTTTTTCTGTAATATCGATAGTTTAGGAAATATTGATGAATATCCGTAAAATTCGATCAACTCGAAAACGACCATCAAAAACGAATTTTTGGCGGAGGTAATCCTGCGTGCGTGCAATCTACTGTTAGATTAGAACGTGAAAATAACTACTCCAATTACCTACAATCAGAAAATGAATTTTTCGTCCACAGAAAATGCATGTAATGTTCAGTGAGCATCGTTGGCAGCGATGAAATATGTAAGAGTCGTATAATGTAGAAACTGGAGATTTTGAACAACTGATGGATAAACATAAATACTCATGGGAACTATCAAAAACAAATGATAAGTTGAAACGAGTGACTGAATAGAATATGATTTTCAGAGAAGATGAGCTGAATTTGTATTGATAGGTGATAGATGAAAAATACTCCGAGAAACTATTAAAAAAAATTGAAAATTCCAAACAATTGACGCCGTATAATCGATGTATTCAAACCATTGGTATCCAATGATAGTTTAAAAAAAAGTTGAGTTGATTTCTCAATAGTACGAGAAAAATGAGAAAAAATTGAGATGTGACGGCTTATAATCGATGTATTCATAACATTGGTTTCCACTGATAGTTTGAAAAAAAGTTGAGATGATTTGTCAATAGTACGAGAAAAGTTGAAGAAAATTGAGAAGTGACGGCTTATAATCGATGTATTCATAACATTGGTTTACAATGATAGTTTGAAAAAAAGTTGAGATGATTTGTCAATAGTACGAGAAAAGTTGAAGAAAATTGAGAAATGATGGCATATAATCGATGTATTCAAACCATTGGTATCCAATGATAGTTTAAAAAAAAGTTGAGTTGATTTCTCAATAGTACGAGAAAAATGAGAAAAAATTGAGATGTGACGGCTTATAATCGATGTATTCATAACATTGGTTTCCACTGATAGTTTGAAAAAAAGTTGAGATGATTTGTCAATAGTACGAGAAAAGTTGAAGAAAATTGAGAAGTGACGGCTTATAATCGATGTATTCATAACATTGGTTTACAATGATAGTTTGAAAAAAAGTTGAGATGATTTGTCAATAGTACGAGAAAAGTTGAAGAAAATTGAGAAATGATGGCATATAATCGATGTATTCAAACCATTGGTATCCAATGATAGTTTAAAAAAAAGTTGAGTTGATTTCTCAATAGTACGAGAAATATTGAGAAAAAATTTGACAAGTGACGGCATATAATCGATGTATTCATAACATTGGTTTCCAATGAAAGTTTAAAAACAAGTTGAGTTGATTTCCCAATAGTACGAGAAAAAAAGTGACGGCATATAATCGGTGTATCCATATAAAAAGAGTGATCTAGGCTCATCGAGATCCACCCAATAGCTTGTAATAATCTATCATTATTATTATTACACAATTTTTCAGCAACGACACCGCGCTGTGGTGCTCCTTCCCGACGAGTTGCGTGATAGTGCTCATCCCCGCCTTGGTCTACCTGGACCACATCAAGAAAAGGGTAAGCTCGATTTCAGCGACGGTTCGGGTTTTATATTTAGCATAGTTTCCGTTCGCAGAGTGGATACATGAAGCTGTTTGCAGTGTCTAGGGTCATCCACCGCAACAGGAACATCGCTCAAGTCTTCTCCTGTCTCATGGCTTGCTCCATTTACGGTTTGGTGATGTTTCAAGCGGTGAGTAGTTTCTCATAGGGCGTTTTCTATTGGTATTTTCTGAGATAGCTCTGAAAATATGCAAAACAGTAGATTTCCTGGAAATATCCTTTCAATTCAACTTTCCAAAGAATCTGAAACGGAAATTCGGTGAATTTGGTTTTCAGGCCATTGAATGTAGTCATGAGATCAAATTTATCAGGTGAAATGTCACATATCCCATCGTTTTAAAAACACAATTCCGAAAGCGACCGCCATTGATTCACTTATTTTTATTTTTTAACTGACAGCTTCCAAACAGAATGGGGTTCTGGTATAAAGAAGTTTAAATACTAACAATGATAATTATATAACCTAATAACTGATCTCATGAATAAAATTTATGAAAGATTAGATGATAGTGATTATGTAGTGACAACATTTTTAGATTTGAAAAAAGCCTTTGACACTGTTGACCATAATTTTTTAATGGATATATTATATAATTATGGTATAAGAGGTCATGCATTCAATTAATTCCAAAACTATTTTCAAAATCGCAAACAGTATGTTCAAATCAACAAATATAAAAGTAATGAGAAACTTTCTAAAATTGGCGTCCCTCAAGGCTCAGTTTTGGCTCCAATTCTTTTTTCAATCTATATTGACAATATTAAAAGACTAAATTTACATGGAATGCACTTTTCTTTTACAGATGATATAACATTATTTCACTTTGGGAAAGATATTGACATTTTGGAAAATTCATTGAAACATGATATTGACCTTACTGAAAAATGGACGTGCAGCATTAAACTAACCGTCAATTCGGAAAAAACTGTTTTTATGATTTTTAAACAAAAAAACATAAAGAATATAAAATTAAACTTGAAGATAGATAATGAACTGATAGCCGAAGTTTCCAATCATAAATATTTAGGTTTATCAATTGACACAAAATTAAATTTTAAATTCACATTTTAAACAAAAACGTGCAGATTCTAATATATAATGCCTTCGTTGTTTCTCATATCAGATACCTCATTACAGTTTGGTCTTCATGCTCTAAAAAACAAAAAAATATAATATATCGTTTAATGAACAAAGCAATAAAGGTTATATTCAGAAAACCGTGGGATACTCCTTCTGCAGATTTATATAAAGTAACAGATAATATGACTTTGGATCATATAATTGATTATGAAAAATCTAAGTATATATATAAATTAATAAAAAATCTTCAGAAATGTAATATAAAACTATCAAAAAATTATGATTTACATGGCCATGATACCAGAATATCAAATAACTTCCATTTGAGTATGATTCATTCCAATAAAGAAAAAAATAACCCCATTTCATCAGCATTAATAACTTTCAATGAACTACCAGAAAAGATAAAAACATCCAAATCCATTCACATTTTTTCGAAGGAACTTAAAAAATATTTGCTTGCATAATTATGTTCACCAAATTATCAAATGAATATTATACTCCAATTTATTATTTATAGTACATAATTTTATGATGTCTTTTTTTACTTCCTCATACCGGAACCCTGTTCTGTCTGGAAGCTGTATATTGAATAAATAAAATAAATAAAAATAATTGAAAATTGATGCTTGTACTTTGATGAACATCATTATTCTAGTAGTTTGTTTCTCAGTTTTTTCGAAAAAATTTGTATGGATTTGGAAGATTTCAATTCTTCTGGTAATTTATTGAATACTTCCATTGAGCTTGAAATAGGATTGTTTCTACCCTTATTGGTGTGAATAACGTTTAGATGATAATTATTGGAAGCTCTAGTATTATAATTGTGTACAGTATAATTTTTAAAAAACAAAATATTACTTTTCTGAAGGTTTTTCGTTGATTCGTATATATATATATATATATATATATATATATATATATATATATATATATATATATATATATATATATATATATATATATATATATATATATATATATATATATATATATATATATATATATATATATATTCGGCTTTTTCGAGTTTCATCAAACAGTTCAACGTCATGTTATTAGTCATTTTGTATAGTTCCGACGATGGAGTGTCCCATGATTTTTTATATATTACTTTGATTTCTTTGTTCATTAAACGATAAACTATATTTTTTTGTTTTTGCAAGAATACCAAATTGTTATTGGGTTCCTTATACATGAAAGAATATAAGAATTATATAATAAAATTTGTACATATTTATTCAAGTATTCTTTCCATTGCTCCTAGGAACGGAACAACCGTTTTTTAAATTTTATTTATATGTTTTTCAAAATTCGATTTATTATCGATGATCAGACCTAAATATTGATGATTTTGAACTTCTTTGATTAGCTTATTATTTTTTTTTATATCAAGTTCCACATCATTCATATTTTTCTGTTTAAAAATCATATGAACCGTTTTTTCTGAACTAACTGTAAGATTGATGTTTTTATCCATTTCTCTCTCAAGTCATGTGTTACTTCCTGTTTTAAGTTGGTAATATTTTTTCCAGAGTGAAATAAAGCAATGTCACCTGCAAAAGAAAAGTGCTTTCCATATAAATTGAGTTTCTTTATACTGTCTACATATAATAAAAAGAGAATTGGAGCCAAAACAGAGCCCTGTGGAACTCCAATTGTAGATAATTTTTCATCACTTGTGCAATTATTGATTTTAACACACTGTGTACGATTTTCAAAATAATTTCGTAATAAATTATGTACATGACCTCTTATACCAGAGTTGTCCAGGATATCTAATAAAATGTCATAGTTAACTGTGTCGAAACCTTTTTCAAATCCAGAAATATTATTATCACATAGTTACTTCCATCTAGACTTTCATAGATGTGATTCATGAGGTCGGTCACTGCAGATTGTGTTTTTGAATTTTCTTGAAAAGCATATTGAAAGTTAGCATAATTATTATTATCACTGATGAAATTTATAATTTGAATTTGCAGAACTCGTATTATCTAAATGAGCCCTTACCTAACAGTTCAAAATAGTGAGATTAGAAAAATATTTATAAGATTCATCTTCTCCCTCCATGAACTCAAAATGTACTCGTGACAGTTTTTCTATTCATCCATTTCATTTTCAGTTTTCCATTCCTTACGAAATCCAGTGCTTGAACTCAACACTCGAAGGACTCAACTGCACGAGTTATATAACGAACCAAACCAACGAAAACAAAGGCTGTAAACATTATTACTTAGTGGACGTAAGTAGGTTGAAAAGTATTTCGTATAATGATGGGTTTGTATTCGTCTGGAATATGCATGAACTTTTGGAAACTCTTGGAGTTTACCTTCTGTTGAATATATGACGAAATCAAATTATATAAGGCAAAGTATCTACTGAAAATCGACACCAAGTGATATATGATGACGATATTTGGAAAAAAGTATGATAATTTTATTAGAAATATTTTTCACTATCGATGAATGAAATGCAGACGAAATAAACCTCACTTCAATTTTCAAGTGCTAGTCTGAGTTTGTCAGGAAGAATCATTTTTTCCTGGCAAATCACATGAATTCTTCGGAAAGAAGGTGATCAATTTTAAATTTTATACAGGTTCCCTATAGCCACTTCATATTTCTCAATTTAGTCAGTGTAAAACGAGTTCAAAACTTTCAATAGGGATAAATCTCAAATGAATCATGAAATTTCTTTTGGCGAGGATGCGAATTTGGTTGGCAAAATTTCCTTCTACTGCGAATTGTATCAATATGGTGTATTCTTTTTACTCGACATACGGTTTCCAAGCAAAACTGTGTTCTGATATGAGGAAGTCAAAAAATAACATCTTAAGGCTCTACAATGGGTCCCAGATCAATGAAAAATGGTAGGAAATGAAAAGGGTGATTAATTTGTCAGAGAAGGATCATCGTTACCATGAACTGAAATCGAACTGTAAGTAGGGGTACCCCAAACGATAGGACGCGATCATAAAATGCATTGGTGAGAGCAGAACATAGAGTTTGCTGAGAAAAACCATCCAGTAGCGCTCACGAGAAAACTTTCTTGAAAGGGCCGTCAAAAGGAGAGTTTAAATACATACTTCATAGTAAAAGGAAAGGCTATAACAGGGCTACTGACTGGACATTATCCTTTCAAAGGAAGAGCTGTTTTACAGCGAACTCAGTTGCAGACAATATCATAAATGGACAGAGACAGCTCGAAACGTACAGCTTATCCAATCCATCTTGGCAAAGAACTAATAGTAGGAGAGCCCCCGATGCTGAATCGGGATTTACTCGAGCGTCATAGAGACCTATTGGGTTGCGAAGCTTAGATGATGAAAAGAAAAATTATTATATAATGTATATCTTTTCATCGGGGGGGGGCGGCTTTCAAAAAATGTAAAAAAAAACTGTTGCATGAACATACTCGAGCGCGTCAGATATTGATATCATCTATATCCTACTTTCAAAAATGTACGTATGTTAATCTGATTGTTTCCATAGTGGGGGTGGTCGTACGTAAGGGTTGAAAATGAAGAAAAAAAATTTTTCTCGAGCGCGTCAGATTTCCTGAGGGGATGTTAAGTGAACCTAAAAAAAGCTCTTATATAATAATCTGACGGTTTGGATCTGAAGCAGACTCGCGGCCGTTATCAGAATGTGAAAAAAATTCGTCATTTTGAAATACATAAGCGCGTCAGATTAAGATCTATATGGTTCATCTTTACGCCCTAGACGTCGTAGTCTCATAATCTGACGATTATCTGGAGGGATTCGCCTATTCTGCCAATTTCATTTATTTTTTAAATTTTTTTAAATCACTGAACTTAAGTAATTGAAAATCTCAAGAAAAAACATGCAAATAAGGAAGTGTATGATTTTTAGTAGAATACTTGTATTTATAAGAAAGTATTTATAAGCAATAAACTTTTTAAAATTTCAAAACGTTGGATATTCGTTGTAAATAATATCATGGCACGAACGATGTGTCTGTGTGCTTGAGAATGTCGAGATGACGTTTTTACAACTTTGTAGTCCTCCTTCTTCAGGTCACTCTGGAGTTGTCAGATTAGTGGAATATACACGTTTCAGAATGTAACTAACTCACCCTACCTTAATCTGACGCGCTCGAGAATTTCAGATAATCATTTTTTTTTACTAATCTGATCCTTTATCCTTGAAGGGCGGCCATATATATATATAGGGCTCATATATGGTGGAAGTACTTAACTGGGTACAAGGTATCCCCCTGTACATTAATCTGCCCCGCTTTAGTAAATCCCGAAATCTCCGCTTGGGCTCCCCTATTATAATGACGTATATGCCCAGCAATCTCTGTGAAGTATAGTAAGATACAAAAACACCTTTTGTATGTGTTCACTGTGTTATATTTTTTTTCTTTCATTATGGTCTGCACTACCGTTGTGCAACTGGAAAAGTGGCTGAGTTTGTGCCGGGATTGGGTAAGCTGTAGTTTGCGAATTGGGGGCTCTCTAAGTCTTTTGGGCAATAAGCCCAAGAGACTTGGTAGCTAAAATCCAGGCCAGACGGCTGGATATAGCTTGACAATGAATTGGAAAAATAAGAATCTTTCCACAACAAAATACTGATATTCAAACAGTACAAATCCTCATATTTTCTTGAAACATACAAAGTAATTTGAATCCGGTGTAGATGGTAAAAATCTCAAAGGTGGAACGCTATCTGCAGGCTGAGCTGACTCAAACTCCTTACATATCAAGCAGAGGAGACTTTTGATAGCGGGAAAATCGCACGGCGAAGTCGTACAAAACAACCCGCCGCGAACGAGAATCGTCCTCGGTCTACTTGCAGAGAATGCTACAACCCCAGCAGAAATCAGAATCTTGATGTTCCAAATGAATGCTTTGCCGGACGAAGGGTCTATTGTTGAAGATCTCCTGTAATTGTTGCATGACAAGTTTCAGTCTTTGATCTTTCAATAGTGTTCTGACCATCTACAACGGATTCATATTTTCATTTCATAAGAAGCAGACAGTTCGCGATGTTTTGTGTTGTGTCGCAAATCCTGCCGATTGTGAATGATGAGACCTAGGACCAGTCGAAATAGCTGTCTGGCATTGGACTGGTCAAATTCTGAATAAACGATGAGAATGGAACACTAACCCCTTTTCTGATCCGATATGGACATTTTCTGTTACTACTACTTATACCGATTAATTCCTCAATAATCAAATGAAAGTGGTGCGAAAAGGAATAAGCACTTTGTCATCATTCATGCTATTTTCACACAAGGTTACTAGATTAGTAAGTTATTTATTATCACAAGAAACATTACATGTTTATAATTGGGGAATAACTATAAGCACAAAATCATGATAAGTATTGGAGGTGAAAAATAAAAACATAAATATGTATAAATGAACATACAGTCAAAAATGAAATTGTTCTACGCAAAGGTCAATTGAGCGAAGGAGAAAAATAAATGAATGAAGAAAAAAATTAAAAGAAAAAAAAACAATAAGTGTAAGAAAATCTTTTTTATTTCAAACAGCTTTTAGCTGAAGAAGAATTTTATAGTCGATCGATATTCTTTTATTTCATTTGGAATTGAATTATATATCATGACACCACTATGATATATTGATTTTTTGCCAATATCTTATTGAATTTCATTCGTTGCCAACAAATTTTCCTGTCTTGTAGAGTGATTGTGAATATGGCAAATTTTGTTGAAAATAAGATTAGATTTTTTAGTATTATTTCTGATAGAATGAATAAAACAGCTGATTTTGAGTTCATGAAGAGAATTTATGTCCAATAGTTTGTTTGGCTTGTATAAATTTGATGTCGATTCTGAATAAAATAATTTGTAAATACACTCGATTGTTTTGTTTGGTAAAGTTTTATGTATTCGAAAGTTCAGAAATGGCAAAATGTAAAACTAGCATGAATGATGACAAATGCCTTTCAGCTTGCTTTTCAGTTCATTGTTGAGAGATCATTTACTCGAAATACCTCATTCAAAACCTACAAAAAATCTTCACAGATCAAATAATCTTCTTGGTATCAATTCTATTAAAAGTCGAAGGTATGCTATTCTACAAGAGATTTCGAATAATAAAAACATTCTGCAACGAAATATTCGAGAAGTGCTGATATACACGATCATAAAACAAGGCAGTTCAACGATCTGTCACCAAAATATCTTTAAACAGGGTTTGCTCAGAAAACTGTTTACTATAAGGGTTTTCTCACATAAAATCAATTACCATCAGAAGATAGAAGTGTCTCCAATTGAAATAAATTCAGAAATAATATCAGTTTGGTGTTAGGGTTAGTGATCTTTATGAAAAGTTTCATCAAAATTGTAGTATACTATTATAATGGGGGTATAGCACGATATCATTCTATTCAATCCAAACGGGCACAATCTCAATTAGTCCAGAAAATGAAGCATTTTGGCTCGTAATTTTTTCGTCCACCATGGATTTACTTTTACTTTTAACTGTAGGTATCGACAGAAAAAGTATTTCTAAGAAAAAAATGTTTCATACGTTTTTTTCAAAAAAGTAATAATTTTTGAGTTATTCGAAGTTGAAAGTAACAGTTTTTTGAAGAAAAAATCGACTTTTTAATGTTTTTTTGCGAATAACTCTAAAAATATGCATTTTACCAATGAAAGTATGGAAAGCCAAATTGCAGCTTTTGAAGAAACAAAAACAATGCTTTTCTTATAATTTTTCTACGACAAATACGAACTGAGATACAGCAAATTAATTCTTAGCTTTTTTCGTCAAATGTATAAATTGGAAGATTTAAGCGATATAACGAGAAAAATTTGCATTTTTCGAAGAAAGCTCATGGAATCTTTATCAAAGTATTTAATTAGGGCTTCCAAACGAACAAAAAAAAATTCTCTAGCATGAAAATTGTCTGACTTATGATCAACATATGATCGGTACCCGCTTTTTTCTACGAAAAAAATCTGTGCAGTACCCCCTAATTAAAATTGATCGCCACCCTTCTGTGATTCTCTTCATATATGTACTATCAACACACCCACGCAATTTGACCAATTTAAAATGCTCAATTTTACAAAAATTGAAAAAATTAAAGGAAAAACGATTTTTTTCAATTTCGTGTTTTTAATCCTTTTCTTAGAAATATCTCCCAAAATACTAAAGCCACGAAAAAAACGATATGGTATCGAATTGTAGCTTTTTCAATGACAAAAATTTTCCTGTATGCAGATTTTTTGTACAGTGAATATTCGGCGAGATATAGCTGTTTAACACCTACATTTACGATTGAACATCACCTTATTCAAGCGCTTTAAACTCTCCCCATTTGAAAATCAAGGGACCTTAAGTAAAGAAGAAGTAAGAAAAAAAAAATTCCTATCACCTAAAATGAAGGAGCTATGCTTAAAAATCCGATCAATTTTTTTTTCGAAAATTTTGAATTACCCGCTTCGGAGCGTAGTAATCTACATAAACGGTATATTCGGCCGTTATACGTTATATATTCCACTTTCTCCATTCATATTGGAAGACAGAGCAGAAGAAACATCGGCTCACGTGTTTGCGTGTGTGAGTGTATATTTCGTTGATTTCTCACCAGTGTATTCTAAAGTTTGAAGACATTATAAAAATTTCAATGTTTTCAAGGGTAGTTTTTAACAAGGGTAGGTTAAAACATGAAATTGTATCATGAAGCATGAAACAATCATTATTTAACTAATTTTACCCATATTTAAGTTTTTAATGTTATTTTATATTTTTTGACAATAAGGGGTAGTTTCCACCCCTAAAAAACAAAAAGCGTACAACGGCACAATATAGAAAATGAACTAGAGGGTGAAATAAGCCTAATCCCAATTTTTTTTTACAAATCGGTGCTGGACAAAAAAATTGCGAGGTTTTATCATTTTTTTCAGCTTCATTTTCTGGACTATATCCCCGAACTGTGTTTCCATACATAATTTTCCGATTTTCAGTATCTCCTCCTGCTGGTTATGGTCTCGATGATAGCGTGCGCCATCTACCAAATCCTAATCTCCCTCCTGAAGACAATCATCCTGCTGGCAGGAATGGCCGGTTTCCTGTGGGCCTACATATCGTACAGGGACGGACTGCAGGCAATTATTCCCTGTTTCCACAGGACGGGGTGAGTAATGGGCGGGAAGAATTACGTGGGTAGATACAGGGTGGTCCAACGAAAATACGCACCTTGCTTTTTTCTGATTTTTAGTAATTTGAACCTGAAATAATCGGACAAGTAGAGTTTGATTGTGTTGGGGACAAATTTTGGACATATTTTTCAACATATATGCATTCAACCCCTTAGCTAGGAGGTGTTACAAATCAAAAATTTCAAATGGAAAGTGGGTTCAAGTCAATTTTAGATGAAGAGTATTTGTTTGTGATATTCATAAATAACTCAATTCTTGCCAGAATCCTTCAAAAATTTCGAAACATAATAGTTTCTGAAGAGTTATAATATTTCAATCGTTGAAAAAAAGTACAAAAAAAAATTGGGTTTTGGTGAGACTTGGACCAAAGCGTATATTATAATGAACCGTCTCAGATGGCGTACGCCTTAACCAATGAGGCAATTTGAACTGTATAATTTCGGTCAATGGAAGGTGAGACCGCCGTTAACAGATTCATCACTAGAATCACTCGTTTTTATGGATTAATCTGTTACAGAAAACACTGAAAATTTCATTGAAATTGATAACAGATTGAAAGTAACGAAGTTTTAGAATTCGCAAAGGAAGCCGTGATTTTGAAGATGAAATGTCATACCTAAATACGACGGAAAAATTAAAGAGTACTCCAATTAACAAGAGAGGGAAAAGAACATTTTTCGGAATAGAAACTTTCAGTCCACATGCACAAAACAATTAGTATTTCTGTTAATGTCAATCTATACTTTCTGTCTCCAGAATGTATTGCAGAGTTGCCGATTCTTGATCGATTTCTAGCATATTTACCGTTAATTGATTATACTACCAGGAATTATCAGAGCCACACTCTAAGCACCGATTATTTTAACTGACTGTTGATCAGATCATAAAGCTCCGGCCCTAAAATTTCATATATGTAATAGGTTCATACAAAAATAAGTCAGGAAAAATTTGCCCTGACCGCGGCCCGAACCGAAGTTCAGCTTCATTCTTTAGTGTTGGTCGACAATCACCTTATGAGCAATGAGCGACTTTATTATTCATAACTAATGAAATGGTGAAGTATCATTGAAGTGTTTTTCAGACTAACCAACAATGAGGCTAGACTACTCGGCAATGAATACTTGAATGATGTTAAATGATGTTTATTTCTCAAGAAACTTACAAGTTAATAAATGGGAGAATTAGAAACAAATGAATAATGAATCAAATAAATAGAGAAGAAATAAATGAAGTAAGATAATGAAATCAGACTCTTCACAGAAGTTTTAAAAAAAATAGTGATAATAAAAATAATATAAAATTGTCCTTCACCTATCGCAATGAATGTTTTTTCAACTTAACTTTGAAATTGAATTTTCCAAATTTTTTTAATTGCATCAGGTAATCCATTATATAACACCATTCCGTTGTAATAAATTGATTGTTGTCCTATGTTTGATCTGAATTTCATTGTTGATAAATTATTTGAACGTCTGGTTGAATGGTCATGATGGTCACTATTAATTTTGAAGATGAGATTAGAATGTTTCAATTTATTTTTAACCAAATGAATGAACGTGCAGAGTTTTAGTGTATATATATATATATATATATATATATATATATATATATATATATATATATATTGAAGATATATCTAACAGTTGATTGGGTTTGTACAAATTTTTTGTCGGTTCTCTATGATCAAATTTATACATACATTTGATTAATTTATTTTGTGGAGCTTTCGGAGGTCTCAATTAAGTTTTTGTTGCTGATCCCCGAACCGGAATTAGATATTGAAATCTAGAATATACCAGAGAAAAATAAATTAATTTGTCTCCAGTTCTACTATTAAGAGAAAGATACTAAATTTCATCATACTTCCTATAATACTTAGCTTCTTTTGATATATGTTCTTTCTTGAAAAACTAAAATTGAGCAACGCTTTAAGTTTCATTCAATTTCATTCGTTGTTTGATATTTCGTTAGCCATTTCAACCAAATTCATATCACTTCTGATGTGGTTTCAGGAAAACTGAACAAACCAATGAATTCATATCTTCAAAAGAATATTTGCGTCTGAATCCCTTTACTTCGTGTTATAATTCAAAGAGTTGAATCCTTTAAATAAAAACAACAAGATTTTGTATGAAATAAAAAAGTTGTCTGATGAAATATAAGTGAATTTAAATAAAAATCACACCTACAGAATTCAATAGTAAAATTTCTTCAACAATCAAAAATATATTGAGTATCGTAGCGAAAACGGATGTTAATCAGCAATGATATTTTTTTAGTGCAGTGCGGTTTTGTACAAATTTGAATCACTTCCTTTTCAGTGTATCAATAAGTATATCTGTCAATACTGTGACTTACTTCCTCTCAATATCTTATACAACCTACATCAAAGGTTCCTACAAAGCATTCGTCTGTTGTTAGTTGGGGTACTCTTTGGGGAAAATAGAGATATTACAATTATCGTTAGCATCCATTTTTGCGATTGATTTTTGTTTTTTTTTCAAGATAATTCGCTAAATTCATTGATTTTTGTAAATTAGATTAGAATTGTGCCGTTTCTACAAGGTTGTCCTTGGTAACCCAGTATTTTGTTCAGCTTGATTGGTGAAAATTACATCTTTTCTTGTGTGGATATGGAATCATAACGATTCAGTTGACTTATTCATTTAGTAAACTATAGATATATAAGCATATTTACGGGTGGGAGAAAAATAAATACGTTTGTGTTTCGTGCGTAAAATTTTGTGTTCAATGGGATACACTCAATTTTATGGACTTAATACGAAAACATAATAGTTATTTATGAAGTGCTAAAAGTGATATTTCATTTTGTGAGAAGGGAAGTTTGTGTGTTCCATCCCTTCAAACAAGAAGGCCAGTGAGAAAGTGCTTCTTGCATACTTTGAAGAAAAGTGCAAAATATGGAAATCGTCAATGCTTTGGTCGAATTACTCTATGTTGAAGTCGATGATGAACATAAATAATCATGACAAGCAGATATTACAAGCTTGTGGCTTTTTTGAAGCGAAAGGGTGAAGAATATCGACCGAAAAAGTCAAAAGTAAGAAGCCCCGGATGAAATATATCTAACGCAGAAAGACATTGAATAATATCGAGGATTCCGGAACCTCACTAGTTGTGCATATACCAGACACAAAAACTAATGTGCCACGCACCTTTGTTGTAAGTGGTACATTGTATATGAACTACTATAAAAAATACATAGCCCTTCGTCCAGTGGATATTAATCATTCAAGAGTTTTTATAAAATGCATTAAAAATAAATGTGCCAGGACTCCAGTTGGAATCAACACATTTGGTAAGATGCCTGCCAAAATTGCTGAATATCTAAATTTGCCTGATTCCCATCTTTATACTGGACATTGTTTCCGACGTTCCCCAGCAAGTTTGTTGGAGGACTCTAGTGCAAGTCTTACTACAATTAAAAGACACGGTGGATGGAAGTCCAATACAGTAGCAGAGGGTTTAATTGAAGACTCACTACAAAGGAAACAAAAGGAACATTGCAGATCAAATTTTGTCCAAAACTTCGGCGGATAACATTGTTCTCTGCTCTGGGATAAGCTTCACCAAAATAAATTCTGTTACATCTACCAATGAGACTGGCCATGGAGTTTCTTATCATAACTGTATAGTCACTAATTGTATGTTTAAATTTTGAATTGAGGTGGCCTTTACTTGATGGAAATCCATGTTGATGCGAATGTTTTTAAAAACATTCGCTTGATAAAGATAGAGTGTATCGAAACATGTCGCGAAGACAATAAATTTTGTGGAAATTTAATCGTGTCTACCTTATAGCGTAAATTGTATGTTTAATTGAATAAACGCTTTATTTTGAATTATGTTTTTATATTTTTTCTACGAATAAATCACTTCTAGCACTAGTGTTGAAAATGATTTACTTTTAACACCAGTGTCATAAAATGGCATTTTAGACACTGACAGCATGCGTCAAAAATTATACTTTTACTGACGTTTGTAGAAAAATTATATTATTAGACATCTATTGATGCATGAATTTATCCCCAAGTTATCCCCAACAACAAAACGGGCTGCGATTTCCACAAAACGGCCACGTAATAATTCCCAACCCCCAATTAGTACCAGTGCAAATCTCTTGGGATTGATATTAACCCGTTTCAACTAGGGACACGTATATAGATTATTGAATCGTAACGACGATAATGATTGCGTTCTAATTGGTTTCAGTGAATTAACGTTGACGCACCAATACATGAACGTCGTCATTCTGGTCGGATTCGTGGTCGCCTTGATTTTGCACGGACAGCAAACGGAGGCGACCTATCGACTGGATTTCGTGTGGAAACTGCAAGCGACCGGTAAGTTTATATTTCCCATATCGAAAATGGTACTTGTTCCGTAGTTTTCTGGGTTCGTAACCTAACACAATCTGAAAAAATAAGAATTAATATTGGAATCTATACGAGTGTAGAAGGGCAGATTTTTAATCTACCCCGAAATGTTGCTGCGTCTATTGAAAAACAGTTCTTTCTGGATAGAACAAGTCCAATTAGTCAGCAACTTCTCGTAAAACTCAAATTTTGCCAATCAAAAAAATAATGAGAATTAATATCTCCTTCCATTGAAATTTTCTACAAAATCAGAAACTACATATCTCTCAAATTATTGAAAAATACATACTTCAGTATAATTCAGTATAATCTATTCACAATTGCATCTCATCTCCATTTGGGGGACAAAAAGTTAATCTATTATCAAACATTTGAGAACTTTACAAAACAAAACAAAACAATTAAATGTATTTATAAATTACCTCATCTAGAATCAACAATGAATTTATACAAACCGAAAAATCCATCCATTCTATTAAAAATAATAGTAAGAAGTCAGATATTATTTTCACTCAAATTGCTGATATCCATAATTACTCCACAAGACAAACAGAAGTACTAGCAACAAATAAAACACAATCAGATTTCGGAAAAAAGTCAATTTTCCATGATGGCATCATAATATATAACTCAATTCCAGAAACAATTAAAGCATTTCGCTCAACAATGAAATTTAAGCAAAAATTTAAGCCATTTCATTTTGAATGCTTATAAATATTCAATTTCGTTGAATGAATGGATTTTTTCCTTTTATAGTTTTGAAAATGTTGGTATTGATCATTATGTACTTTAGGATTTGATTTGATCCCGATTTTTAAGAATACTTTGTGCATTTAAATAAATTATATCAGCATTGAAATGTATATTAGCGATTAATGAAAATTTCCTTGTTCTTGTTTATCCACAATGGTTGGCTTATTGTTTATAAATTTGATTGTTTTATTATCACATCCATTATCAATCTGATTTTTGAGTTTAGTTGATGGTTCAAATTGAGAACTATTTGAATTCATCAATAACTTTTCTGTTGAGAACTCTTGTCAAACTATTTTTCAGATTTAAGCTATATCAAGTATTTTGTTTGAGAAGTAATGAAAAAATTAAAAATTATTATTAACGACATAAGTTTTTTGATCGTACGTCTACCACTTTCCACTTTACCTTAGTTTGTCTAAATTTTTTGAATACAGCGAAACCAATCATTTTAAATTGCACATACGGTCACGTTGAGTGCCTTATCACAGGATATATTACTGACTATAATCCGTTGTCCAAGAAGTGTGCAGCACTTTTTCACATCTCAAGCTAGGTTGGTTTCTCTGTAACGAATTGCACAAATACTTATGTAGAATTATGAACGATATCTTATGGACGTTCTTGATGGATATCTCATGGATGTCCATAAAGTATATCTTGTAGATATCCATGATGAATATCTTATGGGTATCCATGAAGGAAATCTTATGGATGTCCATAATGGATATCTCATAGATGTCCATGAAGGATATTTTATGGACGTACAGGTTGGTGGCCTAAGAATGTCCATTGGACGTCCACTGAATATCCTTTGGATAAAAACTGTACGTCCATCGGATGTCCAAAATATCCTTAATGGATATCCATTAGATATCCACTGGATGTCCATGTGTTGTGTGGGTAGCCACTGGCCCATCTCGCTGCTGAGTGTGGTTGCCAAGGTGGTGGATAAAATCATACTGAGCAGGCTGGTTCGAGTCGAGGGAAGAATGAAGCTGATTCCAGAAGAGCAATTCGATTTCGCCGAGGTGTAATACGACATCGCAGGTGGTCCGGGTTGTTCATGAGGTGAAACAATCGTTCAACCGGGATAAGAACACAGTCGTAGTTTTGCTCGATATGGAAAAGGCATTTGACAAGGTCTGGACGGAGGGACCAGTAGCCAAATTGCGAAGGGCAAACATGCCATTACACATGGTGAAGCTGATAGATAGCAACCTGGTTAACAGGACTATTCGGGTGCAAGTATCTCGCCAGCTCGGCCAGTCGAAGCAGGTGTTCCGCAGGGGTCTTTTTTATCCCCGCACTTGTATTCGCTCTATACGCAAGATTTTCCAATGTTCCAGAAGACGAATGTTGCCATATATGCAGATGACACTGCAATATATGCGCATTCCTTTTCTAGTGAAGTTGCGAACAAACAAGTTCAGACTTACTTGGATCGGTTAATCGTCCCGTATCTACAGACGAACAAGATCTGTCTAAATCCGCAAAAGACGGAGGCAATCAACTTTTCGAAGAAGTTCACGAATGTGAAAATCTTCGAAAACTTGAGAGTCAGAGATAGACGAGTGGATGAACAGGAGAGTGTGAAGTACCTGGGAGTGATCTTGGAAAAGCACCTGACATTTCACAGGCACATTAGTTTGCACGAAATGCACGAAATGCCAAACTTAGCGTGGACAACAAGCTGCTGATCTACGAGCAAGTGATCAGACCTGTTATGTTGTACGCCTGCCCAGTTTCCTGCAGTCTCGAGAAGACTCCACTGATGAGACTCGAGAGAATGCAGAAAGAACAAGGTTCTTCGTATCATCACGAATAGTGACAGATACATTCGACTGGAGGTGTTGCGAGATATGACTGGAATTGAAACGGTAACAGACCACATTAGGAGACTGGCCAGTAAATTATATGAGTTTTTCCTACCGAAAAGCCGTGTGACACGTGGATTCACCGGCATAAGGGAGCATCTTGGACGGCACATTAAACATGGGCTGATCTATGAGGCTTTTGACATTTTTCATGAAGTGGATTGAGAATCCTTTTCGACTCGACCTTCATAGAAGCCTTTGGGCAGGACATGTGGCTGCATCTATGAGAGAGTAAAGTGAAGTCGAATGCATATTGGAGCACCGCAGACCATCAGCAAATCTTTTTTACTCATATTTAATATTCGATATCTCGAGTTCTTGAAACAACAGTAATTTTCTTTGATCAATCAATCCCTAATTTCATTATTGAGCAAAAATTTGATTGTGATATGATTTTCTCCCTTTATTTGTATTTTCAATCCTTCCGTTGTTAGCAACAGATTTCAATAGAGCTGATAATATTGAAAATGGAAGTCCGAACCCTTACCATTAAGCAGAGTCTAGTCTCTCCCTTTTCTCGTTGAAATTCGCAATGAAATCAACGAGGCAGAAATCCATCAGCAAACCTGGAGTAGATAACGCGATTCGAAAGTTATAATTCGGGGTGAGACCTTGCGGGAAAATCCCATTGAACTATTGGGATACCTCGGAAAATAAGCCGTAATATTCACTTAGTCGGCTTCTCCCTGTGAATCGCTTCACCGTTCCAATACTTTCGGAACGAGAAAAGTTTGATGTCTTTCTTAACATCTCCGGAGGGTTGGTTGTACGTAGATGGCGGATATTATAGTGTCGACAGAAAAGTTTTTCATCTTCTCCGATGGAGTTTTCGACGTTCCGTCGAAATTCAAATATTACGTAAATGTTTTTCGGCTTCATGATTTATTGACCTTTAGACATCTTGTCGTTTGAAGATCATTTTTATTTGAACATAAAGAGATTTCATCGAAAAAACAGAGTTATTTACGAGACAAAAAATATCACAGATTCTCACTGATTGTGAGATTTTTGTAATCTTTATTGTTGTTGGCAGGCGATTGAGGTTTCAATTAGAAACAACATCCTCATCAATGTTGGAATAATAATACCAGTCATAGTTTTTTTTTTGAAGATTCTTATTCTAGTGTGAATACAATTAGAATTATAAATAACTATACTTACTGCAATATTATGCCAATATGCTCCCTAAATTGATAATTCAATATTGTAATCTACTCTCCCAAGCAATACACATACAGTACACTTCTTCAATGTCCCCCCCCTTTTATTTTCTGAACGTGTACACTCAAAAAATTGAAACTTATAATGATAATGAAATGGGGATGACGGCTGCAAAACTCTACCACTAGGAGCGCCACCACTGCATGTACCTTTGACAGCCTCTCAAGTCAAATGACAACAATTCAAAACATTAAACGTCCCTTCTTTGCAATAATAAAGAATATAAAGAATTGAAATCGACATAAAATGGTCTTATGTAGTGCATTCGGATGTAAAAATGTAGGTACGCATTTATCTCCAAAAGAAACAAAACTGAAAAAGCAGTGGGAAGTAGCCCCGAAAAGAAAGAGCTTTCAGGCTTCTGAACATTCTAGATTATGCTCCAGTCACTTACAAAAGATTGTAGCAGGGCTAGTAGATGGTTATTATGATGATTTTTAACGAAACACCTCTGTAATCAGTTTCAATTTTTTACCTTTCACTCAGATCTTTTTTTTTCTTTGAGGGATCCACCACGTTCCCTCAACAAACTTTTCAGTTCTGGTACAGACAAACATCCATATCTATCAATTGGAGAAAACATCCTTATGATTCTTAAGTATCTTTTGAAAATATTCATTAAAATAAAAATAAAACATAACCTGCAAAATCACTCGTTAGGCACATGCAGTCGTTCTGCCACCTACTAAAAGCTTTGGGTCATCTTCCCCATTGATGCATGAATACTATTTTTCGGAGTGAAATTGTCACATAAAAATTTCAAGATGGCTACTGGGCCGCACGGAAAGGGGGGTCATTTTGAAGCTCCTGACGAATACTTTACAACCCTAGAATATGAAGTTAATATCTTTACCTACTACAAAATGGCGGAACATTCGATAATTGCCTGCACATATCGACGTTTGACTTCATAATTATTTGAGGAAATAAGCTGAATTGAGTTCAAATGCTCGAAATGGTTGCCTTAAACGTCTAGAGAGATAAGAACACCCTATCCGTTATTTCCCATCGAACATTTTCGAACACAGCAACGTCGATATTTCCACAAATATATATTATTCTCTGTCGTACATTCAATATCGAAGCAGGTTCAGTTCCGTACACCTTCTGCTTCGAATAGCCTGATAAAAAAGTCTAAAGGTGTCAAATCTGGCAAGCGGGCTGGCCATTCCGTAGTAACTCGATGGCCAATCCATCGACCATGGAAAGTATTATCCAAATAGTTTCTTACTTATCTGGAGTTATGTGGTGGTGCTCCATCTTGTTGGAATAATAATATCCATATCGAATTCATTAGGATTCACTTCGACGATTTCGGTGATTAGAGGATCAACAGTAGTTGCCAGCATATTCAAATAAAATTCCCCTGTCGAATTTAGCTCAATTGACCATATCGGAGATAGTTTACGTGGAACCTATCTACTTATAAAATCTAAAAAATGAGAATATTTGAACTGAACAATGATGTTCGTTGTACCGATATTTTTTCTTTTTTATGAACAAAAATAACCTATAAAACCTTATCGGGTTTGTCGGGATTGCCATATGACAGAAAAAAACGATTATTTCTAGAAATAAAGATATTAAGGTGTTTGTTTCCAGGTAATTATTTAATGTTCCGCCACTTTGTAGTAGTTGATATTTACTTCATATTCTACAGTTGTGAATTATTCAGGAGCTTTTCATGTGTCAATCATACTCCAAAATATAGTATTCATGCACCAATTTCATTATCCTGAGTTTCATTTTTCCGAGTTGACCTGTTCAAAAAATGAAAAGGGGGACATTAAAGAAATGCACTTTATATTGAATTCCCAATATTGAAAACTGCGTAGATAAGAAGGATAATTAATTTATCTGATGAAAATCCATATTAACAAAAATATGCAAACAATACTGAAATTTCCATATTGTTGACATGATATTGTTGAATATAAACTGATATAGTAATTATGCTGATGGTGGTAAGCTAAAAGTCCATATATTATCAACATTGCACCTTATAATACACAATTAGAATTTATTGTCAATACAGAACCAATATTCATATTGGAATATCGCTTGTCCAATATCAATCTATATTAGCTCGACCACAATTTTTTTACTTATGACATGTCTATATTGGACCAATATAAAATTGAGTTTCAGCCAATACGATGTGTTACAGCAGGGGAATTGAACTGATTTGAAATGACTGACACCCGATGCAAAAAGAATCATAGAAATTTGTACCTATTACAATTTCGTATAAGCTATTGCATAGAGAAACACAACAAATTCATTTCATTTATTCTCATTATATTTAGTGAATAATTTATGAAAATGTCGAATGTTGACATTGCAAATATTTTCTTGAGTCATAACCATATAGATAGAACCTAAAATTATTCTTTTCTAATATCACCTTGACTATGTGTAAAGTAAGAGGGGCCAAGTTGCGAACCCTGTGGTGCACCTCCTGGTGTGATGATTCTGAATTATACCTGTGCCTGATTCGACTAGCTGTTTTCGTTCTTAGTAAGAGGCTACGAACATCATATTCCTGGAACGTGTAGATAAATACTAAGCTATGTCAATTCGAATGTGGAAAATCCAGTTGAAATCGAAATAATAACCCTTATAGCCATCGAAAAATGATATTCTCATAACAGTATCCATTGCTATTTTCATGTGTCATTCCATAAAAACAAACGATGGAGTTCATCGCACCGAAAAAACGAATATTATTCCTCTGTTGGCAATCACAAAACCAACAACAAATACCGTAACACTCACGAACAGTACCGTTATTACTACTACGGCCATTTCCCTGAATATCTCGCGTATTCTTTGGTATACTTCTTGGTGGTGTGTGCATCTTTCATTTAAATAATGCAATGTGCTCTCCTTCTCTTGCAGAGGAAAAAGAAGACATGGAGCATTTAGAAGCGTACAACAGGAAACTCTTGGCAAATATATTGCCGGTGCATGTAGCAGAACATTTCCTGAACAGCGAGAAAAACAACGACGTGAGTATGAGAATTACGTCGCTTGGAAGTTGACTTGAAGTTTATTAAGTTTGAGGTATGAGGACTGTAGTCAGAGTATCCATCTAAGCTTCGAAATATGTTTCAAGTTTTCTTGTTATATTTTGTTTTGCCAATAACCAAAATGATTTACACGAAATCATTATTTATATATTGTAGGGAAAAAGAAGTATAAATAATGTGCAGAAATTAGAAGAATAATAATGAAAAAATACAAAAATAAAACTTATCGAGTCAACAAATCTCAACCATGATTATTTAAAAACAGGTAATGTAAGCAAGAGAACTGAACTTTTTTTTATAAAAAAAATGAATTCAATGAACGAAAATGTTGAATGGGAAGTAACATTTCCAAACACTCAACAGGAAAAAAATTCAAACTGAAAAGAAGCTCAATGAATTAAATGAAGCAAACAGATGATCAAAAATTAAAATCGAAGAAAGTATGAAAAAGGAATGTGAATGTGAAGAAATGACAGAAAAAACTTGTAATGGAGTAAATATATATTTGAATAGTAAATTCAAACAAAATTGAAGAGATCAAGTTAAAATGGTGGGCAACAGAGTTGTAGGTTGACTGCCGCGGCTGATAGTTTATAGCCGATATAAAGGGACCAGGAATTCAGCTAAGGCAGTCAATCTACTTTGTTGCCGAGTTGAACATATATTTTTTTCTACAATTGTTTTCAATGATATATGTGAAATATTGTTTTTCAAATTATTATAGTTCTCAAAATCTTTTTATTTTTCCTTCAGTGATAAATTTGAAACAGAATTTGATAGAAATTGCAAGTGATGGAATGGTTTGTTGCTATGGAAATGTATATGTTCGAAGTAATTATAGTTTGACAACATTATGGACAGTGAAAGCGACTCAGGAGTACTCACAATTCCAGATACATACCAATCAGCAAGTAATACTTTTGCTGCCTAGACAGGAAAGTCCTTACTTTGCTGCCTAGGCAGCTAAAGTAATACTTTTTTTGCTACGTGTCTGCGAAATTATTATTCGCTGTCAATCTTATGAAAACGAATTTTCATGAAATCTTCGACCCCCCAATTGAGTTTTTCCGACTTTCCAGGAATTGTATCATGAACAGTGCGACTTCGTGTGCATCATGTTCGCCTCCATTCCCAACTTTTCGGAGTTCTACGTCGAACTCGAGGCCAACAACGAGGGCGTGGAGTGCCTGCGACTCCTCAACGAGATCATCGCCGACTTCGACGAACTTTTGTCAGAGGACCAATTCAAATACATCGAAAAAATCAAGTCAACCGGCGCCACGTACATGGCCGCCTCAGGTGAGGTACTTTCTTATCTCAATAACAATGAAACTTTATTTTATTTACAACCATATATGTAATACTGTCATTACTAACGTCATTTAAAGTTGAGGAGTGTCACATTACACACCTCTACTTCCCGCCCTCATTTCATCTATCTAGACTTTATCTGTCATTAATTGACTTCATCTGTCATTTATTTATATTGGTGATTATTTCTTTCGTCTATTAAATATCAGTCATCAACCAATCATACGTTTGTTTCCTGTTTGACAGAACCAATCAACACGCTCTATTAGCGACTATTTACATGATGCACAATAGTCACCGACTATTCAGCATGATACTCATATCAAGGAGCCTGAGCATCTGACAGTACTCTAAATAAATACATATTAAACGTCAAATAAAATCAATCGTGTTGAAGCTGTATAAGTATTTGAAAATGAATCGATTTGGAGAAACTATAAATGAAGAGATAAATAGGATAATCGAGGGTGCAATCCCTGACAATACAGTGAGGAGTAAAAATAGCGTATGGAAACAGTTTACCAAATTTTGCGGGCATCGTCAATATGAATTGAATGAGTCGACACCAATCACAAAACTGAATGATATTTTGAAAGACTGGGCCTGGAATATGAAAAAAGAAAATGGGCAAGATTATAAAGAATATACTGTGAAGTGCATGTGGAATTCTACAGCTGAAACTCTTCAAGAGATGTATTTCAAGAAGTATAATATAAAAATAGATCCATTTCAAGCGTGCGAATTCAAAAGCTCTCGAGACGCACGCAATGCCAAGAGACGGGAATTGCAGAAACATCAGGAAAAACGGAAACAGAGTTCAACGGCTTTAAGTATAGAAAATATGTTTGCTATTATTGACAAATGCGATGAAAAAACTCCAGATGGACTTCAAAAAAAATTTTACTATTTGGCTTCAGTAGAATTAGCGTGGCGTGGGGGCGAAGGTTGTTCAGCTTTGATTGAACATTTCAAATTTGAAATTCAGAATGATGGTAATGAATCAGGTAGGACAGAATACAACCCAATTTTTACAAAAACTTGTCAAGGAGGAAACCAGAAATGCGCAGAAAGCAAGTGGCTTCCTAAAAATGAACAAAACCCACAGCGCTGTCCAGTTAGATTGTTCAGAGAATTGATTGGAAAAAGAGGACCAGGATTCACATGTCCACGCTTGTTCCTAACTCCAAATCCATTCTGGCAGAATGGAAACTCATTGTGGTACAAGAATTCGCCCGTTGGGAAAAACGAATTTTCAAAATGGACTAAATTGGGAGCAAAGTCTTTTGGTTTGGATACCAACCAATTGAAAATTACAAACCATTCTTGCAGATCAACTGCAGTTTCTCAACTGGCAAAATCCAGAGTACCAGAGCAGCAACTCATTCAAATTACTGGCCACGCTAGTACTTCTTCAATTCAACCTTACTTGCAGATGGATGAACAACATCACCAGGGTATTTTGAACAGATTGAGAAATCAGAATGAATGTGGACCTTCTACGTTAATACTGCAAGTTCTTCAAAAGCTGAACAGATGTCACAAATTCCGCATGGTGGAAATGTCACATACAATAATTGTGTTTTTAATTTCAATTGATAAATAATAAAGATGGTGCTGTTTTTGTTTAGATTTTGTGCTTTGTTCTTGATATTTTGAATGAATTATTCCAAATTGTTTAATTTTCATTCATTCATATGACTGATATAAAGAAGTAGATTCAAGAAATAATCTTCACAAATATAACACGACCTTGATTAATTGTCGACTATTTTATTGCTGCCAAATTTCTCTTGTATTTATTAATTTTACTCGACATTATTTTGGCATTAATAATCAGAGATGAAAACCCTCGAGCTTCGCTCTCGGGCTCTCATCAGATTATTAATGCCAAAATAATGTCTCGTTAAATTATTATAAAATACAGTCGAAATTTAGATGCAATAAAAATAGTCGACTATTTATCAAGGTCTTGTTATATTACCCTTGACAAATCAACTCATGCATGAAATATCCCATAAGCCGCCGTGATTTTGTCATTATGACAGCGAAAAAACTTTGCCCTAAGTTTTCCAGCGACAAAACGGAACCTATTTCTTGATAGCATGGCAACCAGAATTGTAAACAAATCTTTGACGGCGTCTTTGTCAATTTTTCACTTGCGTTGTCAAAAAAGTATATCTATCTGTGAATATGAAATATAAGAATTGTATTTAACAATTGTACTTTCCCGTTGAATTGAAATTTATGATTCGACTCTAGTTGCCTTCCGACAAATTAACTCAAAACCTGCCAGAAGCCAGAGGCAGTTTTTTTGTCGAGTAGCCAGGCAACAAAATTCTCATCGAAATGTCAAATTCACTTCGACAAAAAAAGCTCGGTAACAATATATCTACTTGATTATTCTGAGAAAACCGCGTTCTTGGTAATTTGTCGTTAAATTTTATATTTTAGATATGTTCAGAACGAAACAGAGATTTATTAATTTCAATCGAACTATGATGGTTGTAAATAAAATAGTATACAAACCTCGGTAGAAAGTTTTCTGTCTCGAGATCATAGCTAACCTGGACGCTTTGCGTCTCGGTTAACTAACTGATCTCACGACAGAAATGAATCACTTCCCATCTCGATGTGTACAGTGGGTTCCTGGTATTAGCTTGAGTAGCAGTCGTTTACTGAAAGTTTGTTCCTTTGGATGGTTTGATTAGGCAGTATTCCTTACAACATTGTTTATAGAGATATAGTTAGTCAACCCTACGAAAATATCATTTGAAGGAATATTTTATTTCGTAAGTGGAATGTTTTGTAATTGTCATAGATATTTCCTGCTTGGAAGATTATTTCAATGGCTAAACGTTCATTTCCTTCATGAACTTCTATAGTTAGCTCTATTTTGAAGCTTCATTATCTTTCTCTCATTTCTCTCAAACTGACTCACTAAATTCTGCACCTATTTTTATCTTCAGAGTAGAAAACTTTGTCGTGCATTTTTTATTTATATATAGACAGGTTTTCAAATTCACAACAAAGGGGTGTGAATTCTGTACTCGTCGAGTCATCCGTGTAGATATTATCAAGGGTGGAACGATTGATAACAATTCGGAAGAGTATCGACCGTGAAAGTATCTATAGGAGAGAGACAAATCTTCGACCCTTCTACGATGTTCCAATGAAGTGAGCGAGTCTGTGAGCGAAGAATCACCAACGAGATGAATTACCTTTCTCTGAATAGAATCGAGGAGCCCCAATGAATGTTTTGATGCCGAACTCCACACATGAGAACTGTATTCCATCTCAGGTCGTCTCTGAGTCTTGTAGATCATTAGAAGCTGACGGGAAGTGAAGTATTTCTTCCCACGAAATAGAAATCCAAATTTCTGGGAAGCACCTCTAGCGATCGATCTCACATGGTTCTCCCATGAGAGATTATCACTGACTGTAATTCCCAGCATCAAGATACTTGATTTTGTGGGAATAATTATTCCTGACATCTGCATATCAGACTATGATAAATCATCTTTTCTTGAGGATGCCTGGGTTTTCGTAGAATTAAATTCCACCAAGGTCATACTACCCTATTCTATTATTTTTACCGAGTCGTTATTGATTTTATTGGCGTGAATGTTTCTTTGACCTTTTGTTTCTCGAGCTGGAATAGGGAGACTGGAAGAGAAACTGGTATGAAGAGTACTGTCAAGTGAACAAAAATATCGACATTTTACTGTAGATGGCTTGACAAAAACGCTTCAAAGCCCTTTCACACAGGCATAGACTGACTATATCTCTACAAATAATGCTTATAAGAAGGATTGAGCATATTCTGATTTAGGATTTTTGTAGGAACCGAAACTATCGACAGCGAGTTGGCGCTGAAAACTAAGTTTTATCTAATGAGAGATCGAATAGCTAGTTTAGAAATATATCTGATCAATGTTAACTTAAGTTCAAGATGCCGAAAAACCCTGGTGTTTGGACTTATAGGTTTCATGTTGTTTTCCATTGAATTAACTTGGTCTTGTCAAATTTGCAAAGCGATAAATTCTGTACCAAGGAAAAGCACCCCGCATTGCCTTCTCATTTGTATGGTACACATACAAATGAGAAATACAAGTTCTTGTGAAAATATTTCCAAAACATGACACATGATAACAAGAGTTATGCAATGCAAACAGTCAACTCTATGAAAAAACAAATTTCGTAATCGATTTCAAGTATATTTCCAATAAAATAGTAAATCATAAATAACTGAACTACTCGAAACTAAGATGAAAAATAGGAGAACTCGAATTCAGCTGTAAGTGGAACCCATATCTTTCAGAGAAACAATAAATCAACATTAAATCACATGACGTCCGTGATGTCTGACGATTGGCCTCATCTAGCGTCGAAATTGAAAAAAAGAAATGATCCTTAAAAACAGTGTCGCCATAAAATTCTAAACAATATCGCATCAGTTGCAACACCATGGTTTCCAGGACATCTTATTTTTGATAGTTTCGTCACTTCTTCCTTACTTGAACAGGCACGAAGTTCAATGGGGAAGATGACCCAAAGCTTTTAGTAGGTGGCAGCATGACTGCATGTGCCTAACGAGTGATTTTGCAGGTTATGTTTTATTTTTATTTTAATGAATATTTTCAAAAGATACTTAAGAATCATAAGGATGTTTTCTCCAACCGATAGATATGGATGTTTGTCTGTACCATAACTGAAAAGTTTGTTGAGGGAACGTGGTGGATCCCTCAAAGGAAAAAAAAAGATCTGAGTGAAAGGTAAAAAATTCAAACTGATTACAGAGGTGTTTCGTTAAAAATCATCATAATAACCATCCACTAGCCCTGCTACGTTCTTTTGTAAGTGACTGGAGCATAATCTAGAATGTTCAGAAGCCTGAAAGCTCTTTCTTTTCAGGGCTACTTCCCACTGCTTTTTCAGTTTTGTTTCTTTTGGAAATAAATGCGTACCTACATTTTTACATCCGAATGCACTACATAAGACCATTTTATGTCGATTTCAAATCTTTATATTCTTAATTATTGCAAAGAAGGGACGTTTAATGTTTTGAATTGTTGTCATTTGACTTGGAGAGGCTGTCAAAGGTACATGCAGTAGTGGCGCTCCTAGTGGTAGAGTTTCCGTTCCCTTCAATAAACTGACAATTACCGAACCCTATTGCCAACATTGAAAACTGCCTCTATGACCCCCAACTGGGACAAGTTCGATATAATTCGATCAGGAAACTAATTGATCATCGGGGAATCTCATCAGAAAGTTTGATTAACATTTTCCATTCCAATGGACAGGAAAATACTGTGTTCGATCCTTGAAATAACTCTCGCGGTACGTTTTCCCAGGTGAATTTTCTGCCTCCCATTAGGGAAACGTATTCTCTGATATTGAATCCGTTCACCTATTACTGAACAAATATCCATTTCATATGTTCTGATTCGAGTTTGAATACGATTCCAATACTAGGTGGAATGAAATGAGTGCCAAGAGTAGGAAGTGTTTGCAGTACGAGGGACTGTGATCGTCTATGGAATAAAAAAGTCATATCTGTTTAATTGAACTAATTAGAAAGTTCTAGATTGGTTTCCATGAAAGTTTGTTCGAACGTTAATTTGTATGGAGTTTGATAAGTATAAAAGGGTTCGCTGAAGAGGTCTCTCACGCAAGATGAGTGGAAAAACAAATATTCCATAGTAGGTATACCACGGATTTTTTTACACTATCAACACCCGTCTGGAACTTCGTGAGAGGCTTCGTTTATTTCAGATAACGTGAACTACTTATAGCTCATAGCTCTTACAATTTAAAAATTGGAAATCGGAAATGAGTAAGCCTCTGAAGAAGCTGGCCACTCGAGCTAGGGAAACGTTAGGAAGAAATTCCAAAGAACGACGGCCTTCGAGCCCGAAGAAAAGTAGTTATACTAATAACCTCATCCGCGGAAGCCTTAACCATTTTGTAAATTTAAAAACTGTTGCACCTCATTATGGGCGTGGCTAAATTTTGAATAACACTGTAGCCAGATTGTGTTATAGAATTATGGAATTTCAGTAAATCAAACTGACGTCTTGAATATAAAGAAGGAAAGTCGAAAATTTTCACAAACCTCTGTTTATAGGTACGTGTATATCCTCAATTGAAACATGAAAGTTCATCCTTGGAAAAGTTCTTTCCTAGTTTTCCAATGGGAAACTCAGAGTCGCATGCCCTTCCAAAGGTTAAAATTATATATTTGGAATAGCTACATCCAAACTTTTGAAAAAAGTCGAGAGTTTCCCATAATTATAAACGGCAAATACTTACTGCGTTCATAGGTGACTATATTAGTTCAGAAAAAAATTTGAATTATGGAGTTCCACAAGGAATAGTTCTAGGTCCTGTGTTATTTAACATATTCCTGAATGACATTTTTTATGTGAAAACAAGAGGTTCCATACACAGCTTTGCAGATGATACTGTTATAATCTATAAATCAAATACATGACAATCTCTTAAAATACTCCTACAAAATGACTTTGAAAATATAAAAAATTGGTTCGACAATAACTTATTGACTCTCAATTTCGAGAAATCACATTATCTCCCCTTTACTTCTTATAGAAATTATCTACCTTATCTTGGACCTATTAAAATAAATGACTCATATATAAAAGAAGTCGACCATATCAAATATTTAGGCATCATGATAGACAAACATTCAAAATGGAATTTCCAAATTGATTATCTAATAAAAAAATTACGCACTCTATTGCCAAAATTCCAATTTCTTCATTATATTCTCAATAAAAAACACATGGATATGACTTATTTTTCTTCATTTCAATCTCAAATAAATTATGGTATACTGTCATGGGGGGGAGTTAATCAGAATTATCTGAAAAATTTGAAAAGTTTACAAAAATGGTTCTTGAAAATCATGTATGGTAAAAATATTCGTTATTCCTCCAATAAATCATTTTGTGAAAGTGAAAAAATGGATATCAGACAATTATTTTGTCTTAATATAATAACTCACATATCTTCTCATAAAAACTGCTGTAAGTATAATAAAAATTTATATAATATACGAAATAAAAACAAAATTACTGTTAAAATAAAATTTCCAAAGCCAAATCACAAAAAAACTTTTTATATTTAGCATCATTTATTTACGATAAATTACCAAATTCGAATAAAGTAACAAAGTCAAAATATTCTTATAAAAAACTGGTGAAAAATTGGATTCTTGAAACTCCCAGATTATTTTTCCAGAATCTTATAGAATTGAAATTTTCCATGTGACTACCAGTGTGCTGATTATACTGTAATTTTCATTTATTGTTCAAATGTTATTATATTATTAAATCATTTATTTTTAATCCATACTAATTATTCAATAAAATATCTAATCCTTACAACAAGTGCAATAACTTCGTAGGGTTTAAATATTTATTCACATATTATTCATTTTAAAATTGTAATATTGAGATTTATTGTGAATAAATTGTTATTATTATCATTATTATTATTATTATTATACATAGTATAAATGTTGTTACGCATAACACGTACTTCCAGTACTGCAGTATTTGTAAGCCTATTGTTGGTTTTTGAGTTTTGTTACCTTTAATCTTTTGAGAAATCGCACTGACAGTATACATACTTGCCTTCAATTCTGCTGCAACACGATAAAATTGAATATCTGACAGTAGAAATAAATTTAATTTACTACGTTGTATTCAATTTAGCTCTCTTACAGCCATTAAGGGAATCGAAGGGACATTATTATTGTATCACTACTTTTGTTCGGGTTTGAAGGCCGTCGTTTTTTGGAATTTCTTCCTGACGTTTCGCTGGCGCGAGTGGCTAGCTTGTTCAGAGGTTGACTCCAAACTCAAAATGTTTGGAACTTTGCACAATTGTCTATTTTCATACCATTCGGTAAATTAAGATTCGAACCTTCCTCTTGGAATGTATCATATCCCTATATTACCTGAAGTATTATACAGTGCTTTCCTTCAATATCTTCTTGCACAGGTCAAATCAAAAAATCAAAACTTGGGATGATGAATTTGATGCATAATTGCAAGATGGCGAGTGGGCGCCATCTGTAAAAAATAATTAAATGGAAAGGGAGGTCTAGTGATACATTATTTTGAAGCTCCTGACGAGAACTTGACACCCTGTAATATAAAGTCAATTTCTTCACCTACTACAAAGTGGCGGAACATAATAATAATCTTTATTAATCCCAAGAAAATACAGAGTTTATAACAGGGATAAAAATCAATAGTAATCAACCAAATTATTTGGTTACCAAATAAAACAGTGTACAACACAAATTAATAATATCATTATGGGGGAATACAAAATGAAAGTTGTAATTAAATTAAATAAATATATGGAGATCAGAATTTCAACTAGAGAGCAGATTTGAATTTTGTTGTTTTCGGAAGCATTTTCAGTCTATCTGGAAGATTATTGCAGATTTTAACACCAAAATGGTACATTGATTTCTGTCCAAATTTAGAACGATAAGGTTCAACAATTAATTGTTTGGTTTGTCTGGTATTATGATCATGAATTGTATTAATTTTACTAAAGTTCATAGTTGAATGTTTGATTTTTTTTTCTAACTGAATGTATAAAACAACAAATTTTCAATTGAAAAGTAGATTGAATATTCAAAAGACCATGCGGTTCATATAAATTTGAGGTTCGTTCAAGATATGGTAATTTGAATATACACTTTATAATTTCATTTTGTAGTCTTTCGAATTACATTGAATAAGTACCTGATTACAAATACATTGATATCGATATTAATGGAAATATTCGTTTTTCCCTATTATATGACGATTCCAAAAACCCGATAAGGTTTGAAAGTTTCTATATTGTTCATAAAAAAAGACAAAAATGTCAGTACGACAACATTGTTCAGTTCAAATTTTCTCATTTAGTTTTTGATTTTAAAAGTAGATAGGTTCCACGTAAACTATCTCCAAAATGTGCAATTGAACAAAATTCAACAGGGGAAATGTATTCAAAAATGCTGGAAACTATTGTTGATCCTCTAATTACAGAAATCGTCGAAGTGAATCCTAATGAATTCGATATGGATATTATCATTCCAACAAGATGGAGCACCACCACATAACTCCAGACAAGTAAGAAACTATTTGGATGGTACTTTCCATGGTCGTTAGATTGGCCATCGAGGTCTCACGGAATGGCCAGTCAGCTTGCCAGATTTGACACCTCCAGACTTTTTTTTATGAGGCTATTTGAGGCAAAGGGCGTACAAAACTGAACCTTCTTCAATATTGAATGTACGGCAGAGAATAATATATATTTGTAGAAATATCGACGTTGCTGTGTTCGAAAATGTTCGATGTGAAATAACGGATAGAGTGTTCTTATCTCTCTAGACGTTTAAGGCAACCATTTCGAGCATTTGAACTCAACTCAGCTTATTTCCTCAAATAATTATGAAGTCAAACGTCGATGTGTGCAGGCAATCATTGAATGTTCCGCCATTTTGTAGTAGGTAAAGATATTAACTTCATATTCTAGGGTTGTAAAGTATTCGTCAGGAGCTTCAAAATGATGTGTCACAAGACCCTCCTTCTCCATTTTTTGGCGCTCATATGTGAATTTTACTCCAAAATATTGTATTATCTCAAGTTTCAGCACTGTATACATGGTTTCTTATTCTGGAAACTAGCTGTGTTCTTTCATACGCGTTTTGAATACTCTTGCAGTTTGACCTACATAACATATATAGGAACATACTCCCGATGCGTGCTATTTTTAGCTGGTTCAACGTGTGATTATATTGATATTCTCTTTGATCGCAGGTCTGACTCAGAACACTTGTGATATGCTCGAGTACCGGCACGTTACGGCCATGGCCGACTACGCTCTGAGGCTGAAGGAGCTGTTGGAGGAGGTGAACGAGCACTCGTTCAACCACTTCCGCATCCGCATCGGCATCAACGTGGGGCCAGTGGTGGCGGGCGTGATCGGCGCGAGGAAACCCCAGTACGACATCTGGGGCAACGCCGTCAACGTCGCCAGCAGGATGGACAGTACCGGCGTTTGCGATAAGATACAGGTGAGTAGTTTTATTCTCCCAACAAATAATATACAGTTGCCTGTAAGATTTTCTCATGTTATGGTGTACTAAACCGCGACACGTGTTTCGCTATACAATAGCTTCCTAAATGTCTTTAACGCGTATAAGAAACGTTCTTCCCGTTTGACTGACGTGAAACATAAGACATGAACCATAAACTCCCAATCTAACCAACAAAAATATTGCTCATCGAGTCTAAATGCCAATTTCTGTGTTAATAGTTATATCCGAAATATTCGAAAGAGCAATGTATATTGATTTATTTGAAAATACAGTTTCCAGACAGAACATAGTTCTGGTATAAGGAAGTCACAATCTTAATATAATAATAATAATCACTTTATTCCATAATACTTCACAGTGTGGAACGAATATGTATAAATAAATAAATAAATAAAAACAACTATAAAAATCTAAAACACAATAAAATGCTTTCTCTGACTAATACTGCTTGAATTTCGGTTTGAATTGGTTTTTTGGCAGTTTTCTGAATTATTTGGAAACGTTCAAAATTCTTAAAACTTGATTAACAAAATTATTCTGAACTTGGGGATATCGTGTTTGTTGTAATCAAAGTTTTGTATATCTGGTGTTGTATGAATATGCACATTCATATATGTATATACATGGCAGAGTGGGTATTCCCTGTTCCTTGAAGACTTCCTTGCAACTGTCTCTTCTTTTAAGGTGAAAGATACTTCTCATGCAGGATTTTTGTATTTTGATAATTCTGGTAATTTCGACAGAATTTCCCCAAAATATAAGTCCATACTTCATTCTGGAATATATATAAGCGTAATATGCTTTGATGGCTGCATTTTGGTTAACGAATAATTTAATTGTTCGCAATGCAAATGTAAATGACCGAAGTTTCTTTGTCAAGCTGTTAATATGTTCTTTCCTATTTAGTTGGGCATCAATTTCAATACCAAAAAATTTTGTATGTTGACATGTTTCAATTGTTTTATTCTTATGGGTAATTTTCAGTGTCGGTTCCTTTCTAAAACTGAACTTGATAGCACTTGATTTTGGAATATTCAATTTGAAATTATTTGCACTATACCATTTTTCCAGAATTTCTAGAGTTCCTGGAATTGTTTCTAACAAATTGTCATTGGATTGTTTCCGTATTATTAATGAATTATCATCAGCAAACATATTCACCATTTGAGATACTGCTTGTGGCAAATCATTGGTATACAAGAGGAATTAAATCGGTCCTAAAATCGATCCTTGAGGTACTCCACGTTCAACTGTCATCCATTACTCTTGAACTCCTTCAGTGGCTGCCACACATTGACGTCTCTCTAGTAGATATGATTTCAAGACATTGAAGATAGTGCCTCTGAATCCCATGATTTCTAATTTTGCCAGTAAAATTTCATGGTCCTCATTATCAAAAGCCTTCAAGTATGTCATTCAAAAAACCTTGGGACACTTTATCTTCAGAATTATATAAATTGACCAATAATATGACTTTAAACTGCCTAATTAAATTGAGAAAAGCCAAATTAATCTACAAACTAAAGAAAAATATCCAAAAAACACCCAAAAAACTAACATTCCGTTCCTGAAAATGTAACCAAGTAATCCATTTATAATTTACAATTCGGTGAACATCAACACACCAACATAAATTATTCAAGTTTTCCCAAGAAAATATAAAGAGACCTAGAGGATTTTATTTCTTCTAGCAATTTATCGAATATTTCAATTGAGCTTGCGATAGTAATATTTTCTCCTTTAATGGAATGGACATTGTTCACATGAAAATTATTGAAATTTCTGGTATTATTACTGTGAATACTTGAGTTTTTCAGGAACGGAATGTTAGTTTTCTGGGTGTTTTAGGATATTTTTTGTTAGTTTATAGATTAATTTGTCTTTTTCTTATTCAATTAGGCAGTTTAAAGTCATATTATTGGTCAATTTATATTACCCTTATTGCTTTATTCATTAAACGATATACAGATTTTTTTGTTTTTGATTACAAGAGTACAAATTGTGATTAAATATCTGATGTGGAAATGTATGTAAGAATTATATATCAGAATTTGAACATGTTTATTCATTGAATGCATTCTTTTAATTGCACCCAAAAACGGAAATATACATTTTTTTACTTAATTTATATGTATTTCAAAATTCAATTCATTGTCAATGATAAGGCCGGAATATTTATGACTTTTAACTTCAGTGATAGGTTCATCATTTATTTTTATACTTAGTTTAATATCGTTTTTCAGTTTGAAAATAATATAGACAGTTTTGTCTATATGATGAAAAACCTTACGAAACTCATTTCCAACCAACAGGTGACCTAGATCCGCCGCTGCCTGTTTTTTATATCCGAATCAAATTTCAGATAACGAAGGAGATGCATCAGATCCTGCAAGCCAAGGGTTACCCCACCAAATGCCGGGGCGCCATCGAGGTCAAAGGTAAAGGGTCGATGGAAACTTTCTTCCTCGAAGGTCCTGCCAAAACACCCCAACGTCCCAACATAATTGTGAATCCCTTAGCCGCTGCCTCAGAAGGGAAACCACCCCAGTTCGACAAACCCCCGACGTCTATGTTAGGCACAATCTCTGAGAGAAACTGAACCACCTGTACCTACCTACCGGTTTGTAAAAATTTCGTGCAGGAAGATTGATTGAAGCTGATGAGGATAGATTGTATAAAAGGAAAAGTTTTTCCGACGTTTCGGAATTTATGATTTCATCATCAGGGTTGCCATATAGAAGGGTATTTATTCGAACTACCATTAAAATTACTGATACTGTACAGATCATTCATAGTGACTGTATCAAATACCTTGGCATAATGATAGATAGACATGTGAAATGGGATCAGCAAATATATTTTATAGTGGAAAAACTCCGAATTCCTCTTCCCAAATTTCGACAATTGAAAGGATTTTCAACGATACCACAACTTGAAATTCTATATTTTGCCTTAATACAATCCCAAATAAGTTATGGAATATTAGGCTGGGGCGGGGTGTCAAAAATAAATAAACCTAAACTGGAAATAATACAAAAAAGATTTCTGAAAATAATTTACAATAAGGACTGGAAATATTCAACTGAATTAATATTCGAAGAAAGTGAAAAGGGATTGAAAGGCAAACAAAATAAATTACCATTTATTGCTATTTTTTTTTAATATTTGTGAGTTTTTTGTCAAAGTTCTATTTCAGTTTCCTTACTTTGATTCAACACGTTCGTTTTATTATTTCGACAGAAAGTTTTTTAAAATGATACTCGGAAAATTCATACCTGGAGATATTCTATTGGTGTATAAGAATTTTTAATCGCCAGTCTGCAACTTCATTCATATTTCTCAACTGGGTATTCTTTCAAGAAAATTAATTCGATAATTTAGTTTAGAAATTGTCTCTTATGGTGGAGGGTGGAAAAAATGGGGCATTTTGCAAAATATTTTCAATTCGTCAGTGGCGTGCGCGTTATCATCATAGATTATTATTTTGACATAATATTGAAGTTGAGATAGTATAAGTTTTCCTCACCCTTCATCAGAACAGATCGTCAATAAATTCAAATGAACCTACCAAATTATTTGTATAAACTTATAATAATATATTGAATCTCCGCTAATTTCATCAAATAGTGATAATAATAAATTTCCTGTCGAAAGTCTTTTTTTGTGGTGTATGAATTATTTTTTCTTAGCTTCTAAGGGTTCTCAACCTACCACAATCTGAAAAATGAAAATTATTGAAATATATACAAGCTACCCCCCTTCAAAGACAAAATCATATGAAACTGGTGCAGATGGTGTAAACCTCCAAGAGGCAACGCCATCTGCTGGGTGACGACCATACTCTGTTTCTAATATATATTAATTCAATTTCAGAATTGAACATCACTGGAAAGTTGGTATTATTTGCTGATGATACAACTTCAATATTTTTCAATAAAGATTTGCAAGTGATCCAATGTCAAATGGAAAATAATTTGAAACAAATATTTATTTGGCTCAATGCTCATAAACTCACTTTAAATTTCGAAAAATCATCTTTCTTGTTCATTGATAAAAAACCAATTTCATCACAAGCGAAATTTTTATTGCTAGGACAACAAAATATTAACAGGTCATGTAATATAAAATTTTTTTAGGTCTGAATATTGATGAAAATATTTCGTGAGATATTCATATTGATCTGATCCGAAAAAAAATATCACCAGTCATTGGAATTTTGTATAAGATAAGAAGCTATATACCTTTGAAATATCTAAAATTGATTTATTTTTCACTAATTTATTCGAAATTACAATATTTTATCAGCATATGGGGTACTGCGTCGAATACCATTTTGAAACCACTGAAGTATTTACAGAATAAAGCAATTAAATGCATTTTTCATTTACCTTATTTGGATATATAAATTGTAGTTTCTTGGGAATAAATAACTGTTATTAATATTATTATTGAAAGTCTCAAACTTCTACTACCCAAGGCAGAGGAGACCTCTTACAGCGGGCCATCGTACGGCGAAGCCGCAACAAATGCCATGTTCGAAATGATTGCATTCACGAATCCAATGCCAGACAGGTGTTTCGACCCACCAGGTCTCATCAGTGACACATGGTTGGACTGTGTAGAAAGTTCTACTGTTGTAGATAGTTCAATATGTTTGTGTTCACAGTCTGTAGTAGATAGTTCGAAATGTTGGTGTTCAAGAATTTCGGACATGAAAATTCTGATTACAAAATCATATATCAAATATCAAATCTTCGACAGAGATCCAAAAATTGAGGAGGATATATTTGTAAAGAAGTTTTGAAAGCGGAAGCACATTTGATTACGAAACGTTAGCAACGATAAGTATCTGATAATTATTGGTTCTTGTATTTTTTTGATAGGCAAATTTGTTTTATAGAAGACGTTGTTGACTAATAGAACGTGTTCCACTCAGAAGGAACTCTTTTTCAATAATAATAATAATAATAATAAACTTTATTCAAAATTCATAAAAAAGAGCATATACATCAATTTGTAAAAAGGTGAATAAACAGTTCAATTATACCCGCGAAGTTAAAAACTTGTTGCGAGAGATACGAATTACATTTATGTATAATATATTTGATAAATTTGTAGAATTCAACAAAATAATATTGAAAAATTATAGTTATTTATGTAATAAGGATCATAAAGACGATCATTATGGTACAAGTCGTGAATGTTATCGGGCGAGGCGTAGCCTCTTGAATCCATTTTTTAATCTGTACTTTAAAAGATACTAATGACTTGATCATTTTTATATGATTTGGAATCAAATCATAGTAGAATGGTAATAAATATTTAAAATTTTTCTGAGACATCGTTGTTTTAACTCTATTTTCAATTATTTTTATTCCTTGTATTATAAATATGATTATTGAAATTTATATTCAATTTGTGTTTATGGATATAAATCATGATGTTATATCCGAATAATTGTCTTATGTCCATTTTATGTGTTTCTATGTACAGATTTTCACTTGGATACAAATAAGACTTATTATATATTATTTTCAAAAACCGTTTTTGAAGAACTTCAAGATTTCTAATGTGGGATTTCATGACCCCTCCCCAAGCCAGAATCCCATAATTCATTTGGGACTATTAATGAAAAATAAAGAATGTTAAGGGTTTTTACGCTCATAAATGTTTTGAGATACTTGAATTTTGATAATAAACTTCGTAATTTCTTCAAAAGGAACGCTATGTGTTTGTCCCATTTCAGATGTTTATCAATTATAACTCCTAAGTACTTGATACTATCAGTTTTTTCAATGCAACTTTTCGGGGTAGTCAGAAGTCTACCCTTGAACACTTGTATAAATTCCAATATTAATCATATTATTTTCAGATTGTGATAGGTTGAAAACAAAGCAAAACAATAAGAAACGAATTTTAATTCACATTGTTGTGACCAAGGGTACTTCCTTCTGATCATATTTCAAATATACTTCACAAAACAGGAAATATGATTTTTTTGAGAATTATTTTTTGGCCTTTTTCTTCTCATAAATTCATTGCATCTCGAATCAACTCTGGAAAATCGTCAATATTCTGAAATAGAAGAGATGTATATAATAGGGCACCAGTGCACTGAACAGTGCCAAAATTCGAACCAAATTCAAATAGAGAATTTGGAAAATGTATAATTATTCTTTGGTGGTTATTGTTTATGGGTTTACCCTTTTGATAGATAGGTATGAAAAAATAGACAATTTGACCCCTTTTGGCGCGCGCCACTGCTTTCTGCTTTTTAATTCCAGAATCTGACTATTAATTACAGCGCTATACTTCACCAAAAAATCTCTTCCAGGTATGATTCATCAAAGGACTTGATCAACCATATTCCAACAGAAGTTCCTCTATGTTGGAAAGTAGATCAATACAATTCATATTTTGATTTGGGATGTTATTGTTCTGTCATATCTGTGGTATCAATTGAAATTTCTGACGTGGCAGAGTCGAATCATCTCATTCTGATAATGGAATGAATACATTTCGAAACGTTGACAAATGAAAAACAGTTTTTATATAATACAATTCATCATTCACTTCGACTAATTTTCCTACAAAGTTATTTATTTCCAACTTTTAGTATGAGATGGCGTTTGGATCGATGTAGTTCGTTTTTTATTTTTTGATCGGTCTGTCCTAAATAGTATTGTGTCAATTATTGAATTATTGAATTTTTTTTCATCCAAATGGTCGTTGGTTTGTTATCCACAAAAAATTGTAGTATCGAAACTAATTCCAATAACATTACTATAAAAATATTCCTAGGTGATCTGATTCTTTAACATTTATTTTCACCATCCTTCAAAATACATAATTTTGGTTTGGGGATCAGCAACAAAATCTTAATGACACTTCTGATGTATACTTTACAAAATAAGTTGATTGAATGTATTAATAAATTTGATTGAAGAGAAGTAAGATTGAAGAGAAGTAACAAAAAATAAATAAAAACCCAATCAGCTCTTAGATATATATCTTCAATACACACACTAAATCTCTGTACGTTCATTCACTTGGTAAAAAATAAAATGAAATTCTCTAATCTCACCTTCAAAATTTCTAGTGACCAACATGATCATTCAAACAGATTTTCAAATAATTCATCAACAATGAAATTCAGATCGAACATGGGATAACAATCAATTTATTACACAGGAATAGTGTTGTATAATGGATAACCTGATGCAATAGAAAAATTTGGAAAATTCAATTCCAAAGTTAACTTAAAAAAAACATTAATTGCGATTTGTGAATGGCAATTTTATTATCTTTCTTTGTCAGTTTATCAAGTTTTTTCAATTCCAATGTATTTGATTCATTATTCATTTGTTTCTCACTTAATAAGTTCCTCTGAAGTTTTTTTAATTCCAATATATTCGATTCATTATTCATTTGTTTCTCATTCTCCTTTTTATGATGTTGTAAGGTTCTTGGGAAATCTTTTTAGACTTTCATTCACTCATAGCTCAAAAGAGTGCATTTTTTGAAAAAATGTCGGAAAATCAATTTCACCCGAAAATATATTTATATGATCAGAAATTCGGGTATTTTTCTGAAGAAAATGAAGTTTGAGAATTATTTTGTGGCTGTTTTCTTCTCCAAATAAAAAAAATAAATAAAAGATCGAGCATTTATTACCAACCCCTCTGAAAATTTTCAATATTTTATATAAATTGATAAAGGTAAATATAAAGGACCTCGAATTAAAAAAATATGGTCAAGAATTTTTGTTTTTTCACTTCGAGCTTGAGGATTATGAAAAGTATTTGTAAAAAGTGTGATTTTGGAAACAGTAAATTTTGGTAATTTATCTAACATTCAATCACTCATATCTCGGAAGTGGTGCGTTTTTTGAAAAGAACAGGAAGTGTTTCATTTTGCTGAGTTCACCCAGAGAAATGACTGTGGTATCGTTAATTAACTTTTGATTCGATTTTACAATTTTTTGGTAATAACAAATTAACGACCATTCGAATAAAAACATGATATTAAGGTTTTTCTTTTTAGGGGAAGACCAAAGAGTTGAACTGCAACGTCTTGATTAAAATGATGTAAATTTTCCCCCACCTCCTAACCTTTTCACGAACTAGATTTAAGTACTTCTTGATGATGAAATCATTTGTTCGCTGTCAAGAGGGTGCTTTACTTTTTTTTATAAAGAAGAAAGATCATGTAACACCTTGTTTGAGAGCCAGTTCAATTCTTGGAATAAGCCATTCTTGGATAGATAGATTAAAACATCTATTACCCAACTTTACCATGAATATTGATCAGAAACATAACTATGTGATCAAAGGTTCATAAATATTCAATTTTCTTTCATATAATTTCTCAACTATTGTCGATTTCCACCTTCATACCTCCAGATAATACTTCTGACGAAGGAATTGATGGAAATGAAAATATTAATGATAGACTAGGAGTAGAATAGAACAATTTCCAGATGAGATTCCGATCGACCACTACATGTATAGTAACTAATTCTTAAATTTTCGTGGAGAAATTAAATCCAGAATCCACTACTTACTTTCTCTACCACTGTATATGATAATAAATACTACCGATCCAAACGTCACATCTCAGTACTTATTGAAATCTCATGGTGACCTTCGATATTGTTGACTAAACAATAATTGGGGGGAATAAGATATTTTCTAGGAAATTATGGTCACATTGGGAATTCGGTTTGTTTCAAATACTCTTGTAAATACTGTTACTTCCAGATTTATTTTCGTGTAAATATTATTTTTTAATAAAAACAAATCACTACATGGCGTTGATTCATTTCTCCTTGGAGTTTTCCCAGATAATTGGTGTCATCGAAATTACCTTAATCTTAGGAAGAGAATATCTCCAATCATAGGCGTTATATATAGCATGAGATGTTTTCTTTCAATCGAATATCTAAAAATGATATACTTCTGGTCTTATTCATTCAAAATGATAGTATTTGATTTATGTTTGGAAAACTGTATTCAAATCTGTATTGGAACCATTTTTTTTCCGCTCCGTGGAAGCCGTCTGACCTGTCTTTCACAACCAGGTCTCCGGAAAGCACCTCAGCCTCTAGGGCTTATTGCGCTTTGCTTCCCTATATTTCATAACACCCATTCCAACAGCCTTGTCCCCTGCACAAGTTTGTGCAGGTTGATTGCTGGGTGTTTGTCATATTCTTCTGGATCCAGAATTGGTTTTCCATATATTTGTTGCCTTTTGTGATCCAGAGCCTCACATTCGCAGAGTACGTGTCGAGCTGTCTCCGTCCCTTTGTTGCATTGTCTGCAGCTAAGGTCGCCGTTGTACAGCCCTATCTTGTTCAGGTGTCCTTTGAATGGACAGTGTCCAGTCAGTAGCCCTGTTATAATCCTAATCTGATTCCTGTTACACTGAAGCAGGTCTTCAGTCTTTTTCTTCAACGGTCCTTTTATGAAAGTTCTCTCGTGAGCACTACTAGGTAGATTTTCCCAGTAATCTCTGTGTTTTGTTCTCACCCAATTCCTTATATGATTCCGTACCATCGTTTTGGGTACCCCCACTGCTGGTTCGGGTCCAGTATATGGTGTCGATGATCCTTGCCTTGCAAGCTCATCGGCTTTTTCATTGCCTGTGATACCTGAGTGACCTGGGACCCATTGTAGCGCAAGTCTATTATGGTCTGCCAGATTTTTCAGTTCCTCGCGGCATTCCCATACCAGTCTAGATGTCACTCTGGGGTTTTTCAATGCCCTAAGTGCAGCTTGGCTGTCCGTAAAAATATTGATCCTCTCATTTCGTTGGGACCTCAGAATGATTGTTCTCGCGCATTGGAGTATAGCATACATTACTGCTTTAAAAACAGATGTGTATTGTCCGAGCGGGTAGCTGTACCCTAGGTTCCTCCCCGCACAGTATACACCGGCCCCTGTACCCTGTTCCGTCTTGGATCCATCTGTGAACCAGTTGCTCCAGCCGGGCTTGATTTCAGGGGCATTGTCTTTTTGCCACTCTTCACGATCTCCTATCATTACTTAAAAGTTCGCGTTGAATGTAAATTTGGGTACCATGTGGTCCGTATTCATGTCAAGTACATGTCCCTCCACATGTCCCACGATATCTGTTTTCAGCGATCTTTTATATCCCGATGAATTTTTCAGCCTGAAATGGCCCATTCTTGCCTCTCCACCTATCACAAGATGTAAAGGGGGAAGATCCAAGAGCACCTCCATTGCTGCTGTTGGTGTTGTTCTCATTGCACCTGTTATGCCCAGACAGGCAAGTCTTTGGACCTTGCTCAGTTTGTTCATAGCAGATGTTTGTTTTGTCTTTGACACACAACTATCATTGTGTACAACCTGTACAACATGCTTGGTTTTAATCCCCATTTCTTTCCAAAAGTGCGCCTGGCCACTATAAGTGTCACCTCCGCCTTCCTTTTTATTCTGTCCACATGTTGGTTCCAGGTTGATCTTGAATCTAGAATAACTCACAGATATTTAACCTCACCTGACAGATTTATTTCCTCACCTCGGAGTTTCAGAGGTCCAAGTCCCTCCAACTTGATTTTCCTGGTGAATGCCACTATCACTGATTTGGATGGGCTCATTTATTGGAACCATGGAAATCATTGCAAAATAAAACTCTGAAATACATTTGGGAATCACCGTTTGTAGAGCCAAACAGTAAATTATAAACACCTTATACATAAAATCCTGGTTCAAATCAAAAATCAGTGTTTCCATGTACTTAACAGAGTTAATATAAATATTCACGAAGAAAAAACACAAAAAGCATCGCCAAAAGCAAATGCAGGATTTTCTTCTGTGAAGAAACCTACACTGGCACCGGTCGGATATAATGCAATGCCCTTCGTGGTATTAGCCAGGGGAGTAGTTATTTTCTGACAGATGCCAGCCAAAACCTACTGTGTAGGTAGATTCGAGACTGGCCTGAACGAATTGTTAGAAAGATGATTTGTACTTTTGTTCCTGTGTTCGATTTTGTAGTTTACTGTTTACATTTTTTCTGGAAATGAAATTTTGCTTCTGAGCGTACAATTCGTATAATGATTCAAGATAAATTTTTCAAACCTGCGGTGTCAAATTATCATTTAATAAGCAAAATTTCGAAAATCATAGATGATTCCCCGTATAATAAGTTCATATTTCAATCTAAATCTAGGATTATTCTCGGTTATAATTGCACGAGTGCATAAAAACTACCGATAATTTTGCAAGAAAGCGTGATATCTAAAAATTGCGAGAGTTTCTTTTCATATTTTGGCGAAAGTGCCCGAGTCCGAAGGACGAGGGCTCTTTTGCAAAATATGAAAATAACCGAATGGCATTTGTATAAGATATCTCGCTTGAATGCAAAATTATCTGGTCATTTTTATGCACGAATGTAATTCATTGGAATATTCCACGAATAAAGAAATTCTCAAGGAAATGTTATTTTTTGTTCATTTATACTTTCCTCTATAGTTTGTATGGAGTACTCACCTAAACGCGAAATGTTTTTCTATTTTTGAAGTCTATCTGACATTTATTTGAGTTGTTTACTGACGTCTAGCGATACAGTTTCAAATGTGTTGTTATGGTGACTTGATACAATGCAATTACCGCTGTAAGTTTTCGATAATTGCATTGCTCTTATGGGACATTTAATATATGAGGGAAATATTCATTTATATTTCACTCAAAGGGATTGTCTTCGATGTTGCATTCGATATTTCACACTTCATTATAATAAACCCTGAAAATACAATTTCATGCCATTTGTTTCGATCTCAGATTTCAGAATTGAGAAACCAAACCAGAATTGAGAAACCAAACCAGAATTGAAATAGATTACATCAAACGGGTAGAGGTTTTCATTTGAGCGGTTTCTAGTAAAAAGCTTGATTGAATGAATAAACAAAAAAGTACATTGCAGTCATGTAGATATCTTGACTCCATATTCTGCTGGATCCAGCTATTGGAATGCGATTCCTATAGTCCAAGAGACGTCCTTTACCCATCTGTTTACCGGATGGAACATACTTTTTATAGGATTACACAAATAGACGGCTTACCTATCAGAATGTGGTCCAGACTATATACAGTGGGATTTAAAAATTTCCACCCTATGAAAAACTTTTTATTATCGATTTGTCAATAAATGTTATTCCTCATAAAATGTATTGCAGAATACTTGCATACGATTTGTCAAAATTTCAGATTATCGAACAGCGTACTGGGCAGAACGAAAAATAGGAATTTTGATCAGATGTAAACCACATCTCATTTTTGACACATTCACAAAGTTCATTCAAAGAAGTTGTTTCGAATTTGAAATCAATATTCAAATTTGGAATCACATCCAGGGTAGTTAATTCTTGATCAAAATTCTATTTTTCGTTCTCCCCTGAACACTGTTCGGAAATTTGACAACTCATATCCAAATATTCTGCTATACACCAATTTTTAGGAGGTGAAAAATACTCTAAAAATTGTTTTGTTCTAACCACTACACTACCGTGACCACTCTGTCGAATCGATAATAAAAAAGTATCCATGAGGTGGAAATTTTTGAATATCACTATAGTCTAGACCAGATTTTGATAGGCAAGTCCTTATAGGCGTATTCGTCTATTTATGAAACCCTATGAAAAGTTTGTTTCACCTGGTACACAGATGGGTGAAAGAGGGCCCCTATTCCGTCTCCTGTACTACTAATTCTAATATTAAACCTATTGCCGATCCATTGTTTAGAGAGAATTCAAAATTAGAATGCAAGAAAAATAAACTTCAGGCGATATTCGAACCAAAAATATTCCATTCTCTAGATGCTCTAACTATCGATCTATCGAAGATACTGAGATCTCCATCGCATATTCGGAAGTCATTTATCTCGTTTTGATTTTTGAATATATAACGTTTATTGCTCCCAAGAAATAACATGTATTTATAATAGGGAACATCTTGATCTTGAAGAAGAAAAAACTTATACATGATATAGTCATGGGTAGGATATAATGAAATGATAAAGAAGTATTTTTTTAGGTTTTTCTTAAATCAATTAGTATTTTTTATATTTTTCAATGTTTTCGGCAAGTTGTTATAAAAGTGACGCCTTCATACATAATAGATTTTTCATAATAATTTGTTTTAAATTCAGCTAGAGAAAAGTCATGTCCTTTTCTTGTAGAGTAATTATGGGCATTTATGGTTAATTTCGAATTCGAATTTTTTACGTTATTTTTGATCGAATGAATAAATACTGAAAGTTTGTATTTGAGAAGAGAAAGGATATCTAATAATCCTCTAGGTTAATAATGATAAATTGTTGGTTCTTGCTGCTCTAAATTGAATATCATCTTGTAGTTTTGTTTTGGAGAGTTTGAAGTGGCTCGATAGTTGTTTTATTTGCTGTTCCCCAAATTGAGGTGAGGTATTGGATTCTTGAATAAATTAATGAAAAATATATTGTTTTTCTATATTGTATTGGAATTTGTTTCTTGATTTTATATAATATTTCCAAAATTGACGAAATTCGCTTTCTCAATACTTCTATGTTTACTCTCAGCTCAGAAATTCTCTCTGTGATGAAAAATTTCGAGGTTATTTCATATATAATGATAATAATAATTATAATGTTGATGGGTTCTAACGGTTTGCTGAACTTTTCTTACGAAATGTACTGGAGAAAAATAATTATTATCTGATGCACTGACAATGAATTATCACTAATTAATTAATAAACTATTATACTTCGAAGTAATTTATTTCTCGAATCACAGATATTGTTCGAACTTCAATAAGTTCAAAAATGATATGTTCAATGTATATCAGTTCATTTTCGTTTTTATGTTTGTTTTTCTTTTGCAACACAATTTCTTCATTACTAAACAAGATGCAAGCAACAAGGTTATCAAAACAAATGCAGCCACGAAGATGACATCCAACAGGAAATATTGATACCACATCAGATCCAAAGCGGCCACCATCAGATGCGGTGCTCCTTTGTGCCTGATGACGAATTCTATCCAATATACCGCCAAATCCAAGGGTTTGACTGGCCGATCGTGCATGAGTGCTGACCTGCGTTTGACATTCTCTCGATATCTGTGAATGGAAAAAGTAAAAATTGATTCTATATTTGGTAATACTTCGGTAGCTATGAGCACCTTTTTTTGAATTTTTTTTTGTGGAATTTACATAATCCGGTCTCCTCTACAGAAAATCTGAATGAAATTATCGGCGGTCTCTTATATTTTCGGAGATACAGGGACTTTTTGATGTGAAACTTCACATTTTTCCACATCAAATTTCTGGTGTTTGAACACACAAAAATTCGTACTTCTTCTGATCAAACACCACACACTCTCTTATTTACTCGTTTTCAACATTTTCAAGCAGAAAAAACCATTGGATTGAATTGAATTGAATTGATATTCGAATATGCATTTTTGGACCGACTTACTTCATTTTTGAATTTCCACAAAATATTAACTAACACGCAGCATGGCTTTCGTGCAGAAAAATCAACTAATACTGCCATTTTTTCATTATATAATGAGGTACAACGATACAAATGGAATTAGTAGTGTCAAATTAAAAAAAGGACAAGAAGAATTGGTTTCGGTGAGACTCAAACCAAAGACTATAAAGGGCATACTCTGAGGGCATACGCCTTAACCAACTAGGTCATTTGGACTGTACTGTAATTTCGTTAATCAATCAGAGTAGATGTAAGTCCTACAATTCCACAGAATAACAATTCAAGTCAAGTTTGAAACAATAAACTAGAGAATAATTAAGATATAAGTCCATTTATTGCTTGAAAGAAACAACTTGGAATTCATGTTTTTCGTGGACAGATCACAGTGACGTTTTCACAAAGTTGCCCCTAGTAACCAAGTGCTTTGTTGTCTATGATTGGTGGAATTCATAGAATACCTGGTGTGGATATAAAATCATAACGATTCAATTGACTAGAATGGCCTACTTATCCGTTTAGTAGTAAAACGGGTGGTAGTAGTGTTTTCACTTGTATAGTTATTGAATTTTTCTCAAGTGTAACTGAATACCTGAAACATTTTTCTCTGGTGAAAAAATACATTCACGTGCCTTTGTTTACATTCACTGAACCTTGGATTGAAATATACTTCTTGTAGGTGAGTCTGTGTATGTGTACGTGCAATTGGTAAGTATGTATATTTTGTGTCCGACTTAGCACATCCACATTTCAATATCTGTCAATGTATCAAAGTAATCAATGATGACTAAATTGAATTGAATTGAACTTACGTTGGATTATTCAAAAGTTCATTCAACGCTTCTGAGAAGGTTTCTTCGGTCAACTGGGATAGTGCCAAGGATAAAGCATATCCTCCTGCAACTGCCTGGGCAGAATTCAGCTTCTGATCTCCAATAACCGGAAGAGCCAGGATTGGCACGCCATGATAGACAGCTTCGGTTGTGCTTAGTAAACCACCGTGGGTGATAAACAATTTCACATTCGGATGCGCTGAAAAAAAATAAGGAATAGGGGTCGTGAGTGGGAATTGTGAATTATCGTATTAATATCTTTATTTATCCCAAGAAACATAAATGTTTATAACAGGGACATACTAAAATAAAAAATGTAATACAATATAAAAATAAAACAGATAGATCAGTTCAAATATTTATAAAGATTAATCAATACTGGCAAAAGGAATGTTTTCCGGGAGCTTCAGAGAAGTAGAAAATGAAAAACAGACACAATCATCAAATATCATTTTTTTCAGTTAAGAAAAAAATATTTGAGGTATCTTTTGGATTTAACAGCATCTTTAACTTTTCTCAAATAAGGAGGTAAATTGTTGTAAATTTTAACACTATTATGAAAAAGGAATTTCTTTGCAAATTCTGTTTTGATTTTGATCAAAATGAGCTCATTAGTTTGTCTAGTAGCATAGTTATGAATATCAGATTTAACTGTGAATTTAAGAATAGAGTGTTTCATATTTTTTTAAGGCAAAATGAACAAATAAGCATATTATCATCCTGAATATTCGATCCAAATTCAATAACTTCCTTGGATTGTATAAATTCACAGTAGGTTCCGAGACATCTAATCTGAAAATACATTTTAGTATTTTATTTTGTAAGGTTTTTAGGGGCCTCAATGTTGATTTGTTTGCTATTCCCCAAGCTGAAATTGAATATTGCAGTTTTGAATGTATCAATCCGAAATAAATCTGTTTCAAATGTTTCAGTGTTAAATTGTTTCTAATTCGATACAATACACCAATTAGTGGTGACCAATATGAGTTGACCATGAAAGTGTAGAATCTAAATGTAAACCTGAAAATTTAATAGAATTCGTATAATTTATCTCATATTTTTAAACATGATTCTTGATAATCTATTATCGATTATTATAGATCTTTTTGAAACAAACATGACGGAAGATTTCTGAATATTCAACGTTAATTTATGTTTGGCCAACCACGGGTCAATAATTTGAAGATCACTTTCAATTTTTGACTTAATAGCATCAATGTTTTCAGAAAAATACACAATTGTCGTATCATCTGCAAATAATTTAATTTGACCACAGAGATCTAGTTTGGATATTGAGTTTATGTATATGAGAAACAATGTTGGTCTAAGAACTGATCCTTGTGGTACACCACATTTCATTTCTTTTCTTGAACCAAAAACAATCTCCCATATATACAAACTGCTTTCTCTTATCTGAATAAATTGTGAACCATCCATGAATATTACCTCTCAAACCCATTTTGAAAATTATATTGAGAAGAATTGAATGATCAACCGTATCAAAAGCTTTACACAAATCCAGAGACAAAAGTCCACACTTTTGATTACAATCATTGAATATACAAAATTACTACATGTTGCAGTCGAAATAATAATAATAATATATCCAATTTATTCAAGAACAATTTACAACAATAAATTAGTAACAAAATGTTGCCCAGAGCCAAAAGCTATGGGGGCTCTTTGAATGAAATGTAACATGTGAAATGAATGAAATAAAATTGAGAGATATTAAAAGAAATTGTTGAATATCAAATTTTCAAGTTTGAATTTGAATGGCTTCATTCTGAGAGTCTTGATATATTGAGGAAGTTTATTATAGAGTTTGAGTCCATCATATAAAATTGACTTTTGTCCCATGGAAGTCATGGCCAATGTTGTCCTCATGTGGTTCGGGATTCTTGTTTTGTGATCATGGATGTTTCTGATACATGCCAATTGCAAATCCGAATGAATATTCGAAAATCTGCAGCCATAAATGGAAGAACAGACTTGAAATATGCAAATAGAGTTCACATCCAGGATACAGTTAGGAAAATAGAGGTTAATTGTTGGATGACGAACAGGAAATTCAAATATCGTCTTGTTAGCTCTATTTTACAGCTCTCTCAATGGTTGTAACTTGCCATTGTAAACAATTTTCCCAAATTATCGTAAGATATGAAAGTTTACTGTGAACCAGAGTGTAATAGAGTAGTTTGCGATACCTGATATCAATAAATTTTGCTGATCTTCCAAGAACTCCTATTACTGGAGAAATTTTTGTACAAATTTTGATAATATGTTATTACCATGATAATTTATCATCAGTGTATAGTCCAAGAAAGATATTTGATGCATTTTGATCTTTGGAGATTTTCTTTATCAATACATATCTTCAAATTATGCCATGAATCATTCGAATTTGATATAACCATGAAACAAGATTTCCTCACATTTCTTCATATCATTGCTGATTGATATGTGTCAGCAAAATTAATATTTGCTGTAAATCGGAAAAGAAACTATTTTTTTGAGAATGAACGTTAACAATTTCAACTTGTCCTGGAATGGAATAAACCATGTTTCATGGTGGAGTTCAAATAATTTTGAAGAAACCAAATTGAATCTTTGCCAAGACTTTGATTTTTGTTTGCCTAAAGTGCTTTCCTACACTCATCTGCAGTTTTTTTCCACAAAAAAGGAAACGATAAATGGGGGATTTGATTGTAATAAAAAATTTCAATAATGAAATCTTGCTTTCGTTAAGATGAAGTTGTTCAGAAATATTGGTAGTTATTTATCTGATTCTTGAATTTCAAAACTCATTTGTATATTTTTTCTTATCTATATCAACTCTCTACCAAGTTTAACATTGAATGGAATGATCAAATTATTTGCCGATGATACCACTCTCATATACTTCTCAGATAGTTATGATAAAATTAAAGATGATATGGAAAGTGATCTGGATAAAATTTTCATTTGGCTTCATCAACATAAACTAACTCTAAATTTTTATGTTTATATATCGATGAGAGATTGTCATGGCGAAAGCATATTGAAAGAATTAGAATGAAAATATCTCTTTCATTGGAATTTTCTACAAAATCAGAACCTACATATCTCTCACATTATTGAAAAACATATACTTCAGCCTAATCTACTCACAATTGCATTATCTCATCTCCATTTGGGGGACAGCAAGTAAATCTATTATCGAACCTTTGAAAACTTTACAAAACAAAACAATTAAATGTATTTATAAATTACCTTATCTAGAATCAACAACAAATTTATACAAACCGCACAATTTATTGGACTTAGATTCTCTACATAAACTCAAAATTAGCTGTTTCATCCATTCTATCAAAAATAATAGTAAGAAGTCAGATATTTTTTCACTCAAATTGCTGATATACATAATAACTCCACAAGACAAACAAAATTACTAGCAACAAATAAAAATTTCGGAAAAAAGTCAATTTACCATGATGGCATCATAATATATAACTCAATACCAGAAACAATTAAAGCATTTCGCTCAACAATGAAATTTAAGCAAAAAATTCAAACAATTTTTAATCAGCTAATGTACAATATATTTTGCATGTAGTCAATATGTTTTTTTTACCTTCATTGGTATTTATCAGTTTTGAAAGCCATATCATTTTGACTGCTCACAAATATTTAATTTCGTTGAATGTATGGATTTTTTTTTCTTTTATACTTTTGGAAATTTCATTTATGGACTATATACTTGTGTGTTTCAGTCCCTATTCATGAACATGTAATGTTTCTTGGGATAATGAAATTGAATTGAATTGAATCAGTACCAATCAGTACCGTCAGGGATGTTTTTTCAATGGGACACGGTATTCTTTGAACATTACATTGCTTCCCTTTTATGTTAATCTTTACGTAAAAAAATTAAACTCACCTAAAATATCTTGTTGAGGAAACCATTTTCCCAGTTTGATATTATCCGGTTTTCCTTGAAAGGTGTCTTCATCCCATTTCCATAAAACTTTTTGTTTGATTTTGCCCAAGGCCTTCACTAGAGCCTGCTTAGTTTCTTGTTTCATATTTGACGGCCTGATGTGGGAGCCCATACTGAAGAAAATCACCCCATCCTTTGCACTGTCAATATAGCTTTTCAGGTCGTTTGGTAATTTCTTTGCAGGCTTGATATGGAATCCACCGATGTTCACCATATTGGGTACCAAAGGTACTGGGCTGGTAATACTCTCGTGGGAATTGAGAAGAACAAGAGATACATTTGAAAAAATACCGTTTTCGTTGGCACATTCAGGAAAATGTTTCTTAGCAAGTTGGTATTGTCGTGGAAGAAAAATGAACCTGTCGTTGAGCTCCCTAGTTAAGACCATCAATGAGTTCACTGAGCGTTGCCAGAAGTTCAGTTTGTTTGTGTAGCTCAGGAAGGTGTCTGATATATACGATGGTGGTGATGGGTTTCCCACCGCAGGATTGACCCATAGGTTAGCACCTATCGGACTCAATATCACCAAAGGAGCTCCGAAATGGCAAGCTAATGCTTTCAAGCCATCGTTCAGGAACTGTTCAATAATCACCAAATCGAATTTCTCATCGGACGCGATCAATTTTTTGAACTGCTCATGCTCCAGAGTCATATTCGTTACCTTGCTACCCATACCGTTCATCATTATCATAGTGAAGAATGGACTGATGTCCAATAACTTGAATACATTGACTTTGTCCATGTCAGCTGCAAAAAAAAGATATTTTTTGATAGACCGTTCCACACTGGCAGATTTTTCTAGGTGATCAATTCCAGCCAGCAATAGAAAGAAGAATAACTTGAAGCCAAAATAAATCGTAATGGGGGTACTTCATGTATAACCCACTATATCGTTTGTTGGAACATACTTTGTTTGGATTAGTAACATACCACAATCTGAAAAAATTTAGAAATTGTTGAGTCCAAATTAAAGAATGATGGTACACCAATCGAAGAGAACGAAGTTGATTATAGATGTTATAATGGATATCCTGAAATATCCATGGCAATGGTACGTCGAAGGTATGACGAAGAAGCAACAAGATGGAGATTGGTAATCTTGGCCTTGGAGTGGTACAGAGTACCCTAGTATCGACCCTAGTATCAATCGGATGAAAATGCGGTTGCTTAAAGGTTAATATCACAATTGTATAATTTTTTTTTGCTAGCCGAAACACGTAGGCCGTTTTCGCTTCAGCGGAAAAAATATTGTTAGGCATTATCCACTTATCTTGTTTACTGTTTGTTGAGAAAAAAATAAAAAATAAGCAAGATTGCGAACATTTTCAGCAAGACTTGAATAATGTATGCAAGTGACACAAATAGAATGAATTTAAACACTGATAAATGTGCGGCGCTTACTTTCACTCGTAAAGCTAACCATATTCATTTTCCGTATGCCCTTGATGGCTGTGAACTACGAACATTGAATGACTGCTAATATCTAGGAGTAATTTTCCAATCTAATCTCAAATTAAATAAACATTTTATCTCCATAATCAACAAAGCATATGAGACATTCGGATTTGTATTACGTAACACAAAATTTTTCAAGAATATAGAAAATATTATCGTACTATACAACACACTAGTTAGACCCCATCTTGAGTATGCCTCGGCAATATGGTCTCATCAGGAGGAGAGCAAAAAGGATGCCATCGAAAAGGTCCAAAAACGCTTTTTACGATATCTATACACAAATACGCAAATTCAATGTGTTCCCCTACTTAGTGTCTTATCAAGGCAAATTGATGAGTTCAAAGTTGTCACCCTTGAAAAGAGAAGACAAATTCATGCAACACTTTTCATTTACAATATTATTAACAACAAAAAATATAAAGGCTTATCACTAATTGAAAATATGAAGCTCACAGTACCTAAAATGAACCTGAGAATCTTCAACAAAATGTTATTCTCCACAAGTGCTACAGATTGTTCACCTAATAACATGATGCAACAATGCATGAGAAATGACATGGATCTCTTAATGACCAGTCAAAATTATATCAGAGCGTGTATATTATCATAGTCGTCTTGTAAATTTCATTTTAATTTTCATTTTAATGTGTTGAATACCTAGAACGCTCTTAACACTATTCCTCTGGGAATATCGTCATGACCTCCTTTTATAATAGTTTTGTCATTCTGTGGTTAGCATAAGGTAGTTTTAAAGAATCCTTACATGTTAGTACTGTAAAATGTGTTTGTAAGTGAATCCAAAATAAATAAAATGAAATTGGTGAGCAAGCTGCTACTCAGAATCCAGGAATGTATACGAGGTAAACATTATTTTTCCGCAAATCGCAAAATTTTCAAAGTTTCTATATGCGTTGTTGTTATGTGAATGATATTTCATTCAAATAACAAGTGAATGAAATTTTCTGTGGAAAATCAATTTAAACTGGAATTATTTGCTGGGACTTTTTGACAGACACCCTGTTATCAATGTATTTGCCTACCCATAAATGTATGGAAATTTGAGTTGGATTTATCAACGTGATTTTGCAGCAAGATCTAAGGATATAGGTTCAAATAACAGGAAAAGCTTGGCTTGGCTCAAGGAGAGATTTCACGGTCATTTCGAAGATATATCCTTCGAAAGTGAGACATGCAGAGGGAAGTCAACGATTCAGAGATATGAAACCAGATGGAGAATCTCCAAATCAAGAAAGAAAGAAAATTTCATATAAGAAAATTCAAATGAGAGTAAAACGACACGATATGTACATATTGTGAAAACTCCTCAGCGCTACGGTATTTTTTCTGGTAGGAAAGAATAGATTTATGTTTTTGTTCAAGTAATTAGTTTTCTAAACTTCATAATCTATAGATAATTAATATTTCTATGGAATATTATTATTTGAGAGAGAAGAGATTTTTTGTCAACAAAGTTAAAGAATTTTCATTGAACGTTCAGCTTTTCCATTTTACTTCGACAATCTCAAAACCAAAAACTATACTAGTTCAGTTGTATTTGCAGGTTTCATCAAATTGTTAATCATATTAATAGTTGATATTATGAAGTTAATAATATGAACGAAATTTCGAACCAATACCATTCAACCAGGTCTTTCATTGAATCATTAACTCTATTTCCATAAAAGTAGAAATATAAACATTCAGAGAATAAATTACAAATTTATTTTCACTTTTTTCTTGAGGCTCATTTCATTGCGAACGGCATTTCCAGCCATAAATGACTTTGAAAGTCCACCAGTAAGTTAACGAAAATAAAAATGAATAGTTGCAGACAGCAAAAAAGAACAGATGGACGGTAAGTGAACATTACAATAGCAATTATGGCGATGCCCTTGATTCGTACATGTAAACAAACAACAGAATGATTAATGATATCACAGAAATTAGTGACGAAATCGAAACCAAGGCCACTGCATTAGTGAGTGAGCTAAGGAAAGCACTGCACTCTCTGCGAAACAATAATAAGCCAGTGGACTTAGACATGAGTTCTATTCAACAGCCGTTCCAAATCGCCCATTTTTTTGTAGGTAGTTTGGACCTCAAAGAATATACTGTGGAATTTGTGGGATGGCGGAATGACGACTTTTGGTCGATAAAATTATTTAAATAAACAAATAGCACTATTTTGTTGTTATTATCTTCGAGATGAGATTTATTGAAAAATGTTTCCTACGAAAAATGTGCGCCCTAATGAAATCTACAAAATAAGTCTTATGCAAAAATCACGAAGAATCATTATTTTGGCGGTATATCACTGTTAAACAACAATTTTTAAAAAAATGTATCATTGTATTTACGTGGATTATTTATAAAATACTGTTCTGAAACTCATCTACCACCAAAAAAAATGGCATGAAGAGATATCGGTTATTTTTATCCAGCCATGTTATACAGGCTGATTCACGGTGGATGGCACATTAGACGTTTCTGGTGAACCAGACAACGGATCACTTCGAAAATTTAATGGAGGGCATATTCGGACATTCTCTAGCCAACTAAAATATTTTCGACAATGCGGTGTTGCCGCTTCTATTAGAAAGCAGTAGCAACTTTGATTTTTCAAATGGAACACTCTGTATATAATATTATTTTTGGAATCTCCAACAATTGCTCGACAACTTTTCTTAATATTTTCCTATACCTATCTGTTACCGTTTTCGAAATAAAAATTAATTTCAATTTTTTTCTTCGAAAATCATGACTTCTAAAAATGCCGATATCTTTTAGTTGAGGAGTACTATGATATCGAAATTTGGTTTGGAGTTAGGTGATACTTGGACACTTCCCACACGTCAGCCTAATCTCCGTTCTGAATTCGTATAAATTTCTTGAGGTTCATTGGCGGTAGATTCGGATACATTTCATTGAACTTTCTACATGTTCTGCTGATAATTTTATTACAGGGAAATATCAAGAAAAGTTGTCGGGCAATTGTTGGAGATTCCAAAAATAATATCATATACAGAGTGTTCCATTTGAAAAATCAAAGTTGCTACTGCTTTCTAATAGAAGCGGCAACACCGCATTGTCGAAAATATTTTAGTTGGTTAGAGAATGTCCGAATATGCCTTCCATTAAATTTTCAAAGTGATCCGTTGTTGGTTCACCAGAAACGTTTAATGTGCCATCCACCGTGAATCAGCCTGTATAGTTTAGCAATAATGACCGATTTTTGTACATCCGGCGTGTCGATCGTTCCACAAGGCCGAGAAGGTGCAAAAAAATCAGGGTGATTCTTTCCAACATGTACATTCAGGATTCAACTGAAAAGAATAGCTTAAAAAAACGTGTTTATCGAGGATATAAAATTTTAACTTGTAAACAAATAGAAGTTACGCCTTGAATATTTGAGTTATTCAAAATGTCATTCAAGATTCTCATAGGTCTTAGCGGGACGCGTAATTGGAAAAAAGTCTCAATATCTTTGATGAATGATAATGGTTCGGACTTCCATTGTCTATATTATCAACTTTATTGAAACCTGTTGCTAAGAATGGAAGGATTAAAATACAAATCAAGTGAGGAAATCAAAATAAAATTTTTGGTCAATAATGAAATTAGGGATTAATTAATCAAAGAAAATTCTGTTGTTACAGAAAATCGAGATATCGAATACGAAATATGAGTCAGAAAAATTTTAAATAACGAAATGAATGAAATAATATCGTGACAAGAAAATTGAGGTATCGAATGTGAAATACTAGTCAAAAGATGTAAATGAAGAAGTTAAATGAAATATCATGAAAAATGTTGAAACCAAGTTTCAAGTTGAGTGTACTCACGACGTTTCGATTGCTGGTATCCGCAATCGTCTTCGGGTGATGACTGACAATATTTCGAGGTGTGGTCGTTATAAAACCCCGATTAGTGGAAATATAAATATTTATAAATTGTTACCATTATGTTCTCAAGCATATTTCTATATGAAATAATGTATGTATCTGCTGTTAAGCCCCCGATTTTCCTATGGTGGGGGAAGGGGTGCTACTAACAAGGAAGCGAGCGGGTGCCACCACTAGAAGTGTGCTGATTGATCTTCAGCGGGATATCGATCTATTGGTGCGAGATTCTCCTTCATCGAGCCGAAGTCGGTCTATGCCTTGGATAAGCGGCCTCCACAAATTCCGGATTTCCACGCTGAGATGACTGAATGCGTCGTTGTTGAGGATGTAGGCGGCTTCCTTGAATTTCCTCTTGAACCAGTGCTACTCCTTGTATTTGACCTCGGCCTCAGACCATTTAATGCTGTGATGGTTTGTCCAAACATGCTCCGCTATTCCTGATTTCGTTGTTTCTCCTCGTTGTGTTTTTCTTGTGTTCGCCTATTGTCACTTCCAATGGTCTTTTGGTTTCTCCGATGTAGGATTCGCCGCACTCGCATGGTATCCGGTAAACGCAGTTGTTGGTGTCGCTGTTTTTATTCGGTGCTCGAATTTTTGTCACCTGGCTGATATTGTGTTCCCCGATCAAAACAGACTCTGACGTTGTATTTCCCTCCTATCCTCTTGATCCTCTCTGAAAGTCCTCTCACGTAGGATATGGTGGGAATTTGCTGTTCCAGTATCTCCTTAGTGTTTCTTTGATTCGTCCGGGCCAATGTTTCGTTATTTGAAAATTTTTACTCATATTTCATATTCGATATCTCGATTTTTTGTAACAACAGAATTTTCTTTGATCAATCAATCCCTAATTTCATTATTGACCAAAAATTTCGTATTGATTTTCTCACTTGATTTGTATTTTAATCCTTCCGTTCTTAGCAACAGGTTTCAATAGAGTTGATAATATAGACAATGGAAGTCCGAACCATTACCATTCACCAAGGAACATTGTCAATCACTTTCAAGCAAACCTCAATATCTTTATTACAAGCCGAGATACAATCATTTTTACGTTCGTTCATTACGAAAGCGTAGAAGTGCCACTAGAGAAAATAAAAATCCACTTCGACTTTAAAGTTGAAATTTCGCCTTTTTTCTCGAAATTTCGACATTAAAGTCGAAACATGATTCACTTCGACTTTCGACTTTTTTCTCGAAATTTCGACTTTATAGTCGAAATTTCGACATTAAAGTCGAAATTTCGACATTAAAGTCGAAAGATGATTCACTTCGACTTTAAAGTCGAAGTGGATTTTTATTTTCTCTAGTGGCACTTCTACGCTTTCGTACTAAACTATATAACATGGCTGGATAAAACTCACCGATATCTCTTCAGGGCAGTTTCTTTTAGGTAGGTGATGGATGAGTTTCAGAACAGTGTTATAAATGAACCACGTAAATACAATTATAAATTCTTTGAAAAATTGTTTAACTGTGATTAACCGCCATACTGATAATTCTTTGTGATTTATGCCCACACAGGCATAAAGTACACTAATAAACGATGAGATTGGAACCTTTGGTGTGAAAGTTTGAACTTTTCCTAGAAATCAATTACTCTAACCCAAACTGATGATTTTGCACTCGACGCGTTTTGCTAACAAGATTGGCATCTTCAGGAGGAAAAAGTTGATACCTCGGTTGATACTATATGCTATACTTACTATAAATTTTCGGTTATAATTGCATAAAAATTACCGATAATTTTGCAAGGAAGCGTGATATACAAAAAATGCAAGAGTTTATTTTCATATTTTGGCGAAAGTGCCCGAGTCCGAAGGACGAGCAGGGCTCTTTTACAAAATATGAAAATAACCGAATGCAATTTGTATAAGATGCAAAATTATCTGATCATTTTTATGCACGAATGTGATTCATTGGAACATTCCACGAATAAAGAAATTTGTTTGTTTGTTTATTTGTTTATTTGATACATGGACACACATGATACATGGAACATTCCACGAATAAAGAAATTTGTTTGTTTGTTTATTTGTTTATTTGATACACCATTCAACAGCCGAAGCCTTAAGAAGCAATAATTACAGTACATGCAATATGTATATATCAAACTATAAAATAGGTAAATTACTAAAAACACAAAAAAAGACAAAAAAGTGCAAACGAAGATGATTAACACAGCGTAGAGACGTGCATGAGCTGAAAAAAACTCAGTGAGGAAAAAGCTCATGCACGTCTTTACAATAGTACAGAAAAATACCAAATAGACAGATATTATGATAAAATAGCTCTCCTAATGTCTGTTTGCTTGCAATGAAAAATATCTAGTCTATCCTGAATTGACAAGTAGTCACGACATATTCTATAAATATGAAGGGAAGATAAAATGTAATGAAATTACGTACAGGAAGCCTAGGAACATGTAGATTGATATGTGCAATCAACTTGTGACTCTAGAATCTTGTGCAAAAATGCAATACCTAATTCTCAAGGAAATGTTATTTTTTGTTCATTTTAACTTTCCTCTATGGATTGTATGGAGTACTCACCAAAACGCGAAATGTTTTTCTATTTGTGAAGTCTATCTGACATTTATTTGTGTTGTTTACTGACGTCAAGCGATACGGTTTCAAATGTGTTGTTATGGTGACTTGATACAATGCAATTACCGCTGTAAGTTTTCGATAATTGCATTGCTCTTATAGGACATTTTATATGTGAGGGAAATATTCTTCTGAAGATGCTAACCTCGCTAGCGAAACGCGCGTCGAGTGCAAAAGTATCAGTTTGGTATTACGGTAATTGATCTCTAGAAAAAGTTTCATAAGGTACACTATCATTATGTAGTTGGTAACTCAGCGATAAAAACACAATAATGCACTAGTATGACATGAAATTCAATAAAATAAACGCATTCTATCGTAGAAAACTCACATTCAATAACTTCTCGTATTCCTGACAGGACAATATGTCGGAAAGTACCATTTTTCGGCGGGCTCTTGTCTTCGAACAGGCTTACCAACGTAACATCGTGCCCAGCATCAACTAAGCCTCGAGATAATGCATCACCAAGAATAAAAAGACTTTGGCTGGGAGAAGAAGCCACAACCAATATTCTCGAGCAGCGCACCCCACATACTATCATGTACAGCAAACTGATAATGCAATACACGTTCCTCATTATAAAAATGCAATTCAACTATGTTTTCTGATGCATTGAAACCGCAGATATCAATCAGCGGATTCACGAGTGCGAACAGTTGCGAATCGTTGGTGTATAACTACTAACTACTACTGAGGTGAAAAACATTATATATAAATCACTTTGGATTGATGCAACTGGTCTGACTGGTTATAGTCGAAGGAGCTACGAAAGAGAGGGATAAATTGATGGCTCTGAATCTAGTTGCTTTACCTGAATTCGGATATAGGACTCGTCCCACAGACTCGAAAATAAAATTATGGATGAATGACGATAAAGCTATCAATCCTACTAGTCCAGTAACTGAAGATCCGAAACTAGGGAAAGCTGTGAACAAGTCTATGCGTTCTTCACTTGTGGCTCAATTTGTAGGTCGTCACAGATGTTTTCAAAGGACCCAAAACTTAACACGATTTCGTTCATGGCAATGGCCGAAAATGCCCCCCCAAACCCAGAAAAATGGGTTTCCCGCCAATATCTGGCTAAATATAAGAATTAGAGAATTTTCGTTCATACAAAAATTAAAGATCGTCTCATTATCTACAAAAATGCCCCTCATCATTTTTTCCGAAAACTCAACAGTTTTCGAGATAAAGGGACTCAAAACTCTCCTCATTTCAGCTGCCGCTTTCTCTCTAGGAATTCTGTTGTCTATACATTCACTTGGAGGCGGCCGGACGAATTGTTTCATAACTCAGGCAAAAACTGACATTTTTCAATGATTCAAAGTTCAAGATAATGAGGAAACCTGTAGCTATAATTCCATGTATTTCGAAGTGTTTTCTTATTTGGCAAAAAGATTTAATGAGCTGTGAAAGTTTTTTTCCGCACCATTTCGACACTTTTTCATTAATTTGTTTACATTTTTTTCAAAAATAGTCTTTTATCGGAAATTCTTCATTATAATGGGTCCTTGGGGGGTCTTGAATGATCTCTTGATTTTTTTTGTACTTTCTTCGCGTTCTAATAAATGATCCATTTGTTTATTCACATTTTTCATGCGATTTTGGAGTTATGTAGAATCTGCGGAACAACCGCGAATTAAAAAATTATTAGCCATTTTATCGACTTGCCATGCATATCGTTTTGAAGCCAATATGCTCTAGTTTCCGAATACATATGCAGATTCTACATAACTCCGAAATCGCATGAAAAATGTAAATGAATGGATCATTTATTAGAAAGCGGGGAAAGTACAAAAAAAATTCAGAGATCATTCAAGACCCCCCAAGGACTCATTTTGAAGAAAAAATTCCGATAACAGACAATTTTTGAAAAAATGTAAACAAATTAATGATACAGTGTCGAAATGGTGCGGAAAAAAAATTTCACAGCTTATTAAATCTTTTTGCCAAATAAGAAAGAACTTCGAAATACATGGAATGCTAGTACGGGTTTCCTCATTATCTTGAACTTCGAATCATTGAAAAATGTCAGTTTTTGCCTGAGTTATGAAACAATTCGTCCGCCTGCCTCCAAGCAAATGCATAGACAACAGAATTCCTATAGAGAAAGCGGCAGCTGAAATGAGGAGAGTTTTGGGTCCCTTCGTTTCAAAAACTGTTGAGTTTTCGGAAAAAATGATAGGGGTCATTTTTGTAGATAATGAGACGATCTTTAATTTTTGTATGAACGAAAATTCTCTAATTCGTATATTTAGCCAGATATTGGCGGGAAACCCATTTTTCTGGGTTTGGGGGGCCATTTTCGGCCATTTCCATGAACGCAATTGTGTTAAGTTTTGGGTCCTTTGAAAACATCTGTGACGACCTACAAATTGAGCCACAAGTGAAGAACTCATAGACTTATTCACAGGTTTGTCCCTTCATTTACTGGACTATACTGCGCATCTAGATAATAGTATATTTCGTGCGGCAGTTCGCGAATGCACGTAACTAGCACGGGCGTAGCCAGGTATGGGCAGGAGGGGGCTGCTGCCCCTCCCCTAGCTGGGCATAAACACTTGGTCGTAGAGTTCCCAACCAGAAGAATAAATAATAACCATAAAGAAATGAACTCTTTCATAACAATTCTTAACACTGTCAGTGACACGAATCAACCTTGCATAAGCGGTAGCCACCCATCTCTAGACCGGGCGGTAGATGTTGGCGAACCCAATTCTTCATCTCTAAACAATGGAATGCGTGGATCCTAGACAAGAGACGAGTAGGTACACGGCCACAAGGGTAGTAAATTCTGCAGTTCCTGTTCTCTCTGGTTCCTGTTCAGTGTTCAGCAGAGTACATTTATCTATCAAGCTCAGCATAAGTTTCTTTGATAGTCTCGAAACTCGAACGCATCTCTATTGTGTACAAAGACGATTGATGTTTATTGTGTAATTATTGTGACATCGCCTAATCCAACTTAGATAGTGCTTGTTTTTCATATAAATAAAAATGGATGTGAGAAACTTTTTTAAGGGTAAGTAAATTATGTGTCACCCAATGTTAACGATTTTTTTTCGAATAGATGCACGTACAGTATATACATAAAGTTTGATTTTTATTCAGTATGTAGGTATGGTAAGTCGAATACATTTCTGTTCCTCCTATTATTAATTTTCATTTACCAAGAAGCGATTGTGAAACAACAAATATACTTGATCTTTTGTTAAATTATTTATCACATTTGGATTCATGGCACATGCCAGAATTCGCCCGGATAAAACCAAAATTATTTTTTATTATTATTCGTTAGCGATTTGTTGTTCATTATTTATATTAGAATTGCTTATATATCTGTCAGCAACTTTGGAGAGGAAAAGGGAAGATGCGACTACTAGTGAAAGTAAAAATGAAATAGAAAAGCTCGAAAATATACCATAGACCTCTAAACGGTTTGTGTATGCTGAGTGTACACAGAAAAGAAAATAGGGACGTCATTGACAGTAAAGTTTTGAAACGGTTTTGCAAAGAACATCGTCTGTTATTATTAGTACATAAAACATTTATATACTTATATATATATATATATATATATATATATATATATATATTCATTTGATAAATATTTGTATCACACTCATTATTAGTTTTTCCTTTCCTGCACCCCCCCTGAACAAAATTCTGGCTACGCCCTTGGTAACTAGCCTTATCCTCGAGTTGCGTACAGTACCTTTTCTACTCGCACAATGTTTGTGCGGTAATTTATGCTGGTGTAGCACAAAAGAGGGTATGCTTGAGATAGAATAATTTGGGCCTTTTCTGAAAATATTTTTGAACGCTTCTGAATGCTCATAAACGAGTCATGTACTAGTATTTTCCTTTTGTTATCAATTAAGTATGATTTATCTCATGTATACAAAAAATAATAACTCCTTATCAATTATTTTCAAAAAATGCGAAGTGGCAAAATTGCTTTTCAATGATTATTTGAATGATTCTAATCAGTGTTATTGATAACATATTGATGCATCGTTTTCTTTCCGATTCCTTCTTTTAATTGAATTATTTGCCATGGTTTTGATTTTTTTTTTTATTTATTTATACACGGGTAACCCCCATTACACTGTATGATACATAGTAAAATTATGAATAATGAATACTCTACCCTAATACTTATTAACTAGATACATATTTACATAACATAACAACATAAGACTTACACAATACATACTAGAAATTGAAATCAATATGTCGCAATGAATTTTTGAATCTCCTAATAGTACAACCTAAAACCTCTATATCAAAATCATTCATAATTTGCAATGTCCTTTCAATTGGAGTAGGCCGGCCATAATTTGTGGCATGAAATGATATTTTGAATGATTTTGGAAATCTTAGCGATCTATTCGGAACATTGAAATGAATAATTTCGAGTAGTTCTTGACAGTTCACGGTTCCATTCAACAATCTGAATACAAAAGTTAAATCTAGCTGGAGTCTTTCATTTCGTTATGACATTAAGTTGAGTTCGTTTATGATATGCGAGTATTGGTGGTTCTCTATGCGAATATCCAATTTACATGCACAAAACCTCAAAAATTTATTTTGAACTCTTTCAATTATTGTGTTATGAGCCTGGTAGAACGGAGTCCAAACTATAGACGCGTAATTCAATTCAGAGACGACTAATGAAAAATACACTTTTCTAATGGAATATATCGAAAATCCAGAACAATTGCGGAGCACCGTTCCCAAAATTTTTGACGATTTAATAGAAATCATATTTATGTGATCTTCAAATCTCAATTGTTCATCAAAGATCACCCCCACATCTGTAACAGTAGAGACGTAGCTTAGAGGGCTATTGTTGATTCCATATGAAGTTTCAAATTTTTTACATCCTTTAAAAAAACTCATGGAGCAGCATTTGTCTATATTCATATACAGATTATTTTCAACGCACCATTCATATAATCTATTTATATCTGCCTGTAAAAGATATTGATCCAATTTTGTTTCCACTGTCCTAAAAAATTTCAAATCATCTGCGAACAGCAAAAACTCACTATTTGCAAAACAACTATTGATATCGTTCACGAAGATGTTGAATAATGAAGTGGGTGCACAATGAGACCCTTGCGGTACTCCTGATGTGACATGAATTGGATTCGATTTGAACGAACCAACTCTGACACATTGTTTACGACCCGTTATGAAACTATATAGCCATTTCAAAAACCAGTGAGAAAACCCAAAAACCTCCAGTTTCGTCATAAGGATGGAATGATCTACCCTGTCGAACGCCTTAGAAAAATCCTTATAAATAACGTCGACTTGACATTTATCTTCGAGGGCATCTACTATCTTACTCTCATAAACAAGTAAGTTTGTGAGAGTGGATTTGTTTCATGTTGATTATTAATCAACGCTTAACGATTTTAACGATTTTAATATCTATCTAGTTGGTAATTTTATATGGCTCCGAATTGGTTGCAATGGGTACATCAATGAAAAAAGTACTATAAAAGCGGCTATTAATGAAACATACCGGCAGATTCTACTAAATATTCGAAATCACAGAGATGTTGACTGGGTAGAGCCTGGAGAAAACTCCCGCGTTTGCATCCAATGCTATTCTTACTTCAGGCGAGAGGGTGAACTGAAACAATGTTAATGTTGGCAACAATGATGAATTCTTAAACTCATTGTGCTCTTTCTTGCTGCCCTGTTACTGACCATCAACACCATCATCAATATCAAAATATCAAAAATCAGAAGGAATGGAGTAACTGGTGACAGTGAAAAATCGAAACACCAATCTTCAATTATACCTATACCCATATGTTTGATTGCGCCCGATATATATCAAAGCTATCGACACCACAGGAATTTCTGATATGTTCGAAACCTCGCCACAGATTAATTCATCTGTGACCTCGTGACACTACAGATTTCATCGATTCTGCAAGAAGCAGAATCCGATATCTCTAAAACAGAAGTTTCTCTATATGGTCTCTACCTATCCTATGTATTTATTACATTGCAACCACAGATCTCAGATTGTAACCCAGAAAAATGCACAAGCGGCGTTGACAAAATGTCTAGTTTAGTATTGTATCGCCTCAAAAAATTGTGCTGAAGAAGAGCTTATTTGAAGATGTTCCGGAGTGGTTTGGAGGCTGAAATTTTGGGAAAATTTTTCTTTTTTATTGACCTGAAATTGTGCTAAATTTCATGACCGGGAACAGATGGCCCAGAAAAGCCTACCCTCCTTTCTTCGTTATTCCTCATTTTCAATGATAAACGGGCCACTGGATGACAGCAAGTAGGTAAAACAATTTCTTGCTTCATGAATATAACTAGATACAGTACCAATCCACAAACTGTTAAACAATAAATTTCCTAAACATATCATTTTTAATTCAATTTTTCGAGGAGTCTGTAACGAAAATTCGTTGACAAAATGATTACGGCTTTCGCAGCCGAGGTTTTCAGTATTACTAATTTTATTCGGGTTTGAAGGCCGCCGTTCTTTGGAATTTTTTCCTGACGTTTCGCTAGCGCGAGTGGCTAGCTTCTTCAGAGGCTCACTCATCTTGACTATCATTCTGATGACTGGACATTTCGATTTCGTAAGGCGTATTTATATTGATGTAGGTAGTCTGGATTCTTAATTACTCATGTCGGATTCAGAGAATAATCATCAGTATCAGTTGCCGCACTACCTGCCGTGATTTCATTTATTATTCTTGATTTTCTCAGAATGGGATTCCAAATTCTGTTAAGACTCAACGCTTCTTCTTTTCTATTGATATTGCCCGTGTGTTTGATCTCTATCGCCTCCCGTACCAGTCGGCTATGGTAACCCTGGTTGGGGGCAATCAGTTTCGCATTTTCAAACAGAATCCTGTTGCTGACAGTGGGTCTCTTTTGTCTTTAAGTCGACCTGAGGCTTTGTTGGATCTTCTTGGTCGGTTTGAAAACCGTTTTTATGTTGTATTTCCCCAAGAGTTTCCCAATTCTGTCAGTGACCCTCGGGATATAAGGCAGATATGCATTTGCAACTACATGAGAGTCCTCCCTGTTTCGAATCATGGAACTCTTCAGTTTCATGGCCCTGTTGATCTCGGGTGCACTGTATCCATTTGACCTCAAGGTCACTTGAAGATGTTCCAGTTCTTTCTCTAAATGTTCTAGACGTTCCGTTAGAGTAGATATGACTCCTCTCTTTTGGCTGGAATGGTGGTTCGATATTGCATGCAGGTACCTATCCGTGTGCATGGGTTTTCGGTATACTCTGTGTGTTAGTCTAGCACCACATCGTTCAATCACAACATCTAGGAATGATATCTGCTGTTCCTATTCGGCTTCCATTGTGAATAGAGATCCAAAAACACACGGAAATTTCAACAGAAAAGAAGAAGCATTGAATCTCAACAGAATTTGGAATCCCATTCTGAGAAAATCAAGAATAACTAATAAAATCACGACAGGTAGTGCGGCCACTGATACTGATGATTATTCTCCGAATCCGACAGAAGTAATTAACACTCCAGACTACCAGCATCAATATAAATACGCCTTACGAAATCGAAATGTCCAGTCATCGGAATAATAGTCAAGATGAGTGAACCTCTGAAGGAGCTTGCCACTCGCGCTAGCGAAACGTTAGGAAGAAATTCCAAAGAAAGACGGCCTTCAAACCCGAAGAAAAGAAGTGATACTGAAAGCCTCAAACATTTTAATCTTCATCACTTCCACTTTGAGATGAGTAGGTTAATTAAATGCACTGTAATTCAAAACGTTTAATTGATCTAATCTAAACCACATCGATTCGGAAATGTTGATTTGGTGAATGAGATTGCTACATCAATTCCTCTTCAATTTTTCTTTTCTTGTGCAACACAGTTTTTTCACTATCAAAAAGGTGGCTAAGATCAAGGCAAATGAAACAAAGAAAAACACGAAAATGACATCCAACAGAAAATATTGGTACCACGTCAAATCCAAGGCGGCCACCATCAGATGCGGTGCTCCTTTGTGTCTTATGATGAATTCTGTCCAATATACCGCCAAATCCATAGGCTTCACTGGCCGATCGTGCATAAGTGCTGACCTGCGTTTGACGTTTTCTCTGTACCTGCGAAATGATCGATTTTTATACGGTTATATTCAGCTTGACCTGTTCGGTCATTTTTTGATTAAAATTAAGTAAGCGAAATTTGACCCCCTTCCTATCAAACGATGAAAACGGCACCTTTGGTGAAAAACTTACAAATTTTGATAAATCAATTTCCCTTACACCAAACTGGCATTATTTGCACTCGAGACACGTTTGGCTAACAAGATGCTTGATTTAGTATTTATTCATTTATTTCTTAATTTGTATCCAAACAGACCAAATTTCTAATTACATGGATAATGAATATAAAATAATCTCCACATTTCAATTAATACAATAATAAACATCAGTTGTGTACCTATTCGAAAACTTTGAGGCCGAACAGCAATGAACTGTATGTACTCTTTTATTGAATATGGCTGTGAAATAAAATTGATGATAATAAAATAGGAAGCTTATGGATAGAAAATCATATTCAATAACAGATGCAAAATACTGATTATAAAAAATTTGTTGACAAACAGATATGTTCAAGAAATAATCTATTATTGCTCTACGAAATACTCCCTGTGGTAGAGTCCAATCCAAATCTACAAGCACACTGCATGTATTAGCCAGTCGCAGCATGGTCACGAGAGGAGATCTATTTGTTGTAACCACCAACGGAATATTGAATGGATATGTTCTTCGAGTTCTACGGGAAGGGACATTGAATCTCAATAATGATACGATTTCTGGTGCATTCATCCTATTATTCAATAAATTGTACAAAATTGTCATATCTAAGTTGATTGGATCTGATAACTTGATAGTCAGCCTTAATACGATACTGTTTGTAATGTAAGTACCTGAGCAATTTATTTTGTATTTTCTCGACTGCATTGATTATAGACCGATATTCACCTGACCATATTATACTTGCAAACTCCAATTTAGGTCTCACAAGTGAGTAATATAATAATTTGATAGTATTGTTTTTCGTAAAGTCCTGAGTTCGTCTAATGATGAATCCCAACATTCGATTTGACGATTTAACAATATTTGAATATGTTTGGCAAACGATAAGGTACTATTGTGAGTAACCCCAAAATCTTTCACCTCGGATCATCTGTGGAGGATTTCCCCCCATCCATCCTATAATCAAAAATAACAGGATCCTTCAAACGAGTTATTGTGATGATGCAACATTTGTTAATATTGAATTTCAATTTGTTTTGATGCTCCATTCATGAATCCTGTCGATGTCCCTTTGCAAATTAACACAATCCATAACTGTTTGTATCTATTCATATATTTTCAGATCATCGGCAAAAAGCAAACATTCAGAAAATTCCAAAACGCATTTATAAATAAAAAAATAGAAGTGGTCCAAGGTTAGATCCTTGAGGAACACCAGGAGAAGAGTCTTGATACTAAATCTGTAGATAAAGGGAAACCATTCACATACTTCACAATCTCAGGATGTGCAAAAACTACCTCCAAAGTTTTTTTCTATCCTGAGAATTCTGGTCGACACTAGACTTTTCGACTCTTCCGTATCTCATGCGTGCATAATGTTCTTTGAAACGGGTGTTTATAGCTCGCCAACATTGGTTAGTGTTATTACCAACCAGTAAACGAGACTTACCGTTCCGACAACAAATACCGTCAGTGATTAAGAAAGCTAGATCATGCACAAAATTTCTCCTGAAGGATATTCAGGGTAACTAGGAAACCGCTAGAAGCTCATACAGGAGCTTGGGATACCTGGGACTTACTATTTATGAGGTGGAATCCGAACCACCTCCGATTTGAAATGTTCTGGTATTCCCAGGATTCGAACCTGGGCCGTCCTGCCGAAAATGTATGCTCTTACAACTTGGCACAGTCCAAACTATAAAAGAAGTAGATGGCAAACTGAAGCAGAGAAGTGTAGAAGACACATTGAAAACTTACTGTGGAATATGTTAAGATTATAAAAGTGATGCAGAGAGAAATGCTAACGATAATGATTGATAGAATCAACTTGTAACTAATCAAAGTCAGGATATCTGGTTTACAAATACGCAAAAATAGACTAAAGCTATTGTCCTTTACTACTACTCCAGTCTATGACGGTGAAAAAAGTATAAACTGTGTATTTATCCCATACAGCACCGATTCGTATTCAAATTTGGATATAGGTTCTACTTACCCTCTATTCCATAATCTACCCCGTGCCGAGGGTTGCTTTCTCCCTGGGGGTGGATGCCACCCCTTCTTGGGGGTGAAAAAATTTTCATTGGAAATAAGTGCGGAAATCGATAGATTGACTAATTCTAAGCACTTTTTGTTCAATGAAGTTTTTTCTGAAAAGCAATACTTTTCGACTTATTCGCGAGTGAAATTGTCGGTTTTCAGGAAAAAAAAACACGTTTTCAGATCCTTTTTCGCGAATAACTGGAAAATAATGCATCTAATCGAAAAACCTCTGGAGAGCAAAATTATAGCTTTTGAAAAAACAAAGGCGATTGTTTATTTATATGTATGCAAACCCACTACAAACTGAATGATTGCTTTTTGAAAGTTGATTGGTATTTTCGTAAGACAAAATGGAAAGTTTCTACGTACAATAACCAAAAACCAATGCATTTTTCGGGAAAAACTAATTGGACCTTTTCTGAAGTCCTTCAAAAATCCTTTACCATTGATATCTCCAAAAGTTTCTAGCATCAAAACTGACCGAGGTATGAAGGAAATAATGTTGAATCCTATTTTTTCGTTGAAAAAAAATTGTGAATAACTCATCCTCTCTTCTCCCCCCTTTGAAAGAAATCGTTGTTACTCCATAATTCACTTCATTTATGTTCTCTCAATGAGTTCTGAGTTTTTTTCATCAATTGAAAGTATGTAGTTTTGGAAAAAATTGAGATTGAAGAGAAAAAATCATATACGTAATTCAGCGAAAAATCACAATTTCTTCGAAATAACTCGAAAAGTATTGATCACATGCAAAATTGAAGGCTATTCTTCTCTGAAAATTTCGGTGTTTCGTTTTTTCTGCAGGATGAAAATGGAGTAAGATATGGCCAGTTAAATATTGTGAGGGTTCGCGCAAAGTACCATTTTTGGGCCCTTTCAGCATGAACCTTTTCAAAAATATAATCTGAAACAAAAAATAATGTGAATGAGCTCATAGCTCTTGAAAAATGCTACAAAATACTCCTTTGGTGGATTTGATTGCTTGAGGACTAAGCGAGTTATGGGAAAAAACCAAAAGAAATTTTTGTAGAAATTAGAGTATGTACATTAGTATATTGAAGAATACACATAGTAACTATATTTTAGGCCTAGTGGAACTATATGTATATTATATAAGTATATATACATATAGTTCCACTAGGCAACGATTTTTTCCAAAGGGGGTGGAAAGAGAGGATGAGTGATTCACAATTTTTTTTTCAAGGAAATAATAGGATTCAACATTATTTCCTTCATACCTCGGTCAGTTTTGATGCTAGAAACTTTTATGAATGAAGGATTTTTGAAGGACTTCAAAAAAGGTTCAAATAGTTTTTCCCGAAAAATGCATTGGTTTTTGGTTATTGTACGTAGAAACTTTCCATTTTGGCGTTTGAAAATACCAATCAACTTTCAACAAGCAATTATTCAGTTTGTAGTGGGTTTGCATACATCACAAAAAAAACAATCGCCTTTGTTTTTCAAAAGCTATAATTTTGCTCTCCAGAGGTTTTTCGATTAGATGCATTATTTTCCAGTTATTCGCGAAAAAGGATCTGAAAACGTGTTTTTTTTTGTCTGAAAACCGGCAATTTCACTCGCGAATAAGTCGAAAAGTATTGCTTTTCAGAAAAAACTTCATTGAACAAATAGTGCTTAGAATTAGTCAATCTATCGATTTTTGCACTTATTTCCAATGAAAATTTTTTCACCCCCAAGAAGGGGTGGCATCCACCCCCAGGGAGAAAGCAACCCTCAGCACAGGGTAGATTTTGAAAAAGAGTGTATGTAGATCCTGAATCCGAATTTTCATGCGAGTAGGTGCTGTACGGAATAAATACACGGGAAAATGGTCATAGACTGGACTATACGAAATATCTAAAAAATTGAGGAAAAATAATGAAACTGGTTTTTGTTGCCTGAATTGGAATCCAAAAAAGGATTTTTGCCGAATATCATTGAGTTATATGATATGTATCGTTGATTATAGTAAAACAACTCAAGTGTTCGTTTTTCGTTCATAACTTTCATTTCTGTAGTAATTAATCTCATAGCTAAAGACTTGCAATGAATCATCATGTCAGTTTTTCCATTTTTTTTGGAGAATACCTATTGTATTTTCTCATTATCATTTTGTTATTGGGGTGATAAGTGGCGACAATTCTCAAGGTGGAATGATTTCGTATTTTTCCTTTGTTTTTTCGAAAATAACAGCAAGATATTGACTTACTTGGGATTAATCAAAATTTCATTCAATGCTTCGGAGAAGTTGTCTTCGGTTATTTTAGAGACTGCTAAAGATAATGCATATCCTCCTGCAACAGCCCTGGCAGCATTCATCTTCTGATCTCCAAGAACTGGGAGAGCCAGGATTGGTACGCCATGATAAATGGTTTCAGTTGTACTCAGTAAACCACCATGAGTGATGAAAAGTTTCACATTGGGATGTGCTGTGGAAAAATAATGATTGTGAGATATATCAGTAAAAAGCTTCCAATGTTCAGTTCCAAAAAACGTTCCTTAGAATGAAAATGACTTGAGGATTCAAAACAAAACAGTAAACATGTTTCACAGTCTGCATTCGCGTTATGAAATATTGATGGTAATATATTTTGTTTGCCGCTCTCAACAATACACCGCGGGCATATCTGACAGACGACAGTAAATGACAGTTGTCAATCCAGCCTGCTGGACATACAAATTTTATTTACCTATGCTGAGTGTGTGTTTATGTCATATTTTAAAATCTTTTTTCTCAATAAAGGCTCAATTTTGTGCGATTGTGAAATGTGGAAGTAATAGCGGCAGACATAATGTTTCGTTCCATCGATTCCCTTCTATTTTCGACAATGGAAAAAAGATCAATCCTCTTGCTGAAAAGAGATGTGAATTGTGGATTCAGGCAACTAGAAGAGCAGATTTAACTTCTTATAAGTTGAAATGGGCAACGATGTGTTCAAAACATTTTGTAAGAGATATTTTCAAAGAATCTAGGAAACAAAATTTTATTTTATTTTTTCATTTCAGACAAGCCAAGTGCACTCAAAGATGTTGACAATATAGAATGGGTACCGAATCAATTACTTGGCTACAAAACAAATATCAATGCAGTTCAAAGCATTCAGAGATTGTATCGTAGGGAGCAGCGTGATAAAAATGACATCGCAAATATTCCAGTTGATATGGATAAAATTGATGATGATTCTTTGTGTGAATGATCCAGCTGTTCAAAACTTGGATATTGATGAGCAAAATCAAACTCTGAATGATATAAATTAACCAATTGAAGAAGTGGAACATGCACAAAACTCTGGTGAACACCTATGTCCCGATATTGATTTCGAGTTGCAGAGTTGTTATCGTGAAATCCATCATCTCCGGGAAACTTTGCAGACTTAATCATTCCCATTGGGAAGTTTGAAGCATAACTCATCTCAATGCCTTTTTTATACAGGATTACCATATGAAAGGATGGTTGTGGTTTATAATTTTGTAGAGCCTTATATAACATATCCTAAATCTGTTCTTTCAAAATTATTATTTATTAAAGTACATTTTCAGTATTCTTTTCACAAGCTTCATTCCAATCCTTCTAATCCATTTAGATGTAAACATATTGTATGAATTCAAACTTTTATAGTCTTAAAGTCTTCTGTGCATGCACTTTCATATACAAAATAGTTTATAATGTCGTACAACATGTCACTTTAGGAAAGTATTTCACAGCATTACTACAATCCCCAAATTTCAATAAATAAGGATCACATCCCTTACTTTCCTTCAGTTTTTCTAAATATCTCTTCTGGATATCCATAGACAAGGTGTTGAAATGATCACTTTCATCAGCCATTTCACATACAATTTCCTTGCAAGCAGCAAGAATAATGAATATAGATTGCAAAATTTATACATTTATATATGTCAGGTACACTTAGGATATACCCAAAATTAGGGTAAACCCGTAATTTCTTCATAATTACGATAATAATCTCATTAAATTACCATTGTTGCTTATGGAAGTAGGGTTTGTTTGTCCAGCAGGCTGATTGACAGCTGTCTTGTGACGTCACATGCCCGCGGTGTATACGAAGTTAATGACTCAGACTGTTTATGAAGTGAATGAAAAATACTCAACCTGATTATCATCAAACTCACCCAGAATATCTTGTTGGGGAAACCACTTTCCCAGTTTCACATTATTTGGTTTTTCTGGAATAGTATCCTCATCCCATTTCCAGAGTACTCTTTGTTTGATTTTCCCTAACGCCCTCACTATGGCTCTCCTAGTTTCTGGATTCATTTGTGACGGCTTGATATGGGAGCCCAAACTGAAGTAAACTACCCCGTCCTTTGCATTGTCAATATAATCTTGTAGGTCGGAAGGTAATTTCTTCGGTGGCTTGACATGAAATCCTCCAATATTTATCATGTTGGGTACCAACGGAACTGGGCTGGTTATACTCTCGTGTGCATTCAAAAACACGAGGGACACATTGGAAATAATAGCGTTTTCATCGACACATTTAGGCAAATATTTTTTGGCAATTTGGTATTGTTGTGGACGAGTAATGAACCTGTCGTTTAGCTCCCAGGCAAGGACCATCAATGAGTTCACTGAGCGTTGCCAGAAGTTCATTTTGTTTGTATAGCTGAGGAGTATGTCTGCTATATAAGATGGTGGTGAAGGATTACCCACCGCCGAATTTACCCAAGAGTTGGCACCTATCGGACTAAATAATACCAACTGTGCTTGGAACTGGCAAGCTAGTGCGTTCAAAGCTTCATCTGAAAATTGTTCGATGATCACCAGATCAAATTTCTCATCGGATTCGATCAATTTCCTCATATTAGCATGTTCCAGCGTCCATCTCGCTATCATTTCTCCCATTCCGTTCATTATAGGTATACTTAACAATGGGTTGCCATCGGTCATCTCGAATATATTGATTTTTTTTATTCGTGCTGCAACAATAAGGTGATATATTATTCTGAACACAATTGATTATTCGGTGAATTATACGTCATCTTCATTCACAAACTATTAAGATGCGTGCATAAACACAAAAAAAATCGCAAGAACAAATGACATGTGAGACCCAATAATCTTCAATTGATTGTTCTTTAACTGTATCAAAAACTCTATGGAATCTAATGTAGTGAAATATAATAATCCTGAAAATAATGATTTATCCTATTCGAATGAATTCCATTCAAAACATAAAAATAAATCCATCTTGCATTTTAGCAACTGTTTCAGGTTTGTATTTTCAATCCTTCTATATATATATATATATATATATATATATATATATATATATATATATATAGGCTTCCACGGTCGAGTATGTGCTGTCTGGAACTTCCGGATGAACCGCGTCTGGAATTGTCCTTCTTTCGACGTTTCGGCTCCCACTTTGGAGGAGCCATTCTCAAGACATCTTCACTTGGTGGCTAGGCCTAAGTCTCCTTAACCCCCAGCACTCATCTTGACAAGGTGAAGATTGTGGTTTCGTGGATAGAAAGTTGGTATTTATTGCTGTATGAGAATCCGACGTTGTTGACCATATACAGGTCTGGTTTGAAAAGGATTAATTAATGGATTTGTTCGAAGGGATAATAATGGTTTCCAGGAATTGGGGAGCCTTTGTGAGTCGTCTCGTTTGTTGAGGCATTGAGGACGTTTTTCAATTTCTATTGCTTCGCGAATGATTTTGGAGTGGAGTGCTGTGGAGTTGCTGTCGCAATGGTCTTCGTGTTGTTGAAGTCAATTTTGTGTCCAGTTTCGTGGTGGTGTTTGAAGAGAGTCGAGGTCATGTCCGAATTACGTAATGCTAGTTCGTGCTCGTTGGACCTGTTTGATACTCGTCGGTTCGTCTGTCCTATATATGTTCTCGGGTAGTCGTGGCAAGAAATTTCATATATTCCTTGTGATTCGTTGGGTATTGTATATTCAGGTGAGCGCAGGAAAGAGGATATTTGATTGTTTGCTGTGAAAACTGTCTTGATGTCGTATTTTGTCAGAATTCAGCTCACTTTATCAGTGACTCCTCGAATGAAAGGAAGGAAAGCTTTCAGGCGTTCAGCCGGGTCGTCCGGTGGTTTGGGATGCGAGAAACGGGTGTGTTGGCGTTGAATGGTTTTCTGGATCTGGGGGTAGGAATAATCATTTTGAAGAAGGGCAGATGTGAGCTTTTTCAGGTCACTGGGTCTGTTATGGTCATCTGTGAATTTGATGGATCTATTGATAAGACAATTCAGTACGGAGCTCACCTGAGCAGGATGATGGTGGGAGTTGGCATTAAGATATATATTGGTGTGCGTGGGTTTTCGGTAGACAGTATGAGTGAAATAATCGTTGGATTTTGTTATGTGGACATCTAAGAAAGGAATAGCGTTGTTCGTCTCCATTTCCATGGTGAATTTTATATCGGGGTGAATATTGTTAAGGTGATTGAGGAAGGTGTGGAGGCTTTCGGATCCATGAGGCCAGATATATATATATATATATATATATATATATATATATATATATATATATATATATATATATATAAAGAGAAAGTGTTATTTGCTATGAAGCAAGATGAATCAGGAAACTGATAAATAGATTATCAAATTCTCTGGTCTATCACAATTTGCATTCAATTCGAAATGCCCACCACAAGATAGCTAGCTATTTCTGGCTTTGGCCTTCATCAGCTGTGGGGTGGCATGGTCCTCGTATCGAAGACAAACTGTGATAGATATCCAGAGGATTTGAAATGAATCGTGCCTTTACGGCAAGCGACACCCTAGGTTGTTCCACTTATGTGTCGCTTGCTGTAAAGGCACGATTCATTTCAAATCCTCTGGATATCTATCACAGTTTGTCTTCGATACGAGGACCATGCCACCCCACAGCTGATGAAGGCCAAAGCCAGAAATTATCTTGTGGTGGGCATTTCGAATTGAATGCAAATTGTGATAGACCAGAGAATTTGATAATCTATTTATATATATATATATATATATATATATATATATATATATGGGATTACCTTTTTCAAAATTTATGATGTTCAATATTGTTAGTTAGATGGCATGGATCACTCAGCCATCTTCAGGATATACTACAAAATCATAATTTCATAATACCTCCTCACAGCTTTGGTGAAAATATTCTACGAGACTTCTCGAAGAGAATTTTCCTTTATGAATTTTTCAAATAACAATGTACCATGTATCACAACTCAATTCAAGAAAAACATTTTCATATATCTTCTGATCATTCGAATCGTGTTAATCAAGACAAGCGAATATATTGAGAATCCTGAAACCAGCAGCTAGAAGATCGAAAAGAGGTATATTCTAACGCCTGAAGGACTTTCTCCCCCTATTTGCCTTTATCTGCCTCTTACTGCTAAAACTAAATGGGGCCAAGCTAATTCAAAGATATTTCATTCCACTTACACCTTATTCATTTCAGATACTTATAAACATGACACAAGACGATCCAGTTATTTGAAAACTGCAAAAATTCTGAATTTCGATGAGTATCATTATATTTTTTCAAGGTTCAGTTATTTATAGTGGTATACCTCATAAAATTAGATCAACTAATTCCTTGGACAAAATCAGAAATGATTTGAAAAATTATATATTAAACAAGTAACTCTTCTTTCGGTTTCACAATACTTGTTTCAATGATTCTGATTTAATTATAACATTTGCTTAATGATTATATTAACATTATCCATGTATATATAGATATCTATGAATATTTTTTTTATTTCATTGTTTCTCTTGTATGTTTCTTGGGCCGCCATTAAACGTGGATAATAATAATAATTCCACAGGTACACACTTTTACTGTTTCTGTTGAGTTTAAGTTGAGCATGCAATGAATATGATGAGAGGTGTTCACTCCCGAGAAAATGGAATATTTGATGTATTTTACGTTCATAGACTCAAACAGTGTCATCTGGGACACTTCATCACAGGTCCACCGATATTCGAACTGAATAAATCGTTTGTATACGTAATGAAAATCACGGGTCCCAAAATAGTGCCCTGAGGCAGTAAAAAATGGATCGAAAATTACCAGATACTCACTATCAAACGCTTCTTTAACTCCTGTCAGAAAAATATTTCTGTATGTTCCATTTTTTGTAGGGGTGTTGTCTTCGAAAGGGCTTACCATAGCAACATCGTGTCCAGCTTCAGCTAGCCCTCGGGCTAAAGAATTTCCGAGAATAAAATGACTCCTTCCAGGCATAGGAAACACAACTAGAATTTTCGCACTATGCACAGCATCAATTATCGTGTAAAGAAAAATAATAATACGATACGCACTCCACATTTTTCATCTACAGAAAACCACGATGTAGAATGCGTGATAGCTGTGATCAAGTGGTCAAATTTATCAATATCAATGGTGTGTGATCCCACTGTATTTGTTTTTAGTATTGATGTCATGATGGTTATCTCTAATATACTTTGGATTGATGCGGTTAGTTTTCAAACTCATCACGACAGTGGCGGCGAGAGATAAGGAGATAGGAATATAAACAATGGATTTGGATCTAGTTTTCTGAAGGTATTCGGTTGTTATATCGGCTGGCATTGAAGGATTTTTCAAATCATTTTTCACAATGTGTTCCTGAAGACAACACGGTTCAGATCTGAAATACGTCAACAAATAAATATGGAACTGTGGAAACTCTTCATTTTTCATTTGTTCGTCTCTACGTTGATTAATAATAGTAAAGTCATTGGGTGAATTCTTCCTGGAACCTTTATTTTGAAAAAAGTATGTTTCATTACTTGATAGATATTTTCTCCGTAGTTTTCTGAGTTTCCAACCTACCACAATCTGAAAATATAAGTATTATAGTCGGGCCGTTCAAAAGATATAATTCAAGAACGCGTGAACAGTGAATGCCTGCATCTATATATAGCCTGGAACTTTGTTCTGTTAGCAACCTAAAGTAGTCAATAAAAATAAATAGCCTGCGCGGCGTAGCCACGTCTTCTAAACTGAAATAAATGAAGAACTATTTACACTGTACTGTATTCGTTTGTGCTTTGTATTTACGTGTGTTACGTTAATTAAATAATATGGATGGAAACACTCTTTCACCTCCAAGAAAAAGATAAAAAAATGACATTTAACTGTAGAGAAAAAAGGTGTAATAATGAACACTTATAAAAAAGCATCCCAAGAGTTTATGAGAGAACAGGGAAATGCGACGTTTTTGTTGAGTGGTGTAAATCGGACTTGTAACACTGAGGAGAGGAACATTCAAAGAGTGCGTGCCGTTCACGTGATCATTCTATCTTTTCAGCGGATACACTATAGTAGTGGAATCCATACACGTGTAGAAGGGCCGATTTTTAGTCTTCCACGAAAAGTTGCTGTGTTAATGAAAAAAAGTTCCTATCGGATAGTACTTGCTATGTACTGGATAATTTTATATCCGATCACCGTTCAGTCTTCTTTGAATTCAGTTATTTTAAAAAAGAAAACAGTTCATGTAAGAGAGAGATCAAAAAGTGTTTCAATGAGATAAATATAACCAATTTTGAAAACACCTTGGCAATGGTGAATTGATTTGACTTCTGATATATTTCATATTTTACCTTACTTTTTCGACATCAGCTTTCCAAAACGCATGGTATATATTAACAAAAAAAATACGACGGCATATTAGGGTCACTATAAAAATAAAAAATATCTCCATCGACAGATTTTAATCTGTCAATATGCCATTGACAGGTTTGATCTGTCAATCCCCTCAATGTCAATTATAAGGAGGCAAAAAAGAAGCACGTCAAGTTAATAAACGACACTAAAAATAAGCTATAAAAATAATATAAGTGAATCTGATAACCATACGAGATCCTTGTGGAATGTAGTTTCAGAATCGACCAATAAAAAAACTATAAATAGAAATATTGTTATGAAAAACGTTAGAGAACAAATTGAACAACCATTCTGGGTTATATCGGAGTTGAACTATCATGGAAGATCGTAACCCTTTCACAATGTTTTCAGAACCCTTTGATGAAACATAGTTATTGCATATGCTGAGTAATAGGATGAAGAATAAATTTTAAATTTAAATATTTAAATTTCAAAAAAGATTTTACCAATTATAATTGAACCCATTACTCTTCTCGTGAACCTTTCATTTCTCCCCGGATGTTTCCCGACAAGCTTGAAAATTGGAAAAGTTTCTCCAATTCGTAAAACGAAAACATCGAATATATTAGATAATTTCAGACCGATAACTGTTCCACGAAGTTTTTGAAAAGTATTCGAATATTCATTTTTGGATCGTCTCTTGAAATTCTCGAATGAATGTAATATCATAAGTCCAGCACAACACGGTTTCCGTGCAGGTGAATCTGCACAAACTGCGTTGATAAACTTCATAAATGATTTGGTGCAGATGTTTGATGGGGGCGAGTGCCCTGCTGCAATTGTAGGCACAGTCCAACCAAGTGTCACTGATGAGACCTGGTAGGTCGAAACAGCTGTCTGGCATTGTATTTGTGAATGCCATCATTTCGAACAGGAATTCTGATTTAAAATCGTACAGTCTAAATGCTCTAGTTGGTTAAGGCGTACGCCCTTTTTGAGACGTGCTTTTTTCAATTTGACATTACTAATTCAATTTGTATCGATCAATATTGAATTCAACAAATTTTCTTTCCTTTGATTTCTTTATGAATATCGAAAAAATTCTCTATACAAATTTGATTTGATTGATTTGATCAATAATGTACTTGAAAGAAAGTTCTTCTACGGTATCGTGCTCAAACTTCGTTCTCGTGCGATATGGCAACCATATCCACTCTTGTACAACCTACTATTACATTACAACTATTGCTTCGTTCTCCCCTACACGTTTCAATTCCTGTTCGAGGTCTCTATCAACCTTGATATGCACAGCTATCCCAAATAAATATCTTTCTATTATCTATTCGGCTGGAATTTCACATATAAATGTTGAAAAATACTATTCAAAGCAAAGCTATATGCTGAAAAGTTAGTTTTTTATTTTACTTCGTTTAAAAAATGAGCAACTCGAGAGCATATAAAAATAATGGTGACCGTTGCAATTTGTAGCATGAGAAAGAAAATTCCACATCAGAAACACAAATTCATTCACTATTACTATAATTTGAGGTTTCGACAGTGTAACGAATTATTGTAAGTCGTTCGTATTTACAGGAATCATTTGTGGTCGCATAAATGTGTTTTTGTCGGTTAATGCGCCACTTGTGATTGCAATATTTCATTTTCTGCTACCATTATTAAGCAATAGGCAATTTACGTTCAGCCCGTGTTGTATTGATGGTTGCATACTCAAAAGGCAAGTATCGGCAAAGAAACTACGTTTGACGTGGACTCGGACCATTCCATTGACAGGACTATAAAAGCACTGTCTACCCTTTTTTGTTATTTCATGAGAAATAAAACTCAAGTTTTCAGTGGGAAACAAGTCGTTGCTATTGATACTTTTCCATTTATTATATTTTCCGTAATTATTTGATATTACAATAAAAATCTTTTTCATTTTCATGCGGGAGGAAAGCAGTAAATTGGATTTCAATGTGTATGATTCCTAGATATTAGCAGTTTATGAAATGGAAATTACTATTTACTCACATTCAAACGCTTCTTTGATTACTGTCAGAACAATACTTCTGTAAGTTCCATTTTTGGTGGAGTTGTGTCCTCAAACGGACCCAGTGTAGTAAAATGGTTCCCAGTTTCACCTAGCCCTAGAGCTTGTGCATTTCCAAGAATGAAATGACTCCAGCCAGGAGCAGGAATCATGAGTAAAATTCTCGAGCCATTCACCTTACAACTATCGTGTGGAAGATAATAATAATAGGTGCGATATTCACTCAAAAAACCACGAATAGAATGTTTATTATCTGTGTTGCATTAACACTGACAGAAAGAGATCGAATGCCAATCAAATCATCGGTTTGCACCTACCTGGTGTTTTCCGGTGATTTCCTGGAGAAAGATGGTCTTCTATCTCCTCCTCGGGGGTGGACTGTTTTTTTTCGGTTAGGGTGACACCATAGCAGAGATTTTAGAGTAGAGGTTAGAGGTTTTTTTTATCACACACGACTTATCGTTAGTTGGTTTCAAAAAGTATCTCTGCCCTACCACGACTTGAGTCTTCGCGATAGGCGCTGTCCCGAAATCTGATTGGCTACGCGCAGAGAGTATGTACAGGGAAAATTATATTACCTTAAGTAGAGTGATTATTCTCAATAGAATAACTTCAATGAGTAATTTTATGTAATTAAATATTGAAACAATAAACTATAAATAACTAAATGCTAATTCTAACGCGGGGAGTTAACAATCTGTAGTGTGAAACAACGAATATGAATCAACAAAACTGTACTCGAATTGGCAGAGAAAACACGTTTGACGTCACTGTCTTCCCTTTTTTGTAAAATACTTTATTTCATGAGAAATAAAACTCAGCTTTCCAGTGGGAAACAAGTCGTTGCCATCAATACTTTTCCAATTAATATATTTGAATACAGCAAAGTTATTTGAATGTCTTAGGGATTAATCCGGATATATGAGTTATCTTATATTTTCTATGGTGTGCTTGCATTTATGTAGATTTAGGGCGGGTACTTTACAACCTGATTAACAGTCCGTTAAAATAACCGGTGCTTAGGCTGTGCTTGCACCTTAGCAAATGACAGGATGTCGTGGCCATTCTCAGCACCGATTATTTTAATGGACTCTTAATTAGGTCGTGAAGTACCCACCCTTAGTCTGTCACATGCTCGTGCACTCGAACAAATGACCAAGTCAACCGGATCCGCATCTGTTTTATTGGCTCCTTACCCAGAAAAACCCTCACAAAATCCTTAACAGTTTGGACGTTCCAGGCGCTCAACTGTAGTTGGTGAATCAGATTCATTGAACTTCAAATTGTTTAATTGATCGTATCATAAATCACATTGATAATAAAATGTTGAGTTGGTGAATGAGAACTATTACGTTTCATCAATTCCTCTTTAATTTGTCTTTTCTTGTGCAACACAGTTTTTTCACTATCAAAAAGGTGGCTAAGATCACGGCGAATGAAACAAACAAAAACACGAAAATGACATCCAACAGGAAATATTGGTACCACGTCAAATCCAAGGCGGCCACCATCAGATGCGGTGCTCCTTTGTGTCTTATGACGAATTCTGTCCAATATACCGCCAAATCCAGAGGCTTCACCGGCCGATCGTGCATAAGTGCTGACCTGCGTTTGACATTTTCTCTGTACCTGTGAATAAATAAATGCATCAACAAGAGCTAACTCTGCCTCTTGGTAGATAGTAGTGGTTATTATGTTTTGGTATTTAATTTGTAATATTAATCCATCAATAAAAACGTTTATGATTATCCGATTTTCATACGGATTCATTCAGCTTGCCCTGTTTGTTCATTTTATGAGTCATATTTAATAAGTTAAATTTCACCCACTTCCTGTCAAACGATGAAAACGAAACCTTCGGTGCAAAAGTTGAAACTTTTGAGGAAATCAATTACCTTCACACCAAACTGATATAATTTGCACAAACCTTGTTAAAATGAGGCACTAAATGAAATAAATGGACTGTGAAGTATTGTGTAACACCCTGCCAAACGATCAAACGGAACCTTTAGTGTAAAAGTTCTAAAAAGGTGTAAAAAGATAAAATGATTATACATGTGTCTGGTAATTTTTTTTTTTCATCAATTCACATATTTAATTGATGTTTTTCCACTCATTTTTACTGCCCTGAAGAAGCTTCCCAGTAGAAGCGAAAGCTAGGCAAAGTTAACCAGAGTTTTTGATCTTGGATGACTGTTTTCGGAAATTCCACCCCTAAGGGGGGGGAAAACGGGCGCTAAATTTGTATGGGACAACGTGATTTCTACGTTGAATCTACTTCAAATTTTGCTAAACGTTCTGTATATAGATGGGAGATATGTTCGTAATTGATAAAAATTCATCGCCTAAAGGGGTAAAACGAGGGGTTTATGACAAAATGGTTGATGCTTTCGCGGCTGAGGTTATCAGTATAACTACTTCTCTTC